>CM062248.1:33283205-34518461 GCA_031216285.1 Syzygium syzygioides | reverse complement strand
GATTGAAATGTGCGAAAAGGTAGGCTTCTATGGTACAAATGTACCACCTTTACAATCACAAGCACATGATACAGCTGGACCTATGACATCTATGTTTACGAAAATTTCCTCTAAGTTTCTCCGTATGTCTCTAAACTTCTTCGTTCTCACAAACAGATGCTATCAGCAAATTCATAACAAAACAAATACAAAACCAAATGTAATAACCTAAAATTCTGCAGAAGGAAATCATTAGAAAAATAAATCTCCAGTTAAGACAACAAATGTACTCCAAGGTCTGCACTCCAGTTTCCATAAGGCTAATCTTTAATGTCAGTCCATTCAGAAATAGGACCCTGCAGAAATACCTTTCCCCAGTCTCAAAGTATAATCCTCAACAAGTATATTGGTTGTACTTCGTTTTGGTAATTAAGAGAGAAGTATAACTACTGGCAGCTTTTCCAGGATTTAGACTAAGATCATGACGACTGACTCTTTCTCACTTATTAAGGACATGTGATGTCTCCTAAATGGGCAAGTACAACAATACTACAGACAACAAACTAAACCTTATTCCACCAAGTGAGCTCGCCTGCACAAGTCCTATTATATCACACAATTGCCCTCGATTCTGTATCAGGTCTTGTGCAAGCTCTAAGAGCTTCACATGTTTCCTTAACATCTCCTTCCACATCCTTTTAGGTCTTCCTATACAGGTATATACAATACAGAAGATTCACCTCAGCAAACTACGCTAGGTGATCGACTCTTTTTATTGGGCTCGGCAGCATTCCAATAGTGATACAGCATCATGCAGCACGCAAAAAGAATCCTCCCACCCGCCCCTTTTGGCTTGATGAGGAATGAACGAGTTTGGTCAAAGACACATTGACAAAAGATTGAATTTCGTAAAAGACACATTGACCATTCAATCTTAGGAAGCCATCTGTTCCAGAATTTCCCTTGTTTCTCCTAACAAAAGGAACATTCATTGCTAAGCAAGTGCACGTGCATATCTTTGCATGCGTCGCATTAAAAGTCCTCCACTGTAATTCTAAACGACAATGAACATGGCTCTCAGTCCTCACTAACAATTTTCACCTCAAGTTCTCGCTTACCCAAAACCATAGTTCTGCATTTCATTGTCAATGAGAAAACTGGTAAGCTAATTTGAATCACCTGCCACAGCCAAAAACGCCAAAATACACAAACCCCTCTCGAGAAACAGGCGAACATCTAAGGTATATATTCAAGAAATCAACGAACTCATCTACCCAATTTCGGTATACTCGACATGTTCCATCTACCAAAACTACCGAGTGCAGCAAAAAGTGGGGATGAATCAGAGTCTTGTTTCGAGCTAAAACAGGCGTTACTCGTTGACCCCATCCCAAGAAAAAGGGAAAAAGAAAAGGGAAAAGAGCAAACACCCGCAATCAGAGAATCCATGGTCGCAGCAGCACCAGAAGATGGAGACGCCGACGGCCCGCCTCGAGATTGGTCATCCGAAGCCGCTACGCTCGCTGCTTCGTCGCTCTGAGCTTGACCCATCTTTTCTTGTGCAGAGAAAAGTCCGTGGTTATCTCGATCAAAGGAAGAAGAGCAGGAAATGCGACGAATACCTCAGATCATTTCTTCACCTATCACTGTTGTGTTCGAGAAAACGGTCTCTTATTAGACTCCATAGTCAGCAGCATCGACTGGAAATTTGTAACGGCGGCGCAATCCAACAGGGGAGACCGTCCCGTGGGGACAACGCGCGGCGGGTTTTCGTATATGCTTATTTTGACAAGAGAAAGTATTACTTTGAAGGGCAAACGCCACTAAAAATCATAAATCATATATTGTGTGGCATATTTACCACCCCAAAAGTTTCAAAATTCTATTAATTGAAATAGTTAAAAATCCACTTATATGAACCTTAAAGAGCAAATAGTATTGACACAACTTTCACGTGGTTGAAGTGAAATAACAATCACATTTTTTTAACTGAAAAATCGTCTGACGAATCTTCGCTTTTATCCTATCTTGAAAGTTTAGGATTTTCTATGTTACAAGAAAAATTTTAGGTAAATATGCTACAATACACATAGTTTGTGATTTTTTTTGTGGCTTTTGCCTTATTTTGAAAGAAAATACGAAAAATACGTATCCCTCTTCACTTTTACCGAATTTTTCATCCGGTGTCTACGCTCTTTTTTTTTTTTGCTTTATTGTCTTTAAAATGCCTTTTCTTTTCATGGCGATCCTCCATCAACAAAATTTTAAAGAAAAAGTCGATGCGAACATCTCGTTAGCGAGCATTTAAGCACGAGACGGATTGGATGTTGAATCAAACCGAACCAAAATGCAGAAATCCGATTAAAAAAGAAGTTAAATCAAACCAAACAGTATTAGTATAATCGAGAATATAACCAAATCAAAACGGGTTTACGAATCTTTTCGTCGAAGAAGTACTCTTGAACAGAATTGAACCCCAAAAAATGATTTGGTTCGATTCAATTTGAGGGTTCGAAGTTTTTTTTTCAGCTCGCCTCTACTCGTCCATATATATGGAATCCAATAAAAACTCAAATATTAAAAAAGAGAAGAAGAACATCAAAATACATGTTTTTGGAATTAGATTCCACCAATTAAAGGGTTTAATATTCGTTTTATTAGATGTATCTTAATTCTTTTCGACGTCCATCGCAATTTTCCCAATCAAAATAAAAAAGAAAAAGAGAGAAACATCGCTTTCAAGCATTTCTCTGGTTCCCCAAGGAGGGAGCGAGCATCGAGGAGAGAAACGGCCACATCACGCAAGGCATTTCCGTTTGGCGCCGGGACGCGTTGATCTCGTTCTCTCTCGTTCCGTTCCCTCGAA
Source organism: Syzygium syzygioides (assembly GCA_031216285.1). NCBI lineage: Eukaryota > Viridiplantae > Streptophyta > Magnoliopsida > Myrtales > Myrtaceae > Syzygium > Syzygium syzygioides. The sequence continues at coordinate 34,515,616 of CM062248.1, read as the reverse complement.
GAAGACGAAGATCGAGAGCTCGCGAACACCAGCCCGACGAGCATGGAGGTCGTCCCTCACGGCGGCGGCGGCGGCGACGGCGGCGGCGATGGCAGTGGCAACAAGATGGGAACGCTTCTCGAGAATTTCATGAGAAGCCAGCGGAGCTCGTTGAGGTCCCTCTTCCAGCGCAAGAAACCGGGCGCCGAGGACGACGCCGATTCCCCTAGGCCCCTCCCCTTCCTCTCCCCCGTCGCCAACTCCGTCGTGTCTCGCTGTTCCAGGTGAGCGCGCGCTCCCGATTTCGCTCTCTGCTCGCGACCGGAAGTGAATGTGAGTTCCCGAGGTTCTAAAACTCTCTGTCAAGTGAATGCGCGTTGAGGCTTGTGCTACTTGGTGCGCGATGTTCGAAGAAGTGGTGATGGCTTTAGGTCCGGACTACGTCGCGATACGCATTTTTGTTGGGAAAAACTTCGTATGGACTTAGGAATGCTTTGCGAAGCTGTTCTTGTGACGGCAGCCGCGATTCATGGCGACTTGTGCTGACGTGATTGGGCTTGAAAAGCAGTTTGTACTATAAGCTTGTATGCGGTAGTTGCTGCTGAAGTGTGTGCATGAGATTGTCAGGAACCTATCTGTTCATGCTTTCTTGATGTTTTGGGCACTTAATTGATGGTTAGACTCTATGAGATGCTGAGAAGAAGTGTCCATGACTGAGTGTTAAGTCATCTGTCCCTTTGCCTATGTGCTTTTATTAGTGCTGATCAAACATTGATGGACTTAGAGAAGATGTCCAGGCAATCGGCGAGCTGTTTCTAATGTGCGCATGCATGTGCGGACATGAGTATGTCCATGTGTTTTTGGCAATCAGTCGGCTGTTTCTTTCTCTTTGATGGTTTGGGCGAATATTCTTGAGAGAGAAATGGTTTTTGAGAGGGGGCGGCGGTACATACTGTAGTATTGCTTCAGATATGGAGCTTTAACTTAATCCTGGAAAGTTGCTCGAATGGAATCTTGAATGCTCACTCTCGCATTTCCGGATTTAATATTTCTCAATGCTCATGGGAATATGCCACTGCTTGTCTTGGATGCTACTTGAGTGGGGACCTGAATGGTGAGTCCAGGTGGGCTTCGGGAGTTTAGATAAAAAGTGGTATTGGCATTCAAAATGAAAATGGCGCTTTTAGGATTGTAGTCTTGCACTAGTGTAGCTACCTCAACCTAACTATTAGCCTGATTGGCTGCTTTTTCTTGTATTTCTTATAAATTGATTGGATTTTTGAATTTGCTTATATTCAGGATCCTTAAAGTTTCCACTGAAGAACTGTGTCATCGTTTTGATGAAGAGATTCCTGAAAGTGCTAGGCAACCTTCCGTAAACGCTAGGAATTTTGTAGAGTTTTGCTCATACAAGGCAATGAACGTGGCGACGAAAGCTCCTGATTATCTGGGTGACAAGGAGTTCCGCCGCTTGACATTTGATATGATGCTTGCCTGGGAGTCCCCGGATGTGGCTAGTGAAGTGCTGGCCAAAGTGAGACAAGTTATTTGATAACCCACTGATATTTGTAAAACGTCCACTAATTTATTTTGTGGGCATTAAAATCCTCATTTTGGTGATTTGAAGGAACTGGAGCACTACCACTTCATACAACTGACTTTGACTATTTTGATTGCAGGAAAAAACTACTGGCAAAGAAGCAGAAGATGGTGATGGATGGTCACTTTTTTACACAGCCTCAACTACCATGGCTGTTCAGGTGCACAGGGCTCTTGCATGGGTCATTCAGTGTCTTGTTAAATCCCAATTGTTAAGTTACTGCCTTTCACAATAGTCTTGTTGACGGTAGGGCAAAACATAAAATTGAGAATTGTTTTCTCTCTCCTTTAGGTTGATAACAAGAAAACTGCTGGGATCGATGCATTTGCACGAATCGCTCCAGCTTGTGCTGCCATTGCCGATGTAATAACCGTCAAGAATCTTTTTTATGCTCTCACAGGCTCCTCATGCAACCGGCTTCATTTTCTTTTGTATGACAAGTACCTTCGAAGTCTTGATAAGTAAAGACTTACTCCCTTTCTTGCTTTTCTGGCTGTTATAGTTTGTACTGTGACATCATCTGCCAATTTACTTAGTTTTTGCCAGAATTGTTACAAAGAACTTTTAGTGTTTCTTTTCCTTCTAGTGTTTGGTCTAAATAGTTTAATTTCCATGACACAATCATACGAATCGATCAGAATCTGGATCTAGTTTTGTTTTTCTGCAAGGGTAATTCGAACATCAAGCAGCTGATAGGCCTTTTTGCTAATTTAACCCATTGACAAAGCACAAAAAGATGCAACATGTACCTGATAGGCTTTGCTAGTGTGATTTTGTTTGTGTACTTCAAGCGTAATACATGTGCACCAAGATAAAGAAGGATCATCAACCAGCCCACCATTGGTGGATTAATCAGATCAACCAATCAGAGTTAGCTTCAGTTAGGGCTCCAAATTGTTTGCATGAAGTTTCACAATACAGACAGCTGTATCGTGTTGTTTAGGCATGGTCAAAGTCAATTATTTCTAGAACTGAAGGTTGTTCCCTTGGAGCTTCTGCATATTGGACTGGCGATTTTATTGAGTTGTTAGATGAAAATAAACACCCCAGAAGACCATGAGATCCGGGCAGGGAGGGTGTCTGGAAACAAACTGAGAAGCATAGAAGGAAGACAGTCATTTGATCCTTAGAAATTGGGTACAGTTCATTGGAGATTTAAAGTTATACCTTATGTTTGTATGAGATAATTGTTCAAAGTAGGAGTCAATAGCTATACACATGTCATCTAACTACTCAGGTTTGTTAGCTCGATTGAGATGGTGACTGGTTGGAGGACAGTCAAAAGTACTAGGAGGTGAAGAGAATTGAACCAAAATGGTACTGGTGCCATGTAGCTGACAATGGAAAAATCAGCAAAAGCAGGCTCTGAAAATGGGAGGGGACCAGAAAGTTGATTTACGGGAACTACAATTTTCTAGTTACTGATAATATCCGATGTTTGATGCAGTAACTTGTTGATTGCTCTAATTCTTTATGATGTCCATGGTACATTAAGAAGGCTTGTCAAGATGCAAAGCACCTTTTAATGGACAGCCATTGAGAAAGATTTTGTTTCTTTCTTTTCATTTGAGAAGAATGTAGTTTTAACAATTACATTAGAGGCACCATACATAGTATTTCAAGTGTTACAGATTCATTTTGCATCTCATTTGCTATTTCATGCGTTTTGATGGATTGGATGTTTACTAGCAAATGGTTGTCAATATCTACTTTAATTGTTCTATCTATGCAGAGTGATTAAGGCTGTAAAGAGTGTTTCGGGACCAACATTTGCTAACCTCCAGCTCGCTGAAGGAGAGATTATTCTTGATATAGATGGCACTGTTCCTCTGCAACCTGTATTGCAGCACATTGGTATCTCAGCTTGGCCTGGTGAGTTAGATCCTGACATTTGAGTCGTGACAGTTTATCTTAGGTTGGGTTCCCTGGTTGACTATGTGGATCATCATCTGTTAGCTGGTGGGAACTGGAATGATGATTGACTGTATAGTAGCTGCTGGAATTCATGGATCTTTTACTTGCAGGATCACTTCTGACTGAAGATTGAATTCTGCAGCCTTAGAAACTTTTGCTTCTCGTCCCTAGCCTCCATTTGTTATGGGGAGAGCCAATTGAATTCGAATTTGCCAATTGAAATATATGTCCCACATACTTCAGCTTTAATATGATCTCATCCAAATATCTTCCACTTTGCAGTAAAGTCAGGAATTAGGAAACGATAGAGGTATTAGGTGGGTTAATTTTTATTTATTTATTTTGGTGGTTTTATTCCCATATAGTAGTTATGGATTTTGAAACACAGGTTAAGGTACCCCTCTGCTGGCAATGTTGCTTTAAACTTTATATGGTGAATTCAAGGGGAAGGCCTGGATGGTAGGGCTGGTTGGACTTAACTACCATTAACTCTGGTTAAACATCTACTACTCTGTTAGGTCAGAGACCAGCATGTCAGTTTTAGAGACATGTCCAAGATGGAGAAATTGGAACTTTTTCTAGGTTGCTAGGTGTTGCTGGTTAACTATATACTTTGTGAGCAGAAGACCCTGTTAAGTGGAATTCAGGGAAAATAAACCTTTTTGTGCCGTTTCTCTTCATCACCCAAGGCACTCAGTTGATTCTGTTGCGGAGGATGGCACTTTGGAAAAGAAAAACTCTAGAATTGGTTCTCGGGGGACTCTTCTATGCGAATGTTGCTTATATTGCAGGCTTGTACAGAAAACTTTAGATTGCGGTCAAAACTGGACTATCCTTCCGCACCATCTCAGATATGATTGATTTGTGTTGTGAATGCTAGGTTATGATCTTATTCAAACATTTGCTTCTGGCTTTTTTAATTTTGTCTTTTTGATTTTTGGGTAGGTCGTTTGACATTGACCAGCTATGCCCTCTATTTTGAATCGTTGGGAGTTGGGGTATATGACAAAGCTGTTAGATATGATCTGGCAACTGACACGAAGCAGGTTTTAAAGCCTGAATTAACTGGACCATTGGGCGCTCGTCTTTTTGACAGAGCTGTGATGTACAAGTCAGCCTCTGTGTATGTGTACTTAATGCGCATCGTATTGAGATTTCAATGGATTTTTTCAGAAGTTTCTCAGTCCATGTCTTTTGTGAGCTATTATTCTTAAAGCTGACAAATCTCGACTATTATTTGCAGATTGGAACCTGTTTACATGGAATTTCCTGAACTGAAAGGAAGCTCCCGCCGGGATTATTGGTTGGACATATGCCTTGAGGTTCTACGTGCGCATAGATTTGCCAGGAAGAATAATTTCCGAGAGATACAGCGAGCAGAAATAATTGCGAGGGCCATTTTAGGCATCTTCCGATACCGTGCTATTAGGGAAGCTTTTAATATATTCCCATCAAACTACAAAACAATACTTCCGTATAATTTGGCTGAAAGTCTTCCAGGGGGAGATGTGATCTTGGAAACATTGGCCAGTCGCTTGGAACTTGTAAAAGTTGATGTTCCTTGTCATGATGACTCTGGAAGTCCCCTCACAAAACAGAAGAAAATTCCCTCCCCCGCCTCCGTTCTGGTGCTTTATCGACTTGGGTTCATTTTACTAAAAGAGATAAAACTGGATATTGATTTAGTTGCTGTAGGAGATGTTTGTGTTGCTGAAATCAATCCTTTCGAGACAGCACTGAAGAACTCAATATTGGATACAGGAAGGGCTGAAGCTGCTCAGGCATCTGTAGACCAAGTAAAAGTGGAGGGTATTGACACAAATGCTGCTGTGATGAAGGTTAATAAATTGATTCTATCGCAATACTCTTTGATGAATATAATGAAAAATCCAGTTGACAGATTAAATTACTGAATAGTGTACATTATCACTTTGATACTCAGAGAACTTGCATCTACTGTCGTCATTCTTTTAATGTTCCTCCTGCTTCGTGAGGCAGAGGAACAATACATTTTAATAAGATACTGGAGATGTGACTTTTTTAAGTTACTTGGTCAAAACTAAGTTGCAAAGTCACATTACGTCTCTAAAAATTGCATTCATCATTGATGCACCACCTAAGCTCAATAGACCCTGAATTCGAATCTTTCCCTGTTAACCGCAAGATGATGGTATGTGAACCATCAATCGGATTTCAACCAAAAAAAATAAAAATAAACCAGGAGTGGGATGTGATTGTATAATGTGGATTTTTCATTAACTTTTTGCTATGTTTTTGTGAGTATGGACATAGCTGTACGGCCGGTTGGATGTTTGTATAAGTTGGTTGATGAGATTTTCTCTTAGAAAATGGCCACAATGATACCCAATGGTTTTTGAAGGAACTACTGTTCCCAGTTATTGCATTGGCTAGCCGTCTTCAGAGTTTGGCTTCATGGGAAGACGCTCTCAAGTCAATTGTATTTCTCGGGGTAGTTTGCTATACGATACACAGGTAGGTTGCCTTACGATAATTTTCCTTCTATCGTCGAATAAGCTTTATTGCATGCTATTAAGAATCTTCATGAATGCTTGGTAATGCAGTAATTAGTGGTCCTGACACCTAGTCTCTTGTACCGTATGTTCATCTCATTTACCACTCTAGATACTCATTATATCTATACAGAATCTTTGAAACCAAAATCAGGAGATTTGCATGTGCATCACGCAATAAGTTTTTAAGGCTGCCTCTTCAAGCTTCTCTTTCTTTTGGGTTAGAGGAAATAGTTGAATTAGATCTCCGTAAAAGGTTACTTATGACACAACTGTAGTAAGTTAATCGGCATTGATCAGGGCTTAACAGAAGAACTTTATAAGTTTCCAAAAATTGAAGATAAGGCATTCCGAGGAGAAAGATAAGATATTAGATCCAGGAACATTTGGAACATTTCGTTTCTAAGCAGAAGCGCCATTTTCAAGTAGTCTTCGATCCCAGCAGATAAAGTACATTCCATAGTCCGTTTTAGGAATTGGCGACTTACCCATTCAGTGACTTTGGCACTTGACATTCCCAAATTAGGCCGCTGAAAGTTTTTAGACAATGAAGCGGCTTCAGGAACTATTCCCTTGCCTATCTTGCTTCAAAAACAATGCTTCCTTGACCCCATATGGTTATAAACCTGGTCAGAATCAACCTAACTTTGAATAGCAGGTAGCGCGAATCCCTCCTGCTTATTCTAAAACTTTCCAATGCCCATATTGGTGTTCCAAAAGTACCCTTTTGAAGTCTTGGTTTGCTAAAAAAAAAAAAAAAATAGGACTAAAATACACTGTAAGTAGAAAAGGTACAGTATAGCAAGTTGATAGGACTTAACATATATTGCAAGCGGAAAATCAATTGGGGAATATCACACTATGTGATTGAGAGTCGTGAAATCCAACTCATCTATGCTTGATTTGGCATGATGACATTCTGCCATAAATTTGATGACAATGTTATGTAAGAGCTTCTATTTGTCACAGGGGATGGATTCAGTATGTGTTTCCAGTTATTTTGGTATCACTTGCCCTTGTCATGCTGTGGAGAAGGTACTTTAACAGGGGAAAGTCATTAGAAGCCTTCAGAGTTACTCCTCCTCCAAATCGTAATGCAGTTGAGCAGCTATTGACATTACAAGATGCAATCAGCCAGGTGGAAGCACTTATCCAAGCTGCAAATATTGTTCTTTTGAAGATAAGAGCACTCTTATTTGCTGTAGTTCCACAGGTATAGCCCTGAAGCCATGCTTGACTTATAATAACTATGTGTACGACTATAGATCATCTTTATTCACAAAGTGTCTTATTTGTCAACTTTATATTTTGTGCATACGTCAAAGTATTGTGCAAGCAAATTTTCTATGTACTTCTTATATTTCTATGAATCTCTTGGATGATCAAACATGACGCAGTAAATGCATGAGCATCACTTTTGCTCTAACCTGTGTATACTGTCTTGACTTGGCATGTGCTGCCTCGATATTCTACTCTATGGAATATGTGAAATCAGCTTCTTATTTGGCCCCAAACTGTTAGCCCGCTTAAAGAATAGTAAGCCTGATAGAGGAATAAATGTGATGAAATTATAGAGGGCTTAATTTATCTAAGTGGAAGCATTATCTAGATGATTTTGGTATGTACTAAAGACCTGGTAAGCTGGAAGGTTTCATCCTTCTATTATCATTCTACATGAGTCGTGTAATTTTTTACTTCAGGTGTTATCTATTTACACAAGTTAACATACTTAACATACATTGCTAAGGCATTCTCAACTTCTCTGTGCATTCAAGTTTAAACAATCAAAGTTTTTCTATAAAGCTTTACTATTCAAGGCATGCATACATAGACATTGCCATAAATTTAAAAATGTTTTACAATTCAAGGGACATATAATTCAGTAAACTTTGATTTGATCATCATGTCCGCTAATGAAAGATTAAGTGAGAGCTCTAAGACCATGGAGCCTTAGGAGGCTTTAACCGTACCTTCAATACAAGACCTTGACCTGGCGTAAGTGATGGAAAGTTGCTTTAGTTGTAGTTTCTCTCTCACTCCAGCCAACAAAATGATCTAGCTAAGCTGACCTTCTGTCTGAACCAGAAACAAGGTCGTTGTAAATAAAGAAAATTAACACACTGAAGATGTTAATGCCATTAGGAAACGGCAAGGATAACCCAATATAATTGACAGTTTTTCTTTGAAACTACAGCTATGCTGTTGCTGACTTCAGACCTGCAAAGATTTCATATACATGTGTCATTGATCTTGATGAAATGATTTGTGCTGGCATTTGGGGCATATTATATCTATATTTGAAAGTCATCCTAAAATAGACTTTGTGGTTTTATTTTGACTGAATAAAATGCTTGTCTTCCAGGCCACGGACAGGGTTGCCCTATTATTGATCATCATGGCTATGGTTTTTGCTTTTATGCCCCCGAGGTACTTGATTCTGTTAGCCTTTGTTGAAGTTTTCACTCGGGAGATGCCGTTAAGGAAGGAAAGCAGCAACAGGTGGCTAAGGCGAATGAGAGAATGGTGGATCAGAATACCCGCAGCCCCCGTTCAGCTTATTAAGACCGATGACAAGAAAAACAAATAACTGTACTTTCTACTTTTATAGTGACTTCCTGGTGTACATAATAATCTGAACGATGCACTTGTCATTCGGTTTCTAGAATGCCTGCAGCTCAATTTTTTTGGTTGGAGCGCAGGCCTTGGTGACATTTAAGATACTGACAATAGTTTTAATTAGCACCCTTTTCAAATTACGATTACCATTTCTCAGGCAGGTGAAATGATGTTTGCCTATTTACCAATTGAATATTCATTTGGTTGCACTTTCCTGACATCAAGGATGTTATCTTGCCTATCGAATCAAAGTTCTGTCATCTTGCTGAATACAACGGCCTTGTAAGAGTCGGTAGTATGATTGTGCTTTCTGAAGAAATTTTCGGCTAATGAGAAGAAACTGGGCTCCGCCCAGTTCTCCTAAGTTCCAACTTCTTCTATAGGTAAGGTCGGATTTGGTTCCCACCCTCCTCTCCTTCATTTGATGCCATGGAATAGGAAGTTGAAGAAAAGGGACATTGATTTTTCTTTTGCTTCATGTCTGAACAGATTACATGCAATCCCAATGATGATCGTCTTATTGATTTTGCAGGCACTTCCTCCATCGTGAATTTGGAGATAGACAAATTTCGTAAATATGCATAGTGAGATTGTTCATTTCAGCTTATTAAGAAGCACAGTGATGTTTTTTATAACGTTAACAAGTCTTTTTCTTCTTTTTTATCTTTTTTTGACTGCTATAATTAAGGGTTCTAGTGTTTATTCTAAAAGATTTAGACTATAAAAAAAGCAATGTGATTTATATCTGATATCCCAATGTCTATATATGTATGTGTTTGGTCCTACGTGTTATTGAAGAGATTAATACATCTGGTTGTCTTTTTTACTAATATTAAAGAACGCAAGGGGAAGATGCCCGTAGCATTACTTTTTGATTAAATGGGTTGAAAGTTGGTTATTTCCAAAGCCACTATGTCCCATTAGTAGTTGGTCTTTGGTCTCATAGGGTGCGCATGAGAACCATTCTGTGCCCGAGAACAATTTCTGAACAGAAATGATTTTTTTTTATTCTGTGCCCGAAAACAATTTCTGAGTGTTTTAAGGTGTTTGATAAATTGTCCAAAATTTCTATTCCTAGAGTAGAAAAGAATAGAAATGCGTTTGGAAACTACACAAAATTTCTGTTCCCAAATAATATTTTAATAATATTTTGAATTGTTTAATTTTTTTTTCTTTTTTGTGTTGTTCTTCTTTGGCCATGGCTGGTCGCCGGCGACCGGCGGCCGGCCACAGCCTAGGGCCGGCGAGGGCGTCACGGCCCTCGCCGGCCGCCGGCGGAGGCGAGGGTCACCCTCGCCTCCGAGGGCGAGGGCTGGACCCTCGCCGCCTGGGTGAGGCGGCCTCGCCCAGATCGGGCGAGGCCACCTCGCCTCCGCTGGCCTTGGGCTGTGGCCGGTCGCCGGCCCCCGGCGCCGGTCCCCGGCGACCGGCCATGGCCAAGGAAGAAAACCAAAACAGAAATAAGAAAACAAAAAAAAGAAAGAAAAGAAAAAAAACTGATTCTCAAAATTGTGCCGAGAAACAAGAAGTAACTTTTTTTTACTTCTTGTTTCTCTTCCAAAACTGTTTCTTGGCACAAATTTTTGCAAAAATGTGCCCGGGAACAAATGCGTTTACCAAACGCATTTCTGTTCCCAAACTATTTCTGAGAACAAAAGAACAAAAATTTTTACTGTTTGGCACGTTGCCAAACGCACCCTTAGACTCATTCCTACCAATGTCTATCACCCAAATCATAAAGTATAAATTGAAATATGGATTTTGGATTTATGATCCATTTTGTCATCTCTAAGAGCGCCTTCCTCTACTTCCGGCAATCTTCTTCTCTTTAGAATTGTCAAAACTGGCAACGTTGCCACTCATGCTTGTGCACGTGCATTGCTTGTCTACTGGACATGCAATATTCACTTTTCTTATGCGCACTCAATTGTTCATTTGAAAATAGACTTGCACGTGTGCAGAGATGGTCAAACTTCATAAATATGCATCGTGGGGATTATTCATTTGAGCTTGGAAAATCTTTATTATTATCGAGTTTGGTTCCCAAACATCTATTTGCTTTTAAATTGTTCGTCTCGTGATCTAGTAACGCCCAGTGTCTATCTCCTCCTCCTTTGCGGATGTCACTATTTAAATGAACTTGTGCTTGCTTATATTTAGTGTGATGACATAGGCCATTAATCAGCGTTTACTCTATGCATAGCGTTGCATTAATTGCTCAAGCACTCTTCAAAAAGTAACTGTAGGTTAACCTATCCTGCAGTTGCATAACTTAAGTATCCTTATATATCGTTACATTTACATACAAGTTCTCTTCGGAAAGAATTACCTGATTTCGACATTTTGTCGTGCTATGTTTGAATGAGTTCGAGGAATACACGTTCCTAAAGCAGCTAAGGAAGAAATCGGGATGCAATATACTCTTGGTGTGAACCTTTTGAATGGATTAAGGTAAATTGGTGTAGATTTTTATAAGAAATTATTTATTTCCAGTTCTTTTGTTATTACTATTAGTATGAAAAAGAAGAAGAAGACACTTTGTCCATGTAAAAATAGAAACGAGCGAAACTTATGCATACAATTAGAGAAATAGAATTCAAAGATTTGAAGAGTTATGAGCAAGAGAACATCTTTTATCGAAGTTGAAGAATTTATAATTCTCTTATCGTGTAAATTTGCATCTTTGTTCAACAAATTAGATATAATTGCTATTCTTTTTAAGTATGACACTGAATGAGGAAATTTACATATCATATGATGCTATGAATGGTTTCTAAATTATTCACATCTATTTGGTAGTTGTAGCTTTAAAAGAGACGTGGGATTCAGCTAAAATTAAATCCGGAGGAAATATCATAATGAATTGTATAATTAATCTTCTCAAAAGAACTTACCAAAGAGAAATCAAATTCTAAACTCACAACATTAAAATTCGGCAAATTTTAAAGACTACATTGCACATTGAGATAAAATTCATGGACCATATTGAATAAATTTAAAATTAAGAAATCACATTATACATTTATCAAAATTTATCGACTATTTATGTAATTATCCTGTTGAAATATGCAAAGCTGGAGCAGCTAAGGAAGCAATTGGGTGCTGCTATCGCTTCGCATGGATTAAGGTTATTGGCAAAATGGTGGTCCCCATATGTCATTTTTGGACATTTTCCTATTTTCCAAATCATGCCTTTTTCGACCAAAAAAAAATCATGTCTTTTTTTAAATAAAATTTAAATCCTTGCGTGGAACATCATTATGCATAAAAATGTGTGATTTCTGAATAAAAAAAATTAAAGTACTCACATATGACGTCAAAATGCATAAAATATTAGGGTGTGCAACCGGATCGGATTTACTCGGGAATTGGATCAGACCACCCAAAAAATAGTTTTGGGAACTAGTTCCTGTTTGAACTAGTTCAAGAACCGGTTCCATTTTTGAGAACTAGTTGGAATTGGGGAACCGAAGATCTACCCGAACCGATTTTGGAACCGGTTTTTAGCTTATGTTAAAAAAAATCAGGTTCCAGAATAAACACAGTAGGTTTCAAGTTCCAAAAATTGAAAACAAGTTATAACAGAATAGGTTTCGAGTTTGAAACCTACCTATTCTAAAATCGATCACCCCTATTAGATATGTGTGATTCGATAATTTCTTTCATTATTTTTCTCTTCATTTGCAGGCAAAAAAGTATACAATGACAATACGGTATTTTCACGAGTTCTTTCTCTTGATACTTATAATAGGTAATATTTAAGACAATTGATTGATTACCAGCATGCTTACGATGCTTCTAAGCTTTTTTTTTCCGCCTCGATTATTCACATTTCTGAAGATAGTCGTATCTAAAAAATTGGTGTGGCAGATGTAATTAGGGAAGGTTTTCATTAATACGCTGCTGAAAATGCGTTGGGCACAGGCGCGAGTGCCCTTCTATACCTGCCGGGGGTTTTCTACTATTTAAATCGGACAAGATCGCCGCCGCCGCCGCCCCCGCTACCGCTCACGCTCCCTCTCCCTCTCCGTCGCTGCTCTCACACCGTGTCGTCGGACTCAACGGCGAGGATGAGCGCCGGCGGCGACTGCTCGGCTCCGATCGCTCCGCCGGAGGCGAAGAAGGTGGAGCACCGGATGGAGATGTTCGGCGACGTGAGGATCGACAACTACTACTGGCTCCGCGACGACTCCCGCTCCAATCCCGATATACTCTCCCACCTCCACCGGGAGAATGCCTATACCGATTCGGTGATGGCCGGTGAGTTGGCTTTTTGCTCTGTTCATTGTCCTCCGTAGATGTTACGCTAAGATTGCAGTCCTTGTTCCGGTTAGTAGATTGAGGAAGTCGGACTGAAAATGGGTCATGGTGCTGTAAGGTGTGGAATTTGGTTACTCGCTTGTCATGGAGATTGATGAGTTACGATTCAGCGTGTAGTGGAAACTTGATTTGATGTACTTAGTGGTTTGTAAAGTGAGAGTTTTTTTTTTTTTCACCTGATGTTCATTTCTGTGTTTATCTGGTATTGGAAATGTGGTTAGGTCTGGGAATATGTAGTTTCAAGATTTGAATTTAGCGTAAATTATGCGTCATGGAATGATCTTGGGATGATTCGGAACGGAGAGAAGAAGCCACTTTGGATGAGATATATGGAAAGGTGGCTCGAGACTTGAGAATATGGTTATAGGCACGTGCAATTTCAAGAAGTACCAACATGCGAGAAGTTAGAGACTTAGTGCTCAACAAAGTTCCTGAACAGAATTGTTTGGTTGAGTGGCAAATTCTCTTCTTTCTGTCCCAAATAAAGAGTCAGTAAGTAGAGTCTGGTGTCTTTATCTGAAGATTTACATTGCTAGTAAGAACAACAGGCTTCTAATATCCCAGTCATCCTATTTCTTTATTCAGGCATAATCTGCAACCTTATCTTTTGTATGGAGTGCTGAAACACTCTACTTCAATCAAAAGTGACAATGTAATCAGAAAAGAAATATGTGATGAGCTTAATATCTCTGATAAATGACACAGGGATCAAGCAACTTGAAAACAATCTTTTTGCTGAGATAAGAGGACGTATAAAGGAAGATGACATATCAGCACCCATACGCAGAGGGCCTTACTACTATTACAAAAGGAATCTAGAGGGGAAGGAGTACGTTCAGCATTGTAGGCGGTTAGTACCAGATACAGAGGCCCCTCCTTCTGTTTATGATGAGATGCCAACTGGTCCTGAGGCTCCTCCTGAGCAGGTTATCTTGGATGAGAATATCAAGGCTCAAAATCATTCATTCTATCACATCACTGCTTTTCAGGCAAGAGTGACCCTTTCTTTTCTTCTTTTCCACCCACATCCGGTTCCATTATGAATTATTTCCTTGCCTCGGCTTTTCATTTTCGTAACTTCATTGTGCTAGTTCTTTGATGTTATAGGTTAGTCCAAGTAATAAATTGGTGGCATATGCAGAGGACACTAAGGGCGATGAGATATATACCGTTTATGTAATTGATGCTGAGACAGGAGCTACAGTAGGGAAACCTTTAGCAAAGGTGACATCTTACCTGGAATGGGCTGGTGATGATTCATTAGTTTACATCACAATGGATGAGATTCTTCGCCCGGACAAGGTATGTCTTATGTAGTATAGGATCTGTTGCTGTGGAAGTTTCTTTTTGTTTGCTCCTTTAACAGAAAGTTCGTTACTGATGTCAAGGCATACTTCTCAGTGTTTTTATAAGCTTGTGGATCTTAAGTTGCACTTAACAAAAATATCTACTTTGATCTAACCAGTGCGTTTTGCTAAATTTATAGGATCCAGAAGACTTTAGTTAATATTAGGATTTTCCGGATCCACAGGGAACCTTTAGCTTTTCTAATACATCAAGTTTCACTTAAACTCTAAAACAAATAAATGAAATATCAGTAATGTGCTGCCATTATAGGTGTCGCGGTTGAATCGAAAAAGATGTTGCGGTTGAATTGAAACAGATGCGGGATCTCATTGATGTCCTCATGCTTATAGTTGAGATCTGATCTGGCCCTGATCTGATATTTAGCATACTCAGCCTGTAATTTGTAGCCATAAATTTAGAAGGGTAAAATCATAAGCCTATCTCCTCTGATATTAACTAAGCCTATCTCATCTTAAGTTGCACTTAACAAAAATATCTCCTTTGATTTAACCAGTGCATTTGCTAAATTTATAGGATCCAGAAGACTTTAGTTAAATTAGGATTTTCCGGATCCACAGGGAATCTTTAGCTTTTCTAATACATCAAGTTTCACTTAAACTCTAAAACAAATAAATGAAATATCAGTAATGTGCTGCCATTATTGGTGTTGCAGTTGAATCGAAACAGATGCAGGATCTCATTGATGTCCTCATGCTTATAGTTGAGATCTGATCTGGCCTTGATCTGATATTTAGCATACTCAGCCTGTAATTTGTAGCCATAAATTTAGAAGGGTAAAATCATAAGCCTATCTCCTCTGATAGGAATTTTATTTTCAGCACTCAAATGTTTCCATGTCAAATGACCATATGATATATTGTCAGTTCAATTGCATTACTACTCTCTCTCTCTCTCTCTCTTGATCGATCGATATGAGTACTCTAGATTTCATTTTTCAACCTGGTACAACCATTGTTAGAAAGTCCAATCCAAAAGCTTAAGCTATTAGGTGGATGGAGACCACATAAATATAAAGAGCATTTAGGACCCGTTGTCAATCGATATGGGATAATATTTCAACACCCCCACTCACGTGCAAGCCGGATTACGAGCAACACTTGAAATTTTGACATCGCACATTCACATGAAATTTTTACCACGCACATTCGCGAAAGGGATAGTATTGGCTTTGATACCATGTTAGAAAGTCCAACTCAAAAGATTAAGCTATTAGGTGGATGGAGACCGCATGAATATAAAGAGCATTTAGGACCCGTTGTCAATCGATGTGGGATAATACTTCAACAACCATGGAGTTTTGCAATCATTGTGTAATGCATTGCATCACTCTAAGCACATCACATTCAGGCTGCCTTTGTCTAATTTTCTATTGCTGATTAGTTAAGCTAGCTTAAGATCTCTTGTTGCAAATTTCTAAGAGTTATGTGTTGAATCGAATTTAATGTATGCACACATAAAGGGCACAGAATGGTGAACTGGGAACAGGACATCAGTAATATGCCAAACATCCATTGGCAGAAAGACTCAAAGTCATACGATATAGATAGCAGTCATGAAGTTTTCTTGGATGCTTGGACACTTGTGATGTATAGTCATTCTCAGAATCTGACCTATTAATTTTTCAGTATTAGCAATGGCATGGCATTTTGTAATAGCAGTTTGTTTCACTTTTAGGTGTGGTTGCATAGGTTGGGGACTGAACAATCAGATGACATTTGCCTTTATCATGAGAAGGATGATATGTTTTCTCTTGATCTTGAAGTTTCTGAGAGCAAGAAGTTCTTGTTTGTTGCATCTGAGAGCAAAAGCACAACGTTTACTTTCTATCTTGACGTTTCAAAGCCAGAAGATGGTCTTCGGGTTCTGACTCCTCGCATATACGGAGTGGATATGCGTGTCAGCCATCGGGGGAATCATTTTTTCATTCGGAGGAGAAGTGACCTGTTTTACAACTCAGAACTTTTGGCTTGCCCTCTGGATGATGTGTCGAACATATCTGTTCTTATCCCTCACAGGGAAAGGTAATATGTCTTAATAGTTGACCCTTGTATTGGTTTACCTTGCCTGTAACTTTAGTTTTTGTACTATCACTTTATATTTGAGCTTGATGTGGTTGATTGAAATGCAATGTGTCTTTGTCTACACTCGGTTTTTATACCATAAAATTGAAAAGTAGATCCAACCTAAGTTTGGAATGGTAAAGGAAAAGGATTATAATGAAGCGATGACATAGAAATTGTTTTTCTAATGACTGGATCACCTAGGGAGATTTATAATGGATAGAAAAAAGAAAACTAGTGTTAAGTCACTTAAAAAATTCGATATTGAGCTAGTAAATAAAGATTTTTTTTTTCAAGTGATATAAGTTGTAGGAATAACGACATGAAATCCTTGTCTGTTAAATTAGAATGATAATGCACCCATAAGTAGTTTCGAGTTTTGATATACTGGACTATTGCTCTACAACTAAGTTCTTCATTTCCAAATTTTATCATGCCCCAAGTTACTAGTTACTACTCTGTTCTTTGTTGTTGAAAAGAGAGGGAGGCATTTTGATGGCTAAGAATTAGGACTATAATATTTCATATCTCCTATTATTTGGGAAAAAGTGTCTTTATTTGTTCTCTAAGGTGAAAAGCCATTCCTAATGCTAGTGTAACAGAATGACTTGGGTGCCAATGCATTTTCATAATATGCATGTCACTGTAAAGCTCTAGAGAATAAGGACTAAGGAGATGGACTGATGTCTTGGGGGGACCATGGCTCCTGTCGTCCCCTCCTCAAATCCTTCCTTGCTTTATATATTACTGCTCATGGTAAATATAACATTGATTAAATGGTAACTCAGACATGTTTGATCATAATGTGCTTTGGTTTCTCCTGCCCAACTCACAAAATGTTAACAGAGGAGAGGAATGGAGTAAGTGCCTATGGGGCTATATATCTGCTATTATTGTTTGCTTTTTGTTAGAAACATGTCTTTCCATAGACATCTAGAAGCTTTGAGCATCAGTTAATTAATTTATTGGTACATTGCTTCAACGTCCTCTTGATTTTCTCTCTCACCCTTCACATGTCAATATATACATATGCACGTAGGCGTGCACACATGTACAGACACATATGAAAGCAAGGATTGTACCATGCATGGATGCTCACACAGGTTTTCTTTTGTATATGCCTACAGATTTGTGGAGTTGAATGAATATGTGTCTCTTTAGTGTCAAGAATTGTTTGTTTCTGTCTGTATAGCTTACTGATCTTCTGACTTTCCAGTGTAAAAATCATGGACATGCAGCTTTTTGCTGATCATCTGGTTCTCTTTGAACGTGAAAATGGTTTGGTAAAAGTTATGGTGTATCGCCTTCCAGCTCTTGGGGAACCACTCACACAGCTTCAAGGTGGTCGTTCTATTGATTTTGTTGATCCGGTGTATTCTGTGGATCGATCAGAGTCACAGTTTTTGTCAACCATATTAAGGTTCACTTATAGCTCCATGAGAACACCTCCTTCTGTTTATGATCATGATATGGACACTGGCATAGCTGTTGTGAAGAAAATCGAAACAGTAAGTACTGTGGGGTAGCCATTTGCATTTACTGGCCCTTTTGGTTCTCTCCCTCTCTCTCTCTCTCTCTCTCTCTCTCTCTCTCTCTCTCTCTCTCTCTCTCTCTCAATAATCTATTTTTGGAAGCTGGAGTTCATAATGAGTAAGATAAACTTTATTTTGTGTCTTGAGTCTTCGTATCTTACATTTTTTATCCATGATTCATTTGCAAGGTCCTGGCTGTTTTTAATTCTGCCTTTGCAAGATATTTCTGGTCACTTACCTGCATGGATCTTTAGACTAATGTCCAAGTGTGGACAAGGTTTTTTGATTCATTGAGTGATCTGATTATGAGAAACAATTAAGTGCTCATGATGGCTGGTGACCTGCAATCTGCATTGTATCCGGCATGCATCAATTTTTATTTATTTATTTTTAGATTAATCATGCTAGCTAATCTAGGAGTCTTTTCAGTGGACCGAGCAAATGAATCATTACTACTTTGTATTTATGTTTAGTGGGCTTGGCATGAATGCACAGCCAGACAAATTTTTGCTCTAAACTTGTTCTTTATATCTCCTGTTAGTTTATATTTCGAGATTGATCGTAAGAGTACTGTCCTGTGGTAGCATTATAGAAGCTTACTACTAGAGCTGTTGTCCCCAATGTAAAGTCAACAACCAAATTAGCTCGTGGAGCATTTAGTCATCACGAGGATTGGCCTTGGCCTATCTCTAGCTCATCAGACAGTCACGGACAAATCCATGCCTTGGAGTATCTTTGAGGAGAGATTTAGTTGAAAAGCTTTCATGCTTCGTAAATATTATATGACCACTAACTTCTAAAGATGCCAGGAAAACGCTATGTAATATGAATTAGCAGAGCTATTTTAACCTGTACAATCTGTCTCATGAATACTACATGACATTGTCTCTCGCAAGACATCTCTATAAGACATTCAGTTTTTTCATCCTGAAACCTCACCTTTACCGTTATTTTGTTCTTTTCGAACTGGAGTTTTTCATTATGTGTATTTTCTTAATGTTGTATAGGGAGTGGTGGTCTTTAACTGTATATCTGTCTATTTTTCATGGCTTATGACATATGAAGAACTTTTCCACTGTTTTACTCAGGTATTAGGAGGTTTTGATGAGTCAAACTATGTTAGCGAAAGGAAATGGGCCACAGCTGCTGATGGCACTCTGATTCCCATGTCAATAGTCTACCGGAAGAATATGGTCAAACTTGATGCATCTGATCCCTTGTTGCTTTATGGATATGGTTCATATGAGGTAAGGTGAAACATATGTAATGTGCTTGTTTGCGGGTAGATATTTGGATGCTCACATCAGGATGACACACCATATTGGCTTTTTCTATAAGTTTGGATGTTACAATGAAGAGACTCATTGGCTTCAGATTTCATACAGAAGACTTGAAGCATGGATCTGTGGATTGTTTGTAAACAATGAGACATGTTTGAATTCGGTGCTTTAGTCTCTTAAGTCTTAACAAGGGGTGATTGTTCCTTTATTCCATGCCTACTTAAAGTTGTCGGTGTATGTTTTGGTGTCTATTGCTGCGTCCAATCCCTCTCATTCGCAATTTGCTACATGCTTGTTCTGTTTCAACTTATTTTCCCAAATTTGGTAGATTAGCAAAGCTTGGGTGACCTTTTAGTGGTTAGTCCAGCCTTGGTCAAATTTCAGTGGTGGAGGATCCAAGAGGTTATGCTTTACATGCTCTTGCCAAATGCAATTGATTGCGTAGCTTAAATTTTAAGTGTAACTATGTAATGGTTTCAATTTTTTTTACTATCGTTACCTTCTTTTATCAAACCTATTTTTTTAAAATGCTTGTATCAACATCTACTTGCCATTTGCAGATGTGCTTGAGGTTACAGAAGTTTCTTGTTCCATTGCTTTATGTTTTTTCTTTTACTTACCCTGGAAAAGCTTGTACATGCAAATCACAGAGCAGTCTCTAATTTATGCTGTCCGATCTTTCTATATTCCCTAATGAGTTCCCTATATTTATTCAAACTCAGTGGCTATTCTCAATGTTTCGTGCTCTGATTAGATCTCCGTTGATCCGAGTTTCAAGGGATCAAGGCTCTCATTGTTGGATCGAGGATTCATTTATGTGATTGCCCACATTCGAGGTGGTGGAGAAATGGGGAGGCCATGGTATGAAAATGGAAAATTGTTGAAGAAGAAAAATACATTTACAGATTTTATTGCTTGTGCTGAGTATTTGATAGAAAAAGGGTACTGTACAAAGGAAAAGCTGTGCATTAACGGTAGAAGCGCTGGGGGCCTCTTAATGGGCGCTGTTCTGAACATGAGACCAGATTTGTTCAGGGCAGCAGTTGCTGGAGTACCTTTTGTGGATGTTCTGACTACCATGCTTGATCCAACTATACCTCTTACAACATCAGAGTGGGAGGTAAGTTTTACCTCCTCAAATTTCTTTATATATGTTTAAGCAATAAGAACAGTTGAGTTTTCAGTGGTATTGCACCTTGTTGACACCCTACAGTGATATTAAAGTTATCATACAATTGAGACTTAAAGTGGTACATAAGCAATGGTCAGTTTTTCTATATGGAATTGTAATGTCCATTGTTGATTGGATAAACTGATAAACTGGCAAGAGAGTGTCATATGGCCTGATAGTTTAAGAGTTACAGATGACAGATCTCATTTCAGATATAATTAGGTAGCATAACTGGAATCAGCTTGATTTCACCTTATGTGGGATTTACTAATTAATGATAAAATTTAATGATTTTGATGCATCTGAATTCATATACTTAGTGGAAGAAAAATGAATCAGTTAGCGGGATTCGGCGATGACAAATTTGTTTGGAAATACTTGAATATGCAAAGGTGACAGTGAGGCATGCATCCTAGGATGTGTTCGTTGAAAGGATCTTTTTAGGAGTTCTCTTTCTATATAACTACTAACCCTTTTGTCCTGGCGACCATCACACACACACACGTGGTGAGCCTTATCTCGGATTCTGAAACATCTGGAATGTTTCCAACTGTAAGTGACTTGGCGACTTTACTGGGTTTCAAGGCTCTAGTTGACTGTTTGCCATTGTGAATACTTCAAGATGGGATCAACTTGTAGCTACTTTGGAGTACGTTGTGTCATCTTATAGTTCAGTCAAGCTCTCTTTATTTGTTAACGCACTTGTTGCTGCAGGAATGGGGTGACCCTCGGACAGAGGAGTATTACTACTACATGAAGTCATATTCTCCAGTAGACAATGTAAGTATCGTCTGCAAACATTTGGTTGCTCATTTGCCCATGTCCATCTTTGCCGTCATCTTATTTGTTTGATGTGAAGTGGACATCATTTTGAAGCATTAATAAGCTGACACTAAGTTGATTTTCTTTACTGAGCTTGCTTGTACAGGTGAGGGCTCAAAACTATCCACATATTCTCATTACTGCTGGGTTAAATGGTGAGTGTAACGCATCTGTAATATGTGTTGTTATGTTTCTTCATTGAATCTTCATATGTTAGTATGATCTACTGTGCTTGTTACTCCAGTGAAGTGCATATGTGGGACAGTGCAGCAAGCTAGAGATATTTAAGTTGATAGTAGGATATTTGGATGGCCACCAATGATGAGTGCATGGCTTGTTAGATATTTCCATGTCCAAGGGGAAGTACTGCTTTTTTCCTTATTATCAGCTGATTAGAAAATCAACTTACATGCTGCTAAGATTTTAGCGATGACAAGAGACATGGTGAGAGAACACAAATGCTACATTTTTCCTCACTTTGCTTGATGCTACATTACATAGATGACTCTATTTTTATAGTATAGAGACAGAATCCACTCGAGACCCAAATCTCTAATTCATGACCCAAATCTGTATCTACCTAATTTAAAATACCAGACTCTTGCTTGCGAACCACAAAATTGAAATTATTAAGTTTTGTTCAGCACATGCTATATATTCTCATGCCTCTCAATAGAGATTGGTTCTGAAGATATTCTTACGCGTATCCCACTATCAGGCTTTCACATACCATGTAAACAAACATTAAGTTTTAATGTTTCTGCAGGTATTTACTAGTATCAGTATCACTTCTTTCTTTTTAGTGAGACTTTTAACATTGTTCCGGCATTATATAACAGATCCACGAGTTTTATACTCAGAACCTGCGAAGTTTGTTGCCAAGTTGAGGGATCTGAAGAAGGATGACAATATGCTATTATTCAAGTGTGAAATGGGCGCCGGACATTTTTCAAAGTCAGGGAGGTAAGTTGGTGAAATTGTTCATTTCCGTCCTAATTTCGAGGGTTACCTGATTTCAGAATCTGTGTACAACCCGTTATGATACATATATCTTGGACTTAGTCTCGCTTTTTGAAAACATGAAGATGGTTATGATAAATATATCTTGGACTTAGTCTCGCTTTCTGAAAACATAAAGATGGTAATAAACGCATGGAAGGTCGCAAGGCATAGTTTCTCTGGATATATGACAGCATATTTCCTAAAGCTTCAGTGAGCGAGTAGATGATCTACTAGTATGTTTACTTTACGTATGCATTCCATCACGCAGGTTCGAGAGGCTCCAAGAAGATGCTTTGACATACGCATTTCTGCTGAAGGCTCTGGATATGATTCCTACTCATGGGTCTGCGTAGATCTTATGGGGGTCTCCGATGATCTTGGACGGAAAGAGCGCTTGTGGTTGACGGTGCGTCATCTGAAGGCTAGTCACTGAAGTCCATGTCAAGATTTTTGTCTTGAAACCATTCGTCATAATTTATTTTTCTTTGGAGAGGGTAATTAAAGGTATCTACATCTACCAGTTCTATTCGTTTCGATGTGTTCAATGAGTTCTGCTACTTGAATCTCTTGCGAACACAAGAAATCCGATTCTGAAGACATTCTTCTTTTTGTTATTATTAACTTCAATTTATTCTCGAAATAGTTAAATGGTATGTTGCTCATGGATCTCTCTCTTAAATGCCATTTTGTCCTTGTTAATCAAGTGAATGAAATCTCAGTTGAAATCGAACTGATAAGCAGGAGGAGGACCCTCTTATAATCTTATTAGTTTGTTTGCAAAAACAAAATTATTTAAAAAATATTTTCCTAAAAATAATCACTGTAACGCTTACCAAAATGAATAAATAAAAAATATTTTTATCATTAACGGAAATATTTACACGTAACTGAGTTAACTTTTTATTTAAAAACTAATACATGTGGATCACATACATATGGACTTGCAAAACGAGGCGGCTTCAGCCAACGTGGCATCATAGGCCCAAAACGACCCCGTTCCATGGCTCAACAAAAAACAATGCCCATTCATACATCGTGTTTAACCCTCCTTCACCATCACACCCCTGCTTTTGACAGTCCTTCCTCAACGTCGCTATCACTCGGTCGCATTCGATCACTGTCGTTCGCTCGCCTGAATCCTCCTGCACAATGCTTCCGTCGCACCTTGCCGGCTTTCGCTGTTGAACTTCGTCGGTCTCCGTCGTCACCACATGCCATCGCGGCCCCGTCGGACTAAGGTGACTCTCAGACCCCGTCCGACTTTCGCCGTCGAACTTCATCTAGTGGCTATGGCCCTTGTTGTGAAGTTTCACCGCTGCCACTCACTTCCATTGTTTCACTTCCGTGGCCGAGAGGGTCCGGTTGTAACTTCATCGCTTGTGCCCATCTTCAATGACAGCGAATTCCTGCACCTCTTCTTGTCAGTTTGGCGACTGATGGCGATTATGGTTCCCCCTCATTAATGCATTTCTTCGAACTTCGTTTTTGCAGCTTGTGAACAAAGTAGAGTCTATAAATTTCAGTCACCGCTGGCGTGAAAACCGGCCATGGTTTAGTATCCATTGATGATTCGAGTTTGCTATCATGATGTTGCGGTCCATGGGAGCGGTGCTTGGTCATGGTAAGGTGAAAACTTCAGCCATAAGATTTAAGAAACTCTCTCAATCACGTTTCACAAATTCATGGAGACACTTTAACAAAGAGACTATGTGCAAAGAGATTACTGGATCTAGTCATGAAATCGAAATTGTTTTCCAAAATTAGTAGTTAGAACAACAATGTCGTCACCAATCATCAACTAACAACTCATATTTTCAATGATTTATGCATGAGTTTCATGAACGGAAATTTATCTCACGCTTATCTTGAACAACGCAGGCAAGAGTTCGACCGTCTTCTTTTCTTTTTCTTTTGGACGTAAGTTCGACTGTCTCCGGGTTTTAAAATAAATATTCTACTATGACAGATAAGTCCGTTCAAGTTCTCTTTAGTTACAACGTAGGAATTTCAAACTTTTTTTTTATTTAGATTGGTTATCTCCCGATAATTATTTTCAAGTTTCAGTGTCAGGAGCGTTCGCGGTCCGCACATTGAAGGTGAAGTTTTGAATTTCTTTTAATTTTTTTTGGGAGTATATATATTTATTTTTTAATGTTAGAAACCCTTTTGGTTAATTCCAACAAATTATACTATAGCGTGGAAAATAAACTTCATTTTTCTTCTAAGAAATTTTTAAAATGTTGGGATGTTAGTTAAAGAGATGGAGGATGAGGCTGGGGAAATTGTCCAATTAGTTTTAAACATATTATACATATGCCAATTCAGTCATAAACTTTTAATTTTATCAATTTAGTCCTTTATTTTCTTCCATCAATTATTCACATTTTTTAAGATAGTTGTGCCTAAAAAAAAGGTGTAGTAGATGTAATTAGGGAAGGTTTTCATCAATGTTTTGCTAAGCCAATAAAGTATATAGGACAAATTTTAAGTAAGGAACTAAAGTGAGGTTATTTTTTCGGATAAGTTTCCAAAGTAGACCTTATTAAGGGTGATTAGTTTTTGATCCGGACCACCGATCCGGTCCGGTCCAATGGAACCGGTTGCTTTATTTCTTTTTTCTTTATGAAATTTACTAATTTACTGAGCTAAGTTCACGTCATATAACTTGTTGGAGATGATTATTGTAACAGCCTCAGAAGTGGCTTTAGCTTCTTTGGTCACTGTTGATTCCCTGTTCATGAACTTGTGAGGGAACGGCATATGAGCCCCGGAAAAGTTTTGCTATTTTTTGTTGGAGGTACGCATTCATGGATGAGAAAGTGGCTGTACACGGATGACGTGCTTTTAGATTGTCAGCCGAAGGGCTGTGAAAGCGAGCCGTAGGAGATAACTTGCATGTGAATGTTTTTTTGTTGCATAAAAAGAGACATGTTTCTGCTCCTAAATCGGTTCTTCTTTGTCCAAAGTGAAAGAGAGCACTTTCTTTTGCTCTGCATAAATAGAGACATATTTCTGTTTCTAAAGTGAAATCAGTTTAGTTAACATTTTATTAATTTTTTAAGAAATAAAAAAAAGTATACATAATCAGTCCGATTTTCTTTAAAACCGGGAACCGGACCCACGGATACTAGTTCCATTTTTAGGAATCGAGAATTGAACCGATATTCCTGAGAACCGAACGGTCTTGGTGGTTCCTAATTCGGATGGTCCGTTTTGCATATCCCTAGATTTTATTTTAAATAGAGATCCAAAGTGGCAAAGTCAATCTCAAAATAAGAGCTTGAGTTCGCCGGCCGGCGAGCGCTTGATTTTTCCGGCAGTCGAAATATGGTATTTTTGTTTAAAATAAAATCTGAAAGAAAAAATTAAAAAGAAAAAGAAAAGGAAATTGATCTCTCTGTGTCAGACATCATGGTTCGTTTTCTTCAACTTCCTGATCGAGTCTCATCTCAACTACCGTCAACCGAAAATCTTCCTCGTACTCTCTCTCTCTGTCTCCACTTCACCCTCCTTTTGCCTGCTCAGCGCTCTACAGGAGAGAGAGAAACTTGTCGTTGCTGCGGTTTATGGGACCTGCATCGCCCATGCCACTTTCCGAAATTCTACTGTAGCATAAACAAAGCAAAGGGTGACATGAGAATGGAGATCCAGAAGTCAACCATCAGTCTCCATCATGCTCTCTCTCTCTCTCTCTCTCTCTCTCTCTCTCTCTCTGATAAACAAAGATTTCTACCAAGTCAGTTGGGTCAATCTTCATCACGCAGCACAACTCTCGTTCAAAAGCACGCCGCCGATTCGTAGGACTAAATAACTCGAGCTAGAACACCTTCTCTTCCTAACACGGTAGGAACCCCACCGTAGAGACGGCGAAGCCCACAAAGCCTTAATCGAGAAATCCGTTGGGCACTGCTCCCCCTCCCTCTCCCTCGCTGCTCTCGCACTGTGTCACCGGACTCAACGGCGAGGATGAACGCCGGCGGTGACTGCTTGGCTCCGATCGCTCCTCCGGTGGCGAAGAAGGTGGAGCACCGGATGGAGATGTTCGGCGACGTGAGGATCGACAACTACTACTGGCTCCGTGACAACTCCCGCTCCAATCCCGATATCCTCTCCCACCTCCACCAGGAGAATGCCTACACCGACTTGGTGATGGCCGGTGAGTTGACTTTTTTGCTTTGGTGATTGTCCTTGTAGATGTTACGCTAAGACTGCTGGCCCGTTCGTGTAGAAGGTTCGAGTTAGTAGATTGAGGAAGTCGGACTGAAAACGGGTTATGGTGTTGTAAGGTCTGGAATTTGGTCACTCGCTTGTAATGGAGATTGATGAGTTGCGATTCAGCGGGTAGTGGAAACTTGATTTGATATACTTAATGGTTTGTAAGGTGAGCCTTTTTTTGCCTCATGTCCATTCCTGTGTTTCTCTGGTATTGAACATGTGGTTTAGGTCTGGGAATATGTAGTTTCAAGATTTGAATTTAGCGTAAATTATGCGTCAAGGAACGATTTTGGGATGATTCGAACCGAGAGAAGAAGCCACTTTGGATGAGATATATGGAAAGCTGGCTTGTGACTTGAGAATATGGTTATAGGAATGTGCAATTTTAAGAAGTACCAACATGTGGAAGTTAGAGACTTAGTGCTCAACGAAGTTCCTGAGCAGAATTGTCCGGTTAAGAGGCAAATTCTCTTCTTTCTGTCTCAAATAAAGAGTCAGGAAGCTAGAGTCTGGAGTCTTTATTTACATGGCTAGTAAGAACAATAGGCTTCTAATATCCCGGTCATCCTATTTCTTTCATCAAGCATGGTCTGCAGTCTCTTCTTTTGTACTGAGTGCTGATAAACTCTACTCCAATCAAAAGTGAATATGTAATCAGAAAAGAAATGTGTGATGAGCTTAATGTCTCTGATAAATGACACAGGGACCAAGCAATTTGAAGACGATCTTTTTGCTGAGATAAGAGGACGTATAAAGGAAGACGACATATCTGCACCCATACGCAGAGGGCCTTACTATTATTACCATAGGAATCTAAAGGGAAAGGAGTACGTCCAGCACTGTAGGAGGTTAGTGCCAGATACGGAGGCCCCTCCTTCTGTTTATGATGAGATGCCAACTGGTCCTGAGGCTCCTCCTGAGCAGATTATCTTGGACGAGAATATCAAGGCTCAAGACCATTCATTCTATCACGTCACTGCTTTCAAGGCAAGAGTGACGTTTTCTTTTCTTCTTTTCCACCCACATTCGGTTCCATCATGAATTATTTCCTTGCTTCGGCTTTTTATTTTCATTACTTCATTGTGGTAGCTCTTTGATGTTATAGGTAAGTCCAAATAGTAAGTTGGTGGCATATGCAGAGGACACTAAGGGCGATGAGATACATACCGTTTATGTAATTGAAGCTGAGACAGGAACTCCAATAGGAAAACCTTTAACAAATTTGACATCTGACCTGGAATGGGCTGGTGATGATGCATTAGTTTACATCACAATGGATGAGATCCTTCGCCCGGACAAGGTATGTTTTATGTAGTAGAGGATCTGTTACTATGAAAATTTCTCTTTGTTTGCTCCTTTTCCAGAAAATTCGTCACTGATATTAAGGCACACTTCTCAGTGTTTATATCAGCTTGCGGATCTTGGGTTCCGTTTAACAAATTTTCATTTATCTACTCTGATTTTTTTTTGGTCGGACCTACTCTGATTTCTTTTTTTGAACGGAAGAAACGACCTACTCTGATTTGACCAGCTGCATTTTGCTAAATTTATAGGATCAAGAAGGCTCTAGTCGATATTAGGATTTTTTGGATCCATAGGGTGTCTTTAGCTTTTCTAATACATCAAGTTTCGCTAAAACTCTAAAACAAACAAATGAAATATTAGTAATGTGCTGCCATTATTGGTGTTGTGGTTTAATCGAAACAGATGATGAGCCATCGAAACAGATGTGGGATCTCATTGATGTCCTCATGCTTATAGTTGAGATCTGGCCCTCATCTTTAGCATGCTCAGCCTGTACTTTGCAGCCATAAATTTAGAAGGGTCATAAGCCTATTTCCTCTGATAGGACCTTCTTTTTTCAGCACTCAAATGTTTCCATGTCAAATAAATTCAATTGCATCACTTCTCTCTCTCTCTCTCTCTCTCTCTCTCTCTCTCTCTCTCTCTCTCTCTCGATATTACAGTACTCTAGATTTCATTTTTCAACCTAGTACAACCATGGAGATTTGCAATCATTGTGAAATGCATTGCATCACTCTAAGTACATCACATTCAAGCTGCATTTGTCTAATTTTCTATTGCCAATTAGTTAAGCTAGCTTAAGATCTCTTGTTGCAAATTTCTAAGAGTTATGTGTTGAATCGAATTTATGTATACACAAAGGAGACGGAAAGGTGAACTGGGAATGGCACATCAGTAATATGCCGAACCTCCCTTGGCAGGAAGACTTAAAGTCATACGATATGGATAACCATCATGAAGTGTTCTTGGATGCTTGGACACTTGTGATGAATAATCATTCTCAATATCTAATCTATTAATTTTTTAGTATTAGCAATGGCATGGCATTTTGAAGTAACAGTTTGTTTCACTTTTAGGTGTGGTTGCATAGGTTGGGGACCGAACAATCAGATGACATTTGCCTTTATCATGAGAAGGATGATATGTTTTCTCTTGATCTTGAATTTTCTGAGAGCAAGAAGTTCTTGTTTGTTGCATCTGAGAGTAGAAACACAACGTTTGCTTTCTATCTTGACGTTTCAAAGCCAGAAGATGGTCTTCGGGTTCTGACTCCTCGCATATACGGAGTGGATACGCGCGTCAGCCATCGGGGAAATCATTTTTTCATTCGGAGGAGAAGTGACTTGTTTTACAATTCGGAACTTTTGGCTTGCCCACTGGATGATGTGTCGAACACGTCCGTTCTTATCCCTCACAGGGAAAGGTAATGTGTCTTCGTAATTGACCCTTGTATTGGTTTACCTTTCCTGTAACTTTACTTTTTGCACTATCACTTTATATTTGAGCTTGTTGGGGTTGATTGAAATGCAATGTGTCTTTGTCCACACCCGGTGTTTATACCATAATATTGAAAAGCAGATTTGACCCACGTTGGTTCTGGTTAAGGAAATGGATTTTAACTAAGTGATGACATAGAAATTGGCTTTTCTAATGACTGGATCACCTAGGAAGATTTATAATGGATAGAAAAAAGCAAACTAGTGTTAAGTCACTTTAAAAATTCGATATTACGAGAGGGAGGGAGAGAGTGGGAGCGGGCGTGGACTAAAAATTAGGGCTATAATATTAAAGATGTTTTTACCTCTCTTTATTTATTATCTAAGGTGAAAAGCCATTCCTAATGCTAGTGTAGCGCAAATGACTAGGGAGTCAATGCATTTCCACATGAGGAAGAATACTAGAAGTGCAAAAAATTGTGTTTGGCGCTCACTTTAGTACCAAAAGTTTTCGCCGACTCACTTAAGTGCCAAATCAGAGGAAAAATGATCATTTAAGTGCCAACGGCGAGAAATTCCGAACAAATTAATATGTGAATTTTATAATTAAAATTTTAATTTGAGTTGAATTTAAAAAAAAAAATCAGTCTACGTGGCATTTCCATATGTTTATTCTGATTTTTTAAATTTTTTTTCCTTCTTTTCTCTTTTTCTTTTCTTTCTTCTTCTTTTACCTTTGGCCGGTAGCCAGTGTCTGGTCACTGGCCATGGCCAGTCACCTAGCCTCGCCTGGACAAGGCTGCCGTCGCCCGCCACAAGCGAGGCCCGGCCGACCCTCACTTGGGCGAGGACGGGCGAGCTCCGATGAGAGTCGCCCTCACCTCGCCGAGCATTGTCTTCCTCACCCAAGCCACATCGGCCTCACCAGGCGTTGCCCGGGGGAAGGCGACACTCGCGCGAGGCTGCCATGGCCTGGGCGAGGGCCGGCTTTGCCGGGTCTGGCAAGGGGAGCCCTCGTTGGGGCTCGCCCTTGCTTGGGCAAGGTGAGACCTCGCCGGTTTTGGCAAGGGGAACCGTCGTCGGGGCTCGCCCTTGCCCAAGCAAGGTGAGGCCTCACCGGATTTGACAAGGGGAACCCTCGCCGGGGGTCACCCGCTCTCGCTTAGGCGAGGGTTGAACGGGCCTCACCTATGGCGGGCAACGGTGGCCTCATCTAGACGAGGCCAAGCGGCCGGCCATGGCCGATGGCCGGACACCAGCCACCGGCCAAAAGTAGAAAAAGAAGAAAGAAAAGATAAAAATAAAAGAAAGAAAAGAAGAAAAAAATCAGAAAAAGTATTTAAAAAAATCGAAAAATATTATAAAATATTATCTACGTCAGCACCAACGTGCTACGTAGGACTGAGATATTAATAAAAATATGGCCACGTCAGATTTCCGGCGATCCAAATCGGAGTTGACACTTAAGTGATCGTTTTTTTTTAAAAGTGATACTTAAGTGATTCGAAAAAAAAATTTTGCACTAAAGTGATTGCAGTGTTAGTACTTCTAGTGTTCTTCCCCCATTTCCATATTATGCGTGTCACTGCAAAGCTCTAGAGAATAAGGAGGACCGATGTCTTGGGGGGTACCTTGGCTCCTGTCACCCCCCTCCTCAAATCCTTCCTTGCTTTATATATCTGCTCATGTTAAAATACAACATTGAATAAGTGGTAACTCAGATGTGTTTGATCATAATGTTGCTCAGTTTCTCCTGCCAACTCACAAAATGATGAGAGGGAAGCTAGGAATGGAGTAAGCGCCTATGTGGCTATTTATCTGCCATTATTGTTTCCATTTGGTTAGAAACGTATGTCTTTCTATAGACATTAGTTGAAGCTTTGAGCATCAGCTGACTAATTTATTGGCACGTTGCTTTAACATCCTCTTGATTCTCTCTCTCACCCTTCACATGTCGATATACACGTATGCACAGAGGCACGCACACATGTACAGACACATGCGAAAGCATGGATTGTGCCATGCATTGACACTCACGCATGTTTTCTTTTGTGTATGCATACAAATTTATGGAGTTGGTGACTGAATATGTGCCTCTATCGTGTCAAGAATTTTTTGATTTGGTCCATATAGCTTACTGATCTTCTGACCTTCCAGTGTAAAAATCGAGGACATGCAGCTTTTTGCTGATCATCTGGTTCTCTTCGAACGCGAAAATGGTTCGCAAAAAGTTACTGTGTATCACCTCCCAACTCTTGGGGAACCACTCACACGGCTTCAAGGCGGTCGTTCTATTGATTTTGTTGATCCAATTTTTTCCGTGTATCAATCAGGGTCACAATTTTCATCAAATATATTACGGTTCACTTATAGCTCCATGAGAACACCTCCTTCTGTTTATGATCACGATATGGACACTGGCAAATCTGTCGTGAAGAAAATTGAAACAGTAAGTACCGTGGGGTAGCCATTTGCAAATACTGGCCCCCTTCGTTCTCTCTCTCAATTATTTATTTTTTTTTGGAAACCGGAGTTCATAATGAGTTAGATAAACTTTACTCAGTATATTGAGTCTTCCTATCTTACATTTTTTTATAGATGATTCATTTGCAAGGTCTTGGCTGTTTTTAATTCTGCCTTTGCAAGATATTTCTAGTCACCTACCCTGAATCTTTAGATTAATGTAGAGGTGGCAAAATGGGTCTAGAACTCATATTTTAATGTGGGTCATAAATGGGTTGCCACAAGTTTTAAACAAGCTTAAGTGGGTTATATATAGGCTACCTAATAACTTAATGAGTTTTAAATGGGTCATAAATGGTTTACTTAATAAGATTAATTAAATCATAAACAGGTTATTTTTAATTATTTTAATTTTTAATTTTTAAAAAAATTGAATTTGTAATTCTTTTTTTTTTCTTTTTCCTTCTTTTCCGATCAGTCGCCGGCCATGGTGACGGCCAGTGACTAGTCATGGGCAAGCTCGCCAAAGGTCGGCAAGCTCGAGCTTGGGCTTGCCTGTGGTTAGAAACTGGTTGAAGAAGAAGGAAAAACAAAAACAAAAACAAGAAAAGAAAATATAAAGAGAAAAAATAATTTAAAATTTTTATTTTTTAAAAGAATAAAAAATATATAAATTGTAAAAATTGTCCATTAAATTTGTATTGCGTGGAAGTGTTTTAACAATATAATTTTTTAAAAAATCATAAAAAACAAGTTTTCTTATATTTGATTAAATAAGAAAGTGTTTTAACAATATGGTTCGAGTTGGATATGAATTGCTAGATTTGTATTAAAAGGAAATAGGTCAAACGGATTAAATGAGTAAATTTGGGTCGGACTAATTTTGACCCGACCTAAACCCGACCCGAGGTTCAAACAAATGTCGTATGGACAAGTTTTTTGATTCATTGAGTGATCTGATTATCATAAACAATTAAGTGCTCATGATGGCTGGTGACCTGCAATCTGCATTGCATACGGCATGCATCAATTTTTCTTTATTTTTTTGTAGATTAATCGTGCTAGCAAATCTAGGAGGCTCGTCAGTGGACCGAGCAATTAAATTGTTACTACTTTGTATTTACGTTTAGTGGGGGTCAGCGGTAATGCGCAGCCGAACAAATTTTTTGCTCTAAACTTGTTCTTATATCTCCTGTTAGTCTATATGTCGAGATTGATCGTAAGAGTACTGTCCTGTGGTAGCATTACAGAAGTTTACTAGTAGAGCTATTGTCCCCAATGTAAAGTCAACAACCACATTGGCTCTTGGAGCTTTTAGTCATCAACAAGATTGGCCTTGGCCTATCCATAGCTCGTCAGACAGTCACGCACAAATCCATGCCTTGGAGTTTCTTGAGGAGAATTTAGTTGAAAGCTTTCATGCTTCATAAATATTATATGACCACTACCTTCGGAAGATGCCGGGAAAAGGCTATGTAATGTGAATATTCAGAGCTATTCTAACCTATACAGGTTCAGCTTCAGCCTAAATCTGTCTCATGAATAGTAAATGACATAGTCTCTCACGAGACATCCCTCTAAGACATTTGGTAATTTCATCACCTTTACCATTATTTTGTTCTCTCCGAACTGAAGTTTTTAGGTATGTGTGTTTTCTTAATGTTGTTTTACGGAGTGGTGGTGTTTTATACGTATATCTGTCTATTTTTCATGGCTTATGACATATGAAGAACTTTTCCACCATTTTACTCAGGTATTAGGAGGTTTTGATGAGTCGAACTATTTTTGCGAAAGGAAATGGGCCACAGCTCCTGATGGAACTCTGATTCCCATGTCAATAGTCTACCGGAAGAATATGGTGAAACTCGATGCATCTGATCCCTTGTTGCTTCATGGATATGGTTCATATGAGGTAATAAGAAACCTACGTATTGTGATTGTTTACGTGTGGATATCTGGTAGTTCACATCAGGATGACACAACATATTAGCTCTTTCTATAAGTTTGGATGTTACAATGAAGAGACTCCTTGGCTTCAGATTTGATACAGAAGACCTGAAGCATCGATCTGTTGATCATTTGT
This sequence comes from Syzygium syzygioides, assembly GCA_031216285.1. NCBI lineage: Eukaryota > Viridiplantae > Streptophyta > Magnoliopsida > Myrtales > Myrtaceae > Syzygium > Syzygium syzygioides. The sequence goes on along the minus strand of CM062248.1, from coordinate 34,481,919 downwards.
AAACAGTGACGCAACGTTGGGCTGTTTCAATTGACATGTCTCTCTTAAGTTTTAACGAAGTGTGATCATTCCTTTATTCCATGCATTCTAAAAGTTGTCGGTGTATGTTTTGGTGTCTGTTGCTGCATCCAATCCCTCTCGTTTGCAATTTGTTACATGCTTGTTCTGTTTCAACTTATTTTCCCACTTTGGTAAATGAGATTTTCAAAGCTTGGATGACCTGTCAGTGGCTAGTCCAGCCTCGGTCAAATTTCAGTGGTGGAGGATTGGAGAGGTTATACATGCTCTTGCCAAATGCAATTTTCTACGTAATTATGTTGGGGCTAAGAATACAATCTAGAATGAGGTGAATATGTTATTTTAAAGGTATTGACAATCTTTTGCGAAAAAGTAAAGTTCAGGTTGAGCTGATATTTCAAATAGCGTGAGCTGATTTTGTGCTGATGTAAGTAAAAAAGAGATAAACGGTAACACATAATGATATATAGTGGTTTAGCTTTATCCTCAAGCGTGCATTTGCTCTCATCACTAGCAGCCACAAGTCGGGTTGGATTGCACTAGTATTATGCTAAACAAGTTACACTCAGCACACATCAATCCCTTGAGATGAAATATTACACTATCAAGAATTAGGTACTGCTATCAATTGGTACGCTTGATTTTTTACATGATTACAAGGCAGCAACTATAATGAAACTAACAGACAAATGAGAGCTTTCTGCTAAGAATACATCATGTAGCACATTTTTGGATTTTGCATTGCACATGTCTAACATTTTGGATTCAAGGATCTTCTCTTATTTAGTCATCTTCAAACTTCCCGCTGGAGATGTCTTGGAGAAGCAAACGAGCAGTTAGATATCCGTTGGTGCTGCTGTCCAAGGATAGAATGGCCTATACAATTTTTTGTAAAACATTTTCACGATACCTGAAATACAGCTTACAAGCCAGCAAGAATACTGCAATGAATGTAACACTATCAGAAATTAGGCGCTACTATCAATTGGCACACTTGATTTTTTACACGATTACAAGACAACAAGAATACTATAATGAAAGTAACAGACAATGAGAGGTTTTTGCTAAGAATACAAATTGTAGCAAATTTTTGGATTTTGTATTGCACGTTTCTAACATTTTGGCTTCTGTGATCTTCTCTTATATAGTCTTCTTCAAACTTCACGTGTCTACTTGAAATAGCTTTTGCTGCTTTCCTACCGATGCGGCTTTGACACATTTTTCAGACAGCCTGTTTTTTTATTTTCTGTTGTGCTTGCATAGTCGATAACGGCTATAATGGTGAGCCAATGGACTCATTAAAAGATCCGTTGCTCTAACATCACCAGTGGCTTGATATCTTCAACTTTAAATAATTCCACTGCTGCATGTTTTTTGTTTTACTTACCCTAGAAAAGCTTGTACATGCAATTCACAGAGCAGTCTCTAATTTATTCTGTCCGATCTTTCTATATTCCCTAATGAGTTACCTAAATTTATTCAAACTCACTTGCCATTCTCAATGTTTTGTGCTCTGATTAGAGCTGCGTTAATCCATGTTTCATGGGATCAAGGCTCTCATTGGTGGATCGAGGATTCATTTATGCGATTGCTCACATTCGAGGCGGTGGAGAAATGGGGAGGCCATGGTACGAGAATGGAAAATTGTTGAAGAAGAAAAACACATTTACAGATTTTATTGCTTGTGCTGAGTATTTGATAGAAAAAGGGTACTGTACAAAGGAAAAGCTGTGCATTAACGGTAGAAGCGCTGGGGGCCTCTTAATGGGCGCTGTTCTGAACATGAGACCAGGTTTGTTCAGGGCAGCAGTTGCTGAAGTACCTTTTGTGGATGTTCTGACTACCATGCTTGATCCTACTATACCTCTAACAACATCAGAGTGGGAGGTAAGTTTTACCCCCTTAAATTTCTTGATGCATGTTGAAGTTTTAAGAACAGTTGAGTTTTGAGTGGTATTGCACCCTGTTGACACCCTACAGTGATATTATAGTAATCATACAATTGAGACTTAAATAGTGGTAGATAAGCAAGGGTCAATTTTTCTATATGGAATTGTAATGTCCATTTTTATTGGATAAACTGATAAACTGGCAGGAGAGTGTCATATGGCCCACTACTCTAGGAGTTACAGATGACAGATCTCGTTTCAGATATAATTAGGTAGCATTACTGGAATTAGCTTGATTTCATCTCATGTGGGACTTTCTAATTAATGATAAAATTTAATGATTTTGATAAGCCTGAATTCGTCTACTTAGTGGAAGAAAAATGAATCAGTTTATAAGATTCCGCAATGACAAATTTGTTTGGAAATACTTGAATATGCAAAGGTGACAATGAGGCATTCATCCTAGGATGTATTCGTTGAAAGGATCTTTCTGCGAGTTCTCTTGCTATATAACTAATAACCCTTTCGTCCTTGCGACCATCACACACACACACACACACACACACATGGTGAGCCTTATCTAGGATTCTGAAACATCCGGAATGTTTCTAACTGTAAGTGACTTGGCGACTCTACTGGGTTTCAAGGCTCTAGTTGACTGTTTGACTTTGTGAATACTTCAAGATGGGATCAACTTGTAGCTACTTTGGAGGACGTTGTGTCATCTTATAGTTCATTCAAGCTCTCTTTATTTGTTTATGACCAAAAAACAAAAAAACTCTCTTTATTTGTTAATGCTCATGCTCCTGCTGCAGGAATGGGGTGACCCTCGGACAGAGGAGTACTACTACTACATGAAGTCATATTCTCCAGTAGACAATGTAAGTATCATCTGCAAACATTTGGTTGCTAATTTGCTCATGTCCATCTTTGCCGTCATCTTATTTCTTTGATGTGAAGTGGACATCATTGTGAAACATTAATAAGCTGACACTAATTTGATTCTCTTTACTGAGCTTGCTTGTACAGGTGAGGGCTCAAAACTATCCACATATTCTTGTTACTGCTGGGTTCAATGGTGAGTGAAACGCCCCTGTAACATGTGTTGCTATGTTCCTTCATTGAATCTTCACATGTTCGTATGATCTATTGGACTTGTTACTCCAGTGAAGTGCATATGTGGGACACTGCAGCAAGGTAGAAATGTTTAAGTTTGATAATAGGATATTTGGATGGCCACCGATGATGAGTGCATGGCTTGTTAGATATTTCCATGTTCAAGGGGAAGTACTGCTCTTTTCCTTATAATCGTCTGATTAGAAAATAAACTTACATGCTGTTAAGATTTTAGTGATAACAAGAGACATGGTGAGAGAACTCAAATGCTTCATTTTTCCTCGCTTCGCTTAATGCTACATTACAAAGATGGCTCTATTTTTAGAGTATAGAGAGATAACCTCCTTAAGACCCAAATCTCGAACTCTTGAGACCCAAATCTGTATCTACCTAACTGAAAACACCTGACTCTTTCTTGCTAACCACAAAATTGACATTGTTAAGTATTCTGCTGTACATGCTATATATTCTCGTGCCTCTCAATATAGATTGGTTCTGAAGATATTCTTACGCGTATCCCTGGTTCTGAAGATATTCTTACGCGTATCCCGCTAGCAGGCTTTCACATGTAGCATGTAAGCAAACAATATGTTTAAATATTTCTGCAGTTATTTGCCAGTATTGGTATCGCTGCTTTCTTTTTAGTAAGACTTCTAATATTATCCCCACATTATATGACAGATCCACGAGTTTTATACTTTGAACCTGCAAAGTTTGTTGCCAAATTGAGGGATCTGAAGAAGGACGACAACATGCTATTATTCAAGTGTGAAATGTGCGCCGGACATTGTTCAAAGTCAGGCAGGTAAGTTTTGGTGAAATTGTTAATTTCACCCCTAATTTTGAGGTACCTGATTTCAGATTCTGTGTAAATAACCCATTATGATACATGTATCTCGGACTTAGTCTCAGCTTTTTGAAAACATGTACAAGGTAATAATAAACACGCCAAAGGCCACAAGGTGTATTTTCTATGGATATATGACAGATCTTTCCTAAAACTTCAGTGAGTGAGTAGATGATCTGCTAGTATGTTTGCTTCACGTATGCATTCTGTCGCGCAGATTCGAGAGTCTCCGAGAAGATGCTTTGATATACGCTTTTCTGCTCAAGGCTCTGGATATGATTCCGACTCCTGGGTCCGCGTAGATCTCATGATGGTCTCCGGCAATATTGACCGGAAAGAGCGCTTCAGGTTGAAGGTGCGTCATCCAAAGCTAGTCACGGAGGTCCATGTCAAGATTTCTGTCTTGAAACCTTTTCATCGTGATTGCTTTCATTGGAGGAGAGGGCAATTAAAGGAATCAACTTCTACCAGTTCCGTTCGCTTCGATGTGTGCAATTAGCTCTGCTACTTGAATCTCTTGCGAACACAAGAAATCAGATATTTGAAGACATTCTTCTTCTTTTTTGTATTATTATTATCTTTGATAGATTCTCGAATTAGTTAAATGGTATGTTGCTCATAGATCATCAAGTGAATGACATCCTTCTTTTTTTCGTTTGTTTTTTTTGGGAGGAGGAGGGGGGATTAGCTCGATTGAATGAACCGATAAGCAAGAGAATGCTCTTATCCGTTTGTTTTGTGAAAAATGAATAATATGAAAAATTATTTTCCTAATAACGATTGCTTGTAATACTTACAAAACTGAATGGATGAAAAATATTTTTATCATCCACGAAAATATTCAAATATAATTTGTTATCGATAATGAAAATATTTTTAATTATTTATTTCAAGCGATACAATCAATCATTTTTAGGAAAACATTTTTCAAGATGATTCATTTTATAAGATCACCTACAAATTTGAGTTGGAAAAATGATGACTAGCGTTCCCTTTGGCCAAAGATGAGTAACTGCATTCACTTCACCAAACACCATTCACCCTTTGTCATAGTTATCCAATTCCTTTATATCATATGATATGACATAGTTTCCTATAATCACAATCTTGCATATTATCTAGATCTCGCTCCTTATATTGCATTTGAACTTCCCTTTGTTCCGTAAACTGATAATCCTCGTGCTTCGTCCTGTAATCCTTGAGCTTCGATATCGTCGGAGCACTTAGACATTATTTCGAGTTGGGCTTTAAAGTGATCGGCATGCGAGATGACTCCTTGCAGGCCGCATGGCCGCAGTAACCCTTGCAACCCAGGCCTGAGTCGACAGACTAGCTATAATAGTTGTAGCCTTGATTAGGAGTCGCCGGCATCAAGTGGTCAAGGACCTTGTCTCGTTCCAAAGTGTACGTCCCTCCTAATCGGAACTTTACTCCGTTGCACATCTTGTTTGCTAAGGCTGTATCGGCATCTCCTCCGACGTTACTAGCGCCAGTACTCAAGAACCGTATTCAGATCGCTATGATTCTCCATAGAACAGCCATGTTTTTCTGTGTTTGCTAGATAGAAACCAAATGGAAGTGGCTACATACAGAAGTTTGATCTGCATGTAGTTCAAGTGCATTATTGTTTCCAATGTATGTCTTTCATAGTATTTTTTTTTTTGATAACCCAGGGAATCCCCGCACGGCCGATAGCCGGAGAGTAAACCCTGGGGGCGATACGTGCTAGCCACCATACACGTGCCACCGGTTAAGTCACCCTCCGGCGCTCGGAATTCGAACATTCAACCTTTTGCGAGAGGAAGAGTGTGCGCTCCAGCAGCGCCACCCAGACGGGTGATATATGTCTTTCATAGTAGTCATCGCTTAAAACAAAGATCCCATATATTGCTGGTTTTGTACAGCAAGAGTTCGACTGTCTTCGGGTTTTAAAGTGAATGTTTTACTCCGTAGGATAAGTTCATATATGTTCTCTTTAGTTACAATGTAGGAATTTCAAACATTTTTCTGAATTTGTTTTCCGCAAAACGAAGAGGGCCTTAAATCGATTATCTCCCAATAATTATTTTCAAGTTTCAATGGCAGGAGTGTTCGTGATTCGCACATTCGAGGTGAAGTTTTTAATTCATTTTAATTTTTTTGGGAGAATTATCTTTTTATGTTAGAAATCCCTTTTGGGTAATTCCAACAAACTATAATATAAGGTGGGGAGGGGGTACGGAAAAGAAACTTCATTTTTCTTCCAACAAATTTTTAAAATGCCCATATGTTAGTTAAAGAGATGAGGAAGAGGTTTGGGAAATTGTCCAATCGATTTTAAACTTATCGTAGAGATGCCAATTCGATCGTTTTAAACTTTTAATTATATCAATTAAGTCATAAACTTTTATGTGGAATTCTAATTTAGCTCTTCCAACCAATTTTCGCTTGAATAGTAATTTATTTCAAATCATACAAAGCATCAAACATTTAATATATGCTCTGTTTAAAGATATAATCCTGCATTGCGCTATGCAAACTATTAATGAGTAAGATTCATATTTGGTCCAAATGATGTAATCTTTATATTTGGTAAGTTTAAATTAATGGCACACGATTAGGATCGTTAAGCATATAAGAAATAGTAGCCGTCGGTTTACCGTTAAAAAGAAAAATGGAAAAACCAATTGAGTCCCGACAAGGTGATTGATTCCAAAGTGAGTTGGTTCCCACCTAAAATTGAGAATTGGCTAGACCGGACTGATAGGTTCGATTTGGCTCCCGGGTGGGTCCATGAACCGGCAGTGATATCTTTTCTATTTTTATTCCTTGCAAGATTACGAGTGTTGTTACATAGTCTAAACTACCATCCTTTAGTGTTTTGAATCTTTAATTGATGAAAATATCGATGGAAAGATGCTAAAGGTATAAAAAAATATGACCAAGTATTATTAACTTGCTAATAAAAAAAAAAGTATACGGTCCGGGTGGTTTGGTCCACACTTGGATCTGGACCAAGAATTACTGGATCCAAATTTTAAGAATCGGGAACCGTCCAGAACCAGCCGATTCAATCCGATTCTAGTGCTCACCCTTAGGTATCGGTCAAATTCTTATAGTGAAATGGCTTTGATTATTCCGAAATTGATCTTGCTTTCATTTGCTAATCATCAGGATATTATTGATGATGATGATAGTAATACCTTTTGACCGAGAAATAATTGTTCTCCAAATCATGCAGCGCTCGACCTTTCTCTCCTGATTCCGAGAATTGATGATCCTCGTATTCCTCGACTTGCACCTTCGATCCGTATTATCCTGCACTTAGACGTTGTTTCGACCATGGAGATTGCTAAGGCGCAAATAAAAATCATTCTTTTTTCCAGTCCAATTTTTAGCCAGATATTTCTATTCCCTAAATTAGTTTCTACGCAAAAAGTAGCGTTTGATAATAATACAAAATTTATGTTCTCAAAATATAAATTCGTTTGATAAGTTATTATTAAATTTATGTTCTCGATGGTGGACAGCAAGCGAGCAGGTGGCAGGGGTTGGCCATTAGACAGCAGTGGGTGGTGGATGACGGGCAGGCGGCAAGGGCGAGGGCAAGCAATAAAAAAGGAGTTGTTATTTCTGTTTTAATTCCAGAAATAGAAAAGTAGAAAAAAATCAACTTCTCATTTCTATTAAAAAAACTTATTTCTAGGCTAAACATTTGTCTCTGAAATAAAAAAAAATGAAGTTGTGTTGCCAAACAAATACTGTTATAAGTATATTCTCGGTAAAAAAAATAAAAAAATAAAAAAACATAATGAGTTATCTATTGGCACGCTAAGCATTCACCGTGACGTCGTCATTGCAAACTGTGAGGCTGTAGCTAGGTGTGTTGACGAGCCAGCTTGGTTCAGATTCCCAAAGATACACGACCTGACACAGACATGAAAGGCGCGGAGAACTAGGTGTAGTAGATGTAATTAGGGAAGGTTTTCATTAATACTATGCTCAAAACATTTTTGCCAATAAAGTATATATTTTAAATAGAAAGTGTTAAAATTCAATAAATTCCAAAATAATATTGGATAGGATTATAAAATAATAGGAAAAAAAAAACGTCAAATATCATGGCAAGAAATCCGTTGGGCACAGGCGCGAGTGCCATTCTCCACCTGCCGGAGGTTTTCTTCTTTTTAAATCGGACAAGATCGCCGGCGCCGCTCACGCTCCCTCTCCCTCGCTGCTCTCACACCATGCCGTCGGACTCAACGGCGAGGATGAGCGCCGGTGGCGAATGCTCGGCTCCGGTCGCTCCACCGGCGGCGAAGAAGGTGGAGCACCGGATGGAGATGTTTGGCGACGTGAGGATCGACAACTACTACTGGCTCTGCGACGACTCGGCGCTCATCCCAATATCCTCTCCCACCTCCGCCAGGAGAATGCCTACACCGATTCGGTGATGGCCGGTGAGTTGGCCTTTTGCTCAGTCGATTGTCCTCGTAGATGTCACGCTAAGACTGCAGTGCCGTTCGTGTACAAGGTTCGAGTCGGTAGATTGACGAAGTCGGACTGAAAATGGGTTATGGTGTTGTAAGATCTGGAATTTGGTCGCTCGCTTGTAATGGAGAGTGATGTGTTACGATTCAGCGTGTAGTGGAAACTACTTGGTTTGATATACTTAATGATTTGTAAAGTGAGCATTTTTTTGCCTGCCTGATGTTCATTTCTGTGTTTCTCTGGTATTGAAAACGTTGTTAGGTCTGGGAATATGTAGGTTCGATATGAAATTATGCCTCACGGAATGATCTCGGGATGATTCAAACGGAGAGAAGAAGCCACTTTGGATGAGATGTATGGAAAGCTGGCTCGAGACTTGAGAATAGGGTTATAGGCATGTGCGATTTTAAGAAGTGCTAACATGTGGAAGTCAGAGACTTAGTGCTCAACGAAGTTCATGACCAGAATTGTCCGGTTGAGAGGCAACTTCTCTTCTTTCTGTCTCAAATAAAGAGTCAGGAAGCTGGAGTCTGCAGCCTTTATCTGAGGATTTACGTGGCTAGCAAGGACGATAGGCTTCTAATATCCCAGTCATCCTATTTCTTTCTTCAGGCATATGGTCTGCAGTCTTAACTTTTGTACTGAGTTCTGATATACTCTACTTATTCAGCACTTAAAATTTCTAAATGAAGAAAGTTTTTTTGGTTCTCAAGGCATTTTACATGTTCTTGAGACATGGATGATTGCAAAGTCTTGGAAATTAGTAAGTAAAAATAAGTGAATAAGAGAGTGGGCGTGCTCAGCATGCGGAGAAAATATTGCGCGGTCCCGGACCGCCAAGTCAGCGTGGTCCCTGACCACTCACGAGGCGCCACGTGGTCCACGTGGCGGGGGTGGGGCCGGCAGGCCAGGGTATCTTTTTTCCACCAAAAATTAATATTTTTCCCCCTTAACCCTGCACACCTCATTTGCATTCCGAGAACCAACCCCTATTTCGGCTGCGTTTGGTTCAGCATTTGGGAAGGGGCTTTCGGCCCCGAAAGCCCCTTCCCAAAAATGCTGAACCAAACGGTTAGCATTGAGCATTGAAAATGCTCAAAACTAGCATTTTCAATGCTGAAAGCCCAATGCTGGTCGGACTAGCTTTGGGCTTTCAGCCTTGAACCAAATGCCAAAATCATTTTTATACTTCCCAAACTACCCTCACTCAAATTTCAATATTCCAGCTTTGCCCTCTCGTTACTGTTCATCTTCTTCACCAAAGGGACTTCGGCGACGGCGAAGGTCCGGCGAGGTCGCCCGACCCAGGCGACGGCCGCCCGGGGTCGGGCAACCGCCCAGGCGACGGCCGCCCAGGGTCGGGCGACCGCCCAGGCGACGACCGCCCGGGGTCGGGCGACCGCCCAGGCGTGGCCGCCTGGGTCGCGCGACCTCAGGTGGCCGTCGGACTGGGTCGCGCGACCCAGGCGGCCGTTGTCGCCTGGGTTGCGCGACCCTGGTGGTCGTCGTCGCCTGGGTCGCGCGACCTCAGGCCTCGTTGCCCGAGGTTGGCGTCCCTCGCCGGGGGTCGCTCGGCGACGAGCGATGGCCGCCGGCGCCAGATCTGGCTCGCCGGCGGCCGTAGCCCTTCACCGGAGCCGACGAAGGGTATTTTTGCCTTTTTTTTTTATAAAACCCCCCAAAGCCCATTTGTAAAAAAAATTAACCAAATACCACTTGGCTCAAAGTAGCTTTGCAAATAGGTTTTTACCAAACGCCATTTGCATTTCCCATAAAGGGCTTTCACCTAAAGGTATTTGCATTCCCAAAGTAGCATTCTAAATGCTGAACTCTCCTCTCTCTCTCTCTTCATTAACGGCGGCCTCCTCCTTGTCTCTCCTTCTCTATCCTTCTAAGCGCTCCCCCTCTCTTTTCACGAAGCCCCACATTCTCTCCCTATTTTTTCAAAAATCGCTCGCGTCCAAGAGCAACCCGCCTGCCCTCCGATCCCGACCTCTGCCGTCGCCTCCACCTGCTGGTCCCGACCTCCGCCGTCACCCCTACCCGCCCAAGAGTAGCTGGGTCCTGAGCTCTAACCGCCGTTGCCTCCCTTATTTTTTCTCGTCTTTTTTTGTTGTCTGGGTTTCTAGATTTTTGAGTTGTTTATGGTTTTTAATGTTGTTTGGTTTGCAATGTAGATTTCTCGTAACTTCGGCGTCGTTTTCCTCGTTCCCCTGTCACTTGTTGTTCCGCCCGCCAGTCCGAGAAACCGGCCCGCCTATCGGTCCCAACCTCCTCCGTCACCCCCGCCCGCCCAAGAGTAGCTGGGTCCCGAGCTCTGACCATCGTCTCCTCTCTTATTTTTTTCTTGTCTTTTTTTGTTGTCTGGGTTTCTAGATTTTTGAGTTGTTAATGGTTTTTAATGTTGTTTGGTTTGCAATGCAGATTTCTCGTAACTTCGGTGTCATCTTCCTCGTTCCCCTGTCATTCGTTGTTCCGCCCGCCGGTCCGAGAAACTCGCCCGCTCGCTGGTCTCGACCTCCTCTATCGCGTCCGCTTGGCCAAGAGTAGCTGGGTCCCAAGCTTTGACTGTCGTCGCCTTCCTTATTTTTTCTGGTCTTTTTTGTTGCATGGGTTTCCAGATTTTTGAGTTGTTTATGGTTTTTAATGTTGTTTGGTTTGCAATGTAGATTTCTCGTAGCTCTAATAGGCCTGGCCGGTCAGTGTTCACGTCAATAAAATCCAATCAAAATTGGCCGGAAGAGCTGAATTGGCACAAAGACAAAAGGTTTAAAACTGAATTGGCACAAATACAAAATGTTTAGGACTAAATTGGCACCAAAAAAAGGTTTAAGATTAAATTGGCACCAATGCTAAAGATTTAAGACTAAATTGATACAAAAAAAAGTTTAGAACTAAATTGACACTAATACAAAAGGTTTAGTACTTTTTGTATACTTTTCCCTTTCCCAACATAAACCACTTTATTACCATGTTGCAAAAAGCTTGTGTTTATTCAGACACTCGAGTGAACTTGGGAAAGCTTTTCCCGAGGATTTCCATGTTCCCGCTTAGGTAATGAGCTCCAACACTCTCATAAGACACGAGTTGAACAATACAACAGACGACTATCCGACCACTCTCATTGTTTTAATTGATCCCTCACTTATTCAGAAAATTGGTAATTCTCGTACCTAATTCTACAATCTCTAAGTTGCAACTGAGCCCCGGTGTCTAAGGGGCAAACCTCTTTCAGCCGGTCCCTAGCAACAAATAAGCATGAAAAGCAATCGTCCTGTGATAGAGCTCCATTGCAAGCCGCATGGCCGTAGCAACCTTGGCCCGAGTACGTGTCGTGGCTGTAGTAACTATAACCCTGATATTGCGTTTCGTGCACCAAATCTTGAAGAACGCTCTCCACCCGCGTGCCGTAGGTGTCTCCCCATTGGTACTTAATTCCGTTACATATCTTATACACCAACCAAAGATCCGGATCGCCTTTCACGTCGGTACGAATACAAAAGAACCAAACGGCCAGACATATGATCCTCCAGGAAACAGCCATGGATCGATGTCTCTCCCTACTTCTGTTTGCTCTTCGGCGTCTTTGTTATGATGGGTAGGATTAACCAGGCTAATAAGCTAGAGCTAATATAAAGAAGTTGTTCATGCAAACGGTCGTTGCTTCCCATGAATATTTGCTTCGAAGTTATCACTGTCTGAGCTGCGTCTGTCCTAGTAGGTATCAAGTAAACCTAGGTTCTGGATGAGCAATTTTTGTCACCTTGCTTTAAGTGCGTATTCTGTGGAGCAAGGACGCCTATCGTTCGCGCTGGAGGAATCTGCACCGTCCCGTTTTGTTGTTTACGGTGAAATAATTCAATGGGTCGGACAAACCTATGTTACCCTTCTCGTACATGCAGACAACTAAATACGCAAGACCAAGCTTGATCACGTCTCTTTCGAATTTTATTGTCGTATCGTTCATTTTTTTCAAGGGAGGGGTGCGATAATGTTGTCGTCTTTGGCCATTTTGGACCCTTCCGTACATTTCAAAGACTCACCCAAAGAAAGTTAAAAAAGGAGTGGACAATTCATCAAGAGCAGGTTCTTTTCCATCCCTAATTGAATGCATTATTTCAATCGTTCCTTTGAATGACGAGTTATGAACAACAATATTATGCAAATTTATTTTTAGTTTAAGTTTTTATATAGGTGACTTATATAATTATAACCCATCAATCAGAGACTTAATTGGAGGAACGAAGGACGATATAACCTTTTTCGCAGAATGCAAGTTAGTTCCTTTGGATTGAACGTGATTTTAAATCTTCGAGTACCGATATATTATATATACGTGATATGAAATTAAAGAAGTCAACGTTATTTCGCTTCTAAATAAAGAGGTTCTTAGTCCTAGTATTGTAGGTTCCCATATCATTTGTGTATGGGATTTGACTGACTCGTTTTATTTATTCATTTTTAGTTTTAAAATTGGATTTTCTAACGGGTACCAGAGCTGGGAAATGAGGCAGTGTTAAAAATCCCCGGACCCGCCCATTATATCCATTGTATTAACCGTTGGATTTTTGCTGCGTGCCCATCCAACATCCAACCAAAATATAACTTCTCTCTTTGCGCTCATTGCATGCCATCCTCTCTGATTTCTCTCCCCCATGCCCGCGCCATCGATGAGGGCCATATAGTGATTGAGGCGAGAAGCGCGGTCCTCGGATCTCAGGCTCGACCATACTTGATCCAATCCCTAGATAACATATACAGAACTCGCATGACCATACCCTCATTGAAATCTCCCGATTACCCTCGATCCGTGGTTGTCAAGCTAAACGACGGTAGTGAGTGAGTTTTTCAAGGTCCACGATCACCGCCAACCTCCAGCGAAAGGTTTGCGACAGCGCTAGCCGAGGCACTGTTTCTTGAACGTTTACGTGCCCACCCCAATCGGAAAAGGATCTCAGGAGATGGTCCACAAAAACGCATGTTGAATTGAAGTGGATGGCTGCTGTCTGTCGATTCGCACGCCGAAAACGCAAATGATGGTCAAGCCGTGATGATGTGGACGAGTCGTGTCGAATTCGTGCATGTCAAGCTCGGGATTCGTCCGCAATCCCATTGGCACTCTTCCCAATAGTTCTCTCCACTTAGATTACTTTACTTTTCCGAGTCGTGTTTGGGAAACCGAGCTTTCAATTCATGGACAGTGCCGTGGGCTCATCCATTCGAGTGCATTCCCCACCTTAGAGCGACTCCAAAGTGCAAATCTCACGTAGGCTTCAACAATTTCATCATTTGTCCGGATCGCTATTATTACATCACGTGTCACTTCCGAGGAACATCTCTCAAGCTAGTGGTAATATTACCAATTTAATCTTAAATTTTGCATGAAATTCTAATATACGTATTGCGATCAAATTTCGCCTAAAATCAATGACGTAGCGGTCTAGTCATTTTCGATCATCGTACGTGATATATCGCTGCATCAACGGTTTCTAACGCAAATAAATCGGAAGGATTATATTGAAATATCGAGCAAATATTTAGAACTAAATCGGAGGAATTGTAAAATTTAGGGTTAATATCACGAAAAACCCTAAACTGGTACACCTATGATAATTTTACCCCGAACTATTTTTTTGACCACAAAAAATCCCAAACTGGTATACCTATGACAAATTTACCCCCAACTATTTTTTTAATCATCAAAAATCCCAAACTGGTACACTTGTGACAATTTTACCCCGAACTATTTCTTTAACCACCAAAAACCCCACACTAGTACACCTGTGACAATTTTACTCCCGAACTAATTTTTTGACCACTAAAAATCCCAAACTGGTATATTTGTGACAAATTTACCCTCTGTTAGTGTCCGTTAAATTATATTAATATCACAAAAAATTACAAATTGGTAAACAGAGAGGTAAAACTCAAAATCGGTACACATGTCAATTACCACGTGTCATTAAACTTAGCAATTTGATAGTAAAATTTAACGGAAACTAACGGAGGGTAAATTTGTCAGAGGTGTACCAGTGTGGGGTTTTTGTTGGCTTAAAAATTAGTTCGGGGGTAAAATTGTCACAGGTATACCAGTGTAGGGTTTTTGATGGTCAAAAAAATAGTTCAGGATAAAATTGTCACGGGTATACTAGTTTAGGATTTTTTGTGGTCAAAAAAATAGTTTGGGGTAAATTTGTCATAGATGTACCAGTTTAGGGTTTTTCGCGGTATTAATCCTAAAATTTTAGACTAAATTGGCATCTCTATGATAAGTTTAATGCAATAATTAGTTTAAACTACGACAAACATACACGAGTACGAAGTTGATGACATTTGGTACGATGCACGTGATCCTGCCTAACCAGACGTGCCTTGTTCCCACATGCCTGTACGGCATTTGTCACACCCTTTGGAATCGTCCCCAAAGAAATGTCCTGGGCACGCCAAAGTGCGAATGAACTAGCTAATTTTAAAGTAGGGAGGCAATCGTGTCATCCCTCTTTTGAGATGTTGGCACATCATACACATATGCACTTTGGACGGCCCTAGGGATAAAGAATGGTTAGTCATGCAAAACCATTTGATAATTTAATCTCGCAATAATTGATAAATCACTCTCACTTAGATTGACTAATTTAATTTTCATGTATCTTGAGATTAACAGTGCTTGTAGAATAATTCCCGTTTTATCAACCACGGTATAAATTCAATGTAGTATTTTACGCAATTGGATTATCAACTATATGTCAACACAAATATATCCCCTCATCACTCCCTCTCTTTTACTTACCAAAATATATATATATATCCCCTCCATCAACATTCATATCAGTAATAACCATATGACCTTTGATCAAATTACCAGTGAACCGAAAACAGTTACAAAAATAAAGTAAAAAATATGTACACATGTCACTCGCTATCTTAACTCTTTGAATATTATTTTACAAACTTCTCATCTCTGATAAGAAATCAATTATAGTTTTTTTTTTCTGAGGGATAAGGATAAATTTTATTCCGATTACCAAAACTAGCCTTGAAGACTTATTAAGTAAATTTTCTCTAATCATTCCCCGATCCAAATCTCAACAAACTCCAGGTCACGAGAGAACCTTATCTCCTCCAGCACTCTCTCTTCTTCCACGGCCAAAGTAATCTTAAACTCCATCATCATCTCTCTAGCAAAGCCTGACAATGCCCTCTACACCGCCACCGCAATCTCTCCCTCCTCCGGCCGCCGCCGCCGCCGGCGCCGGCCTCCAAGCCCTCCTTGATGCCGCACGGCCCTTCCTGCGCGGGGAGCTCGAGGTGGTCGACCCGCGGCTCCCCTCCCTTGTGGCCACGCTCCGCTCGGTCGGCGCCGGGGAGTGCTGGCACAAGCACGGCAGCTTCCTCGAGCACCTCGTCGACATCTACCGCATCCTCCGTCTCTGGAGGGCCCCCGACGCCGTCTGCCTCTGCGGCCTCTTCCACTCCGCCTACTCCAACTCCTACGTCAACCTGGCCATCTTCGATCCCGACACCGGCCGCGAGGTCGTCCGTGGCCACGTCGGAGATGCCGCCGAGCGCCTCATCCACCTCTTCTGCATCGTCCCGAGGCAGGCGCTTATCCACGACGACCTGCTCTTCCGCTACGACGACTCGGAGCTTGTCGAGCACCTGAAGCTCTCGGAGATGTCCCTGCGGAATGCCAAGGAGAAGGGGGTATTCAAAGGCGACGAGGCGTGGCGGAAGAAGGTCCAGTCGCTGTTGCCCGCCGAGGGGATAAGGTTGAAGCACATAAAGACCGGAGAGGACGTGCTCGTTTCGAGGAGGGTGATAGCGATTTTCTTGATGATGACCATGGCCGATTTCAGCGACCAGCTCTTTGGATTTCAGGTAACGGATGTTGCCTCATGGTACTCGGATCTGCTATTCATTACTATTGCTGTTAATTTGGTCCGGTATGTTAGAAATATTACAACTATAAACAAAAGAGTCAATCGTTTATAGTTGAGTTTCTCTCTGTGAATTCTCACCTCGTTCGAGTCTTGTGGTGGTGAGAAATTGACACGGTTCACTTCTCAGGACATGCTGTTCGAGAACAGCGACGGGCGGCTGGAATTCACTGGGAACAATTTCTGGGCATTGTGGCCCGGGAACGTGAAGCCCGGGCTCTGGATGAACTCGATATCCAGGATGGGCGCGGTCTACATGCTGGTAGTGAGAGAGGAGGAGATCTTCATGCTCGAGAAGAAGAAGAGCAAACGCAACGCCGGCCCCGAGCCGCCGTCGGAAGAGCGGGACGAGGACATAGAGCTCGTGGTGCCGCCGGTGTTCGAGTCCTGCACGCGGGTGCTCGGCGCGAGCGACCAGATCGAGGCGAGGGACAAGTACTGGGAAGCGGTGTGCGAGGTGAGCGAGCCGGGAGGAGGAGCCGACCATTACGACGCGGCGGAACGGAGGCTGAGGGAAAGCATCGAGAAGAACCCGTTCGTCGGGGAGCCGAGGGTGGTGCTGGGGCAGCTGTGCCTGGGGAAAGGGCGGTACGAGGAGGCGGAGAAGGAGGCCGAGGCCGGGCTGAGGCTGCTGCTGGAGTGGGGGAGTCCGTGGGACAAGAGGACGTCCTGGGAAGCGTGGGTGGCCTGGGCGAGGGTTTTGCTCATGAAGGCCAGGGAGAGGTCCTGGCCTAACACTTCCTGGGGGATTCTCAACTTGGGGCTTGTGAGGTGAGCAGAAGGAATATGCATAGTTCATGTCTTTGTCCACATTCTGTATGCATCGTAGCCTCGCTCCCTCAATCTTCACCTTCGGCTGTTCACTATTGTTTAGTGCTGCTAATTGGAATTAGACATGTTAAAATGGGTCATGAACCCATTTCTTAACCCATATTTGATGGGTTTAGTTATTATATAGGTCAGTTATATCTATTAAATGGGTTTGAAAATGTCAGGCCCAAAATAATATGCATGCTAAATGGGTTCACAACTTATTTAAATCAATACACCTCTATGATTCTCTCTCTCTCTTTCAGTCGATCTCGCGGTCGCTCACTTTGCGCTCTCACCATGATTTGGATATGAATTTTCCTAAATTTGGTTAAATATGAATGTATTTTAGCAATATGGATGAGATTGGATATGGGTCACGAATTTGTATTGCATGGAAATAGATTAAATTTGGGTTGAACAATTTTCGATTCGACATAAGCCCAATTCGACTAACCTGTTTGATGGATCTAATTGTAACTAGCCTTGTCACATGAAAGAACCGGATTTTGGATCCTCTTCTATTAGAGCCGATAAGTGCATTATATCATGCAACAAAAATATCGTGTGGACTAAAATATCCATCAAACTCTAATTACGTGTCAATGCAAATTCCGAAATCCTAGTTCTCTCAATCTCTTGTAGCAACCCGATCCGTTCCGTACGAACATGCGCTGCGTTGCAGTCCATTCATGTTCCCTGTGCGGTCCGAGAAGGTAACAATCTGGGCCATTCCATGGGAGCCAAACAACTAAAAAGGGTTTCTTGAGTAACCACACAAAACGTTGACCACTTTAAAGTGCGTAACTTCATTGGTATTCATCTTCTTTTAATGAGTAGGTCGCGCCTTTCTATTGCAAACTTGAAACGAGGGAGGGATAGACCCCGTGCAGCTCAAAAGGGCAAAAGAACACTATAAGTATCATAATTTATGTACGGCGCTCACTTTAGTGCCATAACTTTTTTTCGGATTACTTTGGTGCCAAGTCGGAGGAAAAACGATTATTTAAGTGTCATAACTTTTTTTTGGACCACTTTAGTGCTAAAATTTTTTAAAAACAATCACTTAAGTGCTAAAATTTTTGAAAAATGATCATTTATATAACAGCCCGAATTTCGACCAATTTTCGGGATTTATAGAACGCGTGATTTGTCAGTGTGCTTGTAGTAAAAATCTCGCCCGAGAACTGATCACTCTCGGTTATTATTTTAAACTAGAGATTTCGCTAGAATCGCACTCGAACGAATTTAGTCATTATTTAGACCCCGAACTTGTCAGTCGATTTTTGGGAGTTTCAGAGCAAAATAAATTGGACGGTGTCGATATTATTGTGGCCAACATCGAGAATATCAGGGATGGTGAGAAATTGAATTTTTGACCGGGTGCGGATTTGGACTGGTGGACCACCCTCGTAGTATGACTGGAAATTATTTTTATTTCAGTCAATTGCCTTAGATTATTATTCGGGATTTTTCGGAGACCGTTAGGCCTTTTTCCGAAATTGTATCAGGACAGTTGGGTCGATTTTAGTTCAGACCGTGTCCAGTGGATCGCGACCTAAAAAAATTCAAATTGAGCCTTTTTTCTCTCTTTTCTTTCTCTCTCCTCTCTCTCTCTCTCCCGAGCCCTCCCCCGCGCGCGTCTCTCTCCTCTCTCCCTTCCTCTCTCTTCTTTCTCTCTCTCTTTCTTTCTCTCTCCCTCTCTCTTTCCCCTCTGCCGCACGCCACTCTCGTTCCTTCCCTATGCATCCACGCTCGCGTCCCATCCCCCTCCCATGCAGACCCATCATCACCCCCTGTCTTTCTCTCTCCTCTCCCCTTCCTCTTTCTTCTCCCTCCTCCGGCCCGACGCCTCTGTTCCGCTTCGTCCTCCTGCTCGGTTGATGCCGCTCGAGCTGCCGCCTCGCCGCGCTGCCTCGACGCCGTCGCCGGCGAGCCCCACCGCCGTTGTGCCTCCGTCGACTGCCCCAACCGCCCCTCACCGACCTCCTCGCGAGACACGCGCAGCAGCACCGCGAGCTCGCCCCGCTGCTGGTCGGGCCCGGAGCCGGCTCAGTCTGCCGGCGCGTCGTCCGGCTCGCCGACCGCCGTCCAAGCTCACCGCCGCGCCGTGCCGACGCTGCCAAGGAGCTCCATAGCCGCCGTTGCCAGTCAGCCGCTCCCTTCTTCTTCCTCGCGCGCGCGACAACGAGCCCGACGCCGCTGCTCGTCGCGTCCGTCGCCGTCCCAGCCGC
This sequence comes from Syzygium syzygioides, assembly GCA_031216285.1. NCBI lineage: Eukaryota > Viridiplantae > Streptophyta > Magnoliopsida > Myrtales > Myrtaceae > Syzygium > Syzygium syzygioides. The sequence continues at coordinate 34,462,598 of CM062248.1, read as the reverse complement.
GCCCGACCGTCGTTGCCGTCGCCCTCGCCGGTTGACCGTCGCTGGCGCCGCCGTGAGACCAACCTCGCCTCTCTCTCCTCCCCGGCCTTTCCTCCCTGTCCCTGTTCCGAGACCCGGCAGACGCGGACCCAGCCAGCCCCGTCGCTGCCGCTCACCGGCCCACTCCGCCGTCCGGCTCGCCGCCGCGCCGTGCTGCCTCGCCGCCAGTCCGCTGCCTCTCCTCAACATCCCCGTCTCTCTCTCTCTCTCTCTCTCTCTCTCTCTCTCTCTCTCTCTCTCTCTCTCTCTCTCGTCCAGCTCGCCCCACCGCCCGCCGGTCGCCGTCCAGCCACGCCGCCGCGCCGCCGTCGCCGCCGCGCCGCTGCTGCCGCCGGTCGCCGCCTCGACCAACCAGCTAGCCACGGCCGACTAGCCCAGGCCGCTGCCGCGCCCGCGCTCGCGCCCGTTGCCGCGCCCTCGCCCGCGCTCGTGCTACCCCCGGCGCCGTGTGACCGCCGGCTTGCACCGGAGCGCCGCCATCGACTCTCACCGCACGTCGGTAGTCGACCGCCCGCTCCCGTCGCCTCAAGACTATACTAGGCGAGTAAAAATCCCTAAACCCCGAATTAGTTTGATTGTGCACTTGTTGGGGGTAAATTTTAGGGTTAATTAAGTTAATTTGTGTCCTAAATGGACGTATTTATAGATAGGCTGATTAGGAGTTTTAATCGGGACCTATTATGGCTGAGTCTTATTGGTTATGGCGGGTCTTAAATGGATTGGACCTTGGGTAATGCTAAGTTGGGCGTTAAATATCGAGTATACATAGACTAAAATGAAATGTATTAGACGTGCCTATAATGTGCCGATTGAGTGGGAAATAGTGATTCATTGATCTGGGCACATCGGGGTATAACGACTATTGATTCGAATTCCATGACATGTGAATTTGCATATTATGTTTTAATATGGCGGAGATTGAATACAGTAATGCGCATGTCTGTCGTGAGTAAATCGGGCCTTCTAATCGAAACAAATGTGGCCTTCGGGTCAAAACAGTTGTGGTCTTCGGACCGGGCCTTCGGGTCGAAACAGTTGTGGTCTTCGGACCGGGCCTTCGGGTCGAAACAGTTGTGGTCTTCGGACCGGGCCTTCGGGTCGAAACAGTTGTGGTCTTCGGACCGGGCCTTCGGGTCGAAACAGTTGGGGTCTTCGGATCGGGCCTTCGGGTCGAAACCACTGTGGCCTCCGGGCCGGGCCTTCGGGCCGTTTAATAAATTGCTGGCCTTAGGGTCGTGGCCTTCGGGCCGATATAACTGCACATGTTTCTATCGTTACTGAAAGTCTAACCTGCAGGACGGTGTAGTGGATTGGGCTATGGGCCCGGGTGTATTTATGTTGGTTGTTGTACTGGTTCATTTAATTATGCATTTTAATTACCTTCTGGAGGTGCACATTAGCCTAACTTAGGATTAGGGATTATTACTTGTTGAGTTTCTCACGGTTGTAGTAAAACCGACTTTTCAGACCCCCGTCCGTAAGATGCCGAGGGATGGCCCTCTTTTTGGATTCCCGCAGCGGATTCAGCGATCGGTTAGTGTGCACCCTTGCGGGGACGGAACAGCTTATGTTAGATATCAGTCATTTTTATTGGTCAATGTGGGAGAGGAATATAGCCTTACCCAGGAGTATGTAGCCTGGTGCCATAGGGGATCGGATGGCATGACGGGACCCCCGATCAGAACTTTTGACGTTCCGGTGGACGCAGACGGCGTCGTACTTCCTCAGATGGTGAGCGGTGAAGTGTCGGACCCACAGCCTTCCCTCAGCGTGAGTTGGCAGAATGAGACCGTAGATGGGCCAGCAGTTATGCATGAGGAGGAGGTGGAGTAGTAAGTCATAGCCCTAGACGTAGACCCAGTGGAGGACGAAGAGTTAGACCTTGGGGCAAGGGATATGGATATTGACGAAGCTGGAGAGGTTGCTGAAGTTGGGATGGACCAGGAACATTTGACTGAGGAAGAGGAGGAGTTTTCAGAGTCATCTGACCCCGACTGGAAGCCATAGATTAGGTCTTAGTATTAGCAGTAGAGGCTAGCCCCTTCTTTTGACTATAGCCCTCTCGGTAGATGGATTGACACCCCTAGGCCACCGATTCCTTTTTGCTGCGTAGCCCTTTGATGTACTTTTGTTATAGTGAGGGATAAGGTTTGTAAGTTGTAAAGAATACATATTATGAATCAATTTCTCGTTAATTGTCATCTCCAGCTATTCATGGTTGCGTTTTTAAATGTCTGGGTGTATATACCTATCTTACATACGTATATACGTCGTTTCCGCTTTTAGCGTGTTGACTCTGATTTGGGTATTTGGGTCTCTGTGACGCAAGCCTGGGAGCGTCGCACTTCGTTTAGACCCGGGGCGGATGTTCATGCTTCACATTGGGTGCGGGGCGTGACAATTTAAGTGCTAAAATTTTTTAAAAACGATCACTTAAGTGCCAATCTCCGACGAGACTCCGGCAAGCCACGTCAGCTTCAGAAATTAATAAAAAAAAATGCCACGTCAGATTTTCGGCGAAAAATTGTGTACGGCACTGGAGTTGACATTTAAGTGATCGTTTTTCAAAAATTTTAGCACTTAAGTGATCGTTTTTCAAAAATTTTAGTACTAAAGTGATCAAAAAAAAAGTTATGGTACTAAAGTGAGCGCCGTACACAAGTTATGACACTTGTAGTGTACTTTTGCCAGCTCAAAAGTCAGTGATGGCATTCCCTAGGCAAAAATATGTCCCCTATCAAGAGAACACAGTGATGGGTATATGTACGTACCATGTCCAGTGCCACTGTGTTTGGAGCGAATAATGCATGCAATTTTCACTTTTGTATAAACCTTGCGGTTCTCAGAACTCAGAATTCAACTTTTAGTGAGCGAGACGAATTTCGATCATTCAAAATTTGCCAACATTGATACATTGAATCGCATGTGATATTTCAGAACCAAAAAAGCAAAAAATAGTATGTGATATTTCATGATTTCTTGGAATTTAGTATATGCCCTTTCTGTTTTTTTTTTTTCGAAATTTGGAGCGGTAATTAGAAGGAGAAGTAATAAGTAGATTTTGTGATGGGTGTCGCTAATTTTCCTAGTGTTGAAAATTATAAGTTAGCCTACGAAAATGAACTCAAAGCTGCTCTTTCGTAAAAAAAAAAAAAGAATAAAGAAAAAAAGAAGAAAGTCGGGATCTATTTGGTTCGGCATTTGCAAGGGCTTTCGACTTCCTAAGTACCGGGGAAAATCAATAAAATTTTGCTAGCGTTCGGGTCCCGAGCTACTTCGAGCTTTTAATATTTTCTAAAATATCAATTAATGAAATTTTCCCAATTACCTTTTTACCCTAAAAAAATCTATCAAAAGTCCAATTTTGCCCCTTTTAAAAAAAATTAAACCCTGCACACCTCTCCTGAAGCGTCCCTCGCTCTGACTGCTCGGTCGGCTCTGAGTGTTGTTGTCTGGTCTGTGCTCTCCCGACTGCTCTGGGTGTTTGCCCTCTCTGATCTCTCGCCCGCTCTCTTGCTTGCCTTCAATCTTCGCATCTCTCCGCAGGTTCCTCTCTCTCTCTCTCTCTCTCTCTCTCTCTCATATTCTTGTCTGTAATGTTTGCCAAATTGGAGTGGCGTTTGCTTAATCCAGGACTGTGGTTTTCTTGCTGGGCTGACCATGTATGGCCTCGTTGTGGTATTTCTGCTTTTCTGCAATTTTCCCCTCTGCTGCTTTCCACGACGTTTGAGGATTGTAATCCTTGTTGACCTTGGTTGCAATCCTCTGCTGCTTTCCATGACGTTTGGGCTTGGTTGCAATTGTTCCCATACAGATCTTTGAGATGAGAAGTTGGTACTTTGAATAAGCCCTTTTTTGCATTGTGAAGTTGCTATACATGAGATCCACAATCTGGGTTTTCAAGTTCTGTCTAAAGGCACATGGGTCGAACCGATTCCGTCCGAACTGAACGACCCGGTATATGTACCCGACACTTGCTCATCAGAAACCCCTCTTCTTCTTCTACAGCAGTTCGTGAGTAACAGACTCAGAGAGACTGAAGCTGACGACCCCTCGACAATTAACCGCGAAATGTTTGGAATTTCTTATGGCGAGCTCTTCCTTTTGATCGGAGCAACCGCTGCCCTTATCGGTCTCTCTCTCTCTCTTACACAGCCATATGCGTGCAATGCTTTTACATTCACCCTATCCGTTCATGTCGGTGATGTGATGAGTTGAGTTTTCATTGGTGAACCGTTGACAGGACCCAAGGACCTTCCGTTTGTAGCTAGAACCGCAGGCCGGTTGGCAGGTCGAGCCATCGGGTACGTCCAATTAGCCCGGGGGCAGTTCGATTCTGTCATGCAGCAGACTCAAGCCCGTCAGGTTGCTCCTTATCCTCGTTGATATGATTGTGTCCGCACGCATTTCAGTGAAATTTTGTATCAACTAATGGTTCGATAGATAGCCATTCAGTTTTTCTCATCGGCAATATAGTCCTTGGGACGTTTGATAGGGTAGAGACTATCAATCAAAGTGTTGATGAAGATTTGGAATAGAGTGGCAATGTACATTGTGCGAAAGACTAGGAGTTACAATCTGTTGATGTGAGCAGTGCACAGTAGAGCTATGGAATTTGAATTGAGGCATCCAGCTTATCATCGAGCACATAAATTGGAACTTGTGAAAGATGGCTACATTGCTGATAAAACAATATTGTGAAAGATGTCTGGATTGTCACTAGTTGAATAGTTGGGCTGTTACTTAGGCTAGGATGGTTTTTGCTCGCTTACAGTTTTACTTGGACAATCAGGTGCACAAGGAACTACAGGACACGATAGCCCAGTTGGAAGCCATACGCCATGAAATCAGAAGCATATCTTTCATGAATCCTGGCCCGTTAACTCGAAGGCTGGTGGATGATCCAAATAACACCTCTGTTAGCAGCGGTAATTGTTGATGATTGTTTGCTGAAAGCTGGTTGTTATAACTATTACACATCTCTGATTCCTCATGTTTTCTCTCTTTTGGTATATAGGTGACAAATTGCCTGAAGCACCTACCGAAGGAGATACGCAGATGACTAACTTCACGAAGGTTTTGTCTGGCAATATTATTGTTTTCATCTCTTAAGATAGCAGACTTGAATTGACTCTGACACATTAAACTTTTGGTAGGATTGTGGTACCGCTGGATCCGACCTAACTAATATGCATAGCCAGGCAATCACATATGCAAAGTTAGCTGAATCACCGGCCATTAGGTCTGGTTCACCACAAAGCAGTACTGAGGTAGACAGACTTGATGATGAATCTGGTTCTCCTACCGTTTTGCCCGTGTCAGCTGAAACTGCCGGTTTATTGCCAAATCGGAAAGGTAACACATCTCTTGGGTTCTATCATTGTATGATTTTGTATGGCCTTTGTCAAGGGTTTGGTCATTGAGTTTTTGACTGGCCTCCTGGATAAATTGAAGAGTTGTTCTATTCAAGAAAGAAGTATTGGAGTTGTTCTGGTCATATGCTGTTTAAATTGTGTCCAATAAGTGGATCTCTAATATTTGGCAGACGATGTAAAAGGATCTGACATTGTGTTAGAGGCTATGTTGGAGGCAGAGGTGGCTCGCAATGCCAAAGAATTTTTCTCTCAACCCCAGAATCAAATAAAATACGAGTGAGAAGGTATTTCTTCAGGTCTGCTTTTGCTCTTAGTTTCTCAGGGACGAAGAGTTATTACTCATACTGATTCTCCGATTGTTGAGTGGGTTTTGTTCAATTCATGCTGCTCATATACTCACTTCAGTCTTTGCATCCTGCATGCACTCTTAATTCCACAAATTACATAATAATAGGGCGACAACTAGTATGCCTGTGCACCTGCGTATAATATATAGAGAACTTAAGAATTGGTTGGTGATGAGAAGGGACTTTGTTGTATCAAATCTTCAAAGTTTTTAGTGGAAGAAAAGTGTTACCTTGAACATTTCCACGAATGGTCATATCTGCGGTTAGTATATAGATATAGATGTGAATATGCATGCTTAAGCTTTTGTTAGATATTTTCATTTATCCAAGGGTTTTGAGAATGCCGTATTGGATAAATCTTCTTCTGGAAGGTGATTCCATTTCAAAAAATAAATTAGGCATATTTGGTGCAAACCTTCGGTTTTTCTGCATCACTCTTGTATGATGGCTGAAACTGATATGCCCTTCCTTCCCAGTACGCAAAATTTTGACATCCTTTGACACGCTGAGCCCCAGCAATGTCTAGCATCATGCTGTGCAAAAAGCAAAAGGATAGTTTTTGTGGCCTGTGGGCGAAGAATTCTTATATTCAGGGAGCATCGCCGTTGTCTCCCTCTCTGAGAATTGCAGTTCTCACATGGGTGGGAGTGTGGAACACTTAGAGAGTGCCCTTTACACCCCTTGGTTGCCTACCTGTCCATGTCTGGAGGTTCTCAAGGCTGAACATTCTGCAAGAGCAACGATATGGACCAAAGAATGAAGAATTCAATTCCACCATGTTTTCATGATATCGCAGCTCAGGGGAAAGAAAGGAATCTACGAAGGACACGAATCATTTGTTTCATTCCTCCTTTTGCGTCTGTACTTATTTCTAAAGCTTTCACCCCATTCTTCATTTATGGCAGTTCTCAGTTCATTTCTCTCCTACATGTAGTTACTGTAATGAGATTGCAGAAACTTCGAATCAATTTATTCCCTTTGCAGGGAAGCTGAGCTCAGTGCCATTTGAAAACTAAGACCAGACTTAAGACAACCTGACGGCCATGATTGCTTTAAGCTGTGGGGAAAGTAAAAAGGAAGAGAGCGGCCAAGATTTCGCTGCAAAACATCTTTGTATTCCCTTTTTTTTCCCTTCTTTCCGTCAGCCAAATTCCGAAAGAAATATCCAACTTTTGGTTGTCGTAAACATTATCCTGACTTTTCAAACGATTTTGCATGAAGCATTATAAATCATCACATATTGAAGGGTGAAGAAGAGAAGTCCAGATCACGAAGGCCGAAACCCTGCCTCTCTAAATTTTCTCCTGAAATGTGAAGCGCATTAGTCCTAATCCAGAGGAATAAGAAACATGTGGTATTGATTTTGCTTATGTGTCCGTATTGTCTTTTAGCTCTTACCGATGTGTCTATTTTTTCGCGTTAGCGTCATTAGCCACGTCAGATGTCACATAAGTTTGCATGGACTGGACTGAAAAATCAATGGTGGATTTGTGGATTTTGTGGGAATACGGCCTTTTTTGGGCTCTATCAATTCATCCAAGTAAATGAATACAAATGGGTCTTCAAGTTCATAAATCATGATCTCACTGCAACATTTCTGGATACACTCAAGGTCACATCAATCAAATGTCAAGGCCTCCGGAAAGATGGTCACAAATGAACACAGCCACACATCCATGTCGTCGCCATGCAGCAGACAATCAGGAAATTAAGGGAATCGTTGCAGGAGCAGGTAAGACCAAGAATAAGCTTCTGCCAAAGTTGACCCGTGGGCAAGAAGGCTTGTTTTGTTAAAGGGTCACTTCAAAGGTTGAGGTGAATCATTTGATCAGACCAACGATATGGCAGAGGAGGTGAAACTGTTCAGGACATGGTCGAGCCCGTATGCTTTGAGGATCGTTTGGGCGCTGCAGCTCAAGGGCATTCAATATGAAACCGTCCTGGAAGATGTCTTCGAAAAAAGCGAACTTGTTCGTCGGTATAACCCAGTTCATAAGAAGGTACCGGTGCTTCTCCACGATGGAAGACCGATCGCGGAGTCGCTGATAATTCTCGAGTACATCGATGAGACATGGAAGCAACACCCGCTTCTCCCGCAGGATCCTTATGCAAGGGCCATGGCGCGATTCTGGGCCAAATTTGGCGACGACAAGGTAACTGATCAGATGTCGTTTAGCGTTTGTTTCTGTTATGCACCCTGCACATGGATAAATGTTGATCGCAAAGAAACAGTTGCGTCCATTGACTTCATCAGATCATGCGGTTTTAGAGAAGTCGAAGACAATGTTACACGCAGTATTCAGCACATGAGCTTGAAAAGCCTATTAGAAACTACTGACCAAAATAATGTATATTCGAAACTAAACTGACCCAAGTTCTGATTACATGTTTATTTAAGATTTTAGATGAAAAAGAACACCAAAATGGCGTATCTATTTTGTAATCTGTTTGTTGGTGGGGGGAGGGAATTTTGCAGGTTATAAAATCAATATGGACTGCTTTTGTAAGTGAAGGCAAAGAGCAAGAAGCAGCTCTTGCAGAGGCAAGTGAGCACCTGCAGAAGCTGGAAGAAGAGCTTATAGGGAAAAAATTCTTCGGCGGAGACAACATTGGATATGTGGACATCGCACTTGGATGGTTGGCCAATCTAATCAGGGTCTTTGAGGAGATATTAAGCCTCAAAGTGGTAGATTGTGAGAGGTTTCCACTTCTATTTGCATGGTTAAAGGAATTCTCAGATGCTCCAGTAATCAAAGATTGCTGGCCACCCCATGACAAGCTCATCTCTAAGTTTATTGCTCTTCGTCAACTGCATCACGAGAAATCGTCGTCGACTTGACCTATTTCCTTTTGTTGGAGGTTAAGACTCGTGTTACAGTCAATTTTCGTCTTCATATTCCAGAATGATATGCTGTGCTTGCTTACTGATCTTTTGAATCAGTTTTCCCTTCAACTACGAAAGAGTTTGCTATCCCAGATGGTCTGTTTCTATAAATACAATGAGTTTGCCCTGAGTGCATGCTAGAGACAAAATTGTTTTGAATTCAGTGAAAGATGGAACAATTGCTAGTTTAGGACAGGAAACAATCGAACAGTTCAAAGCGTAACTAACGAAGCCATTACTAGCACATGGCTATTGGCTAATTGTTCATCCCGAGCTGTGTCATGTACATAAACATACAGAATAGTGTACTCACCAGAAAGTGGAAAATGGCATCACATTGAGCTTTCTAGGAGGTGATGACAGTAGCTTGAAAATTGAAATAACGCATCGACAGCAGATTATGGAACTTGATTTAGTGATCCATAGGTCCAACATGATAACCTTGCCACATAGTTCCGTAGGAATAAGTAAGAAAACCAAGAGAAAACTGAACTTTCACGAGTATTTCAAATATAAGTTTGTGGGTTTTTCTTGTATTTCGGCCTTTTTCGGCTCTGTCAATCTATCCAAGTAAATGAGTACAAAATGGGTCTTCAAGTTCGTCAATTATGATCTTTTTGCAGCATTTTTTGATAAATTCAAGGTAACCTCGATCTAATATCAAGGCATCCAGATGATCGTAAGAAAACAAAGCTAGCGGAAATGGCACGTCAGGTACACCTATCAGAATCGGAACAAACGAGTTGATTCGAATGCCGGCTTCTCCAATAATAAAGATATCAAAGATTCACGTCTGTTCCATCCGGCTAGGGCTAGATGGAGACATCCATGTAATTCCCACGCAGGTAATCACGAAAAAAGAACAGAGAATCTTCGCATGACCAGGTAAGACGAAGAATAAGATGACTTCAGTACAAGAAGGCCTGTTTTGTTAAAGGGTCCCTTAAAAGGTTGAAGTGAATCTTATGATCAAACCAACGACATGGCAGAGGAGGTGAAACTGTTCGAGACATGGTCGAGCCCATTCGCTTTGAGTGTCGTTTGGGCACTGCATCTCAAAGGCATTCAATACGAATCCGTCCTGGAAGATCTCTCCAACAAAAGCGACCTTCTTTTAAAGTATAACCCGGTTCATAAGAAGGTACCAGTGCTTCTCCACAACGGTAGACCGATCTCAGAGTCCCTGATAATTATCGAGTACGTTGACGAGACACGGAAGCAACACCCGCTTCTCCCACAGGATCCTTATGCGAGGGCCATGGCGCGATTTTGGGCCAAATTTGGCGATGACAAGGTTCTTGATCATGCGCCATGTAGATTTGTTTCTCTTAAGCACCTTGCACATAAATAAATGTTAATCACAAGAAAGAGTCAGTATCTATTGATTTTCATCATATTATGTGCTTTTAGAGAGGGCAGAGACAATATTACTCATAGTATTTATCATATGAGCTTTGAAAAGTCTATTTGAAACTACTCACCAAAATAATGTATATTCGAAACGAAACTGACCTAGTGATTATTTAAGATTTGGATGCACACATAACATCCATTTTTGGGTTGGGGGTGAATTTTGCAGGTTGTGCCATCAATATGGACTGCTTTTATAAGTGAAGGCAAAAAGCAAGAAGCAGCTCTTGCAGATGCAACTGAGCACCTTCAGAAGCTGGAGGAAGAGCTCAGAGGGAAGAAATTCTTTGGCGGAGACAACATCGGATATCTGGATATCGCACTTGGATGGTTGGCCAATCTACTTGGGGTCTTTGACGAGATATCGAGCCTCAAAGTGGTTGACGGTGAGAGGTTTCCGCTTCTATCTGCATGGTTCAAAGAGTTCTCGGATGATCCGGTAATCAAAGATTGTCGGCCACCCCATGACAAGCTCATCTCCAGGTTCATTGCTCTTCGTCAATATTTTCGTGCAAAATCGTCATCAACTTGACATGTTTTCTTTTGTCAAAGGGTTTAAAGGCTCATGCAACTATCAATTTCATCTTCATATTTGAGAATAATATGCTGCACTTGTTTACTGATCTTTTGAGTCAGTTTTCACTACAACGATGAAATAGTTTGCTATCACAGATGATATGTTTCCATATAGAGAATAGTTTTCCCTTGAGAGCATGCTAGAGACAAAATTGGTTTGAATTGAGTGAACAGTGGAATATTTACTAGTTTAGGACAGGAAACAATCGAACAGTTCACTTCTTACCAAAAAAAAAAACAACAATCGAACAGTTCACAGAGTAATTTACAAAGGCAGTAGCACAGGCTACTAGCTAGTTGTTCATCTTGAGCTGTCATGTGTATAGACATATACCATAGTGCACCAACCAAAATTTGTAAAATGCCATCACATTGAGCTTTTTAAGAAGTGACAACTGACAATAGATTAAATATCGAAATAATGCCTCGAAAGTAAATTATAGAACTTGATTTAGTGATTAATAGGTTAAACATGATAAGCTTGCCACATAGTTCCTTCTTCCTCCAAATAAGCAATAAAACCAAGAGAAAACAGAAACAACTATGCAAATATTGTAGAGTCAACTGACATCATTTAACAGCAACAAAATCTTGTTACAGAAGATTTCATCTTGAAACTTAGAACATGTACAACTCCACCATTCCATCACCTTCACAACTGAGGGTTGAAAAGGTCAATCATGCAGAAAAACCATTTGGATAAGTCAATACAAAGCATGTTGTAAATGCAACACAAACGCTGCAATTGGACAACCGTCTGCAAGCTGTGTAACTATATATCTCTACCATTATTTGATCAAATAAGGCGGAACCATTTATAGTCTTGAACGTAGTTCTCTAAGACCCAGAGGATTCACCTATGAAACTGTAACTAAGGAATCTTCTCAGACTAACTTCAGATCTGAAAGCACGGCAAGACATTTCAACAATGACATCTGAAAGGAGATGGCAAAGAGGATTGTTAGGTCATAAAAGAATCAGATTCTAGCATCTAAGCTCTTGCAGAGGCAAGTAAGCACCTGCAGAAGCTGGAAGAAGAACTTAGGGGGAAGATTTTCTTTGCCGGAGACAACATCGGATATCTGGACATTGCAGTTGGATAATTGGCCAATCTAAATAGTCTTTGAGGAGATATGCAGCTTCAAAGTGATTGATGGTGAGAGGTTTCCACTTCTATATGCATGGTTGGAGGAGTTCTCACATGCTGCAGTAATCAAAGATCATTGGCCACCATATGACAAGCTCATCTCCAAGTTCATTGCTCTTCACCAAGCGTATTGTGCGAAAACGTCCTCGACTTGACCTATTTTCTTTTGTTGGAGGGTGTTAAGACTTGTTTTAATGTCCATTTTCATCTTCATATTCCCAAATGATATGCTGCGCTTAAGTACTGATCTGTTGAATCAGTTTGCCCTTCAACTATGAAATAGTTCGCTAGCCCAGATGATTGATATGTATCTATATAGAGAGTAGTGTGACCTGAGCGCATGCTAGAGACACGCAAAGAATTATTTTAGGATGTCCTTTGTGCCACAAACACAAAGGCATAGAATGCAGTTATCGGGTGATTATTGCATTGCACATGTTTGCATCCGAGCATTGTGTCTCCAAATGCCAAGCAACTCTATCAAAGTGATCAGCTTTGCGCTTCTATATGCATGGTCGAATGAGTTCTCAGGTGCTCCAGCAATCAAAGATTGTTGGCCACCTCATGACAAGCCAATCCCCAAGTTCATAGCTCTTCGTCAAGAGTATCATGCAAAATCATCATCGACTTGACCGGTTTTCTTTTGTTATAGGGTGTTAAGGCTCGTGTTCCTGTCAATTTCCATCTTCATATTCCAGAATGATATGCTGCGGTTGCTTACTGATCTTTTGAATCAGTTTTCCCTTCCAATACGAAATAGTTTCCTATCACAGATACATGCAGAATAGCTTGCCCTGAGTGCATGCTAGAGAAAAAAATGTATGAATTCTGTTTACTAGTTTAGGAAACAACCAAACAGTTCAAAGTGTAATTCACAAAGCCACTAGCAATGGCCACAGGCTAGTTGTTCATCTTGAGCTGTGTCAAATATAAAAAAATAGAATAGTGTACTGACGCAAAAAATGTACAGTGGCATCACTTCGAGCTTTCTAAGAAGTGACAACGACAGCTTGAAATTCAAATCACACCTCAAAAGCAAAAAATGAAACTTAATTTAGTGATTAGTAGGTCAAACATGATAACCTAGCCAAATAGTTTCTACTTCCTCCAAATAAGAGAGAAAACCAAGACAAAACAGAAATGACAACTATGGGAATATTGTAGAGTCAACGGACACCATTGAACAGCAACAAAATCTAACAACAGATGATTCAATTTTGGAACTCAGAACATGTACAACTCCACCATCCCACCAAGAAGGGGTGAAAAGCTCAATTATGCGGCAAAACCATGTTAATAAGTCAATATAAAGCATATTCTAAATGCAACACAACCATAGCATAAGAGAGACCTAAGGACAAGCACAATGAGCCATCTTGTAGCAAGTTGTCAAGTCTGCACAAAAATTTCACATGCTGAGCAAAAATGATTTCACAATTTGTAAAATTGTGCTTTACAACTGATAAATAGTCCAATCTGTAGCTGAAGAGCTCAAAGAGATTCATCTACAAATAGAAGTCTCGAAATAGTCCAATCCAATTTAATTTGCCATATAGAGGCCTCCGCTAGGCAACATTACCTGAATCTAGGATGCTACACTCTTTCCTGAGACCTTCAGATGTAGAACTCACTTCACAAATGGGACCCCAGAAGGGACAGTCTGGGCATATTCCTCATACTCTCGCCCGAAGAATTGTCTTAGGAAAAACTCTTCATATGGTATCCGTGTCGCAAAGAAGTGCCAAACAACTGCTGCGAATGCAAATGTTGACACGGGATTGCACAGCATTATTTGAGTCCCGACCGACCAGATGAAAAATCCGCAATATCCAGGATGACGGATGAATCGATATATTCCGTGAGTTATCAGCTTGTGATGATCCTCATGATTGATTTTGATCAAATGTGTGAATGCCCGCCCAGCAGTTATAATCGCCATCTTCCTGATGATTTCCCCAACTACAATCATGGCTAAGCCAAAATTGCTGATCCACCAGCATTCTTTCAAAGCTGGAAATAAAGAGACTTCAAGAAGATACTCCACCAGCGAAAAGAACATTGCAAGAAGATAATTTCGGCTGATCAAGAGGGATTTAAGAGTTACATTCGATCTTCCATGAAAGGCAACTGCGAGGATATACTCAGACCCATGAAAGAAGATGATTGACAAGAGCAATTGGGACAACTGTCTGCAAGCCGCGTAACTAAATATCTCTGCCATTATTTGATCAAACAGGGCCCATCACGTTATAGTCTTGAATGTAGTCCTCTGAGACCCAGAGGATTCAGCTATCAAACTGTAGGATTAGGAAACTTCTCAGGACAAGTTCAGACCTGAAAATGATGCAAGGCTGAACCTCGAAACTGAATAACAGCATCCAAGATCCTCCGAAAGACATTTCAACAATGACATCTGAAAGGAGATGGGAAAAACGAGTGTTAGGTTATAAAAATCCGATTCTAGCATCTAATAGTACTTCTATGTTTACGGCACTAAGACATCCAAACAACTCTTTCCTTTTTTAATCGGATATCGACAAAACCCAAATTCTTTTGAAAGAGTTGCTTGGCATTTGGAGACACACTGCTTGGATGCAAACAATTACAGTGCAACACATCACCTGATAACTCCACTTTATTCAGCGATCATATCTGTCTAGCAATTCAAAATTTTAAAAATAGCATTATCTCCCATAAAAGTTTTCTAGGTATGCCACTTAACATGGAAAGATACAAGCTCCCTTATAACAGGTATATAAAATTGGCTAGCTCATAGAAAAAGAAAATAGACAACAAAAGTAATCTCCCTTAGTAGACAAAACGTAACCTTAATATGGATCCACACTTTTCACCGCGTTCCAAGCGGGCATAAAACAATCATTCTCCAGCGTAACAAACCAACAGCACGCTAGGCCAAATCCAAGCACCAGCACCGCGAATTAAAATCAATCACTATAATTAGCGATGCTGCAATAGAAACCAGGATGAAAACCGTCCGACAACATAAGGAGTTTGAGCTCTAATTATTAAAACACATAGCCACGGCAGCATCTAAAGACGACCCGGTGATTCCAACCTCTTCAATGTAAAAGATAAATTAAAATTTACCGATTTAAAGCAGTGCATCCAAACTCGACGGGATCAAAAGCACAGCCAGGCAGCTTTTCAGTCAAATTCAGTAACCAGCGGGTCATAACTAAGCGAATCAAGTTCGTCTCGACAGTCGGAGAAGATTAGCATCAGGAAATCACACCCCCCCCTCCCCCTCACCCAGAACGACAATCAAGCCATACCCAAAAGAGAAACGACGGTACGAATCAAGCAATAAACAAAGCATACGCAACCAGCTCGTTGAAGCAAAATTAGAGCGAAAAGCAGAGGCCTTACCAGTGAAAGCGGGGAATTTGACATGACCAAAGCTCGAAGAGGCCCGAAAAGGAGCGAACTTCAACACCGGATGCAAACCCCAAGAAACCTTCCACGACTCCAAGAAAAACTGATGGGAGGTTCTGAGCTGCAATGGAAGAGTAAAGGATTTGAGACTGCAGAGAGAGAAGACGGAAGGGGTGGTGAGTGTAGAAGTCGCAGAGGATACCGGAACGACCGGTAGCAGGTTAAAGATGTTCTCAAGACTTACAAGAGTAAAGTGCAGCATGGTTGAGTTTCTATTATTATTTTCCCCTCTTTTAATTTTGGGTTCTGTGATTATGGAAAAAAGTAGTCATGCGACAGATTTCCCTACCTGCTTGCTTGAAAACGAAAAGGCACAAATGATTCTTTCAAACCACACGATTGAATCATGAATCGACTTAAATGAATTGGAAAAGGGATCATTGATTTTTGTAATTTTATAGCCAAAAAAATGCGATGTTCGTCGTTATTTTTCTATTTATTTACGGTTTTTTCATCCTTAAATATGGTACAAAAGAAAGGCAACACCCGAAATAAATTGCGAGCGAGGCCAATAACCAATGACGATGCATCGATGGTTAGATAGAGACATTAGAGTCAAGAGTGTGAAAGACTAATGAGTGCAATAAGAGGGAGGGAGATAGAGATATTTTAAGAAATTGGTGTAGGATTAAAATGTGGTCTATGACTGAGTGAGATGGATAGTAATTTACGACTTTTCCGATTTCGTGTTTAGTGTTGGAAATTTAGTTCTAAAATAAGAACAAAGATCCTACTTGATATCCATGTCGTGAACTGAGAATTAAATCAGTTTAACTAAGAATTGAACTTTTCAAATTGTATTCTGAGGTGAATCAACTCATTGGCACGCCTCTAAGAGTGATCAATGTACCCGCGATGTTGATCGAGTTTCATTGCAGTTCTTCAGCTTTTTAACCCATTCGGAGGACTTCACATGCAACTTTATTGATGCAATTCATTGTTTCATTTGCATAATTCTGCCCGTGTTTTGTGATGCTCGTTCGTTGATTATGCTTTCAACAAATCATTGGTTACTAATTCTTTGATACCAAAAAACACATATTACTTTAAAAAGTTATGCTATTCTAGAAAATTACTTTCAAACTAGCCAAACCAATTTGTTGTCTTAGGTTGAATTTAGTCTGATCCGATGGTAGATAATGTTTCATTGAAATTCGACGATCCAAGATTCTCGAGGTCACTTACTCCACCACGGAAAAGAATTGATGATCTTCTTTACCATAGTTCAAGCCGCGCAAAATGCAAAGTCGTCCTCAACTTCTGTCCACTTTACATGTTTTGTCAAACAACACATTGCATGTAACATTCTCAGAATAAGTATTGAAGCACATACCCAAAAGATCTCATGAAAATGGACTACAACACATGAGCAGCATGAGGAATGATGATGTGAAGATTGCACCAATTCCAAAACTTGAGGACTGACTCTACCGGAAAAAGTTTCTAAACTTAAGAGGCAACACAGAACTCGGCCTCGGCTAACCTTTGAATCTAAATTGCCCCAACTCCAGAGACTGTCTATTATGAATGAGCAGGTTATAGCAGAACTATGCAGAGCGATTCAAATCACAGGGTGGTCGTATCAACTATGGCTTCCAGTATTTTCTTCTCTAATTCAGACTGATCAACCCAGATGGAGCTTTTCCGGCGCAACAGCTCACGGGCCTCTTTCGTCTTATCTTCCCTCGATTTCTCCTTCATCCTCCAGTTCTCAAGTTTCTCAGCCCTTTCTTTCATCTGCATTCAAGTCATTTGGCAAAGGACATCATGATCTGAGTTCCTACCAAAAGGGAAAAAACGAGGAAGAAAGGAAATAGATTTGGTTCTTAAGAAAAGAACAAGCACATTATTAACTGCACTAAAACCTCACAATCACCAGAAACATTGTGTGGTAGAAAGAGCTCGACCACCACTAAACTTCTTGAGAAGCACAAAAAGAAGAAGCACAGCCATGTCCTAGACTAAACTACCATAACTGAGAATTTACTTTGATGAACATACACAATCCACTAATGCATAGTCTAATGCGGTAAATGAAGTGACATGACACAGTTCAAACAAAATAACTTACCCTTCTTACCCGACACTATGGTTAACTGCAAGTTCACCAACATTTCTTAAGCCTCGTCCATGTACCCTATAACCATATTATCAGTGTACCCAAAAAGAAATACCCATGTCGTCGTCATTTCTCCTTGCCATGATGGTGGGATGGGCCCCACACATATCAACTGAACTAATACTAGGATACGATCCAAAGTAATACATGTTCAACAGGAATCTGTTGGAAAATCACAACGAGCTTCATGTCCGATGCATGTTGATCCTTGCAACAAGAGAACATAATGCACTCCAATAGGGAAAGCATGGGAAATGGAATCGCAATAATAAGGAAGGAAGCAGCCTTCTTCAAGCATACAAAGGTTGCCAATCAAAGATCGGACTTTGGATTAAAAGATTAAAAGTTTGAAGAATCTGCTGTCCCGCACTAGTGCAGGAGATTGGTATTTTTTCCTTCTTTCCCTTTCTATAAATAAAACAGACACTAGCAGAAAAGGTTTTGCAGCAACTTATGAACAAAATTTAATCTGGGAATTAAACATTCAAGAAAGGCACTCCTTTTTTTTAGGTTGAACCCTCATCCATTGTGAACTCAAGGGTCAGAAATTCTATCTCGTCTGACCTATAAGATCTGAAAGAAGCTGCGGAAAAGGTGCCAACATTCACCATGCCAACTAACTTACAGAACATAAAGTATCAAAGCCCAAACTCATCATTGCATATAAAAAATTACACCCAGGGGGTTGAACTGCAATTTCCCTACTGATAATATGCCTTCTGTAGTAGAAGCTATTGACAGGGGTGCCTTTCCCTTCATAGCTTTGGTCTTTTCCTGCCCTGCCAAACTGTTTTTGGAGCAGTAAGACTTCCAAATAGGCAGGGTGACCGCAACTTCTCAGCTTTGCTTATGGGTTTTCGTCCAAAAGGTTGTCTTAATACTTATCAAAGGAACATTTGAATCACTTTATAATCTAGATATTTCTACCCTACGAAAAGAGTATCAGTAAGCTAAATCAAGACAGCACACTCAAATTATAGACTGCCGAGGACTAATAATAATCCATGGTCCCTAAATGTCATCGACTAGGAAGATTGTGCAAGAAAACAAAGCCTTTTTAGCACTAATGTCTTTGCACTTCCCCATTCAGCTTTTTACAAAAAGTTAATCTTGTTTTCCACTTACACTGACACCCCCAGTTTTCTTGAAAATCTGTTGATTCACGTACTGGGCTTTGGTCAAATGTTAGCAGTTCATACTCTCCAAGGGCCACTATACAGTATATTTCGAAAAATCATTCAATTCCTCTCACCCAATCTTTTTCTTCTTAGTCCCGCTTTAAGCGAGGTTTGAATCCTCGAATCCTTTCTCTCCAAAATCACAAAAGCATATATGAAACTAGCTGACAAAGATCAGTTTTTGAGCCAGTGACCACAACAAGGATATCATTTGCTTCATATTCCATTGTCAAGTGGCAGAAAACACTTCTCTGCATTCAGAACTTGCAAATCACACACCATGCTATTCATGACATACTCAGTCAAGCACCTCCATGAACAAAGCATCTAGCTAAACAGTTTCATGAGCCATTCAACCAACAAAGAACCGAGAGAGAGGACTCACGAGCATCCGCCGAAACTCTTCCTCGGCGACCATCCTCTCCTCGGCCCTGACCTTCGCCTCGGCGGCCTTCACCCTGTTCCGCTCCTCCCTCGCAACCCTAATCGCCTCTCTCTTCGCCTCGTCCTTCCTCTGCTGCTCCAGCCTCATCACCTCCACCTCCCTGATGTACTCCTTCCTCAGCTCCTTCACCTGCTTCGCGTACTCCCTTCTCAGCCCCGCCAGCTTCGCCTCGGCCTCCTTCGGGTCCGTCGGCGTCTCCCAGCTCCCGACGTACGGGCTCGGGGACAGGAACTTGTGGTCCTGCGGCGGTTGCCGGTGGCCACTGGCGGCGGCGGCGGCGGCAGCGGGCGCGGCGGAGGAGCAGAAGCGGCGGAGGGAATTGACGGAGGAGGCGGCGGTCGCGCGGTGGACGGCGCGCTGCGTGGCCATCGGATCGAAGAATGACCGAGAGGAGAGATCGACGAAGGAGAAAGATCGAGAGAGAGAGAGAGAGTGGAGTTGAAGAAATTTGATTGAATTTTGGGGTTTTTGTGGGGGTTTTTCCTCGGAATTTTTTTTCCTTTTTTCCTTTTTCTATTGCTCTAGAAAATATGCAAATTAATAGACACCCTCTCTATTATTATTATTATTATTATTTGGTCGAAATTATTAACTTTAATATTAGAGAAAAAAAACATTTTGAAAAGCAACAATGTATTTATGTGAGTAAATTATTGAAAAAAATGGCTCGATTGCTTTTTCTCTCTTGGATAGGAAAGCAAAACAAGAATAGGTAACACAAATCGGCATACGCATTATGTAAGGATCTAGTGGCAATCCTATCAAAAAGAGGTACTGCGACGATCGGCGTCCAAGATGTTCTCGCGAAAATTATCGAGCAATTGGAGATGAAGATTGTAGTAGTTCCAAAGGAAATGAATCCCTGATCTGTCGGCTCGAAATCCAGCTAGCTTCTTCAGATTCGAGCGAGATGGTCTAGGCTTTGGTTCACTCCCGAAAAATATGCTTCACTCAAAGGTGCGTAAATTATCTTACGAGTGTCCTACAATCAAAGATGAATAGTTTTAGAGAGATGTTAGGGAAAATTCTAAAAAAGGTTTCAAAGTCGACTCATTTTCTCAAAAAAAAATCTAAAGTGAATAATGTCCCAAACAAAAACCTGAAGTGATTAACTTAGTCTCAAATAAGGACCTCAACTTTCAATCTCATTCATAGCCAGGGGCATTTTTGTCCAAGGACATTTTGCTTTTACTTTTCTTTTTATTTCTTTTTTTTCTCTCTTTCCTTTTGATTTCTTTTCTTTCTTTCTTCTTTTTTCCTTCTTCATCTTCCTCACGTCTCCTCCGCTCTACATCACCTCCATCTTCAACGCCATCATCAGCCCCTCCATTCTCTGTGATAAGACCTGTCACAATCTGGTCTTCACTCACTAATCTTTATTAGGGCTCTCTCTGATTGATTCTCCCTTTTGGCAAATTATGAAGGCTGTAAGATCGGTTTGTAAAATAAGATGTTCCTGCTAAATTAGCACAGCAACATCATTATATATGTCAGAAACATAGAAGGAATTATTGAGGACAGGACAGAAATGCATTTTTGCTAGAATCAACCATATTCGCGATCCTTTGCGAGTTCTCTGAATTGTTATTGTTGAACTCGACGGAACTCAAGATAAAGTGACGTGGGATTCCATCCTTGTGCGTATTAGCGAGATTTATTTCTTCTAAGTTAATGTTTATGCTTGTTTTGCCTGGTCTTCCAAGAAACAGACTTTTCGAGGATCTGAACAGAGGACTTCGATTCGCATTCCCTCTGCTCATGCGATTCTTGAGGAGTGGCAAGACCTTAAATACATATTTATGCGTGGATTATGATCAGTTTTCTCACTAGATCATCCGGTGGATTCCAAGTCCCGACTCGGAGGGATGGAGGGTTAATGCGACCAAGATGATATGCATCACGGCTTATACCATTGGAACTCATTTCGCAATCGAGATGAAGCACGTGGACCGATTTGATTTCTTTGCACACTCAGACAAGGGACGCGAAACAACGCATCCCCGACCCGAGGATGCTGAGAGATCCGAAAGCTCATGGAAGCTTATCTGACTCGAAAGGGAGCTGCAAAAGTTTCGTTAGGGCAAAGATTGGTCAGCATTTGTGCTAAATTATTAATAGTACGTCCATGAATATCTCCAAACACATGACAGATTATCGTTGATAAAAAGAGCTTCTGGGACCATTCTCGCTTGGTTGGGTTCACTTTTACTATTACAAATGCCTATACCTTGTTCCAATGGCTCTTCCGAGGATAGAAATCCATAAGCTAGTATGATTCGGTATTCTAGGAATATCGTCTACGCGCTTATCTTATGCATCAGTTGGTATTATTTTAGGTTGTCCTCTTAACTTCTTAGTCTCGCAAGTCAGTCAACAACGCATAAAAAAAAATCTTCCGCACAATCTTCTTTTAGATCTTCTGAGATTAGTTAGTGCTGTCGCATCCCGAGATCGAATCGAGAGTCGCGACCGTCTATCTGTCGTCGCTTCTTGTAAGGCTCCGTTCGTTTGGAGAAAAATATTCTCCTTTTGGAAAATATTTTTCCGGAAGTCATTTTCCTGGAAAATGTTTTCCCGGAACATAATTTTCCGGTGTTCGGCGATCAATATGAAAAAGTTTCGGAAAATATATTTCGCCGGTGATCGGCGGCGGCGGCGGCGGGCGGCGGCGGAGGGCGGCCGGCGACCGGCGGGCGGGTGACCGGCGACCGGTGGCGGCGGCGGAGGGCGGCGGCGGCGGCGGCGGGCGGCGGCCGGTGACCGGCGGCGGCGGCGGGTGGCGGCGGCGTTCGGCGGCGGCGGGCGACCGGCGGCGGGCGGCGGCGGCCGGCGGCGGCGGCAGCGGTTGGCGGCGGCGGAGGGCGGCCGGCGACCGGCGGCGGCGGCGGAGGGCGGCGGCGGCTGGCGACCGGCGACTGGCGGCGGCGGGCGACTGGCGGCGGCGGCCGGCGGCGGAGGCGGCGGCCGGCGACCGGCGGCGGAGGCGGCGGCCGGCGACCGGCGGCGGAGGCGGCGGCCGGCGACCGGCGGCGGAGGTGGTGGCTGGCCACCTTAGTGAAGAAGAAGAAGAAGAAGTTCCGGAAAATGATTTCCACTTTTGAAGAAGTGGAAATCATTTTCCAGAAACTTAGGCTATTTTGTAAGGGGGGAAGGAAAATATTTTCCAACGGAAAACATTTTCCGCCCCCCGAACACCGGAAAATCCGGAAAATATTTTCCGGGAGAATATTTTTCCCCAAACGAACGGAGCCTAAGTTCCACCATATCAGATTTCCCACGTTGCACACCCAGACAAGTTTCCGATTCTCTAGGGACTCTGGAAAAAGAAAACGATACCAAGAATCTTTCGGTTGATGAAGTGTCCCCCTATTAGACCCGTTAAATAGACGGGTCAGGTCATATTTGAATCGGGTCATAAATGATCCGATCTAAATTGACCCATTAACCCGTTTATGATCTATTTATTCACAGTGTAAATATCTCGATCAATACCCGACTCGATCCATACCCAACACATAACCGACCCGATCCATATTGATAAAATACTTTTATATTTAACATAATCTAGGAATACTTGTTTCTAATGATTTTTTTTAAATTATACTGTTAAAACATTTTATGCAATACAAAGCTAGTGAAAAATTTTATAATTTTTTTTAAAATTGAGGTTCTGTTTGTTTTACGAAAAATGTGACATTTCTAGAATATAATTTCGATAAAGTTATTATCCAAGAAAATAAAAAAAATTAATATTTTCCATAAAGTCACTCATCGAAACTTCCTAAGCTACCAGTACCACCACCTAGATTTGCAACAGTGACGAAATGAAAAAAAATTGGAAACAACAGACTTAGAGCTTCAGACGTCGGAAAATCTATTTTAGTTTCAACCGACCATGAACTGTGGAAGTGCGTTTCTTTGCATATCAACCATGAGGAAGTAGCTTTCGCAAGTCCTCTCGCACCAGTTCAAACAAATCGTTCGAGTTCCGCTTAGAAACCAGCCTAAAGCGGTCTCCTCTAACCCATCGCTTCCCCTTCTACCGCGACTTTTCGAATCCCAAATCCAAGGAAACGATGCGGATTACCTCGAAAGCCACCGAACACACTCACGGAACGAAACAGACCAAACATGAAAACATTCCCGCTCACAATTCACGCATTCAGCACGTGGCGCTCGACGCGATCGAGCCCCGCTCCCCCACCAGAGCGCTCGCGAGAAACCAAAAGGGCCAAATAGGGGAACCGGGGAGCTCGAGAGGAGGAGACGCACCAATCCGCAAGCGGTGGACGCGGGAACGGAGGCGACCCTGCGGCGGCGCCGCGCCGCGCGGAGGAGCGCCGCGGAGGCGGCCATGACCACCGGCACATCCGACCGACCGGACCGGAGCTCGAGCTTTGCCGACCTGCGGCAAGGTCGTCCCGCCCCGGTGGCCGTGGCCAACCACCGGCCGAAATAAAAAAAAAAAGAAAAAGAAAGAAGAGAAAAGAAAAAATAAAAGAGAAAGAGAAAAAATAAAAATAATTAAATTTTGATTTTTTTAAATATTTTTGTAAAGAAAGAGAGTATGTAGATGGGTCTAGTAGGTGGGTTGGACATAGGTTTCAAACTCAACCCATTTAGACCCATTTATCTTTAAGCTTTAAAATTTAAAATCCATTTAAACTTGACTTTTTAAAATTAAAGTAACCCATATATGACCCATGACTCATTTTGACATCTTTACTCCTGATGGACAGGATCCCTTCACCCTGTCCAAATCCACTCAAAATACCAGACAAAATAGGGTAGGCGAAAGGCAATGGGAGGCCACGTTTTTTTGGTCCCTATGATCAATCGAATTACACCAGTGGATGACCAAGACCCCAAAGATCGTTCTTTCCCTGCACGAATTCTTATTGTATCCACAGCCGATGATGATACATGTACAGAAAGTGATGAACAGTGAGGAGTAATAATGAAGAATAGGAAACTTGTATTCCAGCTGTCCTTTTGCTGAATTCAGATTTCACGTGCGGTGCCCGAACAGATCTGATGGATGGAGAACAGAGAGACTTAAATGAAAAAACTTAGATGGAGGCGAGGCGAAGCGGGGTGTGTGAATCCAAGATTGTAGGCTGCGGTTAGTCAAACAACGTGGGGAAATCTGATATGGTGGAACTTAGAAGAAGTGACGACAGACAGACGGTCGCGACTCTCGATTCGATCTCGGGATGCGACGGCACTAACTAATCTCAGAAGATCTAAAAGAAGATTGTGCGGAAGATTTTTTTTTATGCGTTGTTGACTGACTTGCGAAACTAAGAAGTTAAGACGACAACCTAAAATAATACCAACCGATGCATAAGATAAGCACGTAGACGATATTCCTAGAATACCGAATCATACCAACTTATGGATTTCTATCCTCGGAAGAGCCATTGGAACAAGGTATAGGTATTTGTAATAGTAAAAGCGAATCCTACCAAGCGAGAATGGTCCCAAAAACTCTTTTTATCAACGATGGTATGCCGTGTGTTTAGAAATATTCATGGACATGCTATTAGTAATTTAGCACAAATGCTGATCAATTTTTGCCCTAACGAAACTTTTGCAGCTCCCTTTCGAGTCAAATAAGCTTCCATGAGCTTTTGGATCTCTCAGCATCCTCGGGTCGAGGATGCGTTGTTTCGCGTCCCTTGTCTGAGCGTGCAAAGAAATCAAATCGGTCCACGTGTTTCATCTCGATTGCGAAATGAGTTCCAATGGTAGAAGCCGTGATGCATATCATCTTGGTCGCATTAACCCTCCACCCCTCCGAGTCGGGACTTGGAATCCGCCGGATGATCTAGTGAGAAAACTGATCATAATCCACGCATAAATATGTATCTAAGGTCTTGCCACTCCTCAAGAATCGCATGAGCAGAGGGAATGCGAATCGAAGTCCTCTGTTCAGATCCTCGAAAAGTCTGTTTCTTGGAAGACCAGGCAAAACAAGCATAAACATTATCTTAGAAGAAATAAATCTCGCTAATACGCACAAGGATGGAATCCCACGTCACTTTATCTTGAGTTCCGTCAAGTTCAACAATAACAATTCAGAGAACTCGCAAAGGATCGCGAATATGGTTGATTCTAGCAAAAATGCATTTCTGTCCTGTCCTCAATAATTCCTTCTATGTTTCTGACATATATAATGATGTTGCTGTGCCAATTTAGCAGGAACATCTTATTTTACAAACCAATCTTACAGCCTTCACAATTTGCCAAAAGGGAGAATCAATCAGAGAGAGCCCTAATAAAGATTAGTGAGTGAAGACCAGATTGTGACAGGTCTTATCACAGAGAATAGAGGGGCTGATGATGGCGATGAAGATGGAGGTGATGTAGAGCGAAGGAGGAGACGTGAGGAAGATGAAGAAGGAAAAAAGAAGAAAGAAAGAAAAGAAATCAAAAGGAAAGAGAGAGAAAAAAAGAAAGAAAAAGAAAAGTAAAAGCAAAATGTTCTTGGACAAAAATGCCCCTGGCTATGAATGAGATTAGAAGTTAAGGTCCTCATTTGAGACTAAATTAGTCACTTCATATCGTTATTTAAAACAGCATCCACTTTAAATTTTTTTTTTGAAAAAATAATTTCACTTCAAATTCTTATTTGAAATTTTCTTTTTTTTTTATGTTTGCGCGCTTGATTTGATGTGTAGAGTGTACTGATGCCATTCAAACTCTTTGCTTTGTTATGACCGAAAAAAAAACTCTTTGCTTTGCTATTTTGCGAGAGATCACCCATAGTTTTAGTGTGGGGTTTTGACATTTTGTTCTTTCTGAATTGATTAATGCGGCTTGGTTTGACAGGATTTTGTTGGTGCATGTGAATGTTGTTTGGTCCGCTTTTGCCAAAACTCGTTTTGCTTGTTTAAATTGACAGAGTTAGGCTAGGTGGAGTCAAATTCCAAGGGGACGTGTCAGGACTTTCGCTTTCTTCCTTGGACAAAAATGCTGAAAAGGACGGAATTCGGGCGTGCGGTTGTGCAGTTATTGTATTACTACATGGACAAATGTCCTACACTAACATTATGCAATTATTGTACTACTAAGTGGACAAATGATCCTTACCAAAAAAAAAAAAGTGGACAAACGATGGAGAAAGCAAATCACGTTTTGCTTACTATAGAAAAACGTGTTGAAAAAGTTATAAACATTTTACATTTATATTAATTTAATTCTAAATTTTTTTGATATCAATTCATTTATAAACTTTTTTATTTTATGTCAATTTCGTCCTTCCAACTAATTTTGATCGGATTTTACTAACATGGATGTCGGTCAGCTTACATGACACTACTAGCGATGACGTGAATAACTTTTAATAATATTTTAATATTTTTCAAATTTTTTAATATTCTTTTCTTTTTTCTTTTCTTTTTCTTTCTTCTTCTTCTAGCTGATCGCTGGTCTAGCAACTGGCTGGTGGCAAGGGTCAACAAGCCCCGCCGGCTGCTGTTGAGGCTAGCCCTCACTAGAGATGGCAACAACAAGCCTCGCCCAAATGCTAGCGAGGCTCGTCCGTGACCTCGCGGCCACTAGCGAAGGCTTGAGCACTCACTAGCGGTTGGGCGAGGCACGACCTCGTTGGATTTGGCGAGGTCCGGCCTCACCCATGGTTGGCGGGGCTCGACCCTCGCTCGATCCGAAAAGGCCAAGCCTCGCCAGCCCAATGTGAGGACACCCTTACGCCCATTCGACCTTGCCAGATGGTCTCAAAGGCGGCCTTACGCTGGGCTGACAAGGGTCAAGCCCTATTGACCATGGGCGAGGCCCCACCTCGATAGATCCAGCGAGGTCGTGCCTTGCACAGCCGCTAGCAAAGGCGGCGAGGTCGTAGGCTGCAACCTCGCTGCCGACCCTAGCTTCCAACCGGTCGTCAAGAAAGGGAAAGAAAAAAAATATTTTGAAAATTCGAAAAAAAATATTAAAATATTATTAAAAGTTATCCACATAAGCCTACCAGCGTTTATGTCAGCAAAATCCGATCAAAATTAGCTCAAAGGACTGAATTGGCATAAAGACAAAAAGTTTATCACTAAATTGATATCAATGTAATAGATTTAAGACTTTTGTTGACACTTTTCCTCCTTAACTGCCCGATTCAATGACATAAGCAGAAAAGAAAGCTTATTGTGGTTGACCAATTACCTCTTGCTGGAGCCAAGCATTCTAGGCTTGTTTGTTTCGCTAAAATTGGATATTTTGGTAAATATTTTCTTCAAGATGATTATTTGTATTGTTTTGAACAATTAGTCGACGAAAAATGATTTCATTGTAAAAAACAATCCATGCTTGAATATTTTCATCGATAAAGAAAATAATTTTTGTTTATTCATTTTTGTAAGTGATACAAAAAATATTTTTTTTTAAAAAAAAAGCTCAAATCAATGAACTTTCGCGAAACTAACACACAAGGTGCATAAGGAACTATGGAGACAGTCTTTCATGAAATTGATTAGATCTAGGCGAGCATTCAGGGTCATCTCTTTTGCTATTGAATTGACATCTTACCTGGCAGGCCGTCATTCTTAGCCTTGAATTTGATATTGTTTAACAGAGGAAGGTAAATAACTATTTGTAGAAATCACATCCTTAATCACATACTTTGACAAGGGCTCAACCCTCGTGGGGTGGGCAACGGCCGTAACCCTCTCCGATCACAATAAAAAAAAGGAAAAATAATATAAAATTTGTAAAATTTGTTTTCGTTAGCAATGATTGCGCATAGGATGACCGTTCATCTCAACGATTTCCGGTCAAAATTGGTTTAATTGGCTCAATTGACATCAATACAAAAGGTTTATGACTAAATTGATCTAATTGAAAGGTGTAGGAATGAATTAATACCAATATAATATGTTTAGAATTTTTTAGGACTTTCCCTGCCAATTCTATATGGTAATTTAATGAAGGTAAGTTCGTAAGTTATGGTAATTTAGATTGGTAATCTCTAAAGATAATTAATAAATGTAAGAGGTCACTAATTAAGACAAATAAAAATTGGTGACTCAAAAGAAAAGTCAATAAGACTCTATTTGTTTCGTGGAAAATAATTAATTTGGAAAAAATCCTTCTAAAAATGATCATTTGTATAACTTGAAATAATTATTCAATGAAAAAATGCGTTCATTAAAAATTGGGCATTGGTCAGTAACTCAAATGAAAGTTGGTTTTAAAAACTAGTTGGTAATATAATAAAAGAAAAGTTGATAAACCCCTCCGACTTAGGTTGGTAAATTTTTGTAAGACGTTGTAAATTCAAAAAATTGGTAAGTTATGTAAATTAAATAAGATAAGTTCGCGCAAAGTTGCTAATTTCCAAACTATCAAAAAGAGTTGATAATTTATAAATGTGTTAGTAAGTTGCTAACAAATTACCTAAACGAGAAGTCATCGATCTTTTATTCTACTAATAGTTTTTTGACACTTACTAATATTTGTTGAAATTTACCAGCAAGTCTATACATGAGAGAGTTCCCATTGGGTCCATAAAAAACACAAATTCTTCGCATTTCATACATGTTGTGATTGACTTTGTCCCTCGTATCCGCCCAAGTCTATCTACGATATTTTTAATCCTGAATCTGCAATAATGAAAAGGAAAAAAAGCTTATTCTCATGTCATATAACCCGGAGAAAATTAGATTAACATGTATTTTGAGATTAACCGTGCTTGCATAATAATATCGATGCTATCAATTAGAGTATAAATCCAATGTAATATTTATGTAATTGAGGCTATCAACTACATGTCCGCGAATATATCTCCTCCATCAACATGAACACCAAAGAAATGAACCTCCATGTCTCATACCAGTAATAATCATATGGCCCTTGATCAAATTATTTGTGAATTGAAAGCAGATACAAAAATAAACTAAAATATGTACATGGGTCACTAGCTATCTTAACCCTCCAAATATTATTTCCCAAACTTCTCATTTCAATCTTTGATCTTTAGCTCAGTCCAGTAGCAAGCACACAGTCCTCCAAAAGATACTATAAATATCTGAACAAACACAAACTCTAGCTCACAAGAAAACCTTATTCTTTTCAGCAGGCTCTCTCTTCTTCCACAAACAAACGAAACTTAAACTCCATCTCCTACCTACTATGGCCTCCTCAGCACCACCACAATCTCTCGCTTTTCCCGCCATAAAAACACGAATTCCTCACATTTGGGTCCATAAAAAACGCAAATTCAGTCATCAAAACTCCGTCACCTCCCTCTCACTATCTCTCTCTCTCAATCAAACAAACCGTACCGTGGCCTCCCCAGCAACACCAAAATCTCTCCCTCCTCCCGCTGCCACCGACCTCCAAGCCCTCCTCGAGGAGGCACGGCCATTCATACGCGGCGAGCTCGAGGTCGTCGACCCGCGCCTCCCCTCCCTTGTGGCCACCCTCCGCTCAGTCGGCGCCGGGGAGTGCTGGCACAAGCACGGCAGCTTCCTTGAGCACCTCCTCGACACCTACCGCATCCTCCGTCTCTGGCGGGCCCCTGATGCCGTCTGCCTCTGCGGCCTCTTCCACTCCGCCTACTCCAACTCCTACGCTAACCTGGCCATCTTCGACCCCAACACCGACCGTGAAGTTGTCCGTAGCCATGTTGGTGATGCTGCCGAGCGCCTCATCCACCTCTTCTGCATCGTCCCAAGGCAGGCCCTTATCCACAACGACCTGCTCTTCCGCTATGATGACTCGGAGCTCATCGAGCACCTCAAGCTGTCAGAGATATCCCTCCAGAGTGCCAAAGAGAAGGGAGTATTCAAAGGCGACGAGGCGTGGCGAAAGAAGGTCCAGTCGCTGTTGCCCACGGAGGGGATAAGGGTGAAGCACATAAAGACCGGAGAGGACGTGCTTGTTTCGAGGAGAGTGGTTGCGGTTTTTTTAATGATCACCATGGCCGATTTCAGCGATCAGTTCTTTGGGTTTCAGGTAATGGTTGCCGTGTCGTCATACCCAGATCTGTTATTCATTACTATTCTCGTTGATTTGATCTCGTAATTTGGACATATCACCGCTATAAACAAATGAGTCAATCCAGTAGGGGAAAATTTTAAATAAAAACATGAAGCGCCTTAATTTTTTTCAAATAATAATCTTAAATGAATTTTATTTTAAATAAGGGCATGAAATGTCATTATTTTCTCAAATAAAGGCCTAAAGTGAATTTTATGTCAAATAAGGGCATGAAATGGCCATGTCAATCTCAAAAAAGAGCTTAACCTCATTGACTGATCAAGGTCATTTTCGTCTTTTACTTTTTTGATTTTTTTCCTTTTTTCTTTCTTTTTTCCTTTTTTCTAATAAAAAAAAGGAAAACAAGGAAAAAAAACATAGAGAAACACATAGGCCCCCCGCCTATGGCCACTGCCCCATCACCGGTTGGGCATCGGCAATGACCAGCAAGTAGGGGTGAGCATGGTTCTAGGGTAGAACCTAAAATCTGAGAATCAGACCAGTGGGAACTTGTCGGTTTCAGGTTTCAAGGTATAATGGTAGGTTCTATTCCAAAAATTGAAGAACATGTTTCGACAGGTAGGTTTCATGTTCTAGGTAGGTAGAACGTAGAACCTAAAACAAGTTTTTGTATTTTTCTTGATCTATCTATTCATGCGATCTTGCGGTATTTTATGACATACGATGATAAATGTATAATCTAGAACCACTATTTTGAGCTTCCATTTTATGGCTAAGACTTTTACTTTTTAAATTATTCATATCCTTCGTCTATCTAAATAAAAGTTGTGGTTAATGGATTGTAGTAGCGAATGGTAATAATTAAAGGTGATGATTCACTGCAATCGTTCAATTAATAATATAAATAAAACATGGGTAGACCCTAAAATCATGTGATAAGGTAGGTTCTATATTCCAAAAAAATGAGAAATCTGTTTTAACATGTAGGTTCCGAGTTTTATGTATAACTTGTATGAAACCTAAAATAGCTCACCCCTACCAGCGTAGTTACTGGCATCGGCGCCTCAGTAAGCCGGCGACCCTCGCCGACCAGAGGTGAAAGCCTACTAACCATCGCTGCCACCCCACCAGTGATGGGGTGGTAGCCACAAGCGAGAGGGCTTGCCCAACTAACCATCCCAATTGTATTTTTTCTTTTTTAAAAAAACTTTTATCTTTTTTTTTTAAATTTTTAATCTAATTTAACTAAAATTTATGTTAAAATTATCATTGGACGAAAATGCCCTTGATTGGCCGGAATATTTAGCTAGTCGGCGAGATTAGGCCCTCATTTGAAATTTTTATAGTTATTTTAAACCCTTATTTGAAAAAAAAATTGCCTTATTTAAGAAAAAAATAGCACTTCAAACCCTTATTTAAGACAAATTCCAACGCAAGCCCTTATTTGAAAAATTGAAGGAACCTTGATGCCCTTAATTGAAATTTTCTCAACTGTCATATTTGAGTTTCTCTCTATAAATTTGTAACTCGTTCGAGTCTAGTTGCGTTGAGAAATTGAAACAATTTACCTTTCAGGATATGCTGTTCGAGAATAGCGATGGGCGGATGGAGTTTACCGGGAATAATTTCTGGGCATTGTGGCCTGGGGACGGGAAACCCGGGCTCTGGATGAACTCGATATCAAGGATGGGCGCGGTCTACATGCTCATAGCAAGAGAGGAAGAGATCTTCACGCTCGAAAAGAAGAGCAAAAGCAATGCCAAGTCCAAGCCGCCCTCAGAAGAGCGAGATGAGAACATTGAGCTCGTGGTGCCACCAGTGTTCGAGTCGTGCACGCGGGTCCTCGACGCGAGGGACCAGATTGAGGCAAGGGACAAGTACTGGGAAGCGGTTTGCAGCGTCAGCAAGTTTGGAGGAGCCGAGCATTACGACGCGGTGGAATGGAGGCTGAGGGAAGGCATCGAGAAGAACCCGTTTGTTGGGGAGCCTCGGGTGGTGCTGGGGCAGCTATATCTGGGAAAAGGGCAGTACGAGGAGGCCGAGGCCGAGGTAGAGGCCGGGCTGAGGCTGCTGCTGGAGTGGGGGAGTCCCTGGGACAAGAGGATGTCCTGGGAAGGGTGGGTGGCATGGGCCAGGGTTTTGCTCATGAAGGCCAGAGAGAGGTCTTGGCTTAACACTTCCTGGGGGATTCTCAATTTGGGGCTCGTGAGATGATGTGATTAGGTTGTGATGGCGTTGATTTGACACGGGCAGTTTTAAATATTCAAAATGAATGTCAAGAACGCGAAATGGAGAAGTTTTATGTGTTTGTGTGTATCGGTTATTGTTATGATCACGAGTTGTGCCACTTCTTATTATATACGGTGGACAATATTATGGATAGTTCATACCTTTTTTGACATTATGTATGCAAGCCTTACTCTCTCAATATTCATCTTTGGATATTCACTACTGTGTAGTGCTTCTCATAGATGTAAATGAAACGAAATAAAACCCTTTTTTAGCTTCTAATCAAAGTAAATCCCCCTTTCGGCAATGCATTGATGATTTTCCTTTTCTTTTCTCCAAGTCGACTCACTAACAGGCCACAAGCAAAGTGAGAGACAATTTTTGGAGCACTGGATAAGGAAAGCACAGGAGAAACAAGCCTCGCCACATGAAAGAAGCGGATTTGGATCCTCTTCGATTAGAGATAAATGCACTGCATTATGTACATTTACTAAAATATCACCATTCTCAATGTCAATCCAAAATCGTACTTCTCTTTCAATTTTTCAGGGATGGCCTAACTCATTGCATATGGGCCAAACCTTTAAAAGAAATCTTTCAAATAAACTATATAAAATGATAACCATTTAGGGGCCTTTCTCAATTGATGTGGGACTTGGGATGATTATTTGGTTAGTGTTGGCTCGTCAGAAGCTTAACAAGAGGCGAACTTTGTCCGAGCGCTCTCACCCCAGCAGTCGCTCCCCATCGTTGTCCGATCGGGTATGGTTCTAGTCCATTCATTAATCAAACATTTACTAAAGAGGGTCTCCTTCGATACTATCTATGCAACAACAAAGGCCAAGCATGAAAAAAATGAATACTCTGAATAACCACATAAGATGATTATCATTTGGAAGTGTGCATTGACTTATGAATCACTTAATAAGGTCTTTCTCAATTGACGTGAGATTTGGAATTTCACGCACTCTCTCTCCTATTTCCCCAACTTTGCCTCCATCCCTTCTTAGAATATTATTTGCTATCGCACCGTGCTGTGGGTCACCGGGCATTGTCGATGGTAATAATTTGTTTTTATTATGAGTAAGTTGAGCCTATCTATTGCAAACTTGAAATGAGGTATAGGCCCAATCCAACTCAAAAGTCAATGATGGCATTCATTAGGGAAAGATAAATGTAGTCTATCAAGAGAAAGCAATGACAGGCATATGTCTCTATTAATAAAAAATTTGGGTGTATATACATGCCTAAAACGGGATTGTAATTAAAATTTTGAGTGTATTTCACTCAGAGATAATTATGATATTTCCCTTAATTGTCTTATCTTTTACAATAGTGCATATAATGTAAGAAATTTTCCATATCTCCTTTTGATTGTGTATATACTTAGTTGATCCTAATGGATTTAGTGATTATATCTTACACAAAAATATTTAGAAGTTACACAATTTTCTGTTTCACATGATTCTTATAGCTAAGTGATGCTGAGGAAATTTTGAGTGCACCAATTGCGATATGCACCCCGTGCACACCTGGAGCACATTTGCATCTTGTGTCATTTTTTTTTATTGGATCTTTTCTCTAAATTCCAGATAGAGATAATTAGTATAGTATATTTCCCTTGGGATAATTGGGACGTTTCTCACAATTCTCCATATATCTCATGATTGTGTGCGTGCACACACACATATATAGGAGATTTTCCATATTCCCCTTTGACTGTGCATACTTTTGATTGATCTTAATTGATTATCTTTGTCATTTGATAAAGCCCATTCTCATGTACTTGTCATTGTGAGACATAGAAAAATTTGCATAACTTACACAATTATCTATTCTATATATTTCTTATCTTGGTCAAGAATGACACGGTGTAAAGTGTGCACTCGGAGTGACCTGGTGCACATCGCACCCATCACACTAAAAAATTCCTCAAGATCGCCTAGGTCTCATACCAAGATGAGAATTATGTGAAATCGATAAATTGTGTTATTTCAGTATATTTTTGTTTATCTCATAATGAAGAGTACTTGATCCCAATTGTACAATCAAAGGGAGACAAAGAGCACCTATGACAGATATGGAAGATTAAGAGAAATATCCTAATTGTCTCTATGGAAACTATCCTAATTTTCTCTAACAGGTTGTTACTGCACTATTATCTATCTCTGCACTAGTCTATGAAGCCAACACTTGATTTTAGACTTCCCTTTTATGCCCGGAGAAATTGGTGCCGAATGACAAGCCAAAATATATTTGTTATAGTTGAGAGAACGATTAGTACATCTATCGATCTCCCCCAGAAGGAGTTGCCATAAAGACGTGCGAATCTTCGTGTAGATGGGTAGAGTTGCCTGCGCTAGCGACAGCGCTGGCTCCGGATCCGGAAGCCTCTTTATACGCAGAATCCATGCAAAAGTTACCATATCTGGAGTAGATCCAGCTCAACTCGTCCTTATCCTAACAAGAATCCCTTTTGAAGACATCCCAATTCAAGGTCATTGGCATGTGAGTCAGGACCCCACCCATCAACGATCACATCATTATCAATTTCATTATTGATCGCTACATATGTCCTTGCAAGTTGGGTGTCAAAAAGACCTGCCGTATCGACCTGATCCGATCTAAACCGAAAAATTCGGGTCTTTTCAGTTTGGGTAGCAAATAGAAAAGTTCATGCCTCGATTCGTTTAATAATCACTGAACACTTTACTAAGAAAGACATGGCAAATAAAAAAAGGGCGAAGCTTAATATAAAGGAAGGGCTTCAAAGACATCGTGTGAGAAACCTTTGCATCAACATAATGATAATGAATCATTCCACCAATGATTGACAGTTCAAGACATGATTTCGCAGATCCGCTTGAATCACTAAAGCGTGAATACAACAACTAAATAAACAAACACAAAAATAACACTCAAGGGATTGATCCACCAAAAACTTTTGCATCCTATTTCAAACCATAGTCTGGCAATATAACTCAAGTTCACATTAATGCTGAACTCAGCTCTTGGAAGGAAGAGAGCAACAAGTATTCAAAATCAAATTGCATGTTAAGTTGCACATGTGGGTTGTGTGCGAAAGTCCCATATTGAAGAGTTAATGTGGTGTAAAGTTGTTAATATATCCTAGTTAACTCATAACTTATTAGTTTAAGCTTTTGAGTGAAAGCTGCAACGCCTTGCTTGCGGCCGCCCATATCTTGCGATGGCCTTCGCGGCCTCGACCACTGTCTACGAGGCCGCAATGGCCTTGCCCAAACATTCGCGGCAAAGGGCAAGGCAGTCCTCGCCCATTTGGGCAAGGGCTTCGAAGCCAGCCAGGGTTGTCGGTGACCCTCGCTGGCATTAAAAAAAAAAACTAAAAAAGCAAAAGAAAAATTTAAAAAAAGTAATTAAAAAACTCAAAAAATATATAAATATATAAATTAAAAAATTGTCCACGTCAGTGCCGGTGAAGCCACATTGGACGACTGGCGTCCACATCTAATTTTTTGGCGAGACAAATCGCCAATAACACTTAAGTGATCTTTTTTTCAAATTTGTGGTACTCAAGTAAGCGAAAAAGAAGTTACGGCCTCAAGTGAGTGACGTATGAAAGTTATGGTACTCTTAGTGTTCTTATCCCCTGCAAGCACTTTCCATGGTCCATCCTATTCCTTTTATTCCCTCTTTTAGAAGACACCCAAATCTTGGCTATACAGAGTTTGAAAACATAACTTCTTCCACTCGCGTCTGTTTTTTCACTTCACTTTCTTTAAATTAGGAATGTGATTCACTAAAAAAGATGACAACACTTTTTAGAATACGGATGGATGTATATAAATCCACAAAGGCCTTGAAGGGTCATTTGTTGATTTTGTACCGTAAATAACAAGAAAATTTAAAATACAAACACTAGGAATAATCGCAGCCAGCGATTACGAGAGGTGATAATAAAAGATAAATTTTCAGAAGAACGTTGTAGTTTCTTATAAAAGTTATGACATGGGTATTTATAGCCCACTATGGTGTTTATATACAATCGGTTATTGAATTTGAGCGAACATATAACTTCTTAATCCTATGTACAATTAATAGTGGTTACAAGAAATTACACTATATCCACGATCATCTATTATCTACCAGTGAGATTATCAATAGGAAGTTATAGATCTAAAAAAAATCGACTCCACTACTTGTCAATTACATGCTAGTGTTGATGAACTTGTCCAATAGTAAAGACTCCCGTCGATAACTTATAATGCCTGTTATAACTACTTAACTCGTTCACTATCGATTTCCTTCAAATTATTGATTATTTTGTTTATTGGTGACTATTATTTTCACCAAATTTTGCTCCCATCGACTATATATATCTGTCGCATGTCGATAGTCTCTAAAAGCTGATCCTTTTATGAATTTAAGATATAGTCTTGCTAATTCAATAGGTATTCTACTTTAATTAGTATTCTTGTTCGACCTCTATGCATGTCGATTCTTCTTATTTCCAAACCATTTCGCTCACGTACTTGCCATGCCAGCCAAAATCGACTACATCATCTTTTGCACCTAATAAATGAAATGAGAATTTAGACCTTCGAATGTGTACTATTTCTCAATTATGTAGATATATAAGATTATCTGTGTGGTATAATTGCTTGACTAGTCCTAGATTTCAAGAAACGGACAGTCTAAGGTTTCATTTGTTTCACGAAAAATATGACATTTCTTGAAATTATTTTTCAGGAAAATGACAATATTTTCTTATAGTTTGAAAGAACTTGAAAATGAATTGAAAAATATTTTCCGTGATTTAGTAAGGAAAATCTTTGATTTTTCTAAATAGACATACATTATTCAAACACTATCGACTTACGCATAGGAAGCCGGGTAATTGGGTACAAGCACCAAGGTATGGGCCATGACTTTGATGGACCCTAACTAGGGACTGGCCTCAATGGCCAGGTTGCCAAGGCCTTCAAGGTCCTGATCCCGGCCTCGATGGACCCGGGTGCTAGTGTCAAGGACTTGGGCTCAAGCACTGAGGTCCCTAGCCCTACCTCGATGGACACGAGCTCGGTTTTAATGGACCCGAGCACAGGCGTCGATGTTTCGAGCCTAGCCTTGATTGACCCAAGCAAGCGCCAGCATCTCGAACCCAACCTCAATGGACCCGAGACTCAGGTAAGGGTGTCCAGGACTCAACTAGGGATGCCAAGGTCACGGAATGGGCACCGAGGTCCCAGGTCCGACCTCGATGGACATGGACTCAACTAGCATCAAGGTCATAGTTCCGGCCTTGATGGGCCTAATCTCGGGCGCAGGGTCTTGAGCCCTTGTGCTATAGACTTGAACCTACTTCAATGGACCTGAGCTTGAGTGTTAGAGATCCGAGCATAAGTACCCAGGTCTAGGGCCCAGCCTGTCAAAGGAT
This sequence comes from Syzygium syzygioides, assembly GCA_031216285.1. Taxonomy (NCBI): domain Eukaryota; kingdom Viridiplantae; phylum Streptophyta; class Magnoliopsida; order Myrtales; family Myrtaceae; genus Syzygium; species Syzygium syzygioides. Next base: position 34,425,033 of record CM062248.1, on the reverse strand, counting down.
TTCCATCAATTTAGTTTAAAAATTGTCAAGGATTTAGTACATTTTTTTAAATTGAGAAATAATATGGAGGAATATTATCCAAAAAGTCATGAAGTTATTGTATGGTGACTAATCTAGTTCTAAATCTTTTAATTGTGTCAATTTTATCTTAAATTTTTTGACAGTTTTCTAATTTAATCATAAACTTTTCAATCACGCCAATTTAGTTTTAAAACTTTTGAGGACTTGCCAATATAGTCTTTAACCTTTTGACAATTTGCTAATTTAGTAATTCTAGCTAATTTTGGCCGGAAATTACTTACATAGCTGTCAATAAAGCACCAACTGTTCTACGTGACACGGTCAACGCTAACGTGGACAATTTTTGCAATAAGGTTAAAGGAGGACCACGACGCCCTCGCTTGTGGCTAGCGAGGGTTGGCCAGCGACCTTGCCGACCTAGAGTTTGAAAATAATAAAAAAGAAAAAAAGAAAAAAGAGAAGAAAAAAATAAAACAATAATAATAAATTCAAAATAAATTATCCACGTTAGCATCGGCCAACGTCCATGTCAGCAATTTTTAGCCAAAATTGTTCGTAAGGACTAAATTAGCAAATTGTCAAAATGTTTTAGACTAAATTGGCGCAATTGAAAGATTTAAGACTAAATCGGCAAATCATTAAAAGATTTAGGACTAAATTGGCAGAATTGAAAGGCTTAGGATTGAATTGGCCGCGGTACAATAGGTTGAGAACTTTTTGTGCAATTATCCCTATATTATGCTGAATAACATAGCTTGCTATTTAAAGTTCTAATCTAACAATAAGTTCGAAGAAGTAATTCATGATATTTTTCCCCAGAAGATCTACATATGAAATTCGATTGATATGATCAAGTGCATTGCAAACTCTAGAAGGAATTCTGAGCACTAGCATGTAAGAGTTGGGGACCGATTCCATAACAGATTTGACGAGAATGATCCTACACGCCATTGATAGGAATATGGATGTCCACCCAGTGAGTTTTGCCTTACCTTTTCACTAATATAATCAAAATCCTTAGCTGAAGAAGAGCAACTTAAAGGGACAAACCGAGATTGTCCGTTCTAGGAATGCCAAGGATCCATCCATTCAAGACAAACTTGAGTGTCTTCTGAAGTATTCTTACAGAAGAACAGTTTAGACTAATTGAGATTCACCTTTTGCCCAGAAATGCTGCAAAGAAAGATCAAGTAGCAACTTTGGACCTGCAGGCATTAGCATCAGCAATACCAGAAAGAAACAAGTCATCACCAAAACAAACATGGGAAGAAGCAGAAACACGAGAGTTGAGTTTAATAGGTTTCTAATTCCTGATATCGTGTTACTCTTCAATCAAACTATTCAAGAACTCAAGACACGGAGAATAAAATTGTACGGAGAGAGAGGGTCTCCTTGGCCAAGACCGCAAGAAGGTTTGATCTCCTCCATCATACCACCATTTAGAAGAACAGAAAAGGATGATGTAGATATGCAATTCATTATAAGGTTCACCCAGATTTCCATCCAAACCTCCATGAGCTCATCAGCGACCATGCCCCTTCAATTCTCATTTGGGCAGAAACAAGAGTAACGCAAATAGTGCGGTTCATACCAGTCGGTCCCTTTTTCTTATGACTTCTATGGCACCAACACCATCAGTTTCGCTTGTTAAGCTTAAGTGAGACATGGATGTTGTTCATCATATGAAGATTCTACAGTAGCAGATGTTAGGGTTTGATGCACCATTTTGGTTTAAAAGTGATTTTTTCACCAGTTTCATGTGCCTAAGGACCGGGTCCAAAAAAGTCATCGCTCAGTCTGTTTGTAAGACCCACAAGACTTGGTCCACTTGTGCTCCTGAGCATGAATTTCACCTTGATACATCAGGGAAGATTCTTATATACCTATATACCTGGAGGAGAAGAATGTAACTCATTACAGTTGCAATGCTTGTGCTGCGGTGGCCGAGGATACATGCTGTTGCTGCGACACTCGTGATCTTCAATCCAAATCCGGACTTCATCCCAAACGTGCTCCGAAATTGACCCTTAGTTTGTAGCACAACATGCGATTGGCATCCCCTCAAATCAACATCTGGCAAAGATGATTGTGACTTGCAGTGCTGTTATGTATATGCGAGAATGGAGAAGTCCAATGACTGGATTTGTTATACCGTGGCCTACATTATCAAGCTCGTATTTACCCTTTTCAATCCCCGAGTTCCTTCTCCGTTCCGAAAACATTTGTATGAGAGTAAAAGGCAAGTAGTTGATTTTCAAGGTTCCGTCCGCGATCTGAATACATAACATGAGGTCCGTGAATGACTTAGGCTCTGTTCGTTTCGAGGAAAATATGATATTTCTGGAAAATATTTTTCAGGAAATCATTTTTCTAAAAAATGATAATATTTTCTGGTATTTAGCTAAAATATAAAAATGAATTGAAAAATATTTTCTGCCATTTGATATGGAAAATCGGATTTGATCTTCCTCCGTGCACTCCTTTTAATAAATTTTTATTTTTATTTTTATTTTCTTTTTAAAAAATCAAAATTTTAATTATTTTTTATCTCTCTTTTCTTTTTCTTATTTTTCTCTTTTTTTTTTCCTTTTCCCTTCTTCTTCAACCGATCGCCATGCTGGCGAGTCTCGACTAGCCGCAAGCGAGCTTGAGCCTCACCATAGGCCGACAAGGCTTGAGCTTGCCAAAGGTAAATGAGACTCGAGCCTCACCACAAGTCGGCGAGGCTCAAGCTCGCTTGTGGCCAATCGTCGACAGTAGCCGTGGCCAGCAACCGGCCGAAGAAAAAGAAGGAAGAAGAAAAAGAAAGAAAAGAAATAAAAATAAAAATAATTAAAAATTCAATTTTTTAAAGAAGTAAATAAAAAATAATAATAATTAAAAGGAATGCACGGAGGAGAACCAACTTGGTCTGGGTGAAAGAAAGAAGAGAGAAAGAGGAAATCATTTTCCCCTCTTTTGAAGGTTTTTTTTTTACCATCGACGAAAAGTATTTTTCTTGATTCATTTATTTTCTGTGAACTAAACGCCAAAAATTCCAGAAAATATTGTCCTGAAAGTTGTTTTCTGCAAAACGAATGGTCATCGAAACCTATTGAACTCCATGTGCCTATCCAATCGTTAGGGACTAATGGCAATCTCCCGTTGCTACTATAATTGATTCTCAAAAGCTTGAAGCAGACAATATCTCTGAGTTGTGGTTCCAAGAGCACGTGATGACAGACAAAAGCTCAGGTCTCTCAGCTTTAGGTTCTATTTGCCACTTCTATACTTTCATCGGCATTACAGTTTTTTTTGGGTAAGGAAAAACGCTTCATCGGCATTACAATTTTTTTTTTTGGTAGGGTAAGAGTATTATATACTTTTTAATTCACAAGATACAACAGAAAAGCCGAATACAAAAACCACGTACCTAATGCAACGCCGGTGTTGCAGTAGTTGCAAAGGTGTAGCGGCTGACTAAAGCTAGCGGGCACTACAAGCAACAGGGGCCCGGGAGTTAAGAAGAACGAGCTGAGCCTCTAACAAGCAGACTGAAGAGCCACAAAGGAACAACAACTACAGAACATTAAGAAAAATAGATGTCGGGATGTCCCAGCTGGCCTGGATTCTTCTATTGCACAGAGTATCTGCAACAGGCTTGAGAGAAAGAACCTTATTTCGAACAGCTTTGACAAGTTGGTTCCGCATCGCAGGCAGGGAAATGGTCCCATTTCTAAATAGGAAGTTGATATGCTCTATCCAAATGAGGTGGCATAAAGCTCCAAGTGCAAACCGAGCAAGGCGGTGATGGAAGCTGTTGCCAACAATGGATGTGGATGCCCAACAGAGAATATGTTGCCAAGACCCGTTGTGCCAGGGGAGATTAAATTTGGTGGCCCAAAAAGACGCCAAAGAGCCCGTATAAGTGCAACCAAAGAACAGATGATCAATGGAGTTTGGCCTATCTTGGCAGTAAGCACAAAGTCCTTCAGAAATTCTGATCATCGGCATTACAGTTTGTATTGCACAAATTCAAAAATTAACACATTTCCTTTTTGTGCTTCCCTTGCTTATATGCATATCATATCGACCGAAACCTCGTGCATGCGTAGTATCCACATTCAGGAAAATTATCTAATAAGTCTTAAACTTATTACATTTTTGTTAATTCAGTCTTAAACCTTTCAATTTTACCAATTGAGTCCTGACCATTTTCACATTAAGTCAATTGAGTCCAATTGGCCAATTTTAACATGAAATTGCTAACGTAGACACTGGTAATGCCACGTAAGACGACCAGCATAGACATGGAGAATTGTTAATAATATTTTAATGTTTTTTTTTATTTTTATTTCTTTCTTTTTCTTTTTTTTATGGCGAGGGTCACGGGGGCCACGAAGTTTAGGGTTTCATCTGGGAGCCACACTGCTGAAAATTCGTGATAAAAAAGGGCAATTTTTTTTTGGCCGAGAAACGCTCGACAGATAGTAGTGGGTTGATCGTGAATATATGGACCAGAAAAATTTATTTGTCTCTGCCATGCTATTTTGGGTTGGCCACACATGGTTCAAGTTGGTCGTTTCGACATGTTTGTTCTTTCTAGGATTATATTATGCGGATTGGTTCGATGGGATTCAGGGGGCGCATGAGAATATTTTTGGGCCCGCCCCCCTCCACTCGTACCAAAGCACGTTTTACTTGATCGATCGACAGTGTCGGGACTCGGCCGGACCCATATATTTTAAGGGGATCGGCTAGAATTATTGCATCCGTCCATACTCAAACGACGGAATTCGAATGTCTGGTTTACAGTCACCTACTGGATGCCATTACAGTACGAAACAAGTACAAGACGTTTATGATTAAGGTACTTTCCCATTCCCAGACAGAACAGATCACATGATGCACGCCGGTTCGATTATATATATGCAGGAAAGAAAGCTGGTAACGATTACCGATCAGCTCAAATTGAATGATCCGATTTACAATAACCATGTGTAAAGAAAAAGTTAATCAGCAAGAAATGTTTTCATCGTCAACAACAATCCATGATTAAGTATTTTCATTGATGAGGAAAATGTTCTTTCGTTCGTCTTTGTGAGCGATACGAGCGCTCATTTTTAGAGAAGTATTTTCCAAATCGCTAAATAAGCCCTTATAGTCTTCTTACCCTGTCATGAACTTGATTAGACCAAGGCAAGCATTTATGTTCATTTCTACTGTCGCTAAATTCACATCTCACTTGCCGAGCGTCGTTCTCAGCCTCGAATTTGATGGTGTTGAGTTGAGGAAAGTCAATAATTCTTTTTAGAAACTATAACCTTAATTGGTGTGATTACCATCTTTTATCCGATTAAATTTTCAATGACTTTTAAGGTTACCAACTCTTATTTGAGGTAGCTACTTGGGAAGAGGTTTGTCCCAGTGACCACTCTTTCTACTTGAGAAGAGAGAGATGGGGAGTTCAATTCCTCACCTTTTCATGAGAAGCTAAGGGTGGAGATGTGTAATATCAAATGTAGGTTTCAACTCTCACGCCATGCAAGAGGTAAAACAAAAGTCTGAGAGTAAATTAAGAGTTAGAGTAGGACAGATAAAAAAAAATTGTAGATACTGATATTTATTTGGTTCTTTTAGAATCTATTTATTTCGCCGAAAATGGAATCCTATGGGCGACCTCCATTAATGGAGGTTGGCATCTGCGATTGAGGCATGCAACCTCACATTTGAGGTCATGCAACTCAAATCTAAGGTCGCACGACTCAATGCCCCTAACCGTGTTGCCGAAATCAGCACGTGCAATCCATGTGCTCTTCGGCCAGCAAAGATTTGGCCAGTTAACAAGCTGGGCCCTTATTTGGGACTAAGTAAGTCACTTCAAACTCTTATTTAAAATAAGTTCCACTTTAAACCCTCTTTTGAGAAGATGAAGGTACTTCGAGCCCCTATTTGGAATTTTCCCACTTTTATATAACTTTCTTAGAAACACTTTAAATTCATCAATTATTACTTGAAACTACCAATCCCTCTTTGATGACTTTATAAACTTTATTCCTGATTAAGTAACCCAATTAAAACGTTGGTAAATTAAGTTGGTAACTAACCCAAATGAGATTTGGTCATCCGAAACTAGTTGATAACTAAATGAGAGAAAAGTTGATAATTTACTTGAATTAAATTTAGTAATTTCATATAAATACACAAGGTATAATCAAGAAAGCTAAATAAGAGTGGATCAAAGACAAGAAAAGTTGGTAATAAAAAGAAAAATAAACTTAACAATCAGTTCATATAATTACTAAAAACTAGTTCGTAATTTCATGAAACAAAAATTGGCAAGTAACTCTAATTAAGGCTTGTAATTTCTAAAAGAATTGATACAATTAAGACGTTACTAACAGATGTAAATAAAAATTTGCAAATGGCAACAAAACTAGGCAAATTGAAAAAAAAATTCAAATTAATATTATTGATAATTAACTCAAATAAAGTTGGTGAGTCATCCTAATTTATATTAGTAATCTCTAAAGAGGGTTAGTAAATATAAGGGGTTCTAACTAACAAATAAAAATCAATAACTCAAAGAAAATAGAGTAAAAAAAACATAAATGTTGATGAGTAACTATGTACCCAAAAGCTAGTTGATATTTAATTTGACAAAAGTAGATAAATCACTCTAGCTTAGATTGATAGATTTATATAAGAGCTTGTAAATGCAAAGCATTGGTAAATTATAAAAATAAAATTTGGTAACATAATACAAAATTGATAATTCGCAACTATCATAAAATGTTGGTAATTTCATAAAATTGTTGGCAATTTACCAATGATTATCTGGATGAGAAGTACCTGTCATTGTTGTCATTGTTTTTTTACTGACATTTTTTTAACACTTACTAGCATTTGTTTAAATTTACCAGCAAGGAAAAAATCCGTTTTTCTTCTGCACAATTTCCAAATCAGAACTGATATTGTTAAAAACTAGTAGAGTTCGCATTGAGTCCACACAAAAATACAAATTCTTCACATACTATTGATTTTGTCCCTCGCATCCCCGTTCGTCTATATATGATATTTTTATCCTAAATCTACAATTAAAAAAAAAAGAAAAAAATCTTATACTCATGTCATATGAAACGAAGAAAATTAGATTAATGCGAGTATTTGAATAAATTATCATTGCCATCAATAGAGATGATTCTTTTACACCAACACTATTTTTCGGATCATGACAAGTATAAAAATAAATTCAATTATTGAAACCAATCTATTCTTCATATATTTTGACATTAACTGTGCTTGCATAATAATTATTGCGCTATCACTGAGAGTATACATTCAATGTAGTATTTATGCGATTGAGTTATCGACTATATGTCCACAAATATATTTCCTCCATCAACACGAACACCTAAGAAATGAAACTCTGTCTCATACCAGTAACAAATATATGGCCTATGATCAAATTATTAGTAAATCGAAAGCAGGTAGAAAAATAAACTAAAATATGTACATGGGTCAGTAAATATCTTAACCCTTCAAAATATTATTTTACAAACTTCGTACTAGTGATAAGGATCCCATTATAATATTTTTTTTCATTTCGATCTCTGATCTTTAGCTCAGTCCCAGTAGCAAGCACGCAGTCCTCCAAAGGATACTATAAATGTCTCAACAAACACAAACTCTAGCTCACTCGAAAACCTTAATCCTCCGACGGGATACGCAACTATGGCCTCCACAGCGCCACCACAGTCTCTCTCTCCTCCTGCCACCGTGGACCTCCAAGCCCTTCTCGACGCCGCGCGGCCCTTCCTGCGTGGCGAGCTCGAGGTCATCGACCCACGCCTCCCCTCCCTTGTGGCCACCCTCCGCTCATTCGGTGCCGGGGAGTGCTGGCACAAGAACGCCAGCTTCCTCGAGCACCTGGTCGACATTTACCGTATCCTTCGCCTCTGGCGGGCCCCTGACGCCGTCTGCCTCTGCGGGCTCTACCACTCCGCCTACTCCAACTCCTCCGTCAACCTTTCCATCTTCAACCCCAACACCGGCCGTGACGTAGTCCGCAGCCATGTCGGCAATGCTGCCGAGCGCCTCATCCACCTCTACTGCATCGTCCCGAGGCTGACCCTTATCCACGATGACCTGCTCTTCCACTATGACGACTCGGAGCTCGTCGAGCACCTGAAGCTCTCAGAGATGACCCTCCGAAACGCCAAGGAGAATGGAGCGTTCAAAGGCGACGAGGCATGGCGGAAGAAGGTCCAGTCGCTGTTGCCAGCCGAGGGGATAAAGGTCAAGCACAGGAAGACCGGAGAGGATGTGCTCATCTCGAGGAGGGTGGTCGCGGTTTTCTTGATGATGGCCATGGCCGATTTCAGCGACCAGTATTTTGGGTTTCAGGTAACGGTTATCGTGTCATGGTACTCGGATCTGTTATTCGTTACAGTTGCTGTTGAGAAATATTACTACTATAAACAAATGAGCCAATCGATTATTTCCAGTTTCTCTGTGTAAATTCTCACCTCGTTCGAGTCTTCTTGTGGTGAGAAACTGACACCATTTACTTTTCAGGACATGCTGTTCGAGAACAGCGACGGGCGGTTGGAGTTTACGGGGAACAATTTCTGGGCATTGTGGCCCGGGGACGGGAAGCCCGGGCTCTGGATGAACTCACTATCGAGGATGGGTGCAGTCTACGTGCTCGTAGCGAGAGAGGAAGAGATCTTCATGCTCGAGAAGAAGAACAAAAGCAATGCCGACTGCAAGCCGCTGTCAGAAGAGCGGGACGAGGACATCGAGCTGTTGGTGCCGCCGGTGTTCGACTCCTGCACGCGGGTCCTCGGTACAAGGGACCAGATTGAGGCAAGGGACAAGTACTGTGTTGAAAACGTATGCGGAAAAGCAAAAAGACAGAACACCAGAAATTTACGTGGTTCGATCACGAAATGATCTACGTCCACAGGCGAGGCAAGATAAAGTTCCACTATAATCAAAAGAGAGTACAAATTTCAGAAGTCGAAACAACGACAAAGACCTCATGGCTCACCAAAACTCTCTGAAAGCAAAACTCTCTCAACGCAACAATAAGAAAACCTAGCCACAATACAAATAGGGTTCCCGAAAATTTTTCTCGGGGGCATAGCCCCCGAACCCCCTGCGCATTAGTTCGCTCCTCCAGCTTAGGCGGTCCGCTATGGAGGCCCAACTCGTAGCAAGCGAACAAAATCTCAATTTTCTTTCCACTTTCGGGTCGCACAAAAATATGTCGGGTCGGATCATGAACCGGACCGAGTACATAAAATTCAAGACATATTTAACATACTGGGAAGCGGTGTGTGACATGAGCAAGTTTGGAGGAGCTGAGCATTACAACGCGGTGGAGCGCAGTCTAAGGGAAAGCATCGAGAAGAACCCGTTCGTTGGGGAGCCGCGGGTGGTGCTGGGGCAGCTATGTCTGGGGATTGGGCGGTACGAGGAGGCGGAGAGGGAGGCCGAGGCCGGGCTGAGGCTGCTGCTGGAGTGGGGGACTCCCTGGGACAAGAGGATGTCCTGGGAAGCGTGGGTGGCCTGGGCTAGGGTCTTGCTCATGAAGGCCAGAGAGAGGTCTTGGCCTGACACTGCTCGGGGAATTCACAATTTGGGGCTTGTGTGGCGATTTGATTAGGTGGTGATGGGGTTCATTCGACACGCGCGATGTTAGGATACGAATGGAATGTCAAAGACGAGATATGGAGAAAGCTTTATGTGTCCGTGTGTGTGTTTGTATTATCTGTGAGGATCGTTGGTCGTGCCGTTTTCTAATACATCGATGAATAAACGGTGTAGCGTAATATGGATAGGTCATATCTTTGCACGCATTCTGTATGTACTGCTCGTGTATGCAAGTTGCTCGAAATAAAACTCCGTGTATTAGCTTCTAATCAAAGTAAACCCCTCTTTCGGCAATGCATTGATGATCTTGATGTATACGATTAGACCCCGTCTAGAAGATCTTGTCGATCCTTTCCAGGCTAGCTTCATACTGGGAAGAAGAGCCGCGGATAATGTTATTACGGTTCAAGAGATCATCCATCACATGAACACTTACAAGAGAAAGAATGGTCTCGTGGCGCTTAAAAAATAAAAATTTACCTCGACAAGGCTTATGAGAGGCTTGAATAGGGGTTTCTCTATCACATTGCTCCAATCTTGAATGGTTTGCTCGCTTTAGCACACCAATATGAACATAAGATTCCGTTTCATGCAGACGAGTGTCATTTCTATCTATTGGTAACTTGTAATGAATTATTGCATGTGAAAGGGTAAAGGTACAGCAGATGTAATAGTGGCAGCAAGGAGAAATAGGGGAAAAGTGGTATTGGTGGCGATTTAGTCCCAAACTTTTTTTTTGAGTCAATTCAGTCCTAAATCTTTTATCTTTGTACCAATTTCATCATTCCGACTAATTTTGACCGGATATTATTGACGTGAACGCTAATCGACTTATATGGCATTGCCAGTAACGACGTTGACAACTTTTAATAATATTTTAATATTTTTTGAATTTTTTTGTTCTTTGATTTTTTTTTCTTTTCTTTTTCTTTGTTTTTCTTTCTCTTTCTTCTTCCTCCTAATCCAGCGAGGGCGAGCCTCACCCAACCCAACGAGAGGTTGGCGGCTTCGTGCTATTGCAAAAGAACCCTGATCTCTGGTACCTCGAGCTGATGGTCTCGGGACTCAAGGTGAACGTGGGGAGCGACGGCAAAGTTGCTTGGAACCAGTCTTCCTCTCAACCTTGCCATGCCAATTGCGGTCCTCCGAGACCCCTAGGCTGCCCTCGCATATCTTCTGGCCTGGCTTTATGTCAAGGATCATAGGGGTCCGATGCCTTGGTTCAAATCAGCGAAGATAAGTCCACACGAGATCTTAATTTCAGTGAGGACTTCTATTGACAGAAGGCATCCATCTATGGAAAATGCTGGTTTTCGCCACGTTTTCTTCCATTGCTTATTAAGAAGGGACATTCGATAGGCTGCAGAAAGCTTGGTGATGAAGCTGCTACCGCTTGGTGGTTATAGATTGCTTGGTGAAGTTAAATATCGGCTTCGTCTATTCAACCTAGCTCGGACCAAACCGACTCCATTTTGCCCTGCCCAAATAGTTAAAATCGGGCTTCTGTTTGAAGACCTCTCGAGACTAGGCGGTGACACATCACGGAAGAATCTTATATACTTGACTCACTCCAGCTGCAATGCTAGTGCATGGGTGGACCCAGGACTCATGCTGTTGCTGCAAGACTCGCGATCTTCAAATTCAATCCAGAATGCGCTATCCAGCACAAAATGTGATTGGCATCCCCTCACTTTAACATCTCGCGAAGATGATAGTGATCTGCAGTGTTGTCATGTTTGGGAGAAGGAAAACGTCCATTGGCTGGATCTATTATTAGGTGGCCTGCATTATCGAAAGCTCATATTGCCATTGTACATCCCCGAGTTCCTTCTTCGCTCAGGAAACACATGAACGAGTATATAAAAGTTAAAGTAATTAATCTTCGAGGTTCCGTTCAGTCAACAGGCGATTTGAACTCAAAAAATGAAGCTTGTAGATGACTTCCATGATCATCGGGAGCTCCTTAACTCTGCAAGTGGTCTATCCAATCGTTAGGGACTAACTGCAATTCCCAGCGGTGCGTACGATTGATTCTCGAAAGCTCGAAGCAGCCAATAGGCACAAGTTGTAACTCAGAATTCCAACTAAGTACATCATTTTAGACAAAAGCTCTAGCAAAATGGGAAACTTTTTTCCTTTAAACAATTCCGAGGAAGTGGTGGTTAATCGTGAATCTATTGATCAGAGATTAGACGTGAATAATAAAGTGCAGGGCCTTTCTTTTTCTTTATGCTATGATACTTGGGGCAGATAGCTGGCGGGACAGTTGGCGGTTATGACATGCATGTTCATTCTAGGATAAGGTCCTTTCTTTTTCTTTATGCCTATGCTATTTAGGGTAAACCACACATAGTATGATTGGTGTTTCGACATGTTTGTTCATTCTACGATGTAATAATGCGGCTTGATTTGGGTACCCTTCTACTGAAGCACGTAGCTTACAATATAGAGTTAGGTTGTGGACTCATTGATTAAAGGGATGGTACACAACTTTCGCTCTCGTTCGAAGCGGATAGTGTCGGAGATTACAGTCACCTATTATCGTGCAAATATAGTTTGAATACGTGAAGAAATTATTCACAAATAGAACAGATCACATGTTGCGTGAAGAAAGTGGGTTATGATTGATCGGCTACCTCTTTCTTTGCCTAAGATGGGCATAAGGGGGCTTGTTTATTTCGCTGACATTGAATAACTTGATAAATATGTTGCTAAAAATATTTGTTTGTATCGTTTAGAACAATTAACGAATAGCAAATATCTTTGTCATCAATAGCAACACTTTATCATGATTAACTAACCAACTAACTTTTCGTCACTAACTCTTGTTTGAGTTAGTTATCTGCGCTCATCCTCCCTAATCTCTGCAAAAAAATAAAAAATATTTCTCTTGTTATTTACCAACTGTTTGCACAAACCAATCTTAAACTCCATTTCCTCCCTACTATGGCCTCCACAGCACCACCACAATCTCTCTCTCTCTCCTCCCGCCACCACAGACCTCCAAGCCCTGCTCGATGCCGCTCGGCCAGCTCGAAGTCATCGACCCGCGCCTCCTCTCCCTTCTGGCCACTCTCTGCTTGGTCAGCGCCGGGGAGTGCTGGCACAAGCCCAGCAGCTTCCTTGAGCACCTCATCAACATTTACCGCATCCTCCATCTCTGGGGGCCCCTGACGCCATCTGCCTCGGCGGCCTCGTCCACTCCGCCTACCCCACCATTGAACTGGCCATCTTCCAACCAAACACTGGCTGTGATGTCATCCGCAGTCATGTCGGCGATGCCACCGAGCGCCTCATTTACCTCTACTGCATTATCCCGAGGCTTACTCTTATCCACAACGACCTGCTCTTCCACTACGACGACTCGGAGCTTGTAAAGCATCTGAAGGTCAAAGAGATATCCCTCCAGAACGCCAAAAAGGAGGGAGCATTCAAAGGTGATGAGGCCTGGCGGAAGAAGGTCCAGTCGCTGTTGCCCGCCAAGGGGATAATGGTGAAGCACAGAAAGACCGGAGAGGACCTGCTCGTTTCCAGGAGGGTGGTGGCCCTTCTCTTGATGATGACCACGGCCGATTTCAGCGAGCAGTTCTTTGGGTTTCAGGTAACGGCTGTCGTGTTGTCGAACTCTGATTTGTTCTTCAATACTATTGCTGTTGATTTGGTCCGGTACTTTAGAAATATTACTCCTATAAACGAACGAGTCAATTTGTTATATTTAGAGTTTCTCTCAGTAAAATTGCACCTCGTTCGAGTTATGCTGGGATGCGAAATTGACACCATTTACTTTTCAGGACGTGCTGTTCGAGAATGGCGACCGGCGGTTGGAGTTAACCGGGAACAATATATGGGCATTGTGGCTCGTGTATGGGAAGCCCGGGTTCTGGATGAAGTCACTATCGAGGATGGCCGCAGTCTACATGCTCATAGCGAGAGAGGAAGAGATCTTCATGCTTGAGAAGAAGATGGGCACAAGCAACACCAACTCCGAGCTGCCATCAGAAGAGCGGGATGAGGACATCCAGCTCATGGTGCCGCCGGTGTTCTGAGTCGTGCTCGAGGATCCTTGGCACGACGGACCAGATAGAGGCGAGGGACAAGTACTGGGAAGCGGTGTGCGAGGTGAGCAAGTCGGGAGGAGCTGAGCATTACAACGCGGTGGAACGGAGGCTAAGGGAAAGCATCGAGAAGAACCCATTCGTTGGGGAGCCGAGGGCGGTGCTGGGGCAGCTATGTCTCGGGAAAGGGTGGTACGGGGAGGCGGAGAGGGAGGCCGAGGCCGGGCTGAGGCTGCTGCTGGAGTGGGGGACTCCCTGGGACAAGAGGATGTCCTGGGAAGGGTGGGTGGCATGGGCGAGGGTTTTACTCATGAAGGCCAGAGAGAGGTCTTGGCCTAACACTGTCGGGAAATTCTCCTTTTGGGGATGGTGATTTGATAAGGTTGTGATGGGGAATGTCAAGGGCGAGATATGTGAGAAGCTTTATGTGCTGGTGCTTATTTATTATTTGTTGCGATCGCGAGTCGTGCTATTTTCTAATACATGGATGAATATGTTAGAGATATATATTTAGGTGTTTGTGCGCCATAAATGGCGTAGGATGGTATGCATAGTTCATATCTTTGTCACCATTCCGTATGCATAGCCTTACTCAATCTTCATCTCTGACCATTCACAACTGTGTAGTGCTGCTCGTATATGTAATGAATCGAAGTAGAACCCTTGCTTTAGCTTCTAATCCAAGTAAATCCCCCTTCCGGCCATACATTGATACTTTTCCTGATGCACTTTTTGGAGCATTTGATAAGGAAGAAAAGGAGGAACAAGCCTTGTCACATGAAAGAACCGGGTTTAGATCCTCTTCGATCACAGAATAACTGCATTTCATCATGTCCATTTACCTCAAATGTCATGAAAGAGTATATCTATCCCCAACCCAAAATTCTAATCGTCTTTGAATATCTCTATAAACGAAAAGCTGTACCTTTCGAGCTCTTCTTTAATTTCCAAGTAAAGCAAAGAAACAAAATCCTAGCATGAAGGAGAGAGCAGATTCGTCAATGTTAAGGAGGAAAAAAAAACCCTTCAAAGTATATCCTCAAAACTGCAAACGAAGTTGCACACCTATTATTCGAACGAACATGCAGTCCATGATATCGCCGGCAGAAACACACGTCTATCAAACAAATTACCCTAAATCATGCCAACTACTTGAAGGAGAGAGCAGATTAAAAGGGGAAAAATAGGAGAGCCCCCAAATCAGACTCATTGTTGATTCGACAATAAGACCGACTGTTTTCTGATGAATCCAAAGTTTCATGTCTTAATCAAGTCGGATGAGGCTCGTTTTCCATAGTACAACATTAGAAACAGGAAAAAAAATATCATAAGAAGGTTCCAATAGACAATGTGATATAGAACAGTTAGCCTGTGATTATCTTGAACAATATGATCGCCGTAATCACCGGAAATCTCGATAGTTTTTCTGATTTTGGGAAAACAACCATTCAAGCAGTTTCCTATATTATTATTTCGGCAATTTCCTATATTACCAGTCAAACAGTTTCCTATATTATTATTTCGGCAATTTCCTATATTACCAGTTAAACAGTTTCCTATATTATCATTTAGGCAGTTTCTTTAATTATTCGGTTTCCATTAATATTAGGAGTCCTATCTCTATATATAAGATGTCTGTCTTGTAATCAAGAACACAGTATTATTGAATAAAAATTTCGAGTTCTTTAGAGTTGTTCCAAATTTATGCTTCTCTTTGCATCATTTGGTATCAGAGCAGGTTTCTCCTGTAACGATAGTGAATAATGTGAATGTCAATCTCCCCGCTGCTGAGGGTCGTGAGAACGAGCCTATTATGCGGGCTGAGTTCAATCAGTTCGTGGCTCAAACCGATTAGAGGTTTCAAGAGATCCTTGATGCCATCCAGCGTTTGTCCACAAACCATGCACCTGGTGCTCTTCCAGCCAAGCGAAATCCTGTCGCTTGTGATCCCGAAGATGCTATAGGGCATGGAGGAATTCCCCGACATAGGCGTCAAGACTATGTCGAGGATACGGAAGACGAAGATGAAGATTTCCAGGAGATGCAGATTCGTGGTGGTCGCCGATACAGGGAATTCCAGGAGGAGCATGTTCGTGGGAATCGACGTTAGGGAGGATATCGACGAGATCCTGAGCAGTATCAACTAAAGGTAGTTCTCCCTACTTTCAATGGGAATTTGGATATTGAAGATTTCCTTGATTGGCTTTGGGAGGTCGAAAAATTCTTCGACACTATGGATATTGACGAGGATCGCCAAGTGAAACTTGTGGCGTACAAGTTGAAGGGTGGCGCTTCAGCTTGGTGGGAACAAACTCAATTGACGCGACGTCGACAAGGCAAGGCTCCTATTCGATATTGGGGTCAAATGAAACAGAAGTTGAAGAAGAGGTTCCTCCTAACGGACTATAAGCAACTGTTATTTCAGCAATTTCAAAATTACCGACAATCAAATAGATCGGTCCAAGCTTATACGGAAGAGTTTCTTCGACTTTCCGCTGGTAATAACCTGGATGAGTCCGAGGCACAACAAACTGCTAGGTACATTAATGATTTGCGACTTAATATCCAGGATCGGGTTTCTTTGCATCGACTCTTCTCTGTAGAAGATGCCCAGGATATGGCGAAAAAAATTGAGATGCAATTGGAGAGGACTAGCCCTAGTACTCGTGATAGAAATTATTTGGATCGTGGGTCATTCGTGAAAGGAAGACAGCTTGATGTTATAAGTTCTTCTAGTCAACAAATCCCTGATTCAAGCAGAGTTCGAGGGAGTACTATGGGGACACCTAAGGAAGCAGTCGCAGCAAGCAATCGCACTCCCAATCAAAATACCCTGAATCCATATGCCAAACCCAAACCGATCAAGTGCTACAAGTGTAATGAGTTGAGCCATCGTTCCAGCGATTGTTCTCGTCGTAGAATGGCCAATATCGTTGAACATGATGAAGATGTGTATGAGGAAGATTGGAAAAATGAAGAAGAAGTGGGAGTAGAAGATGAAGTGGGCGAGCAAGTTAATTGTGTAGTGCGTCGTCTATTATTTGCTCCACAGATTGAAGATACCCAGCGGAATCAGCTTTTCCGCGTTCGCTGTACTGTCAATGGCAAAGTATGCGATATCATTATTGATAGCGGAAGTTGCGAGAACATAGTGTCAAAGGCCTTGGTGGATCACTTGCAACTAAAGACGAAGCCGCATCCCGCGCCCTACACGATCAGGTAGATACGTAAGGGAGTAGAACTTAAGGTAAACCAATTATGCCGTTTACCTATTTCGATCGGAAAATCATATCGAGATACTATTGTCTGTGATGTTATGGAGATGGATGCGTGTCATGTTTTACTGGGTCGACTATGGCAATATGATATTGATGCTACACACCGAGCTAGGGAGAATACGTATTCTTTTACGTGGAAAAGGACTAAAATTACTTTGAGACCAAAGAGTAATTCCCCTCAGATTGTGAAAAAGCAGAATGCATGGATTATGATGAACATCCGAAAGCGTGAAGGGATGTATATGATTGTGGACAAGGGCGACCAGCAAGTTATGGTTCGTATTCCCAACATTCTTAAGTCCTTATTAAAGGTATTCAGTGATGTTATGCCTGAGGATTTATCTAACGGATTACCTCCTTTGAGGGATATCCAGCGTGAGATTGATTTTCTTCCAGGAGCTAGTCTTCCTAATTTGCCGCATTATTGGATGAATCCGAAGGAAAATCAAATTCTACAAGAACAGGTGGGAGATCTCCTTCGAAAGGGCTTCTTGCGTGAAAGCAAGAGTCCATGTGCAGTTCCTGCGCTTCTCACGCCAAAGAAAGATCGCACCATGCGTATGTGTGTAGACAGTCGTGCCATTAACCGGATTACTGTCAAGTATAGGTTTCCGATTCCACGACTTGATGATATGCTAGATAGACTTGCTGGATCACGGATTTTTACAAAGATCGACCTTTAAAGCGGATACCACCAAGTTCGCATCCGTCCTGGCGACGAATAGAAAACGGCCTTCAAGACAAGTGTGGGTTTGTACTAATGGCTTGTCATGCCTTTTGGACTCACTAACGCACCTAGTACTTTCATGCGTTTGATGACTCAGGTTCTCAAACCTTTTCTTGGCAAGTTTGCAGTAGTTTTCTTTGATGATATACTCATATATAGTCCGGATGGGCGTTTACACATGGAACACTTGAGGGATGTCCTACTAGCCTTGTAGCAAAATAAATTGTTCATTAATCTGAAAAAATGTAGTTTCATGACAGAACGCCTCTTGTTTTTGGGTTTTGTTGTTGGTGCGGATGGACGTCACGTTGATGCAGATAAGGTGGCCGTGATTCGCAATTGGCCAGTTCCAAAGAATGTTGGCAAGGCTCGAAGTTTTTATGGTCTTGCAACATTCTATAGGCGTTTCATTCGAGATTTCAGTACTATTATGGCCCCGATCACTGATTGTTTAAAGAAGGGCAAATTCTATTAGGGAGAAGAAGCTTCGGCCAGTTTTGCTATTATAGAAGAAAAACTCTCCACGGCGCCGGTATTGATACTCTGTGATTTTGAGAAGGTGTTTGAGCTGGACTATGATGCTTCCGGCGTCGGGATTGGCGCTGTCCTTTCCCAAGAAGGTAAGCCTATAGCCTTCTTTAGTGAAAAACTTAATGAAGGTCGCCGGCGTTGGTCGACGTATGAGCAGGAATATTATGCTGTCATGCGAGCTATAAAGCATTGGCAGTCCTATCTTTATCAGCAGGAATTTATTCTTAACACTGATCATCAGGCTCTTAAATATATCAAGAGTTAGAAGCACTTAAATCGAATGCATGCACGATGGGTTTCTTTTCTGGAGCAATTTAATTTTGTGCTTCGTCACAAAACAGGCCATTTAAATAAAGTGGCAGATACGCTAAGTCGACGTGCTGCGACACTCGTGATCATGCGCACTGATGTTGTCAGTTTTGATCACCTATGCTCTCTTTATCCCGAGGATGATGATTTTGGTGAGATATGGGAGAAGTGTTCTGAAACAGGTTGTTATGGCGATATGATAATTCAAAAAAAGTTCTTATTCTTTAGCAATAGATTATGCATTCCCCATGGTTCCTTACGTGAACAACTCATTCGAGAGCTTCATGGTGGTACTCTCGGCGGACATTTGGGACGAGATAAAACTGTAGCCTTGGTGGAGGAGCGGTACTATTGGCCTCAACTAAAGCGAGACGTGGGGCGATTTGTCAGTAAATGCTACATTTGCCAAACCGCTAAAGGCCACTCTCAGAACACTGATCTTTATACCCCATTGCCTATTCCTTCAGGTCCTTGGATAGACATATCGATGGACTTCATGTGGGGACTTCCCCGCACTCAACGGGGTTTAGATTCTGTTTTCGTGGTGGTTGACCGATTTTCAAAGATGGCGCACTTCATCCCTTGTAAGAAAACTTCGGATGCTTCGCATGTAGCAAGTTTATTCTTTCGTGAAGTAGTCCATCTCCATGGTGTACCGAAGACAATCACTTCCGATCGTGACACGAAATTTCTGAGCCATTTTTGGCGTACTTTATGGCGTTTGTTTAGGACTAATTTACAGTATAGTAGTTCTTTCCATCCTCAAACGGATGGTCAGATGGAAGTTGTGAATCGTATTGTGGCGGATATCATTCGCTGCCTCTGCAGTGATATGCCTAAGCAGTGGGACCGGTATCTTGGTCCTGCTGAGTTTGCCTTCAACAACTCGGTTAATCGCTCTATCGGTACATCTCCTTTTCAGGTTGTTTATGGGTGTACACCACAGCATACTCTGGATTTGGTTCCCTTGCCCAAGATTCCAAGCTATAGTGTCACGGCAGAGAATTTGGCAACTAGAATTAATGAAGTCCAAGCTGTTGTGGCTAGTCAATTGGCTGCTTCTAATTCAAAGTATAAGGAGGATACTGACAAACGGCAACGTTCGAAAATTTTTGAGGTAGGCGATGAGGTAATGGTTTTCCTGCGAAAGGAGCGTTTTCCTGTAGGTACCTATAATAAACTGAAGCACAAGAAAATTGGTCTTTGCCGCATCCTGAAGAAGATCAACGACAATGCCTATGTAGTTGACCTTCTTGGTGATTTCAACATTTCCCCTACATTTAATGTGGTAAACTTATTTGAGTATCATGCTTCAAATACACCCCTTTATCCTGATCATAACTCGAGGGCGAGTTTTTCCGAAGAGGGAGAGAATGATGTAGAACAGTTAGCCTGTGATTATCTTGAATAATGTGATCGCCGTAATCACCGGGAATCTTGACAGTTTTTCTGATTTTGGGAAAATAACCATTCAAGCAGTTTCCTATATTGCTATTTAGGCAGTTTCCTATATTACCAGTCAAGCAGTTTCCTATATTATTATTTAGGCAGTTTCCTATATTACCAGTCAGGCAGTTTTCTATATTATCATTTAGGCAGTTTCTTTAATTATTCGGTTTCCATTAATATTAGGAGTCCTATCTCTATATATAAGATATCTGTCTTGTAATCAAGAACACAATTTTATTAAATAAAAATTTCGAGTTCTTTGGAGTTGTTCCAAATTTACGCTTCTCTCTGCATCACAATGAGACCCTTCATAGTGGGCTTGGGTGTGAGATTACGCTTGTGGAGAACAAAGATGCAGCTCATTCATTGGATCAACACCAATTCATTCGTCCCACAAACTTGAAAATCGTGTTCCTCAATTGGCCGTCACCAGTGGGTCACAACAGATTTCTCCCAAACAAGTGGTATGCCATGTTTTGATAGCTCACTATCATGTAAACAATCCATTTTTTTCAAGAACTTTCAACAAAGCCAGCATTACAGTAGTGGACCTTGTTGTTACTCCATGCTGATCAACCATTAATAAAATGCTAACATGACCAACTGGACACTAATGATGACGAAGTTCTCATGCAAAACCAAGACTTCGATGCGACACAAGTATGAAAAATTTGAGACCGATACATCAGCCAGGCATCACGCATCAGTAATATAGGCCCTAAAAATTTATACCGCAACGAGTTTGATATGGGGGCTCTCCTGTCAAACAAAACCATAACTTGAAGGAGAGAGAAAATTCGTCGGGAAACAAAAACCCTTCAAAATATATCCCCAAAATTACAAAAGAATGCAAAAATTTCACACATTTTGGAGCAAATCTAAGAGAATCTACACCTCTCGAGGCTTCGTCGGAGGCAGCGGCGTGGTACACTCATGGTCCTTAACAATGGGAACAATTAATTCTACTACTTCAAGGCCTGTGATATGCACCGCTCACGTAAACTAACTAACACAAATAGGAGGAGAAACGAGATCCAGACGAAAGGATACGGGCTGTGCAAGAATCTACTCTTAAAAAAAAACGCCGAATCAGTTGAAATTTGTACCTCTCGAAGCTAGGGCGCAGCGGGGCGTGGTACAGCTTCGTCGGACGGCGGGGACAATTGCAAGGCATTGAGGCGGATGCGGAGGCGTCGGCTAGGGCTAGGGCAACGGCATCGGCATCGGTGTCGGCATCGGCAGGTGCAGAGCGAGTCGAGGCATCGGCGTCGGCGTCAGCTAGGGCTAGGGCTGTGGGCTTCGTCGTCAGTGTCGGAGGCGGAGGGCGTCGGCATCGGCATCGGCTAGGCCTAGGGCGTCGGGCTTCATCGTCAACATCGGCGTTAGCTAGGGCTAGGGCCGTGGGCCTTCGTCATCGGGGTGGGAGGCAGCATCAAAGGCGTCACGTCTAGGAGGAGAGAGAGACTCTATGCGCACGGCATTGGCGTCGGCGTCAGAGGTGTCGGAGGCATTGGCGTCGGCGTCGGAGTGGGAGGCATCGGCGTCGGAGGCGTCGGAGGGAGCACAAGCTCTAAGAGTAGATTCGGGAGGGGAGAGAGAGAGGCTTTGGGGGGGCGCGAGAGGAGAAATATTATCCAGAGGAGAGATGGAAGGTTGGGGACACAAGAGGGCTTCATTTTGAAAATTCCGGGGGAGGGAGATGTCTGACCGGATGGGGCCCAGGAGACACGTGTCACACGGAGAGGGACTCGTTTTTTGCCACGGTGGAATCCGAGTGGTACCTAATATTTTCTCGTTGAAAAAGAAGTCCCCTGTTTTATTTTTTGGGTGAAGAAGAAAAGGACAACTTCCACATCATTTTTTTATTCCGCGTCATAATCACATGTCCACTTATAATTGGACGGAAGGAAAATACGCTCGCCACGTCAACTTTTGACGTGGCGATTAGCAAGTACTAAATATTTCCTTATGACACATTTATCCCCCATCAAAATTTCGTCAATAAGAACTATTAAAAATTTGTTTACATGAAATCTAGAAAGGAAATAGCGTACTTGGCACCACGTGGTTTAAGTAAAATAAAAACAACGTTATTTTAACTAAAAAATCACTTGATAAAACTATGACGAAAAAGTATATAATAGTGAGCATAATTTGAGGTTTTTAGTGTTATAAAAAAATTAATAATGAATATGTCATGGTAGAGATAGGTTGGAGTTTTTTTTTGTGACTTTTTCTCAAAATAAATTAGAAAAAGAAAAAAGATGGAGGAAAAATTACATTGCTAAATTATCTAATTATGAAAAAAAAAACGTATAGCTATTATTCTCTGACAATTAATGGAATATACTAATATAGCACTCTTTCTCTCTCTCTCTCTCTCTCTCTGGCTGAAGAAGAAGCGATAGTGTGATCCTGTGTCCGAGTGGTTGAGCTGAACGTGGGAAGTGCGCAAGCTCCTTCCGCTTCAGTTCCATGGTTCTTTTCTGAGAGCAAACCCACCCACCCACCCACCAGCCTCAAGAATTCTTCACTCACGATGCTTCCTCTATCTCCTTCGCTTTCCAATCCACTCTGCTTCAGGTTCTCTCTCTCTCTCTCTCTCTCTCTCTCTCTGAGTACTACTTAGCTTGTCGATGGTGATGTGCGTTTTCCTTTTGTGGGTTCGGTTCCAGATGCCAGAACAGAGCCGTGGTTGTGCGGAAGGAAGGCGGGTTAGTTCCGAAAGCCATGAGTGCTGGAACCGAACCCGCCTTCCTCAATGGTTTTGGAAGGAGGGATTTGGTGCTGTTTGGCCTTTCTTCTTCCTTGTTTGTCGTCGCTCCTTCTTCAGGTGAATTTCTTCAGCTTCCCAAATTCCACTATTTCCATCTGTGGAACGAACAGAACCGGATGTAGAAGTGCCGCGTGCGAGTGTTATATGTTATTTAAACATTGACCTTTACATCTGGGAGGGTACTTTTAGCTACTTCCTAAGCCCGCCATTCCGACAATTACCGCACGGCCAGATGTCATTTCAAAAGAAAAATTAGGATATTCCCAACACCCAGGACACAACACGGGTTTTTCGGGTGTGCAGGGACTTCGTGTTCCTCAAGCACCTAAAAGATTTCTCCGCCTATCCGGGTCTCTGCGCACATTTCCTCGTGCAATGTTAGTGCAAGAAGCCCGTGTGTTCTAGTGCTGAGCACCCCGTTTAGCATAAGTTCATGCTTTATGTTTAGGATGAACACCGGCCTGCTCGTGGGGAGAAGTATTAAATTATTTGACTAGCGAGCTCGTGCTTGTATGCGCCAGCTCTAGTGTCTAGAAAGACTGAAACGGTACTATAAAGACTTACAAATAGTGCGTCCTCATTCCTATGGAGTCCTCAGCTAATTGGGGGCCTCAGAAGGAATGCAAAAGTTCCAGTAACTTGCAGTGAAAGAAGTGATGAATCGGATAGGTTCCTTGTTCGAGTCGTGCCATTTGGAATTAGTTTTCAGGTCATGATTCGGGCTTAGTTATATTACCCTGTTTTGCAGGGTCGTTAGCCGAGGAAGAGTTGAAAATGGCTTCAGTAGTTGATGACATAAATGCTTATACCTACTTGTATCCAGTGGGCCTTCCATCAAAGAAATTCATGTTCAAGTGGTATGTCAATTTCCATTAACTTTTCATCTTGAACAAGAAGTTTATCTCTGCCTTAGTATCCTATTACTTCCAAAATATCGACTTGAGTAAGGGGTCAATTCCAGATGTATGAGAATGGATGTGTCTAACTGTTACTAAGTATATAGGACAACATTGAGGTTGTCTCATTGCTTTCTAGCCTATATTTGACCCTAAAGCCACATTTTGATGACATAACTATAACAATGATTTGAATGCTCAACTGCGATAGAAAATGTAAATGTTGTGCAGTGTCTTTGAGGGTTTGGTACCTCAAACCTTAGCCACTGGAGTGCATGGAGAAGTTCATTATCGAGAATATGCGAGGATTGTGCGACTTATAAGCCTCATTTCTGATTCCACAGTTGCTAAGATTGGTCCTTACTGAATTGGTAGGTCAGGCTCTGAAATTCCATTGCCTGATAATCATATGTCCTTTTAGGGGGTTTTGCCAATACTCCTATGTACTGAGTTGTTTTTTGTAATTAATCAAAAAAACTCTCTTGCTGTTTTGCCTTATGAAATTTCTTGAATGGGCAGTATAAGCCCCATGATAATGAGTTTTCGTAACTCGTGATTTTGTGAAATCCTGGGTACATTAGACTGCCAATCACCAGGACCTCATCATGCATTTCCCTGGGTCCTTCTAGTTTGTGGATTTTTTGGGTTTTTGCTGGCCAAATTGCATGAGACATACTTATATTGAGTGATTTGCAGACCTAACGAAAGCTTTCATCTGTAGCATAGGAGATTTTGTGTTGGTATGTCACTAACTTTATTCATTTGAAGGGTGGAATCCAGAAAGCCTGAGCGCTATTCTTCAGCTGCACCACTGTCCCGTAAGTTAGTCTATCTCCCCCTTCAGCATTGCAAAGACAGAAATACAACACCTCTCTTTAGCATAGTGTACCCCTTTTACTTCGATAGGTGTAAATCATGGGTTTAAGCTCAGGATAATTATATCTAGATAGTGAGATTGCTGCTGGATGCCTCAAATTTTTCATTTCAAATTTTGTCGATATGCTATCTTGACAAATGCTAATTTCCTATATTTATATATTCTTCTTTAAAAAAGAAAGAATATTACTGGACCCTATGATTTTGTTACAGCATTAGTCGAAATTATGCAACTTCTTTGAGCAATTATATGCAAACGGTGACATGCCATTGAACTTGTATTTAATGGGTTTCTGTTTGTTTGTAATTCAGCTGATGCACGTTTACGCATTGTTTCCGAGCGAGTTGACATTATTGATAACCTCATCATCTCTGTTTCGGTAACATCCAATCACTACCATCTCCTTTTACACAATGCACAATTTTCAACATTATGTTGTCCCTTTATTGCAGATAGGTCCTCCAAATTTTCAGATTTTAAAATCAAAGGAAAAGAGTTCATGGTCAGCAAAAGATATTGCTGATTCCGTTTTATCAGATAAATCTGCCCTGGTAAGGTGACTCCCTTCTATGAATGAGCTTTGACTGCATAGATATGGTAAAGCAATGGTCCTGATGGGCTGTCTTATGCTGTCTTATACACAGTCAACTTATCCTTATTTACCAGGCTAAAATTGTAATGCAGCTGGTAATTAATGTAACAGTTGTGTAAATGCAAGATTTGATCTTAATATGATGCTTCTGGGAATCTTAACATCCAAATAAATGTGGCAAACTATTTCCTCAGAGTATAGTGCAGTACTAAAATGTGTATTTGTTTATGCAGCGAGTCACTTCAACCCAGCGCTTGGCTGAGAGTTCGGTCCTCGATGCTCATTCTAGTGATGTATGCCCCCATATCTATGTACTTGATGAACTAAATGCGATTCTCTTTGCAGCTAATTAAGCAACTTTTCTACATTATGCTTTGTTCATATAAATACGGATTCTGCTTCCATCTCACCTTTTCATTTTCAGATTAATGGCGAGCCGTACTGGTATTATGAATACCTCGTTCGCAAATCTCCAACAAAAAATGTAGTTCATTTCTTTCTAAAAAGTGATTTCTTAGTATCGGGCACGTGCCATTGAGGCAACTGCTTACATGCCATGTGGAATACTGCAGGCTCAAGAATCAAATCTTTACAGACATTATGTTGCCTCAACAGCGGAGCGAGATGGTAGGAGCAAAAACATATATTTTCTCAAAATTTCTTCCACGTGTTTCAAATGTTATAATATATGAAACCTTAGGCCTTACTGCATACCGTTTGTATTTGTCTTTGAACTTCCATATCCTCTTTGTTTTTGTGTTAATGAGGCTGAAGCCTCTGTGTTTTCTTTCTTATCTTGTGTTTTTAGTGAGGGTTGAAACTTCTCAATATTAATATTGTGGAACTTTTTGCTTCAACTCATCTGCTACATTTGGTGTTACTCAATTGCTCTTCAGAGATCTCATCTCACTTCTGCTTTCAGGTTATCTATACACACTGAATGCTTCGACGCTCAGCAAGCAGTGGACAAAGGTTCTCTCTCTCTCTCTCTCTCTCTCTCTCTCTCTCTCTCTCTCTCTCTCTCACGCGCACACACACACACACACACACAATAAGTTCGTAGCAACTCCGCTCTGGAAATTGTAAATAGCGTATCAACAAATTGAGATCTTCATCTTCTCGATGCAGATGGGACCATTCCTCGAAAAAACTGTGTCGTCATTTCGTCTCCTACCACCAACGGAGAATTTTGTCCCTCCATATAAAGATCCATGGAGATTTTGGTGACTTCAATTTGATGATTCTTTGGTTGATCCTTGATTTCTCCTGTCAGAATTAGTAGAGAGGTCTGTATTCATGTCCGCAAAATTTTGCCCTTTTACTTCGTCTATGATTAAAACGATCACCCTTCGTATCATATTGAAGGCGAAGAGCATGGCGTGTTTCTTGAAAACTAGCGTGGCTGGCAAGAACATATGAGTTGAGAGACCATTCACCTCTCTTGATCTTTGAAGTTTGTGGGCAGGAGGGTGAGAGAATGAGTTAGCCGATGTGCGGCAACTAATGTCAGCGCTTATGCACGGAGTCATCCCTTCTCTGATCAATTTACACGTTCGTTTCCGAACCAAGTATGTGATCGTTTACGCAAAGGCATCTCATGCCGGTAGATTTATCTCGCGCAATTTGGAGGGACGGATTGAGAGATAATGCTCATGTATAGGAGACCCTTCAACAAGACCCCAAATTATAGGGAGAATCTAGAAATCGTACTTGAAAGATTGTAACTTGAAAGTTTTTATGCGGAAAATCAAAATCAGTGTCCGTATAATCTAAGGGAAAAATGATATAAATAATTCATGAACTTTAACTTAATGTGCAATTTGATATTTTCAAATAATTTAGAGATTAAATTGAATATATACTAAAAGTTCAAGGGCCACATTGAATAGATTAAAAATTCATGGATCAAATTGAATATTAAATTAAAGTTTATGGATTATATTGAACAAATTAAAAGTTCAGGGATCAAATTACACGTTGGGTTAATGTTCAAGGATCAAATTACATATTGGGTTAAAGTTCAGGAACTCTTTCTGTCATTATCTCTAATCTAAGCAAAGCGGTTAACCACATGATGGGAGAAAAGCTCCACGAAGACCTTGCTTTTTGGAAACGATCTCCTTGAAAAAACTTGAGTATAAAATTAACCCAATCAGACTACTTTTGAGAGTTGCTTAATAAAGGGACATATTCACTTCTCTTCCAATCCCTTGCTGATTAAATCGTCATAACATTCAAAGAATTCAAGAAACTCTCTCCCTCTATAACCACCAAACAAGCATTTTAGCGAATTAGCCATCACAAATGGTATCGAGCATGATTGTGCAGGTTAATAGAATCAAGTGTCGTTCACGAGGTCGCGGGTACCAATGAGGCTTGCTATCTCGTGTGGTCAGTGGTCACGGCGATAGCCTCATCATTCGGACGTTCGGGTCACAAAGCGGAGCATGTAATAACGGTTCGACTTGTTCATCACGAGTGCGAGACAGTACAGAAATTATGGGGTGTAATTTACCAAATGGCCAGAGAAGAGGGAAGAATGAAGAAGAAATGGCCATCATGATTCACGGGTATCCATGTGCTTTCGTGGTCTCGTGAACGCTCCACCAGGACGCAGAAATTGACCGAGTAGTCGAGCTCCCCTTTAAATTCAGAGAAGAAGAACACCCACTTGCATTATCCATTCAAAATCTCCTCCTTTATCCAAAAGAGAACGCCGATGGCGGCGGGCGAATATAAAAATAGAAAGCTTTAATCATTGGACTTTGGATAAGGGATTACACCCCCCATATGATTGAACCGTGCACAGAGACCAGATTAAAAGGAACTTGAATTCATTTCTTTTTTTTTTTTGCTAGAATTCATTTCTTTTTTTGTTACTAGTTTGTTTCTGTCTTTTCTTGAGATTGGCCCATCTCCTTTGACCGTGGTATTGGGACTTCGCCAAGAACAGAGTTTGCAACTTTGACCGATCTTCATAGGCTTCGCCAACCGAGAAGAAGAAGAAGGAAGGTGATTTCCACAGACCCAGATCATCTGTCAGACTGCTTTGCTGGTTTGGATGGGAAGAAAGTCACTGGAAATCAGCTGTCGCTGTGTTGGTTGGTCAATTCTGATGCTCTGTATTTTTGAGATGTTAATGGGTTTTCTTTTTTTTCTTGTTTTTTACGAAGAAAAGATATCAATGGGTGTTGGTGGATTCCAGATTTTAGCGATTTTGGTATGGTTGAGAGGCTTTCTGGTTCGAAGTTGTCGGGTTAATGGCAAGTAGATGTTTTTGGGGATGGGACCAATCTCGTCCCATCATCGTGCTCTGCTCCCTTTTGTTTGTATTGCCGTGTTAAGTGGTACCCATCCTCATCCTGTGTTCGCTGCATATTTTACTTCTTTTTAGGACCACTTCTCGACCTCATTTTTGTTATTCTTTCAATGGGTGCTGGATTTATCTGGATTTTAGGAATGGCTAGTTTGTTGTGAATTGCCAATTACTGTTTTAGGAAGTTTTGAGCTATTTTCTTTTATTGCTTCTATAACTGTCTTACTCTGAGATGAGCATGAGTAAGATTTGGTCACTGTCACGGGTTAGATTTTCGCATTGCTCGGTTAATTTAACTGTTTCTTAATGCTCCGTGAGTGAGATTTTTAGTGCCAAACTGTCAGAATCTCGGTGCTTAGAAGTGGTAGTTCTGAGCTGTTTTAGGTGATATCCAATTTGTTACATTACTTGAAATAATCTTTTGTTCTGAATTTTAGGAAAAGGAAGGACCTCAGGAGGATCCTGCTTTCTTGTTTAGACATAAAGCTCGTTGGTTTAACTAGTTAAAAGAATACTGCGGCTTCTGGTGTTTTGTCTTTCAAAAAATTACCACTGGGGATTCAGCTGTGATTCCTGTTTCCCAGCTTTGATTGTGCAGAACTGCTTATTAAGAACAGTACCGCTAATCTATCATGGAGAACATGATTTCCAAAACGGTTTTCTCTCGTTCTGGCAGTTTTAATGACGCATCATTCTCTTAATTATGCTTGAAGGTCATTATAACAAGTTGTAGACCTGTACGAGAAACAAAAAAAGGAGAAAATAAGGAGGCAAAAGCATGTGCTGTAAACCAGTTGTTGGTGATGCAGTGCAAAATGTGTAAATTGCTGTGGGCCTGTGCTGTTAGAATTGTTCTTAGCAGTGGGCAAGTGGTTGGCCGGAATTTTTTTTCCCTGATTTGTTAGAAAAGTTTGAAGCAACAGATGAAAATGATTTAATCCATTAGAGACTCCTGGCTTGGTTCTATTTTGTTTGTCTTTTTCTTGGTGGCTTTCAAGACTCACAATCAGAAGAGCCCAACTTACCATTCTCCAGCATTCACCATGACAATGATGACTATACTCATTACGTGTTTGGTAGTTAGATATTTCTCATGGGTGAAATTGACTCCTAAGGCGGTTGCCTTTTCATTTATTCAACAGGTCATCAATTCACAGGATTCAAGTTTCCAAATAGGGGGGCTAGATACAATTCATTTCTTCACACAACCCTCACTGGGGTTTTTTGATATTTCTTCGAGTCCAGCTTTCTTTATCTATGCCTGTCTGTTTCTCTCCAGGCTCAACTCTAAGCTTTGGCCAGGCTGTTTGGGAGTCATTTTTTTTGTTATATCAACTCAACCTACAGTTGTTATTGGCTCCTTAAACCAAATACATACCCTTCTGAATCCTACAGGCTGATTTGGACTAATCGTAGTCTGTCAATCAACGTTCTCTTCCGGTAGCTGACGTAGCTTTAGCTATATGACCAAGGACGAAACGACGAGTGATTGCTCCTGGAGTAGAGAGCAGGATAAAGTGTTTGAGAATGCACTGGCGACTTACCCGGAAGATTTGGCTGATCGATGGGAGAAGATAGCCGCCGATGTGCCTGGGAAAACTGTAGAAGAGATTAAGCGTCACTATGAAATTCTGGTCGATGATGTCAATAGGATAGGGTCGGGTTGTGTGGAACTGCCTCCTTACAGTTGTTCAAAGGGTTCAGTGAGCCATGGCAGCGATGAGACGAGTAGTAAGAAGGGCAGTCATGTTGGGAATGTCCATGGCGACTCCAATCACGGGGGGAAGGCATCGAGGTCGGACCAAGAACGGCGGAAGGGAATTGCTTGGACGGAAGAAGAACACAGGTGCTTTTCTTTTCTCTTTTTTTCTTAAACGACTCAAGTAACATACATCAACTAGTCTAAACTTTAAAAAAAATTAAACAAAATCTAGCACAAATCTTCATGACAATATCGAGATCCAGTCATCATAAATACAAATCGATAAATTTATGGAAGATTAAAGAATTGTTTAAAGTAGGAGAGCCTGCTGGACAAAATTTCACAGAGTACGCAACCATGACACTTTTGCGGCTTTCGAACCACCATATACATACTACGATGATGCTTGCCTGTGTATGTGCATTCCTGCCTGTGTGCTTGTATGCATATAATTCTTCTACTTTGGCTTATTCTACATGATGTTACTTAGTAGTTTTTGTATTTATGTCAGATTAAGCTTTCATTTTAGGGCATTCTGTCACCATCCTGAGTTTAAGACAGGTTTCAGGTGATAGATCTTAAGGTGGTCTCTTGAGATTTCTTTTGCCCTTATGGTTAGTTAGATTATATAGTTGGTTGGCTGATTCTCATGTCTGTCGATGGTGATGCAAAGTATAGATCTAGAATATTTAGAAAGAAGTAACCAAGAGCATGGATTGCATGCGTGTTCCCTTGAGTTTTCTCATCTCTTGTATTCAAAAAAGAGCTCAAGAAGGTAACATACATTGCCATTTTGCTGGACGGGGAAGTTGGCCTTGTTTCACTCTTCAGCATTGAAATTATCGATAATGCTGAAGACATTTACCTTTCCAAGATTGCACGTCATTTTGTTTAGCAAGTTTGAGGCCTATCTGACTTACATTTTTTTCATGAGCTCTCTCTCTCTCTCTCTCTCTCTCTCTCTCTCTCTCTCTCTCTCTCAAAGTAGATAAGTACAATTCAGATAAGTACAATACAACTTTCCAGTAGACAGTCCATTGAAGTTTCAACAATCCAAAACAAACTGTAAACCCTCTATATCTTATTTGGGGAGCAAGAGATAGAGAGGAGAGTTAATGCTTCTAAAGAACTTGAGATTGTATTCGGTTGAGGCTAGCAGATCAAAGTTTCAATAAATGGCTGCCTTGCCGGGCCTCTGGATTGTGGACTGTGACAAGGGTTCATGTGGTCTGCAGAGATGACAATGGTATGCTCGATCTTTTAGTATAAGAGAAAAACCGGGAAGGAGAAATAAAAGGCTGAGGTAAAGTCAAAATCCAAGGTTTAATTGATACATGAAACCAAGAACTGAGCATTTCATAATCTCTGAATTATAGTTTTCTTATTATTTGAAAGAGATTATGTTGCTCTATGGATTTTGGCATTACTAGTCTCAAGAGGACTCAAGGCTGTAAATAGGCAAACTGAAGACTCGATCAGTCCAACCTCCAAATAAAATCATAGAAACCTTGCTTATATATAAAACGAAAATAATGGAACCCTTGGCCTAAACTTGGGCATCGCGTTAGCCGGTCTGATTTGCATCAATCAGCTGAAGAAATAGGGAAACGTGGAATATGACAATATCAAATAGCCTCAGTATGAATTGATGTGACTATGAGCAAAAGCTTCATTGTGCACCTGAGTCTGAAATGGCACGGAGTCTTGTGCTAAGAAATCAAGGATGAGTGGATTATGTATCAGCCAATTAATTGCCCACTTCCCAACAGTAGACTTGATCGTGAATGTCCTGCATCATTCGTTGCGGATTAAAATTCCCTTCAACTCTTTGGTTTTCATACTAGCATGATTACAACGATGTGTTCTAAACATTTTGACTGATTTCTTGTTTCTGGAAAGCAGATTATTCCTACTTGGCTTAGATAAATATGGGAAGGGAGATTGGCGAAGCATCTCGCGAAACTTTGTGGTGACAAGAACACCTACACAAGTGGCTAGCCATGCCCAGAAGTACTTCATAAGGTTGAACTCGATGAACAAAGATAGGAGGCGTTCTAGCATTCACGATATTACCAGTATTGACAACGGAGAACTCTCGACACCCCAAGCACCAATCACTGGTCAAACAGACAGTTCTACAACAGGAGTTTCATCCAGCAAACCTAGTAAACAGCCCTCTCAACCACCAGCTGGCCCTGCCAGTGTCAGTATTTATGGTGCTCCAATGATCGGGCAACCAATAGGCAGGCCACTTGTTTCAGCTGTCGGGACTCCAGTGAACCTCCCTGGTCCCTCACATATGGCATATGGTGTTAGAGCCCCAGTGCCAGGGGCCATGGTTCCTGGTGCACCCATGAGTGTAGGTCATGGAACATATTCGATGCCGCATGCATCAGCTCAGAGGTAATTAGTACATGAGATGTAAATTAAAGACTGAAAGGTATATTGGTTGTGCTCTGTCATACAGCGAGGATCACTACATAGAGTCCTGTTCTGTGAGGTCTATTTTCTCGATTCTTTGGTGGCCTTCGTTTGGCCTTGTATCTATTTTCTGGATCGTCTCTTCTCTGCTTACGAGTAGTGCTTGTGAGATGAAAATATATTATTCTCAGAAAATCAAACCAGTTCAAGTTCTCCGATTGTTAAAGGATCTTGGGAGTGACTTCACAAAGATTTTAGTGATGATTCTTACTTGAAATTCTAGTGCCAATCTCATGTGATTCCATTATGACCAATTTGGCTATGTCAGTCTGTAACTATGAGAAAACCTTTCTATGGAGACCAGTACGGGAGGTTAGCCACTAAAACAAGACTAAGCTTGATTCAACTTATCCTCCAATTTCAGTGACCTAGTTTGAGAATCCAACCTTTGGAGCATGTCGAAGTTGCTTTTTAGGGAGGTGACCTGCATTAAGGACTCAATCGAGCAGAAACTGGAGAAATTTGACACTTGATAATAAGGGTGAGCATGGTTCCAGGTTCTACCTTGGAACTAGCGAATCTGATCAATGGGAATATGTAGGTTCTAAATTTCAAAGTATACAGAGTAGATTTTAGGTTCCAAAAATTGAGGAACCTGTTTCGATGTACAGGTTTTAGATTCTAGGTAGGTAGAACTTAGAACCTGAAACCTGAAACCTGAACCTGTCTTCTCGCGATCCTGCCGTATTTCATAACATTAGATGATGAGTATATGATCTGAAACTACTAATTTGAACTTTTATTTTATGACTTGTTAATGTTTCATATTATTCGTATGTCTAAATATAAGTTGTGGTTAGTAGATCATAGCAGTAAGTGGTGATTATTAAAGGTAATGATTCACTGTAATTGTTCAATCAATAATACAGGTGAAACCAAAGTAGACTCTGAAACCGATCCTTGAACCTGTGATAAGGTAAGTTTTAAGTTCTAAAAAATGAGAAACCTATTATCATGGGTGGAACCTATACAAAACATAAAATTGCTGACCTTTAGTATCAATTCACACAATGACTTCTTGTTTTAATTATATTTATTTGAGCCGTAATGTCATAAAAATTAGTATTTTTTTTGTAAGAAAAAAAAGGACTAATTTTGCATTCTTTTTGATGAATAACAAACTTGTTCAGTATTGTTATGTTCATTTTTATTTAATTTAACTAAAAATGCAATAAGAAAAAAAACCTATGAGACCTTGGAACCCGTGACAGGATAGGCTCTATGTTCCAGGTTTCGACGGGTAGATTTTAGGTTTCAAAGAATGGAAAACATGTACTCGAGGGCAGATTCTAGGTTCCATGTGAAATTTGTAAGGAACCTAGAATTGCTCACCTCTACTTGATAATGGAAGGTTTTGAAGACTAGAAAGGAGCACAATTTCTGGCCTACCCGCTTGGTCTACTCGATCCAGTCATTTAGAAGTTGACATAAATCAAATTAATATCTTCTAGCCTAAAGATAGTTTCGTGGTTGGCTAACACTCTTTCCTGTACGATGTCCTCCTAAAATGCAATTGAGATGGGGGCAATATGTCATTCGAACTTGTTTTTTCCTAAATGAAAAAGACTGAATACTTGAGTTCAAGGATGGCTCAGTAAATTTTCAATCTTATAGGACGATGTAGGTAGATATTGCCGAAGACCCGGAAAGCTATTGCAAATTAGGCTCGTTTAGTATTTGAACTCAAAATTTCTCACGATCACAATTCCAAGATATTTGAAATAGTAGAGATTGATATTAAACTAAAGTCTACATGAGATTCAAGTATTAAGATGGATGTGTCAACTATTTATGTTAGTCTGTCTCGTCTACACACTTAAAAAACGAAATGAGAGGCTAGAACAAGGAGTTCGCCTCTCCAAAGTTTCACTGCCGAGTTTCTCTCATACGATTAATAACACATTGTGTCCTATTGCCCTCTTCCCACTTCTGGGTACTTGTCAATCAGAGGCTCAACAATTCTAATGGATTGCTTGGACAAGGTCATGAAATTTTGGGGGGTTGCTGCTCTTTGCTTGATTGGAAGATGATTGCCTTTTTGCATATCCTTTCTCTCGGTCAATCCAATGTTCTTCTTCAAAAGAAGTCCTCGGCTGCGTGTGATGTCGTTAATCATCTGATGTCACAACGTCCTGATTATGCCACTTGGGAAAAGATGCAGACAAGTGAAAGGAATTGCAATTTCAAGATTCCTCATTATCTGCTTATCTTATCATTTCTTGGGAAGTCAGAGAAATGACAGTTGACCAGGAGTTATCAGTTCGGCAGTTACCTTATGAGCCAAGATATTGTAGGAGATGAAACACAGACCATCACACTTTATCAACTGCTCGACACTCTAGGTGGGAATGAGCTCTTTTCGCTTATCGGCCTTTTTCTTTATCTTTCGCGCTGCCTTTTAATGCCTCAAAGCTTAAGGACCCTAATTGACCGATCAACTCATGTGGGTGACAAGGCCGATGTGGCTTTGACATGGCAATCCTCAGAAGAAGAAAAAGTAAAAAAGTGCTCGGCTCTCGCAGCTGCTCTACTTTCATTCGTCCAGTCTCGACTGAGTTGTATGCTGAGATGGGCATGAACAGTAGTTAGGAGGCATGTGCAGCTCAGCCTGGCCTATTGCCCACTCAACCACGCCTCAGCACCAAGCGTCTAATAAAGAAAAAGAAAGGAATAGGTCATGGGAAAGAGATTCGTGCAAAACCTGCACATGGTGGCCTATATAACTTGTGGCTTTGTGTTGTCTCTTCCAGTCTTTTTGTTTATCTTTTCTTTTCCTCTCGTTCTTTTTTTAGTTATCTGGTGTTGGCCTATGAACTCTGCATAACGAGAACAGAGGTACGATGTGAATATGTCCCCAACTTCCTTTGAGAATAATGAGATCGAGTTTGCTGCTGCTTCATTGCTCGTTCTGATAGATGAGTGATTGCTACGCCAGCAAAAGGCCTTTGGGTTCGTTTTCTAGACCTCCAACATGGCACGATACATAGGAACGTGTTTGGTTGTCATATCCTCGGATATCGCCCAACTGTAACACTGCAAACCCACACAAAATCCTGAAAAATGGAAATTCTAAACATGGTGACGTGGGTCATACTCATGTTTGCAGAACATGGAAAAGATCATGCACGGTCTTACATTTCTTTTTT
The DNA here is from genome assembly GCA_031216285.1 of Syzygium syzygioides. Taxonomy (NCBI): domain Eukaryota; kingdom Viridiplantae; phylum Streptophyta; class Magnoliopsida; order Myrtales; family Myrtaceae; genus Syzygium; species Syzygium syzygioides. Next base: position 34,389,241 of record CM062248.1, on the reverse strand, counting down.
GGGCCAACATAGTCGCCGCCCGGGGTGATGAGACTGGGGAATTCTTTAAAGACCTTTCTCGTGCTATCCAAATAAGGACTGGCGTCAGAAAGTTGCAATTCCAGCTCAAAAGCAAAATTCGTTGACGCATCCGAAGAGTGCTTAGACAAAGGGATAGATCATCACCAAATCAACATGTTTGGTTTACCCTTTATTAAAAATAATATCATCTTTCTCATAGTTGCTTTTAGAGACCGGTATAACTGATTGGAAGCAAACCGCAAACCCCCCAATCAAACAGGAGAAAAAGGGGTAAGAAATTAAATAGAACAAAGAACATATAAACAGATTCATTCCACATACTTGCAAACAAATAAAATTTAGGAACTATATTTTCTTTTCATTGAAAGTTGATGATCCATTCCTAGAACACCTGTCAATATATATTGCAATTACTATTAGGCTAATTCACGACCATTTCATATCTCTACTAAGAATCAAATTAAATGATGAGCATAGAACCTAAGATTCATGGAGTTATTCAATGAGAAGAAGAAATCTTGAGCCATCTACTGGGAAAATAAATAAAAAAGGACACAGTTCCACTATCTTTACAATGTCTTGATGAAAATCTAGTTTTTACCAGTCCTCTTTCTAAAAGCACAAGGGGGGTTACACATTATCCTCCTAAAAAACTCCGACAAAGTGTTTGAGTCTGCCTTTATGGCGTTGATGATCAACAGATGAGTCTGCAGCCAAAAGTTGGCAGTCGTCAGCCATTTTACCACCTCTTTATATAGACCTGAATGTAAACAAACTTCAGCAAGCAAAAATCTTCCTTCCTTGACAGTTCAGGAGCTTCTAGGCAGTACTTTGAGAGAAAAGAGCATAACAACTTCTCATTGAAGATGGCAACCAAACTTCTTGATCACATTATGGGAATTCCAGTCATTGCTGCAACATACACAGTTCGGAAGTCGTCAAGAGCCATTTCATCCAAGCCATACAACCATAGTCAATCTCAGATGCGTTCTCCAGCAAGTGTGTCTTCCAAGCGCAATTCAGTGCTTAAAAGAATGAGCAAGTTGGGAAAGAAAGCTGATGTTTTCGCACACGGCATCCGAGAGCATGGTAATTACACTTCTTTGCATCCGAAAAGATCGCAAATCCAATGAAGAGTTGATCAAATTATTTGAAGTTTGTGGGGGAAGTAAAGTTCAACCCTTGTGGGAAAAACTCAAATCACAAGAACAACCCAGTTTTTCCTTCAGTTTTCCTGCTGGAAGAAAACTCCGTCTTAAATTTAAGACTTGCCGATTCAATCCAACCAGCTACTTATAGCCATTTTAACTCGCTTTATCAGTTACATGGACTGAATCAGCATCAAAGACCTGTATTTTCAATAATAAATGAGCCATGCAATCTAAATAAAAATGAGGGTAGCGCTATAAATTTTTGTGAAGTTTTCTCTCTTTGTGATTCTGTGACCAATCTGTTTTTCATCTTGAATAATTCTATTGTTTTGACTGTGCAGTGAGATTAAGTTCGAAGATCTCTGAAACTGTGAAAGGGAAGCTGAGTTTGGGGACAAGAATTCTCCAAGTAGGAGGGATGGAGAAAGTTTTCAGGCATCTGTTTAGTGTCAGAGAAGGGGAGAGGCTCACAAAGGCTTCCCAGTGTTATCTGTCAACAACAGCAGGTCCTATAGCAGGTCTCCTCTTCATCTCTACAGAAAAAGTTGCCTTCGGCAGTGAGAGGGCGATAAAATTGCCATCCCCAAATGGAGAATCTGTCCGAATCCATTACAAGGTAATTGGCAAAGCGAACATGAAACTCTTCTGCTCTATGCTGCTTTATTCCTTTTTTTCTCTTTCCTCATAAAATAAAGATTAATGACGAACTTCTTGCTTATCTACAGGTGTCGATCCCACTTTCCAAGATAGAGGAGGCAAACCAAAGTGAAAATGTTGAGAGACCGCCAGAGAAGTACATACAGATAGTCACGGTCGACAATTTTGATTTCTGGTTCATGGGGTTCTTAAATCATCAGAAGACACTGAAGCACCTTCAACAGGCAATCTCTCAAGTATAGCAGGTATTGCAAGTTGGTCACTCGTAATTGACAAAAGAGCTGCTCACTCAACAGCCCACTGCGCCAATTTTATTACTTGAAAGTGGAAACTACACAATTGTAGAAAATGTATAGAATTCTGATAGCAATGCAGCTGCTAAAATTCAAGTTATCCTGAATCTTGCTTCCTGAACAACAAATTAACTCCAGCTTATGAGCCTTTCAACTTGCTCATTACAAGCCGATTTCATGATTTGAGACATGTTCATTCTCTTAACTGAAGAAAACTATCCATAAGGACGTATATTAAGTAGAGAGAGAATTTCGCTCCAGTGTTTATCCTTCTTCAGGACCTTCCAGAATACAAGTTTAAATGAACCTATTGAAGCTAGAAGCAAATGACATTCGGCAAATGCAAATAGCATAGGGATGCTTAAAATCGAGGAATGGAGCCATTTGCTGAAACAATATGACCCTTTTGAGAAACGTTTCATCACATATCACATGTTACCTTAAAAGTACTGTCTCCAAATACTGGCTCAGTTCCAATAAGATTCCATTCCCTTTCACTCCCTCAAGGGTAGCCTACAATGTGTAGCATCCGCATCCTTTCTTCTAATCTTCATGGTAATGAAAATTTTAAGTCAAGACAGATTCCCATGATCCTTTAAACTAAAAACTTGGATTAGTCAAATAAGCAGGAGCATGTCCAGGCAACAGCAGAACAGAGAGTTTTTACATCGTCACTCATCACAACAACCGAAAAGGCCATTGCTTCATCTGATAGGTCAATTAAACTCTCTTTCAAGATAATGCAAACCAAACACCAAGGACTTTCACAAATTTTATAAGGTAACTTGCACGTGGAGTGTTCGCCGGAATCGAACTTCCAGCCACTGACCAAGATGGAGAATACATGTGTTGATCAAATGCAACTTATCCCAACATCCTCTTCTTTGTAATACTATATCTAATCCATAATATCAAGAGGAGAATTTGCAGAAAATATACAGATAAGGCACTGCATTAATATGCCAACACCCAGCACATGAAAAGGAGCATTGAAAAGTAATAAAATTGTATGAATGTCATGAGAGAAAGCAGGTTTGCTGCGATTTACACAGATAAACTTCTGGTTACATATAACTCAAAGGAAATGACTCTCCATCCCATATGCACAAGAACTAGGAATAGATGGATACCCCTTCGAGTTGTGGTATAGCACCCCCGACAGATGTACACGGTAAGTCTTGCAAGGAAAATCCATAACTGAAACTTTTGTTGATCTCCCACGACTTAAACTTCATCAGTTTCTTTTTGCACTTGAAAATTGGCCATGCCCAGAAGTAGTTCATCAGGTTGAACTTGATGAACAAAGATAGGAGGCGTTCTAGCATTCACGATATTACCAGTATTGACAACGGAGAACTCTCGACACCCCAAGCACCAATCACTGGTCAAACAGACAGTTCTACAGCAGGAGTTTCATCCAGCAAACCTAGTAAACAGCCCTCTCAACCACCAGCTGGCCCTGCCAGTGTCAGTATTTATGGTGCTCCAATGATCGGGCAACCAATAGGCACGCCACTTGTTTCAGCTGTCGGGACTCCAGTGAACCTCCCTGGTCCCTCACATATGGCATATGGTGTTAGAGCCCCAGTGCCAGGGGCCATGGTTCCTGGTGCACCCATGAGTGTAGGTCATGGAACAGATTCGATGCCGCATGCATCAGCTCAGAGGTAATTAGTACATGAGATGTAAATTAAAGACTGAAAGGTATATTGGTTGTGCTCTGTCATACAGCGAGGATCACTACATAGAGTCCTGTTCTGTGAGGTCTATTTTCTCGATTCTTTGGTGGCCTTCGTTTGGCCTTGTATCTATTTTCTGGATCGTCTCTTCTCTGCTTACGAGTAGTGCTTGTGAGATGAAAATATATTATTCTTAGAAAATCAAACCAGTTCAAGTTCTCCGATTCTTAAAGGATCTTGGGAGTGACTTCACAAAGATTTTGGTGCCGATTCTTATTTGAAGTTCTAGTGTCAATCTCATGTAATTCCAATATGACAATTTTGGCTATGTCAGTCTGCAACTATGACAAAACCTTTCTATGGAGGCCAGGGGGGCAGGTTAGCCACTAAAACAAGACTAAGCTTGATTCAACATATCCTCCGATTCCAATGACCTAGTTTGAGAACCCAACCTTTGGAGCATGTTGACGTTGCTTTTTAGGGAGGTGACCAGCATTAAGTAAAGGACTCGATCGAGCAGAAACTGGAGAAATTTAACACTTGATAATGGGAGGTTTTGAGGACTAAAAAAGAGCACAATTTCTGGCCTACCCACTTGGTCTACTCAATCAAGTCATTTAGAAGTTGACATAAATCAAATTGATATCTTCTAGCCTAAAGATAGTTTCGTGGTTGGCTGACACTCTTTCCTGTACGATGTCCTCCTAGAATGCAATTGAGATGAGGGCAATATGTCATTCGAACTTGTTTTTAACTAAGTGAGAAAGACCGAATACTTGTGTTCAAGGACGGCTCAGTAAATTTTCAATCTTATAGGATGGTGTGGGTAGATATTGCTGAAGATCCGGAAAGCTGTTGCAAATTAGGCTCGTTTAGTATTTGAACTCGAAATTTCTCACGATCGCAATTCCAAGTTATTTGAAATAGTAGAGATTGATATTAAACTAAAGTCTACATGAGATTCAAGTATTAAGATGGATGCATCAACTGATTATGATAGTCTGTCCCGTCTCAACATACCAAACAAACGAAATGAGAGGCTAGAGCGAGGAGTTTGCCTCTCCAAAGTTTCACTGCCAAGTTTCTCTAATACGATTAATAACACATTGTGTCCTATTGCCCTCTTTCCACTTCCGGGTACTTGTCAATCAGAGGCTCAACTATTCTAATGGATTGCTTGGACAAGGACATGAAATTTTGGGGGGTTGCTGCTCTTTGCTTGATTGGAAGATGATTGCCTTTTTGCATATCCTTTCTCTCGGTCAATCCAATGTTCTTCTTTAAAAGAAGTCCTCGGCTGCGTGTGATGTAGTTAATCATCTGATGTTACAACGTCCTGACTATGCCACTTGGGAAAAGATGCAGACAAGTGAAAGGAATAGCAATTCCAAGATTCCTCATCATCTGCTTATCTCATCATTTCTTGGGAAGTGACAGTTGACCAGGAGTTATCAGTTTGGCAGTTACCTTATGAGCCAAGATATATTGTACGAGATGAGACACGGACCATCACACTTTATCAACTGCTTGACACTCTAGGTGGGAATGAGCTCTTTTCGCTTATCCGCCTTTTTCTTTATCTTTCGCACTGCCTTTTAATGCCTTAAAGCTTAAGGACCCTAATTGACCGATCAACTCATGTGGGTGACAAGGCCGATGTGGCCGTGACATGGCAATCCTCCTCAGAAGAAGAAAAAGTAAAAAAGTGCTCGGCTCTCGCAGCTGCTCTACTTTCATTCATCCTGTCTCGACTGAGTTGTATGCTGAGATGGGCATGCATAGTAGTTAGGTGGCATGTACAGCTCAGCCTGGCCTATTTCCCACTCAACCACACCTCAGCACCAAGCGTCTAATAAAGAAAAAGAAAGGAACAGGTCATGTGAAAGAGATTCGTGCAAAACCTGCACATGGTGGCCTATAACTTGTGGCTTTGTGTTGTCGCTTCCAGTCTTTTTTTTTTTTTAATCTTTTCATTTTCTTTCTTTCTTTTCTGTTATTTGGTGTCGGCCTATGAACTCTGCATGACGAGAACAGACGTGTGATATCAATATGTCCCCAACTTCCTTTGAGAATAATAAGATCGAGCTTGCTGCTGCTTCATTGCTCGTTCTGATAGATGAGTGATTGCTACGCCAGCAAAAGGCCTTTGGGTTCGTTTTCCAGACCTTCAATACGGCCTGATACTTAGGAACGTGTTTGGTTGTCATATCCTCAGATATCGCCCAACTGTAACTCTGCGAAACAGCACAAAATTCTGAAAAATGGAAATTCTAAACATGGTGACGTGGGTCATACTCATGTTTGCAGAACATGGAAAAGATCATGCACGGTCTTACATTTCTTTTTTGGGCCAAGATAGTAGCCGCCCGGGTTGATGAGACTATGGGGAATTCTTTAAAGACCTTTCTCGTGCTATCCAAATAGGACTGGCGTCAGGAAGTTGCAATTCCAGCTCAAAAGCAAAATACGTTGACGCATCCGAACAATGCTTAGACAAAGGGATAGATCATCACCAAATCAGCATGTTTGGTTTACCTTTTATTAAAAATAATATTATCTTTCGCATAATTACTTTTAGAGACCGGCATAACTGATGGCAGCAAACCCCAAACCCACCAATCAAACAGGAGAAAAAACGGGAAAGAAATAAAATAGAAGGAAGAACATATAAAAAGATTCATTCCACACACTTCCAAACAAAAAAATTTTAGGAACTACATATTTTTTTTCATTGAAAATTGATGATCTATTCCTAGAATATCTGTCAAAATGTATTGCAATCACTATTAGGCATATTCATGAACATTTTAAGTCTTTACTGAGATTTAAATTAAATGATGACCATAGAACCTAAAATTCATGGAGTTATTCAATGATAAGAAGATATCTTGTGCCGTCCACTGGGAAAATAAATACAAAAGCAGAACATTGATCCTTCATCTTTACAATATCTTGATGAAAATTTAGATTTTGCCAGGGTCCTCTTTCCAAAAGCTCAAGGGGGGTCACACATTATCCTACTTAAAAAACTCCAACAAAGTGTTTGAGCCTGCCTTTATGATGTTGATGATCAACAGATGAGTCATGCAGCCAAAAGATGGCACTCGCCAGCCATTTTATCACCTCTTTATATAGACCTGAAGATAACCAAACTTCAGCAAGCAAAAATCTTTCTTCTTCCTTAACAGTTCAGGAGCTTCTAGGCAGCACTTTGAGAGAAAAGAGCATAACAACTTCTCATTGAAGATGGCAACCAAATTTCTTGATCACGTAATGGGAATTCCAGTCATTGCTGCAACATACGCAGTTCAGAAGTCATCAAGAGCCATTTTATCCAAGCCATACAACCATAGTCAATCTCATATGCGTTCTCCAGCAAGTGTGTCTTCCAAGCGCAATTCAGTGCTTAAAAGAATGAACAAGTTGGGAAAGAAAGCTGATGTTTTCGCACACGGCATCCGAGAGCATGGTAATCACACTTCTTTACATTTGAAAAGATTGCAAATCCGATGAAGAGTTGACCGAATTATTTGAAGTTTGTGGGGGAAGTAAAGTGCACCCCTTGTGGGAGAAGTCCAATCACAAGAACAACCCACTTTTCACAAATCCTTCAGTTTTCCCTTTGGAAGAAAACTCCATTCTTTTGATATTTATGACTTGCCGATTCAGTCCAACCAGCTACTTGTAGCCATTTTAACTCGCTTCATCAGTTACAAGGACTGAACCAGCATCAAAGACCTATATTCTATATATTAAATAAGCCATGCAATCTAAAGAAAAATGAGGGTAGTGCTATAAATTTTTGTGAAGTTCTCTTTCTTTGCAATTCTGTGACCAATCTCTGTTTTCCATCTTGAAATCAACTAACCATTCTATTGTTTTGACTGTGCAGTGAGAATAAGTCCGAAGATCTCTGAAACTGTGAAAGGGAAGCTGAGTTTGGGGGCAAGAATTCTCCAAGTAGGAGGGATGGAGAAAGTTTTCAGGCATCTTTTTAGGGTCAGAGAAGGGGAGAGACTCACAAAGGCTTCTCAGTGTTATCTATCAACAACAGCAGGTCCTATAGCAGGTCTGCTCTTCATCTCTACGGAAAAAGTTGCCTTCTGCAGCGAGAGGGCGATAAAATTGCCATCGCCAAATGGAGAATCTGTCCGAATCCATTACAAGGTAATTTGCAAAGCGAACATGAAATTCTTCTGCGCTATGCTGCTTTATTCCTTTTTCTCTTTGCTCATAAGATAAAGATTTATGACGAACTTCTTGCTTATCTACAGGTGTCGATCCCACTTTCCAAGATAGAGGAAGCAAACCAAAGTGAAAATGTTGAGAGGCCATCAGAGAAGTACATACAGATAGTCACGGTCGACAATTTTGATTTCTGGTTCATGGGGTTCTTAAATCATCAGAAGACATTGAAGCACCTTCAACGGGCAATCTCTCAAGCATAGCAGGTGTTGCAATCGTAATTGACAAAAGAGCTGCTCACTCAAGAGCCCACTAGGACAATTTTATTGCTTGAATTGTGGAAACTACACGATTATAGAAACTGTATAGAATTTTGTCAGTAATGCAGCGCTGCTAAAATTCATGTTATCCTGAATCTTGCTTGCTGAACAACAAATTAACTCCAGCTTACGAGCCTCTCGACTTCCTCATTACGAGCCAGATTTCATGATTTGAGACGTGTTGATCCACTTAACTGAAGAAAACTATCCATAAGGACATACATTGAGTACAGAGAGAATTTCCCTTCCGTGTTATCCTTCTTTAGGACCTTCCAGAATACAAGATTTAATCAACCTATTGAAGCTAGAAGCAAATGACATTCGGCAAATGCAAATAGTATGGATGCTTACATTCGAGGAATGGAGCTATTTGCCGAAAAAAATATGACCCTTTTGAGAAACGTGGTACCACATATCACATGTTACCTAAAAGTACTATCTCCAAACAGTGTCTCAGTCCCACTAAGATTCTGTTGAGAGTACTTGGTTAATAGAGGCATATTTGTCTATTTCCTTTATTATTTTACATATTGCAGCAATAAAGGTAATATTATAATTTTGACCTTTTGACTTTATTATAAATAGATAGTTTGGGGTCACATAGACCTAACCAAACATTCAATTCAGTTTATTCTCTCAACATGATATTAGAGCCAGATCTGAACTGAAGCCCTAACTCTAATCTCTCCTCTACACAACCTTTCTTTGTCCTCTCTTCACACCTTCACTCTCTCCCACTGCAGTTCCTTTTCATCTTTTCCTTTGCTCTCTTTCACAATGTAGGGCAGCACTAATGAGGTGATTATTTGAATCTAGTGTCTGCCCTAAACTTTACTTCTTTGAGATAACTAAAAATTCTTTGCAGTCCGCAATAAGTGGTTCAACTTCTTCTGCGATTTTTTGGATCTTCTTGTCTAGAATTGTTTTTGCGTTACCGCAGGCCTACAATTCTCTCGTGTGTGAAGACCAAAGCACTGCAGTTCGTGGACCATCATATATTTTTAGATTCTTTGGGATAAATTAGAATTATCAATTTTTTTCAAGTTTTCAAAATCTTGAAAAAATCGATTTTTTTCTTCCCTTGATCTGATCTAGCTGATTTTTTTGGAGGATAATTTGAGCCTACTACCAGTGACACAATGTTTGACGGTTTAGTTAAGAACCCTCCACCTACAGGAGATAGCTGTACAGATTATATTACTTTCGCTACGATCTCTGTGAAGCTTGATGGTACAAATTATTTGATATGGTCTCGATCTGTATTCTTGACCATTGCGACCGTGGGCTTACAGGTCATATGAATGGCATTTCTGTGAAGCCGGAAATATCATGCTACTCAAGACAAGTGGATCTCGAATGACTCTTTGGTAATGTCTTTTTTGCTTAATTCAATGCAGTCATATATTGCAAAAGGATATTTGCTTCTTGATACTGCGGCGCAGATTTGGTCGGTTGTTAGGGATACTTATGGTCAAATTGGGAATGATGCCCAAGTGTATGAACTTTGAAAAAAGGTTCATGACACTTCTCGGAAGGAGATGACTGTATCTCAATATTATGCTGAGTTTCGAAGTTTGTGGCAAGGGCTAGATTATTATACCGATTATCAACCAACCAATGCTACAAACATTGCTGCCTACAAGAACCATGTGGACAAGATCAATTTCTTGGCAAGATTGAATGTTGAATATGATCAGATACATGTTCAAGTCCTTAGCCGGTCTCCATTCCCCACTCTGGAATAGTCCTATGCCCTAGTTCACTCAGAAGAAAGCCGTAGGACAGCAATGCTTCACTCCTCTACTATTGATCGATCTACTCTTCAAATTAGTGCTGGCAATATTACCAAATCTAGTTCGTTCTCTCGATTTAATGATACCCTAAGGAAGTTGTGAAGTGTGAATTTTGTCATAGGCCTTATCATACTAAGGCTACCTGCTGGAAGTTACATGGAAAATCTGCAGATTTTGAAGAAAAAAAGGCACAAAGAAAGGCAAAAAACAAAGCAAACCATACTGAAACTGTTACTGCTACACCTACCACTGATATCGATTTATCCCAGGAAGAACTTCAGGCATTTTGACGTTTACTGAAAGCTTCTACTACTGTTGCTTCCTCTATAGTTGCCAATTTGTCTTCCCATTTTACTTCAAATCTAGCCACTTCAGGTATTTTTTTTGGGGGGTTTAATACATTTGCTATTTCCAGCCAATGGATCATTGATACAGGGGCTACAGATCATTTGAGAGATTCTTCTAGTCTCTTTCATCAATGTACCTCTACTTCCGGTAGAGACAAAGTTTGTGTAGTTGATGGAACTCTCTCCTCCATCACTAGAAAACGGTCTATCAATTGTTCCTCAACGCTTTCTTTGTCTTCTATCTTATATATTCTATCATTCTCTACTAATCTCCTTTTTATTAGTAGTCTGACTCGAGACTTAAATTACAAAGCAACTTTTTTCCTTCTTACTGTATTTTGCAGGATCTGGTAACGGAGATTGGATATGGTAAATTGGATGGTAGTCTTTATCTGCTCGAGGGTAGTGGGGTTTCTACTTCTATTTCGTCTACTACGCCCCATCAAGTTAATTTAGCATTGATAGATCTCCATCAGTGGCACTGCAGATTAGGTCATCCCCTTTAGGAACTTTAGAAAAAGTTTTCCCGAGTCTCGTTTCAGCTTGTAATAAAAATGCGTTTTTTTGTGAAGCTTGCGTCTTTGCTAAACAAACTCGTTCTACATATTCATCTTCAAATAATAAAAGTCATTTCCCTTTTCATGTGATTCATAATGATGTGTAGGGTCCTTCCCGACGTACTTCTATTTCTGGTCAACGATGGTTTGTTACTTTTATCAATTATCATTCTTTTGCAACTTGGGTTTATTTGTTAAAACATAAAAATGATGTTTTTCGTTGTTTTCAAATTTTTCACAAAATGATTCAAACTCAATTCGACGCCACTGTGAAAATTATTCACAGTGACAATGGCACTGAGTAAACTGAAGGTCAGTTTCAACGATATCTCTTTGATCATGGCATTATTCATCAAACCAGTTGTGTTGATGCCCCAACACAGAATAGTGTTGCCGAAAGAAAGAACCGACATTTGTTAGAAGTCGTCAGGTCTCTTATGTTTGCACATCATGTCCCCTCTCAATATTAAAGTGATTCTATTTTAACCGCTGCCTATTTAATCAATCGGATACTGACTAGAATTCTTGATTTCCACACACCTATTGATGTTTTACAGGGATCATCAACTTTTATTCTTCCTCCAAAAATTTTTTGTTGTGTCTGCTATGCTCGTAACACTACCTCTAAGAGTAAGTTGGAACCCCGTGGTCTCCGCTACATATTTCTTGGGTATTCAGCTACTCAAAAGGGTTATGAGTGTTATCATCCTCCTTCTAGGCACAATGTTATATCTATGGATGTGATTTTTCATGAGTCTACTTCTTATTATTCAACTCCACCTCTTCAGGGGGAGTGTCCTAGTGTAGAGGTGTTGTCAATTCTAGATGTTCCTGAGGATATTATTTACTCTTCTCCTTCTCCTCCTCCTCTAATAGTCTCTGATGGTTCTCCTCCTTCTCAAGAGGAGAACGATGCAACACAAGTAGAGAATAATGTAATACCTTAGGGGGAGATATCAAAGGTTCAGGGGAAACCACACCTTTTAAGCAAAATATTGGTATCTTTCAAAGGCGGATTGATAGTGGGAAACATTGAAGACATATCATCATAAAAATTTCGCTACCAACACGCAGGTTAAGATCATTATACATTGTCTATTCAATCATCATCTCCGGATCCGGATTCTACTACTCCTTCTGGTGAGGTTTCTCCTTTTGATCTTCCTATCGCACTCCGAAAAGGTATTGGAACTTGTACTCAACACCCTATATCCAATATTGTTTCATATGACTTTTTTTCTAGCTCTTATCATACTTTTGTATCTTCTCTATCTTCTGTTTCTATTCCGCGGAATTGGCAAGAAGCTTTTGCAAATGAGAAGTGGAAGACAGCAATGGTGGAGGAAATGTGTGCTTTGAAGAAAAATGACATGTGGGATCTTATTGTTCTTCCTCCTGGGAAACAACAAGTAGGATGTAAGTGGGTGTTTATAGTCAAACAAAAGATAGACGCTACTGTAGACAGATATAAAGCATGGTTAGTGGCAAAGGGATTTACTCAGACTTATGGGATTGACTATCAAGAAATCTTTGCTCCTGTTGCCAAGTTGAATACTGTTCGAGTGTTACTTTCGTGTGTTGTAAACCAAGGATGAGATCTTTAGCAGTTAGATGTGAAGAATACCTTTCTTCATGGAGAGTTAGAAGAGGAAGTATATATGGAGATTCCTCCAGGTTTTTCTTGTGACAAAACCCAAAGTAAAGTGTCTAAGCTGAAACATTCACTTTATGGTTTAAAGCAATCACCTCGAGCTTGGTTTGATAGGTTTCAGAAAGCTATGATCTTTGTTGGATATAAACAGAGTAATGCTGATCATACTTTGTTTGTGAAGAAATCAAGTGTTAAAGTGACTATTCTTATTGTCTATGTAGACGGCATTATTGTCACAGGGAATGACACTAATGAGATAAGCCGGTTGAAGAATTTTCTTGGACAAGAGTTCGAAATAAAGGATCTTGGAAAGCTCTGATGCTTTCTTGGAATTGAAGTTGCTAGATCTTCAAAAGGTATCTTTTTATCCCAAAGGAAATATGTCCTTGATCTTTTAACAAAAGTTGGGTTATTAGGATATCGTCCCTCTGATACACCTATTGAGATCAATACTCGTCTTCGAGAAAAGGATGGTGATCCCGTAGATAAGGGTCGTTATCAACGGTTAGTAGGCAAGTTGATTTATTTATCCCACACCAGACCTGATATTGCTTTTGCTATGAGCCTAGTAAGTCAGTTTATGCATGATCCATACTCTACTCAAATGAATGCTGTTCTTCAAATCCTTCGATATTTGAAGTCTGCTCCCGGAAAAGGGATTCTTTTATCTTCACGTGATGGCTTGAAAGTTGAAGCCTATACAGATGCTGATTGGACTGGATCTCCTAACCAAAAGTCTATTTCTAGGTATTATACTTTCTTAGGAGGGAATCTTGTACTTGGCGTAGTAAAAAGCAGAATGTGATTGCTCGATCTAGTGCTAAAGCAGAATTTCGTGCAATGGCACATGGAGTTTGTGAACTGTTATGCCTTAAAGGATTACTTGAAGATCTTGGTGTATATGTTCCTATTCCTATAATGCTATATTGTGATAATAAAGCAGCCATTACTATTGCTCACAATCCTGTATAACATGACCGTACAAAACATGTGGAGATTGACAGGCACTTTATCATAGAAAAGTTGGAGAGTGGTTTAATTTGTATGCCCTTTGTTCAGTCCGGTGATCAACTTGCTGATGTGTTGACTAAAGGATTGGGGAGTAAATCGTTTCATCTTATTTTAGTCAAGTTAGGCATGTGTGATATCTATGCTCCAACTTAAGAGGGAGTGTTGAGAGTACTTGGCTAATAAGGACATATTTGTCTATTCCATTTATTATTTTACGTATTGCAGCAATAAGGGTAATATTGTAATTTTGGCCTTTTGACTTTATTATAAATAGATAGCTTGGGATCACATAGACCTAACCAAGCATTCAGTTCAGTTTTTTCTCTCAACAGATTCTGTACCCTTTCACTCCTCCAAGGATACCCTACAATGTGTAGAATACGCATCCTTTCTTCTATTCTTCAGGGGAATGAATAATTTAAGTCAAGACAGATTCCCATGATCCTTCAAGCTAAAGAACTGGGATTAGTCAAATAAGCTTGAGAATGTCTAGGCAATAGTAGAATAGAAAGTATTTACAAAGTCACTTGTCACAACAACCGAAAAGGCCATCGCTTCTTCTGACAGGTCAATTAAACTCTCTTTCAAGATAGTGTAAACCAAACACTGAGGATTTTCACAAATTTTATAAGGTAACTAGCTCGTAGAGTGTTTGCTGGAATCGAACTTCCAGCCACAAAGCAAAACAGAGAATGCTCGTGTTGATCTAAGTGCAACTTATCCCAATACCCTCATCTGCATAATAGTCTATCTAATCCATAATCGCTTGAGGAGAATTTGCGGAAAATATACAGATAAGGCACAGCATTAGTATGCAACACCCAGCATATGCAGATAGAAAAGGTGCATTGAAGAGTAATAAAATTGTAGGAATGTCAGGAAAGAAAGCAAGTTTGCTGCAATTTACATAGATAAACTTCCGGTTACATATAACTCAAAGCAAATGACACTCCAAACCATATCAATCACAAAATGCACAAGCACTAGGAACAGATGGATACCCCTCCGAGTTGTGGTATTGTAATATTTAAAAAAAAAAAAGTCAAAAAGTCAAAAAGTCAAAAAGCAAAAAAAAAAGAAGCTACAGTGGAATACTCGGTCAAATTAAAAGGAGCCGAGAGCTTCTCAGCCCAAACAGAAACAGAGAAGAAAGAAAAAGAGAGAGAGGGAAGGAGAAGGAAGAAGAAGAAGAAGAAGAAGAGAGGGTTTTGCGCCGCGCGGACCTCGCCTAGCCGATTCGACTTCGTAGCGCAACGCTCGGTAGGTACTCGTGCCCCTCGTTCGTTTGATCGGAGAAGTTTTCCGATTTAGGGTTTAAATTCGGAATTTTGGGAAATTCGAGCGGCGAAGTCTGATTTTTGAGTCGTTCAGCTGAGTATTTTTATAGAATTGGTAGTTTATGGTGTTACGGAGCCGTGGGATTTTACGGAACCTGATTTGGACTTACGGTTTGCCGGATATGAATTTTTGAAGTTGAGTGCGCGCAGTGAACAGTGCGCGAACAGTGGTTTTAGGCCGATTTTCGTCGGTTTTCGGTTCGATTTTGGGGCTGCCAAGTTGGGGTTCCTGTAGTACTCTGAATAAGCTTTCTAATGACTATAAGCTTGCTTGAAACGGAGTTCGGTGGAGGAATTTACGGTACAAACAAGTTTCGCATTTAAACTCCGCGTTGCGAACAGTTTAGATAATCTCTTTGGAAAAGCGATTTGTGGGTGCCTTTGAGTTGCCTTATTAGCGTTTGAGCGTCGTTTAGTCATTTCGTAGTTTTTACTGAGTTTTGATGTCGATTCTCGTTTAATTGTTAGGATTGCGATATCATCGGTTCGAGTGAGGGAAATTGTTTGATATTTCAGGATTTCAGGTGAGTGGTGCTATCTCTTCTTTGAGTTTATAAACTCATGTTTTCAAAGTGATAACGATTTGAGTATCGTAGGAGTTATTAAAGCATATTTATTGCATAAAAGCCTGGATCGGGCAATTACTACCTTTTAATATTTGAGGATGGTTTAAGAATGGTTTTATGAGAGGTGTTGTGAAATGATATATATGTATCGCTTTGCGAAATGATTATGGAAGCGTATTGCGATTGTGAAATGAATTGAAAAGTCTTTTGACGTTATTGAAATGAAGCTTTTGTGAATGCTTATATTAAATGTTTTGTGAAGAGGTTTAGCCGAGGGCTATTCTTGTTGCGAAATGTTTTGTGAAATGGATTTATTGGTGTTGATTATGGATTATGGATTGAGTTATAATTTGCTGCTGCTCGTAGTACTATGTTGAGAACCCAGTGAGGGGGGAGTATGCATACTGTCAGGATATCCTTCTGGGCCGAACCGCCGGCTTATAATAGGTGGTAGACCTTGCCAAGAGGGGTAAACTTGGTCGCCTTTGTCACGGCGTTAAACTTGACCATAGTTTGAAAACGAGCATGAGATTGGTTGATGGATAGACCATTGATGGCTGGCTATTGTTGAGAAGTGCGTATTGACGTGTTATGTGATGAGATTAGTCAATGGATAGACCATTGATGAGTGGTTATTGTTGTTAAGCGAGTTTTTATTGAGTAATCTGATACGGATGATTGTTATTGAAAAGTTATTATACCTTTGAGATATTTTTGGCTATATTGTATATTGAGTTTGAGTTATGGGTTATGATGTTTTGATACTATTGCATAGTGATTGTTCGATCCACTTTGAAGAGATGTACTATTCACTGAGCTGTGGTTGCTCACCCCTCTATTTCCCCAATCTTTTCAGGTTCCTCGGCTAGCGGCCTTTAGTACGAGAGCGCTATCACGGGGATGTTTGGGAGATAGATTTTTGGGTATGATTTTGGAGTTGCTTGTAAGGTTGTTGATAGTTCGTCAGGTTGGCTGAGTTCTTGATATACATGTTCTTTTGGTGGATTATAGAAACTCTGATGTTGTAACCAACTCTTGGGTGCTTTAAGGCTGCGTCCTTTGGGCGAAAGGACGGCCGTGTCATTCCCCATCTTGGTAGGTTTTGGGGTGTGACATTTGTTGGTATCAGAGCTTAGGATATGATTTTTGGGGTGCATAGTCTATGGGACGCTGTGAGGTAGTGTGGTAGAACGTGTCAATCTTTTGTTAAAGTATTGGGATGTATGATTCATTTTGAGTCCAAATGGTTATCGATCCTGATTCAGAGAAGCATACTTCACTCTCTAAGGTAGTAATTTCTCAGTTGCGAATCATGTGTTCAAGAAGTGTGTTTCGAATGGATGATAAAGAGTTGCATGGAAATTTGGTGGAGTTGAATATACATGATTTTGATATTATTTCAGGTGATTGATTGGTTATCCTCACATTATGATATTGATGTGATTACCTGGCCGATACGAAAGACATAAGAAAGAATGTTGTGAAGTTGGAAAGTATTGTTGTTATCAAATGTGTTTCTTGAGAATCACCGGATTTATCTGCTGATAAAGAAATTGATTTCTGTATTGAATGGATATTGGGTGCATCAGTTTCTTTAAGACACCGCATTGCATGACACTTTCTGAACTTGAAAAAGAAAAGGAGACAATGTGCCTAGAATTGTTTTCGGAACAAGATATGGCCATTAAGAATTTCTTATCATGGGTCTTGGATTAATGATTGTGCCTTTTGCTTTCATGTTTTTGATGAATTGAGTATTCATAGAGTGTACAAATAGATCTATAGTGGTGTTCATCAAAGACATATTGATGTACTAGAAGAGCTTGCAGAAAGACAAATAACACTTGAGGATTTGAAGCAGTTAGTCAGTAGAATCGCTCTACTAATGTTATGGAAGTGATAAACATGATAATTGTTCTGATAAGTTGTGATCTCTAGATAGTAAGTTGGGATTTTGAGAATTACATCGTGACTGATTGAGATAGATTATTATTTCTGATTATTATTTCTTGGTTAGAAAAGGAGAATTTATATTGGAAGTCCTGATACGTGTCGGTATTTGATATGATAAGAATTGATCTTAGAAGTTATAAGCTTGAATTGACATTTGAGACGGAGATTTACTTATGGTAAATAAGTGCGATCAGCTTGTGAACATCTGAATAGTAGGTTATGATCTTACTTTAAAGAATTTTGTGGAACTAGTGGAGGCTATCAATTTCAGTTGTGATTTTCAGTAAAATAGTAACAAGAGGTGAGTGCTTTAGTCTTTGAATTAAGAAGTAGAAAGATGCAACATATTTAAGGGCTTAAAAAGTTGGAGAAGTACGGAGGTGTGTCGATTTTTATACTGATTTTAGATCAATTCAGTGAAACTTAGTTGGGAGTTTACTAGTTGCTGCTGTTGTGTCTTTTATTTTGGCTTGGTTGGATGGTGAGGAAGGTGGAGAGATACAAATAACTGTAGTTGTGGAACCTCTTGTGATTTTCTTGATTTTGATTGCGAATGCCATTGTTGGAATTTGGCAAAAGAACAATGCAGAGAAAGCACTAGAAGCATGTTTTGCCTTGTAAAGGATAATAAAAGCAAGCGAGTTGTTGCCTTTGATACCGAGAATATATACTAAGATTTTGAGGAGCGGTTTTGACGAGGAGATAAAGAGGGTTATTATGATCTAAATCTTAACTCGCAAGAAACAGAACAAGTTGGACAAGGAATTATACTATAAAAGATTTTAAATTAGGAATCGAGGCTTGTTCTGTGATGTCTAAGGGTGTAGAAGACTTTGAATCTGATATGAAGGTCACTTTGGGCTTGAGGAG
This sequence comes from Syzygium syzygioides, assembly GCA_031216285.1. NCBI lineage: Eukaryota > Viridiplantae > Streptophyta > Magnoliopsida > Myrtales > Myrtaceae > Syzygium > Syzygium syzygioides. The sequence goes on along the minus strand of CM062248.1, from coordinate 34,370,850 downwards.
TCATAATGTGGTGACTGAGGAAAGCTTTGATGCTCTCGAGGTAACAAAGGATAGTGTTACTATGACAAGGGTGTTAGAGTTCAAGGACAAGTCCTAGCCTTGTAAAACAGATTGCAAATGCAACCAATGATCCACCTGCGCTACAATCCTCATACAAGCAATATTCACTGAGTGATGCAAGTCAATTGTAGCTGGATGAATGTAATAGACCTGAGATATGGCCTCACCAGTGGTTGGTGTAATGGTAGCAAATTGAGAAAGCAGAGCACAAACATAAGAGGAGATTGCATGGGTTGGAACAATATCGACTTATGGTGAGAGAAAAATTGGTGAATTGATTGCTAAGGCCATGGAGAAAGGTTGGCGTGGAGGGTGTTACTATAATCTCTTCTCGAGTTGTTAGTAATGACAGGAAAAGTATTCAAAAGTTTTTATGCAATAAATAATAATTGATTTGCACGAATCTTCAAGTGGATGATGTGATATTTTTGGACTATGTACGTAATAGAAGTGAATAAAATGTTGAAAGGAGAATCAACAATGTGTGAAAATTCAGGTTGTGATATGTTTGATTTTTGGATATTTTGCGGATTATACTTCAAGTGATGGCGAATGATAATGAACTTTATGATATCGAAGAAAATTGTCGTGATGGTATTTTATTAATTGATGATACTTTGGAGATATTAGAGACTATGTAGGAATTGATAAAAAGAAGAAGAGGTGTTTGGATGCTAGACTACTTGGGTAGCGTGATCTTTTAGGCATGACAAATTGTAAGTAATAATTTTCGACGGATTTATTTGAGGATAATAATGCGAAATGGGAAGATTAAGCAATAGATGTGAAATTAGAAATTGTTTAGTAGTAGTGGACGGAAAATAAAATTTCAGAATCTTGGTGATGCAAATGGTAAAGTTGGGCTTATGCTTATAGACAATTGAAATCACATGGCGGCGTTACTTGTATGATAAAAATGCAAAGTCTTTATGGATCACAAGAGCCTAAAGTATATTTTTACTCAAGAAGAATTGAACATGAGACAGATGAGATGGTTGGAGCTTCTGAAAAAAAATTTGATTTGTTTGTCCATTATTACAAGCAAGGCAAATGTAGTAGCAAATGCCTCGTAAGTCTTCTGGAAGTTATAACTTTACTCGTTACTTGGAAGTCTATTCTCGAGGATATGAGCAAATTGGACTTGAATGCTATATGAGTGATTGTTGGTCGATTGACCAGGTTCGCGCACTTTTTCTCATATCAATTTGGCCTTTGACTGGAAATTATGACAAGGTGATATGTTAATGAGATAGTGAGGCTTCATGGAGTTTTGGTAAGTGTCGATTTTGATAGGAATCCAGATTTGTGTTTAATTTTGGAAGAATTTCTAAGAAGCATTGGGTACTAAACTCAACTTCGGTACAACTTTTCACTCACAGATAAATGGACAGTTAGTGAGAATGATCTAGATGCAAGAGGACATGTTGAGATCCTACGTTATTGAATTTGGTGGTTCTTGGGATGAACATCTATATTTGGCAGAGTCCTCTTATAATAATAGTTATCATTTGAGCAGTAAGATGACGCCTTTTCAAGTTCTGTATGGTCGAAAATGCATAACTCCTATATGTTGTGATGATGTTGGTGAGAAAGGCCTAACTAGGCCCGAGTTCATTTAGCAATAAATATATAATATATATATCAGGTTGGTTTGGAACGTCTCAAAACGGCTCAAAGTCGTTAAAAAAGTTACACAAACCTTAAACGGCACAAGGTGGAGTTTGATCCGAGAGATCATGTATTCTTAAAGGTTTTGTACTATGAAGGGTGTTATAAGATTCGGCGTACATGATGGGTTCCATTTATCTTAATTGCGGAGATATGTGTCAAATCCTCAACATGTGTTAGATTTTACATCATTGAGGTTAAGGGTAACTTAATATATGAGGAGCAATCTATTCGCATTGTTGATACGAAAGATCAGGTGTTGCAGCGGCAAGCTATTTCTTATTTGAAAATCCAATGTCAGAACCACATGGAAAGAGAGGCGCCTGAGGAGAAGGCGAGATGCAAATATCCTTATTTGTTTGTTGATTGAGGTAAGTGCAAATTTCGAGGACGAAATTTCTGCAAGGAGGGGAGAATTTAATATTTAAAAAAAAAAAAGTCAAAAAGTCAAAAAGTCAAAAAGCAAAAAAAAAAAGAAGCTACAGTGGAATACTCGGTCAAATTAAAAGGAGCCGAGAGCTTCTCAGCCCAAACAGAAACAGAGAAGAAAGAAAAAGAGAGAGAGGGAAGGAGAAGGAAGAAGAAGAAGAAGAAGAAGAGAGGGTTTTGCGCCGCGCGGACCTCGCCTAGCCGATTCGACTTCGTAGCGCAACGCTCGGTAAGTACTCGTGCCCCTCGTTCGTTTGATCGGAGAAGTTTTCCGATTTAGGGTTTAAATTCGGAATTTTGGGAAATTCGAGCGGCGAAGTCTGATTTTTGAGTCGTTCAGCTGAGTATTTTTATAGAATTGGTAGTTTATGGTGTTACGGAGCCGTGGGATTTTACGGAACCTGATTTGGACTTACGGTTTGCCGGATATGAATTTTTGAAGTTGAGTGCGCGCAGTGAACAGTGCGCGAACAGTGGTTTTAGGCCGATTTTCGTCGGTTTTCGGTTCGATTTTGGGGCTGCCAAGTTGGGGTTCCTGTAGTACTCTGAATAAGCTTTCTAATGACTATAAGCTTGCTTGAAACGGAGTTCGGTGGAGGAATTTACGGTACAAACAAGTTTCGCATTTAAACTCCGCGTTGCGAACAGTTTGGATAATCTCTTTGGAAAAGCGATTTGTGGGTGCCTTTGAGTTGCCTTATTAGCGTTTGAGCGTCGTTTAGTCATTTCGTAGTTTTTACTGAGTTTTGATGTCGATTCTCGTTTAATTGTTAGGATTGCGATATCATCGGTTCGAGTGAGGGAAATTGTTTGATATTTCAGGATTTCAGGTGAGTGGTGCTATCTCTTCTTTGAGTTTATAAACTCATGTTTTCAAAGTGATAACGATTTGAGTATCGTAGGAGTTATTAAAGCATATTTATTGCATAAAAGCCTGGATCGGGCAATTACTACCTTTTAATATTTGAGGATGGTTTAAGAATGGTTTTATGAGAGGTGTTGTGAAATGATATATATGTATCGCTTTGCGAAATGATTATGGAAGCGTATTGCGATTGTGAAATGAATTGAAAAGTCTTTTGACGTTATTGAAATGAAGCTTTTGTGAATGCTTATATTAAATGTTTTGTGAAGAGGTTTAGCCGAGGGCTATTCTTGTTGCGAAATGTTTTGTGAAATGGATTTATTGGTGTTGATTATGGATTATGGATTGAGTTATAATTTGCTGCTGCTCGTAGTACTATGTTGAGAACCCAGTGAGGGGGGAGTATGCATACTGTCAGGATATCCTTCTGGGCCGAACCGCCGGCTTATAATAGGTGGTAGACCTTGCCAAGAGGGGTAAACTTGGTCGCCTTTGTCACGGCGTTAAACTTGACCATAGTTTGAAAACGAGCATGAGATTGGTTGATGGATAGACCATTGATGGCTGGCTATTGTTGAGAAGTGCGTATTGACGTGTTATGTGATGAGATTAGTCAATGGATAGACCATTGATGAGTGGTTATTGTTGTTAAGCGAGTTTTTATTGAGTAATCTGATACGGATGATTGTTATTGAAAAGTTATTATACCTTTGAGATATTTTTGGCTATATTGTATATTGAGTTTGAGTTATGGGTTATGATGTTTTGATACTATTGCATAGTGATTGTTCGATCCACTTTGAAGAGATGTACTATTCACTGAGCTGTGGTTGCTCACCCCTCTATTTCCCCAATCTTTTCAGGTTCCTCGGCTAGCGGCCTTTAGTACGAGAGCGCTATCACGGGGATGTTTGGGAGATAGATTTTTGGGTATGATTTTGGAGTTGCTTGTAAGGTTGTTGATAGTTCGTCAGGTTGGCTGAGTTCTTGATATACATGTTCTTTTGGTGGATTATAGAAACTCTGATGTTGTAACCAACTCTTGGGTGCTTTAAGGCTGCGTCCTTTGGGCGAAAGGACGGCCGTGTCATTCCCCATCTTGGTAGGTTTTGGGGTGTGACAGGTATAGCACCCCAGACAGATGTACACAGAAAGTCTTGCGAGGAAAATCCATAGCTGAAACTTTTCTTCAACTCCCATAGCTGAACTTTCATCAGTTTCTTTTTGCACTTGAAAATTGGCCAACAACGTTCGATATACCAATTCAAGCAGCTAAAGTAACATATCAGGCTCGGACAACCTGCCGGCATAGTTGACATTACAACAGTCAGGAAACTTTAACCCAGTCTCATCACAAGCTGCCTTTGAAACATGTGGACATGATCTGACGTCAAGATATTCCAGGGAGTGGTATTTGTCCAAAATAATGCCTAATCCTGTCACTGTTATATTGGGACAGTTGCTGACTTTCAAAATAATGCCTAATCCTGTCACCGACTTTGTGACCTATTGCCCTCTTTATACCTCTGGGTGCTTGTCAATCAGAGGCTCAACTATTCTATTGGATTACTTGGACAAGGTCATGAAATTTGGGGGGCTGCTGCTCTTTGCTTGATTGGAAGATGATCGCCCTTTTGCATGTCTTCTCTCAGTCAAACCAATAATCTTTAAAAGAAGTCCTCGGCTGCGTGTGACGTCGTAAACTATCCGATGTTACAACGTCCCAATTATGCCACTTGGGAAAAGATGCAGACAAGTGAAAGGAATAGCAATTCCAAGATTCCTTATCATCTGCTTATCTTATCATTCCTTGGGAAGTCAGAGAAATGACAGTTGACCAGGAATCATCAGTATTGGCAGTTACCTCATAGGCCGAAAATTTGGAAGGGATGAGACACGGACTATCACGCTTTGTCAACTGCTTGACACTCTAGGTGGGAATGAGCTCTTTTCGCTTCCCCGCATTTTTCTTTATCTTTCGCGCTGCCTTTTAATACCTTAAAGCTTAAGGACCCTAATTGACCAATCAACTCATGTGGGTGACAAGGCTGATGTGGCCGTGACATGGCAATCCTCTTCAGAAGAAGAAAAAGTAAAGAAATGCTCGGCTTTTGCAGCAGCTCTACTTTCATTCATCCGTTCTCAACTGAGTGGTATACTGAGATGGGCATAAACAGTAGTTAGGAGGCATGTGCAGCTCAGCATGGCCTATTGCCCATTTCAAGCACACCACAGCACCAAGGGTTTAATAAAGAAAAAGAAAGGAATAGGTCATGTGAAAGAGATTCATGCAAAACCTGCACATGGGCTCCTATAACTTGTGGCTTTATGTAGTCTCTTCCGGTCTTTCTTTCATCTTTTCTTTTTCTTTCTTTCTTTTCTGTGATCTGGTGTTGGCCTATGAACTCTCTATGACGAGAACAGAGGTGTGATATGAGTATGTCCCCAACTTCCCTTGAGAATAATGAGATTGAGCTTACTGCTGCTTCATTGCTGATTCAGATAGATGAGTGATTGCTTCGCCAGCAAAAGGCCTTTAGGTTCATTTGCCAAACCTTCAGCATGGCACAATACTTAGGTACGGGTTTGGTTGTCATATCCTCTGATATTGCCTAACTGTAACACTGCAAAACTGCACAAAATCGTGGAAAATGGAATTTCTAAACATGGTGACGTGGGTCATTCTCATGTTTGCAGAACATGGAAAAGATCATGCACGGTCTTACATATCTTTTTTGGGCCAACAAAGTCGCTTCCTTGGGTGATAAGATTATGGTGAGTTCTTTTAATGACCTTTCTCGTGCTATCCAAATAAGGTCTGGCGTCAGAAAGTTAAAATTCCTGCTCAAAAGCAAAATACGTTGACACATCCAAACAGTGCTTAGACAAAGGGATAGATCATCGCCAAATCAGTATGTTTGGTTTACCCTTTATTCAAAATAATATGATCTTTCTCACAATTACTTTTAGAGACCGGTATAACTGATGGAAGCAAACCCCAAACCCGCCAATCAAACAGGAGAAAAAACGGGAAAGAAATAAAATAGAATAAAGAACATATAAGCAGATTCATTCCACATACTTGCAAACAAAGATAGTTTGGGAACTATATTTTTTTTTTCATTGAAAGTTGATGATCTATTCCTAGAATATCTGTCGAAATATATTGCGATTACTACTAGGATAATTCATGAACATTTTAATTCTCTACTAAGAATCAAATAAAATGATGAGCATAGAACCTAAAATTCATGGTGTTGTTCAATGAGAATAACAAAACTTGAGCCATCTACTGGGAAAATAAATACAAAAGCAGAACCCAGATCCACTATCTTTACAATGTCTTGATGAAAATCTCGATTTTGCGCCAGTCCTCTTTCTAAAAGTAGGGGGGGGGGGGGGGCGGGGGGAAGAGAGGGGATCACACATCATCCTACTTAAAAAACTCCAACAAAGTGTTTGAGTCTGCCTTTATGATGTTGATGATGAACAGAAAAACTCTAACAAAGTGTTTGAGTCTACCTTTATGCTGTTGATGATCAACAGATGAGTTATGCAGCCAAAAGTTGGCACTCGCCAGCCATTTTATCACCTCTTTATATAGACCTGAAGATAACCAAACTTCAGCAAAGCAAAAATCTTTCTTCTTCCTTAACAGTTCAGGAGCTTATAGGCCAGTACTTTGAGAGAAAAGAGCATAACAACTTCTCATTGAAGATGGCAACCAAATTTCTTGATCACGTAATGGGAATTCCAGTCATTGCTGCATCATACGCAGTTCGGAAGTCATCAAGAGCCATTTCATCCAAGCCATACAACCATAGTCAATCTCACATGCGTTCTCCAGCAAGTGTGTCTTCCAAGCGCAATTCAGTGCTTAAAAGAACGAACAAGTTGGGAAAGAAAGCTGACGTTTTCGCACATGGCATCCAAGAGCATGGTAATTACACTTCTTTGCATCCGAAAAGATTGCAAATCCGATGAAGAGTTGATCAAATTATTTGAAGTTTGTGGGGGAAATAAAGTGCACCCCTTGTGGGAAAAGTCAAATCACAAGAATCACATATCCTTCAGTTTTCCCTTTGGAAGAAAACTCAATCTTAAGACTTGCCAATTCAGTCCAACCAGCTACTTATAGCCATTTCAACTCGCTTTATCAGTTACATGGACTGAATCAGCATCAAAGATCTGTATTTTAAATATTAAATAAACCCTGCAATCTAGAGAAAAACGAGGGTAGCGCTATAAATTTTTGTGAAGTTTTCTCTCTTTGTGATTCTGTGACCAATCTGTTTTTCATCTTGAAATCAACTAACAACTCTATTGTTTTGACTGTGCAGTGAGATTAAGTTCGAAGATCTCAGAAACTGTGAAAGGGAAGCTGAGTTTGGGGGCAAGAATTTTCCAAGTAGGAGGGATGGAGAAAGTTTTCAGGCATCTGTTTAGTGTCAGAGAAGGGGAGAGACTCACAAAGGCTTCCCTGTGTTATCTGTCAACAACAGCAGGTCCTATAGCAGGTCTCCTCTTCATCTCTACAGAAAAAGTTGCCTTCGGCAGCGAGAGGGCGATAAAATTGCCATCCCCAAATAGAGAAGCTGTCCGAATCCATTACAAGGTAATTAGCAAAGCGAACGTGAAACTCTTCTGCGCTATGCCCCTTTATACCCTTTATTTATCTTTCCCCATAAAATAAAGATTAATGACGAACTTCTTGCTTATCTACAGGTGTCAATCCCACTATCCAAGATAGAGGAGGCAAACCAAAGTGAAAATGTTGAGAGGCCGTCAGAGAAGTACATACAGATAGTCACGATTGACAATTTTGATTTCTGGTTCATGGGGTTCTTAAATCATCAGAAGACACTGAAGCACCTTCAACGGGCAATCTTTCAAGCATAGCAGGCATGGCAAGTTGGTCACTCGTAATTGACAAAAGAGCTGCTCGCTCAACAGCCCATGCGACAATTTCATTACTTGAATCGTGGAAACTACACGATTGCAGAAACTGTATAGAATTTTGTTAGTAATGCAGCACTGCTAAAATTCGAGTTATTCTGAATCTTGCTTCCTGAACAACAAATTAACTCCAGCTTACGAGCCTCTCGACTTGCTCATTATAAGCCCGATTTCTTGATTTGAGACATGTTCATCCTCTTAACTGAAGAAAACTATCCATAAGGACATATATCGAGTACAGAGAGAATTTCCATCAAGCGTTTATCCTTCTTCAGGACCTTCCAGAATACAAGTTTAAATGAACCTATTGGAGCTAGAAGCGAATGACATTAGGCAAATGCAAATAGCATAAGGATGCTTAAAATCGAGGAACGGAGCTATTTCCTGAAACAATATGACCCTTTTGAGAAAGATGTCATCACATATCACATGTTACCTTAAAAGTACCATCTCAATTCCAATAAGATTCCATTCCCTCTCACTCCCTCAAGGATACCCTGCAATGTGTAGCATCCGCATCCTTTCTTCTAATCTTCATGGGAATGAAAATTTTAAGTCAAGACAGATTCCCATGATCCTTCAAACTAAAGAACTTGGATTAGTCAGATAAGCTTGAGCAAGTCCAGGCAACAGCAGAGTAGAAAGTATTTACAACTTCACTTGTCACAAGAACCGAAGAGGCCATGGCTCCTTCTGATGGATCAATTAAACTCTGTTTCAAAATAGTGCAAACCAAACACTGAGGATTTTCACAAATTTTATAAGGTAACTTGCTCGTGGACTGTTTGCTGGAATCAAACTTCCAGCCACAGAGCAAAACAGTGAATACTCGTGTTGATCTAAGTGCAACTTATCCCAATACCCTCATCTGCATAATAGTCTATCTAATCCATAATCGCTTGACGAGAATTTGCATAAAATATACAGATAAGGCACTGCCTTAGTATGCAAACACCCAGTGTATGCTGGAGATAGAAAGGAGCATTGAAGAGTAATAAAATTTGTAGGAATGTCAGGAAAGAAAGCAAGTTTGCTGCAATTTACATAGATAAACTTCTGGTTACATATAACTCAAATCAAATGACTCTCCATTCGATATCCATCACAAAATGCACAAGCACTAGGAATAGATGGATACCCCTCCGAGTTGTGGTATAGCACCCCGGACAGATGTACCCAGTAAGTCTTGCAAGGAAAATCCAGTGCTTAAACTTTTTTTTATCTCCCATAGCTGAAACTTCATCAGTTTCTTTTTGCACTTGAAAATTGGGCGACAATGCTTGATGTACCAATTCAAGCGGCTAAAGTAACATATCAGGCTCGGACAACCTGCCAGCATAGTTGACCTTACAACAGTCAGGAAACCGTAACCCAGCCTCATCACAAGCTGCCTTTGAAATATGTGGACATGATCTCACGTCGAGATATTCCAGGGAGAGGCATTTGTCCAAAATAATGCCTAATCCCGTCACTGTTATATTGGGACAGTTGCTGACTTTCAAAACCTTCAAACTCAATTCATGTTCCACGCTAGCCAGACCTTGGAAGGCGGCATCAGTCACCTCTTCACAACACCCAATGTCAAGAGCCTCCAGATATCTGCATCGAGCAAGGATGCTGCTCAGAGACAAGTCGGATATGTTCAAACACCAATTCATTCCCAAGATCTTGAGACTATTTCCACATGCAGCTGCCAGAGATTTTATAGACTCGTCAGAGATATCACGGCAACCACTAACAACAAAGGTTTCAAGATCCGTGCAAAAGCTGGCCAAGGATAAAACGGACTGATCTCCTACTTTACAGCAATCCAACAGCTTAAGAGTCCTTAGAGAAGAAGAACAAGACTTTGCAACATTGGAGATCCCCACGTCTCCTACATTGCTACATTTACTAACATCTAACAGCTTGATTTGTTGACACCCACTAACCAGGTCCATGATTCCTTGATCAGTTATATTGGTGCATCCTTCCAGCACCAACTCTTCCAAGTTGGGACAATTCCGTGAAAGACCCATTAACAATACATCACTGACAAATCTGCAAGAGGCAAGATGCAGGGTGCGCATATCATGACAACCCTTAGCAACCGCCCCCAATCCCCGGTCCGTCAGCTTTCTGCAAAAGGATACATCTAATGACTGCAAGGACGAAAGACCATCTCCAAGTTCCAGCATTCCTTTATCAGTTATTCCTGCAACACAGGAGAAACAAAATCGTCTATGAATAGGTAATCCACAATGCACCTGTAAAGTGATTAATATCAGTAACACAGTAGCATGGCTCTTGGCGCAAAACAGTTTTGGCAGTGGTACAAATAAGAATATAATCAATCCGGGACAAACAAAGAATACACAACGACCAGCAAAAAGTCAATTCTATCCCAAAAGAGACTCATCCCATATTCAGAAAGATTGAGCAATAAAACAGTTTAGGGACAACCAAAAAAAAAAAAACCGTACCTTTACAGTTGCTCAGATTGAGAACCTTCAAGCGCTTGAACTTGTTGGCGACGACGGCGAGGTCGGCGTCCGTGACGCCCGGGTAGAACGAGCGCGAGACGGACTGCGAGAGGTCCAGCTCGACGACCCGGCCGAACCGGGCGGCGAGCATCACGAGCATGTGGGGGCCCGCGCGGGCGGCGAGCTTCCGGCGCTCGGAGCTCTGGAGCGCGAGCCACCTCTTGCACACCAGACCGAATATCTCCTTGTCCTTCTCGGACTCCAGCTTCGCCAGGACCGACCTCAGCTCGTCGTCGGTGAGGATGTCGTTTATGCAGACCTCGGCCGCCGGACCCCCCGCCTCGCCGCCGCCGCCGACGACGATCGGGGCGGACATGGTCGGGAATTTTGGGGGGTGAGGAGGCGATCGCAAAGGGGGGAGAGATTTGGGGAATTAGGGCAAATCGGAGAATAAAATCTGGGGTTTGTTTCGGAAGCAAGCAGAGTGCATAAAAATGCAACCTTTGAGAGAGACGGAACAACCTTTGCGTTCTAGTAAATTGGTCCACTGGCTTCTCTGTCGTCGGCTCTTGCTGGGGTCAGAGGTTGTTGTTCTGTTGCTGCGCGGCCTCCTTCGCTCGCTCTGGCTGGTGGGCGACGACAGCGACGACCACCATTTCTTCTTCTTCTTCTTCTTTTTTAATTTTCATTTTTATAGTTCTATCGTGTTTCTTATCTGACTCCATATTAAATTATTAATAGGGCGCAGCTTTTGTTATTTCGCGCTAAAAAAAATTAATGATTTTTCTCCGTGCCGGTAAATTTCAGTAGGTGCTCATTAATGACGAAGAAACTGTCGTGAGAAAGTGGCCGGGTTGATTACTCGTCCTTTGTTTTAACTTTTCGGATAACTCGTGAGTAAGATGCTGACACAATTATAATTTGCAAATTTTTAATTTTCATTTAGCGTTTTCAATTTACCAACTTTAATACGAAATTATCACCCTAACTAAGAGCGAGTCACCAACTTTTCTTGAACTATTATAAATTAATTTTGGGCTACTAACTTTTATCCAAGTCACTCGTCGATTGAGTTATCAACTCTTATTTGTCTTTGTCAACCCCCTCGATTATTTATTATTATTGTAAATTATTAACGTAAATTAGCGCAACGCATTAACTTTTCTCCCGTTAGATTACTACTGCCTAATAATGGGTTACCAACTTTTGTCCGGGTTACTTTTCGGCCTTTTTTTAATTGATTTATTCATTTGACAATTTTTATTTGTCTTGGTTAATAACCTCTTGACTTTCTAACTCTTTTCAAAGGTTATCAACATGAATTAGCGTGACCCACTAACTTTTTTTTGTTAGATTGCCATTCATTATTAAGTTACTAAATTGCCATTCATTATTAAGTTACTAAATTCATCTCGAGAGAGGATGTAGATATCGACCATACTACACACTAACGCTATACCAACCACACTTTTGCAACAAAACAAATAAAGAGGTTGTTCATGATGAGGGTATACTTCAGTTTGACAAGATAGTGGGATGGGATCACATACAAACGAACACTTCCATTATTCAATCGAATCTAAAAATGGGTTGTTGAGATTGGTACCCTTGGAACCTTCGTCAGCCCCAAGAGCGATCCCTAGAAAGGACAGATTTATTGACCCGTGTGGTGTAATTAACTGCAATTCGAGTTTTGACTAATTGTCATGGGCCCAACTTATCGCTTAATTGAAAGATCAGAGGACTGATTGTAAAAACTAAATAGAAGTGACAGAAAGATGACCAATGGTTTTGCAATCTTATAACATATTTAATCTGTGTAATTAGCTCATTCAGGCTGACAGTCTCAGATGCTGTCATATATGCCTTCGAAATTTGAATCTAAATTAGCTGAATCTGCTTCACATAGACTGTGCACGCAATGAAAATCATAAAAACTTTTTCTCACTTTCAAATGGAGTAGCTCGGGCACGAATAACGCTTCGAAATAACAATTTCTCATTAAAGCTCTGTTTTATCATGACTCCAAATCAGACAGATTCAACTTGTCTATGTTCCCTCGAGGACAAGGAATGGCACATTTTATCCTTCTATTTCAGATAACGGATGGGTGGCCACAAGAGGGTATCTTGTGAACAGATAAAGAAATGTCCATGCACACACTTCAAGGCAATTCAAAATAACTGTACTGAATCTCACGTATAAGGAAAGATAGTACGAGAGTCAATGGAAATTTTTTGTATTGCAGTCGAGTAAAATTTACAATATGTTCACATCTCTGTGTCTCCCCAATATGGTGATTACTCACCTCTCAAAACAAGAAATTTCAAACAGAAAGAATCGTTTAATCATTTGTAGATGAGAATTAAGTCAAGCAAGAGGAAAAGAATAGAGAACCAGTTATACTATGTCCCTTCCTGTGGTTACTACTCATGAAGGTCTTCTGCAACAAGTAAGGACGCAATCCTCCAAAAAATGGGTAAGCTCGGCGGTATACAATTTTGGGTTACTTCTAAAATGATCAACGTGAGGCGTCGAGACAAAATCGCAGGATCTGACCTCGAGACCCATCCTCCGCTGCTCCTCTATAAACGACTCCACGGACCCTGAAGGAATGACTCGGTCAGCTGAGCTATAGATGTATAGCTGGGGACAACTCGGTGGTCGAGATGACAATACGTCCAGCACATTGTTAAGCCTCCTGGTATAGATACAGAATAAGATAAGAACAACACCATTTGAAGTACACAATTTTTGCAGCTTTTCAGAGCATAACCAAAGCATGATCTTTATGTTTCTGAGCACGTGCCTTTGTACGGCACGATGCGGATGTTGATAATTGCAGGGAGAATGCTTGAAACAATTACGAGATCTCATGATACATTTGTTTATGTGAATGCAAAAGAAATGTACAATGGGAGCAACATACCTGTTCACAGAAGGAAGATTCAAAACAACCTGGAAGAACTTCTCCAGAATCAACAGCAAAGCTGCTTCGGTTACTGCAGGTTTTGGGTCTGAGGCCACTACATGGCTGCCCACCACCTCCGTACCCAACTCATTCAAACTTAAGGATCCTTTCGTCGCCACACTATGCTTTTTCAGAAATGCCGCAGAGAATCCAGATGCCCACACCTAAACATCCAAAAGAAAAGAAAGAATTATAGTACTGATCAAGGAACCAAAGATCACTCAAAAGAAAGACCAAGTTCCCAACAGCTTTTCACCTTTCCAATGCTCATCACAATCATCATAAAAAGCAAATATTCCACGAAAAGACCTACTAGTAGAAGAAACTAATAAGAGGTTAATAATAAAAGATTTAGAACCTATTGACCAGCAGATTATAGAAGAGCGCCAACAAAGAGACAAGGTGAGGTAAGCTTTGAAGAATCATTTACTGGTAGAATATAAGTCATCAAACTGAGAGGAACTTGACATTTATGGCAAACTTTAATGGTATGTCTTGAAAGTGCGTCCAGATGATTATGTTCTAACACTGTGCTATTACTAGAGCACAAGAGTCAATTACCTGGGCATCAGGTACCGCAACTGGAGCAGAATCTACAATGCAACCCCTTATTTTTCCCATCATAGAAGGATCCTGCTCCTGAAACTTCTCCAAAATAGCTCCATATCTGTAGTAGAACAGATCAGCTAACATGTCAGACCAATTTTACAGACCAAAAAAATAAGATGATCAGTAACATGCTCAAACAAGTTAATTAATAGATTAACTCAGAGAGAGAGAGAGAGAGAGAGAGAGAGAGAGCTCTCTTACGTTAACCATCCAGTATTGCTAAAAGTGTGAAAAACAATATTCTTCCCATGCTCATCCTCTAACCAATCAGCCAGATGCTTCACAAGTGACTCTATATCCTGCTCTGCTTTCCCTCCAACCTGGTAAGTCATAATCTTGGCCATGGGGAAGGTGAAGGTGATGGCATGAAATCCCATTGAAGTGTACCACTCCGCATATTTCTTCAAATGCTTCTGCTTTGCTCCCAACCAGCCCAATAGCACCACGACTGTCCTTTGCTTTTCTGAAGAACAATCTGAAAACCCCGAAATGTCTAGAGAATGCGGTTCAGGTAAATGCCATCTGTACAGAACATCAGAAGCTGAAGCCGAAGCCGAGGCAGGGTGTGATCTCGCAGATGTGTTGGGTTTCGGACCTTTCACCAATTCCGCAGATCGATACAAATTTATTAAGGTCGGAGAAGCCACAACAAAAGAGCACAAGAGATTTGCATTAAGATTGTGACCCAAATGAGGAAATCGATCCTTAGTGTTGGGAAGAGGCATTCGGATTCTGCTCACGAATGACAAACTCGAAAGCTTCGAGACTGATATTTGGGAAACCCATGACGAATCTGAGTCATGCGGTGCATTAGATGTACACAAAGAGTCGAGCGGTTCAGGATTGGAGCAAGTGACCGATGATTTTGAAGGAGACAATTTCTCAGGTAGGTCAGCTGTGACGGATGCTGCGGCAACTGCGGCGGCTGCCACAAGAGGGCGTTGAAAGATCCCGGACAACGAACCCATCAGGTAAATGTAGCTCAAATTCTATTATGCCAATCCAAAGGTACCCCGATCACACAAGCAAAAGAATTGTAGTAATAATGCCAAGACAGTCAGGTTGCTCTGAACCAAGAAAGCCCAGAAATAAGATTGACCTGCAAGAATTACGACAGACCACCGATGTAGCAGGAATAAAGGGACCCGAATCCAAAGAAGAGAACCCGGCAACAAATCAAGAAAATGGGGACTTTCTATTTGACCTGGCAACAATTCAAACCCTCGCTCGCTTATAATACGCATGCTCTGGGTTGGTGCTGTTCAAGGAAACCGGGCTGTCAAACGTGGGTTGACAGCCCGAGCATAATGAACTAGTAAGACGCCCACCGACCAGGAACGCTTCTTTGACGGTCAAAGCCTCCCCTGGTTAGAGAAAGGCAGCTGCAACGAACAAGAGGAACACGGCAAGAGATTAAACAAACAAAAAGAGAAGGGTCAATTTGATGCAGTTCACAAAAAAAAAAAGAAGATTTAAGAAGAATAAAGCGCCCAATCAAAACGAGGAAGCCATCTATAAATGGGCCAAAGAAAAGATCAAAACATGATATTGCTGAGTATGACCAGTGGGTCATAAAGGACACACGAAAGCGGTTGAGTGGCAATCACGCTCCGATGATATAGGAGCCCATACACATCAGAACCGACGAGCATAATTGAAAAGAGACAACCACGATCATGTGAAAGGTCGAAAAGGGGCAAAACCGGAAAAGGAGACGGACGGGTCGGTGACGCGTGTCCGAATTACTTCTATGCCCCCCACCGGAGTCCAAAACGAGTCGTACGGGTCTCGCAAAAGACTCCGATCGCGGGCACGCAAGCCCTTCCTCCTCCCTGATCAAATTTTTGAACCCCCCGGAATTCCCAAAAAGAAAAAAAAACCCCGAAACTCCTCCCCCTCCATCGCGAGGAGTGATCCGAGCTCGACTGCGAGTGCGCGAAATCTGGGGCACTGCGCACATCTAGAAACCGCATTCCACCTTCCAAGGCCTGATCCTTCGTGAATTTGCAATCGCAAAACGCATTGTTCGAAATCAAATTCGTTGGGAATTTCCAACGGGAAGCTCGAGCTCATCACGTGACAAGGGGAAGAAAAAAAAAAAAGAAGACTACTTTTTGGGCCATCGAAGAAGGGCCATTGCCCACAAGATCGAACGCTCGCCGAAACTCGATTCAAACAAAGCGGAAAACCGACGCACCCCGCTCCAAAGGACGAAGGGCGCGGAGAAAAAAAAGGGCAGCTTCGGCAATGGGGCACCAATGGCGGAAAAAACACGAAACCCAACCAAAAGCGCCGAAGCCAAGACCGAACGCACCTGGACGGAGCGGGGAGGAGGGGGGGGCGGCGACGCCGCGGGTCTCCTTCTCCGGTCCAAGAGCGCGGCGGAGGGAGACGGAGCGACGGAGAATCTCTCCTTGGCTTCGGGAGAGGGGGGAAGTAACTCCGGGTTTTGCTCGTATTTATTTTTGCGCTTCGGGGTGGGGGAGGTGTCCTAAAATCGCTCGCGCGTTTAGATTGATGTTGTTTATTTTTGGGTTTTTTTTTCCCTCTTTTTCTTTCTTTGGGTTCTTTTCTTTTGCCTTTTTTACCCGAGTGCGACGCTGCCCGCTTTGCTTCGCGTGCCATTTATGCAATCCCACCCCCCCACCGCTCGATATTCGCACGGGATCCTCGCCCGACATTTGATGGGCACTGATCTCCCCTTATTTAGCCTTCTCTTTTCTTGGGGGCATGGAGCACGCGCCTTTTCAAAAACTCTAACGAATCCATCCGATCCGAATTTTTTTTTAATGTTAATTATCCTTTTTAATTGAATCTGAGACATGCACTCCCGCGCCCGTACGAATAAATCGGAATGGAACGCGAGGTGTGGTTTAAATATCATACGAATTGTTGAAAACACGGCTTTCTTAAGGATTTGCGTTTTTTTTTTGTTCCTGACCATATGCGTGGACCGTTGGATAAAACTACGGCCGCGATACGAATTTTATAAGTTAACATGGAATGGAGATATGCTAATTAAGAATCACCCTGAACAAGAAACGCTTACCACGTGATCTGAATTTAAAACTAGAAACTTCCTCTCCGTAGCTCTTCTAGTCCCTCAAATTTCTGCGATGGTGATTGGTTATTACCAACGCGGAACGCAGGAATCGGTCACGGATCGATGCTGTGTAAGAGCTCTTTTTCAACTCTGTCTTCCTCCTGCGATGTGGAATCGACATACGCAAGTTCCGAGAATATCCTTCGGACATGCTCGTAGAAAAGGAATAGGAATAGACGACATATATTAATATTCATATTTAAAGGTGGTTGGGGTCCCTGAAAGTCTCCATGCTGCGGGGCAATTGCCCATGATTCTTACATGTCGCTTTCTGTAAATGGACAGAATCCGGTGGCATTGAACTGTGGCCATCAAGCCTTTCCATTTCTAAGCGCTTGTACTGTCTCCAGAATATACCCAAGCATCAATGCCCACCCACAGCTTGTCCTCATCTTTACTCTCACCGACTTTTTTTTCTGGATCAGTATTGATCATGGAACCGAACCCAGATCGCCGAAAGCCGAAAGGCCTGCTTCAAAAATTGGATGGGTAAAAGAAATTCCTCAGTTGAATATGGAAACAAATGAGAACCTAGCTTTTCCTAATTCGCAGTAGAGGACATTTGAGCAGAAGTGGCCCCCAAAGAGATCGCATCTCATCCTCCGGTACTTTCCCTGTTAGCATCTTTAATATGAGAATACTGGGGGTTCGATGTCACCGCACTGCCACGCAGATCATTGTAATTCTTGCAATGCAATGGCATTAAGAAAACATGAGAGAGAGAGAGAGAGAGAGAGAGAGAAACTTTTGCCTTAACCCTTTGTTTCTAGAGTTACATGACTTGGACGGGTTTCTAAAACAAGACCTAGAAAGTTCCCATCCTTATAGTGACAATATGATTTGGTAAAAGGCAAGTAGCCAGTTTCATCTATAACATCTACAAAGGGAAGAAGAATTTGCATAGTTACAGCAAAAACAACAAACCTTTTTTGGAATGTAAAGGTCGAATCGATCAGGCTGACGTAGCTTGACACCCCAAACTCAGTTTAGCCATCTCTACATCACACTCGAATGTGCATACTTTGGTTTTGCTGGTCAACCTGGTTTAACAGGTAAAGAATAGCGAAATGGTGCATTTCAAAGAAGTTTTCTCAAAATTGAATTTGGTACAGCACCCTTAGAAGCTAAATATGTCACGACTATAGCTTCCACTTAAAAGGATGCCTTCACCTACATTGTGTGTCTTCACAAGTCACAGCCCAAGCCCCTACTTTATAGACTGCAAAATAAGTTTATCAAACTAACATTTAAGAGCTCACAATCGCCAAACACTAGCTAAAAAATAATTGATCTGTTGAAAGGAAAGAGAATGATGTTAAGGAAACTGCATTAAAAAATTATGTTTTATGGCAAAACATCTAAAGAGAAAAACGTGATATAAGCACATTCGCTAACTCATAGGCAGGTAACCGACCCAAAAAAAAAAAAAGACGCTCAGAGGCAGGTCTATTAAAATGACTGAATGAGTAATGAGAGACAGAACAATGAGCAAGTTTACCAACGGAACTAGACCAATGCTACAAGGTAAAATCATCAAACACTAAGCTTAGAGGACAATTTGAATTGAATTTTGACTGAACAAATAAATTGTAGATTACTCACCGTTTCTCTTGAGGGTCATATCCACCGTTGACATTTTTCCTGAATCCCCAAGCATGCACATTGAAGGAGATATTACTCCATCAAATGGCATGTGTTCGCTCTGATGATGAAGGTTCATATTTTGTGAAATTGGAGTAATGTAGTAAAGAGACAGATCATATTTGCCCCTAAAACCACAAGCAGCCCTTGACAGCTTTCATGTCTATAGAGAGTAAATCACCACCGAACATGGCAGAACACTTAAACTTTACTAAAAAGAGAGAATCACCGGCCATATATTATACGCGTAGTCAGACTCTTGAATCACCAAATTCAATACGCAAGAGCTGAAAGTTGGGAGTACCAAAATCATTACATACACCTGTTTCATCCATTTGCACATGGATAGTTGTCGTGTCTATAACTACTCTACATGGTACTAAGTTTTCCTGACCAATGACAACAAAACAATTATCATATGTTCCATCTTTCGGGGCAAGATTTAATAAACAGGATTTGGGAGCCGAAATACTATGTTTTTGGCCACCAACTCCTTCTTGACCCTCGGTCTTTATAACAAGACGATGACAGCGACCCAAGAGCTCAGACACGTAGTTCATATCTCCCGCAGCAAGTGCATGCCGTACACGGGTGGATGAGACTTGTCCTCTCTCTTTTAAATCGCTGGCATCCATGTGGCTGAATTCTTGGTTCTTGTCCATTACAGACTTTATTATATAAGCACCCATACCACATTCCTGACACAGCCTTGCTAATTCCAATGCATCACCAGCAGCTTTATATCCAAACCGGTAATTTTCACCTGGCATAAGCACCAAAGCAAACTCAACTGAAAATGACGCGAGAAGAAACCTACATGACCTTACAAGGTCTGAAGTCTGGAGTCTCTTTGACCCAAGATGAAAAAAAGGGATGAAGGCTATCCTCTGTAATTGCAAAATAAATAGTACCTGCCACAACTCCTCGCACGCCTAGCTCCTTAGACAGCTTCTCAACAAACTGTTCAGGGCTGAGATATCGGACAGTTGAAAATTCTATTCGAAACTCTATAGGGACAACATTGCCACAGTATGATGCCCATGATGACAAAACCCGCCGCCGATCAGACTGGGCAACTATAGGTACCCTATTTGAGAAACATATATATCATGTGAAATCTTCATTTAGAAGTTGCATTTGTATTTATAGCCATATAAACAGCAAGCAGACAATAAAAACACTTCGTCTGCAAAATATCGCTAGCCTTGAAGTTTGATGACAAGGAGCAATGAGATCAAAAGGAAATGAAGATGCAAAGAAGATCATATAAATTGCAAAGTTCAAAAAATGCTAGAAAGTATGCAAAAACGATAACTCAAGCGGAAAGCAGAATTCAAGGAAACAATAATGACTATTAGCCACTATAGTTCAAAATCCAATTACAATTAGCAATTCAGAGAACCTCCTCTTACTGCATCTATAATGATGATGTTTCACAAATTCACCAGAAAAGGCATGGTGTGTGGCTAAGAATTTTTGTGCCATTCCTAAGCCAAAAAGTACATCCTATAGCGCTCGGTTTGTCTACTCGGATGACCAAAGTCCATAAAGGGTATTCATTTCATTTCATGGCACTAACAGCTGCCCTTCAACATATACCAATGTCTTTATCATACATGCTCAAGTGTAAATTGTGCAAGAGGACTCTATCAGATCAAACATACATGAATCATCTCGTAAACTGATAACTTCCCAATAAGCTGACCAAATGGATCTTACGAAAAAGAAAATTAATTTCGTAAAAATTAACAAGTGAAGAAGAGGAAGAAAATAATCACATCTAGCCATATCTACACAAAATTTTCCTTTCCCAGGTATGTGCAAACATTCCAAGTACCAGAAGCTGATAAAAGATAGGCTAATGAGAAATATTAGAACAAGATATTATGAAGAAGAGAGACCACAGAAAATTTACAGAGGCATTTTTTCCCACCTAGGTTCCCAACCAAGTACCTCAGCCATTCCTACAAAGGACAAAAGGAATGGCGTTCCAACTTTTGATGCTTGAACGGCAAGTTCTCGATGACCAATGTGAAGCGCATCAAACTTTCCAAGAGCCACTACACCTCCTTTTACAATGAATGACAACAAAATCAATGCACTGTATGAATACCGAGTGCATAAATCAAGAAATCAAAGAAAACTTCAAAGATCTCCATGAAACGGGTAGGCAACAAGCAAAATGAAGACGATGGCACTTGCAAATGTTTATAGTTGCAAAATATCAAGAAAGCTAACCAGAGGTGGCTTCACGGATAACTTCCAAAAAAACATAAGGTAAGGAGTCAATATTAACATTTTTCCCTTTTGCTTCTCCTTTCAGCTAAGAGTCCAATTCAACATAAATGTTTTCATGCACGAAGAGGTGAAAGTTTTACAAATCAGAGGAACTGATAAGGCATACTGTCTGGTGTGCAGTTGAAGAATTTCTCAGTTTGAGGTTTGACGGTTCACTCAGTTTGGCAACATTTGGCATGATATTTACATGATATTAAGGTGAAAGTTAGAATACCGATGGCAATTCACCAACACTAATAAACAAGGAGCAGATGGGGTTATGCGGTCTTCTGTGGTACGCATACTGGGAAACAAACATACTGACTTAAAATCATTCTTTTTTCTTCCTTTTATCAGAAAAAGGGAAGTAGATGAATCGGCGGCCAAAGTACATGAACTAGGGCTGGTCATGGTTCAATTTGGTTTGGTTTGGTTTGGAGGTATTTTCAGCCCATACCGAACTTATCGGTTTGGAAAAATCTCAACCCAAACCAAATCCAAACCAATAGAATCACAACTTACACCAAACTAATAACTTCGGCTTGTCATCGGTTTGGTTCGGTTTCAAAACCGATAAATCAAACTTATCGGTTTGGTTCGGCTCCGTTTCTCAGTTTTTGGTTTTCTAGGAACACCCCCAACATTAACCATTATTAGTTGCTCTCATCTTTTAATCTGGCGGCCAAGAGAAATGCGAAAAAAAAAAGTGAACATTCCCAGTTGCCCAGGATAGCTAGTAATTTAAATGGAGGCGTGTCTTCAAAGAATGGTAAGCTGAAGAATGACATCGGTCCAACTGCTGACACGAGAGTGAGAGAGGTACAAAGGACAGCGAATCGAAAGAACCTGGCTGACGAAGACGAGACTGATGCTAATGTTCTTCAGTATACGGAATCAACATTCAACTTCAAGCAGTGTGCAGTAACAAAATACAGGACTACTCATTGAAATGAACCACCGAAAAGCACGAACAGCAGGAAATTGCTGGGAGCTAAAAAAAAAAGGAAACCTGCCACCGAGGACGACCCTTCAGAGACAGGCCCGCGAGCACTTTCCTGTTGGCTGCGCAAAGAGAGGCAAAAGGAAGAAAATCCCAACCTCAGCCCAACAAGCAATACCAACATAAAGCTCCACTCCAGCAAGGACACGCGCTCGCAGGTGAAGACAGAAAGCAGGAAGGATTACGCGAATTCGCAAAAGTCGGTGAATGCAGCTCGAAACAAGCTCAAAGTATACCCAATCACAACAACCGAGGGCGAGTAAAGCAGATTAAGAGTACAGAAAAACCCAATACACGACCGAGCGAGTTTCCAGAACCTGAAACAATCGGAGAGAATGGGGACGCCGCCGCGCGATTGGGAGGGGCCGCCGGAGCAGGAGGAGCTCGGTCGGGTCTGTGACCGGCGGCCGCCGTCCCCGGAGGCGGCGGCGGCGGCGGCGGCGGCAGCGGCGGGGGGTTTCGGCATGAGGGGCGAGAGCTGGACGATCCTGGCGCCGCAAGGCCCGAGCCCGAGCCCGAGCCCCAGACCGGGGTGGTGGCGGCGGCGGCGGGGATCGCACACCCGGAGGTGGTGCGAGACGCGACAGCCGCTCGCCAGCATCGTCGTCGCCGCCGCCCGCTAAGAAGCAAAGCACGGAAGGGAAGGAGGAGTGACTTTCATATTTCCACGCGGCTCCGCTTCGCTTTTGAACTGTTGGCCGTTCATGGTTTGGGGCTAATCTTGTGTTCCGGGCACTTTTTGAGCCACGTCATCGCTGATGCCCGCACGTGAACTTGAGCAGCGACGAACCCTACACGCAATACCTCGAACGAAAGGGACAGGACATCATGGGACTTGTTTCTTTGCCCGGGATTGTAATTGGCTTTTTGCCCATCTCATTCAGGTAACGATAGAAGGAGACTTTGATTTGATCCGACCCGGTCGATTCATTGAACATCCATGTAGGATTATAAGGTTCACGGTTCCAGCTCGATCACGATCTTGATCTCGTCAAGCTAGAGTTACGGATGGCCTAGGGCTCGTGAAAAAGGAGTCTTGGAAGCGGCGATGCGTCCTCCTCCTCGTCCCCGTCCCATGTGCTCTATCATCTTGGTTTCCTCACCTCACTTTTCATCCTCTCCCATGTTTGGTCAAAACCGGCAATCAGCTCTCGTCTAATCCAAGCATCACAACTGTCGAAACGCTAGTTTTCGACCAACGCGAGATCTCATCAACAGCTAAAAGAAAGATCGAACATCATGAGAAGTTCAGTGCATGTATAAATTGACCGAATCACTGCCTCGTCTTGAGGCTTCAACACCACCACTTCCAAAAGGTACTCGAGTATTGACAGAAACAGAACACGATGCATCAGCATCGCACACCAAACTTCAACAGTTTCACTGTTGAATATCATATCTCGAGAGACCGACTTAACAATTCAAACTTTACTTGATCGCCCTGATGATAAACAGGACCCGCGGTCAAAACTAAATTACTCACATCTACCAAATTTGATCTTTTAGAAATGATGTACATCTTGGTTTCACCGCGCTCTCCCAAGTAGCTCGCAAAAACATTCTCACAATCTCTATGCATCGATCTGATCTCGATTCACAAATATAAGGGACTAATAGGAGAACAATATCAAATGAAATAAACAAAATGATATCAGTTGATTCTGGAACTGTTTCTTCTTCCCCACCATTTCTTCTTTACCCTGTCAGCAGCACCTTCATCGCTTCCAAGCTTATGCAAAATCACCTTTGTTTCCCGCAATCTCGACCCGTAATCCTTCTTCCAAGTTTCAAACATCTGCTTAAGCCTTCTAAGCTCCCTGTCGGGGTTCAGATTCGCGTCAACTTGACCTGACTTTACCTCCACAAGGAACTTTGCATCGTCACCAAACACTTGACTCCGCTGCTCAAATTCTTCAGCCAACCGGCTTATGACACTAAGGCCAGCACTCATTGGTCTCATGCCGTTACTGTCTTGGCCCTTGTAACTACTTCCGGTATCCCAATTGAAGTCTTTATCGTCACTATTATTGACTGAAGCATCAGAGTTTCTCGCAGAATCATCAATGGCCAGGCTTTTCTTAGCAATTGACAGGCTGGATTGCAGAGATCGCATTTGTTTCTGCCACACTTCTTCCATGGACTTCATTTTTAACTCGTATTCAGACCAGCGGCTTTCATATTGTTGTAGACGTTGATGAAGGATGTCGTTTTCCTCCTCTTTTTCTCTCAAAGCAGCCTCAGCTCTAAGGACACGACGCTGTAACTCAGCAAGGTAAGATGCCTTCACAAGCACCTCTTCTGGTTCACCACCCTGTTTAAAAGCTCGGGGTTATTTACCAGCTAAAAGAATTAACTTTTTGAGCGCTAAACAGGAAAAAGAGCAAATATGAGAGTAAGATGTACTTTAGATGCAGCAGCAAAACTTAATTGTCCAGGTCAACTTTGATTGCAGAATCCCAAACATAGAGAGAACAAGAAAAGTACTAATCAAGGATATTAATTCGCTCTACTTGAGGAGCATTTTTAGTACTCCTGACCTACGTTAGCCCACAATGATCTAATGGCTCATGGAAAGTGGGCAACATAGGCCAAGAGTCTATAATTTTCACTACTTTGAGACACATTTTTTTGGTATGCAAACTTGGATGCTGTCCTCAGATTGAGCACATTTTGCATGCTTTTCTCAGGCAAGATCCTCATTTCCTTTATTTTCTCTCTTGGTTATTCGCATCCGTGAAAAATTGAGGATAAATACTTACGACAGAACACATCAGAAAGACAGCTGCACCTTAAAAGGGACATGCAAAAGGACTTTGCAAATCACTAAACTGGCTTAATCACCAAACTTTGCATTAAGGCTAATTATGTTAAACGAGACAAGAAAGTATCGGGAAAAATATCTCATATGACATTGAATCAATCATCAAGGCCAAAAAGTAAAATTAAATCACAAAATACCTTCATCCCAGATTTCAGGAATCCTATGTCACCTGAGCATCTTCTGACCAACCAGCCACGGATACCTATAAAAACAAGATATGTGGATAGTAAGTGGGAATTTCTAAGTGGCCCAAATTTGAAGGACTCTTGATTAGGAGAGGCCCATTTTACTGGAATATTTGGAGACATGCAGGATATTTGATGCAAAAGAAACTTGTTCCTCTAGTACAATAGCAAAAGAAAAGGAGAAGAGAAGAAAGAAAAGGAAAAAAAACTGGGATAGACATGGCGAAGCTCAAGTCATTTTTCCCATCCAGCCAAGTTCATGATACATATATCAAACGCAAAGCAAGTGTTTGGATTTTACCTGATTGTATCATGACCGATGAATCACAAAGTTTATCGTATTTTTTCATGGCTATCCTGCCTTTAGCCCTTTTTTGTATAGTAACTGCAGCTCTATGCCTCTTTATTAAGACAGCATATTCCTTCCGAACTTTCTGCCCACGAGCAACTGCATTGACAGTGCAAATCAGACACCAAGCGCAGTAACACTAGTGACTTCCTTCAAAAAAAAAAAAGCAATCTAATATTTAAGAGGAGGGAATAATACATGATTGAAGAGTCACAATCCCCTTCTTAAGCTTCCTCATGTGAAGACGAGCTTGATGCCCTCTAAAGCAACTCTGAACACGTAAAATTCCATGCAGGGTACGGTTTCTAGTATCCTCAAGGACCCCAATCTGCATCAACAATTTGTGCTTGGCGTGTTAATACCAAATCACTGAGACGCATAAACATTGCAGAGCTGTGGAAACCAGCCAAAGCATAAATTGGACAGTTCTGGAATTTCTGCCAATGTTACGAGAGAATGAACATGAAAGTATGGGATATATGAATTAACACAAAAAATAGGGGAAGCTAGGAGGAGATGCGAATTCAAAACTCATTGGTCATGTTACATAGATGTCGATACAAGTACTAGATCAAAAGATATCAATTGAAGTATCAAGATTTCCAGTTCATCAAACATCTCCTATGTGTACAGTTCAAGAGAAACATGAAACCTATAAATGAGTAATTACCCACATTACAAGTCATTTCCACTTAAAACACAATCAACTAACAAAAGATTGAGGAATAGAGACCAACAATTTCACATTTCAGAATTTGTATGATTCAAAGCCATAAGGCATTATTAGATATCATAGGGAAGTCACTCTAAAAGATCTTGGCATAAAATAAACTGAAGAACATTTTCAAGGGACAGTAACAAGCTATCCAAGCCCGCAAGTTGGCGTTAAATAGTCACTCCAAAAGATCTGGCTTTCAATAGCATACTATTGCATGTTCAAATACATGTGTATTTTAATTCACATTAAGATAAACCGAAGAGCTTTCAGAAGCAAATTTATCTGCCCATCGCACTGTAATTGAGAGAGAGAATAATTGAGCTGAGAGACAGAGGGAAGAGTACTCTTCTGACCTGACCGGTTCGGAAAAATAATTTCGTATAGCCAACTTGGTACATCTCAGGCAAAATGTTGAATTGATGAAGAATGGCAACTGAAACACTGAGTGAATCCTGAGAAGCCACATCATCCGAAAGAAGGAAACCATATCTGCAGAAGGATAACCAAAACCATCAAACATGAAAAATACCGATGAAAAATGAAAAACAAAGATGATACGCAGATGAGAATTGTTAATGAGTTTGATGCGCATCGAACCCAAAAAATTACCTCCTCGCAAATTTTTGGTGAGACATTCTGGTAGGAAAGCCAGACCTGGAAATTCGAACAACTTCTAGGACTCCACAACATCTTAACTGCTGCAGTACAAGACCTTGCTCATATTTTCCAGGAGACTGGAAATTATTGGGCTTAATACAACGTATGAAGTGTGGAGTGGTGCTCTCAAGGCGTTTCATTAATTGAAAAAGTTGACCCTGTGAAGAAGGGATCAGCACATTGAACTATCTGAAATGGATGAATCTAGTCATAAGTACTCAGATCACCAATCTCTAAGCAAGAAGTAACTCCAATGACTCATATTTCGTAGTCAAAACATCCTTCTTTCCATGTCACATTATCCAATTTTTCCTTTTAATTAGTACAAATCATATTAAGAAGAAATGAATTACATAGGTTTTAACAGAGAATAACGGAGCATGAAACACAGCTGTATAGGGCAAAAAGAAATGGAATAACTTTAGTTATAGTTTACTCCAATGATGGCTCAGCTTTTTCTCCTGAAAATTCTATTAGAGCTCAAGCCTCAAAGACGCACATTGACCCTATTATAGATTCTCATCAGAACTGGATGTTTCACCGTTTTCGCAGCTTTAACAACAGCAGTCTGTTATTTCCTATCTGAAGCAATTATTTTGTGAAGGATAACTTTCCAACAATTACAGCTGAATTAGCCATTGAAAGACTTAAGCTTGCCTACAATTAATTACAACTTATTAACAAACTCTTTTGCCCATGCTGACCAGTGGAATGGCATGAGTTTTTGGGAATATGCTAGGAAGCAAATTGATTCTCAAAGAATCGACAGTGCTTCGGGAGCTTCCCGCAATTATCTGCTTCAATCTATCAATACACTTTAAGAAATCAACATAGCCTTATATGATTTCCACTTGCCTAAGATTTTCTTACATAAGCTTGTGAAGCTCGGCACAATAATTTATCTTGTTTCATTCAAAACAAACCATAGCAAGGCAAAGAAAGTTGAAGTCTCGATGAATTTGACAAGAAATGCTAAGCCAGATACAGAATGCAGCACTTCAAAATTTATCCAAAGAAAAGCACTCAATGCATCCTTGATCTCACTTAGGCTTAGCCTAACTTATAGAGTGTTATCTTTTTGTTCATGGCCAGCCATAAGCTAGTGAGTTAAAAGGCATGTCAGAGTTTCAAAAGATACCTCAAGCAAGCAATCAGAAGAATAAAACGCCTTCAAAAATGTAATGTCAATTTACTTTCCCTGACCAGTTATTAACAGCACATGCACTTATGACACCACATCTAGAAGAATAGCTTTTTCCTCGCTTAACATATAGAAGTGTAGGTCAACACACTAAAGGCCATGGCCTAACATACACTGGAGCCCACCGTGACAAGATGCAGCTTCCAGTCAGAATCCAAGCTGAAGAAATTTTCAAGAACCAGTCAATTGCATACCTTAAATTTCGTTGTAACACTCAGCTTCTGAGATTCTGCACCACCTGTTTTAAAAAGGGGACCAGTGACGTTCTTCTCAGATTGAGTCAACATATTCGATGCAAATATCTGAGGCAGCTGACAAGAGCATGAAGAAAGCAGTTGGATCGAGTCCAAGTGTAGCAAATCCCTGTTTTTCTCTAGGAATCCTGTGGTTTCATAAGTAACCTGAGAATTGAAGAAGAAGAATGAATCTATTAGCTGGTCAGCTGCTTTCAGAGAAATGAATCTGAGAAAATTGTAGCCTTCAGAATCTCAAACACAAAAAAAAAAACCTGACTCATTTAAGACTTAATGATCAGACAATTACCTTATCCACTTAATCCCCGTCATACACCTTAGGTTTTAATAGTTAGAACGAATAACACATATAACCATATGCGGCAATTAATAAAGTGATTTTGACTAATGCCTGAGGATGATACTTTTTTAACCAGGCATTTTGGTATGTCAACAACAGTAATGAAACTATCATTGAGAGAATTGTTTTCGGCCCATATTCTCATTTATTGCTCATCTTGGTCTAAAGGTAATATTTTTAGGAATACTAGAAAGAATCAGTTTGTAAGATGTCGGATACCTCCCCAGCATAATGACAGACAGTAAATGCTTTGCCTCTGTCTCCTCTGAAACACGAATTAGAATGCAGATGCTGCTTCAGTTTATTGGCAAATGTCAAATCAGTCCCATTAGGAAAGGTGGACTCCTCGTCTAGAAGGGACAACAAACCTAATGGCTTCTGCATAAAGATTAAAGAAACCACATTCAAGAGAGTTCAGTTGACATATTTAGTAAGAAGAAAATAGCCTACATGAGTACAAATGATCGTGCTTTTCAAACAAAAAGGCAATATGAGACATGTGATGAGTATTTTAAATATAGGGCCATGTCAAGAATCAATTACGACAGTGTCTTAGCATGAATGAATAAACACAGCTTTACTTTTAAGATGGACAATAGCAACTGTTCAGGATTTCAGCTTAGATTAATGCTAGGCATACTAAGATAAAGACTAGTTTACTAAATTAAATTACTAACTGATGTGGTAGACAGTAATTGGGCCTTTGAACAAGTGGTTCATAGTCACCATCCAATAAAACTTTGCTATATCCCATAGTAATCCAATTTCGTAGATGGTTTTTAGTACACGTAGCATTATTCTTTCTTTTATCATCAAGTGTCATGAGTATAGCTCTTCCTATCAACAAAAAAAAGAACAGCTGTGACTGCTCTTCTGCACCCAATATACTATAATTTACAGTTAACAATTGCAAGATAACTTACCAGAAATTATAGAAATGGCTTATATTATTGCAAATCCCACATAGTTAGATGAGAAAACACATTACAACATACCTTCTCGAAAAGATTAAGGCAATCTTGGTTATCTTCAAAGTCAACTTTCGCCCAGTCAATGCCATCTTGAATATACTCCTGGTACAGGCAAGACAAAAAAATGAATCTGTGGTCAAGAAATTGATGGGCAAGCGCTTATGTTTAGAAGCAAAAGAAGAATGCAGATTTTAAACTGCTTTAGTGCATACACAAGAAGGATAATTCAGTGTTCTAATGCATTCCAAAACGAGTGTCTCTTCTTGAAAAGCTATTACAAATCCCAGAGCCTGTTTATCTATCAAGATCAAATTAGGAATATATGCAGAATAATGGATGTATCGCTGACTGAAGTTAAATAGCACCTAGATAGGCAGTGGAAATTTTGTTACCCAACAATGAGTTCACTTCACGATAAGTTCATGGAAACATTCAATCCAATTTTCCAATTAGAGCAAATAAAGGACTTCTTTATTTTCTTACTACAATAGAGATACAATTTACAGTGACTGCAAGTGGAAATTTTTACTCTTACCAATATTGATTGCATTAAAAGGATATTGCAAAAGTCTTCGAGATACACATATAAATTTATATGATTAATGACGCTATCGAAGTCATTGTACTATTTAGGGTTTGTATAGAGAGAGTGAGGCAAAGAGAGTCGTTGAAGAACAGAGCATTGAGAAGAATGATCTGTTGGTGTTTTCCTAGATAGGTATCTCCTTTTATTAACTAATAACATGTTACAAAAGTACCCTTCAACTTATTACACTCTCTCAACAATGTCGATGTGGATAATTCAGCATATCAGGTGCTAGTTAAAGTGATATTTTGAAAGACAGTCAATGATTCGTGTAGCTAGAACCTCGTTCATTTGCAATGAGAAGGCATTGACAGATAAGTGAAAGTTGATAGATGATTTCAAGTTAGTATTTCGCCCAAATTGAGGAAACAAAATATACAACCCACCTCCTGCTCCAACTTGAATAAATGCCGATTGAAATGTTGCTGCAGCCTTTCATTTGCATAATTTATACAAAACTGCTCAAAACTATTTTTCTGCAACAACAGATGATTAGCATAAGACACAGAAACACTAAAAAGAACTGATGATTAATTAAAGAGAAAGTTCAATACATACATCAAACGACTCAAAACCATAGATATCAAGAATACTGATGGATCTCCCAGAACGCCGCTTGCCAACTGCAAGGGACTTGTTAATTTGTTCCACTAGCCAGTCAAACAAACAAGAATAAATTGATTTGGCCAGGGCATCTCTTGTGTCAATAGCCTGAAAGAAGAAAGCCATTACAGAGCAGTAAAAAAGTTCTACCACTCTTAATTGTTAACATAAAGGGATCTCAAGTTGGAAGGCAAGGGAAACAACAAACTCTAATGATCACAATGACAAGAAAACTGGTCAACTAGACTTTTTATTAACTAATGATCGATGACATCGGGTATTGTATTTGTCTGTCTTCATTTTATTCTTTCTTTTAGAAGAACTCTAGTGATTGAATCATGATATTTGAACATTCTTTAACTGATGAAATAAGATACAGAATAATACACAGGTGGCAGAAAGAGTGCTGACAATATATCAACAGATAAGAACAAAAGACCATTCCTACATCAAAGAATTCACGTGTACTTCACTTAGCTACCATCTATGGACTTCTCACCTGTGAGAGCCTGAGTTTTTGGACAATCGTATCATTCCCAACTCTCATTTTCCGAGTCGACAGGGCTAAATTGAGTTCTCCGCAATTACATCCTATCAGCTTAGCTACAGTACTAAGACCTGCAATATGACATAGAAGAAAGCCAAATCAAATAATCTGTCGGCAAATTCTATGAATTTGGACAAATAGAAATTCCAACATAACCCATGTCACCTAACATTAGAAATGATCATGGCTATGTAGAAGCTGGTGGGGAAAATGCAGATACAGAGAAATTTCATGAAGACGACATTTGTTTCGGTAAGTACAGAAGAATTAAATCAACGGTTGTCTACAAAAAAGAAGCTTAAGTCCTGCAATATATGAATTTGCTGTATGTTGAAGCAAGTCGATGTTTACGTTGCTAATGTCCTATCCAGCTAATCCCCCATTGAAGTTAATAAAACAGGTTGATTGATTAAAAAGTATTCAATTCTATTAACTCTTCAAAAAAGCAGCTATTTCTCTGGGAAAACGAATACTAAAAGGAATCTAAAAAATATGTTGGACATAAACAACTGGAGATTTCTTACCCTCATCTTCCACAGCCTCCACATGGTTTTCATTGTCAATCACTGTAAATGAGACATTTCCCAACCACAATACTGCAGCAAGCATTGCAAATACGCTCTCTTGGTCTTCCTTGCTTATATGGACAACATCCAGAGCTTCCTGCCTCAGTAGCAGTGACAGTTAGGTTTATGTGACCCATTTCCTACTGCACAAGGTCAATATACAGAAGTCTGTCAAAGAGGGAAGAAGACATACCACAACAATGCGGAACTGTTCGGCATCATCAACTCCAGGGATCGAAAAGCAGTTGCTCTGCCCCAAATAGTTATATTCATCGACACTTCTAAGATTTAATTTTTCTACGCCACGAGAATAATAAAGCAAATGATCAGGTAAATTCTAAGTGTAAACCTATATAACATTAAGGCATCAGAATCGCTGTATGAGTTTTTGCTATGCCACAAATTGTCGGGAGGCCAGAACTGCTTTGAAAGATTATTAGTGAATACCAAAATGTACTATAACATAAATAAATCTTAGGTCCGGGGAAAGAGGACAAGAAAGAGGTACACCATGGGCTATGTACTACAGTAATACAGTATCCTCAATTTTGTCTTTCCGGATATCATCTTAGATGGATTGCCTCGGCTTCTGTTCCAAAAAAGGCAATTCCCAAACATCTTTCAAGATGAAAAGATTACCACTTTCTACCATTACGAGTAACTAGATCCCACATTACCATCATAGTATATACTTTAAATCAGCCTTGTATTTCGACGATAGAATGATTTCAGGCAAATATCACGGAAATTAATCAAAAAGAGGGTAAAATTCAAGCTCCATGCCAAGAAAAGGACATTTCAGACAATCCTTTTAATGGCTTCAGCTGTTTTGGAAGGAAAGTAAGAGGACAGTTTTCTATATTCCAAAGAGCCATTCTGCAAAAATTGGGGGTTATTGGCATTTTACTCTGAATCTTTTTTATACACTATCAGCAAGTCTTGTGCTAAGGTCATTCTAGATCTTCTGGACTCTTTTTTCTTGTAAATGATCTTGTATATATAGCAAAAATTAAATTTCTTCAGGAAAAGAGAATGGCAAAATGGAGATGTCAAGTATAGACTGTATAGCAGATCTCAGTCCATTTGTGCAAAGGGTCAAGGGTGTTTTCTAGAGTATTCTCTTCTAAGTTGGAATACAGCACGCCTGTATTCTTTTGTTGATTACCATTGTCATCATGATATTCTTTCAAATAATATCGAGCTTTTTACCAGTGAGAGAGAGGCAAAGTCCTGTTTCTTCATTTTTGCAATGCTGATCCATCAGTATCCTAGAATATGCTTAATTAAGGATTCAAACAAAACTTATACCTCTCAGGGAGGGAGGAGCTCCAGCACAGAGCTGATAGAAAACGTGGTAGGACCTTTCTCCTTCTGCACATTGGACTACTCTAGACTGTTCATAGAATAAGTATTAATCAAAACAAAATACTGGCAGCACTCCATTTATCCACAGCTGAGAAAAAAATTACCTTCTCAAGTAGAACTGCATCATAACAGAAGAAAAACAAGAAAGAGAAACAAAACATTAGCTGGATGTGACCTATAGAAAGCCTAAAGGCAACAGAAATGAGTAAAAGATAGAATCATCTTACAGGTCTGAATCTTGGCTCCGGAGATTTTTCCAGTTTCGCTGAACTGTATTTCAATCAGCTTCCCCTGTCACATGAATAACTCAAGTTAACCCAACATAAAATGCGAAAGATCACCTCTAAAGAATGTGAAACTGCTTCCAAGCAACACAAGCAGGTCAAACAAAAGGAGGCAAGAAAGCTTACAAAGCGGCTTGAGTTGTCATTTTTTAAGGTTTTTGCATTACCAAAGGCTTCCAATATTGGATTAGTCTTCAGTATTTCATATTCAATTCCACTCCCACCACCAAGGGCAGCCAAATATTGCATTGCTATCTTTGCAGTCTCAGTTTTGCCGGCTCCACTTTCACCGCTGGAGGAATAAAGAGATGAAACCATAACTACAGAATTCAACAAATGACATATAAGCCAATAACTGATATCAGAAAGGCCTAGAACTAAAGCTGTTCTACAGAAGGTAATGCACTCAGATGTCCAAAGGGGTCTTAATTTAATTGTCAAGGTAATTTCTCACTCTTTATCACCATACAGCCCATTCTCCGACTGCCTCAATTTTCAGCTGTGCGCTCACTCCACCATTGTTTCTAATGCGCATTCAATAATCTTGGACATGAAGAGACAAACCAACAGACCACAATTGCACAATCCCCTCTCAGGTGAAAACAACAATTATACTTCAAAGGGGATTATACATCCTAAGCTCCTTGGTAAATATATTCGAGTTAGTCAACGTCAAACCACAATGTAAACTAGTATTTAGAGCGGAAAGTTCTCAGTTGCCAGAACAGAGATAAAGAAACTCTTCTTATTTCTCATAAAAGAAAAAAACAAATCCAGTCTGTCCTACTCTAGCTTATCGTCTAACAGTATAGAACTAGTCTTATGTAGGTAATATAGGATGCTAACGATTCCAGCACATCAGAAATGTAGAAGGAAAGGAAAAAAGCAAAAAATCGAAAGAAAAAATCACAAAACTATGCGAAGTCAAACAAGATGTCCAAAGCCAAATAAAAGAGCACAACACAAAACCAACCGAAGATTTTAAACCCTCAAAACAATCTGTTGTTGTGTTCCTTTCAAGTGCACCACATGAGACAAAGTGGTGCAGCACTCCAAGACTTCTAACAAATTGAGCCACTTCCCTAAGCATTCCAACAGGTAAAAAGCCGGATGGCATGACTTGGCATGACCCATGCCACCTTAGATGAGCTAAGAATATGATTTTAAAGCTTAAGAGCAAAGTCATAATTAAGAAGAAGATGATCAACAGATTCCGCCGAATGCTTACACATGCAACACCAATCCGTGACAGTGAAAAGTACAAAGGCGGGTGCTCGACCAAAGGACGGTCCATCATACTTAACCAAAAGGTTGTCACAAGAAACCAAAACCTCAGATATCTAGGATGAGATAATCACCAATAATCAAAATATCGCATGATTAAATAAGTTAACGAATCCAAAAGAAAGATGCGAAACAAAAATGCCCCAAATTCATCCCAAGAAGCTGTGATGGCATGATTGGTATCTCAATGCGTAGTATTCGAGTCTAATATACACTGTAAATCAAAGAAAAGTGAAAGGAAGACGATGCTATAATGCTAACCTTATGATGATGGACTGGTTAACTTCATCTGAAAGAAAGAATACTCATATAAGAACTTGGGCACAACTGCCAGAGGTTGTATTCAAATAAGAAATTGACTCAAATCGAAAAACACCTCGTATCATTTCCCTTATTGCTGTATCCGTGATAGCATAGACATGAGGACTCTCCATGCGCTTATTCTTATATGCCTCAATGTAATTATTGCCATATAAAGGAACTTTCTTGAAGGGATTTACTGCTACCAACACTGGCCCTGCTTTGGTCTTAGATGGATAATTTTACAGGGAAAATGGAGTCAGCAAGAACAGAATCCTCTAAAAGAAAATTGGAAATTAAAACACTAGAAGATACTTACATAGATCATGTCTTGATTATACCGATATTGAAGATTGTACAACACTGAGGGTTCATTCAAATAACTTAACTGCATGAGATCATCCACTCCATCCAGGATATCAGGATTTGCTGGGAGCAAACTTTCCTCTTTTACTTTAAAAACCTACACTTAGTATAATAAAATAAATAAATATACATCAATCTTCAAACATTAATGCAGTGGTTGGGAGTTTCTTTAGTGACTCACTTTCCCCTCGGGAAGTGAAACTAGTGTGTCCACCCCTGAAGTTGATAATATCTTCACCAGCTCCCAATCCCCATTTGGAGTTTGAAACCAGGATTGAAGTTTCTGGAACAAACAAATTTACAAAGTAATTGTGATTAATCAAATAGCACGTAATTTTAACTATCACTCAACCCCTTCCCGAGTTACTAAAAATTAGTCAACAAAATAACATCTCAATAGCTTAAGCAAGGTAGTCGCATCCTCTAAACACAAGGATGAGGATAGGATTATTAAAAACATGCTTTAGTATGTTATCTGAACCACACTTTATTTACAGTTTTCTAAAACAATTGTTAGGAAAATGAATAAAGAAAGATGAACTTCCTCGCAAATACTAATAAAGTTCTCACGGTACAGACAAATGCGGGCATTGACATAAACATGACCTTAGATTTATCCTTTTCTGAGGGAAGGCAAATGTGCTGAACTATGATCCCCGATGCAACAGTTTCGACAGCAGGATTGTTTACTAATCACATCCAAAATTTAAAAGTAGTTCATATTCACAGTAGAAGTAAAACTGATATTATTTGTTATACAAGAAAAAGTCACCGAAAAGTAGCTCGTAATTGTAGCGTATGCTTGCTAACTAAACAGAAATCGATATAAGCAAAGACAGAAAAACAAGGAGCCAATAGCAAAAATATTAACAAAAATCTACTCGAAATGCAGGACATTCTGTCAAAAGGCGACAGTTAAGAAAATAACTGACTTCACCACCGGGTTGAAGTTCAAATCGGGTGGAAAGCGGCAAAATTAAAGCCAGAAGCAAATGGGCACCTTCTTGGAGGCATAAGGAGTCATGTCACCCCATATCCTGTCACTACGAGAAGTCGAGGTTGAAGGCAAGGGCAAAGCCACAGCCTCGGAGTCTTCATCACCAATAGAGGGCCTTTCTTCACCTGATACAAGACTTCCACCGTAGGGAGAATCGTCATTGGTTGTATCCCCGTTAGAATTACTCCTTCCAGCACCTTCAGCTACCCCATCCCCAAGAGTCCCATTTCCTATAGTACTGGGTGACATCACATCACCGCTACCCAGGCGGAAATTCTCGCTCGTTGCAAGGCGATCAGATGCTTGCGTATCCATGAACCTAAACTGACCAGGTAAGGATTTGATCGACTGAAGGGGAGGCGAGACTTGGGACGTCCCCGACATTTTTCACTTGAACTTTGTCCAGAATTGCCCACAAGCTGATACATAAGATAAAGACAGCAATCAGAAAGCTTGCTTCACACCAAGACATTTCAACAAACTTTGAAAAGGACCCACTCGACGGCTTATCAGCTTGGTAGTGGTGGGGACCATAATTCGACAGAGAGAGCCTAATGCTCGTCAACCCAAAGCTCCAAGAGACCTTGAAAGCAAAACAAACCAACATGCTGCAGTCGCTCGCATGAGAATTTGAGCCTCCAAATCAACCAACGCCTTGAGTTCCTTCACATGGACCAAACTACAGCAACTCCCCCCAAAACTAAAAATGCAAGCTAACTCCAAGAAGCACCGTCCCCAAGCAACACTAGCAAGACGAGAACGAGATGTTAAACACCACCGCACGAACTCCCCGCTCTTTACTCGCATTTCCCATCCGTTCGCTCGCCGAACAACTACCGCAACGTACACAATCCACCGCGGCAACGAATCTCAACCCCGATCTGCTCGCGCAACGGATCATCGCTAGTCCGTACTCGGACCAAAATGGGCAATGCAAAGGGGAAACACAAATTCGCGAAGAACAGGAGGAACCGAGAAAATGCGAGAGCTCCTTCACGTACCTCCAGAGGAACTAAACAAGCTCCGCGAGAGGCGACACTCGACGCGCCGCGCAGCCTCGATCCGCCTCCCGAAACCGCCTCCGGATACGCAACCACTCCGCACTGTGAGCTCAGCCAGGGAAAGCCGACCGCCGCCACCACAGCAGCAGCGAACGAGAACAGGACACCAGCCGTACACCGCGGCCGACCGGGAGGACCTCCGACGAGCGGCCGCCGGCGAGAGTCCCGGAGCTTCCTCGGGAGAACGAGAGAGAGAAAATCCGAGGAACGAGATCGGTCCGAAATGGAGGAAAATCCCAGGCGTGGGTGGGAGAAGAAGAACCGACGCCACCGAGAGCCTTTTTGGTTCTGTGCTTGGTGCTTTTTTCTTCCCTTCTTTCTTCCTCATTTTCTTTTCTTTCTTTTTTTTTCTCCCCGCTTCATTTTTCGAATTCAATTTAGTTTAATTTTTTAAAAACGCGGTACCCTGTCGATTTTTCTTTTTCCTTTTTTTTTCTTCTTTTCTTTTTTTTGAATTTTTCGTGGTCGCGATGGACCGGCCGAATTTTGAAAAGGCGTCTTTTGGCGGTATGACGGTTTTGGCCCTACCTTTCCGGGGAAATCACGGCGGGAGTCTTTCCGAATATGCAGAGGGGAGTAATTTGCGCAAATAAATGAGTACGTAAGTACGTGATGAGGAAAAACAAGTACGGACATAAATACAGATTTATACGTACACCTTATCCCTATGAAATCTTATCCTGCAATGGTCCAAATCCCACTTCTAAAAATTGCTTGGTTCTATTCGATTATTTCTGATTTTTCTATCGTGGACTTTTTAATAAATGAATCAGCTTAAGATACGAGGAACCTTTTCCCTTTTTTTTGCTTTTGATTAATTTTCCTGAACAATCCACGCAAATCGAATTTGCTTCGCCACATAAATTTGAAAGATAAAAGTTGTGACTTTATTTGATATCATGCTTACTTAATTTCTAGTGATAACTTATCATAAATTGATGTCGATATTAAAATGGGTTCTTTCTTCTTCCGTTAAAAGATGTCCTATTCAAAGCACCTAGTAACAAAAATTCAAAGCCTCTTCGGTGCGATTTTTTTTTTAAAAAAAGGACAAGCCATGTGTTTTTCAAAAATTGCATTGGAGCAAAATTTATGCAATCTCTAATCAATACGTAGAGAGCTAGCGTGCGTTATCATATAGAATTTCAAATATCTTGATATTCTCGCTTACGTGGAAATAGAAAGAACATTTTCAGAAATTAATGTGGGTTTGGAATTGCTTGGGATTTCTTAATACGTTTTGGTTTTGATTTCTCACCGTTCAAAAGCTCGTGTGATCTCGCGCGCACGAGTAGAAAAAAATAGGAAAGAAATATCGCAGTTAATAAATGCGCGAGCGGGAAAAGGGCGCAAAGGGGCGTTTTCGTCAATCCGCCCGATGCCCCGTCAGAAAGGAGAGGGTGGGACAGCGACGCGAAGTGCCAAAACCCGGTCGCCCGAAATTTTGCGGGGAGGGAGTCCAGGTCAAAAGAACGTTGCGGACGTGGCGGAACCGACCCCGTCGGATCGGGACGGGGGGCGATCGTGCGGTCGTTCCACGGCCCCCCACGTGGAGGCAAGACCGTGCGATTGCGGCACTCCAACAACGAAGCCGTTCCAGAAAGCCGGCGAACCGCGAAGCGGGAGCGGGCGCGAGATTCGAGTTGCTGTCGCGATCGGCAAACCGGCCGGGCGGAGGAATCGGCTGCTTCGCGCCCACGGCGACTCCGTCAAAAAATACACGATTTAAAAAGTATTTTCTTTCAAAATGATCATTTATATCGCTTGAATTAATTAATTAATCAATCAAAAAGATTTTTCGAAATCGTTCATTTTACGCGGACTAATAATCACGTTTTAGAATTCCACGACTCGCTTCGATTTCGATTTAGCGCGAGATGGACATGGTTGCATTCGTCGTTGATTTTAAAATAATCCATCAGAATTATTTTTGATAATACCCAAACACCTTTTAGAACCAAGCTGAAACCATTGAGTTTTTTAGCGAGGTGTTGATGCCGATGGCTTATGCCAGTGTGGCGGCAATATGCTATCCACTTCGTCCTCGATCGAATCAAAGTTAACATGTAACGAAACGATCCGACGAGGGCAGGGAAATGGAATAGTCGCGGGGGCTATAGGGCTTTGACAAGCAGCATGGAGAGAGCGTGCCTAAGACATATAACTTAAAGAGATACATTTTGAAGTAACGGCAAATTTTATTTTAAAACTCAAAAGTTATTAGGATGGGTGACCTCATAGGAAAATGTTTATACACCAAAGGATAAATTCACAATGCTCGTTATGAGAAGGGCCAAGGCAAATCATACTTAGAATGAGTTAATCCAAGAAAAAAATCATAAATTCCAAATAAAATATACGAAATCTTTGACTCCGTGAGGTTATTGCAAAGGGCTAAGTAGCCCTCGACTACGAAGATCATAAGATTGCATTTGGTCGTCCGGATTTCTAAATATGATAGGACTGGATAGAATAGTATAAGAAATTCTGGGATTTCTTCATATCATGTCCACTGTTTGATAGACTACGGATTTAAAGTTGGATAGGATAATTTTTATTTTATTTTTTCGCTATTCACTGGTTCGGAAGAGTCGGTGAAGGAAAAAAAATCGAGAGATTTTTTTGGTGAAAGCGCACAAGATGTGGAGATGAAGATGACGGCGAATGGAGCGTAAGATTTCTGGAAAAATAGACATTAGAAATCCTATCCGGGTCTATCCTACCCCTCCCTCCTGGATTTTTTTATCCGAACTATATCCGGTTTATATTCGACCTTATCCCATCATGGACCACCAC
This sequence comes from Syzygium syzygioides, assembly GCA_031216285.1. Lineage (NCBI taxonomy): Eukaryota > Viridiplantae > Streptophyta > Magnoliopsida > Myrtales > Myrtaceae > Syzygium > Syzygium syzygioides. The sequence goes on along the minus strand of CM062248.1, from coordinate 34,330,558 downwards.
CAAACACAGAATAGAATAAAACATATCCTATTCTGACTTTTATTCGATCGACCAGACGCAGCCTAAAAGGATAGCAAAACTCATTTCGCCCATGACGAAAAGAGATTGTTCCACCCCCTCATAAAACTCCACCCTTGCCCATTCGACACTCGTCATCGATGCAATTGTCTAGCTAGATAAAGGTTCACTGCCAAGCGATTCTCCTTCGGACCGAACCCGGGGGAAATGAAAACAAAGCTCGTATCTAGTTAGCTCTTCGGTGGGGTCGCGGTGGCCGGTTGGCCCGTGACAAGTTGGCTCATGACACGGGCCAAATTTCCCGGCGAAACCATACCCCCCGAGCCCTGTTCCATTATCGATGTGAACTGCAACGAGATCAGATGAACTCCGCAACACCATCATTGTCCGAGATTTCCTTTTTCTTTTCTTTTCCTAAACGTGTACGAACGGAGAAAAAGGTGTCCCCCCCCAAACAGAAATCCGAAGCCCGTAAAGGAAACGTTGGGCACTCCACCAAATTTAGATTAATGGTGGCACCAAAGATAGAACTCGATCGAAACGACCGCGCATCCTCCAAAACGATGGGCCTAATCATGCGATTTGATGGATCCATTTGAACCTCTCCAAAACGACTCCTCAGCTTAAACCACCCCCCTCTCTCTCTCTCTCTTCCCCCGACATGATATGTCTGTCGAAATTAGGATAATCAAGCTTTTTTCCTTGTTTTCTCGTGAACCAAAAGGCCAAAAAAAGAAAAAGAAAAGAATACGTGCATTGGAGATCCTCAAATTTATCACGAAAGTGCAATCGAATATTAAAACTTATCACAAAAAATGCAATTAAGTCATAAAACTATCATAAGGTGTAATCAAATCGTAAAATTTATCACGAATATCGAGTTTTAAGACCTTCAAAAAGTGCAATTAACGGAAATGATTTAGGACTTAATTGCACTTTTTAAAAATTTTAAAACTCAATTGCACTTTTATGATATGTTTTAGGACTTTCGGTATATTTATAGCAAAAACTAATCGAAGGAGGTTGAAAATTCAATCCAAAGAAGTCCCATATGTCAATTATGAATTGGAATGTTTCGCGCGGTAATTCGAACCCGTAAGCCTTCCTCTTTAGTCATCAATTTTATCAATAAAATAGAAAATTGGATCATCCATTGGACGGTCGCCGCCCTTGAATGATTGAACTTTTCCTTTTCTTTTTCCTGTGCTTTATTTGTATTCTTATTTCTTGCTATGGAAAAAAAAAATAAATGAAGTTCGGTATCGATTGGTCAAACGTGTGAAGATGATAAATTTAAAGGACAAATGGGTCCGAGCAGGAGGGGTTTCGGAGGAAGCTTTCCCTTTCCTTTTTTTTTTTTTCGGGCACGTCCCCTTGGAAACGAGCTGGATATGAGCGTGCCGTCCTCATCAAATCAAGACCCGTGAATTTCCCTTTTTGTAATTTGGGGACATGATCGTAATTAGCCGATCACTGGAAGAAGAACCCGCACCGTCGCCACCAATTACTACGACCCCCCAGCACCACCTGAACTCGAGTTCCCCAAAGCATGAGTCGAGGCCACAACCATCGGATCCGGAGCCAAAGGCACCGGGTCGGACTCGGGATGGTTAACGATACAAGGGGGAAAAAAGGGAAATGAAACGAGAGATACTCGAGAGCACCTGGTTCGGATAGGATAATCAAAAGAGAAAAAGAAGAGCTATACAATAACAAGATTCGAATGCTTCACACTGATGAGCAAAAGCACTGAACTTGATGTGACCATCATTTGTGACCATCATTCGTATCGTGTATAGATAAACAGTGAAGACAAAATATATAGACATATATATATCTCACTCGATTTATATTTTATCGTGCATGTGATGAATATATATGTATATGTATATATATGTATTTCCTTTTTGTAAGGCGAAAGGAGACAAAACACGTGACGATGGATTCCTCAGGTTGCTTTTGCTGGCCCGTGTTTTGTTTGACAGTTTCCCTCACATTCAAGCTGTTCTTTATTGCGCGCACACGGAGAAAAAGGGCTTAAATTTGAGTTCCTTTTTGGCGCCTCGCCTTCCAATTTCACGCATAAAATTTGGAAGACTTAGGCTATCTGAATTCTCCCTCGTCACACAGCATATAAAAGTGAAAGTTTGATTCTAGACTTTAGTTACGAAAGCTAAATGCCCAAAAGTCGAAATCCCAAAAAGCAAAAATCGTCTCGAGAAAACCGCCCGCAGTACTTCCGGATCACGGCGTGGAAGAACCGGGAAACCGACCGGATTGTGTCTTGCGCCGGGCAAAGCTGGAATTGTGTTCGGAGAATGCGTTCTGTGTAATGGAAAAATTGTTTTGAGTGGCATGAAAAAAGCAACGTGACGATAAGTAAGGCGATTCATTTCTTTCCCAAACGCAAGGTGGGATCGGATCATCGATTGGGAGGGTTCGAGGAACTATGTTGGTCAAGATGATGATGATGACAACACGGAGGTCCAGATCTTGGTAGAGAGAGAGAGAGAGAGATGGGGTAACACAGGGGGTTGCATTAGATTGCAACTAGAAAAGGCAAATGCTAGGGAGCAGATACAAAGGAGGAGGAGTCAGTTGGAGAGGTGCATGTGAATGTGGAGGTGCAGTTCCAATGGCACATGAAAGCAACAGCAAAAAAGAGAGAGGGGGGGATGGGAGTCTGGTAGACCCAACCCCCCCACCTTCAATTATTAAAGCTTTCTTCGCTCATGATCACTTCGATCCTCATTGCCTTTTTGGGGGGATTTCAATCTCGTTGAAACCTCACGCACGGTTCTTAGCCCATCTTCCCATCTCTGGTTCATCCATAAACGTTCGAGTTAGGTCGCGGCAAACAGCATTCGCCTTTCGATAATTACGAATCGAAACTCGTCCTCATCGATTAGTTTAGAATAAATTTTAATCGCTATCTCGCTATGCATGACACGGTAATTCAATTTGGACGTAACACGACGAGAGTACGGCGGTTTGCCCTTTACGCAGGGAACACGTACTTTTGCATCTTGGTAATGCATGGTGTCAATTGAGGTTTCTGCTGTGCTTATCCTACTTGATTTTTCCTGGATTGGCATTTCCACCCCTGGATTTCTTTTTCCCGTGCATCATTATTTAAATGCTTATGAGGAAGCTACTAAGAGGAGACTCAAAAAGAAGAGCGTGGGCTTTTATGGGCAGGGAGACATGATCACAACCCCACACCTCCTGACCTAAGCTTTGTGAGCAAAAAGGAGGTTGGTTTTAGGCTTAATGCTTTTTCAGTGATGGCCTTGTCCACTGCAGCTGTTGCATTATTGATCTCCAATTGACGCCCACCGCCAAAATAACTAATTTCAGGTTGGGTCTACTCCTGCATAATTAATAAGGAGATTTGAACACTTGCTGTGGCTTGGTCATCGAGAGTGATAAATTTCTTCTGTGTTGACTCTCAGAGTACTCTATTTTTGTCCCAGCGTTTTATATCTCATCCCTAAGCAAGAGGTGACCACTTTGTATGATTACCCTAATTTGGAAACAAATCCGGATATTGTTTCTACTCTGAAACCCTACACTTGTTACTTTTAATTGCCATTTTTTCCATAACGGGCGGTTCTTCCTCATGCGGACCAATGACCCCGGCATAACTAATAGGAGAAATTTTGGTTATAGCTGTGCTTGTTCTTTTCTACGTGTGTATATCCTCCATGACAAAACAGTGCATGTGATGGTACAAACACGGTGCACGTGTCCGAGGCCTTTTGGAGCCGGCGTGCTGGGTTGTGTGCCGAGATTGGGCTCCTGCGTGCGGGGCTTCTCTTTCTTGCTATTGTCTCGTCGCATTTATAAAAACAAAACAAGGAAAACACGACAATATCAGTAAGAGAGAATCTGCCGGGTTCTTTGAAAGGATTTGCCGAGAATCCTTACTCCTCCGAACTTCGTATTCATAATGCATGCCGAATCTCAATCTGTATTGTGCGAATCCTGGTCAGACGACATGTTGGTATCATCTCCAGCGAAACTTATCTTTCTGCGCTCAATCTCTATACTTCGCTATACTGATTTACCACATCATCTTAATGAAAGGGCTAATCACTGAGCTCGACTTCGAATTTTTACGCATAATAAGCATTTGTATTAGTACTATGGAGAATTTGAACTTGGCCTGGGGCATTTCGGAAGTAGAAATTTACTTGTTTGCCTATGCCTGTTTGTGCTTTGTGAATTGGAATAAGTTCCTAGGAAAGTTGCTAGATCATATTCGAGTGACTCAGTAGAATAAGTTTCAAGCCCACTAGCACAAGCCATATATTAGAAAACACATCAATCAGGTCTGGCTATAAGCATTAACCAAAAACAAGCACGTATAAACGCAAGACAACGAAAAATGGGGCGGCAAGTTTCTGATTTCTAATCTCTGCCTCAGCTATGATCACAAATTGGTACAGCACAGTCACTGGCGTGTTCATCAGATATACATATTATATTGAAAAAAAAAAGAGAGGAAAATGTGGGGGAAAAGAGTTTGACTAAATCCTGTTTTATGTCCTTAAAAAGAAAAACTCATCCATGATCTACGTCTACATCCCGCAAGACTAGAAAAACAGCAGCTTCTTGGAGTTGAAGCATATCATGCAACGGGGATCTTGGGTTCGCCTAAATTAACAAAGGCCTCCGCACGGATAATCCGGACTGTCGCGACATGCCAAGACACAAGGTGGTTCATGAATGCATTAACATATTTCCCTCGATCATTCTGTATGGCAGAATCCAAGATCAGTACACACATACGTCAATGATGTTAAAAGATACTGAGAATGGTTTTTATACCTTGTAATCTTGGTAATAAGCATGCTGCAAAGGAAAATAAAGGATTTAGGAATATCAAAATCAGAACACACACGAGAGAGAGAGAGAGAGAGAGAGAGAGAGAGAGAGAGCTTACTTCCCACGTATCCAAGCTGATTAAGGGCTGCAGGAGGAGGAGGATGCGGATTAACATCTAAGAAGAAGAATGTCTCAGAAAACAAACAGGAAATGCTGACTTACAATGTCATCCCACACGATCGGGTTAACAGCATTTGATGTCTGCACTACTTCAAGTCGCTTTTCTCGTCTCTTCACTGAACAGACAAGAAAATCAATAAATATATCACCAGAAAATTACAACCCATCAACTTTTAGGCTTTGGTGAAAGTTTCAAACTCTTAAGACCAGAACGAGCGTCAAATGGGAAAGGATGCAGGCTTAATTTAAGAAATTAACTTACAGACAAGCCAAACCCAGCCTGATCCAAACAGTGACAGAGCAGCTTCAATGAACTTCTCCTTGAAATTGGTAAATGAGCCAAAGTCCTTTTCAATCTGCTGAAGAAGACCCAGTTGTGGCAGGCCTCCACCTCCAGGTTGCATCGATTCCCAAAAGAAGTCGTGATTCCAAACCTGAAAATTTTTATTTAAATTGGAGTCCGCAAAACAATTCAACGCACCGTATATCAGCATACAAGAACATCCTAAGGTATGGTGAAATGTACTGCAACAAGACGAGCAAAACCAGGATATTCTTCTCTCTATAACGGTAACATGCTAAACTTTGTGTAAACATAACTCGAATCAGATCCAGCTACTTGCTAAAAGTGCTGGGCTAGTATTAGATGTTGATGGTCAGCAATCGGTTAGGTCTGGCTAGACATACTCAATCCTGCCTGATATTCCAATTCTTTGGAATATTTCTTCCCGTATTTGCATCAATATCCATACAAGTAATGCTTGCATCAAGAAAGGTGGTCATAAGTAACATTTCCATGACTCTGCCCAAGGCTCTAGCAGTTTGAACCCTTTTGGGTACAAAAACTAGCCCTAAAAGCAAAATGGCTTGTCTAAATGACGGTTACAAATTTGCCAAGCTGCAATCCTGTCTAGGTGCATCACAATCTGGAACTAGTGCAGAAATCTCACTAAGATTATAAATAGCTTTTTTAGTAAGTGTAAATGGTCTCTTGCGCGCACACATACTACCCACGACGCGCTTCCAGCTGCGATTGTATGGCCTAAAAGAGGCTCTCCATCAAATGATTATAGCAACTAATTACTCGCTAAAAATGCTAATCAGTAGTCGAAATACTACTTTAACCTTTTCCAACCATGTAATTCTTATTTATCTGAGCAAGATGAATTGGAATAATGAAATGTTCTCTTTTATAGTCCAGAAAGTTCACAACCACATGCATGTACATTACCTGAATGTCAGATATAAGATTAATACATAAAACCCTTACCATATGAACTGCTAAGACATTCACATGATATCTCATAGCCCATGAACCAATTACTCAGGGTCAGACAACAAGCTATGCGGAAGAACATGGTAGATCCTCATGCTTGCTCACATTTTGGGTGAAATCCTTACTTGAAATCTGAAAGGCCCATGGAATGCTACTGAACAAAAACTACGCCATACCAAAAAGGCCAACTATGCATGCTGTTAAGCAGCTGAATATCCACAAGTACTTTAACAAGGACCAATGAAACTCAGCTCTCTTTTTGTATGATAAGCACAATAATTTTGTATACCAGGTTCCTTTAGTTAGATCCCCTGTAAACAGCAATTGGAAAATGAACTAAAGGATGTGCAAGTAAAGCAAAAGGCCCAATTGACAACGTATCATGAACTGAATGTGCTCGTGGCTGCTCTGAAAGAAAGGTTTATGTACAGATTTCCACAGAAAACAGCTTCCATCAGCTGCATAGTCCCAGTGGAGAACGAAAAGGCAAGTTCCAAGTTCCCTAAGAGGATACAGCCCAACCAGTAAGTGAACTTACTGAAGAAAAGAGGACACACCTGTGCAGCATTATTGAACTCCGATAGTGGGTTCCCATTGTTGTAAGTTACTTTGACAAGTTCGTCAAGAGTGTAGCCATATAATATATCATTCTTCTCAAGTTGTTTGTTCAAGCCTTCCACATAACCATGATGATGTTCTCCCCAGTGTGTTTCCATAAGCCTCTTGCTCATGTATGGTTCAAGAGCATCCTACATATTCGGACACAGTTACTAGCAAGAATAGTAAAACTTCAAATGTCAGAGGGCAAATGTTCTACGTTGAAATAACTGGCATTGAAAATTTCAAGAGTGGCGAACACTCCAAGTTACTGGAGTAGGTTTTTCCATCAATCGACCTCAGACAATTAAGTAAAGAACTAATAATTATGGATAGATGATGAGATAGTTTCTTCTTTTCCATTATTGGTAAGAAAGCCTAATTTTTACATTATCGATCAGAAAGCTTCACTTTTTTAAGGTTCGCTGGCAAAATACCAGACTTAATTCCTCTAATGATTATTTGCAAAACCTGTATCACATGCTTGTGAAATAGAGTGGATGCCAACTACATATTAGAGTCTCGAACAAGCTTGGATCATGGCATAAAGCCGCTTCGTGGCTTAAGCCAAACACTCAATTAAAAGCATGGGCCACTTTAGAACTTCATTTGCAATGGATGTTCGTGGGAGGAAACTTCGTACAGTTGAAGTAACTTCAAAATTCAATTGGCACAACCTCAACTTTATGCCACTACACTTATCTCTAGTTCGAGCGATAAGCATCAGTAACTGAAAAAAACCAGCTTAGCTTAATTAATTATGCTGGCCATGGCAATGATAATTACACTACAATTATCAGTGTATGTGTCTTACTCCTTTTGGACAAAACTGTCAGATTGAAAACTTGTGCACAAAACTATCAACTAATGACTTACAAGTTCATATGGAGGACTCTTCAACCCATAGAAAGCAAAAACTTTTGAAGCTTTGCGTGAGCGAAAATTGGGTCCTCTCTGCTGCTTTTAAACAACAATTGGACTAAGATGTAAGATTAACAGCATATGTAGAACACTGGTTGAAATCAATGTAGAATGGTAACACAATTCGGATGATGGAATTGGTGAAAAATGGATAAATAAACATCTTTTCCTGAACTGATTCATTTGCATGATGATGTCTATCCTATTCTTGCATCACAAGAAGTAAATGGACCGTTCCTGTCACTTTGGCATAACATTTCTCCCATGTATCACGCTTCTAAAGTATCGTCACAGGTGATCAGAGGAAGCTCATCGATGACAAAAATTTAATCAAACTTGAACAGATTTTTCGTATTTATGCTCAAAGCACAGCTCACAAGAAAACCACAGCAAATAATATTTGATCCAGAAACTCCAAAAGCACAAGAATTGTCAGTTTTGCAACCTAGAACTAACAGAGACTCTTCAAAATACTGCGTATGCACCTAGAGATATGCTTGTTATCGCTTGAGTTGCACCTCAACCCAAACCAAATCCCGAAATCTTCACTCTATTTAGATTGAGCCTAGTGTCACCGTCCAGAGGAAGTGACCCAAATGATTGAGCCTCAAAGCTTTTGAGGGTTTAGGAAATCTTGAGTACTCTATAACATTCTTGAGGACAATATAGGTTCTTGATAGATGGTAAGATGGAATCTCCGCCCATAGATCAAGAGGCAATGCATGGCTGTAATCAAAGGGTTTCTTGTTTAAATAGGGTCCCCTCCTATCATCTCACGAGTAACAGAAATCCAGAACTTCTCTTTACGAGTTTCTCTCTAATTTCTCTCTAGAATCCAGGCCGCACGGCTATAGGCAACGCTATATCAACCAGCCGTGACCCTATTCTATATCCTCATCAATTCACAAACACCATCACTATTTTCAGATTCCGCAATTCACAAACACCATCACTATTTTCATATTCCTCCAACAACTGCGACATTATATTGCTATTACACTATGATAGACAACAGGAAGAAAAGAAGACGGCAATCAGTCATACGATCAACACCAAAGAGCCCAAAAAAAAAAAAAAAACGGTAAGAGCTAAAAACTGTACCAGAGCAGGAAGCTTGAGGCTGTTCAGGTTCTGAGAGCAGTCATTACTCCATGGGAGCTTAGGCTGTGCCAAGCAAGACGCGTGAAGAGAAAAAGAACCCATCTTTACCAGCCACTTTCCTCAACTTGTCATCAGACAGCCGCCATCTGCAACAAGAAAAGCCACCCACTTTGCTGAGCGCAATGAAAAACCAAGACACCCAAAACCACGTCTTTTCCAAGACCGACTAATTAAATCCTCGTTCCAAAGCAAATTTCGGGGCAAAAAAAAACACAAATGGGTCGCTTTTTTCTACACAAATGAGCGCAAATGTTTCTGCTTCCGCAGCTAAAACACGCGAAAATTGAGGTGCGGAGAACAGGGGAAGGCTCAAACAGGCAGAAAGTGAACAGGGGAAAAAACAAAATTTCACCTTGAAGATATTCGAAGCTTGGGTACGAAGAAGGCGACCGAGGCAGAGTGCAGCGGATAAGAGGGGGCAGTGGACTCGTTGGCTTCAAGATTAGGCAAAAGACTCCTTATGCTGAGCCAAGCAACGTCAAGTAGAGAATTCAAGGGATTATTTATCTCTCTCTCTGTTTAGGTAAACGAATTTGGGACCATCAAATCATCGAATGGGCGTGTAATTACCACGTACAATTAATTTAGGCTGAATACCAAAGGAACGAATTCATCGCGAGTTTGAACAATTTATAAGTATGTCCTTGTTAATCACGTAAAGATTATTTTTTTCATTCGAAAAAAACTCATTATTCTAAAATTTAATGATGCTGCTCGAAATGATTCCGTTTATAAATTCTTCCCATCATTTCAAAATATTCTAAACAGGTTTGTACCCGTCAAAATTGTCTGTGAAATTTAAAACATTCACGGAGAAAATGTCTCATTTTACAATAATCCTGTATCATTCTTCTCAGGCATCCAAATGTTTAAAAAAAAAAAAGGAACAAATATATGGCAGAAAAAGAAAAGAAAAAGGCTGGGAGACGTGGCCGACGAACTCCAGCAGAACAGCCAGTTCCCGTCCCCCGGACACGTCGCTGGAGCATATGCTTCGAGCACAAATTTTGCTTCGGAACGCCGTTTCGTTTCGCCCCCTGTTGACTTTGAGCGGCAAGAATTCGGCGCATCCGTAGCTCTTCGTAACTTCTTCTTCTTCTTCTTCTTCTTCTGCACGAAACATTGTCTCAGTCCTTTGCTCAAGAACACCCGACTAAGTCCCCCATCTCTCACCTCCAACTTCGCTCGTATTGTCTCAGTACAGTCGTTATCGTCACCCGCCCGAGCGGCGACGCCGAGGCGTTCCGACCATGTGCTGAAACTTGCGCTCTTTGTTCGTGGAATCCGATTTCGGAATTCTTCTGGATGTTTTTGGGGCTCGATCGGTCTGGGCTTGCAGGTGTTTGATCTATTGCCCAGCGCGGAAGGAAGGGAATCGCGCGGGAGATGATATCCGTGCTTCTTGAAATCTTGCGGTGCCTTCTTTGCTGCGAAGAGAGGCGCGAAGAGGACGATGATACTTCCTACAGGGACCCTCTTCGGTAGTCTCTCTCGCCGCCCGCCGATTTGCGATGGGTTAGTCCGAGCCGACTCGCAGCGAGGTCCGCAGCTCGATCGGGTGGCGTGAACATGTTGCGGAGCCTACGAGACGGCGTGGTCACAATTCCTCGGCATGGCTCCGCAATCCTCGAAGTTGCCGGTTGAATCTATCGACTGTTTCTCCGCTGCTTCTCGATCAACTTGTTGCTGAGGATGCCGCGGATTCAGGAGATAGGAGATCATCATTTGCTGATAAGAGCGAGCTGTTTTTTAACTTACAGAAGGTGTCCTCCTGCTTGTGGAAATTCTGTCGATTTCAAATCGAATGGAGAACTGGTGTCCTCAAGCTACTTGTTGCTGCAACTGTTTAAGTACGATTCATTTCGTGAACAATGATGCCTCGTTTTTTCCTGGTGGCCCGTGTTAGTACCTTGCACCAACCGAGGCGCTCGATTCGCCGCCCATGGCACCATGATCCAGCATTTCCCTGGACCGTGCTGCCCTTGCTCTGAGTCGCGCACCAATGGTGGAATTCTTGTAAATTTTTTTGCTCGAAAAGTCTGAAGATAAAATGCTGTTATCTTGTAATTGACTCTCTATGATTGCTCATTTCAGGGGATAAAAGAATGAAAATCTCTTTGCCGACTTATTGGTTGGCGGAATTCTTGCCGAACTAGCTAAGCTTATTTGATAGTATAGTCTCTATCTACAGCAACATTCCTGTTTATGCGCTATTTTTGTGGGGAATGTGAGGGCTGCACGGTTCAAGCAACGGATAAGTCATCGAGGCCCCCTTTGGTTCGGCATTTGAAATAAGTATCGGGATTCCAAATTCCCTTGGCCAAATGCAAGTAGCGTTTGGCAATTTTCTTGGAGCACTTTGGGAAAATGCAATTGCATTTTCAAAGGCCTCTAGAGTCCCTTGGCCCAAGGCAGATTCAGAGACACTTTGGCAAGTTGCATTTTTCAGGATGTTAGCAGCACTGTTCATGGACTATTCATCTTCCCTGAGGATCTGGTTTGAAGGTCGGCGACTGCCACCTGAGGGGTCGCGCGACCTTGGCCACCTCTGCCTGGAGGTCGTCCGACCTCAGGCGATGCCTAGGTCGCACGACCTAGGCAACCAAGCGACACCTAGGTCACGCAACCTCAGGCCACCTTACCTAAGGTTGCACCACCCAGGCAAGTGTTGGCCAAGGTAGCGCGATCCCAGGGGGCGGTTGCTTGACCTAGGCAATGCTACCTGAGGTCGCACGACGCTCAGGCGGTGGTCGCGTGACCCTCAGGCGATGATCGTTGGGGTCGCATGACCCAGGCGACACCTAAGGTCACATAACCTCAGGCAAGGCTAGTCAGCGGCCGTTTTGGCCTGCCGGTGGCTGAGCTCCATGTCAATTTTTTTTTTTAAATATTAGCAAAAATCCTTTACAAAATTAGTTTTTACCGAACGGTATTCAGACCAAAGTTGATTTCAAGCGTGATTTTAAAATATACATTAACAAACACTAGGGGTGTCAATGGGTCGAGTCCAGTCGGCTTCCACTACTACCCGACTCGAATCGTAAGTGTTCATGCTCTCTCTGACCCGAATCGCATAGGACCCGAACAAAAAATCCAGTTCGGGTCGGATCGGGTTTTTGCGTGGGTTTTTTGGAGGGTGCATTTATAAGCAAGTCTAGTAAGAACACTTTTTTTTATAGAATGGGTATTTATTAAGCCGCTCGTCACTTTGAATACGACTAAATTACTTGTGTTGAAATCAACTTGTGTACAAGAGCTTTTTAACTTAAACCGTAAGCTTCACCATCATTAACGCCTGAAAAGAGTATAGAATCTAATTGCACTGGAAGCAGCAGCAACATCCAACAATCTAGAAAATGAGCTCAATTGCCATAACAAATAAATACTTTGTCCCCCATAGAATTAAGCGATGAACTAAAAGACAAATGATTCGGAGTAGAGAACTGCGAAGGCTCCTCATTGAAGTTAATAGAAAAACATACGAAACCTCCTCATCGAAGGACAACCAAGATGGAGGTGGAATCAACGCCGGCGACCAAGGGGGAGACCAAGATTGAGGGGTTGTGGAAGGAGACCAATCATTCCGTGAGAGAGAGAGTGTATCGCGAATTAATACTTAGGGGTTTCAATTCAATTTTGGTAAACTAACATGTTTCAGTTCGGTTCGTGTTATGACCCGAACCGAACCGAACCGAACAAGTCACAATACCCATTTTATAACTTTATACCTCAACACAATAAGACCCGAACCGAAAATAACTTAAAATTTCGAGCCGGTCTGGGTCGGTTCGTGTTTCGGTTCGGATATTGTGTTTGGTTTTGACACCCCTACTAAACACTATTTGTATCTTGAAAAACCCCTTTAGCCCAAAACCTTTGCATTTTACTAAAAATATTCCCCCAAAAGACCAACTAAACAGGCCCCGACTGTGACTCCTCTTGGGTTTTTTGCCCCTCCCGGCGCCGTTTAAGTGTCGCTTTGGACAAATTGACGAGTTGGTCAGGAGAACCGCTGTAGCTAATTATTTGAGCTGCTCTGTTTGGTAAAGAGTACTTCAATGCTGTATCATAATGTTGAGAGTCTGGAGTAACTTGTATTTTGCTTAGAAAGTTGTGGTTGAGGCAATCATCTGTCGCTCGCAGGAGTTGCAGCCACACTGGTGTGCCATAAGTAGCTGAGCTTTTTGCAAGCTAATGCTTTGGAAACAAAGCAAAGGCGCCCTTACTTTCTCCTAGTCATTCTTGGTCCTTTCTGGAGTTGCATATGGCAGGTCTTCGAGCTCTGTGAGCATTGTGAGATGCAGTTTACCCAGACTGCTTGTGACATTAAACTTTTGTCTGCCGCGTTATCGATGAGCAGTCTTCAGGATGAATGAACAGACACCGGAAATGAGCATGACCTGTGCTTTTCGTTGTTTTCGTTTCTGTTGAATGCTTCAGCTAGTGCACAAGTTGCCCCGAACGAAGTGCTCCCGGCTACAAAGGGAAGATGAGATGGCGACGAGTTCGCCCAGTAACGAAGATTACACGGGCCATCAATCGCGCTCGCGAGACGCGGGCGAAGTGATTCTTCGCACTGATTAGGAAGGCCATTTCGTAGCTTGTAGCGACGCACGAGTGCTTATATTGAATTCGACAGAGCCCGGGTCACAAGATTCTTTGTTCCAACTGCTTATGATATCTTCCGCTTCGTTTTGTCATTGTTCTGGTCCCGACTCCGCGGGGTCCCGACTTCGTTTTGTCATTGTTCTTGATGGGATGAATCTTTGTTCTGCTGAGAAAGAATCAACCATGCCTTACTGGGAAGTAGTCTTGCTTATGTAGCGCTAAGTATGTAACAGGTTTCTTGACATACACAAATCTTTGATCTTCGACGTTGTAAGCAGCATCGTAACCCGATTTGGACCGAGTCGACCGGTCCTGTATCGCTTCTTTTTCTTCCTGCCAGTGACCATCATCGTGCCGAACCGAATGACCCCGACATTCGGTGGCCGGATGTATCTCGGATGTATCCGATCCCCTCAACATCGCTTGACGTTGATCGATGCATTCTCGAAAGAGAATTGATGTATTTTCAATGCACGACCTTGCCCGGCGAAGTCTCCTTGTACTCGCAGGAGGTGGATTTCCGACTCGCTCTAAGGCCGGGAAACTAGGGAAAATGGGAGCATCGAAAATTCCGATGTCGAAATTTTTTTCTAGAAGTACGAAGAAAAACAAAAATGTAAAATTGGGTGCCCCTTCCTCTCTCTCTCTCGTTATTCACCTCCTACTCTCCCAAACATAGCATAGAGATCACGAGTTCGATTCAAACTATGTTGGAGGGAATTTTCCAATAACAAAGCCTCGATTTCTCTTTATTGGGTGGTATAAAGTTATATCGTCTATAAATTTTCACCCTTACGTACAAATTACTGAAAATCGGTAGAATTGCTCGTGAAGATTCGTAGACGAATGCCGTGGTTGATTGACCACCGTACGCGTGGCATATTACGTGGGCATCGACGTCCGGAGATGGAGAACGGTCACGAACTTTTTTCTTTTCAATGTAATGAATGTATTGCTAATTTTCCTTCTCCTTCGCGTTTCACTTGAAAAGGTCCAAAGCATATTTAGGGTGTGTTTGTTTCGCACAAAATAAATGATTTGGGAAAAAATTTTCCTAAAAATGATCGCTCGTATTGTTTACAAAAATGAATGAACGAAAAATAGCTACCACCCGCCTGGGTGGCGCTGCTGGAGCGCGCACTCTTCCTCTCGCAAAAGATTGAGTGTTCGAATCCCGAGCGCCGCAGGGTGACTTAACCGGTGGCACATGTGTGGTGGCTAGCACGTGTCGCCCTCAGGGTTTACTCCTCGGCTGTCGGCCGTGCGGGGGTTCCCTGGGTTACAAAAAAAAAAAATAGTTTCGTTGCCCATGAAATTGTTTAGACATAAGCTGTTGTCGATAATGCAAAATTTTTTTAATTGTTCTAAATCATTCATTTTCGGCCAAATAAACGAAGCCTTAAAACTTCGATTTTCATCTCCTTGATGATGTTTTTGATGCATTTCTCTTGAAGAAGTTGCAAACTTTCAAATTCAATAGGTTTAATTTAAAGAGCTCACGTTATTTCCACCCCTCAACTAGCTTCAGCAGGCACATCCAAAAATTTAAATAGTTCCAAATAATACTAAGGCTGCGTTTAGTCGATCGGATAAAAATCAGGATATGATATGTTTTATCCTATCCTATGTTTGGTGGTGGTCCAGAATAGGATAAGGTCAGATATAGACCGGATATAGTCCGGATAAAAAAATCCGAGGGGAGGAGGTAGGATAGACCCGGATAGGATTTCTAATGCCTATTTTTCCAAAAACCCTACGCTCCACTCGCCATCATCTTCATCCTCACACCTTGTGCGCTTTCACGAAAAAAATTTCTCGACTTTTTTTCCTTCACCGACTCCTCCGGACCCGTGAATAGCAAAAAATAAAATAAAAATTATTTTATCTGACTTTAAATCCGTAGTCCACCAAACAATGGACAGGATATGAAAAAATCCTAAGATTTCTTATCCTATCCTATCCAGTCCTATCCTATTTAGAAATCTGGATGACCAAACGCAGCCTAATAGAGACCTCATTAATGGTAAGATTGATGACAAAGAAAAAAATATGTATACACTTTACTATAGATCAATCAATCTAATGATTTATATCAATCTTTTCTAAATTGTTTCATTTTCTTTCGCGTTCAAATGGGCAGAGTTTACCTGCTCGTTGCTTTTTTATGGGAATCGTCTAAAGTTGGAGTATTTTAATAGACTTAATGATCGAGATTATGATTTAAAAAATACTAATAAAGTACATTTATTTACAA
Organism: Syzygium syzygioides; assembly: GCA_031216285.1. Classification (NCBI taxonomy): domain Eukaryota; kingdom Viridiplantae; phylum Streptophyta; class Magnoliopsida; order Myrtales; family Myrtaceae; genus Syzygium; species Syzygium syzygioides. Next base: position 34,314,716 of record CM062248.1, on the reverse strand, counting down.
TGTCTGTCAAAGTTCAATCCGGAGTAAATCTCGTGGCGTATAATTATTTTTGTTCTTCTTAAAAGAATTCCGTGGTTAAAGTTATGAACTCTTTATGAACATAATTTGTATTTAGAATATGTTAATTAACAAAGATTACCAACAAAGTTCAAACTAATTATAAATAATCCTTTTTAGAAATCGGCCTGGGCATATTAATAGGTTGAAGAGAGGAAATGAAGTATGCATAAAAGCGAAGGTAAAATAGCATGAGGTGGTGATTAAAACATCATTATTTCTAATAACACAAATAGTCATGTATTTTCACAACTATGCGTGGCTTTTGCATTTTCAATAAACAACGACTTTCACCCTTTTCATTTGCGCTTTTAATTAATTAGTTCTCTTGAGATTATTTTTGTCAACGCAACAAGTTAAGAAGTGTAATAATCATTTAGGTTGTGTTTGGTCGTCCAGATTTTCTAGTTAGGATATGACTAAATAAGATAGAATAAAAAATCTAGGCATTATGTAATATCCTATCTATTGTTTGATAAATTGCGGGTTTAAAGTCGGATAATTTTATATCCTATTATCCGTTGTTTGATAGAAATTGGATATCAATATAAAGAACATAAAAATTTGGCCATAAAGTTTTAGCTCCAAAAACATCCATGTGGTCTTTAGTGACTGAGGTGCTTATGGGATGCCGAAGGGTTGCTGGATGTGAGCCATGATCGAGGACACTGCGCAGAGAGAGTTGGCAAACGCGAAGGACCGCCGGTAATAGTGAAGGGCCGCAAATCACTGAGAGAAAAGTTATGGGCTCGAGAGTCGATTGGGGCTATTGTTATGGTGATGGTCGAACACAACAACGGTGATGACTTTGCCGGACTTGACACCAAGGGGAGTAGCGGGCTGAATTCCACAGTACGATTGCTGTTTTAGTGACCGGAATTCGTTGGACATGGCAAGAACAAAACCTGCAAAAGTCGATGAAGTAATGCAGGAGCGGCGTCTGGGCTTCGGGCGCTCTGGTGCAAGTTGTCACGGGAGCCGGGACGACACTGGAAGCTAGTCTGGAACAGGCGAGGTGGGACGAAGGACGGGATGTCACCAATGCTAGACAAGCAGAGGCAAGGCACGGCTGGGCATGGTAGAGAGTTGGCTAGGCGCTGAGGAGAGGCGAAGGTTGTGGGAAAAAGCTGGTTCTTCTCATGTGTTTGCTCTTTTGAGCGTACAATTTTTGCTCTAATGGATAAGAGAAATCATATCCTCCTCCCTCTATATATCCGACTTCGTCCTGTCATGGATAGCCAGCTACCAAATATACAGCCTATCTTATTTTGACTTTTATTGGGATGATCAAACACAGCATTAAACAGTGGAAATAATGTGAGCCATTCTGAGAGGCCATGGTAATCTGGCATACGTGTCGGTAACTTTATAAAAGTGCAAGTGGATTAAGTAGAGGCAATGGTAATTTCCGCGATCCAAAGATCGAAGAAACGGTTCCTCCAACGGTTAAAAGAACAAACCCTTAACTGGAGCTTGATTAAAATCCCGATAAGAAAGGACCCCACTTAACAACACAATTATTCCTGCTGAATCTGAGGAAAGTGATAATTGTGGGCAAAATGATTGGGTGATTGGGGAGGTGTAGACTCTGGCTCCCCATCAGATCACCACCACCACCACCACCACCACCACCACCTTCATCTGCAGCTTGCCCGATGTGGAAAGCGAGAGGTCTCCTGCCATCTCGACTGGTCGTACCCTTTCTTTCTGCAATCTGGAAAGTCCCAGCAAGACCCAGGAGAGAGAGAGAGAGAGAGAGAGAGAGAGAGACGGTACGCAGGGGTCCATTAACTAGGGTTGATAACAGACTGCACGTGGTACACAGTACAGTTGGATCTTTCAATGTGTATATCAAGATTAGTCGTTTGAATTGAGAGTGAGGCCCTCCTTCGATTCTCTTCTCCAATGGGGATTTACAGTGTGCCTATTAGTTACTCTAGTTTGTTGTTCTCCTGCCTTTTCATTTTGACAATCGAATGACAAAATCACACATTGCGGACACGGGAATTTGTAAAGCCAAAGAACACCCATTGGGTCGTTGAGTGGCTAGAATGAAGTAGACCACGATACGAAATTCAGATAAGACTCGCAGCTCGCTCTGTGAAGGGCGCTTGAAATAAGCACGAGAACCGGGGTGGGGGCGGCGAAGAAGATTTGATGCTTGTACGAGCACGATTCGGACGCATAGAGAGCAGTGAAGCAAAGTTGAGCCAGAGAGTAATAGAGCAGATGATGAACTGAGAAAGATTATTGGGTCTTTTTCATTTTTCTTTTTATTCACACAAGCAGCACCCAGAAGAAACAATCCAGTTACATACATGAAAAGCACATTATTTTCCACGCTGATGAATCTAACACGGAAAGGCATAAGAATTACAGACAAAATTATCAAAAGCGAAAAAGCAGAGGCCTTACAGAGAGATAACAATAGTCTCCTCCTTCACATCTTCGTTTCGTACCATCGCGTCCAAGGGGGCATTGGATGAGAGAGCAAACACAAAGCTGAACTGGCAGAAACCTCCTGAATTCTCCTCGAAGACTGAAGGCACCTCAATTGAAGGCAAAGCACCCACATTTTATTATCCCGATTTCAAAGAGACAGAGCTTATAACATATTCGAGGAGGCCCGGACAATGTTGCGCCGAACTTCAAGAACTCAGCTCACTCAGCACGGAAATTTGAGTGAAGATGCAACAAATTGAAGCCCTCTCACTGAATTATGAAGCAATGGGGCCACCACCCGAGCAGCAAATCGAGGAGTTACAGACTAGAAAAAGGTGAACATACCCCCCCCATGGGCATGCAATGCCATAAGTCTTCAAGACATGTGACAAAACAGTGTCGACTTGCGCAAGAATCCGCCTTAATCCTTGCGCAAAGTACGTTGAATTAACCAACTCGATGTCCTTTATATGGGCACATCATCACAAGACACACCTAGGATTTTGCACAAAAACCCCCAGTTTCCCTCGAACAACAGACCCTTGAAATTCCAAACAAGAGCCCGGATTTCCGTGAAGTCCTGTGTCCTGTCAACGAAAGCTTCCCACCAGGAAGAACCTAAGAATGACCCTAAAAGCGCTACACCAGAAAGAGTTAAAGAAACCCCTAAAATTGAATCATGCATTGAGCGGACTCCTACTTCTTCCTCCACCCAAAGAACTAATAGCCTAAGCCCCCTAAAACTTCACCTAAATTCCTTCTTGTCCATCTTCACACGACACGCGCACACACACTGACTGACTGAGAAACAACAGGACTCGCACATATTTATATATATACCAACGCAGCAACCGCTGGGTGGCGCCTTGGGTGAATCAGCGATGGTCATCGTCCCTCCGGCCCGAATTTCCGGACCCGCCCGACAAGGACGCGAGCAAATTCAGGTGGCCCGGGATGTAATTCCCGACTCGAGCTGCCGACGCCTCCCCGATGCCCTGCTGCTGCTGATGCAAGAAGAACGACGGCCCCTGCTGCGACACCGCCCCGCCCTGCTGCACCACCATCTCCGGCGGCGCCGCTGCGGCGGCCGCCGCCGCGGCGAAGCTCCAGAAGTCGGGCCGCGCCGGCAGCGCCCAGAAGCCGCCCGGGGCCCCGCCGGCACCGACCATCGCCTCCACGGTGGTGCCCACGACGGAGACCTCGTCCTTGCCGTTCCCGCCGTCGTCGTCCGCCCGCACGCGCTTCCCGAGGATGAACGGCGTGGGCCCGAGCAGGGGCTTGTGCTCCAAGGACGAGGCGTTGGGGGACATAGAAATCGAGCAGGAGAGGCCGCCGGAGCCGGACCCCCCGCCGCCGCGGGCGGTGGCGGAGACGGTGGAGAAGCTGGCGGGGGTGGTCCCGGTCCCGGTGGCGGCGATGATGGAGGGCTCGGCCTGGCGGAGGAGCCACTCGATGGTCTGGCCGTCCGACTTGTGGCCGAGCTCCCGGGTGAGCTGGAAGACGCGGGCGGCGCATATGATCGGCATCCGTATCCGGCGGCCGCGGCCGTCCACCTTGCTGTGCCGGTCCTTGGAGGGGGGCTTCTTGACGGCGAGGGCGCCGTTGGCACCCCCCTGCTGGTGCGCCTGCCTCTGCGGATCGATGATCGCCCCGTTGGCGACGGCGTTGCCCCCCCCTCCTCCTCCGTCGGAATTCGACATGGCGCTCTCGAAACCAAACCCTCGGCCCCTCTCCCCTCCAAACTCCGCCTCCGTCGTAAGGTTCGTTCTCTCCCTCTCTCTCTCTCTCTCTCTCTCCCCTGAACAGCGACGCCCCGCAGGTTGAAGAGCAGGTGGGCACTTCGCTATTGCCGAGCGCCGAGCTCCTTGAACTTGAGCTTGAGGTTAGGAAGCTGGTCGAGCGGTCTTCGCGGGTGGGCGTGGCTCGTCGTCGTCCGCGAGCTTCGGAGAGAGAGAGTGAGGAGGTTTTTCTTTAGGGTTTGGAGGGAAGGAAGGAGGGAGAGGGAGAGGGAGAAGGAGCTAATGATTGAGAGGCAGGAGCTGGTGGAGACAGGAAGGAGGGCACATGGGGAGCGGGGCCCACCGGGAACATCCCCCACAGCTCACGCCCCTTGGGCTGGGTAAAAAATCTCCCCCCCCCTCCCTCCACACACGCGCCCCCCCGCGCACGCGCCTCGCACGTGCCGCGGGCCAATCGCAGGGATAGAGCGAGCGCGCGAGAGCGAGGGAGGAAGGAATTTAATAAGAGTCTGGGATGAGTTGTCGCGGCATGGGCCCCACTCTCTCTCTCTCTCTCTCTTCTCTGGCTTGCTGAAATGAAAACGAAACCCGACCGGAAGGTTCGGGCGAATCCCGACTCCGGCACGAGCGAAACCTCGCCGCAGATTCGCGTTCGTCGCCCCCGCGAGCTCCCCGATTGGATCATTCGTTGACGCGAGATCGTCCCGCCGCCGCCGTACTCCTCCTCACAGCGCAACGCCGCACTTCGATGTCGCGTTCCTAAAAAAAAACACGAGAGTTTAGATAGCAAGGTCGACATGGAATTTTAAATTTTTTATGGAAAGGGGGAGGGAGGGGAGGGAAATTTCGAAATTTCGAGAGGTGCTGTCACTTCGGTTTTCTCCCTCCCTCCCCCTTTGATGTAGCCTAAACATGTGGCGTTTATGCAACATAAACATGTGGCGAGAGTGTGCACGCATCTAACAAATAGACTACGCAAAGAACCCGAATGGAATACGAAGCAATTACTAAGCCAATCACGCCGGTAGCATTGTGATAACGCTCTTCTTCTGCACGAGACTTGTGTTCGAGGCGTGCTCGGTAGGGCGACTCGCCCCCTTTTTTAACCGATGCTCTCCGAGCGATTGCTCCCGAAAGGACGGATTGAAACCCGACAACAAACAAGGACGAAAATAGATTGATTGAGTGTCCAACTCATAGTCATGAGTTACTCGGTTAGATAATGCATCGATCTATTATTTCTCGCGATTTTTTCTATGTAATGCAACTCTCTAATTAGTTCAAGTTTGAATCCAAAAAAATGTGCCGATTCAACATTATCAACTTAAGTAAGTATTTGTTTTGTCTTATGCAATTCAATATCTCGATGCACAGCTCCAATTAAAAGAGAAGAAAACTTTTGATCAATTGATTGCATGCATCTTTCACCTTCTAAATTTCTACATGTCTAGTCTACTTGTTTAGGATTGATCAAGCGACCCAGTTGGGTCAATCGCAAAATTCGCATTGCATAGTAATTTTATGCACCGTGGCATAGGATTATCTCAACTCTAATCCCACAAGCATCACGTTGTAGCGACGATTACGAGCTTACTTAAATGAGCAGCCGTTATGGTTCAAAAAGAATATTCCGTGAAATCCCAATAATGACACCCAAGTGCGGCCACTCACGCCAGCCACCTATGTCGGCGTTTTTTAGTTTATCAAAAAGATACCCTTTAATTCCAAATATTTGTAAAAGATGACAGGTAAGAGGCAAAGAAAGATCAAGAAGACTACTAAAGACTTCAACAAAGACCGGTAAAGATTAAGATTGACCCGCGAGACCAAGGGTCTTTCCGGGCCACGTCGTCCATCGTGACATACTCGAAAAGTAATAAATGGCTAACGCTCGCAGATCGCTATCCCATGCGTAGTACACGGCATTATTGCCATCCTACCCCGAGGAAGAAGCGAGTCGCGGTGAAGTCGAAAGGCCACCTCGTTTTGTACCGTCTTTAGTCGTGGGGAATCGCTGAAACAGTGTCGATTCGGGTCATACGGACGGAAGATTTCCCGTGTAACTAACCCGCGGCCCGACTCGTCCTTTTTTCTTACATTTCATAGATTTTTATGAGGTGCTCAGGCGCTGTCACTGGAAATTGCACGACCTGAGCACCAAAACTCGCCACGCGTTATTAGGGATCGTCTCGGCTCACGCCCAAATACATGTGCCCCATTCTGCAATGCACCGATGGTTGCCATGCTTCCATAAGCACCAAAGTAACCAAGATTATACTTGTTTTTTTGTCGTCCACGAAAAGCATTTAGACAATAAATTGTCGTCGATAATGAAAATATGTTTTATTGAATAATTATTTCATACGATAAATAGGTGATCAATTATACAAAAATGTTTTCAAAAATATTTATTTTCTACGAAACAGGTGGAACCCAAGTGCAAAAATATTTATTTTCTACGTATTGCTTAGCAATTTATTTATCAATTTAACATAAATGAGGAAAACCAGAATTATTATATAAAAAAAAAAGAGCAGCGTAAACAAGGATACTAGTTTGATCTCCTGACCAATGTCACCGGAAAAAGGAAAATGAAAAAGGAGCGAGAGCTCCCGGTCGGAGCACAAAAGCGGGATGTCACGTGCACGCGCTCGTGTATCGCGTGGGGCGACCGGGTCGCGGCATTAAAGAAGTCAAGTCAGTGATTTTTTTTTGTCAGTGAGCCCAAATCGACGTCCGTCCAGCCGTTATTTACGAAACTGCCACTTCCGGTCGGGCGCTCGGTTCTTGCTCCTTTTCTCCCGGCTGGACGTCCATTTTAGCAACAGCCGGGCCGTTGTTTCCGGAGCGCGGGGCAACCCGTCCTCCCGCGACGTCGAGACGGTCCGTCGCACGCCGCCGGTGCCCGGGGCGATTCGACTGATCGGGCCTGTATGGCACAGTTCCCATCACGAGCGCATATACCGTGGCTTAGAAGTGCATATCATAGTCTTCGGTTTGTCACTTATGTGTAGACCTGTTTAATGGATGGGTCAGGATTGGAAATGACCTGATCCGGTTTAACTTATTTTCATGCGGTACAAATTTAATGAGTCATGTCCGACCTAAATCATATTGCCAAAATATTTCGATATTTAACACAATATAAGAAAACTCATACCCAAATTGAAATGAGAGCACAAGTAAAAGAAGGAGCGCAAGATCGAGTGAAAGTGAGAGAGGGTTATAAAGGTAGGTTGGATTTAAGTAAGCCATCAACCCATTCCACACTGATATTATTTCGGATTTTACCATCATAAACTCATTTACTGAATATAACCAACTCATAGAACAAGTCAACCCATCACTCATAACTCATTTTAACAAATCTACTTATGGGCTCTATATGTTTCGCCAAAAAATAAATAATTTGAAAAGTAATATATTTTTTCAAGTAATCGCCTATGTTGTTGAAATAATTAGTTAATGAAAAATGCCATCACTATTGACAACGGTTTTGTGGACGATGAAATTACTTTTCATTAATTTATTTTCGTGAGCGATAAAAGCAGTTATTTTTAGGAAAAAAATTTCAAATCATTTATTTTTTGCGAAATAAATGGAATTGTGTTCAAATTTCGTTACCAAAAACAGAAACGAAGATTATACCGCCACCATAAAATGGATGACAAGTGAACATAAAAATTAGCAACGTCGCTAAAATGCACCGATTGCTCATCGAAAGATAATTAGTCGAAATGTAATCCGAAAAGCCCAACGGCCATCGTAATTTGAAACAAGAAATTTCCACTTGAGAAAGTGTCGTTGTATCAAATGAGGACTAAACTAATCCGGCTCTTTGAGCTAATTTAATAAACTCAAGTGCATCTCAATTAGTTGTTTGATAATCGGCACATGTTATGGCCACATTGCAATTGGGAACTTCGATATCAAGGTATAAGGTAGAAATTTATCATACATAATCCGTCAATGCCCTACAAACTGTAACAAAATTAAGGGTTAATACCACGAAAAATCCAAAACTAGTAAACCTATGACAAATTTAGTCAAAAGTAATTAGTCGACCATAAAAAATTCCATATTGGTACACCCGTGATAAATTTACTTTCTATCAGTTTTCGTTAAATTTTACTGTCAAATTGCTAAGTTGGATGACACGTGGTAGTCGACGGGTGTACCGGTTTAAGGTTTTGCCCTCCGTTCCAGTTTGTGGTTTTCCGTAGTATCAATCCAATTTAAAAGAAACTAACGGAGGGTAAATTCGTTACGAGTATACTGGTTTTGGGGTTTTCCGTGGTAAAAAAAAAAAGTCAGTTTATGGTAAAATTCGTCAGATGTGTGCCAATTTGAGATTTTCGACGATCAAAAAATCAGTTCGGAGTAAATTTATCACGGGTACACCGATTTAGAGTTTTTCTATGCATTTAACCCTAAAATTAATAAGTGCTAAACATAATGATGGGCACAATTAAATTTATTTTTATAAGGTAACTAGGGAGTTCGCATTATTGTTTCCTCTACCTTATCCATTCACATCATTTAAAATTTGCCACGTAGCCAACCTCCCCCACCAATTATACTAATCAAACCAGCTACTAGAATTTCCGCTGATTATCCGTTTTTTTAATTCTCTTAAAGCTCCAAACTTTATCGGGCAACGGTCAACACATGAAGATTATTTTCCGGGGAGTCAATTTTCGGGGCCCAAATCCGGATTTTACAGGCGGACATTTTCCGACACCCCAAAAGGAAAAAGAAATTGCACAAAAGTCCTCGTTGCGAATACTTTTTTGCAACGTGGGGCCTCCAAAATCTTAAAGTTGCTTCGAGTGGGGTCCCTGCGAAAATCGCTAATTAAATTATTCGGGGGGAAAAAACAAAGGGGGCACCTCTGTCCGCCACGACGCACCGCACCGAGGTCATTAACGGCGCCAAAATCATGTCCGCTTTCCTAATTTCAGCGGTCGATTCCACCACACACTTGCCCATAAATAAAACAAATCGGGACCCAAAGAGGTGCTAGCCAATCCCGCCACGCCTTTATTAAAATATCGATTATTGCTTGACCCATACGGATTATCTTCTTAATCCGGCGGTCCGAGTAACGCGGTTTTCGCGATGTAAGGACAAATCGGTAAGGCGCGAAAATAAAGAAAGATGTTATAAGCACACGAGGGCACCTATTTCGCTATGCCGATGATGCGTCAATTACGCTGCCGGGGATTTGTTAAATCGCCAAATTTTAATTAAATCGAATAATTATATGCGTGCTGTGTCCTTGCCCCAACCACTACCGCAGGATTATATAATAATAGGCTATTATTCAGCAAACGGGCACTGCATGATTGCGCCACGGATTTGGTGTACTTATAATACTCGATCGCGTCCGGTTTTTAATGAGCGACTCCGTGGTGGAACATTCCATGCTGCGCGCCCAAAAAAAAATATTAATTAAGATTGCGATCGTAATCTTAATATTTCTTTTTGATAATTATGGGTTCGGTGATGATCATGGTCTGACCCGAATGGACCCTCGGGACAACAGCCTCGCGACATGTATTCCTCGGGTCAAGGTGTGTGCGGTTTGGGGCATCGATGGCCCCTTCCTTTGCGGAGTCCGAAACAAAAGCTTTCTGGATTTGGGGAACTTTCGTGCAATTTTTAATATTGTGGGGGCACGACGAGAAAGGCATAAAATCACCGGGATAAATGACATGAATGGTTCATAAATTTTGTTTAACATGTAATGTGATCCCTGAACTTTCAATTCGTTCAATGAAGTCCATAAACTTTTGTGGTACGTGTTCAATTTAGTTTATGCACCGCGTGAAAATGTTTAATATTGTTCATGAACTTGAATTAATGGAAGGGCGACATTGAAGATTTTCATACTATCTAGGGACTAAATTGGACGTATACCAAAAATTTAGGGATCGCATTAAACAGATAAAAAATTTAAAAATTACATTAAATAAATTAAAAATTCGTGGACAATTTGTGCCGCTATCCCAAATCACTTATATGAAATGGGATCTAATAAAAGAAGAGAGCCTTTTCGGAGATTATTCGCTAGGGGTGAGCAACGGTCGATTGGGCTGACCTTGTTGGCCCTTGCCTCTAGCCAGTTGCCGGAACTCGGCGACTGGATAGAGATTGAAGATGAAAGGAGGAAAAAAATGAAAGACAAAGGGAAAAAAAAAGGTGAAAAGAGAAAAAATATTAAATAATTGTAATAATTTTTAAAATATAATTAAAAATTATCTACATCATCGTTGGTTACGCCGCATACGACGGCTGGTGTCTACGTTAGCGTCTTCCGGCGGGAAAAATTATCAAGATAGTCGTAAACTTATTGCAATTATATCAATTCAAACATAAACCATTTTTTTGTGTGCCAATTGAGTCCTAAAACCTTTTGTATTTGCGTTAATTTAATCCATTCGATCAATTTTGGCCACAAAAAAATTAGGGTGAAAATGTCAATGCGGGCGTAATTCGAAGTTTTTTTTAATGACTCTTTCTTTTATAAACGGAGAAATTTGTAATCTGAGAAAACCAGGTTAATGATACAAGAGGCAAATGGCAGGGGCCGTGTGCTTTTTTTTTTATCTTCCGCACGTGGCGATCGGCGTTGGGTCCATTAATAGACATCGCGTCCTCTTTCCGTGCATGGGAGATTACGATGCGCATGTGCCGTGTCATTCCGACCACAAAAATATACGGAATCAGAAAGAATGAGTCTCCAGTTTTTTCGTTTTCGGTGTGCCTTCGATCTTGTAACGGTGCTTCTAAACTTCCCTCCTACACAGATATCTTATCGATATCGTCGATCGGGCCGGGGCCGGTCCAGGGCGCGAGCGGGCGACCCCTCGCGTGGCCTCCGGCGAGGGCTCGCCCGCTCTCGTCCGACGCCACGTCGAATGGGTAACCGTGGCTCCCGTGACCCGAACCCCGAACCCCGAACCCCAGACCCCAAACCCGAACCCTACCCGAAGCATGTCGCGAGCCGACAGGATTGGCTTATTATGGGACCGAAAATATGGATAGGGAGGGCAAGGTTGGTGACGCGATCAATTTTGGGGAGGGGAACAGTTCGCCCAGAACGTAACTACAATTGTCAACCTGTCATTACAGCTGGAGCCCATCCTCTCCCAGCTCTTGGAGTTATTGTGAGAAAACGACTCGACCCCAGAATAAAAAAATAAAATTAAAATAAAAAAACGAATTATTTATTGTGCATGCCCTGCTCTATTATTCAACTCGAGCTCAATTATTATTATTATTTATATATAATATTTGTTTTATTTCTTGTTTTCTTGTGCGGTCTCCGAATGTCGTGCTCGAACCCGGTGTGAAACCGGGAACATTTTCGCGCGGACGTTTCCACACCTGAAATTTCTTGGACCTTTTTTGGGGTCGACGGATGGCTTGATTGAGTGTACGCGAAGGTGGTGTGGCGTGGGAATTTCTCGCCTAGTCGCCCTCCTGGATTTTGGCCTGATCTCGACGTATGATGTTGTCAATTGGGCACTAAGTGCTCGTTTGGGATTAGGTTTGCTTAATCACGTGATCGCTAATTGGGAAGGGACGAAAAAAGGGAACCCAAGAAGAGAACGTCCAATTCTCGTAAGGTCGATTGTCGCTATTTTCCAGCGTTTCGCCCGCCTTGTGCTTCGAGGTGGGCCGGCGAAACGCCCGATCGGAGGAACCAACCCTAGCGAGTGGGAGCGGCCCGTAGAATGCGCTCTTGTGGATTGATAGGACTCGGCCGATGAGCGGACCTTGTGGGATCTGAAAATCTCATTGTGGGACTCGTCCGCAATTGCAGGAAATTAAGTTCTCTTGTGGAATTGGGCGTGCGCTGGATGGTTTGGGAGGACTCGAGACCGGCGAGCCAGGATAAAAACACGAATTACTTTAGGTTTTGTTTGTTCCGCGGAAAATATTTTTCTCGCTTTCTGGCATTTGTTCCGTTTAAGAAAATAAGTCGACGGAAAACCTACGCTTAAATTTAGGAAAATAATTTTCTTTGAAAAAAATCAAAAATCTTTTTACAAATACGTGACTAGGTATAAGGCTGCGTTTGGTTCAGCATTGGGAAGGGGCTTTCAGCCCCGAAAGCCCCTTCCCAAAAATGCTGAACCAAACGGTTAGCATTGGGCATTTTCAATGCTCAAAACTAGCATTAAAAATGCTGAAAGCCCAATGCTGGCCGGGACTAGCTTTGGGCTTTCAGCCTTGAACCAAATGCCAAAATCATTTTTATATTTCCCAAACTACCCTCACTCAAATTTCGATATTCCGACTTTACCCTCTTGTTACTGTTCATCTTCTTCACCAAAGGGACTCCGGCGAGGGCGAAGGGCCGGCGACGGCGAAGGTCCGGCGAGGTCGCCCGACCCAGGCGACGGCCGCCCGGGGTCGGGCGACCGCCCAGGCGTGGCCGCTTGGGTCGCGCGACCCAGGCGGCCGTCGGCCTGGGTCGCGCGACCTCAGGCGGCCGTCGGCCTGGGTCGCGCGACCCAGGCCGACGGCCGCCTAAGGTTGCGCGACCTCAGGCGACGGTCGCCTGAGGTCGCGCGACCTCAGGCCTCGTTGCCCGAGGTCGGCGTCACTCGCCGGGGGTCGCTCGGCGACGGGCGATGGCCGCCGGCGCCAGATCTGGCTCGCCGGCGGCCGGAGCCCTTCGCCGGAGCCGGAGCCCTTCGCCGGAGTTGGCGAAGGGTATTTTTGTCTTTTTTTTTTTTATAAAAACCCCCCCAAAGCCCATTTGTAAAAAAAATTAACCAACCACCACTTGGATCAAAGTAGCTTTGCAAATGAGTTTTTACCAAACGCCATTTGCATTTCCCACAAAGGGCTTTCACCCAAAAGCAATTGCATTCCCAAAGTAGCATTTCAAATGCTGAACCAAACGCACCCTAAGAGCTTGACCTGAAAACTCTACTTTGGGCATGAAAATCCAAACGCTGGTTCCTAGGTCCCCGGCGTCAAGGACCAAGTCATTGGCCCCCAAGGCTCGCAACCCCGGTGTTGGTGCCTAGATCCTGGCGCCCTTGCCCGAGTCCATCGAGATCGAGCCCGGGACCTCGATGCTTGTACTCAAGCCTCTAATGCCCGCACTCGAGTCTATTGAGACCTGTGCCTGATGCCTTGGCACCCGGGCCTAAGTCCACAAAGGCCAAGCGCAGGATCCTGATACCCGAGCTTGGATCACCAACACTTGGCCCGGGTCCATCGAAGTTGGGCTTGCGACCTCGGTCTCCATCCTCGGGTCCATTGAGGTCGGGCCCGAGACCAAGGTGCCTGTGCTCCAATCCCGGTGCCTTGGTCGGGGTTCACCGAGGCTGGACTCGCGACTTTAGTGCCCGTACTCGGTTCTCTAGTTGCCCATGCACAAGTTACCAACGTCTGAACGGTATATGTTTATTTAGGAAAATCAAATAAGATTTTTCATACCAAACGATGGAAAACACTTTCCAATTCATTATTAGGTTTCGGTCAATTGAAAAATATTTTCCACCGCAGACGGAGGCCCAAACTCGTTTTTAATACGATCAAAATGTAAATCGATGAAACCCGGGCCCGCCTATGGTGTAAGTATTTGCTCGAGCTGGTACATTTTCCACTCTTGCTTGTTAAGCCTTGTGGACCTCATGTGCCAATTTTGACTAGAAAGCCTTGGCTATCGAGGAAAGATTTTAAAAGAGCTTTTCATTTTGATTTTCAGGGACGTGAAAATGCAAACGTGATGGGCCCGCTCCTTAGGGGCCGAAGCGATTGGGTCGGGTCCGGCGAGCTGCAGTTGGGCCGGTCAGTCGAGGTCAAATTGGTCCCCGCCAGCGACGTATATTCCACGACGATGCCTGCGGTTCTCTGGGCTTGGGCCTGGCCCAATTAGAAATCAGGCCGCAACTTCGCTTTAGGATGAAAACAATAATCGCTTTAGGGTCTATTTGTTTCGGAAAATATTTTCCTCGTTTTCCGACGTTTGTTTCGTCTAGAAATATGAATTTATAGAAAACATATGCTTAAGTTTAGAAAAAATAATTAGAAATTATTTTTCAAAATATGACTAGACATCGACGGTTGATTCAAAACTCTACGTTTGGGCATAGAAAGTCTAACACCGGTTCCTAGTCCTTGGCATCCAGGACCAGGCCTTTGGCACTAAGGCCCTTAACCTTCGATGCCAGTGCCTGGATCCACGGTACTCGTGCCCAAGTCCATCAAGATTGAGCTCGGGACCTTAGTGCTCGTACTTAAGCCCCTAGACTTGTGCTTGAGTCCATCGAGCCCATGCCCGATGCCCTAGCACTCAAGCCCTAGTCCACAAAGGCCGAGTGTGAGATCTTGATACCCGAGCTCGGATCATCAAAACTTGGGCCTAGTTCCACAAAAGGCCATGCGGGGTCCATTGAGGCTTGGCTTGGGACCTCGGTCTTTGTACTTGGGTCCATTGAGGGTGGGCTTGGGACCCAAGTGCCCTTGCTCCAATGACAGTGCCTTGTTCAGAGTCCACCAAGGTTAGAATCTCGACTCTAGTGTCTGTACCCAATTTCCTGGTTGTCGATGTGTAAGTTACTGGGGTTCGAATGACGTATGCCTATTTAGGAAAATCAAATCAGATTTTTCATATCAAACAAAGGAAAATATTTTTGAGTTCATTTTCGAGTTTCAACCAATCACTAGAAAAATATCATTATTTTCCTGTAAAACATTTTCTAGAGAAGTCACATTTTCCGCGAAACAAATGGAGGCCTAAACTCATTTCTTTAACGTGATCAACATGTAATCTATGAAGGCGGCCCACCTATGGTGTAAGTATATGTCCGAGCTGATACGTTATTTTTTTTTTTATTTGGTCGAAAGAGCCGATAAAGTTGCATGATCGATTTTTTCGACTCCTGCTTGTTAAGTCCTGCGGACCCAATGTGTGCCAATTCTTGACAAAAAGGCCCTGACCATCGAGGAAAGATTTTTTAAAAGAGGTTTTCATTTGATTTACAGGGACGCGGCAACGCAAACGTGACGGGCCCACTCCTTTTGGGCCGAAGCTATCGGGTCGGGTCCGACGAGCTGCGGTTGGGCCGGCCCCTCGAGGTCAAACCGGTCCACGCAAGCGGCGTAAATCCCACGACGGTCCCCGCGTTTCCTCCGGGGCTGGGCCCGGCCCAATTAGAAAATTGCGCCGCAACTCCGCTCACCGAATCCCCCTCCCGCGCCCCCGCACGCGCGTGAGCCCCCTCTATCTCCGTCGTTAGGTTACGTTGGTCCCGCGCGGGGTCCACACAATTCGACGTCCGAAATTCAGCGGACTTAGGTGGTCGGGGAAATACAAGATTTCTCCACACGCGCTCTCTCTCTCTCTCTCTCTCCGCTTTTTGAAGCCCCCGAAATTACGTATTCACTAAAAAATCAAACACGCCTCCGAAAAAGCTTCTTGCTCTGCGTGTCCACGAGTTTAAAGCCCAGCCCCCGTCCTCCCCTCTCTCTCTCTCTCTCTATAATCAAAATCGCACTCGAACATCATCATCGTCTTCTCCAATCTCTCGTGCGCGCCTCCGATTTTCCGATCGATCGACCGGCTCGGTGCCTCCGCACCTCCGACCTCCGTTCCCGAGTCCCGGAACCGTGCTCTCCCGATGGCGGACGACGGTAAGCAGGCGACCAAAACCGACGTGGGCGGCGAGGCCCGCGAAGAGCGGCGGGAGAACCCCGGGGGGCCCGCCGGCAACGGGCTCGCCCCCGTCGCGTCCGATGGCGGCGACGGCTCCGGGCGATCGCGGGCGGGGAGCGGTGGTGGGGTGGAGGAGGAGGAGGCGGCGGCGGCGGCGCAGGAGCTGCCGCAGGCGAATCCGCGGTCCTCCAGCAGAACTCCGTTCACCGACTTGAATCAGGTCGATGCAGACTGGGCTCTCGCCCGGGCGCTGCAGGAACAGGTACTCTCTCTCTCCCTTGCGCTCCATCCGTTTGCCTTAAGATCGTGTTTCGTCGTTCCGATGGTTGAAATTCAGCTACTCGGTAATTCTCGAAATTAGCTGCGATTGTGTTTTTGGAGGACGGTGGATGGTTGCACTGTTTTGTTCTTCTCGAGCCCCGTGTGTGTGAAATCGAGACTTTGAAGACCTGAGCGCGTCTTCATGTTGCTGAAAATGGAATTGTCCCGTGTCGTTGAGTTGACTTGCGTTCGAGTTTTCATACTTCGGTTTAGTAGGATGGCTGTTTAGCTTGGACCTTAAAGTCCCCACGCGTGGTGTTGTGCTTTTAGATATTGCTTCTTCCCTTTTCTGGACGAAGGGTTTTATCCAAGTCGAATTGCTCGATTCAAATCGTTACTCATCAATGGATTTTTAAGCTGTGCTGATTCATTTTCAAACTGCAAATTTCTGATCCAAGAGTGCCTTTTATTTTTGGCTGCTTACAACAACTGACAATATATGTTTCCGGAATAGGAAAGGGCCTACATGATGCTTAGACTGAATAATGACGGCAGTGACTATGGAAGTTGGGAAGGCGGGAGCTACATACAGGATGGGGATGATTTTGAGGATCCTGATGATGAAACCGATGATGAGGACAATGACGTTGAGGGCTCGTACGATGGCACTGATATGGATGATGAAGATGCCTTTGATGTGCATGCTGCTGAAGATGCTAATGGAGGTAGCAACCAAGCTGCTGAACTTGAGTCAGAAAACTTCTCAAGTGATGAGGCCTATGCCAGAGCTTTACAGGATGCTGAGGAGAGAGAAATGGCAGCTCGAATGTTGGCCCTTGCTGGGCTAAATGATCGTGAGTGTTTCTCATGTTTCTCATGATACAGTTATCTATCCTTATATTACTGCTTCGACAGTGCTGAAATTTTAAAAAACTGTTTGTGTTTGCAGGGGTTGTTGAAGAAGAAGAGGATTCTCACGATAGTCAGGTATCTGTTATGTCTCTCTCCGTGTCTCTTTCTCAGCCAGAAGAGGCTGGATTGGTTTGAATCTCATCTAGTCCTTTCTAGTATACAAGTATACTTAATTCTGCCAATGTGTTATGATATTAATAATGGGAAGAATTTCTCATGGGACCTCTCTTTATCTCACTGTTAATAATCCTGTTGACTAGGTTTGAGTTGCTCAAGCAGCTCTTGCAATTTTCTATGTCTTCTTCTCATTCTCAGTTACTATGATTAGGCCAGATAGGCTTTGCCTTCCTGGCCATATTATTCTCAGGGTTTATTTTACCTGGATTATTGTGTTTGTGGGAGAGTTTCTTGATGGGAACAATTATGGGGTTTTACGCACAATGTGCTGAGGAAATGAGGACAAGATGAGACTGGTTCGCAGGAGATAAATAACATCAAGAGCATTCATTGATGGACAAGTTCAAGTAAAACATAAACAATGGATGCCATGCGCGATACTGCTATGTTTGATGTTGGATATGGAGAAATGTAAACGTTAGAACATATAGAAAAAGATGTGCTAACCCTCTTTAACTTGGTGGATGACTAATGTTGCCTTGCCTGAGGAAGTTGTGTGGAGTGCTAGCAGGGTAATATTTTAACATACGTGTGATATTAAAGCTTTTCTTATTCTTTCTAGTTGCAAAAGTAGTTGAGACTTCTTCTGAATATTCAAGCTGGGGTCCTTCATGTGCTAAAATGTTGGAATGCCTCCTTTATCCTGGCTGACTTGTTGAGAACCCCCTATAACTCGAGAGATGCTGCATTCCTATCAGTCAGCGCTACTAAATTATCGATGAAAGTTGAGACAGCTTAGCTGCTTTAACTGTCACGTTTTCTGTTTAAGTTGGGTAATCATTATATCAGCTTCAACAGTTGAAAGCCTGATAAATGTGGACGCCCATGTCGGCGGGGAAGTGGGTCAGTGGCATTAATAGCGATCAAGTTTTTAAGCTAGACCTACTTAGACAAAAAAAAAAGGGCAATTTATGCCACCTCTTCATGCTTATGATATTCTGGCAGGACAAGGAATTACTAATAGGATAGGTGACATTGACATAACAAATTTGCACGGTATGGTCATTCAATTCAAGAATGGGAGGTCTTATTGTCTTTTTGATAGGTTTTTTGGAAGTTATTCATGATGATGTTATTCTACCTAGACCTTTACTACTGCCTTTTGTATGTAGGGTACATTAAACTTTGGAAGAATTTTTTAAAGACTTAACCATTACAATAAAATAGAAAATGTTTTGCACAATAAAATCTAAGAATTCAAGCTGTGGGAGGCAAGAGCTAATAATGGTGTTAGAAACCGACTGCTGTTTGAAATGTAATTATTAATTTAATAGTGGAGTGAACATATTACCCAGCGGAAATGCATAGTGTGCTTTCATTTTACATCACTGACAGTGTTTTGAGGCCTAAGGATGTAGTAAAGCTAGAAAGTTTTAGGTGCCATGTGTACATTCACGCATTTGCACAAGCATGAATCGTCATTCTACTTTCTTTATAAACTAATAAGAGTTAATCAACAATACTAAAGCAGTTAGCAAGCCATCTGTCCATAGTAGCCTAGTAGACTAGGTCAAATAAATGAGGTCTGTTATATGTACTTTCTCGTAGATTGATTTGGCCATTCTTTTTCAAGTGAAGACTGAATTCTTTCTTCTAATGTGTGGATGGGATTACAGGATACGTGGGAGGACGTCGATCCAGATGAACTTTCATATGAGGTAAGAATATAAGATAGCTTGTTATCCTTCTTTTTGGTGGATCTCCTGCTTTCATTATGTTAAGCATTGATCTCATTTTGCAGGAGTTGATCGCGCTAGGTGACGTGGTTGGAACTGAGAGTAGAGGCCTTTCAGCTGACACAATTGCTTCTCTGTCTTCTGTTAGCTATAAGACAGGCAGCAGTCAGAATGGCACCAATGATTCGTAAGTGCCTATTTTTGCTTTTACTGCACGTCGTCGAACATATAGTTCAGTTTTGGGTGTTATGATAGCTCAATGAAAAATTTTGTATTTTCAGGTGTGTCATTTGCCGGTTGGATTATGAGGATGGTGAGAGGCTAACTGTGCTACCTTGCAAACATTCATATCATTCAGAATGCATAAACAATTGGCTGCAAATAAACAAGGTACGATTATTTCTCGAATCATCTTAAGTTGTGGCTCTCTAGTTTATTATGTTCTTATGTCATTAATGCAGAATGAATTCCATCATCTCGAACCTGTTTTTCTTTGAAACTTATGTTTAAGCGAAAGATATGGATCTTATAAAATAAGTTCGTGGGTTGTTTGTTTTCTTTATCTAGCAAAGAGTAATTTGTTTTGGTTGGCACATCCCCGTACTTTTCTTTTCGATAGGTGGCACATCCGTTTACTTAGTTGCCTTTGGTTTGACTTTGGGGGAAAGCCTTCGAGAAAATGCAAAGGACTTTAGGTGAAAGGGGTTTTCCAAAATGCAAATAGTGTTTGGTAAAGTGTAATTTAATACACATTGGCAAGCAATTTTGACTTAAATGCCGTTTGGAAAAAAACTACACTTTGTTTAGGACTTTTGCTAGTTTTTTTTTTTTAAAAAAAGTCTCAAGCATTTCTGCCGAGGCTCAGGTTGCTGACGGGCTGTTGGTGAGCTAGATCTGGCTCAGTCCAGCCACTGGTGGGCTAGATCTGGCTTCTTGCAGCCTTGTGTGAGGTCACATGACCCCAGGCTAGGCTGCCTGGGGTCTGGCGACCTTAGTGTTGCATGGGCTCACGAGCCGTCATTGCCTGGGTCGCGCGAGCCCTGGCGACGGTCCCCTGGGTTTGCACCATCGCCTGGGTCATGCCTTAGGTCGTGGGACCTCCAAGTGGCGATCGTTGGCCTCTTTTCGACTCCTCTGTGCAAACGTGGGGAAAATGAACAGTGCAAGAGTGGAATAAAAAAGTTATTAAATCGAAGACTTGCATTCTAGAGTACCCCGGACGTGCCTTGGGCTAAAGTCCTTTGGATAGCTTTGGAGATGCACTCCCCAAACCTCACAAAAAATTTTGCCAAATCCCATTTGTATTTGCCCAAGGGCCTTTAAGGCCCGAAAGGGCTTTGGCAAAACAGAACCAAATGCACCCTTAGTGATGAATAAAGTGGTCATAAATTTCCAATTGGTGTATAGCATCGGTGGCTTGTGAATTTAACCAAAGACTGTATGTGCATAATATTTTTGCGTATGCAAGACAAGATACAGCAGGCCTTCTGCATTGTTGTATGTCCATGCATTTTACGGTATGTGGCAGAGGCAAACGGTGCAATTTATCTATGGTGTTTTTTTTTTTGCTTGGCAGGTCTGTCCTGTTTGCAGTGCCGAAGTCTCTGGAACTGCGAACAGCTAGTGAAGTATTGTGGAGGCTACATGCTAGCTCAAATAATAGACGTAGGAGTTCAGTTCTTTATAATGGCTAACGACCCGATTCATACTCATGCTCCTTCTGCTAGAAAAGATTAAATTGTCTTTGCATCCTTCTAATCCGTGGCATGGACTCGATCATTCTCTTATGGTTATATATGATGATATATAAAAGGATTTGAGGTTCTGTTTTTCTTTTTTTTTTTATCTATTTCTTTTGGAAGTTTTGGATCATGAAGCCACCTCTTGCAGAGAGCCGCCTTAAAGATGGAATTCAGGGGATGCAAATACGCGAAATGTCGTGTGAGGTTTCGGCACATGATAGAACACTGGTTGATGCTTTGCGTCGTCGCATCGAAGCCATCCTCGTAATTTGTTAGTGTTGGGAGTCGAAGGGAGTCTTTTAAGGGTTGTGTCTGAGCAGGCGAGTGGACCGAAGGCCTTGCCACAGTGGTCTTTCAGTGGCCGTAACCGTAACTATCGAGGGAATTGCACTCGATAGCTCTCATTCTTGATCGTGAAAAATTCTATGGGTTGTGGCATTGTATCGGAGTATGGATTGGGTCGACATGAGTCCAAACCTTGCACGCATCCACGAAAATTCATTGCTTCGGAAAATAAATTTTTTAAAAAATGAACAAATGAAATATGTTTTCATCATCAGAAATATTTAAGCATAGATTGTTGTTAATAAAGATGATATTTTTTGTTAATTAATTTTTTGAGTGATATAAATTTCGATAATTCGGGAACTGTCATTATAACGACGAGGTTCACTTCAACTCCGAGGATTGTCCTAAACTTTCGGAGTTGGAACTCCTCGAAAAGCTTGACGACGATTGATCCAAAGGAGCCAAAAAACATACGAAAGTTCGACAAATATCTCATCGGAGAGGCACCAAAAATATCTAAAATCTCATCTTGTACGCCTCTCTCTCTCTCGCTCGCCCGCTCGCTCGCTCCCGCGTTCTTGCTCGCTCGGAAACCATGCGCGCGTCGTCGAGCCCGTGCCTACTCTCTCCCCCAGCTTCGATCGCGACGACGATCTCCTCGAAGCCCAATCGCTTCGGTTTCGCGCTCGGCGCGAGGAAGCATCGCTCCGCATCATGCCGAGCATCTTCCTCCTCCTCTTCGTCGTCGTCGTGGATGCTGACGGACTTCGACCTGTACGATCTCCTCGGCATCGACAGCTCCTCCTCCCACTCCCAGGTCAAGCTCGCCTACCGCTCCCTCCAGAAGAGGTGCCACCCCGACATCGCCGGCCCGGAGGGCCACGACATGTCCATCATCCTCAACGACGCGTACGCCGTCCTCTCCGACCCCGCCTCCCGCTCCGCCTACGACAAGGTCAGCCCCCCCTCGGTCCTTCGCTCGCGCGCGCGCGGGTTCCGGTTTCGGATTTGGTTGATTGCGTAGTTGTTGTTGTTGCTGCTGTTGCTCCGAACGGCGGAAACGAGACGGGTAGAGCAGGAAATATAGTTCATCATGAATAGCATCCTTCTTTTTCGCTGGAAATCTTCAGCGTCGATTTCGTAGCGCCTTTTTGATTCGAGATGATGATCTTCGTACTTCGAGTGCGTTTGGAACTCAGCATGTTTTGTGGGAGCAAATGTAAGAGCAAATCGCTTTCTGATTTAGTAGGAGCGAAAATCAGAGTGAGTAATTGCTCGCTACTGATGCCTGATTGGCTCGAGAAATCTTATGGCGGACACGGCGCGGCTCAGTTCTGCGAGTACAAGTAATTCGTAAACGATCAGTTTGTGGTTTGCGGTGGGAATCGGTTGCACTACTGCCTAAATTTTGGTTTTTTACTCTGTAATGTTGATGAGTTTCTTGTTCTTCTCCAAACTTGAAGCTTAAGGTCATGTTTTAGTCATGGAGGTGAAACTGGAGGCTTGATGTTAATCACAAGTGTAATGCGCGTCCGTACAGGAACAAGCAAAGACCTCTGAACTTCGAGGGTACACAGGGAAGCCTATCTACTCGGTGTGGCTCGGGTCTGACAGCGAACAGAGAGCGGTGTTTGTGGACGAGGTCAAGTGCGTTGGCTGCTTGAAATGCGCGTTATGCGCAGAAAGGACGTTCGCGATCGAGTCGGTTTATGGGAGAGCACGGGTTGTTGCGCAGTGGGCTGACCCCGACCATAAGATTCAAGAAGCAATAGAAGCTTGTCCCGTGGATTGCATCTCGTAAGATCTCATCTAATTTCTCATTAATGCTTAAGTAGCCTTGCTGATGTTACAGGCAAAGGCATGTCAAATACTGTGGATAACTGGAATACTGTGTGGATAACTGGATGCTCAACGAAATTTTTACATGACATAATTCAAAAATAAGAAAGATATGACTGAGGAGCCAAAAAGTGAAACATGGGGGTTTAGCTTGAAGCTTCGAAATCAGGTATGTTCCCTCTGTTTTTGGGAACTGTCTCTTCAATTTGGAGGCATCTTAGACGATGTTTTCAATTTGTGTGAGTGGTAGCGAAAGTGACCAAAACATGGTGTCATCTTAACGTGCCGAGCCTCAGATTCTTGCCTTAGATATAACTTTGTTAGAAATTTGAATTCCACTTATACTCTTTATCTTTCATGAATACAGTATGGTTGAGAGATCGGACCTGGCAGCTCTTGAATTTCTGATGTCCAAGCAGCCAAGGGGCAACGTAAGAATTGGTGCTGGCAATTCAGTTGGTTCACGCGTCTCAAACATATTCGTTGATGTGAAGAAGTTTCAAACCCGGGTTACTGAGGCGAAGGGCAAAGCTGCAACAAAAGATGATGAGGTTAGTTTGCGGACTACCTTCAGGAGAAAGTTGTGTTCTACATGTCAAAATTTTCACTTAAACTGGCCTCACCATGGGCCATTTTGGAATTGGCCTAGACAATTATTGGTGGAAATAATTCTCTCCAATGGAGACTTTTAGGAAGGCTAAAATGTCATGACCTCTCACCCAACCGATCTAGTTACTGCCTTATGACTGGTCAAACTTTTTGAACAAAAGAGGTGCTTTGCCTTTTTTTTTTTTTTTGGGTCAAAGAGGTGCTTTGCCTTAGAGAACTGCTTGTGCAACGGTTTATTCTCCTAATTTAGATTAAGAGCTAGGCTTGTAGATTTTTGGCTTCTTCTTCTTTATGATTATAGTATGAGGCGCGGTTGTGCTAAATTCTTGAGTTTATGAAAGCACGTTTTTGGTTTTAGTTTAGATTTGTGCCTATCGAATCTACATCTGCCTCATGAATTAGTTGCCTCTCATAACATAACTCGGGAGACAAATGTGTATCACCTGTTCTTTATGTTTGCATTCTACACTTTACTCATACTGTTATACCAAGATATTTAATCATGGGAAGTTCATTTCCAGCAGACTGATCTACAGAGAAAGGCTCGAGTTTCAGCTATCCAGGCAATCAGGTCTATCTCGAACTGGATATACTGGCAATCGCCCAACATAGGAAGCAAAGCCCTGACACGTAGAACTGGAGATTCAAGTGAACCAACCATCAAGAAACTCCGCGATGCTGCGGCATCTAGGAAATGGGCAAGTTCCAAATCTGCGAGTGCCAAACGAAACGCTGTAAGCCGCTTATACCATGATGAGTATTGGATTCCCACCCTCCACATGCTTCCGCTTGCGAGCGCAACCGAGGAGGAATCTGCTCCTAGAGTTTCCAAGGAGTCCTCATCCAACAAAAAGCAAAAGAGACGTGATCCTGGTCCGAGCACAAGGGGGAATACTTCAAAGAATCCACTACTGTGGGCATTTCCAATCTGTGCAGCCTCGGTTGCTGCCGCAATCGTGAGGTCACAGGTTGGGGATGGAACGGTTGGTGAGTTGAAACAGCACTTCGGCGGCTCTCTAGCGCTGGAGATCGTTAACAGCTCCTGGATGCAGGTACTGTTAGCTGGGATGACATGGTATTTCATTGGTGTGGTGGTCGTAGGGCTAGTAGAAGCCGCTCTAAGCAAAGTGGGATCAGATAAAGAACCAAAGAAAATGTGAATCGCATTTTATAGTTAGAATATACCCAAAGAAGTTACAGGCACGTAGGACAATTTCGATAACACCCCCGAAGTGGGAGGAATGTCTGATACAGATGCTCGGCGCAATCATTGAATTTGCCTATAATATAGATTATTGATGCCGTGATTGTTTCCATCATTTCGCTGCTAACATTTAAACTTTCATAGCATCGTCCCAACAGAAGTAGAAACGAAACATTCATGGCGGGACTTCATGGTTGCATTCTATTTCTAGCCGCGCAGTTTTCTAACCCTCAAGGCTTCACGGCCTTCCGTTTTGACCAAAACTAAATTACAGATTTGGCTTGCTGAAATCTCTGCCATTGGAAATCATTGAACTATTGAAGATAAGGCTTCGGCCTCGTAAATAGAGCTTTGCTTTGCGTTTTTTCCTTGTAAATACGTGGGCACAGGAGAACTCGCCTCTACCCTATAGCTTATTAAATTTGGCAAGCACGACTCCCCCATCTCAATGATCCAGGAGACAGTCTGAACAGAAGTTAACTATCATCGCACCTGGACTGACAAACTGTACCTTGGCGCCAATATTCTACAAATCATGTCATGTACAAACTTGATTTACCTATGCAAGTTTTGGCAAATGCACCAATGATCTCATGGCCGTTTTTGGCTGAACTTGGCCGCGCCTTTTCGAAACCCTAGGAGCTATCCCTTCTTGCTCTCATTTATTCAATAACATCATTCATACACAAATGAAACATCATATCAGCCGCACAACACAAGAAGGGAGCAGTTCATAACTTTATCAAATTATCCAATATGCCGTACCGAGTCAGAAAAGCTCCATAAGTTTCGTATGGAGTATTCACTGAACGACAGTTTCATCCAATTGAGGAGAGACAAACGTCGCAATGGGTTTCTGAAGACTTGCATGCACCCAATAACTACAGTTTGGCACAGAGAATTAATAGCGGTACTTAGTGGAGTAGTCCTTGGGAGCAATGACCAGACCACGACCCTTCCTAGCACCCCGATATACCGTCTCGACGATATCAATGAATTCCTGCTTATCCTTGAGAGCCCAGTTGATCTTGTTGTTGTTTCCAGTTCCAAGATCTATCATGATGTGCTTGTTCCTGAAGAAGAACATGACTGTGGATGGGTCATAAAGCTCATACATGGTGTTGAAATCGGGCACCTCGGTTATGTCCACAAGGTATATGACAGCAAAGTTCTTTATGGTCTCGGCAACTGATGCCAGCACTTCATCCATCTGCAAAACCCAAATTCATACAAATTATTACCCAAATGAAGGCCATCAGTACTTAAAATCTATAGAAAGGAAAATGACAATAACACGACATCTCATGATGATCCATACAGGAAGCAAAGGCATAATCAGCATAGTAATGACGCTTTTTTCCTTGTACTCTGGTAAAATGATTTACGGAGATCTTTAAGGCCATAAGCTATGTATCCTTCACAACACTGCACAATGCTTCATACCATTTACGTAGCTAGATGACAATCCAAAGTACCATATAGATCCAGTGGCTACACAGAGCATTTAAACACTCGTCCACCCAAATTAATTGTTTCCGCATGCTGCAGGATCGGTTCTTGAGCACTTAAGAAACAAAAAGTTTGTATCCCGATGATATGGCCTTGAGAATTTTGTCGCCATCCCCAGGTAAAACCCAAAGTGATCGTCGACATAAAGAAAGTAGAAAGATTGGTTATGGCTTACAACTAAAGCAGTGAGCGACTAAATGCATATGCCAGCATATTCGTCACAAAATTAGGACAAAATGAAAGAGCTTAGGTCACAAGCAGCTTTTCTTTTTCTGTTTCTGATAGACGAGGAGTGCATTCATTAACAGACATGATTAGTCACAAACGAAGCCTCGGTACAGATTGATGAAAAGCTAAAACTCATTACACCAAGAGAACAGAGCTTCTTAACTTCTATAGTAAACTATCATTGATTGATCAATTCCGTCCAGAGACCCACGACGAGGAGCATCAGCAACCTCGTTTCAAGCTCTGGGAACCCAAGCAAAACGCCCAGAGGGGTTGCACTAGATCACACCACAACCAAAGAACAAAGAAGAATCTTCAAGTGAAACCATCTAAACCACTAGAAGAAGAACAACAGCGAGGGCTCCCAACAGCGCTCGACGCGTTTTCTCGTATCGATCCAAGAATCTCGAAAACCTAATATGTTCAATCGACGGCATGATCCGAGACGAAATCAGCACCGATCCAAGCAAGCAAAAGAAAGTCAAGCCGAGCTCTAATCAGCTCCGAAAGCACAAAGTCCCCAAGCTGATCTCACAAATAGCATAATTAAGGAGCAGGAAACCGTCAGGTCAGGGCGAACACATACAAATTCGCCAAGGCCTGAATTTTAGCGGTCCTAGAGCCTCAAAACCCTAAATCCACGGACAAACTAATTGCCACACGAACCCAGAACCCCCAAACGGAAGCAAGTAGCCAGCCATCGAGAACGAAAGAGAGAGAGGGGGAGAGGGAGGGAGTCAAGGAGAGCGGGTGGGGAGGGGAGGGGGAGAACCTGCATGCAGGTCTCGTCCCAATCGTGGCCGAATCGGATGACGACGAGCCGCTCTTCCTCGGCCAGGATGGCCTGGTCGACGGCCCATCCCGAGTGCAGGTGGGGCAGCAGATACGACATGGTCCGACCCGATCGACCGACGACTGGATCGCGCTTCGCTCGTCGCTTCTCCGAGCCCTAGCGATGGATGCAAGCGACGAGCTTGAAGACGAGCGTCTAACAAAAAAGCGTCGCTCGCAAAGCCGGGATGCCGCCTCTTTCGTATCCCGACTTCCTTCCTCGCGTCGCGCGTGGGGCCCACGCGCTCCGTGCTGCGTTTGGGGCGGTTCGGTGCGAGCGATTATTTAGCCTCTTTTTTTTTAAAATTTTATTTTCTCCGCCGGTCAATCAGTCGGTCCCTTATTCCGAAATATGACGCAATATATCCGTCGGATATTCGCGGAAAAATTGGCCAACAAAAAAAGAAAAAAAATCCCCCCCGAAGGCGATGAAGAACAGCAAGGGATGCGAATTAACATGAATTCAACAGCAGGCATAGCTCCATATCGATCTGCTGCTCAACGAGAAAAAAAAAAGAAGTGATCCGAGAGGAAAATGGTGGAGACAGATTCAAAATTGGGGGGGAAATCTACCTCGTCTCGATCCTAGTCAGAAGAGGTTCGTCCTCGCAATCAACCTGCATCGCCGTGATCATCTAAGGAACGGAAACAGAAGCAGATTACGAAGATCCGATGAACAGAGGCGAGCAAAATTCAAACGGGCGCGATCGATCGACGCGATCAGCCTCAGCAGACGTCGAGGACGGTAAATGCAACGAAACGAGAGCGCATCGCAAAAGGACTCGCGATTGTGGGGGGGGGGGGTGGGGGGGAGCGGGGTGCTGTTGGTTGCCTACCTGCATGCAGGTGTCGTCCCAGTCGTGGCCGAAGCGGATGACGACAACGCGCTCTTCCTCGGCGAGGATGGCCTGATCCACCGCCCATCCCGAGTGCAGGTGCGGCAACAAGTACGACATCTGTTGGTTTTCTACAAAATATGCATAGTTAAAAATTATAAACGCAGCGGAAAGATATAATCATATGTGTATCTCCAAAGGCGTTGTTCGTGCGTTTCAATCAAAAATCGGAAAACTATAGGGGTTAAACGAATTACCTTTCGCTGAGCGTCCAGGACGATTTCGGTTCGGATGTTTGTTGGTTTTCTTTCGTTGAGTGCCCAGAACGATTTCGATTCGGATGTTCTTCAATTCGAGCCCCACAAGCGTCGGACCTCTAGTTCAGACACACCACCAATCACACGACAAACGGAAAGAAGAACTTGCGGATAATCACCAATAGAATTGTGCTAGCAATCTTGTGGCGACAATTTCCCGCACTCTTGATATTTCAGTCACGACGTCAGAAGAGAGAAAATGTATTTTCTTGATTCTCACGAACATATCTTGCCCTCTTTCTTTTCTGTATTTTTACTTCCAGCAACTGTTGCTGATCACAAATTTTTTTATTTTTGTGCGATCAGCAACAGTTGCTGATCGCATGGACACTCACCACACGATCAGCAACCGTCGCTGATCGTGTGTGCATATAGCACACGACCAGCAACGGTTGCTGGTCGTGGATGATGCCCACGGTCAGCAACAATTGCTGGCCGTGGGTGATGGACACGGTCAACTGCTGACCGTGTGCATGCACCACCATCATCATATATTTTTTTTATTTTAAAATAAAAGACACACGATCAGCACCTTGCTGATCATGTGCTGCACACGGTCAACGTTTGTTGACCGTGTGCACTTTTAATTAATTTAATTTTATAAAATTAAGAGTGCAAGATCATTTGGCACATTAATATGTGTCCACTTTAGGTTTGCATGTGTATCATATGCACGCACGCTCATGACTGAAAATAAAAATGAAATTAAACCACATTTAATTTAATTACAACCTCACTAATCAATTGCTATAATTGCAAACATATTTGCAATATTGGATCCTCCGTACAACGTCATTCTAAATTGGTTATGGTGTGTGACATCCCTAGGTTCATCACTAATCTAGTAGTAGGACTTGCACTAACACGTTAGTACTCTCAAGATAATTGATTGTCCCGATCAACCTCTAGGTCCTACAAGCCATGATTAACATCGAGCAATATGTCATGACTACCCAGACAGTGTGAATGTTTTAAGAACATAATGAACCTGTCAGCTTTGGTTACAATGTAATTCAATCCCTCTGCCTTACTATATCCCGATCGAACAAAGACCATGGAATATTTGTCAAGTCACCAATTCGATCATATGCACAAATCTAATTGATATGCACTTTATATGAGACATGAACAGTTCATTCTCGATTACAACCCCCGCCGAGGATTTTGATGCAATGTCAAGATTAGATTGCATAGGATATCATTATTGTACCTTGCGTATAACAAGAAGATAGATTCCATTTTGCGCACACGTGTAACTTTGTATGTGAACGAACTATGGCCATCAAGTACAGAGACGGATCAACGAACCAGCAATATGTGCACTTGTGAACCATAGTCATCCAACACACAAGTCAACACTGTGCCTCAGGTCTAAGGATTATTTACACAAGACCAAAGCATGAACGATTAGGCATTGACCACACTAAAAGCTTCCATGTTGCTAATCGATATATGCGTGTCACGTTCAGTGAACTTGTCTGATACACACACCTGTGTTCTAGCTCGGGTATTACAATACCCAATGACTCGTGACTCGTCATTCCCTTAAATATCCAATACTTAATGGTGAAGCTAAGAACACACCGGTTTCAACAGGATTATTGATATCCACTCAATGATCCATCGACCGAGAACAATTTAAAGATTCAGTCTAACTGAGAACCTGTCACATATATTCTTAACGTCTCAAGAATAGGTCCAGTCACAACTGATCTTATGGAATCATTCATATATTTAAATAATTGGACAAATGAATGAATACGTCCTTGCCATTAAATAAATAATATAATTGAAAGTACAACTTAAATCCCTAACATGTAACTATTACATGATAACTTTAGGCCATACATCTAACACCTCTTTCTACTCTACTCTCTCTCTCTCTCTCTCTGTGCGCAAATGCAGAATGTGCGTGCGTGTGGTGATTGGTGAATATGGGAGAATATGATCTTCGGAGAAGAAGAAGAAGAAGAAGGGTCTAGAAGGCACCAGAGCTTGACCGAGCGCGATGGCTGTGTTCCACGTCATCTTCACCCCCCTCGGAAAAAAAAGTACAAAAGCTACTAATTATGCTCTAATTGGTCGATTAATCCCGAAGAATTGCCCCGTGCACCTCTGCAAAACAGAAACCGTTCGGGCTCCATTGTACGCGACCGGTGACCGAAAGGGTGCGCGTGTCCCGCTCGCAGCCTCGATCGGGTGGCCAACCGTGCCGCGCCGCCGCCCGTCGCCGCCTCCGCTGGCAGCATCACACCCGCAATCGCACAGAGACTGCCTATCCCATTCCCGAAATCCGTTCGGATTCTGATGCGCACTCTTCTGTCTCAGATCTCGATCCCTTAGTTTTTCCGATGTATGCCGTCCCGAAAACACTATTTATATTGAATTCGAGCAAATCATCGACTAAGCAAGTAATTCACCACCTCATTTAGAGATTAGAGATGCCATTTAGCCATGCATACCATTTAAGTAATTCAAATAGCTGGGACGGTAGGATTCTAAAGGTGGTTCTCACGGGATTTATCAAGCGACTCTTACTGCATAAAATTTTATCCGAACAAGATTCAAGAAGCGGCTCCCATAATTTCGCAAGCATTTTGTTCCATCTTGCACAAACATCAATCTATGGTCTATAAATGTGATGTGATGATTCGTTTTACCACTCATAATATACGCATATTAACCTTACGAGAGGCCATCCGAGTTATGCACGACCGAATAAGGTAATATCACTTTATCAAAATCCTAGAGCGGGGATTAACAGGCATCAACTGCTCTAGTTCATCCAACAATCTTCTCGGCCAAACCAAACCAAACCAATCGCTTCGAATTCTCCTCGGCCAAATCAAATATCTCGAATCAATCTACGATTAATGACGTAGCGTGATGCGAAAGGCCAACAACGAAAAAATCAGAAGCAATTATTGCCGTTTGGGCATCTACTCGGGTCGAGGATAAATTAGTAATTTCGACGCCCCCCCCCCCCCGGGAAGAACATCCTCGAACATCACGGCAGATTCTGAACCAGAGCAAAGCAAATCGGAAAGCCTGCGTTCCTCTCTCGTTCGATCCCCCTCCAGCGGAGAATTCGATGGCCGCCAAACCCCTCAACCCTTCGTCTTCCTCCTACGCCGAATACAACATCCGGACCCGGAAACCCGACCCGAAATCCTGCGCCCTCCTCGTGATCGACGTCCAGAACCACTTCGCCTCCATGGCCGGCCCGATCCTCCCCGCCCTCAACGCCACCATCCGCCTCTGCCGCCGCGCCTCCGTCCCCGTCCTCTTCACCCGCCACTGCGACGCCGACCCGTCCGACTACCCCTCGCTCGCCGAGTGGTGGGGCCACGACTCCCGCATCCTCGACGGCTCCGGCGAGGCGGAGCTGATGCCGGGGCTCGACCGCGGGGACGGCGACCCGGTGGTGCGGAAGCACACGTACAGCGCGTTCCGGGGCACGGGCATGGAGGAGCGGCTGGCGGGGATGGGCGTGCGGGAGGTGATCGTGGCCGGGGTCATGACCAACCTGTGCTGCGAGACGACGGCGCGCGAGGCGTTCGTGAGGGGTTTCAGGGTGTTCTTCTCCACCGACGCGACGGCGACGTCGAGCGAGGACCTGCACGTGGCGACGCTCAAGAACATGGCCCACGGGTTCGCTTACCTCGTGGACTGTGAATCCCTCGAGAAGGGCCTACTTGGGGTAATTTAATTTAGCTTTTTCTTGCTTCTCTGTTCATCTTCCTCCCCCGGTGCGTTTCTTGAATCACGGAAGATCTGTTAACGAATGATGGAGATTTGGATCGTGTATCTTGGAAATTTTATAAAGGGTTTTCGCATCGGCTTTGATGCCCTTCATCTCTTTCAACTTGCGCCATGATCGATGGTGAATGTGATTTATAACTATTAGCACGCCAAATAGTAGCCGGATATCGTATCAACGCAAACAGCAAGAATCTCCGGATCACGCAGACGAATTATCTATCATTCGCTTATCTAATCAAAAGCCCTTAAAAAAAGAGCAGAAGCAATGCGGAGCTTCGGTGGATCGGCTCGCTAGCGACGGGATGACGGCAAGGCGTCGGTGGCGAGGAAATGGGTGAAGAGCGAGAGGGACTGGTCGGGCGCGAAGACGGGGACCTGGTGGCCGGCGCCCCGCACGGTGGCCAACGTCAGCCCGCCCTCGTAGATCTCCACCCAGCCGGCCACCTGCTGCTTGTGGAACCACGCCCGCCATTCCTCCTTCACCCTCAGCTTCATCTCCTTCACGCTGTACCTCGTCGACGTCACCGGCACTCGCCCGTCGGTGTCGCCGCTGCACCGCAAGAGTCCCCCCGTCGAATTCAACCTCATTCCGATACTCGAAGTCTCCAATTCATACTTCAATAAAAGGGAGGAGGGGGAGAGAGATTCGCATAGCGAGAGTACCTATATATCCAAATGCGAAGACCCGCGTCCAAGAGCTTGCGGATGATGGGCAATATGGTGACTGCAGATTCCTTCCAGTCCTTAATCACGCCGCTGCACATTGACCAGGGACGTAAGCCGCGGCGTTAATTGGGCTTCTCTTTAACTTTCACATCTTTTTGACAGCTGAGGTCGAGTAAAATGATAATAGATAAAGAACATTCAGAGGGGCAATTTTAATGGCGGATCCGTGCAGCTGCTTTCAGTACGAGCCAAGGGGGGCAAATTCAAGATTGGTCCCCAAAGAATTAACGAGGACGATAGCGAGTAGCGACAAAAGATCGAGGCCTCGAATGATTGGGGGTGGAACGTAAACGCGACTGCGTGAAGTATGAAAGCTAGAAGAAGTGGCGGTCCATCTTCGCGGCAGTCATTAAATTCACTCTGCAAGTACTGAACAGAACGGAAACAAAGGAATTGACACATGATGATCTACCATTGAATGGTCCAGAGCTCTTGGTTCTGTCTGACTCTCACTCTCTCTCTCTCTCTCTCTCTCTCTCTCTCTCTCTCTCTCTCTCTCTGTGACGCTCGCTCGGTTCCTGTGTTTCGACACCTCACTGTAAAAACAGAGCATCACCCAGGATTACTCATATTCTTTCACTGAGGTTCCTGAGCAAATTCAGGGTTATGTTTTTGTGGATGACGCACGGTGTACCCTTTTCCTTACCTAACACTTGATCCGCTAAACTGCTGGTTTGATAATCGAAGTGAATCAAGATCATGCGCCTGTATCTCTTTGATTTAATTTTTTTTATTTTACTGATTTATCGAGTCTCGAAACGATCTGATCTCGAGAGAAAAGACTACCTGCAAGTTGTGTAGCGATAAGGGAGTCCGGTGAGATTGGCGTGGAGGGCGATCTGAACATCTTTCCTGTTGAAGTATTCCTCGACGTACTCTTCCGTGCACGGGTCGTAACCCGATAGCAACTCCCGCCGCAAGTCCTGATTAATCAAACACCGCATCGAATGTATGTTTGTTAAGGGCAGTGTAGGAAGTGAGCCACAAGCTGCGACTCTAATCTTGTAAAAATCAGAGTGAAAAAAAAACGAAACAGATTAGGCTAGACTCTCACATGGCCGGCGAGGAGTCGAGGCGTGATGGTGAGCCTTCGGGAGGCAGACCAGTCGGGAAGGTCGCAAACCGGAGTGTAGATGCTGTAAATGTCGATGTCGGAGTAAGCTACCAAGAAGTCCCTGAAGAGGGAAGAGCAAAGCAGGGTTACGGTCATGTTGCTCGAGCTGAAATCGCATTCCTTGAGGATGCCGTCGTGGAGCTGGTCCGAGATTATGGCGTGGCTCCATGCGTAGTCGATTAGTCCCTTGGTGTCCGTCGGATCATTAATCACCGCGTTCCCGATCTGCGCTTCGGCATTGTTAGATGTAGCGAAGCTAATCACTATTAGTATGTCAACGCATTCTTCATGAACTATGCAATTGGTTCTATAAATCAATAGCTGTACCACATCTTTCCTTAGGGGAAAGAAACTGGAGAAAATGATCGTGCAAATCCAAAGTAATCGGGGAAAACGAATTCTTAACTCAGGAAGGGCTGAGTAATTAATGAACCACGTAACTTGAAGTAGGATTTACAATGGTTAAAAACACAATATCGGAGAACAAAATTACCATGAAACCTTTGAGATTGATCAAGGAGCCATGTCCTCCCTTGTTTCTCTCATAAATGACTTCTGCAAGTTGAGGTACGTAGTGCCCTGGAACATTTGGAAACTTAAACCCCGCGTGTGAAAGGTACACGGCGTATAGATTGGACAAGCACAGTCAAAGCTATAAACGTTTCGCTTGTCGGTCAATTGAGTCTTAAAACATTTTAAAAAACGCGTGATTGAATCCGTAGCATGTTCGTCCATCAAAATTTTGCGGAATCAAAGTAAGTCGTGTCGGACTAATTATGAATTTATGACTTGAATTGCAATTTTTTTAGACATTTAAGACTCAATTGACCGCTGGGTAAAACGTTCTTGACTTCTAGCTAGAGTTATGGATAGAGACCTGCGTAGCTCTCTCCGGCGATGTAGAAGTCGTGGGATCTGAAACTTGGGAACCTCTGGAACCAACCCATCAAGAACGAATGAGAGTCGCCGGCCGTGACACGATCCCCGAGCCTGCTCAGATCCTCCGACCTGTTGGTGTACGAGAACCCGACCCCCACCGGCGCCTCCAAGAAGAGCAGATTTGCCACTGCACACATTCGCAGATTCAAATTGCTCTCACCAATCAACGGACGGCCCATTCTTCTTCTTCATCTTCTTCGCAACACCAACGATTCAAGAAATTCAACGAGCAGATTCAAAACGAAAAGACGTTGTGAGATATACCTCTGTTCCAGGAGAATCTGTTGAGAACGAGATGTGTTCCATTGTGGAGGTCCTTCCTGACCAGGAATGGACCCAGTTCCTGTGCAGCTCCAAAGGCCACCGACGAGCATCCAGGCCCTGGTTCAATTCAAACGCCCATCATCTTTAATTTGAATGATATTCTTAATTTTAGCCACTCTTTTACTGTTCATGAATTTAAACGGATGCCTTTCTTGAAAGCAAAGAGGAAGATGATGCTCCTCCCCCACTTTCCTTTTGGTGCCAAAAAGCTGTCTCCCCGAAGGAAAGTGTCTCCTTGTTGACTGTTGACAGCTAAAAATGCGTTAAAAAAAACCATTTTTTTTTTAAACACTTTCGTCTTTATCTTCTCTCTCTCTCTCTCTCTCTCTCTGCTTCTCTGCGTGCCCACATACAGTGTCGAAGATCAGAATCCCAAAGTGCATTTCGTGCGTGCCCATGCTTCGGTTACCAACGAGGCATCTTCTGTTTGATCTCGAAAAAGAAGACAAGATACTGCAGCTTTTATGCTGTAATAAAGCTAAAAGACAGCAAATACAGGCAGACAAAAGTGGCGGTAACGGCTCTGCTCTGCTGTTCTCTGGACGTGCAGGCAACGGCCGATGTCTATGTTTCTTAGTATGTTACCAAGAAGATAACGTACTTGCCATATCTTGCTGTGCGCATAACTCTGCACTCTTTATCTTGTTTCCTCGAGAAAACTTCAAGACAGATTGATTGGAAAACCGGGGGCAAAAGGACAGATATAGCCGATGTCGATCTTGTTGTTCATGAGGATTGTAGGAGGTCAAGACAGGCTGAACCAAGAAAGAGGTAAGACCCACACTAGTGAAGTGAAGTGAAGTGAAGTGAAGCCACGACTGTACAGAAGAATCGTATCGCGTTTGCAGGGAGCGATGGAGAGAGAGAGAGAGACCTCCATTGAGCCAGAGGACGAGAGGCTTG
The DNA here is from genome assembly GCA_031216285.1 of Syzygium syzygioides. NCBI lineage: Eukaryota > Viridiplantae > Streptophyta > Magnoliopsida > Myrtales > Myrtaceae > Syzygium > Syzygium syzygioides. Next base: position 34,278,601 of record CM062248.1, on the reverse strand, counting down.
CGAGGAGCGTCCGCTTGAGCTTCGAAGAACCAGTAGAAGAGCGCCTTGTGCTCGTCGGGGTGCTGGAGCTCCACGTACCCCGCGTAGTGCCTGAAACTCGCCCCCGCCGGCTGCCCCGGCAAGCCCCTCACCCTGTCCGCCTCTTGCCGCAGTGCCCCGCCCCCGGACGCCGCAGCGGCTTCGGCGGCAGTGGAGATGGCGGCCAGGAAGAGCAAGACCACGTGCATCCATGCGCTCCCCATCTCAGATTGTTTAGGAGAAGGGGAAAGGGGGGGCCTTCTGGGTCCTTTGTCACCCGAACGCGGAAACGAGAGAGAGACACGCCGGTCCTCTTACGGAGGAGGAGGAGGAGGAGGAGGGTTCGTGGAAGATGCCATTATGCCAAGGACGGAATGGGATGGGTCACGTTTTTTCTCGATGGCTCTGCCTTCAAAAGTGCAACTTTTTCCACGGGACCTGTTGAAACATATGCGGAAAGCTAAGATAGAACACAGAGATTTACGTGATTCGATCACAAAGTGATCTACGTTCACGGGCGAGGGAAGATAAGATTCCACTATAATCAAAGGGAGTACAAATTTCAGAAGTCGAAACAACGATAAAATCTCACGGCTCACGAAAACTCTCTGAAAACAAAATTCTCTCTACATCAATGAGAAAATCTAGTCGCAATATAAAAATGCTCCCAAAAATTTTCCTTGGGGGCTACGCCCCGAACCCCTCGAGCATTGGTTCGCTTCTTTTAGCGTAGGCGGTCTGCTATGGAGATTTGTTCGCTTGCTGCGGGTTGGGTCTATCGGCCCAACACTTCGCGTCGCGAACCAAATCTCAATTTTCTCTCCACTTTCGGATCGCATAAAAAATATGTCGGGTCGGGTCATGAACAGGACCAAGTACATAAAATTCAAGACATATTTAATAGGACCTTTGTCGGTTTGCTTTGATATGAACTTTGGAAGTCTTTCGCCCAAACAACGCGTCGATTCGATAAGCTCTTTCTGGTACACGAATGATTCTCTATACATTCCAATGCAAGGTAGCTTGCTCAGTCACGCTCTTTCAATCTACGAGGGTTTCGCCCGCGGCCTACTTCGTTTTATACGGTTAAAGATTTAACCGAGCTGACGCGAGTCAGGGAGCATGGAAGGACGGCTCTTACGACGTGTCGGTCCCGTGTTAACATGGGAACGAAGACTTACGCGAGCATCGATTGGATAAAGACATCGTTTCTTCCTTCTTCTTTTTTACGGAAAGTTCCCCACCTCGACAAGATTGATGCTCGCTCGCTCGGATCCGAACGAAATAGGCCGCATTCATGAAGCGAGGGGGGTCGCGACAACTGTACTGAATAGGACACCTATTCATGTATGATTCACGGCATGAAAATTTTAAGTGCCGGGACTTAAAAAGGGCCCACGAGAGGCTAGCGAGCAAGAGCAATTTGGGTTAACGGTGTTTCCGAAAATAGATTCCCTCCGACGTCGAGTTAGAACTCGGAAATTGTCTAAACTCGGTCCAAACTTTTCGAAGGCAGCATTAGGAAGGCAAAGTCCTTTCGTCAGTTGTCCTGGTCGGCAAAGTGCGGGCGAGAGAGGCTTATTGAAATCAGGGTCTCTCGCCTCGACGGGACTTGATGTCCGTCGTTAAAATATGCTTCACCAAACTACTATATTAGTCAAATCGAAGAGTCTTACATGAACTCGTCGTCGCGGGTGAGCCCACTTCATATTCGTTTTCGTAATTAAGAGCAAGAGAGAGACTCTAACTTATGGAATTTGCCCAAATGTTTTTCCCAATCAAACTAGGGCCTGAGCCTAGAATGGGGCAAGGCCTCTCATACAATTTACAATCACTCGACATCACTTTTCCGGGCCCGGTGTTCAGGATCCAATCGATTTGCCCAACAAATCGTTCTCTTCTTATTGTTTAGCCAGTTGCATTTTTTAATGAATGGCAAAAAAAAGGGGCAATCTCTCGACGAGCTCCCTTGACTTTACCATAGGAATTTCACATCCTCGATCTGAAAGCTCGGATCGAATCGCTAGCTACCGTTAATTCTGAGCGAGTCCGTCGTCACCGCACCGCCGAGTGCCAGTTCTAGTATAGCTAGAATCATCCCTTACGCCATGGACAAGACAAAACAGCAGCACGGGCGAATTCGGATTTCTTGATCTCAATGAGCAATCAGGAGATTCATACCATAACCATCGAAGAGTGCTCCAAATCGCATGGAAGTAAGTTTTAACTCGGCTCAACCTATCGCTTCGTCGGGTATGGACAAATTCGGCCTCGATTGAGTACGAGCCGTGTAGAATTCCATTACTCGGATCACGAGATTTGCAAGGCCGCATCAAATAGACTCCTCGAATAGCTTTTTCGGTTCACGTTTTATTTAGTGTTCTAATCCAGAAAAATTCTCCAACCAAGCAACTACAGAGAAAAAGAATGGGTACAAATTTCAGCCACGATTTTCTAATGACTATATCAACCGATGGTTGGTGCTCATCTAACATGGAAAAAGTGGTCTTAAAATCTTAAATTCCATCATATGCTCCAAGTTTGTACATGGAACTGCTCATTATATTATTTTGTGAAAGCCTTGTTGACAAGCATTTCTTTAATGTTTTGGTATGGAGGAGGTGGTGGTGGGTTTGAATGTCTACGTATGCTTGTGTATTTTGTCATTGACCTTGTTTAGAACCTGATTCGATAGAAGATGATCCGGTTGGAGTTGATGAGTATTGGCTAGAACCACGAACTCTGATCATCAAGAGCCAACCACTAAGTAATCTCCTCGTACTTTAATATTAGGGACTATGAGTCGCTTCAAAACCATGGTTATTTCAAGCATCACATGCTTACTGAGATACAGAAAGTACTAAAAAAATCATAAACCTATTGTATTAGTATCAACTCAATCATAAATTTTTTAATTGGACCGATTTAGTTCTGAATCTTTTGACATTGGTACCAATTCAGTCCATCCAGCTGATTTAGGCTAGAAATCGCTGACGCAGATGCTGACCATCTGACGTGACGGGTTGACGCTGACGTGAACAAATTTTACAATTTTTAAAATTTTTTTTGATTTTTTTTTAATTTTGGGACCGGTGACCATCTCTGAGCATAGAGGAGGGCCTCGAGCCCTCGCCCAAATCCAAGCGACAACTAAGTATCTAGGAACTACAGTTAAGATATATGCCAGAATTTAATTGACGGTAAGATATCTTGAAACTTGTTGTATCTACAATACGGGAATTGAAATATAATTGAAAGTTAACAAGTTTGTGTTGCTTTTTTAAGGAATTTTCGAAGAGTACGTTGTGGTAATCTAAAACCTACAATCAACAATTACCAATGAGGTTACAAACTGAGGTTAGCGAATGGTTACGTCAAAGGTTAGCGAACAATTACGCCAACTCTACAATCTTGACAATTTCATCGACTCCACTATCTTGACGGTTTCTTCGACTTCATAGTCTTGACAGTCTCTTCGACTCCACTGTCTTGACAATTATCTTTTTTCATTGCGTTGACAGTTACTTCTTTGACGGTCGCATCTGAAATCATCGACTCCACTTTTTGTTGATTCATCAAGTTGTCAATTTTTTAAGTTGTCGATGATTATGTTCATAAATAACCAAACTGTGCTCTCGTCAACTAGTCTATTACCTATTGATAATAGCAAAAAGTTAATCATTTTTTGGTGTAAACACCATCAAATTAGAATATCATTTGATTTAGCGGGTCTAGACGGGCGTTATATATAATCCATTTACATTTATATTTTCGCTCGAATTCTGTTGCATCATTGAGTATTCTACTTACATAAACCAATCTTCCGTATGCGTAACATCGGTAAATCGCAACTCGGGCATTACGTGGCCAGTAAATATTCAAGTGCCTGAATTTGTGGGAAACAAATCTTCTTCTGGTAGGTCGAAGAGACGTAAAAGAATGAAACAAATCAAGAAAAGTTTCCAGTGATGTTGATTCCACAACCTAATGCCATAATCTAATTAGCAACACGGCCCATACCCCTTAACATCAAATTTAGTAATTTAAGAAAGAAACCGATCCCAATTCGATCGCGACAGCAGGATTAGCCATTCGCATTCCGGGTACGTTTCCTATTCATATTTCACCGATGAGTCGACGACGACGACGCATCGACGGGAAGACAGCTCATTACGTGAAGTTTTTTCCGGAGGATTTCTCTCGAATCCAGCAATAATTCTTAAGCAAGGTCAATGTCATTTCAATATCAAAAGTTTCATCGACCAACAGCATTTGCTCGCGTGCACTTGCTCTTCCAACTAAACAAAGATCAAACCATTTTTTTTGTGGCGATGATTAAAAACCCAAATCTGAGCGATCGTGATTAATATTTAGGGATAATAACATAAACAGTTCCTGAACTTTGATTTAATGTATAATTTAGTCCCCGAACTTTTAATTTGTTCAATGTAGTCCCTGAACTTTAGGCTAATGTTTAACGTGATCCCTGAAATTTTATTTTGTTCAATATCATTCCTAAACTTTTTGTACATATCAATTCAGTCCATAAATTATATGAAAATGTTTAATGTAGTTCTTGAACTTGAATTAATAGAAAGGACTACATTGAACATTTTCATATAGTTCAGGGACCGAATTGAACATGTACCAAAAGTTCGGGGATGACATTGAATAAAAAAAAACTTCAGGGACCATATTGAACATTCTGTTAAAGTTTAGGGACTGCATTGAACAAATTAAAAGTTCAGGAATCAAATTGCGTATCAAGTCAAAGTTCAAAGGGTATTTATGACATTTTTCCTGATATTTATCGTGTACGTCCCATCTTTTGGCTTCTCTAGTATCGAAGGGGCACTTTTGCAATTGCAAACATGGGAGGTGAAACTCCAATGCGGAGCGGCCAAAGCGTGGGTCAAAATAGATGGACATCTGGCTGAGTAGTATCCACCCGCGGTCGCACGCAACGATCCTAATTTAAACCCAATTTAGTTTTCGCTAAACCGCACACTTGCCCGCCATAGGTTTTTCTCCCCGTATTTCAATTTGTGCCCGCAGCTTTTTAGGGCGAAACCTGTAGAAAAACGTTGCACTTAGGTAACCCGCCTTAACCACTTCTTATCACCCAAAACATTGATCATAAATCTTTACGACATTCTTGCAAGTGAATCTTGGGACGCACCCAACCGTGACGGACCCTCCGACATTCCCCCTTCGGTCGACCGAAAATACGAACTACTCCACCCGAAAGGACATGGAATTCCAAAATATCCGCGTAAAATTCCGCCCGGGGAAATTCCCAATTTCGCAAGTTTTGCCGAGCTGGCAAATAAAACCATGGAAAAATTGCTCGAGAGCGCACATCTTTCAGCTCACCAAATCGAAACCGCTCTGTGCAAAATCATGCGCTCCAAGAAACGCATCCGAAATCGGCACCCCAACCCCCCCCATATAACTCGTGACCGTGGGGGTTCACAGCTTCACATTATAACTAAACCAACCTGTTCATGCACCACCACCACCACCACCACCACCACTCCTCTAGTCCCCTTCACTCCAACGCCATGAGCCCCAGCAACCACACCTCCTTCTCCTCCTCCGCGTCTTCGGTCGCCGCCGCCGGGAGCTTCGTCTCCCGCCGGCTCCACCTCGTGGAGCACGTCCAGGTCCTCGAGCTCCTCCTCGCGCTCTTTGTCTTTGTCGCCATCCATGCAGTCCGGCAGGGGAAGCGCCAAGGGCTGGCGGTGTGGCCGGTCCTCGGGATGGCGCCCTCCCTGGTCGCGGGGCTCCGGACCGACATGTACGAGTACGTGTCCGACGTGGTGTGCCGCCAGAACGGCACGTTCTGGTTCAGAGGCCCCTGGCTCACCAGCCTCAACTGCGTGGTCACCGCGGACCCCCGCAACCTGGAGCACCTCCTCAAGACCCGGTTCTCCAACTTCCCCAAGGGCCCCTACTTCCGCGATAACGTTCGGGACCTCCTCGGCGACGGCATATTCAACGCCGACGCCGACACGTGGCAGCGCCAGAGAAAGACGGCCAGCATCGAGTTCCACTCCGCCAAGTTCCGGAGGCTCACCATCGAGTCCCTCCTCGAGCTCGTCCACGCCCGGCTCCTCCCGGTTCTCGAGGAGAGCCTGCGCAACTCCGCCGCAATTGACCTGCAGGACGTGCTTCTCCGGCTGACCTTCGACAACGTGTGCATGATCGCCTTCGGGGTCGACCCGGGCTGCCTCCGCCCGGGGCTCCCTGAGATCCCCTTCGCGAGGGCCTTCGAGGACGCGACGGAGGCGACGGTGCTCCGCTTCGTCATGCCAACGTGCGTGTGGAAGCTCATGAGGTTCCTCGACTTCAGCCCCGAGAGGACGCTGAGGAAGGCGATCAAGGGCGTCGATGAGTTCGCAAACGAAGTGATCCGGACCCGAAAGAAGGAGCTCGCCGCGGACGACAAGTGCCAGAGGTCGGACTTACTGACGGTGTTCACGAGGCTGAGGGACGAGGAGGGGAGGCCGTTCTCGGACAAGTTCCTGAGGGACATATGCGTGAACTTCATACTCGCCGGGAGGGACACGTCGTCGGTGGCGCTGAGCTGGTTCTTCTGGCTGCTCGACAACAACCCAGACGTCGAGGAGCGGATCGTGGCCGAGCTTTGCAAGGTGGTGAGCGATCGCGAAGGAGCGAGCGACGGCGAGGACTTGGTGTTCAAGCCGGAGGAGATAAAGAAGATGGAGTACCTGCAGGCGGCCATCTCCGAGGCTCTCAGGCTCTATCCCTCCGTCCCTATTGATCACAAAGAGGTGAACCCCCTCCCTCCCTTTTCTGCAGCGAACCGAAAAAATAGTTCGAAAAAGCTTGATCATCCAAAAAAATCGATAATCTTTTTTCTCAAGTGTCACGAAATATTCGTTAACGTGTAACATCGATTTTAGATTTCATATCTTTCTACTAACAAGAAGTTTGGTGGGTTAACGTGATCCGGATTCATTACAATATTCCTTGAGGTTAATCTAACTAGTCGGAATTTGATTACAAGTTGTTGAATCGCGAGTGGACTTTGCTCTGCGCATCTACGAGGTTGACCAAAAGTTGTTACATTCATTTGGAGTGTGATGTTGGGTTCATTTCTCGTTCACCTACTAACTGCTTTGTGATTATAAAAAGAAATGCTTAGTTTCAAGGACGTGGCCTTCTGGAGAAGAGGCACGAGTCACGTAATTGCATCATCATGGAGAGAATGAAGGGTCGACTTGGTCAATCAATGCCACGAAGACTTAGTTTTGACTTCAGTTTATTATTATGTGTCCTATTTTGTTCCCGACGCGGGTCCATAGATTATTAGTTTAGTGTTTTTCGAGCCACGAATTTGATTTAGAAAATTTGGAGCATTCATTGTCGATGTTTCATAAACCATTTTATCCATCTTGATCAATGCGTGTCAACTTTAGGTTATCGAGGACGATGTGTTCCCGGACGGGACGGTGCTCAAGAAAGGCACGAAGGTCCTCTACGTCATCTACGCGATGGGGAGGATGGAGGCGATATGGGGGAAGGACTGCCGCGAGTTCAAGCCGGAGCGGTGGCTGCGGGACGGCCGGTTCATGAGCGAGTCGGCCTACAAGTTCACCGCGTTCAACGGCGGGCCCCGGCTGTGCCTTGGCAAGGACTTCGCCTACTACCAGATGAAGTTCGCTGCCGCCTCCATCCTGTACCGCTACCGTGTCAGGGTGGTCGAGGGCCACCCCGTGGTCCCGAAGCTAGCGCTGACGATGTACATGAAGCACGGGCTCAAGGTCAACCTCTTCAGGCGCGACGAGTCCGAGCGCCAGAAGTGCCTCGTGAAGTATAGTTAAGAAGCGGGCGTCTCGAATAAACGCGGTGATAGCGATTGTGTATGTTCTTTCGATATGTGAAGATGGTGTTGGACTATGGATATGTGTATTGGAATTTATTAGAGAGGGGGATTGGAGAAAGATGTACTAGGAAAGCTGGGTTTTTTTTTTCAGTAAGTGGGGTTGAGATTTACATATATCTTCATTGGTTTGTTGTAATTCGACTGGTATCGTGTATCATCTTTTACTTTAGCGTGCCCTGAAATCCAAGAATGAATAGCCATTTCGACGTGAATGAATGAATCGTTACTAGGTAAGAAAGAATGCACCATTATCAGTCAGCTTAGTTTCATTGCAAACGGGTACATGGGAAAATTATGGTTCGAAGTTGACATGTTTTGTAGTAAATTGACAAAATCACCAAAAAACTTGTACTGATTCAATAATAAACCTTTTAATTTGGCCAATTTAATCACAAACCTTTTAACAATTCACCAATTGAGTCTTCCGGCTAATTTTTGTTGAAAATCGCTAATGTGGATGCTAGCCGTCCTACGTGGTATGGCCGACGCTGACTAAGGATAAGCATAGTTCTAAGTTCTATCTTGGAACCTGAAAACCTGACCAGTGGAAATATATAGGTTTCATGTTCCAAGGTATGTATGATAGGTTCCATGTTCCAGGTTCCAAAAATTAGGGACCTTTTTTGACATATAAATTCTAGGTAGGTGGAACTTGAAACCTAAAACCTAAACAAGTTTTTTTGTCTTTTTTCTTAGTCTATGTCTTCGCGTGATCCTGTGGTATTTTCTATCATTAGATGGTGAGTGTATAATCTAGAACTACTAGTCCGAACTTTCATTTGATAACTTCTTAATGTTTTATATTCTTCGTATTTTTAAAATAAGTTATGGTGAGTGAATTATAGCAGCCCATAATGATCATTAAATGTGATAATTCATTGCAATTGTTCGATTAATAATACATGTGGAACCGGAGTAGACCTTAGAATTGACCTAGAACCTGTGATAGAGTAGGTTTCAGATTCCAAAAAATAAAGAACCTATTATCATGGGTAGGTTTAGGGTGGAACCTGTACTGAACATGGAATCACTCACTCCTAGTATCGATTCACGTAATGACTTTTCATTTTAATTGTATTTATTTTAATCATAATGCCAAGAAAACTAGTCGTTTGTTTTCTCTTTGGTGAATTACAAGCTTGTTCAGTATTGTTAAGTTCATCTTCGTTTTGTTTAACAAAAAATAAACTAAAAAAAACCTGTTAGACCTTAGAACCTACCCTGTCACGGGTTCTAAGGTAGGTTCTAGGTTCCAAAAAATAAGAAACTTGTACTTGAGGGTAGGTTCCAGGTGGAATCTATAAGGAACCTGGAACCACTCAATGTGATCAATTTTTGTAACTTTTTAATCTTTTTTTTTCATTGTGCTGGCCAGGTCGCCCATTGTCAGCAAGGCCGTGAAGGCTCTGGGTGAGGTCATTGTAGCCTCATCGGTTGTGGGCAAGGGTCGCCGGTGACCCTTGCCAGCACAATGAAAAAAAAGGCAAAGAAAAATAAAAATAAGAATAAGAATAAAAATAAAAATAAAAAATCAAATTTTAAAAAAATTATGAAAATTGTTCGAGTTAGTGTCGACTGCCTAGTTGTGCCACGTGGGACAGTCGGCGTAGGATGGTCAACGTCCACATTAGTGATTTCCAGTCAAAATTGGCAGGAATAACTCAATTGGCAATTTATCGAAATGTTTAGGACTAAATTGGTTCAATTGAAAGGTTTAGGACTAAATTAGCATAAATGCAATAAGTTTATGATTTTTTTGGTAATCGTTCCATATCGATGAAGAAAATAAGATACTTAAGAGCCAGAACCTCCAAAATGGAGGGATCAAAACATTCGAAGCTTTCAAAACGAGAGAGGGACTGGATTGCTACTTTCTGACGCAGAAACAATATCATACTTAGGTCATCTCATCTCCATCTCTTGATGGATCTATGGGCAGTGACCACTAGGTTTCAACATCATCTTTTTTTACGACCAGAGAGCTAATTCGATTTTGTTTGGTTGGACTTTCGATTTATTTGGTAGTTGTTCATCCGTGCAAACCTCAATCCTTGTTGCATTCGAGCGTGGACTGAAAAGCATGTTGCTGAGTATGGATTATGCCTTACAACAAAAGAGTCAAGGTTGGTCTATCCGACCTTGCGTGTCCCACATTTGACATATGGTAAATAAATATGTATCTAACGTCTATATGCCGTGTGGGTCATTTTGGTTGGGTTTGAATTCTATCCGTACGTCGTCTCCTTTTAACTTTTTGGGCGATTTTAGGTATGTTGAGGTCGGTCTATTAAACTAATATGTCGGAGTGACGTGTCCGATTGCAATTGGACATTCAAAGTGGGCAATTTAGAGAACTAGTTTCGTCGGCTCGCAAAAAGGAAAAGAAAAAAATATTATATGCAATATCTGATAGGACCGTATTAAATCGCTTAATAAATCGATTAAGTAAAATCGAATTTAGTATACCTGAACATTAGGATTCAGAGGGCATGGTGTTAATTTTCATTTTTCAACAAATCTTTCCTCTCCCCCATGATCTCTCCTATCTCCCTCCTCTTCTGTCCTCGCACCAACCAAGAGCAACGGGCGATTGTTCCTCCTTTTGTGTCATATTCGTGTCGACCATTCGCATCATCTTGGATATAATGCAATAGAGGCGAGCGGTTGCCGGTCTAGTTCGGTTCAATCCAAAAATTAGGAACCAGACCAGTTAGTCTTGGGACCGTAGACCGGACCTGACCATCGGTCTGGTCCGGTTCCAATGGGACCAATATTAAATATTATTTGTGAATCGAGAACCGGTTGTCCCGTTCTTTTCTTTGTAACTCTCATTTGATCGCACAAGACCATGGAAAAAATTGAAAAAAAAAATAATATATGAAAAAATTGAACAATCGGTTCTAATAGGACCAATATAAAATATTTTTCATATATATATTAAATATTATATATATGAAAAAATTAGAAAAATATATATTTATCAGTCCGGTTCCCACCCTAGAACTGAGAACCGGATAGCTTAGAAACCGGTCCCACTTTTAGGAACCGGGAATCGGACCGATATTCCCGAGAACCAGACCAAACCGGTCGGTCTGGTTCGGTCCCGGTTTGGGCGATCCGTCTTGCCCACCCCTATAATGCATGTTCGTGTCGCGTCGGGACTTCGTCTGAAAAGAGGAAAAACCGGGGTAAGCCCAACCCATGAGAGGTCGCCGCTAACAAGATAGCCCAGGACCACATGGAATTTGGGCCTCCAATCTCTGGCATATCCAGCCCATCCAATCAATCGAAGCCTTCTTACGCAATTCGGAGAGCTTAAAAGATGGGCCGGCTAGGTACCGGGCAAATCCCAATCAACATATTCTTCCACGGAAGTTAAAAAATTATTGGGCGGCTCCACGAGCTAGACGCGTATGAAAATTGATTGTCACTAAAGAATCAAAATTGCACAATGAGTAATCGTGCTAGAGCCACAAGTAAGCGAGAAGCGAATCGACGGGGAAGGAAAAAAAAAAGAAACCTTTGCCACGCAACGGGCAGAGCCGGATATCACTCTTGGAGATATCGTTACGTGCTCGAAATTCAATTTCACGGTACGAGTATCGGGCCGGGTCGGGATGGCACCGCAGAACCTCTGTAGGTGTCGTTCGTAAATGAATTTAGGTTCCGAATCGACGATCGCAGAGAGCAGGCGCCGCGCTATAAGAGCTTTCTTTCCTTGCCAGAGGTTTCCCTCGGATCGAATCCAGGCGGACGTGTACCTCAGCGTTCTCCGCCGCCCGGATTTGTCCGGCTGGCGAGCATGGCGAGGGTATTCGAACAAGAAGCGAGTTTTTTTAAAAGGAGCAGTTTCTTTTAAGGGGGAAAAAAAAAACGGTAGACGTGGTCAAAGGGGTGGTCAACGGATCGCCTTTCGAACCGTTCGCCCGTAGCCAAAATACCTTACGAGAGATCACTCCACTTTGCGCGATTTCAAATATAGTCTTTCACGAACGGTTGAGATTCGGAGTCGTGTACACGTGTCCAGATCGACCCGGAATTACATCTTTAAAATGTGCGGGGGGGCGCGATTCGTCATCGCCTACGTCCCCAGCAATGTGCAGCGTTGACCGATCACGAGGCGGCGAGGACCAAGTCCCTCCCCCGCCCCCACAACGTCCCCTTTTTTTTTCGTTTTTGCAATTTCGTGTCGTTTTTTAAGTCGGATAGGAAAAAAAAAGGCAACGGAAACTAATATGACGTCATCTTTGTTTGTTCGTTTGTTTTTTCCATGGTTTTATTATTATTATTATTATTATTATTATTATTATTATTATTCCGAGATATCGCCGTCTCTTTCCCAAGGTAAAACACAAGAGGGGCTCGCGATTTCGGGAGGACTTTGAGTTAAAAAAAAATGTGATTCGCTTATTGTGACGTCACCTTTTGAGCGGGGGGGATTTAGTTTTACTTTTGTGCGATGGTGGAGTTGGTGATTATTGATAATCGCATGTTGGGTCAGAAGTCAAATCCCAATGGTCCAGTTATTTTACAATATGTCTTTGGGTGTAATAGCAGGTTCCATGTAACGCCAGCCATTTTGCGTAAAACATTCTTTTTTAGAGCTCTAACGTGAGGAAAAATCGAATTTGTTTGTTTCATGAGAAAATCAATTATATGGAAATCCTTTTTTTTTTGTAAAAGATCAGAAATCGGTTGACGGACAATAGTTTCGTTATCGACGAAAATTTTTAGGTATAAATTGTTATTGATGACGGAAAACATTTTTTTGTTGGCTGTTTTTTTCCTAAGTAATACAAATAACCATCCTTAGAGAAATAGATTTTGAATTATTCATTATCTCCAACGTAAAGGGACAGTGGAAAAGCCCTTCTTTTATCTTTTTGTTGGTTACATGTGATGTATTGCATCAACTGCAAAAAAAAAAATTAGGAAGTTTAATGTATATAAGCGATTGAAATCAAAATTCAGCGACCTGATTATAACTAAACTTCACTAGTCACACGTGTTATTTACCTGTGCACTTTTAAAAGCACATATACTGAGAAATCGTATGTCGAGATCTTACAAATGTGACTCAAATTACCATTTGTCTTTTGCCGTGCTGACCGGCATATGTTTACTCGAGAGAAATCTTATGTATACTGTGATTGGTTTTGTAGAATTGGTATACAAAATCTCAAATTACCTTTTGTCTTTTGCCATGCTAACAGGTACATGTTTCCTCGAGAGAAATCTTATGTATACCGAGATTGGTTTTGTAGAATTGGTATACAAAATGATAAACAGATTGTCGTGAATGTTGAATGTAACTCACTTATTTCTGACCACTGGCAAACTATCGCATCATTTAGTACATCAATGTAGTAAACTAGCCTTAGTTTTCGGCCAAAAAAAAAAATCTAGCCTTAGTATACCCAATATTGTTCTTTTCTTAATAACTACATCGAAGTGGAACCATGCTCAATGTCATCCCTCAGACTTTTAATTTGTTCGATATGATCTCTAAACCTTATTCCAACATGCAATGTTGTCTTTGAACTTTTAATTTGTTCAATGTGATTCCTAAACTTTTGGTTTATGTTCAATTTAGTCCATAAACTATATGAAAATGTTCAATAATGTCCTTTCGTGTATGGACTAAATTGAAATTGTATCATAAATTCAGAGGAATACATTGAACAAATTTATAATTCAGGGATGACATTATACATTAAGCCAAAGTTTATAGATCACTTTGAACAAATTAAAAATTCACGGATCATGTTGCACATTAGGGCAAAGTTCGGGAACTATCTGTGTCATTTTCCCTTAAATATATTAAGACTGGTTTACAAAGTTGGTATACTAAATAACGTGGCGGTCTACAAGTGATCAATCAAACCAGTAGACCATATCAAATTGACAATACGAGTCCATGGCATCGTTTAGTGTTTGGATTTTACAAATCAATCTTAGGCTCCGTTCGTTTGGTGGAAAATATTCTCTTTTTGGAAAATATTTTCTCGGAAGTCATTTTCCTGAAAAATGTTTTCCTGGAACACAATTTTCTGGTCTTTGGCTAAAATCTGAAAAAGTTTTGGAAAATATTTTCTGGTGTTCGGCGAACGCAGATTCGACGGTGTCCGGCGACCGGCGGCGGCGATTAGCAACCGGTAGTAGTCGGCGGCGGCGGGCGGCGATCGGCAATTGGCGACGGGCGGCGATCGGCGGCGACCGACAACCGACAGCCGGCGACCGGCGACGACTGATGACTGATGGTGATCGGCGACCAACAATCAGCGGCGACCGGGGATCGGCGACTGACGGCAGCCAATTATCGACGGTGACCGGCGACCGACGACTGGTGGCGGCGATCGGCGACCGGCGGCGGCCGAGGACTGGCGGCCGACGGCGGCCGACGACCGACGGTGACCGGCGACAGACGATCGGTGGCGGCGATTGGCGACGGCGACCGGCAGCCGTCGATCAGCGGCGGCGACCGGTGGCAGCCGACGGCGGTGACCAGTGATCAACTTCCTCTCTCACGGAAAACATTTTCTCTCCCATGGGCAATTTTACCTTCACTTTGGAGGAAAATGATTTCCTGGGAGGGAAAATATTTTTCGTGGAAGGTTATTTTCCTTACCCAAACACTGAAAAATCCAGAAAATATTTTTCTGAAAAATATTTTTCGCCAAACGAACGGAGCCTTAGTAAATCTATCATTTCACGTCTCAAAATCAAGTGGTGAGGTGCGCATGCCATGTCCTTGGTGCTGCAATTTGATTTGATCGTGGATAGAAAAGGCCGCCTCCGCTTTTCCAAACCCCACCACTAACGTTGTTGTTCTTTTCGTCTCTTTTGGCAACACATGAAACGACGCCAATCACTCGTAACTAGGCTTTTGGATCAAATCATGCCGGCATCATTGTCAAACTTTTCTACGTGGGCTTTATGCTCCTTTGTCGTGCCTCCATCGATGGCAGCATCGAAACTTTCGATATTCTTGCAACAATCATCGATACAGCCTCGCACATCTTCGTCAAAACCTGTCTCCATTATTTATTTCTTTAGTTTTATCTCGAATTCTTTAGTTCTATGTAATACCCGATATTCGCTATTTAGTCATTGAGCTAGAATTTGATGAAATATATATTTTTCCTCTCGCTCTCTAATGTGAATTTCTGCATCTAGAATTTGCTCATTTAGGCATTATCCTTTCCGATCCTCCAAAAGCTATGTGAGCTTGAACTCATCAATGGCAATGCCATTTGAAAAGTGTAGTGTAATGCAATTGGTGCGGCGGATGATTTTCCTTTTTCTTCATAAATATTTCAAGTGGATGAGTTCTTTCCTTTTTTTTTTTTTCTAAATTCAAGTGGGTGACTTAAGAAAATGGCACGAGTGTCTAAAACTTTATGAAACACGAATATGATAAATGACGTCATTTTTTGAATTTGAAAGAATATCTCCACAAATTCCCCTGCTTTAATTTGATAAAAGTTTTAATAAAAATGCCATCGTAAATACATGTCAGATGTGCGAAATATTCACATTATTGCATATAGGCATACACGCTACACGGGCGGAAGTTTTTGACACACAACAAATCCACGCTCATAAGTTGAAATGCGCCGACAGTATCAAACACGGGCGATGTTCTCGTTAAGGAAGAAAAAAAAGGAGCTCATTTTGGATTAGAAACTTGCACGTTGTTGATGACTATGGGCAAAATGTCTTGGCATTTGATGTTATGTTGGGATGGACGTACAAAGAAATTCTAAGTTGATCTCGAGTGCATGTCCATCGCCACATGAAGACGACAGGTTCGCTCGATCTGTCCATGAAAATATATGGTTGGCCTTTTCATTAAAGACTATACAAAAGGACATGAATACGACTCATGCATTTCATTTTATACTTTTGGCCCTTTTCTGCGGCGACTTTTAACCTACATTATGTTGTAAATAGTGTCGTATTAATGCAATAATTTCATCGGGCAAACAAATGATGCTAATACAAGAGCGAGAGTCGTGTATTACCAACTTTTAAGACACTGTCTAGAAATGCTCTCGGTTAGGGATAAACTGACATCTTCAATTCGCGACTCGATAAGTGGACACATCGGTACAAATAAATTTGTATTATCTGGGTTTATTTTCCTCTCCAGTTTCCTTTTCTTCTTTTCCTCCTCAGCCCCACCATTGGCCCATCGCCACCGCCGCTAACCTCCACACCAGTCGCGCAACGCCGCCGCTAGCCTCGACATTGGCCAGGTCCATTATTCTCTAACTATTAATGCGTTAAACATAATTACTAAGCAATGAATAATCACAAGATTTAGCTATCCAAATATCCTCCACATAAGCAACGGACAATCCAGCTTTTGTACATTAGTCATCACGCCACCCACTTCGCCGTGCTCCTAAGCAAATTTTCTTTTCTTTGTTTTTTGCAAACTGCGACTAAAATTCAAAACTTCCAAATATTATTATAACTAATAATTAAAGTGAACAAATACAGTTCGAAACCAACTTCCCGCTGAATGCAATGGCACAAGGCGCAAGCAAAACCACGTCCACACGTCACACAACGAAACGGACCATAAAATGCAACGCCAATTTGGCATACACGTCATTCTGACCAAAAAAAAAAATCTGGCATACACCTCATCAAAACCCTAACTCGATAAAATCAATTAATTATTTTGATGATGCATTGGAGCTAGAAACATCAGACAAGGAAGTTCGGCAAACAAAACCCAAAAAACGAAAAACACAAATAAGTATTGATTTAGAAAAGTAAAAAAAAATAAAATTGGATAATATAATATAATATTCATGGTTGTGGTGTATAACTGTATATGTTCATATGCATGTGTGTCACGTTTGAGAAAAGAGAGGGATTGGAAATCACGATCGCTTGCAGCCGACGACACGACTTGGTTTTATCTATATTTCTGTCTCTTTTCTTAAATCGTTCGCGGAAAAATGTTGTAAAATGGGGGTTGGACTCGGTCGAAATCTCTTCTTTTGTAAGAAAACAAAAATTTGCGATTTTTTTGGGGACAAGAAATCTACTGCGTCATGGGATTTATGCACATCGTTTGTCTTTTATAAGGACCGTAAGTTTATGTTTAATCCAAATTGAGTCAATAGTCAAAGTCGTGGGATACACATGCGTCATCGAGCGGTGCTGTTTGGACACATAGGACGACGGTGTCTTTCGTTACCTGCTCCCGACGTTTATGCATAACCAAATTTTAAGACAGATTTTTTTCCTACGTCGAGGAAAAAAAATATTAAGCCTTTTGTCTCATTAGCAAACATCACAGAAAATCTCAAATTATACTCATCGTGATAAAAATATAAAAATATCCCTTTTTTTTATCACCAAAAATCCTAAAACTTGCCAACTACGACACAAATACCCTCAATTTTGTTTGTGTCACGAGAAAACATAAACTAATACACGTGTGACGCATATATCCGGAGTACATTTGTCACACTAGTATAAATTCAGAGCTTTTGGTGACACAAAAAAAGTTCGGGATATATGTGTTATAGTGGGCATGGTTTGGAATTTTTTTTTGATATTAACCCTTGTTTGATTTAGGTGTCTTGAGTCATTGGTTTTTTCACCGGTTAAAAATAAGTTGTTTACTATGTTGTAAACTGTAAATATGGGAGGACTAGTCTCACTCAGAGGTGAGCAAATAAAGTCTAATTTAATGAAGTACTTGAATGGAAATAATGACTTTGGTAATTTTAGAAAATTTGAGGTTAAGAAAAAGACAAGAGATGGAGAAATTGGCACTAACGTTGATATTTTTTTAATAGTTTTTGATTTTTTTATAATATTTATTTTTTTCTTTTTTTAACTTCTTGGATTGAGGGCCAGCAAGGATTGCTGGCACTAGGCGAGGGCGTGGTAACCCTAGCCCGATGCCCTCGTCAGCCATGATGAGGGCATTGTAACCCTCACCCAAATCTGGCAAGGGCCTATGGCCCCTTGCCAACCCCGGGCAAGGTCACAACTCCTAGATCAAGTGAGGGCGTTGCAACTGTCGCCCACATCTAGCAAGGGCCTGGACTTCCTTGCCGGCCATAGGCGAGGATTGGCCAGTGACCCTGGCTGACTCTTAGTCCAAAAGAAAAGTAGAGAAAAAAATTTAAAAAAATTAAAATATTGTTAAAGATGTTTATGTCAGCGCTGATCATGCCACATAGAACGGTCGGTACCTACTTTAGCGATTACAGGTCAAAATTGGTTAGATTGACTAAATTAACAAAACGTGAAAAATGTTTAGGACTAGATAGGCACAATTGAAAAATTCATAACTAAATTGACACCGGATCAATTAGTTTAGGACTTTTTTAGTAATTTTTCTTTTTAATTGTCATCCTCCATTCATGAAGTAAAACCGTACAGTTCCAATTTTTCAGATGACTCTCGAAAGTTTCTTTTGTTTAGTTTTCATATGTCTATTCCATCTTGCGTTCGCACTGGGCATCTGGTTTAACACTAGTCTTCTATGTAACGAGCTTAAGTTGTCTTTGTCTAACACGTTCGATATTACCCTTGTTATTCGCTAGACTTATACCATTAAGTGACCACCCGTTTCATACATGTCTAATAACTATCCACTATTACCTGCCGCATGCCTAAATAATAGCATACTTTGTTCAACAATTGTTTTTTTTTTCAAAAGCTTAATCTATTAAGATACGAGTTATAAGTCGAGTATTGCTTATTAAATACATCATATAAACGTAATCAGATTAAACCGGCACTTTGCAAATAGAAAGAGTAGAACAAATTAAGAAAAAAGAGTCCCAACTATTTTTGGCCATAGAAAGAGCACCGTTATTCAAGCTCTTGCTTCGATATCATGGTTAAATAACCATTTTTATGAAAAAAAAATTAAAAACCCATCGTAAAATGTGCAAACAATGAGTCCTCCATGTGAAAGATGATCTCCAGTGCATTTCTTGAATTACAAGAGAAGGTGGGTCCATCAAGGCCGAGTCTGGGACCCTAGTGCCTCGACCCCAGCACCCACGCCCAAGTCTCTCGAGGCTGGGCCAAAAGCCCTGATGCCTGTGCTCGATGTTCCGATATTCGAGTCCGGGTTCATAAATGTAGTGCTTGGGTCCCCGATGCTCTAGCTCTTGTCCACAGAACTCAGCTTGGGTTCACAAAGGCTAAGCGCAAATCCTCGGCATTCAGACTCGGGCGTCGATGCTCAAGCTCTTGTCCACAGAACTCAGCTTGGGTTCACAAAGGCTAAGCGCATATCCTCGGCGTTCAAACTAGGGTCCTTAGTTAATGAAATATTCGTTTTTATAAAAAAAAAATTAAAGATTAAATTTTTTAAAAATATTTTAGTCATCCACAAAAATATCAGAATTTACACAATGCCATGGTTGCCATCAACTTTTCATGTTGACCATTGGTTAATAACATCTCCTTCAATAAAAATATCCTACTTAAAAAATCACAACACGTCTCTACAATAGACTCGCTGTCGCAACAATGTCTATATATATTGCAAATTTATACTTTGTCCCGGAAGCGCGAAAGTTAGGTGGTATACCACAATTAAAATTCGAGACACATAGCTACAACATTATATTGACAAGACGCAGTACACTTAGAAATAGTCAAATCTCAAATGCATGAAATGTCAAATGTCAAATCTATCTAAAAAACTATACTTTAGATGTAGACCCTCAACGAATCGAGGAAACCTAGTGGGGGTCGAGCCTCTCGTCCGTTTTGATGCTCGATGTGATTTTATTCGCCCAACATATTTCGTAAATACAATTTATGAAATCCACGAAAAATTCCTATACATGATCTACCGTGTTTGTAGGCTAATCTAAATCTTTGAATTTGCCGATGTTTAGGTTTATGAATAAAGTAGGAAATACCTGTCCATGAGAATAGACCTGTGGACCGGTTTATATATGTGGACAATTGATTATTGACGGCCACATGAAGAATTCAAGAAGATACCTAGCAAAGTTAAAAACCCCAAAAGTCAAACCAAATGTCGAGAAATTGACCCAATTTCTAAGTTGTTTTTTGGGTGTCGATGAAGGCAATGGCTACCTTACCTTTCAAAGATGCTTAGCAGCGGAAAATAAATAAAAAAAATCCATTTTATCTTGCGTAAGATCTTTGACCTAGAAAATACCCCCCACTCTGGATCGGTTGGCTGAGCTTTTTGATATGACAATCACAAAGTTTTGGACATTTTTTAATCTTTTCCCAATGTGGGTTTGTTGAATATTTACCTGTTCTCGCAGGACCATCAACTTTCAATCCTTGAACATACCGAAAAGTCGAAGTAATTCCCGAACTTTCGAAATCATCTTTGCACATGATATGAATAAAATCGATGAACTTTAGTCATCCGAGAATAAAACATCGGTACATTCAGAGAGCACAACAACCAGTTCATGACAAGCTTTCCGGCCGATGTGTTTCGAAACCCTAATTAGGTGCCGACACGGGCAGGCCTTGACTCAATCATAAGCAAATCTTTCGATGCAACGACCGTAGAAATTACACTTTCTATATGAGTCGCGCGACTTAAAAGATGACTATGTTTATGCCATTAACTTGGAGACAAATATCAAAATATTGCACTTTATGGACACACGCGATTAATATTTCTAAACTAAATTGTTGACGTTGAATGTTATGGAGTCATTTGGATTTGAACGAATCCCATTAACGGGAGGAAAAGACCGGGTAAATGTATGGTTTTTGACTAATCATATGTTAGCGCGGCGCCGTTTCGTCAAGGGAATGAACGAATGAGCGAAGCTTCGATTCTGAACATGGGAGATACGCGTTTTCCGATGCAAATGTCGTTTGAAACATTCCATTCTCCACTAAAGAAAAACCCGAAAAAAAGAGACAGAAATTGACAAAATCGTGCACAGCTTTTTCTAAATTTATTTCCCCTAATTCCCGTCCTTGACCATGCAGCGAGGTCAGCTGAAATTGCATAGGAAATTCCGAGCTTATGTTTGTTTTTTTTTTTCTTTTTGGATAAGAGCCACCAAAAATCTTAAACTATACTAACTGTGACACATTTACCCTAAACTTTTGCAGATTCGTACATATGCTACACATTTACTCTTCGTCAAAATTTTAAAAGTAAACAGTATTGATATGGCGCCCATGTGACTTAAGAGATAAGAAAGATTCTATTTTGGCTAATAATTCATTTAAAGGAATCCTGGTAAAGGGTAAATATGTCACAAAGGTAAAAATTTTGGGCTTTTTTTATGCCGTAAGAAAAAGATTAGAGTAAATACGCGATGGTGGATATAATTTGAGATTTCTGATATCAAATTGCAGCAGCGAGCGTAATTTGAGATCCTTTTTGAGCTTTTTCTCTTTTACTTTTTCTCATCGTTCTTTTTTGACTTTCGTGGGTCAATCCGTGACCGTGTAAAAAAGGGAGGAGCTCGTGTCGTGTCCCTTGCGATTTCTTGGGTTTGTTCACCGGCATCATTCGTTTGCTCCTTCCAATCGAAGTTAAATTGATTATTTTTGCCGGAATTAGTTTTAGCTGGGCGGTGACTCCATCCTCGTCAATCGGAAGCTATCGCGTAGCCCCAAATGGCACACCAATGCTCTAAAAAGACCGAGGAAGACATAGACACTTTAGGTAGCTTATGTAATGGAATGGTCAATCGTGACTAAGCTTGGATCTAATTGTGATATACCCTTCAAAATAAAACCCTTTTTTCCTTTAATTACTCTACTTGCTACTCACGAAGATAAATCATGCACCCAAACCGGGCATGTCTTGATTACACGCGACAATAATTCGAGAATGATAAAGCTCTCTCAAACGAGAACGAATTGTAGCTCATGTGTTGGGTAATTTTATATCTCTCTTATCTCAAAAGCTAGCTCAAAAGATGGTTATTTCACTTACCGATCACAAACCACCTTTGCAATCGATGTGGGACAATTTCGACACACTTTACATGCGCTCGCGACATTGATTGAGGTCACACGTTACGGTCTAAGAAAGGTCTTAGCGGATAGATACCGCGTAGGGCATGGAGGGAAGCTGACTTGAGAGATTCAGACAGTTAGCAAGATAAAGGCGGACTTCTTAAAAACTTGCATTGGCTTTTTCCCCCCTAAAAGTGCCGAGCACGGCAGGCAAAGTGGGGAGGAGGTGAAGCGAGACTCGTAATGACGATACCTCGGCCACGAAAGTCCAAACGCATCAATCATCATCATCATCATCCCTCCTCCAAGTCCCAACCAGAATCAATTAATCAATTAATCAATACAGATGAGTGAAAGTAACACCTAGTGTTGAAAAAAGACAGAAAATCCTATTTTTGCTCGCCGATCGGTTCATTTTTTCTCACATGTGAAATCGTACTGTGCTGGTCTTTGTGAACGCTTTAACATGCATGACAACTGTTCACCCCCGTAATTGAAAGCGCTAATGTGAATCCTCCACATCACTTACTAAATTTTGAACAATTTGCTTTTGGTGAGGTAAAGAAGAGGGCGAATTTTGCTTGGTCATGTTCTCGTTTTTGGGATCGTGCTAAAATTACTATGCTTTTCTCGGTTTCCATATCTCGATAGTGTATAATATTCGTTATGATTTTGGAACATATCTAGTAAGAGAAGGTTTGGCGATATTTCCCATAGGCAAAATATCACGAGCAGAACACGCGTTTCGAAATAAATTAATACAAAAAGCTCTTCAAAATCGGTTTCTTACCAACTATTTTCGAGAGATTGCTCGACAAATATAACTAAACGGTCCCGTGGAATTTGTTGAACATTCTTAATAAGTTCACACTCGATTTTCTAAGACATTAAAAATCTATATTGCGAGGACAGACGGTATACAGAAAAAATTACGATATTTCCCCAGCGAGTGTGGTGACACGGTTACTAACGTGTAAAACCATGGCCCGAATACTCTAGTCATCGTATCAAATAGAAGCTGCTGAGCAAATCCCTTTGGGTGAGGGTGTACGTATCGTCAGGCGATCATACTTAGGAGCTAAACATTAGACTTTTCAATTTTCCAATTCCTACATGCTAACGATTACATCATTTTCAACCAGCTACATAAACACCAATATTCATTTCGAGAGGGCATCCCACCGAACCGCTCTCGGGTCTGGCACGAAGAAGAAGAAGATCGCCCCCTCCCATATGCCGTCCTCTTCCTCTTCCTCTTCCTCTCTCCATCCCTCTCATGGCGCAGGCTCCCCCGAAGAAACCGAGACGGACGAGAACGAGGACCGCCTGCTGCTTCTCGGTCTGCTTCGGGCCGCGCCGCTCCGATGAATCGACCCAGCTCAAGACCCCGTCCAACGGCGGCGACAAGCTGAGGATCAGCTGGTTCTACTGGTCCCGCATCAAGAACTCCGCCGCCAAGACCGTCCCCGTCGAGACCAGCGCCGCGCTCGTCAGTTCCACGGTCGAGGCGGAGAAGAAGCAGGCCAACGACAGGTTTAACAAGCCCCCGAACGAGCCCAAGCCCAAGCCGGATAGGATCAGCTCCAAGGGCAGGACGGCCAAGCAGGCGGCGGCGACGGCGGCCGACGCGGCGCCTCCGGCTCGGCCGCCGGAGGGCGAGGGATATCGGGAGGTACGTGACGTTCGTGTTCTTGGCACGGGAAACCCCCCCGCTTTTTTCACGCGAGTCAACCAAAGGGAATTCACGTGAAAAGGAAAAAGATATGGCAAAAGATCGAAAGAACAAGCCTTGATGTGATTCGAGTGCTGTCATGAAAATCTAGGAGCAAAGTGAAGTAATTTTTCGCGGACGTCGAATTCGATTGCGATCGGGCATGAACATGTAGGATCGCAGATGGAATCGGGCTCTTTCTAATTCGCGCTTTACATCTTGTTTTTCAGACATCCGAGCACGAAGCCGAAGCTAATCGAAACGACGCACGGGAAAACCGTACGGACTCCGACCGGGCCAACACGTGGCAGAACCAGAAGCGCCTGTCCTTCCGCCGGAAGATCGACGCGATCCGGGCGGGGTCGAGCCGGCCCGGCTCGCCCCCCGACGGCAAGCCGGCGAAGCCCCCCCGCTCCACCGCCGCCGCCGCGGCGATCCCGCACTCGGCCTCCCTCCCGATCCTCGACCCGGAGCCCCGCCCGGCGCTCGCGGCTGCCGCGGCGCCGGCGCCGCCCCCCCGGCCGGCCCAGCCGCCGCAGAAGAACCGCAGGGCCCGACCGGCGGGCGGGCCGTCCGGCGAGGGCGGACGGCTCGACTCGGTGGTGGGGATGTCGATAATCATGGTGACCCTGGTGATCATGATCCTCTGGGGGCGGCTCTGCGCGATCCTGTGCACGGCGGTGTGGTTCTACTTCGTCCCCCTGCTGCGGTCGGCGGCGGGGAGGCCGGTCAACGGCGACGGCCCGGACCCGAAGAACGGGCCGGACCTGAGCTCGGAGGAGTACAAGAAGAGGGTGGTGCTGGAGGGGCTGCTCGAGAGAAACCGCCGGAGTTCGCCGTGAGTGCCTTTTTCCCCCCTCTCCGCCCGCTCGATACGGGTTTCCATAAATACACAGCAATAACAACTCGCGGACGCCGAGACCGCGGGCCGTGGTGGCCCGCCGCGGCGGCGGCGGCGGATGGCATTTTGTGTAAATTCAACTGTAGATGCAGGGTCATATCTGTGAAAAAAGAAAAGAAAGGGCAAGAAAGAAAAGTGGAGGTATCGGATCTTCTAGAAGCTTTTCTTCGCACCCGGCTTTTTCTCCTTCTTCGCTTTCTTCCTCTCTTTCGTTTCTAATTGCGTGGTGGCCCGTCGGGTGACGGTCAGTTTTGGCGGTCTTCGGGTCGAGGAAGACAAACTTGCGGATTTGTTTCGAAATTTTTCCCCCTCCCCCCCCCTTTTTTTTTTTTTTTAAATTATTGGATTTGATTGAATCTTTCGATTTCGGTTTGTTGGTTCGTTTCGCGTCTCCTCTTCCTGTGGCCATCATCTGATCATCTGGGGATTCGACTTTTCTTTTCCCCAACACGACCTCATGATGGCTCTCCCCCCGCGCGCGCGCGTTGTGTGCACCGCATCGGGATAAAAAGGCCGTGTTGAATTTGTCGTGGTGGTAAAAAGAAAATTTGGGCAGATCTCGTTGAATTTATCGCGGGGTGGGAAGGTGTAAGCGCCTGCTTTTACGCTAGGCCAGGGAAATGCAATCGTGATCTTTAGATGTCATGGTTAAAGACAGTCGCTTCCTTGTTAATTTCGAATGTTCTGTTCCGATTTTCAATTGTTGAAGACATTTTGGAGGAACTAAGGTATCAAAATCGAAATTCGAGGTACTCGCTCGCTCGCTCGAGCCAGAGCTGAGGACTCGATGTATAGGGCACCGAGCATATGAGACCCCAAAGCCATAATTAACATGCCTAATGGATGCGTTGCCCAAGTGGAGGAGGACAAGGGAGCTGACGTACAATGCGTGTTACCATGTAGTTAGGGTAATTTAATTAGACCGATTTATAAAAGCGGTATACTAAGTGATATGGTCAGCCTAGGGCGGTCAAATGGATTGGGTTAGGTCGAGTCGAAAATGACCTGACCATTTTGACCCATTTCCATGCAATGTAAGTTTGATGACCCATAATCGACCCGACCCATATTACTGGAATATATTTATAATTAATCTCACCTATGAAAACTTGTACTCATTCATTTGAAGCACATTCAAACTCATATTTACAATGCATATAGTTTTCAACTGCTTCTTTTTTGTCCGATATTTGCTTTACTTTTTCTAACTATATTTTTATTGTTGAAATTAGAAAAAAAAAAATAAAGCTTAAATAGTCAAGGTAAATATAATTACTATCGTAGCTAACGAGATGATTATTTTTCATATATATGTATATCATGAGTTATATACCACTACAAAAAAACATCTTTTTTCTGACCAAATTTCCAACGAAAAAAAGTTTGTTGGTAATTCGTCATCGCAAATTTTTCCAATGAAAAATTTTAATTTTCGTTGGAAATTTGCGACAAATTTTTTTTGTTGAAAAATTCGTTGGAAAACTCGTGGCTAAATTCGTTAGAAAAACTACAAATTTTTTTTTTTGGTCGAAAAATCGCCCTCGCCGCCGGCGAGGGCCAGCCTCGTCGTTGGCAAGCTCGAGGTCGCCGAGAACTTGCCTAGATCTGGGCGAGCTCGAGGTCGCTCGCCATGGCGAGGGCCGAGCTCGCCCAGATTTGGCCGAGTTCTAGGCGACCTTGAGCTCGCCATCAAAAACACCATCGCCGGGATTTTACTCTTCACTCCGTCCTTCTCCACCAAGTATCCATCTTTCTCCCCCTCAATCCCCTCTGAACTGCGCTTGCTGACCACCTCACCATCCACCAAGCTCACCCCCCCGAGCACCCTCTCCGCCTCAGCCGCCGACCTCCCGCCGCCGAATTCCTCCACTTCCAAACCACCAGCCGCAACGCCCGAGCTCCCCGTGCCGACCAGTACGCGTACATCTTCCTCCGATCGGGATTCAGGGTCCGAACAGGTCAAGTCCGGGCGAGATCGAGGACAGCGGCGGTGTGGCGTGAAGCGAATCGACGACGAACAGGGATAGAAGAGGCCTCCTCCTTCCACAAATAGGCCTCGGCGATGCAGATCTTGTCAAGAGGAAGGAGAGAGAGAGAGAGAGAGAGAGAGAGAGAGAGAGAGAGAGAGAGAGAGAGAGAGAATGTGTAAATTGAGAATCGTTGCGAAATTGCCCGAATAATGAGCGCGAAAATGTTGAATAAGGAAGGAATAGGGTTTTCGTTGCAAAATTCGTGAGAAATTTCCCACGAATTTTGCAACGAAAATTGTACACACTAAAATAATTGCCCGGAAAATTAAAATTCGTTAGAAAATTCGTTGGAAATTTCCAACGAATTTTCTCACGAATTTAAAAAATGTCGAACAATACCGGGTTTTTTTTAATTCGTCGCAAAATTCGTTGGAAATTTCCAACGAAAAATTTTTCGTCGCTAATTTTCAACGAATTTTGCGACGAATTCAAAAAAACTCAGTATTGTTCGGCATTTTTTAAATTCGTGGGAAAATTCGTTGGAAATTTCCAACGAATTTTGCCACGAATTTCAATTTTCCGGGCAATTATTTAAGTTTGTACAAGTTTTGTTGCAAAATTTGTTGGAAATTTCCAACGAATTTTCCCACGAATTTAAAAAATGCCGACCAATACCGGGTTTTTTTGAATTTGTTGCAAAATTCGTTGGAAATTAGCGACGAAAAATTTTTCATCGCAAAATTCGTTGGAAATTTCCAACGAAAAATTTTTCATTGGAAATTTCCAACGAATTTTGCGACGAAAAATCTTTCGTTGGAAATTTCCAACGAATTTTGCCACGAAAAATTTTCCGTCGCTAATTTTCAACAAATTTTACTTTTCGTTGGAAAATTTATCGCAAATTTGCGACGAAAATTTTTTCGTCGCAAATTTTCGTGACAAAAATTCAGTTTTTTTGTAGTGTACACACATTGTCAATCTCACCGATGGATCCTCTTTTAGAGGATATGGCTATAATTTCATGAAGCAATATATCAAGGACATAGTTCGCAAGCTTAATTCTCACCCTCTCGACCATCTAGTCCACCATTTCCATGAGAAAGCCCTAATTGGCAAATCATCAAACAACTCGCGAGCAAACCAAAAGAATTACAAGAATTTCAATCTCAATATCTCGAAAACGCTCAAAACCAGAGTGCACAGCAAAGAAAAAAAATTGCTTGACCATATACAGACCCGGAAATTGCCCAAAAATGATGCAAACACGCAAAGAAATCGCGCAAATTGTAGAGAAACATGAAAACCACAAATCTTGAGTAGATTAATAGAAGCAACCCCAGCAAGGACGACAACATACTTAGCGAAATCAGGCAAAATAGTGAAAGCAAACGCCATTAAAATGAGCCGGACAACCTTTGAGCACCCAAAAAACTAGCATTGTATCAGCTTCCCAATGGGATGCAGCTCCCTCTCTGCCGGAACGCGGCAACCGGTGGGAGAGTTGGAAGCGGGAGGCAACGCAGGTCACTCGCTAGCATAAGGATGCCACTGGGAACGACGATGAAGACGAGGACCCCAACAACCTCGATGGTGATCTCCATCGCGCTGAGGACAGCTAAGGATGCCAACCCTAGCGCAAGCAACCACAACCACACCGCCGCCGATCCCAGTCCCAAGGAGACCGATGTTCTCTTAAAAGCCAAGACCTAACAAGTGGGTTATTAAATGGGTTGAAAGTGGGTCTGTAATAGACTTATATTGACCTATATTTCGAACTTGAGGCGACCCATATATAACTCCACTTCACTATATGTCGGTTAAAATATGAATTTGTGATTCATTTGGACAGCCCTAGATCAGTCATCATTCATCATCAAATAGAAATTCCCATGTTCAGCATCCTTTTACATGCACAACATCAGTCAATGCACTAATTTTACAAATCAACACAATCCATCCATAGTCTCTATAAAATAGATTCATGGAGTCGCTGGGCAGCATACTAGATAAGACTGTTCAAAAAGGCACGTGGACAAGGTTACTCATGAGAAACTCGAATACTTAAGAGTTAGGTGTTGGAGTCGTTAGAATTCGTAGTGCGACAAAAATTCGTGGCATACAATAAGTTGGCAACTAATGAGGATCGACTTTTAAGTATTGGGAAGATGTCAGATGGTGACATATGCAAGGATCGTGCGATGTCACGATATTGGCTGAGGATGAATTGGGACCGGGTCTAATTAACAAATCCACATGCTCTGATTTTAGATCTCGGGTTGCATCATGGCTAAGGGCGGAGTGGACCCAGCTGTCGAGCCCACCAAACCCGGGCGCGTTCTCAACTAAATCAAGACGGAAGACAGCGACCCGTCGGGGATTCGTGCGTCTCGAAACGCCCCCCACGCGTCGGGCGATCTGTGTTGCGGAAACGTAGGAAAGAATAGCGATATTGAATGGTGGATGTTTCGGCTGTTAGGTGACTCTTGGACCTATGTTTCTAGTAATAGATGCAATAATAAAAGATTCAATCCACACGATCCTAATAAGCAAACCATCGCCGCATCATCAATCCGATAAGAAAAAACGAAAAAGCACACTTGATCATGTAAGCCCAAAAGGATGAAGGGAAAAAGTGTCAGAAAAGTTTTAAACTTTTGGTATTTGTACCAATTTAGTCCTAAACCTTTTTTTGGTATTAATTGAGTCATAAACCTTTTTTTTGTGCAAATTGAGTCATAAACATTTTGTCTTTGTACAAATTCAATTCTTCCTATTAATTTTGATCGGATATTGCTGACGTAGATACCGGTCAATTTACGTGGCATCAATGCCATTGATGTGGATAATTTTTAATTATACTTTAATATTTTTTTGATTTTTTTTTCTTTCTTCTACTTTTGGCCAGTCACTTAGTCTCGCTTGGGTAAGGCTGCTGTGATCCGCCACAAGCGAGGCCCAGCTGACCCTCGCTTGGGCGAGGGCATGCCCCAACGAGGGCTCCTCTCGCCAGATCTGGCGAGACCAGCCCTCACCCAAGCCATGGCGACGTCGCTGGGCGTCACCCGCGGCACGAAGTTCCCTTTTTATCATTCTTGTGATCCATCATAGAAGGCTAAATTGTAGTCATCGAATCATATGTTTCATCTTAGTATAAGAGCAAGCAAGGCCGCTAATTGAATTCCTCTAATTAACATAAGATTATCAGGACAAGATCTTTTGAAAAAGGGTGTCAGCATAAGATTACTATCTAATCTCCCTAATTACAAGTTTACATAATCTCCATTAATCGCTAACATCAAACAAAGCACGTGCGCGTCAAGTTTCACAGGAGTGGGTGAGGGCTCTTGCGAAACAGAGGCCGTGGGAAACGAAAGGGAAAAAGGAGAAGAGCACTTTGGAAGATGATCAAGCTAACGGGGGGATAATATCTAATTAATGAGGCTTAATTTAATTTTAGTAATTAAGCGGCATAATCAATAGGGAGGATATTTAGATGGGTTTTCCGTTTTTGATATTAGTTAAATAAATGTTGATTGGATTAGATTTCCTTTCCTGGAATACGCCTAGCTCAGACTAAGGCCTAATAAGAAAAAAAATTACGGAGATAACTATTTCTGCCCTTAGTGTTTCTCTTGTCTAGGCTTTAGGGCTAGCTCGACCGCGACGAACCCGGAAAAGCGATATTTGGCTTTTCGGATTAGGAGGACTAAAGTTTCCAATTCGATGCTCGGTCGAACATCGATTGACCGAGAGTGGGTGAAGACTTTCATCGGTCCGCCGATTTCCGTCGATAACTTGGCCAGCCGCCTATGACCGGGTTCCAACCTAACTAGCCTAGGATTTGTTGGTTTTTTGTTAGCGCACGCTAGAGCCTGGCGTATATTTCGATGCTTAACAGTCACAAATATTTTGTTCAAGTTGAAAAACCAATGCATACACAATACATTCTTTGTGTTCTCGAGGAAGAATTTGAATACCAAATGTACGGAAGATCGAATGTGGGCCGAATTTAACGTAATTGATCAATTGTGGGCCGAACGGAAATTATGGCCCGGCCCATTTTAAAATCTCTATGGTGGGCCGAGCTCAGCTCGTAAACTATAAAATGGCTGGAGAACCCTAGCGCGCCGTCTTCTCCGTCTCCGCATAGCTAGGTTTTCTGTGCTCCGCAGCTTGAGCAAGACAGAGAGCGCGAGGGAGGAGAGGAGAGATCGGTCATCATGGTAAGTGAATATCTGCTTCTAGCCGTTGTTTCGCAGCTCCGATGCTCGTTCAATCACGCGGCGTGTGTTCTGATCTCCCCGTTCTGGTCGAGAACTGTTATTTCGTCGGTTCAGAAAATGGGATGAAGACGACAGGTACTCGTGATTGTCGCGTTCGGAACTGTCGTGTCGTCGTTTCCATCGCTATGGGCTTGTGGCGATATCGCCGTGGTGCTGGTGCTCTTCGTAACTCCAGTGCTTCGCCTTCAGTGGATGAGTACTGGAAGAGCGAAGGGTGTTTGCATTCGAAGCTTTTACGGGAATTTTGAGGATTTGCGGTGTCAATAGTTCTAGCGAGTTTTGGTTGCAGCTAGATGGAAGAGGGCATGTTCCAAAATGAGCTATTTTCCAGCTGAACATGACTGCCTAGCGATGATAGCTTTGTTTTAGATCTTTGTTGTTGGATTGGCTCTGTCCTATTGGTGTCTCTGCCTGTTTGAATGTCGGTTTTCAATTTTTATTAGATGATGGAATTGCAATGGGAATTTCTACATAGATGAGACTGTGGAAGTAGGGAATTCAAATGAAAAAATTGGACTATATCTGTTGTTGGACTTGCCATCTTCAGAGCTTAAAGTAAGATCTAGCCTCATGTATCTATCGAAGTGGTCCTCGGTGTTATGACGAGCTTTAATGAAATGCTGGTCCTCGTTAATTGATGTATTGGTAGATTTTTTTGTGGCGCTAAAGATATGGTGGTATAGGGTGGAATTTGTTGGTCAGACTAGAAAGATCGAGAAAGTAAACAATGGTTCTGAATTGGTGATTATCTAAATATTCTTGCGTTGGAAGGAACTTAATCTGCTGACAATTGCATGGGATTAATGCTTAAAGTAAAACAACACTCGAGGAGCTATTTGATAGAAATGCTTAAAGTAAAACGGCGACGGCCCGGACCCGAAGAATGGGCCGGACCTGAGCTCGGAGGAGTACAGGAAGAGGGTGGTGCAGGAGGGGCTGCTCGAGAGAAACCGCCGGAGTTCGCCGTGAGTGCTTTTTTCCCCTCTCCGCCCGCTCAATACGGGTTTCCATGAATACACAGCAATAACAACTTGCGGACGCCGAGACCGCGGGCCGTGGTGGCCCGTGGCGGCGGCGGATGGCATTTTGTGTAAATGCAACTGTAGATGCGGGGTCATATCAGTGAAAAAAGAAAAGAAAGGGCAAGAAAGAAAAGTGGAGGTATCGGATCGTCTAGAAGCTTTTCTTCGCGCCCGGCTTTTTCTCCTTCTTCGCTTTCTCCTCTCTTTCGTTTCTAATTGGGTGGTGGACCGTCGGGTGACGGTCAGTTTTGGCGGCCTTCGGGTCGAGGAAGACAAACTTGTGGATTTGTTTCGAAATTTCCCCCCCCCCCCGTACCCTCTTTTTTTTTTAATTATTGGATTTGATTGAATCTTTCGATTTCGGTTTGTTGCTTCGTTTCGCGTCTCCTCTTTCCGTGGCCATCATCTGATCATATGGGGATTCGATTTTTTTTTCCCCAACATGACCGAATAATGGCTCTCCGCTGCGCGCGCGTTGTGTGCACCGCATCGAGATAAAAAGGCCGTGTTGAATTTGTCGTGGTGGTAAAAGGAAAATTTGGGCAGATCTCGTTGAATTTATCGCAGGGTGGAAAGGTGTGAGCACCTGCTTTTACACTAGGCCAAGAAATGCAATCGTGATCTGTAGATGTCATTGTTAAAGAGAGTCACTTCCTTGTTAATTTCGAATGTTCTGTTCCGAATTTCAATTGTTGAAGACATTTTGGAGGAATTAAGGTATCAAAATCGAAATTCAAGGTAGTCGCTCGAGCTGGAGCTGAGGACTCGATGTATAGGGCACCGAGCATATGAGACCCCAAAGCAATAATTAACATGACTAATAGATGCGTTGCCCAAGTGGAGGAGGACAAGGGAGCTGACCTACAATGCGTGTTACCATGCAGTTAGGGTAATTTCTTTACTAGACCGGACCCCACTTGTTACTTTGGACTATTCAAATGGCTTCTAATTTCGTACCCCAAGTAAGGAAGGGTGAAACAACGGACCCGGAGATATGCGTCCATTCCATCTCAGCCGTGCATCTCGTCGACGTCGTCCGGGCACGGGGGGACACAAGTCTTGGTACAATTTGTGGGACACAGAATAGGGTGATGTCGTCCACATGATGTCCTGGAGCTGGCACATCAGATTGGATTCTTCCCGAATGAATCATACCGCTTCAAGAACCAACCAGACCCTTGCGCCGAGCATAGGAGATTATAGATAGGAAAATGGATCCACACACAACTCCAGCGACAATGACCACCTGAGAGTTTTCCCCCAGTGAGCATTAACATCAATAAAAAACCTTCCATCGCGTTTTGCGTCTGTTTTACAAAACTTAAGAATCAGGCTTTCTTAGAGAAGGTGATCGGATGAGATTTGCGTACCCATTTGAAGATGTAACCATGACCTTCTCTCCACGTGTATTGAAGATTCATGCCGAATATTGCCGCTACCAGAGAATACACAGACAAGCACAGAGTTCCTGAACTGAGGAAGAGCTCTAGCTATGGCCAGTTCAAATATAGTATACTTTAGTGATAAACATAAAATCTTCGTGCAATGGAGATTTATTTGGTTGATAACAAAGGTGCCAACGGAGGTCAATTTCAAGAATACCTAGTGGAGTTTTGCGTATCTTGTGAATCCTACCTGTATAAGCTGGTTCCGATGATTATCAAGCTGTAAAAAGACAAAAAGCAGATCGAAATGTCACTAGTCACCACTACGTATTCTAACAATGTTCAGTAACCAAAGAGAAAAATAGTTTGAATGACACGTTACATAGTTGAGGATATGGTTCGCGATTCTCCAAAAGCTTAACTGAATATTGATGTAATCCTCAGTATCATCAATGTATTCATGCAACTGAGAGAGAATAAATAGAATCAGCTTCCAGGAATGGTACAGTTTAGTCTACTAAGATAATTCTAAAGAAATTTTCATTAAATTGCTGTAGGAAAATTTGTTAGGCAACATGATGAAACAAAGAACTGGTGCAAGGATATCAATGACGATGCGTACCGTTGACAATTTGTTTAAAGTGCCATCAATTTGCATGAAATATGCCTGCAGAAAAGTATCAGTATCACTTATGGAATCTCAATATGCTAAATGAGACCGTTGATTGAATTTATCTGACCTCCAGCAACATTTCAAGTTCCTCAACATCATTTTCCTCATGAGCTGTTGCTGCACTGGCCGTACTTGTTCTGGATAACTTTGAGCCAGTTGAAGGAGAGGCAAAGAACCAATCTGGAGCTCCAGACCCGCTGACAGGAGAAGACACCGCAGCGAGTTTCCTTGACAAATAAAGGTCTGCCATGTCACCGTCGTCATCAAGAAGTTCTTCCAGTTCATCTCTCACCTGGAAACCAATATCACTTGAAATTAGGTCTTATTTAATTGAGTATTGGCTGTTGATAACACTGGAACTGGAATCATCAGACAAATAATTATCTGCAATCAATGATAATGTAATGAATACATTCATGGTTTGATTGAAAGCGTAGATGATCATCTCAACTTAATGCATAAAAGACACAGGCATTGAAAACACACCATAATATTGAACGGAAGAACAGAGCATTGAACAATATCAATGAAGATGGAGATGGACTGCATCAAACGTGCTGTATATTTATTGCAGATAGTATCATAGTTGAGCAGATGATTCGCACTTAAAATTTTTCCACTACAATCTAGTTAGATAGAGAGATCAGACCAAAATTGCAGATAGAAAAGTCAACAAGCGCGATGCTACTTGAATTCAAGAAAACAATCTAAGGCATGGTCGAAAAAAAATAAACCATTAGGGTCATGTTTACCATTACGAGAGCAACAACATATTATAAATCATAAAATTTTAAAAAAATAAACCTCACAATAATTTATAATTATTTATTATTTATTTTACTATGGTCAAAAACATATTAGGGTCATGTTTCCCCATGGCATCGAGCTTTATGCCGAGATTAGGGGCGTGCTCACATGGCTTAGAGCTCAACACTACATCTAGGGTCATGTTTCGCCACGGCATTGAGTTCAACACCACAATCCCAAGTTTGAGATTGGCAGAGAGAGAGAGAGAGAGAGAGAGAGAGAGAGAGAGAGAGAGAGAGAGAGAGAGAGAGAGAGAGAGAGAGAGAGAGAGAGAGAGAGAGAGAGAGAGAGGGGGGGGTTGACTTGTGGGCGACAACATTGGCGGTAGGGATTAGCAGTTCCATGGTAGGTAGGTTCTAAACCTAGAACTTGAAACTTACTCTATTTGATAGATTTCCAATTTTTAGAATCTGGAGCATGCCTTGTAAACCTAAGAACCTACTCTGAAACCAACCTTGTCGGTTCGATCCTGCTCTAGGGTCTCCCCGTGAACTGGCCAATTTCTTTTTTTGTTTTTTAATTTATTAAAAGGACAAATTTTACTAAAACATCTCATTATATAAAACCGAGACAAAGCAGTTACAACAAAATGACAAAAACGATACAAAACAAATAGAAAATATAAAATAATTGGGAAGTGTCCAATTCATCCCTTAGTCGAGCAAAATGAAAGTTAAAGCAGCAACAAAAAATTTTATCCAAAAAAGTAACTATGCATAAAAGATGAAAATACTAAGGCATCTTTAGCTACATTATTATGAAGTGTTGAGAGCCATTGACAGTTGAAAGAATTGAATTATTTGAAGGAGGTGGAGATCAAACAATACACGTCCCTAAAAAGTTTGCCGGATGTGTCGACATTCAGCAAGTTGGAGATAGATTGGATGCCACCAAAAGCTACAAAACACATCATTTAGCTGGGGAAGTGATGGTGAGTCTCGCTATTGTAGGACAAAGAAGCTTCATCCCCAAAATGCAAGAACTTCCGCTGGACGAGCATGAAAGGTGTGCAACTTCAGGGTGAGTGGCTCCACAGTGGGTAGGTTTCATATTTCAGGGTGGGTAGTTTTCAAACCTGAAATTTGGAAGAGGTGAGTGGTTCCAGAATGGGGAGGTTCTAAGTTGTCATGATTGATTTTCAATTTTTGAAATCTAAACCTATCATGTAGATATTGAAATCGAATTGAAACTAATCGGGTAGTTGGCGGTGTCGATCCCTAGTTGGAACCGGTCAGTCCAATCCCAACATCAATTGGAGGCGGGGGTAGCGCGTCGGTCGATCACAAAATATCAACTTTTATGTGGTATACTGATGGTATAAAAAATTTGTTATGCGAGCGGAATTTGGGCATGACACGTATAGAATTTCTAATTTTGACAAACTGCATTCATTCTATTAATGAGCGAGAGCTTTCTTTTACGACTGTTTGTGTAAAAAGTATAAAAACTCCGACGGTTTTCAGTCACGTAAAGTCCTTATGTACCCAATTTCAATCGGATCCTACTAAGTAGCCTTGGAGTTTTTCTCTTTCCTTTTATAATGGTTTTCTTCCTTCCATAACTTTTCGCAGGAGGCGGCCCTATACAATTTGGTGGAAGCTTACACACCACGAAAATTGAATTGGATAGTTCTGCTTCCCAGCAAGGAAGACCCGAAAAGATTGACGTATGGAATGACGGGATCTTGTTTATATCATCAATAGAAAGGGACGATGCGGAATGTGACGTATTTAATTCAAACGCGTGAATCACTGCCATTATGTATATATTCCCAACCAATCTCCGTTTTATTTTATTTTGCCCTTTCATTCTAGAACATGTAAAAGCTGGTAAGGCTTCCTAATGATTACGGGAAATTAATATTCCGTGCATATTACATTGCTAGAAATAACCCGAAAACCAATTTCAAGTTGATATATATCAGCCTCTGCTCTACGAGGCATCGTTTGGATTGAGTGATTGGGACGGACGTGAGCTAAAATTTGGGGTAAATGGTCCGACCACGAGATTAGTTTCCTTTGATGGTGGGTGCCGCTAGAAAAAATCTGGCCTACGGCAAGGTCGCTATCGATCAGTATATTTCATCGCGAAAGCCCCTTCTCGCTAGGTTAACGCCACACAAATTTGACATTCCGTGGCCATAGCTTCTCGCAATAGCTACAAAATTCTTCTTTTTTGTCTCCATAGATGCCCAACTTTCGATGGAATGAGAGTTCATCGCCATAGGTTGCTCGTTCGTCGTGACAAAGTATGTTTCGTGGCCATAGGTATTCTATAGCGACGAACATTATTTCCTGATCGTAGAGTACCCTATAATGATGGATTAAATTTTGTAACCATCGGCTTTCGACGGTGATAAATGTCATATTCGCGTCATAACAATGCTCAGTATGTTATTAGATCCTATAACAATAAAGTCCTAGAAAATAGAAAATACATTAAAACACCTAAAAACTAGAATTGCATTTACAAACATGGAAACTATATCTTTGACTCTTCCAAATTCGTGCACCATCCTCGGAAGCCGAATAGTCATCGTAGGAGATCACCGAACAATGATAGAAATTGATAAGAACAGCCTTCATTCACTAGGTTATCGATAGGGAGTCTAGAAATCGATAATAAACTTGTAAATCGATATCTCGATAGCCAATCGACAATCATGAAATAAACTTGAAACCGTATTACTTTTTTTTTGTTTGATCTATTATTTTTAATTAAGAAAAAATCACAAAAAATTCAAATTATGCTCACCGTTACACATTTACCATAAATTTCTTTTTATGGTGCCAAAAATTTCATATTTGTACTCTCGTAACATATTATCCTTCCGTCAATGAGGACCATTAGAAATAAGCTTACATGGACGATGGAAAGCAAAAAGTATTGACATAGCGCCCATAAAGCTTAAATGAAATAAGAAATCTAAAAAAAAATCATTTGACGGAACTTCGAAGGAGGGTCAATATCTTATAGGAGTAGAAAGTTGGACTTTTTTATGTCATAAAAAAAGTTTAGAGTAAATGTGTCGCAATAGACATAATTCGAAATTTTTGATGTCACGAGATAAAATTCATAATAAATGTGTTACAGTATACATAATTTAGAATTTTCGGTAGTTTTTTCTCTTTTTAATTTTTCGCGACCTTTCAATTTTTTTTTTCAATTTTTGCTCATGTAGGGTGATGTGTACAGTCAAATTAGTAAACACGAGTCCATTGACTGAGTTGGACTGCTACATCAGATGCCAATCAGACCAAATTGGTCCAACTCAAAATTGATAGTCCAAATTAATAGGGAAGAAGAGTACAAACGCTATTTATGACAACTTCCCAATGTATATCGTCCTCTTAACTCATACACACTTATCAATGTACTTCACGTGGTAATAATAGGCCCAATCAAATTTTCAAAAAAATCCGCTGCCTAAGTCAACGCTCAGATATTATCCAAAAAATATAATTTATGGTGCATTTATTTTTTTATGAAAATCATTTTTAATTGTTAGTTTTCATTCTTAGTTTTCTTTTTACGAGTTTTATCCTCTCTTTTTTTTAGGGATGGATATTCGGTTTTGTTGCATCTACTGAGCGATTCGTAACTATAAGCTCATATAAAAAAAGATTTACAATCTTACTTGGTTACTTTGAGTATTCCCTTTAGCATCCAACCTATGTAGAATGGGCCAATTCATTACGGATTCATTATATAAAACAAGATAATTACCACGATGTCAAATTATAAAATTAATATGTTGAATGGCGGATGCACAATATGTACTGTAATTTTGATAGATAGGTTTGAACTATAACATGGTGAAATTGTTTAAATATCCAATGCAATTGCGCCGCATCATACATTCATAGTATAGAACATTATTTAAGGTCAAAACAACATGCGAATCATCTATCAATATTGATGTCATAATATTTTATACATATGAAAATAAATACAAAGATAATAAAGGAAAATTTATTACACACCTTATTCCCCGGCCTACCTCCCAAAAAAAATGGAAAATGACGCTTCCAAACTCATATAGAATATTGATTAAAGGAAGAGTAAAGAGAAAATAGTTTGGGAAAATTCCAAAAAAAGACCCAAAGTGGACCTATTTTCTCAAATAAGGATCCGAAGTGGACTTTGTTTCAAATAAGGACCTGAAGTGGACCCATTGTCTCAAATAAGAATCCGAAATGGCTAAATCAATCTCAAATAAGAACCTAAGCTCTCCGATTAGCCAAATATTCGCCGGCCGGCAAGCAGGTGACATTTTTGACTATCGAAGTTTGGGCAATTTTGTCCAAAAAAAATATGGGAAAAGATTAACAAATCCTAAAACAAACAAAAAAAACCCTAGTTCTTCTAAGTTCTTCCCTGTTCCTTGGTACCCATTCACTACGATGTTTGAGATCCAAATTTTCTGTTCGTGGAGGCGCCAATTGAAAAACACCAAGAAACCCCAAGCGCTTCTTCCTTTGTTCGTGGAGACCCAAATTCTCTATTTGTTTTTTCTCTGTTCGTGAAGGTCGAGGCCCACCTTACATTCAACCGAGTTCAGTTTTCCCATCTTCTTAGAATTTACTCACGTTAAACCAACAAAATGTAGACAAAGCTCGTGTACAAAGCCCGATTCTCCATCATCTTTTCCCAGTTTTGTCATCTATTTCGTTATGCATTCACGTTTAGCCGAGGTCAATTTCGTTCAAATTGGTGCAGCTGATCCTTCGTTCGTCCAATAGAAAGCGATTGTGGCTCGTTGACGCAACATGGCAACAAGGTGTAGGCATGTGGTGGAATATTATACGGATGGCAGCGATAACAACGATGGTAGGAGAGTTTGTTTTATGTGTTGTTTTTGTTTGTTTTGACGGATTTATGAGTGAATGTCTCCTTTTGTTCGAATAAATGCAAATGAGCTGTGTTTACTGTGTATTTTTAATTGGATATGTTGCCGTCATCGTCCTATGTGCTGGTAGTAGTGGTCCATTTTTTGCAATTTTTTAATGTTTTTTTTGTTTGTTTTTTTCTAGCGTATATTTTGTCATTTACGGCCAGAGCACGTAGCATTCCTAAAATCTAAATGTTGGTTTTTGATGGTTTTTGAGCTATAGTACATTGATCATACCAATGATAAAATCACTCACCATAGCAATAAAAGATCTTGTTTTTTGATGATGCTCTTACAATGGAGGCCTAATAAACATAACCATTGAGGTAATTGACCGTACTTGGGATAC
This sequence comes from Syzygium syzygioides, assembly GCA_031216285.1. NCBI lineage: Eukaryota > Viridiplantae > Streptophyta > Magnoliopsida > Myrtales > Myrtaceae > Syzygium > Syzygium syzygioides. Next base: position 34,238,717 of record CM062248.1, on the reverse strand, counting down.
AGTCCATCACCATAGCAGTAGCACTTTTGTGCCCACACGAGTCCGAATGTATATTACCACTTAACTAGCATTGAAAACATTTCAAGTCCATGATGCACAATTGTTTTTTGTGACAAACGGTATCCAATAAAAGTATGGTACGTAGTCATTAGTGTGACTAGTTTTCTTTCATTAGTCATAGTGTGGTAAGATGTATTGCAATTTTTTACTGTTTTTGTTTTGTTTTTTCCCGGTGTGTGTTTTGCATGGAAGTATATTGACTTTATTTTTTGATTTCACTGTGCACCAATCAAGGGATGTGAAGAAGTGAACTATTCCATATATGATAGTAGGCGTGGTAAGGTCGCTAAGGGTACTGAAGAAGATGGATTTGCTTTTGTTGATCTTGATGAGTTATACATGAGAAATGTAAGATGTGCTGACGGTGATGGTTCAATGGAGAGGGATATAAAGGTTGGAGACATCAGTATGTACATAAATGTTTTAGTTGATAATGTAATTTTTTTGAACAAAAATAGCGAAAATGATTATATGCATCCTGAATTCAATGCTGAGGTTGTTATGGAAAATCCTGTCTTCAAGTTGGGGATGTGCTTTAGTAATGCGAAGGAGTTTAAAGAGACCGTTAGGAACCATGCTACAAAAAATAGGAGAAAGGTGAGATTTGTCAAGAATACACCTAATAAGTTGAGGGCAGTGTGTTCGGAGGGTTGTGATTGGCTAATATATGCTTCTAAAGTGCAAAGGGAGCATACCTTACAAGTCAAAACCTTCAACCCGATACATACATGTAATAGAGCATTACATGTTCCTCAAATAAGCACTAAATGGCTAGCAAACAAGTACTGTGATAGGTTGAGAAATAATCCTACATGGCCGGGTGCTTCAATGAAAAAAACAATGGAGTCTGAGAATGTTTTGAAGTTGTCAAGGACAATGGTTTATAGAGCTAAGGCAACAACAATGAATATGATCACAGGGAATAAAGAGGAGCAATTTTGGATGCTTAGGAGTTATTGCCAAGAACTTTTTGATGCCAATCCAGAATCCACATGTATAATCAAGACCGAACAATGTTAAGACCAATTCAAGTTTAGGGGCGTCTATATTTACCTAGATGCATTAAGGAGGGGCTTTATAGAAGGATGTAGACGCTTTGTAGGGTCTGATGGTTGCCATTTGTCATCAGGCTACAAAGGTATACTTCTAGTAGCGGTTGGTGTGGACGGCAACAATCAGATGTATCCATTTGCATGGGCAGTTGTCGGACAGGAAACATACAAGACATGGCACTGGTTTATTAGTTCGACTGCAGAAGATTTGGGGATTACGGACCCTGAAAATTCAAAATACTGTACTTTTATGTGTGATAAACAGAAGGGATTGGTGCAAGCACTAGCACATCTAACACCCGAAGCAGAACATAGATTTTGCTTAAGGCATCTTTATGAAAACTTCAAATTGCAATACAAAGGAGTAGAACTTAAAAAGCTTCTTTGGAAGGCTGCCATGGCAACTAGGGTATGTGATTTTGACTTGGCAATGGCACAACTAAACGCAGTTGAGGAGAAAGCTTATGATTGGTTATCCTAGAGGCCTCCAGTGCAATGGAGCAAGTCCTACTTTAGGACAAGCTCAAAATGTAACATTTCCTTGAACAACTGGTGTGAAAGTTTTAATAAGAGCATCATTGACGCTAGGGACAAGCCTATCATCACAATGTTCGAAACTATAAGAGTGCAGCTCATGGAAAGGATTCATAAGCAAAGGGATGAGATGACCAAGTACAATGGTGTGATCTGTCCTAATATCCAGAAGATATTAGATCTTCAAAAACAGTTTTCAGCATCATGGATTCCCACTTGGAATGGAGAGGATGAATTTGAATTGAGTGGGCCATATGGAGACAAAAGAGTTGTTAATATTAGACATAGATCTTGTAGCTGTAGAAGATGGGACATCAGCGGAATTCCTTGCTGTCATGCTGTGGCAGCTCTTATATACATGAGGAAAGAGCCTGAAAAATGGATTCACACAAGTTTCAATAAGGAAACATTCATGCAGCTTTATAGTCATGTTGTGCATGTTGTAGATCATAAGGACACATGGCTTGTTAGAGAGCCATTACTCCCACCAGATGTGCCCAAACAAGTTGGCAGAAAGAAGAAGCAAAGAACAAAATCAGTGAATGAAACAACTGATAAAAAATTGAAGACAAGAAAGAAAAAAGTTGTGCAAGAGCATGTGGGAACAAAGTTGAAAAGACAAAATACCACAATCACTCGTGGAAAATGTGGTGGGTTAGGCCATAACAGGTATCATTGTAAAAACCCACCAGTAACATTAGCAATAGCAGCATCAGCCCCATCAGCTTTATAGTTGCCTCATGCTCACAGGATGTAGTAGAAAACACTCCCTCAAGCCCAACATCCTAACCTAGGATGATTGAATTTTTTGAGTCAATTTTCGGCAACATTTCAAGCTCAATATCATCTATGGGAAGTGAGAAGATGTAAGCATTCATTTGTGCTGGACTTTGTCATAAAACTATTTTTACTTGTAATTGACTTTGATTTAACTAATGATTTATTTTGTGATTTAACCGTAGGTAAAGAGGAGGATATGAGGACCTCAATATGAAAGTGGTCGAAGATGAGCAACTTTTTTGAAATATGCAAAGCAACAAGACGAACAACACAAACTCCTTTTGTTTCACCGTTAGTTGATATGAATGAATTTGTTTTGGAAGCATCTTAAAGTTAAATTCAGGTTTATCTAATGCTATTTAGTTTGCTATGGAATGTCCCAGCACTTCATTGTAGTATAGGCGTACTAATAAGAAGTTTAAATGAGCTCATGAGTCCAACAAGAAAATATAAAACAGCAACATCGAAAAAATGACTTGCAAAAAGCAATGAGGACAACAGTCTAGCAACATACCAAGTTAAAATGACCTGTATTATAGGCCAAAGAAAAAATATAGAACATCAATGGGCTCTGTCAAAGCTTGAGCTCTATATACAACAAAATACAGAATAGCTGACATAAATGAAACCAAAGATAGCTTGCAGTACCAAAAAGCATCATCATTGAACACTTGAAGTAATTGAACTACATTATTTCCATTACAAAAAGAGACACCAACATACGAGTTCACAACTTTAATATGTGCACACGACGCGCACAACGCTACAAGAAAGAGAGGACAACAAATGAGTTTACAAAACAACCTCCCACTGATCATATGCAATGTTCATAGCCCATCCTACTACAACCAATCTAAGGCACCCAATGAAAGTTGGAAGACTTGAATAGTGGGATGATGAATTGATGCGATTCTAGTTCTCCTGATTTCATCTCTTTGGTCCAAGCTGGCTATTCTGCTCATGACTAATAGGATGTTGCACTGTTAAGTCCACTGGTCGGTTTGTCGAGGAAGAGAAGCCTCAGGCGGGTGACAATTTCTAGGAAAATGCTAACTCTTCTCTCCCCAATCTCCAATTCTTGTGTCCATATGGTATCTTGCAGTCCCATTTCCCTTATTGCCATTTTTGCTCTTTCTTTCTTCTAGGATACTGATATGGAGTCTAGCAATTGTGTCCATCGTATGGAGTCTTACAATTAGTGTTGTTATCAATACATCGTCTTGCATCACATAAGCCTGAATTCATAAAAATAGAGAACCTTGATGAGTGATAAGAAGTAAATTATTGTGCAACATGCTAACGGAACTATGTGGTAGACAAGCTAAGTCTAGTCATTCACCAAAAAATACAAGGCAATTAACCCTCGAGAGTCAACCACTTTAGAGTTAATAGGGATGGAATTTTGGAAAGAAAGCCGCATCAGGGAACTATCTCAAATAGGACAATGCATTATCACATAACATACTTGAAACAGATGAAAACCTATAAAAGGAATACCTGAATTGGTTGTGCACAGGATTATTACTCCAGTAGTCTGCTTCAGACTTGGATGAATGTGAATCTCCACCCAACCCTCTGGAGATGGAGCAGGTCTCACCATATTTAACAAGAAATCAGCCAATACTTGTTGAATTCTCAGCTGATCACCACAGACAGATAGAGTTTTGATTTCAACTAGAATATCACGAATCAATTGCAAACCTCGTTCTCTCAGCAATATCATTACTTGGTAACAACAAGCATTCATAACACTTCCAAGAAAGAATTCACCCTTCTCAAGCTCCAAGAACTAGCAATCTTTGTATTGCTAACGGAAGTCAAATTTACCAAAAATACGAGGTAGAAAATCCCTCCCGACCATGCTCTCAAGCATTGAAGATTTTCAACAACAAAAAAGCACACCGTTTGATTAAAGCAAGCATCCGCAATAGAAATCGACAAGTAAAATGTGACTAAAATGCAGTCACCGTTACCTGGCCGCTGACAATAGCGTTCAACGGAAGCGCCTCCTAAAGAGACGACCCCTTGTCGCCATGGTCGCCCAAGCGGTGCACTTGAACGACAACGAAGTTGAAGCTAGTGGACAACGAAACCTTGGAAAGAAGAGACGACGGCGAACAATAGACTAATGCTCGCAAGGAGTGACGAGAATCGATCGAGTATTGGCGAGGACCAGGCAGCGATTTAGTTGAGGAGCTGCGTGGGAGAAGAAGAAGAAAACATAAACATTTAAAGGAATAACCTAAACTTAATCCATTCGGGAATTTTCTTATTTTTTTAGCTAATTACAAATTTCGGACAAAATTGCCCCTTGTTGGAAAATGTCTGCCGGCAAACATTTCACCCGCCAAGAATTGAGGTCCTTATTTGAGATTTATTTAGCCACTTCAGGTACTTATTTGAAACAAAGTCCACTTCGGATCCTTATTTAAGACAATGGATCCACTTCAGCTCCTTATTTGAAACAAAGTTCACTTTGGGTACTTATTTGAGAAAATAGGTCCACTTTGGGTCTTTTTTGGAATTTTCCCAAATAGTTTCCAAGGGTTGACTATCCCTTTAACTCTCTCTCCTCAATGCTCACCGGGAACCCACCCTTCATCTTGGAGGTCAGGTACGAAATGAACAACGGCTCCTCCCCTTCCTCCGCCGCGGGCACCACTCTGAACCGCCGCAGCACCCCGGTCACCACCCTCTTCATCTGCAGGAACGCCATTTCTTTCCCCAGACAAACCCTCGGCCCCGCCTGGAAGACCGGGTACGTGAACGCGTCCCTATTAACGAACGTCCACTTCTCACCGCCGTCCTCCGCCGCCCTAAGCCACCGCTCCGGCCTGAACTCCGGCCAGTCATTTCCCCACAGCTGCTCCAGCCTCCCCATCGCGTACGGATGGTACGCCACCCTCATCCCCTTCTTCACCACCGTGCCGTCCTCCAAGACGTCGTCGCTCGCCGCCTCCTTCATATCAAGCGGCACCGGCGGGTAAAACCGCATGCTCTCACACAGTGATGCGTGCGTGTACACCATCTCCTTCACATCATCGTACCCTGCGGCATGTGCATCGGACTTCTCCATGATCTCACCCCGGACTTTGGCCTCCACCTCAGGGTTCTTGTGGAGGAGCCAGAAGTACCACGTGAGCGCCGCAGATGTGGTGTCCCGGCCGGCGAGTATGAAGCTGATAACGATGTCGATGACAAAGTCCTCATCGGAGTAGCCTGAGCTCAAGAACCGTGACAGGAGGTCATCGGCAGCTGACTCGGGCGACGACTTCTCGCTCAGCTCTCTCTTCTTTTCGCTCACGATTTGTTTCACAAACTCACGGACTTCGGAGATTGCGACCCGGAGGTGCTTCTCGGATCCTATGTTGAAGAAACGCTTGATCCTCCAAATTGCAGAGAAGGGTACTTGCAACCTCTCGCTGCTTATTCTCACTGCATCTTGAAACGCTTCTGCGAACTTCGCCTGTCGAATGTCGAATAACTCGTTCTATGAGTGATGTGATTGACAGAAATGTGTGTTGTTTGGCAAGGCTCACCCTAAACTACACATCTTTTATATCTGTAATTTAGTAAATTGAGTCCGGACAATACTTACTCTGGGCTGAGGAAGCGATGGCGACAGATACTTGGCATCAAACCCGAACGCGATCTTGCATATGTTGTCGAAGGCGAACCTCTGGAGGATGTCCTGCATGTCTATCACTGACCTGCGCTTGGCGGCGGACGCCAAGAGAGGCACAAGCCGCTCGTTCAGCTCCGCATCGACGACGGTCTCGACGAACTTCCGCAGCGACCGGGTGTTGAACTCGTGGCTGGAGACCTGCCTCTGGATCTTCCAGGACTCACCATCGCTATTGAAGATGCCATCGCCGAGGACGTCCCGGAAGGTCGTCTTGAAGACCCCGCCCTTCTCGTACTTGGCGAAGTGGGTCTTAAGGATGTGCTGGACGTTCGCAGGATTGCCGGTGAAGACCAGGCGGTGGCCGAGGGGGCCGTGGACGATGTATGTCGCCGACGGGGAGTTCCGGACCAGGTCTGCGGTCCAGTCGATCAGCCGTTTTCTGTTGGCGAAAAACGAGAAGTGGGAGCCGAAGATAGGGTAGACTTTCGGGAGGTTCTTCGAGGACGGCGGCGGCGGCGATTTGAAGAAGAAGAAGACGACGCTGATAATGATGAAGAGTGATGGGAAGAGGATGAAGTGAGAAAGTGAAGAGAAGAGATCAAAGCACGACATGGTTGAGAAGGAGGAGGAGATCGTAGTGTGCGAGTGGTAGCTGGGCTCTGAGAACTTTTGCGGGGATTTAGGATTTCGTGTGCCGGCGGAGGTTGAAATGAGTGGGTGGGATATTTATAAGCATTATGATTATATCTTGATTTTAAGGTGTACCAAATGTTTTCTCATTATATAATGTCATGTTCTCATTATATCATCTTGAAAAACGTAATGAATGAGCGTTCTTCACGTTTACTATTTCAACAGTAAAACTTGGATTTGCTCGCCTTTGATTACCATTACTGGACTTTAATCCAAAAGGCAAAAGTACTTTTTAACTTTTATACGATTAGAGATGTATCTATTCCTCTCGTCTCCGGACCTAACTCTATTATTAGCATGATATGATTTGATTTGATCATGGCCAGATGGTGCAATTATAAATTTCGCCAGAATAATTGGAACAAGACTAACTTATTATATATCACAACATGTCATAAGCATATGATGTGGAATGAAAGTTAAATATACATGATGCCCAACACCATAAGTAAACTTGCATGTGAACAGTTCTTTTCATATTACATGAAGGTGGATATGTGTATTGTAATTTTAAAATTGATGGTGCAAAGAAAAAATTTCACGATTTTTTCCTATTAAAAAAGGCATTAATATATATTTTCCAAACAAAATCTTTTTTCATTTAGAAACTTCATCTCGACCTTCTGAGTTGAGAAAATCGATCTTTCTTTTGACTTTGACAAAAGTGACCGTGTCACGACCTCGGATGTTTCTGCTTCTCTGCGAAGCCTACACAAACAACTCGCGAACAAACCAAAAGAATTACAAGAATTTCAATCTCAATATCTCGAAAATGCTCAAAACCAAAGTGCACAGCAAAGAAAAAAAATTGCTTGACCATATACAAACCCGGAAATTGCCCAAAAACGATGCAAACACGCAAAGAAATCTCGCAAATTGTAGAGAAACATGAAAACCACAAATCTTGAGTAGATTAATAGAAGCAACCCCAACAAGGACGACAACATACTTGGCGAAATTAGGCGAAATAGTGAAAGCAAACGCCATTAAAATGAGCGAGACAACCTTTGAGCATCGAAAAAACTAGCATTGTATCAGCTTCCCAATGGGACGCAGCTCCCTCTCTGCCGGAACGCGGCAACTGGTGGAAGAGTTGGAAGTGGGAGGCGACGCAGCTCCCTCGCTATCATAAGGATGCCACTAAGAACGACGATGAAGACGAGGTCCCCAACAACCTCGACGGTGACCTCCATCGCGTTGAGGACAGCTAAGGATGCCAACCCTAGCGCAAGCAACCACAACCACACGGCCGCCGATCCCAGTCCCAAGGAGAGCGATGTTCTCTTAAAAGCCAAGACCTAACAAGTGGGTTATTAAATGGGTTGAAAGTGGGTATGTAATAGACTTATATTGACCTATATTTCGAACTTGAGGTGACCCATATATAATTCCACTTCACTATATGTCGGTTAAAATATGAATTTGTGATTCATTTGGACAGCCCTACATCAGTCATCATTCATCATCAAATAGAAATTCCCGTGTTAAGCATCCCTTTACACGCACAGCATCAGTCAATGCACTAATTTTACAAATCAACACGATCCATCCATAGTCTCTATAAAATAAATTCATGGAGTCACTGGACAACATACTAGATAAAACTGTTCAAAAAGGCACGTGGACAAGGTTACTCACGGGAAACTCGAATACTTAAAAGTTAGGTGTTGGAGTCGTTAGAATTCGTACCGCGACAAAAATTCGCGGCATACAATAAGTTGGCAACTAATGAGGATCGACTTTTAAGTATTGAGAAGATGTCAGATGGTGACATATGCAAGGATCGTGCGATGTCACGATATTGGCTGAGGATGAATTGGGACCGGGTCTAATTAACAAATCCACATGCTCTGATTTTAGATCTCAGGTTGCATCATGGCTAAGGGCGGAGTGGACCCAGCTCTCGAGCCCACCAAACCCGGGCGCGTTCTCAACTAAATCAAGACGGAAGACAGCGACCCGTCGGGGATTCGTGCGTCTCGAAACGCCCCCCACGCGTCGGACGATCCGTGTTGCGGAAACGTAGGAAAGAATAGCGATATTGAATGGTGGATGTTTCGGCTGTTTGGTGACTCTTGGACCTATGTTTCTAGTAATAGATGCAATAATAAAAGATTCAATCCACACGATCCTAATAAGCAAACCATCGCCGCATCATCAATCCGATAAGAAAAAACGAAAAAGCACACTTGATCATGTAAGCCAAAAAGGATGAAGGAGAAAAGTGTCAGAAAAATTATAAACTTTTAGTATTTGTACCAATTTAGTCATAAACCTTTTTTTGATATCAATTGAGTCATAAACCTTTTTTTTGTGCAAATTGAGTCATAAACATTTTGTCTTTGTACAAATTCAATTCTTTTTATTAATTTTGATCGGATATTGCTAACGTAGACACCGATCAATTTACGTGGCATCACTGCCATTGATGTGGATAATTTTTAATTATACTTTAATGTTTTTTTGATTTTTTTCTTTTTTTTTCTTTCTTCTGCTTTTGGCCAGTCGCCTAGTCTCGCTTGGGTAAGGCTGCTGTGATCCGCCACAAGCGAGGCCCAGCTGACTCTCGCTTGGGCGAGGGCACGCCCCAGCGAGGGCTCCTCTCGCCAGATCTGGCGAGACCAGCCCTCACCCAAGCCATGGCAATGTCGCTGGGCATCACCCGCGGCACGAAGTTCCCTTTTTATCATTCTTGTGATCCATCATAGAAGGCTAAAAACTGTAGTCATCGAATCATATGTTTCATCTTAGTATAAGAGCTAGCAAGGCCGCTAATTGAATTCCTCTAATTAACATAAGATTATCAGGACAAGATCTTTTGAAAAAGGGTGTCAGCATAAGATTACTATCTAATCTCCATTAATCGCTAACATCAAACAAAGCACGTGCGCGTCAAGTTTCACAGGAGTGGGTGAGGGCTCTTGCGAAACAGAGGCCGGGGGAAACGAAAGGGAAAAAGGAGAAGAGCACTTTGGAAGATGATCAAGCTAACGGGGGGATAATATCTAATTAATGAGGCTTAGTTTAATTTTAGTGATTAAGCGGCATAATCAATAGGGAGGATATTTAGATGGGTTTTTCGTTTTTGATATTAGTTAAATAAATGTTGATTGGATTAGATTTCCTTTCCTGGAATACGCCTAGCTCAGACTAAGGCCTAATAAGAAAAAAATTTATGGAGATAACTATTTCTGCCCTTAGTGTTTCTCTTGTCTAGGCTTTAGGGCTAGCTCGACCGCGACAAACCCGGAAAAGCGATATTTGGCTTTTCGGAGTAGGAGGACTAAAGTTTCCAATTCGATGTTCGGTCGAACATCGATTGACCGAGAGTGGGTGAAGACTTTCATCGGTCCGCCGATTTCCGTTGATAACTTGGCTGGCCGCCTATGACCAGGTTCCAACCTAACTAGCCTAGGATTTGTTGGTTTTTTGCTAGCGCACGCTAGAGCCTGGCGTATATTTCGATGCTTAACAGTCACAAATATTTTGTTCAAGTTGAAAAACCAATGCATACACAATACATTCTTTGTGTTCTCGAGGAAGAATTTGAATACCGAATGTACGGAAGATCGAATGTGGGCCGAATTTAACGTAATTGATCAATTGTGGGCCGAACGGAAATTACGGCCCGGCCCATTTTAAAATCTCTATGGTGGGCCGAGCTCAGCTCGTAAACTATAAAATGGCTGGAGAACCCTAAGGCGCCGTCTTCTCCGTCTCCGCATAGCTAGGTTTTCTGTGCTCCGCAGCTTGAGCAAGACAGAGAGCGCGAGGGAGGAGAGGAGAGATCGGTCATCATGGTAAGTGAATATCTGCTTCTAGCCGTTGTTTCGCAGCTCCGATGCTCGTTCAATCACGCGGCGTGTGTTCTGATCTCCCCGTTCTGGTCGAGAACTGTTATTTCGTCGGTTCAGAAAATGGGATGAAGACGACAGGTACTCGTGATTGTCGCGTTCGGAACTGTCGTGTCGTCGTTTCCATCGCTATGGGCTTGCGGCGATATCTCCGTGGTGCTGGTGCTCTTCGTAACGCCAGTGCTTCGCCTTCAGTGGATGAGTACTGGAAGAGCGAAGGGTGTTTGCATTCGAAGCTTTTACGGGAATTTTGAGGATTTGCGGGGTCAATAGTGCTAGCGAGTTTTGGTTGCAGCTAGATGGAAGAGGGCATGTTCCAAAATGAGCTATTTTCCAGCTGAACATGACTGCCTAGCGATGATAGCTTTGTTTTAGATCTTTGTTGTTGGATTGGCTCTCTCCTATTGGTGTCTCTGCCTGTTTGAATGTCGGTTTTCAATTTTTATTAGATGATGGAATTGCAATGGGAATTTCTACATAGATGAGACTGTGGAAGTAGGGAATTCAAATGAAAAAATTGGACTATATCTGTAGTTGGACTTGCCATCTTCAGAACTTAAAGTAAGATCTAGCCTCATGTATCTATCGAAGTGGTCCTCAGTGTTATGACGAGCTTTAATGAAATGCTGGTCCTCGTTAATTGATGTATTGGTAGATTTTTTGTAGCGCTAAAGATATGGTGGTATAGGGTGGAATTTGTTGGTCAGACTAGAAAGATCGAGAAAGTAAACAGTGATTCTGAATTGGTGATTATCTAAATATTCTTGCGTTGGAAGGAACTTAATCTGCTGACAATTGCATGGGATTAATGCTTAAAGTAAAACAACACTCGAGGAGCTATTTGATAGAAATGCTGGGGTCGTATTTATTTTGGCCTGTAGGGACCAGGGAGGATTTTGTATTGACTTAGATGGTATTGTGCAAAGCTCTGGGAGTGCTAATGACTTTGTTGATCACTGATGATCGAGACAAAGTCAGAATGCATATTCGATTGCTGTTTCGGCTTCTTTTTCCACTCGTGACTATGAGTATATATGTAACCGTGTTACACCGGAGTCTTATTTCTGCCATATGTTTAGATAAGCGATTGAGATTATCTTTGACTGGTGAACACAGGTGAACGTTCCTAAGACGAAGAAGACGTACTGCAAGAGCAAGGAGTGCAGGAAGCACACCTTGCATAAGGTTACCCAATACAAGAAAGGGAAGGACAGCCTTGCTGCGCAGGGCAAGCGGCGTTATGATCGCAAACAATCAGGATATGGTGGCCAGACAAAGCCCGTGTTCCACAAAAAGGTGAGGAGTATCATCTTCGGTCATCCTCATGAATGTAACAACCCAACTTTGAAATCGAGTTCGATGAAAAAGAGCTTTATGGGAAAGACTGAGTGATTTTCTTTTCGAAGTTTTTACTGGCATTTCAAGCTGTTGGCACCATTATATTGACGCCCGGTTGTCCATAGGCAAAAACTACCAAGAAGATTGTGCTGAGGCTTCAATGCCAGGGTTGCAAACACGTCTCGCAGCACCCAATCAAGGTCGGTCAAGCGATGCTTCTCTAGTTCCATGTTTGATTAATTCTTTGCCATATTCTGATTCGGTTTGTTTTATTGGTTTTCGTACAGAGGTGCAAGCATTTTGAGATTGGTGGAGACAAGAAAGGAAAGGGAACTTCTCTGTTTTAAGTCGTTAGAACTTTTGAGCTGCTTAGCTTATCCTTTGTGTTGGATTATGCTGTTCCATCTTATTTTTGTTATGTATCTCATGGAAAAGACGCTTTAGTGTTACAAATTACCCATGATAATCCATCGGTGGTATGTCTTTTGAGTTTGATGAAATCTTCGATTTCTTTTATTTAGTGTGCCAAGTCATTCGACAATAGGGTATGTTACTCCGGTTCGTAGGAACATTACCTTGGCTTGAGCCAAAACTAGAACTAGGGGTGAGCATGGGAGCCGGACTAAACTGATCGGTTGTGGGCCGTTCCTGCCGAAACTGGTTCGGCACTTGCTTCCTAAAATGTGGAACTGTTGAGAATCGGTTTGGTTCCGGATGCGGACTGAGCCAGGAGATCCTCCCGGATGGGATGGATAGGTTTTTTTTTTATATAAATCTTATTAGTACAAAACATTCGGGGTTGTATTTGTGATTTCTCACTCTTCTCAAAACCCTAATTGTTTATTCTCATCTTCCCGCTCAAGCCTCACGGTCTGTCTCGATGCGCTCGACGCCATCGCAAGTTTACTCTTGCCGCACAACAGAAATAGAGAAAGGAGCATTTGGAGTGGTCCTTGGAGTCCATGTTGCCATGCCGTAGTGATCATGCTTTGTTGTTTTTCTTGTTCTTACTTTCTGTATTGGGTCAACCAAGAAGACCTGGTGATGAGACTCTTTTTTCCTCTCTCAACTCTCTAAGCGGCAGTCTTGCAGGGGATAGAACAAAATAAAAAAAAAGAAATTAAGCACTACCGGTTTATGGACCCACTCGGGAATCGGGCCGGTTAGTTTGGTTCGGTTCCAAAATCAAGTAGGCCAATTCCTAGTTCCTCAAATTGGGAACTAACCTTACCTTTTCAGGGTGGAAATTAACTCGCATTGGAATCAATCACCCCTAGCCAAAACATGTGGAAGAGGAACTCAAATGTTTAATCAGGGTGTGTTTATTTGAGCGAAAGTATTTTTTACGAACCAGCTTTCTAGACTTTATGCATTTGGTTTACTGAAATTGATCGGCCAATAGAAAATTATTTACGGTCCAAGAAAATATGCATGTTTAAAGTTAGGAAAATGAATTTCCTAATCTGAAAAGAGGTAAACATTTTCCCAAAAAATGATTTATCGAAAAATATTTTTTTTTCTGAATTTTTTTTCTCGAAAAAAAATACACCTGCCGTTCTATTTCTTTATATTTTTGGCACATTATAGCGCTCATCAAAATTTAGTTGTGGACCGGTGAAATGCGGCAGAATCCCGGTACAAATAAGAGTGCAATATTCTAATCTTTACCGTTTGGAATAAACTGCTCAAGAGATGGTAATTTTTCGAAATGGTTTTACCGGGACAGTTTCGTTTGAAATTTTTCCTTTCGCGAGTAATAACACGAGATGTGACCGAGCTCGGTTGTACGTCGGAGCTCCGAGTAAATTCCAAATGCCCAGCGTTCTTGGTCAAGAGTAAAGTGTCAAATTAAGTAAAACATTTGAACTTGAAAGTGCTCAAACTCCGGCGGCCACTCGTGAAATTATTTTTTCAAAGTAGATTTATTTAGGTGTCGTTCGATGCACACGAGACTTGCTCTTAAAAGGTCGAGATCAAATTGAGTCGAGATCATGAATTGTTCACATCACAAATGATCCTGCCTAGTCGGGTTTATACATTTACCATAAATTATTATCTAAGTATAGTATAGTATATATATGTATATAGTATATTAAATTGAATTTGATTTTAGCCAATGTATTGAGGGACAATTTCTCAATATATGACGCAATAATGACCCGTGCCGGGAACATAAAACCCCCCACAACCAAAAACCCCTAAATGCATTGCCCTCTCATTTCTTCTTCCCTTCCATCTTCTTCGCCTCGCGCTCTCGCATCTCCAGACGGAGATCATGGCAATGGCGATGCTGAAGCGGGGCTTGACCTCCACCTCCACCTCGAAGCAGCTCCTCTCCGCCGCGAGGGGGGGCGGTGCTGCTGCGGCGGCGTCGGCGTCGGCAACCCTAGGAGCGGCTCGGAGGAGCTACAGCTTGATACCGATGGTGATCGAGCACTCGTCCCGGGGGGAGCGAGCCTACGACATCTTCTCCCGCCTCCTCAAGGAGCGCATCGTCTGCATCAACGGCCCCATCTCCGACGACACCGCCCACGTCGTCGTCGCCCAGCTCCTCTTCCTCGAGTCCGAGAACCCTTCCAAGCCCATCCACATGTACCTCAACTCCCCCGGCGGCGCCGTCACCGCAGGTCACCCTCTTCTTCTTCTTCTTCTTCTTTCTTTTTGTTCGCAATTTGCTTCGATCTGCTCGGTCTCCGATCGCTGAAGTCCGCGGGCGGAGGACCGTAGGATAAGCCTGATTCGTTTCTCGTGTCTCTGGTTACTCGTTGCTTTGTTTGTGGCGTGATGGGTTTTGCGATTAGCAAGAAGTGACTCCCTATCGTGCCGGCAAGCACAAGTGACTGCTTGCGGATGCTAAATAGGTTTAACTTGATGCGGCGTGATGATAATTTTTTTAGTGATGGTTCAATCAGCGAATTAACGATGGAACTGGCGTATGCATTTGGCACTTGGGGGCTGCTGTTTGATCTATAGGTAGTCAGGGGAAGAATATTTTTGCTTTGGAGTGATCAGTAGAATGATCTTACTCAATGCTCCTGTGAGTTGGAAGACGAGGGCCTTCTGTCGTCGAAGGCAGGAGGTTGACATGAGGAGAAGCGAAAGTAATTAGTCGTACTTGTATTGTTGGACCATAAAAAAGAAAGCAAAACCCTTAAGTTTTATTAATTAATTGGCGAAAAGAAAAAAAAAATCTATTAGTGAAGCGATCCGTAACTGCAATTCCTGACTTCTCTCTCAGTCGATCATTCTGTATTCAAATTCACTGGTCAGAGCCCTTAGGTCCTTGGTGTCGGCAGTTGATAGCCTCGCAAGCAACCCTTGTTATCAACGGAGCTACAAATTCTAGATAGACATAACCTATTGATGCTCTTTTGGCAAAAGACTTGCGTCTTTGCAGTGTTCGACTTTTTGTTGGAAATAATACCGAATATGTGAACCGATGTAACTCAAGGGGTGAGCTGAGTCTCAGAAAAATGGTTTTCTGTGTGGGTCATCTTGGCTTTCATTCACTGAACCTTTGCTCTTTCCTATCTATCTCGTTCTAGTGAATTTTCTTTTCTGTAGATGTAGTAGATCGCATGTCTGTACATAGGTTAGCATCCTCTTGTTGCTTGAAACAGATATCCATGTTCTTTGAAAAATTTTCTTCCTGTGAAAGTGCATTTGGTGTTAGGATATTAGATTGATTTTGCCAGTTGGATTGGATATATCATCAGAAAGAGAAAGATGAGGGGCATATCTTAGATGTGGCTAGGGTGGACAGGACAAGTAGAAAGGGAAGTTATATGAAAGGATTGGACCATATTTCATGTGTTGCTGTTGCCAGATTATAGACAATAGACATGACCAGATACTGAATATCCAACCGACCACTTATTCTGTTATTCCTCAAAAACAGTGTATACTTTGTACTTTACCCTCTTTGATTCAGGATTCTAACGGCCAGATGTAATATAAATGATGAGTCCCTTTTGTCTGTCACAAGGTTCAGAATAAGATTGCCATACATGATTTCGGAAAATATTTATTCAAGCTAGAGTTTCTGAACTTAAGTAGTCTGTACAACCAATCTGTCCGACCTCATTGGAATGTGGGGTTTTTTAAAGTTTCTCTATGTGCAAGCGATCTGTTCTAACTTGCATTCCCGGAGTCCGTTCAGATAATTAAGTAAAGTTTGCTTGGGGTGAAGTTACTTCTAGTGTAACAGTCGAGATGTTTACACATGTATTTGTATGTGTATGGAACAGCATGTCAAGTGCAATGTATGGCCGCATTTTAAATTTTAGAGCAATTAGTGTGGCAGAATGCTAATACTCGTAAATCAACTTGGGAAGCTTGGGTTCAGTGAAACATTTCAATTCCCGTTATAGATAAATATTTGAATTGTTGATTAGTTGCTTTGTTGCAGGTCTTGCAATTTATGATACCATGCAGTATATTAAATCTCCTATCAATACTATTTGTTTGGGTCAAGCTGCTTCCATGGCTTCTCTCCTTCTAGCTGCCGGTGCCAAGGGCGAGAGACGGTCTCTGCCCAATGCGACTATTATGATTCATCAGCCTTCCGGTGGCTATAGTGGCCAGGCTAAGGATATGACAATTCACACTAAACAAATAATTCGGATTTGGGACTCGCTAAATGCACTGTATTCTAAACATACTGGACAATCAGTAGATATTATTCAGAAGAATATGGACAGAGACTATTTTATGACCCCAGAAGAGGCAAAGGAGTTTGGGATCATTGACGACGTTATCGATCAGAGGCCAATGGCTTTGGTGACTGATGCTGTTGGCCATGAAGGCAAAGACAAAGATAAAGGCTCAAGCTAGGATTCTTGCTTAAGTTGATTCACTTTTTGAACGGTTTTATATTGTTCACTGTAGAATTCTTGTTTTTACTCTAGGTGAAATGATATTGTTTTGTTTCGGAGATCTATAGACAGTGAGTAGGTCAATTGGTGCATGAACTCGGTCTTTCTCCGCATGTGCCAACTTCTTTTCCGCCATCTTCCTTGAAGAGAATTTAATAGCTTGAATTGCTTTCTTGGAAGCTATTTCACTTTAAAACAGTGACGATCGTAATCGAAAGGTGTGGGATTTCAATGTAGCAGTATGTGGTTTTAGGATCAGCTTTTGGAGTGTGATTTTTCCAAGTTTTATATCATGTTCTTTTTCGAATACGTCCTTATGAACTGATGGTACACATCCCCAAACACGAAACCAAAGGTCGGTTTCGAAACACGAAGATAAAATGGAACAGTCGGTGTTCAAATTACAATTTTAGTACTTATAATTATTGACGACGGTTCACTTTTCGTAAATAATTACAAAAGACCACAACTTGACAAGTAGGGCCTCATCACTTGCCTCACGTTGACGGTTACTCCAATAGCTCGTGACTTCTCTTCATGATGGTTACAACAGTCCTTATTTTTCGGCCATTATCGTTTGTGGCTTTGAAGATTTACAGCTCCATGACTGGAACACTTGTCCTCAACTCATCAATCTTCGAGACTTGGACACTAGTCCTGTCGTTGACTAATCGATCTTCACTTCAGCTTAAGTTCCTTTGTCACTTAGCGTGTAACAAGCGCTCAAAGCCTTTCCTGATTCAGATAGGTTGTCCGAAGTTTGCCATGAACTTCGCCATTGTGGGAAAGATCAGTTGGCAATGAAACTGTGAATTGAGTTGGAAGTTAAAAACTCTAATATCTCCCTCTTATGCTCTTTTCCATTTATTGATGGGCGGTAGCGGCAGGCAGCAGGAGGCGAGAGCAAGCAATGAGGAAAGTTTTTATTTCTCTTTTTGTTCCAGAAACCGAAAATTAGAAAATTTTTACTTCTCATTTATGTTCCAAACCTATTTTTGGACAAAAAATTTGTTCTAGAAATAGAAAAATGAAATTGCGTTACCAAACGTATTTCTGTTTCAAACTTATTCCCAAGAATAAAAAAATTAAAACCCTTTGCCATGTAGACTTAAAGGCATGACACTCTGTTTGTGTTGCATTCACTGCTTCCACTGAGAGCTCATCCCTTGTCTGATCTCCTATTGAAATTCTATTAGATAATCTGACCCTGCTCTCAAGCTAAGCAATCTGAACGAAAATTAACTTCAGCCAGTCCAAGAACAAATTGTCCATTTTTTATCTGGCATTTAGTTTTCTATTTTTGGGCCGATTAGTTTGGTTGGCAACCTCAAAATTTAAACCAAATAAAGAGGGTGCACAAGAGCATTAAGTGTTGAACTGAATGGCAAAAAATTAACTTACATGGACAACAATTAGAGAACAAAGTCCCAGAGCATTCCCCCAAACAGAAATTTTGAATCCTGTAACTTGTACGCTACCTCATTCTCCCCAAAATTGATAGAATCACATGCCTTCTTCAATCTGAGTAGCCAGTGAGGACAACAGATTCAAAACATTTCCCATCCACATATGGGCAACTGTGGATTAAATTAGCAAAAGAAGAATTTGCAGCATAGCACAGATATCTCGGAATCTAACCAATTGATTAGCCGTTGATTAGATTACCAAAAGAAGGTAAAGACTTAGACGAGTATCATTCTTCTTCAACAGCTTCAGCAGCAGATATCTTGGAATCTAACCGATCGATTAGCTGTTTGCTTACATGCATAGCCACAGATATCATATCGAGTATGAAACATAGATCCAAACCTGCGCCTCCCCGTTTGGTAAGACCAGATATTAACCCTTTCCCGTTGATGGAAACAGAAACAGCAGAGCTCATCTCTGATTCTTCTTCTGAAGTCGCATCTACTATATAATGCCTGCCAACTCAGATAAGGAAGAAGATGAGAATTCGACGGCGACGCTAAACAATTCTGGAAGTGGAGAAATACTGAAGTTTCTATACCTTCGTTAATGTAACAATGACAGGTACCCCAGATGTGTCGAATTGTAAGAATTCTTTGTCACTGATGTCAAGTTCTGGTTGATCCTCACCGGATGCTTCCACTGCGACGTGAACTCCGGGGATGCCTGTGTTGCTCAGAGCAGCCTCCACCCCAAAAGGAACAATGGAAGGCATGTCAGAAGAAGTTTAGGAGCATACTATACAAAGGACCTTGTGATCAGGACACAATTAATTATGATGTTGAAGGTACCAAATATATCGAGCAAAAAACCATTTTTAAGAATATGTTTGACCAAACAGAATGCTCGAGAAAGGTGTACCTTGATGGCAGCACCAAGAGCATCTAGGAGATTCCCATCTGAACTGACGACAAGACCATCGATATACAGATCCCAACAGACTTTTCCTTCAACAACTATTAGTGATGACAAATAAATTCCAGCACCAGTGAAATATAAACAATCACACCTTGCGATTTAAATGAGAGGCACTAATAGGTATTCGATAGCCTGTGGCCAAAAGAAAAAAAAATACTATGTTTTCACTAAGAAAATGCAGAGGTAGAATGTATAGAGGATATCTGTGTAGAAACTTGTGGTATTTTAAACACTGTACGAAAATTCCAAACCTGCTCCACTTTTCCCACCCAAAAGACATCACTGGAGAGCAACTGAGAGTTCGGTTGACAACTCCTCGGCCCCTCTACCTTGCAAAAAATTGCACTGCAGTGTTAAATTGATGAAACTAACAGAAGTTAAAAACATGGCAAAGAATAGTGACAGTGAAACATCCAATTTGCAACTGATTGTATATAAGAGAAAGATTTAGGTTCTGCTGATTTTGCTCAAGAGGGGAAAATTGAGAATATCCAGAAAATAAATTAGAGACCAGACGCCATCTAGAACATTGAGCCACTCCATAATAACTGAGTCAAAGTTCAGTTTGAAGGCAATCAGCTCTCAGTCAATTTAAAACTGATGTACGTATCTATTCTCTAACCGTGTATTGGAAGCATGCTGTAGCAAACATAGCGCAATTTATACAAACAAAGTTTCAGAATGTCAGTATTTTTTACGTTTCTATTTATCTTGCTTGAGGGGAGAAATTTCAAAATATCAAGAAGCTACTTCAGAGACCAGATGCCGTATATAAGTATGAAGCAATCCCATACTAACTGAGTAAAGGTACAGTTTGAGGGCAGCAATCAGCCAGCTATCAGTTAATTTAAAACTGATACACATATCTATTGTGTACCGGAAGCATGCTGTACCAAACATGGTGCAGCTTATACGAACAAAGTTTCAAAATGTCAGTATTTGGCTTTAAACCAACCCTCCTTTCAATCTCAACCAATATCAATCCACTTATTCTGCTAATTCCAAGTCAGGGATATTCAAAAGAAACACGAAGGGGAGAAAAATTAGAACTAGTAGATCCATGCAAACAACAAAAACTAGAATAGATATGTTGGAAAGCAGCAGTATTAAAAGTATAGCACCTCAAACATTGGAGCGGCAGTTGGGCTGCAATCAACATATATGGAAACCTTCCCCTTGTTGGGTTGTAGCGGACTTGGTCTTCCAATTTCGGCCAGCACTGGAAAAAATCAGCAGGTATAATGGGAACCACACTATTAATCACCAACACCTAGATCCTTCCACAGATTGAGTAGAAACAGAAAGAAACCTTCTGCAACACCAAACTGCCAAGTCCTACAAAAAGGAAAAAGAAAGAATCATGCTTTAAACTACCTTCACCATGGCAATGACATCAGTTCCACCCATTCTAACTCTGGCTGAGCCATTGGCCTGTCATACGTGCAAAACAAAATTTCATCGGTCAAATCTCACCATGTAAACAATCAAGCATGGCATTTTTACATACCGCCAGCAATTATAAAGTACCTGAGGAATGACCCCATTTTCGACATATATGGGTCGGTAAGTTAGTCGTTTACGGCCATCGGAGCGAAGGTCTTGCGCAATGCCCCCTTGTATGAATAGCTTTTCTCCAAGAGACAAACCATTTTTTTTTTTTGTAACCCAGGGAACCCCACACGGCCGACAGACGGGGAGTAAACCCTGGGGGCGACACGTGCTAGCTATCACACACATGCCACCGGTTAAGTCCCCTTGCGGCGCTTGGGATTCGAACACTCAACCTTTTGCGAGAGGAAGAGTGCACGCTCCAGCAGAGTCACCCAGCCGGGTGGTCCAAGAGACAAACCATTCATCCTGCATAAGAAGAAGAAAACTCTGATTATTGTCCTAATACTGGAACAAGGAGCAAGACATACATGATGGTCAAAGAAAACAAGTTTCGCCTGCTACCAAATATTCAATCCATACCCACTAGTTCTTAGGTAAAGATAGCATACAAATCTGCGCAGCACGCAACAGCTCTCACCATCAGGAGCTGCAGCAGTTATAATGTTGCCAAGAAGGACATAATCCTTTTAACCATCCAAACAAGTCCACCAGCTTCCATGAAGATGATGAAGTCACGGCAATCAATTCAAACATCACGAAAAGAGTCCACAAAAGGTATCTATATCACCACAAGAAGAACAGAGTTGAAAACCGAGCACATCATGAATCAACATTGATGCCAATGAATCTATGCCCACCTCAAAAGCAATTCCCCTAAGGACACTCCTCTCTCGCAGTCGATAGAGAAGCAATTCCCAACAAGATCATGCCAACGTGTTTCCCTGAGCAATGACCAGTCTTACATAGGTTCCACGCGCTCTCCCAAGTACCAAAATTCGATGGAAAAATTCGTACTTCTTGGAATTTCCAGCCTAATGTAAAACCAATGACTGAACTTGAGTGCATGACCAAAAGCGGCCGTGGCGATCACACGTTCACCTTGATTTCGCCGGCGGTCCGGCGAGCCAGGCGTGGACACGGCGGAGACTGGCGGCGACTCGGAATCGGCGAGCTGAAAAAAGAAACGAAGGAGGCGGAGCTGGGTTGCTGTGGGCCGGGTGGCGCGGGCGCGAGCGGAAGTGGAGACCGAAAAAGGTCCGGCGCCGGCGCCGGCGAGCGTCGCGGCGAGGAGGGGAGAGAAAAGAGAGTGAGAAACAGAGAGGGAGGGAGGCCGCGGCCAGCGAGAGAATTATGTTAACCAACGACTACCTTGTCTTTTTTTTTTAGTCCCTGGAAGTTTGTAAAGTTTCAATTAGATCCGTCGCCTTTTGATTTGTGCAATTGAATCCTTAAATCATATACTTTTCTGTTCAAAATTGGTCCTGCCGTTGAAATATGTACGGAAATGCATATGCGATTGTTAAATGCTGACGTATTACCTTATGTTGCATCTTACGTGGCAATTACAAAACACTTGAAAAAATAAAAATCCGCAGAGAAGAAGAATGAGGTAATTAGAATAGATGAGAATAATGCAGAAGAAAGAAATATGAAATTTCGATATATTTAAATGTATTTATATTCTTTTATTATGGAGAGTGTATAAGATTATTTATATGCTTTTATTAAATGACTATCTAAGTTAACAAGCCAGTCATATGGATATGTACATTTAATGGAAATATATGTGTAATCACTGGATATGTACATTTAATGGAAATATATGTGTAATCTTGATAGATACGAAAAATTAAGAGATAATCCTACTTATCTCTAACATAGAGAAATTTCCTAATTATGACTAACATTCACTCAACTCAAGTAGAAAAAAAAATTGCTTGGTTGGATCACTAAAGTGATATGCTGAAAAGAGAACCGATTGACATTGATGCGGCCGCTTACGTAGCTATTATGTGTTGCCATGGCTACTGTACGGTGTTGAGGACCGTCGTTGCAAGAGAGATATTAATAGTTATTGAAAAAGAAGAAAAAACGCGCAAGATAAGAGGTGCACAATGTGCACCCTATGCACTCGGGATTGTCTAAATCTGATACCAATATAAAATTAATGCAAAAGAGAAAAATGCGATATTTCTTTATAAGATAACTATTTAATGTAACGAAATAATCATGATTTTAATTATAGTCTATCGGGGACATGCACAATCAATGAAGATATATTCGCAATTTTAAAAGATACAGAGAATTGAGAAAAATATCGTAATTATTTTTCACATTTGGAAATATCCTAATTATATGTTACAAGGATCTTGAAAGCCTACGAACGCCTTCTCTGAATTCTATCAATTACTCTCAACTACCATATATTTCTAAAAAGAATTTACCCCGAGTCATTATGCTTTTGGCTGAGTTGATGGTGTTAAAAAGGAACTTGGGTGATAAGATTTCTAACAAATAGTAAGTCCTCTTCCCTTTTGCATAATTGTATAGCATTGACTTCCATAGACCAAGGCTTCAGGAAATATTTTTGTTTGTACTCAAGTTACACATGCCCAAGTATGTAAGGGTGATATGATTCATTTTCATAGAACTTCTGATCACATAATACCGTGAGACAGAGAGAGTTCGATTCGGCTTAAATTTGCCATACCTGCAGTTTATGAAACATTAGAAGAAACTACAAGAATGCGTGTTACCCCGCTTCAAAATGCCGACTTGAAATGGAAGTACCGGTATAGCGTCTTGAGAAGATAGATCTCTTGACTTATGCGGTCGATGCCGATCGTCATTTCTACTTATGCAATTCGAGTGCTTCCTTAGAGCTGCAGGGCACCGTGTTCCGAGTAACCAATACCTCAGTGTAGTAAGAATTAAGCCAGGTTGGCCCTGCTCCCCGCATACAAGAGGTGCTTGCACGATTCTAATGCATGTACGAGGGCTTAATTCGAGGCAATAGAAGATGCCAATTTTGCTCCAAAAATTCGGGAAACTTCATCTTACGACGTCACTTAAAACAAAATCCCGAACTACCTAATCTACATAGACCAAGTGCGCTCACCATGCTTGTGGCAGATATATATTATGTGTACCACGCCACGCACTAACATGAGAGTCAGGTTACCTTGAGATCAAATGGGACTACATGAACAATCTAACCAAACATGTTTCTCAAACAGCCCAACGGAGTGCTGGCTAGGACATTTTCAACGTAAACATCATCCTCATGGCCCAACCCCGTATTACGCTATTTGCTGAGAAAGTGGACACAATTGGGAGAGAGCTAAGCCCAGGTGAAAGTTTCTTGGGTAAACATTTGCAAGTACGTACTCCAAGGGGAACTTCAGGTAGGTAAGTAAATAGTTCCATAGATAGCTTGAGTTTCATTCACGATTGTCCAGGGGACTTCATGTCAATCACAGCATCTTCTCCAACCTCCTTGACCATTCCTCTCAAATACACGCGGTTGCTTCTTGGGGAAAGTCTCACTCCAATCTGGGTGTTTAATTATATAATCGAGCTGCCTGATCAATATAAAATGACATAAGCAATCTGTTTGCAAGAACCAAGCAATGTGCAAGTAGACCCTCTCTGAATTCTGGGTAAATTGCAAGAATGATATATGCAGCACATTGAGAACAACAGCAAGCAATCACCTACAGCAATCACCCATTTACGCCACCGAGAATTCACCATAATATAAACCACAGGGATTTCAAAGAGTCATATCCCTCCAATGTGAGAGCAACTAGCAAAAAATCGTTACTTCGAATATTTTCCCTGACAATGGAAGTGGCACTTAAGCTAAAGAAGAAGGCTAATCAACAGAACACCCGTCTAAGTCTGGTTGCAGTCGTATTTAGGCATGAAAAGCATACTGACTAACTCAGAAAGAAGAGGAGAGTCCGGCAATTATTGCTGAGACAAAACTCAAACTCTTTAGTTTGAACTTACCTCCGTTCATTATCAACAAAATCTGGACCTTCGGCATAAGGTGAAGTCGAACACGTGAGAAGTATTTGGGAGTCAGAAAGGTGCTGCAGTGTCAAAGCAATGTGAAACTGACGCCAAGACCTACATCGTGTCAACAACATACACAAAGCATCACTATAACTTGAATAATTTAAAAGGGAAAAGCAGGACAATGTCTGCGTTTTATGTGCTTGGCAATGCATACCGACTATAAATTTGATAGCAATTTTCTTACCAATAGCAAGGTGCAATTATGAATTTATCATCTTCAGTATGATAGGTTTCCAGCAACTTGCCGCTCCAAATCGAGTCATCATTGCATGCAGTTATACGAATTCGCCGGACAACTTCATCAGGACATCTGGAAGATCTATCGAAACAGGCGGGAAATACAGACCCATTGGATGTCTCTACCTGATGAACGCTCAATGAACAAGAGTTTACATCAAACTATAGACAGATGAAATGCAAAATATTAAACATTTGATGCGCAGCCATAATAATACCATGCTTGTAAATTATTGGAACACAGAAAATTGACATATAAGGAAACTCCAATTGCTAAAATTCAGGAAAATGCGACACATCATGACCTTCAAGAGACAGTCAAGGAATTAATAGAATAGCATCCTTTATTACAAGTTTGCTTAGATTACATTACCTAGGTCCTGTAATGAGAAGCCAGTGTTGGACTCGAAATAGGCCATCTTGTCACTAGATGTAGTACGTCTCTCAGGCGGTAATGCAGACTACTGCTATTTATCACGAGAGAAGATTCTATCACTTTGATTTACTCCCAGAATGACAAAGAAATTGTCCACATTTCCATTACTCTACTTTTATGTTTCCATGTCTATGTTAAAATATCATTTAAAACAAGGTACCAATGTAATAAAAGTACATCTGAAACAGACACTAACCAGGAACCCAGTAATAATAGGGTATGCATGTCCATCAGCATCCCGTCTGGTATTGTGGCCAAGCACAAAGAATGTCTGGATATGAAATTTCTCTTGTCTCCTCCACAATGTTTCGATCAATTTGATACACAGTGGCAAGGAATAACCATCCACTTTTCCATGGATTTCTGATCCATCACTACGGTTGATTCGCTGCATACAAAGTTCAACTATTAATACAACAAACTCATTTATTTGCCTCTAAGTGGATAGTACATCCGCTGATAATCACAAAGAACGGGATCTCAGTTCAGACTTTAAGAGAAGCATCCTCAAAACCACCAATAAGATGAACCTGCATTTCAGCATTTAACAAGACTTTGCATAAGAACGTGAAAATAATCAAGAATCATTAAACCTCACAGGTTTGCTTTTTTTTGATAAAAGATACAAAACCAGTACATCCATCTCATCCAGCAAGTCGTGATCAAAAGTTTGTGATAACATCTGAGCAAGACCCATTTCCACAATATCTGGAGAATCCAAATGGGCAATAGAAATCCTGAGATTCAACGGAAAAAAGATGAGCATGCAGATTTGACGATATATATCTGACGCAACAGGTTTATCATTTCCAAGCCTCTCTTAATTCTGCCACATTTGCTTCGTACTTTCCATTTGACCGATTCCGAATGATAAGCCCCACACATGTAGTTGCTTCATCAGTCCCGGCAACCTGTCATGTAGAATGGAAAACGGTCAGTAATAGTTTCACAAGTAATAAAAAAAAGTACTCCAAAGATAAGCAAACATTCCAATTATTCTGAAAGACAAAAGGGAAACAACCATACATCCACAAAAGCAGGGTCAACAATTGCATATTCTCTTTGGAATACATAAACACATTTAAGCTGGGTAATGCTCCCCAAACCAGACTCCTCTGAAATGGAAAACCTCCTCTCTGGGGTATTTTTGAATAAATGCAAGGCACATAATAAAGATGGGTGGTCCAGTAAAGCAGCTAAGATTTCCAGAACCTGTTGACAAGTAAGAAAGAAGAAGCCGTCACAAGAGAGATATATATGCAGTAGATGAAACGAGCTTAAACTGCAAAAGAGACGAACATGAAGAAGTTTTCACCAGCAAGTTCCTTTACCTAATTCTTATACAACAGAAAGTGATGCCCATACCCACAGTTATCAATTCAATATGTTTAGTACTAATTCTAGTGAAAAGCACAAGTTGGACACCCAGATCATATAATTTCAAGTTCAGAAATGCTATGGTTCTGTTAATTCTAGCTGGGAACTTCGTATGCTTACTTTGTCTTCTGTTACGGAACGAAGTTTTCACTAGTCTGGGCTGCTTTTCCATCTAGTGTCTGCTTGCACGATTATGTCAAAGACCATTCTTAATCTTATGAGCGACGCACTGCTTGATGGATTCTTTTTCCATCGCAAGGTGTTTATCAACTGGACGAAGTATAGTGGAAGAACAAAAAATAAAGTAAAAGGATTCAGACTCGAGGTGTGTGCTCAAATCATGGGCCGCATCAAATGGACCATACCAATAACTATCTTGCACAACTGGGATTCAAACGAACTTTCGCCCAGCGGATCTTCCAATGCATGTCTTCTACAAATTAATCAGATAACAGGACCCCATCAAAGCAATAGGTCATAAGTCAGACCTTGTTCAATTAAAACTCGAAGCGAATCTCTTCGGCGATTGGTTTTGCAGGCCAAACACGAAATTTCTCATCTTATGTTCGCTATCGACCGACTGACGTTTCGTAGATCGAGTACAGGAGAAGTGCCCAAACACGGCAGCGCTTAAAACACTAACTTTTTCTTTTCAACATTCTTCTCTGTCAATCTTTATCCAATCACATTACGGCCAGACAGACTCTCGACGGAGGCCCGAGCGAGCTCCTCGAAACAAAAACCACGTCGCCATCCCATACGCAAAGCTTGAGGTCAAAAGATTCACAAGCACACAAAAAAAGAGAGGGCGAAGTACTCCGATCACTGTCATCGTCACGTAACGATTCTCCCCAACCATTTCTCCACTCCGATCGTCGAGCGAAGCCCGCGAAACCGAGAGGAAATATCGCCCCTGTTTCGCCATCCTCCGCGCACGAGAGGTCAACGACATCGACTTCACTTAGCTTCGTCCGACGACGGCGGCGATCGGAGGAAGGCGAACGCCGGAGGGGGGTGGGGGGGGGGATTTACGGAAGGGAGAAGTACCTGAGACGGCGAAGGCGAGTCGGGATCGGAGACGGGAAGGATCGGGACGCCATCGACGAGGATCATGGCCGGGGATCGCTGATCGAGGGAAGGGAGACTGAGAGGCGCTGTTCGCTCTGTCAACGCTGCCTGTTTTCGTTGGCAGTTCGCTTCCCAACATATTGTACGGTTACGAAGGTGCGTTTCGGTATTTTATCTGAGTGTTGTTGCGGACACTTTTTTTTTTACGCTTAAGAATACGATCCTTAAGTATACAATTACGACAAATGCAGATAGAATTATACGGCGGATACGGACATATTATTGAAATTATACGTTTGGCATCTACTTTTAGTGCATAAGATATGTGACAGAATCAGCGTGTGATGTCAATTATTGTGTTTTGTTAGAGATGAGGGTGCGACATGATTTTGAAGTCAAAAGTGTTAGGAAGAATTTTTGTTTTCCCACCTAAGAAAGTGTTGAATTAAAAATGGGGTGACATGGATTTTCTTTCTTACATGCTACAGGTTCTATGGTGTGCTCTTTTATCGATGACTCTCGAATTGGAGCTCTCGAGGTGAGGCCCGGGAATGTTCACCGGTTATGTCATCGAGCTCGAAATTTTCTCCGTGAAATGCCGCTCAAACCGGAGACGATTGAATCAAAATAATTCTCTTCAAAGTTTGGACAATGTGTGGTCGATAGAGGAAAGTCCAAGCTCACATTGGTTATGGATTATTCGGAGACTTTCATCAAGGAAGTTGGTGAAAATGCCACTCAAATCGGAAAAGATCGAATCAAAATAACTCCCTTATGGTACTTGGGCAGCGTGCGGCTGATAAATAAGGATCTGATTCAGGAAGAAAAAGTCCAAGCTCGTATTGGTTACGGACCATTCGAAACCGTGCAAGTGACTTTCATCAAGGAAAGTCGGTGAGGAAAGAGAGAAGCCGTCCAAGATGACTCTTTTGCTCATTTCTTTTCTTTGACAATGAAAAAGGTTGCATGGACATGGACTACCCACAAATTGAATATTAAGTTTAAAATCCGCCGCAACATCACCCCTTAAGTGAACTCGTCACGCTTAACCCCACCATAATACAAGCCAAGGCCGAGGGTCGAACGAGAATGGACTAGATTTAGAGAACTAAACGCCTTAAAACTACAAACTACAAAGGGCATCTAAGTGCTCAGATCAACCAGTGCGACAGTGAACTACAAGATTCATCTTAGGCACAGAGATGTTACCGATATAACTCTATTATCCTTTTATCTTAGAAGCTCTGTCCGCGGACCAATGCATGCGCTTACTCGAGCACTTACCGTGTACCGGGCTATAGATAAAGCAGAACTAACTTTTCACTTGTAAAATATCAAAACATTCAAGATATCAAAATTGCAATCGAAATGGGCCTCCAAAATACAAAATTATGGGTCGGTCCGTGTCTTGCTGCTTCGTTCATAAATATAGCAATATCACTAGAAAACCTGTCCAGTACCGCGTCTCACTCTAGTCACAACGAGTGTCGATACTCCTCCGATGGCCTCACTCGTCGTCATTGAATGTCGTTTTCTTCCCTGCAATGTCCCCAGAAAACAACTCTTAGACAGATGAAGATACCGTAAGAGACAACTCCAGGCTTATTACCAAATAACCAACAGAACACATGTAACGTCGATATTTCTTGTGCTGGAACATTTTGAGTGAAGTTTACAACGATGCTACAGTGGATAAATTAGCGAAAGTATTTCACTTAGGACCTGACATCATCAATGTCAGCAGACTAAAAAAACCCAAAGGGCAAAGGATGGGAGGAGTCGCTGATCAATTGAGCAGGGCACCGAGTAAAACCCTCAAAAGAAAGTCCCGACGTCACACCAATTACAAGCTCCATCACCAACATTCTTATTTCATGGATCATTTCCCTATGTACCAATGAAAACGGAATATTTTTGACTGGGAAAAACTGATAGTTCTAACAAATAATCATAAGACATACCAGATGCTGACATGCTTTGTCTATTAGGTGTCCCACGCCCTCTGCCACCAAAGCGGCCACCTCCTCTGCCACCACCAAAGCGGCCACCTCCACTGCCACCATCAAAACGACCACCTCCTCTGCCAGAAAAGCGACCTCCACCACCTCTTCCACCACTACTCCTTCCACCACTCCTTCCACCTCCTCTGCCACTGTCAAAACCACCACCACTGTCACCTCTCGGTCTTGCCTCATCCACCGCGATTGGATAACCACCTAGTTCAGTCCCATTAAGCTCTAAAGCCTTGCTGAAACTGTTGCTATCTGTAAAGTCAATGTAAGCAAACCTGCAAAAGATTACGTAAAAATCAATACTCCCACATTAAAGACAAACCATTGGGTTTTTGAATTTTGATCAAACAAGAATTAAGTTTATAAACTATGGCCCCGTTTGTTTGGTTGAAAATGAATGATTTGAAAAATATATCCCTAAAAATGATCGCCTCTATTGCTTTAATTGATAAGTTAAAGAAAAACATTTTATTTATCGACAACAATTTATGTCCAAAGATTTTCGTGTATGATAAAAATATTTTCTGTTCATTCGTTTTGATAAGCAATACAAGCGATCATTTTTAAGAAGTTTTTCGAATCATTCATTTTCAGGAAAAGGTTTTTCAAATCATTTATTTTCTGCAAAACAAACGCACCCTCAGAATATTTTCCTCTTCCTCATCAATTTAAGGATACAGCTGATGGAAAGAAAGAACATACCCTTTGGGTTCACCGGACTCATAATCCTTAGGAATTGAGATTCTTGAAATGTCGCCACAGGCCCCAAAATGCTCTGTCAAGCTGCTTCTTAACTGACATTCAGAAGGGATAACATTTTTAGAACCCAGAATCAAACAGTCGCACAATTCACCAGAAGAGAGAACAATTTTAGTACCTGGTCCTCCCCGACAGACTTGTCAAGATTCTTCACAAAAACAGTTTGGGCCTGACCCCTTCCTCCCTTCTGCGATGAGAAGTTACCTTTGCTGCAAATTAAATTATCATTAGACCTAGTGATTTACTGCTACGGGATATTTATTCAAAGTTAAGTTAGAAACTTACCCGCTTTGTGGAGTATACGCTCCCCTTTCATGCGCCAAACTGATTCTCATTTGGCGATCGTTAAGATACTCTCCATTGTATTCAACAGCCTGCAATGGAAGTCAATTATGCGAATCAATAAAACCCAGGAGTACCAAAATAAACTAGACACACTGGTACACCAATGAAATTCATCATTCATTTCGCCATCCGTGAGTAGCTACAATGATTACAGGAAAACCTTCAACATCTCCTAAGTATATGACAAATGAGTAAAGCACCACCAGATTCAACGAAATGACAGTTAACCTTTTGTGCTGCTTCAGCTGTGGTAAATTCAATGTGACAAAACCCCTTGAACCTATCATCAGCATCAACAGCTAAGCGTACATCCTGAACTTCACCAGCTGCTTGGAAGAACTTCTCTCTGCAAAATGAAATTTGTCAGGTGATAATACATGACCATGCTCCACAGTTAAAAAAGCAACACTTACACATCAGCTTTTTCAACTGAGTATGGCAGGTTACCAACGAAGACAGTTTTTGAGCCCATGGTTTGAGATGTAACAGGCGTTTTCGGCTGCATCGAGAATTAACATGAGTTCACAATATCAAAAAGATGATGATAGGTGGTTTGAGGAACAGGAGCTAAGGACAGGACAAGCAACGGCAAAAGGAGTCATACCGCTTTTTTCTCCGACATTTCTTTTGGGGCAAGAGAAGCATCTACCATATCTGCATCAGCAATCTGTAAAAATATATTTGAAGTCCAAAGTCCAAAACAAACCACATATTAGAAGACTCCCATTTACACTGAAGTAAGAAAATTTAAATGATACTACATTCAAAAAAATAACAGGTTGAAGTATCCACTTAAACAAACAAGTAATCATTACCCTATGGATGGTCTCAGTGTCCATGCATCCCAGGATGAAAACTCAGGAATAGAAAAACAACAAAAAACTGTTCTCAACACCATCCTTTTCTATATGCATTCATCCAGCAAACTGACCGCATATGGGGGGCAAGCAGAAAAGTGGGGGAGTGGCCATTAAAAATACACTTTCCACAGAATCCACAGGCCCACAAAGAATCACTGATATTTAAACATGCATGTCCCATATATTTACCTTCTTTGATGTCTTCTTGGGCTCATCATCTGAGCTGTCATCGGAGTCATCGGTGGTTTCTTCATCACTGCTGCTTTCTTTTTTACTAAGTTTCCCGTTCGACTTGTTTACAGGAAGCTTGACCTGAAAAGAAAAGGCAAGAACAAATGGTATTGGGATCCTACCTGTAAGATACTGAAAAGGACATTTAAACAACATACACACAGGAGAAATGGAAATGTCATGTGCCAACCTTTTTCTTTTGTGGCTCTTCATCGCTCTCCTCTGAACTATCATCCTCCTCACTGTCGCTTTCATCAACATCCATCTTTACCTGCAGCACCAAGCACCAACCACTCAGCCTCAGTGGTAGCACAGTGACATCAATCAACCCTTCAACAAGACACAATCAGTTCGATGATTGTTTTTTTTTATTCTTGTTGATTCAAGTCATCACAACCCCATTGACAGTAATAATTTTAAACCAGTCCTACCCCCTTCCTTCCCAAACCCATTTATTTCCTTTCAAAAAAAAAAACAAGAAAAGCAACCCCACAACCGAAACAAAAGAATAATAAACAAAGAAGCACAAATGAAAGACAGAAGAGGGGAAACGATAAAGCAAAACTTTAGTTCTGACTTGGCAACCCAATCGTACACCACGCAATGTAAAGACAAACAAGATAAACCTGCTGGGTCTGCTTTGCTTGAGCTGTCGCACGTGGCCTCTTAGCAGAAACATCCACAGCATTCTTCGTAGGTGGGCCCTGTAAAATACGAAAGAAGAACGAGGAATAAGGACAAAACGAACAAGTTCAAAGAAGGCATCCAATTGCAAAAGACCACACTACAATACATAGAATTTTCACGATACAAAGAAATTTGCAAGCATCTACAGAAAACAAACTGATTCAGACTCCATGAGAGAAAAATAGTGGCAACCATTGCTAATCGAACTCAATAGTCTTTTAGTAGATTTTATCACAAGTTCATTATCTACAAAAGGAAAGAATTAGAAGTAAAATCGTGTGTCCAAAAGGATATTAGAAAGGTGCCAAAAAATGAGCATGAGAAAATATCGACCACAAACTGATGGGATACACTAGGTACAATACAAGCCAATACAAAGTCAAATCTGTAAAGCAATGCAATCTGTTGAACATCTGCACGTATGCATGCAAAAACCAGTAGTGACAGATGCAGTATCGGTCAACATATATGAAATCTAAAATAAGAGACGTCAAAATGACATTCAAGGTCATTACACAAACAAAATTTGGGAAAACAAATAAATTCGCAAATTATATGACCGAGTAAATACAAGCCTCTCACATCATCATCCGAACTGCTGTCTGACTCATCTTCAGAACTACTCTCGCTGGATTCCTTCTTTGCTACAGTGTTAGCTGGTTTTTTAACACTGTTCTGAACAATAACTTCCTGCGTCAAGCTGCAGGAGTAAGACATTTGCACAAAAATGCCTCAAATATACAACATAAAAAGCAAGTTTGAGAGAGAGAGAAAGAAAACAGACCTCTTCCTCTGATTCACTATCAGAGGAATCATCACTTGATTCGACTTTCTTTTCAGGAACTGCTGAAAATGGTTTTTTAGCACTTTCATCCTGTGTGCAAGGAGCTAATTGTTAAAGCGGGAGAAGAAAGAAAACCTTTATCTTCTGTTCTCAGGAATAGAATTATTAGCATACAAACCTCATCAGAATCAGAGTCACTTTCTTCAGATTCGTCGCTAGATTCATCTTTCTTGGGAGCCGTCTTAGTAATCTTGGCTGGTGCCTTTTTGGTCTGCAAAGAGATGGCCCACATTTTTATAAATAGCTGGCTAAAATTCAATACAACGATAAAGTATCTACTATCTAGCTTACTTACGATTTCCTCATCTGAATCGCTGCTTTCCTCATCAGAACTATCGGTAGATTCATCCTTCTTGGGAAGAGCGACTGAACCATTCTTTGCAGGCTGCTTCTGCTGGAACTTTCCTTTACTTTTATCCTGAAAAGCATAAACAAAACAGATGATAATTTGTCATATCAGTAAAATTTAAATACTAGTGCAATTAGTACTAGCTGTCCTCACAGTTTCCTCATCTGAAGAGCTATCAGATTCTGATTCATCACTCGATGATTCCTTTGAAACAACTTTCTTCTGTTGTGCAGGGATCTTAATTTCTTCCTCCGAATCTGAAGATGAATCCTCTGAACTACTATCCACTTTCTTCTTTATAGCTGTTTTGGCTTCAGCGTTCTTAATCTGAATCGCCTGCTCTATCCCTTCGCTCTTCTGCTTCTTTGCATTCTCCTGCTTCTCCGGTACTTCTTCAACTTCTCTTTTACCTACGCATCAACCGCAAAGTTTGCAAATTTAATCCAACGAGGAGGCACATAAAATCAATCTGCTATTTCACGCATATACACAAACAGAACACACAAGAGCCCCAGCTTGTCGCACGGACGCACATAGACCAAATTACTACTTCACACATATACACAAACAGAGCACGCGAGAGCCCCAGCTCGACATGCGGACGCACATAAAACCAAGCTACTACTTCACGCATATACACAAACAGAGCACGCGAGAACCCCAGCACAGACATGTATAAAACCAAACTACTACTTCACGCTTATACACAAACAGAGCACGCAAGAACCCAGCTTTACGCGCGCAATCGCACAATCAATAAGCTCAAAACGGGGAAAAAAATAGGAAAAAAAGAAACGAAAAGCGACATCACCAAATGCATGTTCCCCAGAATAAACCTGCCAAAGAGGTCGTGGCTAATGAAGCTGTTACCTTTCTTTGCAGACTTCGACGCCGGCACGGCAGCAGGAGCGGCGACCTAGGAACAGACGGACGAAACGACAAAGATCCAGCCCATAAGAACGCCGAAGCGAACTCGACGGACAAAACTTACACCAAAATCAACAGACCGGAAGAGAGAGAGAGAGCGTACCATGGCAGCTGATTTCTTGCTCGACTTGCCCATCGGAGAACTTCGAGGTCGGAGACTGGCGGAGAGGGGTGGAGGCTAGAGGTTTCGGCAAAAACCCTAGGCGTGGTGGAGAGGAGGAGGGGCGGGGGGAGGAGGATAATTGCTAGGGCTTTTGGGAATCACACGGGGGGGTTGGCTTCTCCTTTTAAACAGATTTCAGTGGCCAAGGCCGCGGTGGGAGGAGAGAGAGAGCTTTGCTTAGGGTTTATGCGAGTGTGAGAGCAGCTGTGGAGGAAGCTCGGCGCTGTCCGTCTCCACCGTTCGTTCTTGGGCCTGTGAAAACTGTGTTTCCACGGCCCAAGCCCATCGCTGGGCCCATCCTTCATTGTGTTGGGTTTTTTTTTTCCTGCCAATAACAAGTACAAGAGTAAGAAAAATAGGCATGAGATAAAAAGAGAATGGAGAAAAATGAGAAATATAATGGAAAATGTCGACCAAGAGAAAATAATAGCAAACGGGTGAGAATTGAAAAATAAAAATTTCCCGTGCGTAAATTCATTATCTCTTTTTCCTCCAACTTAGCGATCGCATTTGATATGCTCGATTACTTTCCTCTGTTTTTGGCTATACATAATTAATTTCCAAGAAAATTTCAAATGAAAGCCTCAAGTGCTCTTTTTTTCTTGAATAAGGATTTGAAGTGAATATTGTTTCTTATAAGGGCCTGAAGTACCCTCATTTTCTCGAAAAAATGGGTTGTAGTGAATTTTATTTCAAATAAGAGTCCGACATAGCTATGTATGTTTCAAAAAAGAGCTTGAAGTGACAATGTCTATTTTAAATAAGGGCTTGACTTTTCCGCATGATAAAAGCATTTTCATCCTTTGACTATTTATTATTTTTTCCTTTTTTCTTTCTTTTTTCCTTTTTTTGTTTTTCTTCTTTTTTCTTCGCCGATGGCAAAGCCTAGAAAGGGTGGGGCAACAGTCACCTCGCTCGATCTAGCAAGGCCATCCTATACCTATGGCTTTCAAGGGTGGCCTCGCCAACAGTTGGCAAAGCGACCATTGCCTACATCTAGCAAGGCCTGGCCTCGTCCATGGCTAGCTAGGGTTACCTTGCCTAAACAAGGTAGTCTCTCGCTTGTTGCCGGCTAGGGCCCGGCGAGGGTGGCCCTCGCCTAAGCCCTTTCCAAGCTTCAACAATGGCCAATCACTGGCGAAGACACAAAAAGAAAACCAAAAAGAGAAAAAAATTAAAATTAAAATAATCTTTAGACAAAAAATTCTCTTGATTAGTTAGAATATTTTGCCAGCTAGCAACTATTAGGCCCTTATTTGAAACTGTTATGATCATTTTAAGTCCTTATTTGAGATGAATATGCCATTTCAAGCCCTTATTTAATACAAAGTCCATTTCGGACCTTTAATTGAAATTTTCTCTTAATTTCTTCCAACAATGTAAATTCATGAATGGAAATTATTTGGAGCAAACAGATGAATTGTACTATTTCGAGGCAATCAAACAATTATTTTTACTTGCCGGTGAACTTATCTATATTGGTTGCCCAAAAAAAAAAACTTATCTATATTGCATCCTAAACGAAAGTACGGACTTTACATTCTCTCTGAACCACTTTATTCTTTTGAAATATGAGTACAAAATAAGAATTTTCGATTTGACTCAGGTTGTGTTGACTTTGAGGAAAATCAATTATACAAAAAATTTCAATTGTTTATATCACTTGGAAAAATGCGTTGCAAAAAATGTTTTCATTATCGAAAAAGTATTTAAAAATATGTTATTGTTATTAATAAAAATATCTTTCATTAATTTATTTTCTTATAAGGTATAAAAGATTTGAAGCTAGGGAAAAAAAATCTTGACTTTTTCGAAAACAAACGCAAACTAAATCTCACCTTTACCAAAAAAAAAAACCCAAACTGAATCTCACTGATATACACAAATAATCTCGTTCGTGCGATGGAGGCTAATAGTTTGTTGGACTCACGAGAGCAGCCATGCACGAAACTATTTTACCCAACATATGAAAAAAATGTACCCGCTCAGTTAAAGCCCGTTAAAATCGATATTTACAGTGGATAAACGTACAACTATTTATTTATTTTTTTCCCTATATTTGCTTTACTCTTCCTAACTTTTATGCATTTCGATATTTTCGATATTTATACGAGGCAAAGGATGGTGAATCTTGCTCGATGACAAGTACGGCCTTCAAATGGTGGGTTGGGTCAGGTCGAAAATGTCCAACCCAAATTAATCCGTTTATATGTGATACAAATTTAATGACCACACCTAACCCGACTCATTATTAAAACACACTACTAACTGCGTTTATGCGTTCTTTACATAAAAGACTTGAAAAAAAAGGGAGCATTTCAAGCGAGCTCGCACTACTGGTTACGTCATTATACTACAAGACTTATTTAAGAACTTGTTTTCACAGAGTTCAAGTCTTGATGACAAAACATGGGAACACGTGGGGTCTAACATATTATCCCAAAGGGCTTTGCTAGATAAGTCATTGGCCACCGTGAGAGTAACAACATACTGTAAGTCATAAATTCGTGAAAGAGCGGACCTCATAACAATTTATAATTATTTATCATTAATTTTTTTAGTTTAGAACGTATTGTTAATCTTGCGATAGATTAAAGACTGTCATTTAATACCTTACCAAAAAAAAAAAAAGACTGTCATTTAATCATTCGACTATCCACCGCAACAGAAGAGTGCAGAGTTTCTTCAAGCGCTTGGTAAATCATTTGCTGAAAACAAGCCAAGCTTTCCAATCCGATAATTGCAAAGCTAAGTCTATTCACCAACAAGAACAAGATGATTTCTTCTCAAAGCATTCAATGAACCACCACCGATGACGAGCAATGATATAAATATACAAACGAAAGAGTTTTCCTAATTAGGAGAAAAGTCGGACGTGAGAATGATTACACATCTCGAGGATTCTTCGGGTGATGCGACGGAGGACTTGGAGAACGGTCGTGAGGTCGAGTTTGAACAGAAAGAGGGAGAACACAATGAGAGCGAGCGGGATAGAGAGGGAGGTGAAGTTAGGGTGCCAATATGAAGCGAAATGGTCTTGGACGCCACGAAGGAGGAGGAGCGGTGCAAAGAGCAGAAGTTGCAGAAGATGGAAGCTGAAGCTGTCACAACGGCAAAGGTCGCTCTCCAGAAATTCTGCCGATGAGGACAAGAGACTAGCAAGAATAAAGACAGGCTAGACCTATTTACTTTTCTAGTTTTATGGGCTGAAAGTTGGTTTCTTTTTTTTTATTTTTTGATAGTTGAATTTCTGAATAGACTCGTCTAGATCAATTTATTTTCAACTTTTCTTTTCAAAGCCCGTTATGGTTCATATGACAAATTAAAACTGACTTGCACTCACTTTAATTAATGTGCGTTAAAACATAGGTTGGTATTCCATTTTGACAGCTTTAATTTACACCGGTACGTAAATCCTATCAAATAATGGCAAAATCTTCGTTTTATATCATATACTATTTAGACCTAATCGTCTAAAAATCCATATGACCACTCTGTTCATGGAAGCTCACCAACTCTTGCCATAAAATTTCAATTGTATATGCCGGGGGATACTCCTTCCTTTTTTCTTTGGCTGGTAATTGGCCTTTTTTCTCTTGCCATAAAATCTCTTGGAATCACTCCTATTTAAACTCAAAAGAAGAAAAGATTCCCAAGCCTACCAGCAAAAGCTTCGCCTCCCGAATCTTTCTCTCTCTCTCTCTGTGCCTCTCTCCGTACCCTTTCCTTTTCTCTTCGTTTTCTCCGTCAACCCCGACCTTCGCAACCAATACCAACTCGCCGTGAATCGCCATGTCTGCTCTCAACGATCTCATCAACCTCGACCTCTCCGACACCACCGACAAGATCATCGCCGAGTACATATGGTCGGTCCCCCCTCCCTCCCTCCCTCTCTCTCTCTCTCTCTCTCTCTCTGTCACTGTCTCTCTTTCCTCTGTGAAAAGTCATCCGCGCGATGATGCGTCCTCTCTTCTCTGCGCAGGATCGGCGGTTCGGGCATTGACCTGCGAAGCAAGGCCAGGGCAAGTCTTCTTCGCTCCTCCTCCTCCTTCTCTTAGGCTTGCTCCGACTTCCCTCCGTTTTTCCATCTCCATGGTCAATTCTTTCTCATTCGCCGGCGAACGTTCCGTGTTTTTTTTTTTTGCAGACTCTGGCGGGTCCGGTGACCGACCCGGCCAAGCTGCCGAAGTGGAACTACGACGGCTCGAGCACGGACCAGGCACCCGGCCACGACAGTGAAGTCATCCTGTAGTACGTATTTCTCTTTCGGTAACGGAGGATAGGATCTTTCGTTCTCGGCCAAAATCTCCGGCGTTGACAAACGACAGTAGTCCGCCGGATCCTCGGAGTTTCCGAGGACATCGGACGGTCGAGATCCGAGATTCCCGGCATCTCCGGCAATCTTTAATGACTTGTCCTTTTTTTCCGTTCTTTTTTGGACAGCCCACAGGCGGTATTCAAGGATCCCTTCAGAAGAGGGGACAATATCTTGGTAAATTAAAATTTCCGCGATTTTAGTGGTGGGATTAGATTTTTTTTATTTATTTCCGGCTGTAGCTAAATGGTAATGACGTCATTAATCGATTGTCCTAGGTCATGTGCGATGCCTACACGCCCGCCGGCGAGCCGATCCCGACCAACAAGAGGTTCGATGCCGCCAAGGTCTTCAGTCACCCCGACGTCGTCGCCGAAGAGCCCTGGTAATTCATAGTTTTCAGTTCTTTTTTTTGGGAAAAAAGCATGATTAAGGCTGTTTCATCTTATATTTTCTGCATTAAATTTCGTTTGACGTCGCCATAATCGCAGAGGTCACACTCTACGAGTGGCTTCGCGTTGCAAGGTGCCAAATGTATACGACATGAATGAGGGGATGAGGTGCAAGTGCGAGTTTGGCTAGCGAAAGTTACAAAGTAGTTTTATTTATTTTTTATTGAAAGTACGTTGTCATCGTCCTTGGGACCATTCAAGTTAATAATTTATTCGACCTGTAATATATTGGAAAAGGTAAAATGAAATTTTGGGGTAGGTGGAATCACGTGACATTGCAGGGTAGTTGGTGTAAATATATATTTTGGCGATTGGTTTTTCTTTTTTTTGAAATTTGGGTACCTTTGAGAATGCAAATGTTGAACATTGGTACGATGAGAATGACTACAGCGAAACAAGAAAAACATGTGCCAATCGACACTAGAATGTTTACTAGAGGCTGACGTTTTGTCGGTGTCGGGATCAGGTACGGCATCGAACAGGAGTACACGCTCCTTCAGAAGGACGTCCACTGGCCTCTCGGGTGGCCGGTGGGCGGTTTCCCTGGACCTCAGGTAATCGACGTCTAAAATCGAACTTAAAATTTGATAAGCTCTAACTCTTAGGAGCCATTTGATATTATCTATCTGGCAAATTCTAGTTGACTCGACCTAACCTTTGAATATATATCATACCTACCTATTAGTGTTGATTCATTGAACGTGTCTGCAGGGACCATACTATTGCGGAGTGGGAGCAGACAAGGCGTTTGGCCGGGACATAGTGGACTCTCACTACAAGGCCTGCTTGTATGCCGGAATCAACATCAGCGGGATCAACGGCGAAGTCATGCCGGGTCAAGTACGCCCCGAGTTTCTCAAATCGACCAATTGAATTGTGCACGCACGCGCTTTTATCAATGTTTCCGTCTTGTACTAATTAATGATTGGGGTCGTGAACAGTGGGAGTTCCAAGTGGGCCCTTCAGTCGGAATTTCTGCCGGAGACCAAATATGGGTTGCCCGTTACATTCTCGAGGTCGGACCTAAAACTATTTGATCATGCATTTTTCTTCTAATTTGTGTTTGCGTTCATGTTTTTCCTACTATGATGTTTTATGGTCCGTCGTTTGACGATGTCTATTATTTGATCGACCCAACAGAGGATCACAGAAATTGCTGGGGTGGTCCTCACTTTCGACCCGAAACCGATCAAGGTCCGTGCGGAACGGATCGAATTGACTTTGCCTTCTGTCTTTCGAAATCACGTTTTCTTTCCCTAATCTTTGGTACGGTATGCAGGGTGACTGGAACGGTGCCGGAGCTCACACCAACTACAGGTGATTTTCTAGTTTCGTCTTCGAGAGTGAAAAAGGAGAAGACGATCATATAACATTGAAACTATGGAATGGCGGGTGTTTAGTTGCTTAAAGCACCGTGTCTGATTCTTTTGTTTAGCACCAAGTCGATGAGGGAGGACGGCGGCTTCGACGTGATCAAGAAGGCGATCGAGAAGCTGGGATTGCGCCACAAGCATCACATTGCCGCCTACGGAGAGGGCAACGAGAGGAGGCTGACGGGCCGTCACGAGACGGCGGACATCAACACCTTCTCTTGGGTAAGTTTGGGCCTGTCGGCGAAGGAAAAACCACATTCTTTCCCTCTCTTTTTCGAATCATGTCATCCCCGTTGCCACGATCTCTCTCTATGAACAAAGAAAGTAAACTAATTACTTATTTTATTGGCTTGGACGATGCTCAGGGTGTTGCGAACCGAGGGGCATCCGTCCGCGTGGGCCGCGATACCGAGAAGGAAGGCAAAGGTGACCGGTTTTCGCGATAGAACCGCCTTTTGCCCTAAGCTCTGTGCTTGTTTACTGTTCATTGCTCGGAACATCTACATCGCCATTGTGATTCACTCTTTCGTCTGTTTCTCCTCTCTTTTGGACATGTGCAGGCTATTTTGAAGACAGAAGGCCTGCATCAAACATGGACCCGTACGTCGTCACCTCCTTGATCGCCGAGACGACCATTCTCTGGAAACCTTAGGGTTTCAAAACCGGCACCGGGAGATCATTTATTTTCTTGATTATGTCGTCGTAAATAAAGGAAGGAACTGTCTCTCGCTCGTCTTCCTGTCTTTGTTTTATGTTGAAGTTAGGTCTGTTTTTATGGCGTCGATTCATGAGACTCCGATGTCTTCTTGGTAGTGGCTCTTTTCTGTTTGATTGAAATCAACTTTGTTGACTGTATATTTATTTATATAGCCAATGATGCGTCCATTGTTCATATTTATTTGTGCTTCTATGAGAAGGTTATTAAATGCATGATAAAATAAAAATGGATATCCGAGAAAAGTATCGACAATTTGTAGACGGCAGCATAAAAAAAGTTGGTAATTTTCATTTTTTATGTTCTTGCACGAACTATAGTCATTGCTCGGTATGTGGAAGCTTGCATTGAGAAAGCTTTATACAAGTACCGACTGCACGTCTCGATAACAGCATTCTGGCCTCGAATTGAAAAAAAGAAAAGTAGAAAGGAAGATTAAAAAGTTAAGATAAACGAATAACATTTTAAAATATTAAATCAAAATGACAAAAGAAAAACTATTGATAATCCGTGTAAATGCTTTGGCGTGGGAAATATCTATGGAAATTGAATGTGGAATTTGCTTCGGAATTAAGAAAGTAACTGAATTTTGTCATTAATTCCGCCGTCTTCTAATAGCGCTGCGAACTTGAACTATGAACGAGCAAAAGGAACCATTCGGATCTAACCGAATCGGCCGATTTTGGGCAGTTCCGTGGGTCAGTGGTCCGGTTCCCGGAGTGGAACCACCCACCTAGACCGAACTGATTCTTTTTTTAATTTCTTACAAATTTTAGAAAATCCTGAGTGCTCGAGGTTCGGTTTTCGGCAATTAATCGTGCAATGAATGGATGCCCTCGATTTCCTTCCAGGTGCGTCCACCGAAGTGGCCTAAAGATGGAAGCATGACAATTTTGCTAACCGAGCACGACTCTCACTGTGCATGCCCCGGAGAGTTAATGCATCATCTCGTCTCTTGGCTTATATAGATCCCTCCACTGAACTCTTGCTTAGCGGCAGCCAAATTTTTTCCTCGTTGATTCGCACTCCTTCGTCTCCTTCTCGCGTCTCCAAGGGCCGTGAGAAGATTGATAATCCTATTGTTCAGCCAGTAACTCATAGGATAGTGCCGACAATTGATACGGTGCAGCTTTCTTACCAAAAACAAAATGCTACCTATTCCATTTACCCATCCATAAAACGGACGATCAGGAAACTGATCACCCTTACTCCTTAAGTGATTATTACAAATAATGTGCATACGTTAGTTATTCGTGCATTTCCACTGGTCCATCTACTCGGACAACGTCAACGGCATGTCTATTCACATTCATTCGGTACATTTAGAATTTTACTCCAAAGGCTTCGGACAAGGGCCGAGTCCAAAGACCACAAGGGATGGAACAAACTCCTCGGCCGTCGAGGTTAACACCTTGTTCATTAGATTTGGTAATCAATATTTAACTCAGCGATCAACTAAGTAGCTAGTTTTTTCTTGCAGAGACGGTGCCGTTCTAGCAAAATATAAAACTGCAAAACCAGGAAAGCAATCGAAAATGGGCCGAAGCCGTTGTTGGGCCGCGAAGCGGACCAGTCCCATCCACCCACGCTCCTCGTGTTCTTCAGAGACCTCCGACCGGAACCAATGTTTATCCTCGGACGGACTTCAGATGTTAGGCCGATGAGATATTACATTCTTTCGCAGGAAGACACGGCACGGCGGCAACACTCCCTTTCCCTACCTCAAGCGCAGCGCACGGAAGGCAAAGAGCTTTCTTCTGCTCGGGAGGCGCACGAGCTCGAGGCGTCAAACCAGCTTTGCCAAAAATAAGGGAAAAAAACGAGGGAAGAAAAGAGAGAGCAGTGACCGAGGACCAGATCTCGTCTCTCCGAACGTTCTTCTCGCAGCTTCTCCCGCTTCCTCTTTTACCGCTCTCTTCCCCCGCACCACCACCGTTCAGCTCCACCCTCGAAAGTTCCGTCATTTTTTGGAGCTGCCCATTGATTGAAGCGGCTGAATTTCTCGCGCCTCTCGCCGCGGCTCGTCTGTGAAACGGCCATGCGCCTCTCCTAGGTCTCGAGCACGCCGTAGATACGATTTGATGCTCTTTTTCTCTGTCTCTTTGCTGGGTTCTTGTTCATCCTCTCTTGCATTGGCGTGCGTTGTTGTGGTTGCTTGCTGGTGCATTTGGGAATGCAAGGGATGCAATCGCCTCCTTTTCGGTTGTTTTCGTGGTGGGAAGATTCGAATTCGGTTCGCCATTTGGTGTTGGAAATGCGGGGAAGTAGCAGGATAAATGTTCGG
This sequence comes from Syzygium syzygioides, assembly GCA_031216285.1. Classification (NCBI taxonomy): domain Eukaryota; kingdom Viridiplantae; phylum Streptophyta; class Magnoliopsida; order Myrtales; family Myrtaceae; genus Syzygium; species Syzygium syzygioides. The sequence goes on along the minus strand of CM062248.1, from coordinate 34,194,616 downwards.
TGCTTTTCAGTGTAGTGTCTGAGGTTAGATAATTTATATGACGGGAAAATTGGGATTCCCTCTTGACACTTCAACAAGTGTGTTGGATTGTGTAAGTCAGAGCCTTGTGTAGATTGATATATTGGCCAGAGCTTTCAAGCTTTCGCGTGTGAACAATCCTTTAGCTAGTTTCTAGAGGTTTGTTTGGACTATCTGCTCCCCCTCGTAGAATAGCCATGAGTTTCAACCTTTCATGATTTGTGGGGTGGTGAAATTGCCCCCTTTTCCTTTAAGTATGGTAGCCATTATCACTTATTTCTGTATGATCAATGGTAGAACCCATTTTGGTTGGTGCAATCTCATTCTTTCTTCTGTGGTAGAACCAACTCCAATAACTTCGGACTCCGTGGAAAGTTTACTTAAAATTTTGTCACGTGAAAAGGTGTAAAAGATGTATTGTTCCTTAAGTTCATTTGCACTGACTCTGCTATTGTCAGTTGAACGATATCAGTTGCTAGGCTAGGTTCATGACTTCTAAGTGTTGTGTACAAAAGAGCCCCAAAATCCTAGCCATAATTGAACAAAATCTTTCTGCCATAGATAATTTGAAACTAAAGTAAGATCAAGTGATTAGAGCCCATGTTGTTTTCACCTTTTGGGTTCTTCCTTTTTCCCTCTTAGTTTCAATTTTTCATTACTTCTCATGTGAGTGGAGTTTATGTTATTGCTTGGGATGTCTCTGCATATGAATGAAAAATTATTGGTTAACTTATACAGGTGGAATTTGCAGTTGGAAGAAATTGAAAGATTAGTTGCCATGTATGCAAGTAGGTTGAAGTGCAAAAAGCAAAGATGGAGTGTTATGGTTCAATCACCCAAATTACTTAGGTCTCACTTTCAAGAGCGTGCTCCTTCTCGGCCTTTGAGCTGCATAGCAGTCTCGGAAATCCACCATCTGCAGTTCAGTTCAATCAGAAGATACCTGTCAGAGTTGCCTTCATCTCGTGGTGCTGCAGCAGGAACTTACGTGAAAGGCTTGTACCCGTGGCATTATTCTAGTTTGAACAGTGGTCAGTTACGTGCATACAGTTCTGAAGGTGATGGAAGAAATGCAAGTGAGGATAAACAAGAACCCACTAAAGATGGGTCTAGCATTGATAGAGGAAAATCCATGCGGGACAGAGAAATGGCCACTGAAGTTGTCACCGGTCGCGATGCGCATGCGAGACTGGGTGAACAGGATCAAAAGGAATGGCTTCACAATGAGAAACTGGCAATTGAAAGTAAAAAGAAAGACCCGCCTTTCCTTAGTAGGCGTGAAAAATTCAAGAACGAGTTTTTGCGAAGGATTGTTCCTTGGGAGAAAATAAGTGTTTCCTGGGAGACATTTCCTTATTACATTAAGTAATTACTACTCTTTGTATATTCAATACATAATTTCTTTATTTTACCGATAATAGAGGTAGTACTCTATAGATCTCTCAGACGAACTGATCTTGCTGTTACTAAAGTCTTAGTTTTGCATCTTCTTTTATTCAGTGAACACACCAAAAATACTTTGGTAGAATGTGCAGCGTCTCATATGAAACATAAGAAGATCAATTCATCTTATGGTGCTCGTTTAAATTCTTCCAGCGGGAGAATACTGCTTCAGAGTGTTCCAGGTGGACTTTTGAGATTCATTTTTTTTGTTGTTTTTTATGAGGCAAAAATTTCTGTGAATAGATTTCTCTAGAAAAGGGAAGAAGCAACTGATACCCTGACTAATGCAGGTACCGAACTTTTTAGAGAGAGGCTAGTTAGAGCACTTGCTCGGGATCTACAAGTTCCTTTGCTGGTGCTTGACAGCAGCGTGCTTGCTCCATATGTAAGATCGGAATGTCCTCAAAAGCTTGAAATGTTTTACCCTCTGTTAAATGATAATGTACATATTCTGGTGACCTCAATGCAGGACTTTGGTGAGGATTGCTCATCAGAATCAGATGATGACCATGCCGAATCTGCAGAGGATTGTGCTTCTGAGTCAGAGACTGAGGATGAGAATGAAGCAAGTAACGAAGAAGAATGGAACAGCAGCGCTGAAGCAAGATCTGATTGTAGTGACAATGAAGTAGATGTGCAGGCAACTGCAGAAGCGGCCCTTAAGAAGCTTGTCCCGTTCAACCTTGACGACTTTGCAAAGGTAATGTTTGTGGATAAGCATGATCATGAAAAGCATGCTTGATGTAATATACTGATTTTTACATATTCTAACATGCGAGCATATTCAGGATACTATGGCAGTAGTCACCATGATGGATAATCCACGTAAAGTTTAAAGTTGAAAAATTACCAAATCGCTCCTCCAATGAAAATTGCATGGGTTACGCGGATTGTATTTGCGAGATCTACCCACTTCATTTATTGTTACCTTGACCTCTCGATTTCGCCGTGTCGGTAGTCTCCGCTTTTGGTCACTTATAACGAGTCAATAGGGTGACCATAGGTTGTCACGTTCAACTTTTCTTATTTACCTGTGATTTTAAGAAATTATTTCGTAAGACCTTGTTCTGGCTCTGATCTCAGAATTGATGAATGGCGATTAAGATACTTTATTCCCTGTCTGTGAATGCCACATCAAATATGTCCATCCTCTCACGGAAATTGGACTTTGGTATTATATTTCGGCAATGTCTAGGATAGTACATATCTAAGGAATTTGTAGTTGATGGTGCACATGAATCATAGAAGAGATTACTTCACATACTGCTAAAGCATAAAATGAAATTACCTCATATTTTACATTTTTTGAGTCACTTAAGTAATAAGGGCGTCTATTTAGGTTGCAGAAAAGAGTTTTTTTCACTTTAATATATTCAAATTTTTAATTGAAAATCATATGGATAACTTTGAACTAACTGGACATGCTTCCGCCCAGTGGCAATACAAAGTAAAAGGTAGATTGCATTTACGTTAACAGTAGAAGGTTCAAAGTCACCTGTGATTTGTCCTTTCTATTTTCTTTCTATTCTCCCTAACAGTGTTACATATAAATCATCATTAGCCCTGCATGAAACCCTCATGCAGGCTACTGTTATTTGCCCAATAATCAACGTCCTTGACCTTCCAAAGGTTTTCTTAAACAAAACTATACATCTATAGAATTTCAAAGCAGACAGTATCTCGCAGCTTGCCAGGGATTCAAGGAACCACAAAACTATTTATCACATCCTATATGCTAACTTCAGCTCAATCTTGACTCAAAAAATGTAAAATACGATGTGATTTTATTTCACTTTTGCCGAAAAGTAGGTCTCAAAATGTAATGTCCAGAAGAGTTGGCTCCTCGAGTTAGTGGAGAATCTTATAGATGAACTGCAAGTGAATCGTCAACTTGACCATGTACAATAGTTGTAGTTACAAATTAGTTAATTAGCTGTGAATTCATTTATGCAATATAAACATTCGATGCATTAAACCCCTTGATTTTGCTTGAGATGGCTGTAAAGTCTGTAATGGCAGCCTCCACCTACAGAACCAGCAAAAGCAGCATGGATAAGCTGTGTTGGACATGTTCCTGTTTATGGACTTCACGCATTTGGTCTTAAGTTTGCTAAATATTACTCCCCCAGTTCATGCGTATAAAGTAATAATTGTTTTCTTTATTCTGTTCCTCTCCAATTAAGATTCTTCTACTTGTTATTTGATACCTTTTGTTTTGACATTAGCCGCTTCATGTTATTCTATGGCAATGGAAGTATTGGTGTTGCTAGTTGAACCCTCGCTTTTTTCGACGACGAATGTCCCCGATTTTGAATTTGTGAGAGTATCTTTGTGTAAGGAAACAAGCTTCGTTGACCTCTTGAGACAAAATAATTGGTCGCATCTATATGGCCTTTGCTTCTAGGGTTTCGATTTGGAAAATCAGTGTTCTTTCTAGAAACAGGAACGTAGGTAGATATACTCCTTTTGGGTCGATGAAATTTTCTGAAATGGTGGCACTAATGAATACCTCTAGTGTATGTTTCCTGCTAGTCCAATGCTTTGCTTTCCAACCTATATGTTTCGACATCATTAAACACATGAGCTCAATGTTGACCTATTTTCGTTGGACAAAGATCACAAAGTCATCATTGAAATTCTTGCCAGTCAAGGGCATGGGAGTTTTTTTTTTGGGACAAAGGGCATGAGAGTTTAAGGGGTAGAATGTCTGCTATCTGACATGGGTGGAATCTGTAATTAAGCAGGGAAAATAAAGTTGGATACATCATGATTTTAGGTCGGAACTGGATATGTAATGATTATTTGCACAAGCTTGGAGGGTTTCGATTCATTAATATGTGATTTATTGCCTGATTCTGGATTTGCTCTTCTCTCAGAGGGTATCAGGAGAATCAGAGAGTTCATCTGAGTCATCAAAGGCTGAAGATGTTGCAAATTCAGAACAATCAAAGCAGCAACTTAAGAGAGGTGACAGATGCATTGATGTGTCGATTTTATTGAGTTAGAAATGGTCTTACATTTACTATAACTTTTTCGATGTCAGTTTTATTTTTATTTGTTGTGTATTTCACCGTCCGTGCCTCTTCTTTCTAGGGGATCGAGTAAAATACGTTGGACCTTCTCGAAAGATTTCAGCTGATAATAGGTCATCACCGTTCTTTGTTTTTTCTGCATTTATTGGCGTCGTTTTATTGCTGCCTGCTGACGTTGTAAAGCAGAGAGAAATTTTCAGGAGCTGAATAACTTTCCACAGTATGTTTTGTTGATTATGTTTTGATATGAGATTGGTGATCGGAAAACTTTGATGTCTTTTTTTTACTTAATTGGATGATGCTGCATCGAGGGGTGTTTTGCATTTGAGCTGGAAAGATATCAAAATCTATTTGATCAGGAGAGACAATTTGTATGTGTAGTCTTTATTGATTTTGATGGTATTCAAGGAAAGAAGGATACTTAGGCAGTGACTAATCCTGATGCTGGAACTATTTTCTTGAACTCTAGATGGAGTGTGTTACTACACCGTCAGTTTAGGAGCATTTTCTAATGTGATAGTTTTGCTTATGTCGCTTACGGTGAATTGCTAAATATAAATGCCATTCATCTTTATTTTAATTATTGACCTGCTCCGGCTGACTGTAGGCATGTGTGTGAAAGGAATCAGTACACCATGCTGGCTCTCTTAGTGTCACTTTAACACGTTTGAATCTTGGATTGAAATTTGGTACTTTGCCCAAACGCTCAACTCCCTTTTTTCAACTTATTCCTAATCTAAAAGCCATATTCCTGCTTAGGGCTCATTTGGCAAGTTGCCAAACAGTGATAATTTTTGTTTTTTTGTTCCCAGAATTAGTTTTGGAACAGAAATCCGTTTAGTAAATTTTTTGTTCCCGGGCACAAATTTGCAAAAATTTGTTCTAGAATCAGTTTTGGAACAGAATCAAAAAGCAAAAAAAAGTAGCTTCTTGATTTTGAGAACAATTTTTCCAATTCTGATTCTTCTTGGTTTTCTTCTTCCTTCTTGGTTTGTTCTTCTTCTTCTTCCTGGCCGGCTACCGGCCACTGGCGACCGGCCATAGGCTAGGGCCGGTGAGGTCGAGGGCTGGACCCTCGCTGACTAGGCGAGGGCGGTTCGCGGCCGCGACGGCGAGGCCTTGCCCAACCATGGCAAGGCTGAACTTGCCGTCGCGACCCAGGTGAGGGAGATGGGTCGCGACGGCGAGGGTCCAGCCGTCGCAGGCGACCTGGCCATGGGCCAAGAAGGGGAAGAAGAAGAAAAAAAAGAAAAAAAAGGAAAATTAAAAAAATTAAAAAATTGAAAATATTATTAATAAAAAGAAATTTTGGGCAGTTACTAAACGCATTTTTATTCTTTTTCTATTCCAAGAATAGAAATTTTGAGTAGTTCCCAAATGCCTTCAAATGCTTATAAATTGTTCCCAGCCACGAAATAAAAAAGAATCATTTCTGATCAAAATCAGTTCCCGGGCACAGAATGGTTGCCAAACGCACCCTGACTTGCCTCTTTATTATATTCAATGGCGTCTCTCTTCTCTATTATGATGTCGGATGCTTTTTCGTTTTTTTTTTTGGTAAGGATGTCGGGTGCTTTTTTCTTTTGATCTTCATTATCTTATGGCCTTTATATGATAAGTTGCTGAGTTGACAGTGATGTTATCAGATTGATCATGGAGAACTTGTAGAGGTGAAAAGATTATAGTGGCTAGCATATGTTGACGAACTATGTTAATAGCTGCTTTTGTAGTTTTTCCATAGCAAGAAAGATCTACGTTGGTTCTGGCTTAGCTCATATTCTTTTTAGGAAGACTAATACTTATTGTGGTACTCTTTGTTAGGGAGACAGGAGTTTAGTCTTGTGTAGTGCTGTATCGATTGTCTCACGTGCAATGCATTATTGACCTGCTGTATAGTCCTGGAAGCTTAAATCTAGAGTGACACAACTCTTATTCATTTCCCCATTTCAAAAGAGTCTTCACATTGTAATGTCTAGGGGAACCTAATTTGAATTATGAACCTTACTTATTTACTCAACTTTTATGTCAATATTATGCAAAGAAACCCATTTTTGTTTGGGTGTGGCCACATGATAAAGTTTGCACCGTGCTATAAGAAAGCGGGGCTGTTGGATAGTTATGGCGATGATTCGATACCTGTATCAAACTTATAGGATTGTTTGTGCTTTTGCATGACTTTTTCTCCTCCAAAAGTATCTGCATATTGGATAGCTGTTCAAGTACTCTTCTTCTCTGAACGCTTGGTTCGGAATTTTCTTCTTTTTGTTAGATCTGGGCCATTTGATTAGAATTTTGTCTGTCTGTTGGGTATTTGTTGTCTAAGTTGTTGGATGAAAATGTCAAGTCTTATTAAGTATGAGAGAATGTAAGTGTTATAGAGAATGTAAGTGTTATGGTCATGGATTGATTATTTGTCTGATAATGAATTGAATGTTGATATGTGAGAAGTCTCAGCAAGGTGCTTTGCTCTTATGATGCTTAGCCAACACATTCAATCTTGTTCCCTTAGGCTTTCCCTGTTTCCCACATGCATAGCTTTGAATGTGGAGTGTGGACCTGTAATCCATTTCTTGATGGGATGATCTAGTCGCAGGGGAGACTTTTTCCTTGTACTTTCCCTTTCCGGTGGTGTCTCGGGGTGTTTGAGATCTTGGCAAGTGCATTTTATTAGGAGGTTCATATGTTTAGCGTTGCTTCACCTTCTATTGAGCTTTGACTTCATCCTCACATAATGAATCACAGGATTGTATTGGGGAAGATACCGACTTCTGATGGCCCCATAAATGCTTATACAGTAATACGTGGCAGGTGGGTTGGTAAGTCGATTTTGTGATTTCAAATGGGGGAAAAGCAAATGAGTCTCTTCAAGGCCTCAGAAACTAAAGAACTTTAAGATTCACTTGTTTTGCTTTATTTCATTTAAAAGAGACCACTCCCTTCTTCCATCGATTGATCTCCAATCGTTTGCCCATATTTCTCCTCCTCTTCCTCTAGAGATCTGAGGTTTGATAGTATAGGCACTCCATGGCAGTGGCCCTCTCCAGCTAAATTTCATATTCGAATAAAATCTGAGATTTGGTTAGGCATTTTGCATTGAACTATTAAATGGTCATCGTAGAGGTTCTAGACTCATAATTTCAGCCTCATTTTTTTCGTCCCCTTTGTGGTGATTGTCACTGATGAGTTAGCTACACAGGTGCTGCCCAGAGCCAAACTTTTCCATAAGATATAAGGCATTGGAATTTTGTATATATTTATTTTCTGTCCTTTCTTTTGATGGTTACAACTTCCTCACTCATCTCTGGATCTTCATTGCTAATGGACCTTCAAAAGTGTCACTGGTTTCCCCTGTTCTTATTTGTCTGACTCTGAGGAAGTATCCCAGCTTTATCATAGGCATATAATTTCGAATTTGTCCTTTAGGCCTTCGTATGATGGGTTATATGCCCCCTTGTTGTCCCTCTGTATAGTAATTTGTGTCATTGAAAACCATCTTTGGGTTGACAGTACCATCTTGATTTCTATCACTTGGAAGTTGGATTGTACCCATCTTCCTACAGCACAGTCAATTTAATTGAGGCGGAAATGGCATAGCACTTGATTGAATGCTTACTTTAGCGATAGAAAATTCCACTTTTTTTGATAGGTAAATGAAAAAATTGCTATAAGGCAATAAAATATAAATTACAAGAACACTTTATGGTTCGAAGTAGAAGAATTTTCCCATATGGTGACAAGTTTGAGCATTTGTTGGTAACTTTGGTAGGAGGAGATGGAAAGTCGTAGGTCTATTTTCTAAAGAAGGATTAGCAGCTGGAATATGAGCATCCCAAGTTGTAGGGTCAGATGATAATTGGCACACTCATATCAAAAGAATAAGCAGTGAGATTATCTCTAAGAATAGTTAAGAAGCTCTAATTGGTCCATCATGGAGCAGAACCCTTTGCGTGGATTTAGAGCGGTTAGATTTGGATCACTTTTCAAACTGATATGGAGATTCTCAGTGGCTTATGAGGAGCAGTAGTGTCGATCTTTTCTCTGGAAAATTGGGAAACTTTATCAGCCTCATGGTTAAATTGCTATAGCCGTTTTAGTTTTGTTAGTGAGATTAGTAGATTCATGTCTTATCATGTTTTACTACATTTGGCGTTGGGTTAGCAAATGATACGACCTTGAGTTTAAGAGTTCTTCCAAAATCAGTTATGTAGACTTTTCCAGAATTAATTTGATGCAACCATGCATTATTCTTTTCCTATAGTAGTCATTATGCAATAATTTAAATTGCTTTAAAGTTTGTCCTTGAAGTTTTGAAATTCTAGTTAAGTGGCCTTTTTTTTTTCTGATAAATAAACAATTTAATTTGAATTAGTGTCCTCAGATTATGCAAGGAAGATGAGTCACTGTAATTAAGTGGATAAGCTAAACTAATCAGGACACCTTTGGAACTGGTCAAAGAGGTCAGCCATGAAATTGTTTCTCTCTGAAAAAGCTAGTTGTCTCCCTCAAACCTTCCCCATTTCTTTCAATTGTTGCCGTAACGCAGTGGAAAAGTCCCACAGAATGTGCTGGTGTTGAAAATATTTAGAAGAAAAGCTAAAGTTGTTCATAGGTTGTAGCTTTTGCTTCTAATTTGCTTCAGTTAAAAAAATTAGATCCAGTATAACAAGTTTTGGTTATAAAACCTGGAAAGAATGGTGATACACATGTGTGAAATTGCTTCTGTTCACTGCTTTTAGGATCTAAAGTGGTGGAGCCAGTGGGGCTGGAGGGTGCTGTCAGCCCCCCGCTGGTAGGTTTTTAGCATGGTGCTATGTAAGCATCAAAATCACTGAACTTTTGGCTTTTGTGCCTCATTTGTATGAGTGTATAGTGAGAAATTTTTTCTAGCTCAATTTTCAAGTTTACTTCCCTTCTCTAAATTGAACACGCATCTATATGCAAATTATTAACCCAAGAAAATGATTAGCCCTTTAGAAGTCCCCAAAATGGAGAGCCAGTTGCTTTATTCTTCTATCATTTTGGAAGCTAAGGGTTAATTTACGGAAAAGAAAATAAAGGATGAGGTGTAGCTGGTTGGTTTTGTCAATCAAAGTACTTTGGATTAGATTGTTAGGCCTCTATACATAAATAATCTCACAGTACATTGCAACGTACTCCTTTCAGTCTCATGGGAAACAAAGCAAAAGATATACTGGATAAGAATGCTTTTCGTGAACATTGCTTGTCAGTGAAAAGTGAATGCGATTTATCCAACAACCGAGTGGCTTTGAGTGAGTAAAAGAGTTTACCTAACTCGAAGAATATTTGTATAGTCTCATACTGTGCTTTGTATTTTGTCGTTTTATTGGGAGGGCTCAGCTTTTTAATTAACTCTATCAGTATGCAGTACTTACATGAATGTATCATCTCTTTATGGATGTCCTATATGCAAGTATGAGACCACCACTGCTTTTTTAGTCTATTACTCTGTATTGTTGTTGTGCTGACTTGTGGCTGTCAGTAGCAAAATTTATGCAATCTCCAGTTAATGGAGGAATTGCAATTTTAAAGTGTTTTGGTTATATAAGTAAATTGGAGAGGCCCTGAAAAAATTTGCATGTTGTTCGTGAATTATTGAATTCATTGTATTTTTTTGTTGCTTACATGCTTTTTACCGTATGTAATTCTTGCACAAGATTTTTCTTGCTTGTCATTATTGCTGGCACCTATCTTGTTGCTTGACTTAACTTCGTTTGGGCATGTATCAGGCCTTTATCTAGGGGCCAGCGTGGGGTGGTGTATGAGGTGAATTTAGACAGGGTAGCTGTTATTTTGGATACAAATGAAAATAAAGCTAGTGGAGATGAGGCAGATGAGACATCCACTGAGCAATCTACTCCGCCGATCTGGTGGATAAGTGGTACATCCCTCAGCTGCAGAAGAATTTTTCTCCGTTGTTTTTTTTTTTTGAATTAGTGTTAGATCTAAGAAATTAACTTTACAAACTGCCAGAGTGTGATCTGAGCATCTTGATATCTTTACAGCAGCATCCTTTTTTTCATTAGTTGAGGCTCAGATCACCTTTCACTTGATTGTCCATGTTTGCTAGTCTTAATTCATTTTGCCCGATCCTTCAGAACAAGTTTGTTTGGCTGTAATTTTCCTCTGTCTCTGTGTGTTGGTTAAGCACAGATTTATGTATCTGGTTGGCTAGGTGTGTTGTGATACGGCTTCTATGCATTTTTTTGCGGTATAGTTTCTAGATCCAAGCGACATGTTTGGTACATATAGTTGATGTAACTGGAAAAAAAGTTTTTGCCAAAATACTAAAATAGTACATTTTTTCTTGTCTAGGCAGATCAGGGGTCTTTTTTTAAATTATGGGAAGAAACTAGATTTTTTGCCTATTAGATTAAGGGATATAATATTCAGAACCTAAACCCCAAATTCTGTCTTATCAAAGTAATAGCCTTTCAAAGTGGCTTTTCATCACCTTGGAGTTTTAGATTTTTAGCAAGAATATTTTGTCAGCATATTCATCTAGATCTGAAAGGAAGGCTGCAGTTTGCTGCACATCTGCTGCAGCTTGCTGTCTGAGCTTTTACTCATTTTCGCCCTTAGTCCCTTAGCTGAGATATGGAGATGCGCTAGTGCAGTAAGGTGATAATAGTTTAGGTATTTGGGGAACGCTACCTTTTAAATTGACAGGCACCATATGTCAGCTGCTCCTGTCATGTTGTAGCTTCACTTTTTTCCTGATTTTCACGTTTGCAAGCCAATTTGGACCATTATTTTTGTGTGTAAGGGGAACTGTGTACATTAATTTTCCTTTTTATGGGATTGGAGTTTGGAATGGTAAAATTATATATCTAAGCATGTTATTTGGCTGTGAAAGTTCTAATTTGCTTCTATTTATAACTAAATCAACTCTGTTTGGTTAAGATAAGCTAATTGATTTTTCTTGAATCATAGTTAATGACATTGAGCCTGATTTGGACAGTCAAGCTGAAGATTGTTACATAGCAATGGAGGCACTTTGCGAGGTATAAGGGATCAAGATCAGCAGATCATATCTCTTCTTGTCAAAGTTTTGAATAATAAGCACATTTTAATTTGTTGATTTATGACCAAGAGCATAGTCCACCTATCTGGTTATTATTTAATGTCCGATAATAATTTGATGATGATGTTAGATTAGAGCTATTTGCTGTAAGCTTGGGTGTTGTATTTATTGTTTGGCCATGTTGCAGCTAGAATTGTGCTTTCAGGCAATGTACTGTGGATATTGGAAAGTATTGTATGTAGTATTCGTCTGCTAGTGCTTCTTGATGTTATTAGTAGAGATTCTTTAGTTTAATAAATTTAATGGTATTTCTTTTGATGTTTGCGTTTGGTATGAGGGGAGGATATTAATGGGGGAATGAAATCAGGGGATTAATGAAACAGAATGAGTAAATCATGAAGACTAATGTGAAAGTTATCTTGAATTAAATAGTTGGAAAGATATAAGTAAAAAAAAAAAACTTGAAACTATGGAAGTAGAATGGCAAAGGAATGGCAGATGGGTACATGTCTCAAAAGGTATCCCCTAAATGCAAGAGCGGGAGTATCCTGTCAGGCCAAACAGACGATGTAGTAAATTACTCGGTGAAAATGGACTTTTTATGGTAAGGTTGTATATTAAAATTGTTGAGCTCGAAAGAAACCCTTGAATATACAAGCATTGAAGAAGCAGAAAAAGAACTCTTGATTTGCTTTTCATAAAACGGCTTTCAATTAATGCGGCTTCCAGATGTTCTTTTTAGGTTGGATCAACTATACTGATTCAATGTATAAATTGCTGACTAAAATCACTGCAAAACACCCAGTTAATTTTGCCTTTCTATTTTTGAGTTGTTTTATCGGTAAAATGTTTCTTTTATCTTTAAATTAAGGGTGTCATCATCTGCATCTTATTCAATGAGCCATGACATGATCGCCATTTTTAACACTGGTTATTGCTATTCTTAGTTATTGCAAAATATAAAGATAACTATTATCGTTAGCATACTTGCCAGGAACAAGCAAGTAGTTATATGTTGCGTGAAAAATTAGTTATCGTTATAGCTCTACAGCTCAGTTAGTGTTATCTTCTGTTACAAAGGAGCAAGTAGTACAGGGTATTTATGTGGCTTCCTCCGTTTTGCCTCCTTCTTACCGTAGGAATTGCATTAAAAACTTCCCTTCTGCTTATTCTGCTTCCTCACTTTTCTAAGTTGACGTAATTGTAACTGACTGAGGTGATTCTTCCTTGGACTTTCTATTTACCTTTTCTTTTCTGGCCTTAGGTCTTGCGCTCCCAGCAGCCTCTTGTTGTGTATTTTCCAGACTCTTCACAATGGTTGTCTAGGGCTGTTACCAAGGCGAACCGCTCAAAGTTTGTCGACAAAGTGCATGAAATGTTCGATCAATTACAAGGCCCTGTTGTTTTAATATGTGGTCAGAACAAAGTTGAAACAGGCTCGAAAGAGAGAGAAAAATTTGTAAGTTTCTGGTGTGCTCAAACTCAATAGTTGTTGACCCCAATACTACTTTGACTCCGTGTCTGGCTTTGGACTAATTTCTGTCTTTCAATTGTGTTGTCAGACAATGATACTCCCAAACATTGGTCGCCTTGCCAAGCTGGTAATGTTTTCTCACCTTAGAACACTGATCTTAAGCACTTTCCAGAATTTTTTTTTTCAATTTCGATTTTGCCTTGGCAATTCACCTTAACAGATATTGTTTTAGAATCAGTTCTCGTTATGAAAGCAATAATTTATTTTGCTAAGCCAGGCCTTGGTACTAATAATCTAATAATGCCTGAGAAAATTATACTTTATCTCTGGTTTTGCCTGGTTTCAATCTTGACCAGTAATTAAAGAACATTGTGTTGGATTTTTTTTTTTAATAAAAGTTATTTTATGTTGTTAAATGCTTGAGCAAGATAGTTTATATTGAATTGCAATTTGTGTATTAGGCATTATTGTTTAGTTATTACTCTGATACAGAAAAGTGTACTGCTATCAGTACTTTGTTTTACTGCTGCACTTGTTGCATCTCTTAGCTAGAGATGCTTGTTATGGTGCTCATTTTGCGGATTTTTTACGAGTCTATTGAATGCTGCGATCTTCATTCTCCACGAGTCTCAATGTCATTGGGCTCTTTTAAAGGAGATTTTGAGTTTCTTGTGGAGAAATTTGTATCTCCATTTTGCCAACTTGTGGAGGTTCATAAGCTGAGAAGTGAGGCCTAGCAACTTCCCTTATTTCCTTTGCGGACATTGGGATATTTGTTTTCTTGCATCGATAGGTTATCATATTAACTGTGTTATGATAATATCATGTCAATTTGGCATGTGATCAGATGGATTGGTTTTCTCATGTAAGTTTGGTGTTATTCGATGCGCCGTGTGCCATCTCATACCTGAAGCTTGTAGCAAACTTTAAATGATTTCAGTATTGCATGTCAAGTACCCCGGACCTGACAAGGAATTTCGCTACCTTGGACTGTTATGGTTATGGCCACCAAAGAACCATCTCACAGAAAGGATGATGTAGTGTTCCATTGGGATGAGCAAGTCTTTTGAAATTGTTATATTTTTGATAACCGCTTTCATGTCAAATGTTTTAAGAACGGCCATGTGAAAGGTGGTCTTATTTGGTCAAGCAATAGGAATAGTGAGCAATGAAAGTGACTGCCTTCCAAAATATTATGTTCTTCAAACTATTTTATTAGTTCTCTGTGATTGTAAGTTCAGTGCCGGTTCCTTAATGGCTTGTTTATGATGATTGCTTCCTTCTACATTGATATGAATCAGCTAACTGAGATTTGTATTGTGCTCACAGCCTCTTTCACTGAAGAGTCTCACAGAAGGTCTTAAGGCAAACCGGAGATCTGATGATGACTCTATATACAAGCTCTTCAATAACATCCTTCGTGTTTATCCTCCCCAGGTAAAAGCTTGTAGTGATGGTTCTACGTTTTTTAACATCTCTCCAGTTGTCAATTTTCACATCCCATTTTCTACCTTGTCTATCGCGTAGTTTCTTAAGATTTGTTGTGAGTTTTAAGAGTTAGGATTCTCTTCTTCTGGGTTGTGTCTGAAGTTGGATATGTGATGGTGCTTGTGTAGCTGTACTTTATTTGGGATTTTTCTAGCAGTAACCTTATCTGTTGAATAACCTGCTTGAATTATTGAGCTTACTTTACTTGCGCAAAAGTCTAGTCAAGATGGTGGTTAATGTGCCAAAGAATTTTTTACGCCTGATAAGACTTGTGAATGTCCATGCATGTATGAGCGGCTTTATCATGCCGCAGTTTTCTGGTGCTGGGCTACAAACCATACATATGATGATAGTGAAGTGGGATTTTCTACTCTATCCAGCACTGCCAAGCAAGACAGAAAAATAAACTGCAATATAGAGTAAATATCAGCTAAGGATTAGCGCCTAGCCACTGTATAAATTACTATATCGATTGAAGTACGTAGGCGAGCATTGTCTGGTGGTTTATGTTTGTTTCAGATTATGGTCTTAAAAGCGCTGGGCGCTTGGACCCCCTACCCCTAATGCATGAAATTCGAGGTGCTTGCCTGAGCAAAGATATGCAGGATTATTTGATTAACAAACAAGTTATTTGGTCTTGAGATGATTTAGCCTAATTGGCTAACACTTACTATCAACCTATTCATACGGTTCTCATAAAAGTCCTAGGTATGCTTTTCAAATTGGTTTTTGTTGATGATCAAATAAAGAAACTTCGTCATTTCCATAACACTGATTTCTCGTGTGGTGCACAATCAATGCATTGTAAAAGCAAATTAAATCTTTGTTACGTATGGTTGGGGCAGTTGTTAAAAAAAGACCCTTGTTATATCTGCAGTTGTAATAAAATTATTAATGCTTATCAACCTTAGGAAATGAAATAAAGAAAAATTATCCATGCTTATCATGCGAAATCCTGATTTCTGAGATAACCTAATGTTCACCAATATAATCCACTTAATTAGAGAATCCAATTAAGCAAACATAAAGAACTAATGATAACTGATAAAAACTTTAAAGTTTAAACCTCGAATAGAGAATGAAAGATAAGTCAAATCCAGATTGATAGTTCAATACTTTTCTTTTGACTAAAGTTGTTGACAGCTAATCACTGTCAAAGGTTGCCTACTAGAGATCTATTTGACATTTGTGGAGAATGTAAACGCGGTATCTATTTTGATATTGCTTGAATGACTACTCTCTTGTAATGAGAATTTGTGTGTTTGACCGGGGATAGTTTTTGATGACACTGGCTATGGTTAATTTCTTTGGCTTGAACCAGGGAAACAATGTTGTGGATGTTTCTTTAGTTACACATTTTCGACGTAGTGGCAACATCTTATGTTGTTCAAAGATTCTGTCTTTTTGCATGGATACAATCTTTAGTTTATTTCTCTCCCCCCTCTTGTGATTTGAACTCTTTGCAGGAGGAACATCTCCTCAGAACGTTTGATAAGCAGGTTGAAGAAGATAGGAAGATAATCATATCAAGGAGCAATATAAATGAACTGAATCAGGTACAACATTTTCCCGGTTGGTTTCATCGAGTGTAATAGTTCAGGGAGGGAGGAAGGAACTTTGATGGCTGGTTGAGGTCTTGGTGAAATTTTGTTCAGATATTCTTTTCTTATGAGGTAATCCTTTTCCAGGTTCTTGAGGAACATGAACTATCATGTATGGACCTCCTACATGTGAACACTGAAGGCGTGATACTGACAAGACGGAGTAAGCAACTAGAATCAACACTGTCAGCGTAGATTTATGTTCTTATCAAGGACTTGTGCACATTTTTGAAACTGAAAAGATCTGGGATGAGTGTTTTGCCGTTGCATGATTCTAGATTTGGATATGATCTAAAGGAAAACGCGTGCATTCTGATTTTGAGAGGGTGTTCGTTTAATGCATACTTCATTGATCATGGGCCTGGATAATTCAACCAAAAAAAAAAACAGAGAGTGCTTGATTTGGGGGGTCACAAAATTGATATCAGCATAATTATTCAAGAGAATGACGGTAACAGACATTAAGTTCTGTTGGCTCAATTTCATGTTTATGCATACGAATAATTCTTCTCCTATTTGGTATTGATATTGGATGTTATCCTATAATAGTTTGTACACATCAAACCATATTTCCTCTCTAATCTGGTCAAAAGCAGGCCATCCTGGCCGGGTATCTGGCCTGCTATAGGGAATATGCAAGGAAATACCTCATTGTGGTCTGAACTGAAGAGGATCCACACTGCATTGGAAACAAACCTGAAATCTCAAGCTTGTTAGGGTACAAAGTTCTAAATATCACATGGACGCTTGCCCCTCCATAAAACAGTGTACAATATGATTCATCAGCTGTGGAATTCTGTGTGATTATTCATTGTTGCTGTTATTATTACATTTGGCTAAATAAGCAGTGACGGTTCCCCTGTTCCGAATATGTGCTGTCGCATAACATACACTCCAATCAGTGATAATGGTGCGACCATCACTCTTCCACTGATCCTTTCCTGGGACAGCTTTTCATGTGTTAATTTGCGAACTCTCTCATGGAAACGTTTATAGAGGAGCCCTGATTATGTGGAATGTATATGGCAGCCAGCGTTATACAGGAAACTGAATTTGTGATTCTTTTCTCTGTCCCCGTGCTTTGAATTTGAAACTGGGTTCTCTCAGTTCATCTACATTAATGTGGAATGCTTCATCTGGTTTTTGGGATCTTCTCGCTAGATTGGGAATAGGAAATTTAATATCAATTGCATTCTATTTTCAAAGTAATGGTCTTCCAGATCCTTCCTTCTACAATTATCACATGATAAAAGGACCTCACTACCAAGTTATCCAGATTTTTCTCTTTCTAGCAATCTTTTTAGAGGCCTTCTTTGATCTTTTAATTCTAATCCTTTTCTAATTAGGACTTCAGATTGTCTGATGAAGCCTATAAGTAGAATCATTTTCTCTTACAATCTTATCATGACTTGTTTTTCCTGTCTTCAGTTCATCATTAAGTAATTGAACTGTCTCGTTGGTTAACCTGTGCAGAAGCTGAGAAAGTTGTTGGCTGGGCTAAAAATCATTATTTATCATCTTGCTTGCATCCTGCCATTAAAGGAGACAGACTTTCCCTGCCACGTGAAAGGTAATTGATGTGTTATCGTGCTAAAGTCCCTCATCTTCTAGTTGATTGACATGCCTCTCTTTCCTTGTAGCCTTGAAGTTGCAATTGTCAGATTGAAAGAGCAGGAGGCTGTATCTCGGGAAACATCCCTAAATTTTAAGGCACGTACTCTCTTATATCTGTATTCTTATGCATATGCTGGAAAGTTTTGTTATTTGTTATTTCTGCCCAGTAGTCCTCAAACTGTTTGGTTGGATATGTCCTCTCTGACTTCTATCAGTTGCTATTGCAGAACCTTGCAAGGGATGACTATGAGAGAAACTTTGTCTCCGCAGTGGTGCCTCCTGGTGAAGTTGGTGTTAGGTTTGATGATGTAGGTGCTCTTGAAGATGTGAAAGATGCACTAAATGAACTTGTTATTCTCCCCATGAGGAGGCCAGAGCTTTTCTCTCGTGGAAATCTGTTGAGGGTAAGCATGTACTGGTGCTGTCATATTGTTGACAGCTTTGAAGTTTTGTCACTTCTTTTTCTTTCTGGGTTTTACTGCAAATGACTGTGATTATTGTCAGCCCTGCAAAGGAATTTTACTTTTTGGGCCTCCTGGAACTGGGAAGACACTTCTTGCCAAGGCACTGGCAACAGAAGCAGGGGCAAATTTTATAAGTATAACAGGTTCAACGATGACATCAAAGGTGTGGAAGCTACAAGTATTGATAAAAATTCTGTTCAGGCTAATTAGTTATTCTTTTTCTTACATTTGTAACTGGAGGTTCACTGTCAGTCTATTACATTGTTCATTTCACTGATGGTTGATAGTAGAACATTGAGCAGTATTGTACTTTGCATGATTCTCATGTCTTTAGAAATTCTAATTGCCAGTTGAGGTTTATGGTGTTGCCTCATTATTTTCCTCTCTAATAGTTTTTTATAGTGTTCCAACATTTGTCCTATCTCACATGATTTGCATGTCAATTCTAAATGCCAGTTGACGTTTTTGTTTTTGCCTCATCCAATTATTTCTAATAGTGCTCCCTGCGCAGATGAGGAAAATGTCTTCTGCCTTTCCTCTTATTTCCTTGTTGTCTCTCTCCTCCCCCCACCCCAATTTTTTCGCAGTCTTAGTAGAATTTGAAAGTTCACGATCCTGCAATTATATTTCCTGTCCTTTTTCAGATCTCCTCCTCCACTTGTAGTGTCTTGTGGTCGGTGATTTTCTTTTTGTTAATTGACCTTTTGTTCTTACAGTGGTTCGGAGATGCTGAGAAGCTAACAAAGGCCCTTTTTTCATTTGCTGGTAGGCTTGCACCTGTCATTATATTTGTTGATGAGGTGAGTCTCTTGTGATTATACTTCAGGCTTGCACCTGAAGTTGTCCTTACTAAACCAAAATTTTCTCTCGTGTTTATTCAGTAATACTTCCTTTCATTCTAATCATAGTTTCATAGCATGGGATTATTGTCCAGTCACAAGGAACCATTTGTTATTCGTAGATAATCTTACATGCTTACGACTACTGATGAACTCTAGGGTTTCCCCATAAGAAAATGAAACCATTCAATTTCCGATGCAAGAAGAAAATTACTGTCGATTGTAAGTTTTAGGAGTAAGCTTTCTGTAGCTTAGTAGGTGAGTTTTGGTACATCTCTGAGCCGTATTGTGAACTATGATATAGTCTATTAGTCGGATCTGTTTCTGCACAGCTCTTCATCTCCTTTTGAGGTCAAGTTAAACTGTCATAGTGTGATAACTCTCTCTGAAGATCAACAAAGTTGTGTCCATTTGCTCTCTTTTGTGACTTGTTTGTATAATGCACATGGAATGATGATATCATTCTCTGAAGCCCTACCTTTGTTCTTTTATACAAAGTGATGGATGAAATACAGGATTCAAATTAGCAACTTACATATAGAGTTATGTGGAGTTCGATCTATAATTGCAAAAGTACAAGAAATGAAGTTACTGCTAGTTTACTTTTAGATCGTTATTGTTGTGGTCTTATGATATTTCACCATAAGTCAATTTCGATTTTGATACGCATTTTACAATTGAGGCTTTGATGTTCAAGTCAACTGAGTAAAGTTTTCTCTCGTTTGAAGAATCTTTAAATTATTGTTTTCAGTATTGTTTGCAACTCGCACCTTTTCATATGTGAAGTATAGTTAGCTAATCCTGATTTAAATCCTATAAGATATAATATCGTGTCGGAGGGAGAAATGAGAGGGCAGTAGGATGTTTAACCTAAGGAAGGACATTACGAATATGGGTGTTATGTAGGATGCGACTAGATAGAATATAATGACATAAAAATGATCTGTCTAGCGAACCTCACTTTGTGGAGAAAAGGCTTAGTTAGTGTTTGCAGCACAATTGTCACCGTATTGTGAAACTGATTTCTACTTATGCTTTCAGTAATATATCAATTTCCAATCTGTAGTGGTCTTTCTTCAATTGAATGTGTTATTCTGTCATATAGGTGGACAGCTTGCTTGGTGCTCGTGGTGGTGCTTATGAACACGAAGCTACTAGAAGAATGAGAAATGAATTCATGGCAGCTTGGGATGGATTGAGGTCTAAAGACAGCGAAAGAATCCTCATCCTTGGGGCAACAAATCGGCCATTTGACCTTGACGATGCTGTTATCCGGCGTTTACCGAGAAGGTAGATTTACTCACAAAATAGTTGGGGACCATTTATTCGATAGCTTGGTTGTTTGCAAGTCCAATTAATTTCTCTTTTCACTTTTGAGTTACACATGGCTTACGATTTCACATTTCAAGTCTCCTTCCAGCATAAGCGGAATCTAACCTTGCGCTTTTCTTTTTGCCACATCCTATCATATGCTTTTCATTGGTAAATTATGAAGTTTTTTCTTTGCCATATGTGAGAAGAAGTACTTATTCCATAAATAAGGCCAGAGTGATTATAACACAATGCCGGTTCATGCTCCAATCTTTTCACAGCTGATATTACCTGTATCCAAGTATTTGGTGCTTGATGAACTCAGTTAATGTGGTGGAGAGAGTCAAAAGGACATATCTGACAAGTTTATGTTGGTTTCTCTCAGATTATACGTAGATCTACCTGATGCTGAAAACCGTAAGAAGATTTTGAAGATAATTCTTGGGCAAGAGAATCTAGAACCTGCTTTTGAGATTGACAAGCTTGCAAGCATGACTGAGGGTTACTCTGGGAGTGATTTAAAGGTAATGTTCTGTTCTCGCCTTCTAATAGGTTGTTGCATCTCTTACGCATCTAATGCATCTACTTTGCAGAACCTTTGTATCGCTGCTGCCTATAGGCCTGTTCAAGAACTTCTGGAGGAAGAAAAGAAGGTAATACTGCTCTGTTGTTTTACAACCTACATTCTCTACCTTTGAATGGTTCATGTGCATTATGTTGTTTTTGCAACACTTTAAATGAGTGCATCCTGTTTCTGCAACCTTGAACTCTGCCCGATGGCTGAGGTTGTGTGCGGATGCTCTAAGTTTGTCATTCTTGCAAGTATATCTCTTTCTTTCTTTCTCTCTCACACACACATGCAATATCATAGTGCCCATGCCCTGATCTACAGAGGGAAGAGAAACTGGCCTTTTATTGGAGTGATTATACGGTATACTCTTTTTTTGCATATGGCTTCATGGTAGATTGGAATTTACGAATAACACAGCTTGTGAAAGAGTTATTGTAAAGCAGGAACTACATAATTATTAGTAATTCACCCGTATCAGTGTCTATTTAGTAATGGAGAGAATGGTGAGTTTTAATATTTGTTCATGATCAATGTGTCTACTTGTCATTTCTCTTGTTGGAGCACCTGAAACTTTATCATATGGTCCATATGCATACTTCATTGCTTTAGCACTCTGTAATTTCCATTTGTCTCTGCTTCTCTATTTAACCTCACATATTTTTCACCAGGGAAGCAAAAATTCATCTCCAACCCCAAGGCCACTTTATTTGGATGATTTCCTACAGTCAAAAAGCAAGGTAGCTAATCTTATCTCGCTATTTCCCATCCCATTTTTAGTTACACTCGGTAATCAAAGTATGCATGTATAGTATTTGCATGCCTTTTTTTTTTCCTGCAGAATGAGCTTTTTCTTTATTCTGATCTAAAAATGTTGAAATCTTGCTGGATATGCAGGTGGCTCCATCGGTTGCTTATGATGCTGCGAGCATGAATGAGCTCAGAAAGTGGAACGAACAGTACGGAGAAGGAGGAAGCCGGAGAAAATCACCATTTGGTTTCTAGGAAGAACAACATAACAGGTTACTAATGCAATTTTTCTGATTTTTTACCCTTTTTCATTGGAAGTGTCCTCCCAGTTACAGTGTTGCTTCCAGTCTCAAGAGACCTCAGAATTAAATCCCTTCTGAGATGGTGAGCGGAGAAGTTTTTGTGTCATGTAGTTATAGCTGTTCTTCTTTGTTAGCACTGGAATTAGGGCATGTACATTAAATCATTTCTACTTTTTAGTTGTTAGCAATCTTAATTCTTCACCGATATAGATAATAAGAGGACAGATTTCGAAGAGTATTCTGATGCCCGAATCGTTTCAGAAAGGAATTGTCATCTAAAATGGTTTCCATTCTTCATCCTTCTCTTGCGGCCTTGAAATGATATTGCCTTTTCCATGTGTTCATCTCTTTGGATCGATGCATCTTGGCCGGGCCATCGAAACATATCTCTTGTTGTCCGTTGATGCATAAGATAGTTTCTTGGGTGTGGGTGTCATGTTGTGTATTCGGAGTCTTAGAAGGATCCAAGACAACAGTTGATTCGGACAGATGATGAACAGCATTGTATCTCGGTATCTCGGATTCAAATGGGCAACCCCAAAGATTGATAAAAGCAATGGTTTCATTGAAGTCATCATCGCACTAAGAATTACGGCAAAGCAGTTAATGAATAGACCTGTTAAACGGGTGGGTCAGGTCGGGTTTGGGTCAGGTCATAAATGGTCCGACCCAAATTGACTCATTAACCCGTTTATGATCCATTTATTCATAGTGTAAATATCTCGACCCATACTCAATCCATACCCGACCTAAATCATATTATTAAAACACTTTTATATTTAACATAATTTAGAAATACTTGTTTCTTATGATTTTTTTTAAAATTATACTGCTAAAATATTTTATGCAATACAAAGCTAGTAAAAATTTTTTATAATTTTTTTTAAAATTGAGGTTCTGTTTGTTTTACGAAAAATACGACATTTTTAGAAAATATTTTCCATAAAGTCATTATATAAGAAAATAAAAATAATTAATATTTTTTCATTTTTTTAAATCAAAATTTTAATTATTTTTATTTTTATTTTCACGAAGTTTGATCATGCCACTTTGCAAGCGACGACCATGTTCCTCTAACCAAAGTAGCATGGCATCCTGCCGCAGATTAGCATTTCTGTCATGCACCGAACTTATCAATGCATTTGGAACACATGGCATCATTTCTCCATCAATAGGAAGATTCCTAGTGCCAACACGAAGTTGACCATCTATACAGTTGAGGAAAAACAGCTTCTCTCCAGATGTGCAAGAAGCAGCCACGACTATGCAGTTGGATCTGCTCGAAAATCCAAGGTGCTGTATGATATGATTCGTCTCCAGAATCACCAGTTTTAAAGGTAACAAGTGCACATTTACCAAGTGATTATAAAAAGAATATCCACCAATAATGCCCAGGGAACCGCCAAGCGTACTACTTGTGAAATCGCTGTCGGCAAAATCTTGACCATCACGAAAACGATAGAGTATCCTCGTCGGGAGAGGTAACTTTACTCTTAACACGCTCTCCAACTCTTGAATATTAGCTTCGGACGCGCCCTTTTTGAGAGTGGCCGCAGCCTTAGGGAAATTCGTCAACAACCTTGAGGTCGCCGAAATCGGGCGAGCTTGAGGCTCGCCATATCTGCGAGGCTCGAGCCTCGCCCGAGGCCAGGGAGCTCGAGCTTCACCGGCCTCCGGTGAGGTCGTCCCGCCCCAGTGGCCAATCGCCATGGCTGACCATCGGCCGAAATAAAAAAAAAAAGAAAAAGAAAGAAGAGAAAATAAAAAATAAAAAAGAAAAGAAAAAGAGAAAAAAATAATTCAATTTCAATTTTTTAAAACATTTTTGTAAAGAGAGAGAGTGTGTGTGAATGGGTCTAGTAGGTGGGTTGGACATGGGTTCCAAACTCAATCCATTTAGACCCATTTATCTTTAAGCTTTAAAATTTAAAACCCATTTAAGGTTAACTCTTTAAAATTAAAGTGACCCATATATGACCCATTTATTTTTAAATGGGTCATATATGCGTTTAAGACCCATTTTGACACCTTTATTGATGAATGTCTTCGTGGTGGACTTGTGCTGCTACTATTTGCTTACTTGCAATAACATATGTCGTCTACACCCTATGGGGCAAAAGCAATCGCACGATGAGCCAAGAAGTCTTTAGGACCAGTAGTTAAGAATAGTGAATTGCTATTCTCGTCAGTAGCATTTAAGTAGCTGGGCCAACCATATGCTTTGACCTACATTAAATGCCAGTGAAGTAGACGAGCCAACCATATGTTTCGACCTTACGTTAAATGCATATCGACCCACCGTTCACTAGTGCCTAAATCTGTTTATACAGATAGGATGAACTAGAACGTGAAAGTTAGAAAAAAAAATGAAATGGTGACGCAGAATTAGTGTCTCCATAAGAAGCAATGAACAAGGCACGGTTGGTAGTCCAAAAAAAAAGAAAACAATATCTTACATACAAGTTTTTGGCACAAATTTTTTTTTTGATTTTTTTTGATAACCCAGGGAACCCCCGCACGGCCGATAGCCGAGGAGTAAACCCTGGGGGAGACACGTGCTAGCCATCACACACGTGCCACCGGTTAAGTCACCCTGCAGCACCCGGGATTCGAACACTCAACCTTTTGCGAGAGGAAGAGTGCGCGCTCCAGCAGCGCCACCTAGGCGGGTGGTAGTTTTTGGCACAATTTATAAGGCCTAATTCCAAAAAGATGCTCCAGCTTTACTTTGAGCGATAATTCTGACCCCCGAACAATTTGAAAATTTTACATTACGGGGTCTAGATTTGAGATTTGAATAAAAGTTGGTGCTTTTTATTGAGACAAAAAAAAGTTCGGGCCAAAATTGTCACTGAACGTAAAGTTAGTGTTTTTTTTTTTAATGAGCCCCAATTTGTAAGGACCAGCGAAGGGAAAAACGTTTATGTGGTCAATGCAAAGCTGAACATAAATATTCGGTAAGACCATTAATTACTTTTGGGTCACTTCCCCTCTACCGTCCTAGTCGTCACGAGTTTATGGGCGTTCAAAACGAACTGCAAGCCTGAAAATTGGACCGGCCTGATTGAACCCTCGGAAGGAACGGAAAAGACAAATCTTTATAAACCATTTTTTCTCGGGATAAAAGATTTTGCTTTTCGTAAATTCATATATTTTTAGCCAAAATAACCTTCATCCAAGCAAATTGATCGAAAAAGCATTGAGAAAATGATGGCGAAGTATCTTTAACAACCGTCGATGCTGGCATCCACTCCTCAATGAACTCCTTTGATAATCGACTTGACCCTAATGAATTCCTTGCCTTGATTAGTAACCAATACCATCTTCAAAAGTCAGAGGCTTTCAATGCAATCGCATGCGTAGGGAAACGCGAGCAGCATATCAAAGTGTGTATGCCCCTAATTAAACTAGGTAAAAATGGGGTGCTAGTTGTCAAAGCATATGACCAACAATCTTTGGCCATGTCTTGGAGACCATCCACGTATGATGAGATAATTACCAAAAAAAAGTAGCATGGAGACCAAATTAGTTCTCAACTTTTTAATTTGGCCAATTTTTTTTTGTTCATGCAATTTGGCCAATTTAATCATGAACCTTTTTGACGATTTGTCAATGTAGTCATTTTGTCCAATTTTGATTGGAAAATTGCAGAAGTGGACGATTTTTTGAAAAAAAATTTTAAAATTTAAAATTTTCTTAGTTTTCTTGATTTTCCTTTTTTTTTTTTGTTTATTTTGGATTTTCCCAACGAAGGATTAAAAAAAGAAAAGAAAGAAAGAAAAAAAAAGGGAAAAATAGAGAAAATTTTCAAATTTTTTTTTTTTTGCAAAAGCTGTCTACATTAGCATCGAGCATGTCACGTAAGATGGCCGACGTCTAAATCAATAATTTCCAAATTAACCGGAAGTACTACGATGACAAATCATCAAAAAGGTTCAGGACAAAATCGAAAAGTTTAGGACTGAATCGGCAGCTGCAAAATTGACTTAGGACTTTTTTAGTAATTTTATGACCACACTTAGAATTGACATATGATCACCATGAAGTCAAGTAGGAATTATTTCAACCAATAACCTTACTATATATTTGTTTCAGCCAAAATTACGTGTGAAGAGAAGATCATGCATCTCAGCGGTGTTTTTTCCAAAGAAACAATGGCGACAAAGAAGGGTCATTTGACAACTCAGGCTAGACGCAGTTGATTCGAGGTGTTGGGAGATTTCTAGGGAATATTAACAAAAAAGTCATAAACTTATTGCACATGAACGCTGACCGTCCTACATGGTCCTATGTTACATGAGCGTGGGCACAATTACAATAGATTTATGACTATTTTGGTAGTTATTTTTTGAGATTTTTAATGCAAGAATTGGAGATCATGCATTGAATAACATCAACCATGTACGAACTGCTCTGCGTCAGAAGGGATTTACCCATGCAATCAAGAGAACTCAGAGTTAAATCCCTGGATTATCAAATAGAAGAAAGTTATTCGACATACATTGTGATCGCCTTGAATTACCCATGCAATCAAAGTTGTTGGTGTAAAAGGAAATAACTCTCCGGCGCAGCAAGAGGAACTATAATACTCGCTTTTCATCGTAAAATGACTATTTAAAGTAAAGAAAAATTATTATTAAATATTTTTTGGTTGAACAATGCATATTTGTACAACCATAATGGACCGATCTATATTCTCTTAAATGCATGCGATGATACCATACTTCCGAGCCAAGATGAAGCGTAGATTCTATCTCTCAGGCACGCCAGTCAGACCTAGCGGGATCTCCGACGTCGATTCTGTGATGACGTGTCCGACGTCGATTGGCGGATGGCCTCCTGGGCCATCGTTGCGGTTGCCCTAGAAACACTCTCGTCCATGAATCCTTTGTTGGTTCCGTCTCTCTTTCTTGCACCTGGTTTCCTCGGCTGGCTATGATTGAATCTCAACCTTGTTTCCAGGACGGATTCTCATTCGAATTCCGATGCCAACTCAATCTCGCTCACCGTCTAATTCTAGGGTTTCTCTCTCTCTCTCTGGGCAATGTCTGTTGTGCCATAGAAGTCTATAAAAAGACCACCCACTGCAACAAAGAGAATCTCGCGCCCAGGTATATAGAAAGAGGGAGGAAGAGAGGGAGAGAGGGGGGGAGCTGGGGTTAGGTTTTCTGGAGGAGCTTTGCTTGCTTTCTTTGGGTCATCATGGAGAGGAGGCCGGGGCGACATGCGGAGGAGAGCGGCGGCGAACAACGGGACTGGGAGGCGCTGGAGACGATGGCGGAGAGAGCTGACGAGAAGGTCGTGGTGGAGGAGGCTTTCAAGAACACGGAGGTGCCGCCGTGGAGGCAGCAGCTGACGGTGAGGGCCTTGGTCACGGGGCTCCTCCTCAGCCTCGTCTTCAACTTCATCGTGTGCAAGCTCAACCTCACCACCGGCGTCATTCCGTCGCTGAACGTGGCCGCGGGACTGCTAGGGTTCGCGATGGTCAAGTCCTGGACCAGCCTCCTCGAGCAGTGCGGGCTCCTGAAGCAGCCCTTCACGCGGCAGGAGAACACCGTGATCCAGACGTGCGTCGTGGCCTCCTCGGGGATCGCATTTAGCAGTACGTTTCGTTCATTCATTCCCTACGCTAGACGTGCATATTCGCAGATTCATACCAACGCATGCGCATCTCGATCTTTGACTTGTTTTCTCATGCACTTCGTCGTGGTCAGTATCGTCGTTTCAATGATCTTGCATACAGTTTCTCAAATACTACATTTTCCTTTTATTGTATTAAAAAATTAGACTTCTTCAACTACAACCTTCCCATTCAAATAGTTTCCATGTGGGTCCTTTTCGCATGCGATTTCAATTTACCTTTTACGTAATCGATTTTTGCTGATGATGTTAATTAGTCAACTACAGAATTGAATCTCCCATACTATTTAGAACTCTTTCCTTTGCGATTCATCATCCAAGCGTTTCCTGTATTGAAGTTCTGACGCCCATGTGAAAAAAAAATGTGTTTTGAGAGATCATCTGCGCACCAGATGAATTAAATATCTATAGTGTTCTAGAGTAATTTTGGAAGGGTAATTACGTTGTTCATTTATTGCTGATCTTACACAAGCAACGTTGCGAACCTAAAACCAATCTAGAAATTTGTTTTTCTAAGTGATCGTGTGGTGAACTGAATATTTACCAAACCCGATTTCGCAAACTATGGTCTTTTTAACATCCGTAGCATTGCCCATCACATATGATCTCATAGGAGACGCTTTCTAACAAGACATATACACGCTAAAAATGCCAATAACAGGTGGGACGGCAAGCTATCTGTTGGGAATGAGCGCGCACATAGCGGCGCAAGCAGATGGAGGGAACACGCCAGCCAACGTGAAGAACCTCTCGCTCGGTTGGATGATAGGCTTCCTCTTCACTGTCAGCTTTGTCGGCTTGTTCTCCATCCTTGCCCTAAGAAAGGTATTGTTGTTGCCTTCGTCACATCGAGAGATTTGTCTATCATCATGTGTGATTATCTAAACGGGAAATGCTAACGAGCGTTCCATGAAACGCTTATAATCTCGAGTTATCACTTTAACCCTTGTGGACGATGTAAATGGGTGTTCATTCACTGTCTCTCTTTGAGATTCATGGATTCGTTTTGCCACAAACAGGTGATGATCATGAAGTACAGACTTACGTACCCCAGCGGAACGGCCACTGCTTTCCTCATAAACAGCTTTCACACCCCTAAAGGGGCCAAGTTGGCCAAGTACTTCTCTTTCAACTTGAACTTTTTCTATCAGCATGTTTAGCCACTGCACGAATATGCACGGTATTAGCAAAAAAAAAGAATTCACCCTTCCTAATTCTAAGCGAAATTGTAATTTAATTTGGTTCATGCTGCTCTGAAACACAGGAAGCAAGTAGTTATGCTCTTCAAGACCTTCTGTCTGAGCTTTTTCTGGGCATTCTTCCAGTGGTTCTTCGCCGTTGCTGACGGATGCGGATTCAGCAGCTTTCCGACCTTTGGTCTCCAAGCTTATAAGCAAAGGTCTCTAACATCATAATTCATCCTAACGTCCCAGTAATACGTAAAGAGACTAATTTTCCTTCGATGAATAATTTTCGTGAGACTCAGGCTTTACCCGTAACTTTCTCTCCGTAGGTTTTACTTTGATTTTTCGGCGACCTATGTTGGCGTGGGAATGATATGCCCGTACATGGTAAACATATCTTTGCTCATCGGCGCTGTCCTATCGTGGGGAATCATGTGGCCTCTCATCGAGACAAAGAAAGGCGATTGGTACAGCGCCGATCTCTCCGCGAGCAGCCTCCATGGCATTCAGGGATACAGGGTAACTTTCACTACCCTCCATTACACATTTGAATTTCCTAAAAACATCTGAACCTCTAAATTAAGCTTGATTAGATGTTGAACAGACCACTCATGAAACTTCGTTTTTTATTTTGTCCACCTAAAGTAAACCAAACAGCTAGGTATGGTTTTATATGAAAATGAACTTTCACCATCACTGAGTTCTTAACCAAACTTACTGAAAATTCTCTTACCGTATTTGGATTGATCTTCACAGGTTTTTCTCGCCATCGCAATGATGCTTGGGGATGGCCTCTTCCATGTGGTGCTCATGCTGATCAAAACCACAGGCAGTCTCATTGCAAAATCCAAGAAGGAATCATCCTCCATCACCCCTGATGACATCGACCTGTCAACTGCCGACTACAATGATGAACGGCGAACTCTATACTTCCTGAAGGACCAGATCCCAAGCTGGGTTGCCTTTGGCGGATACGTTGGCCTCGCGGTCATATCCACCATAGTCTTACCCTTCATCTTCCCCCAGCTAAAGTTCTACCATCTTCTGGTTGCCTATGCCATCGCACCCGTCCTCGCCTTCTGCAACGCCTACGGTTGTGGCCTCACTGACTGGTCCCTTGCCTCAAACTATGGCAAGTTCGCGATCATCATCTTCAGCGCGTGGGTCGGCATGGATCACGGGGGCGTGATTGCAGGCCTCGCGTCATGTGGCGTCATGATGAACATTGTTTCCACAGCTTCCGATCTCATGCAAGACTTCAAGACCGGGTACCTGACCCTGTCGTCGCCGCGCTCGATGTTCTTCAGTCAGGTGTATGGGACCGCGATCGGCTGTGTGATGACACCCCTGGTGTTCTGGTTCTTCTACAAGGCCTATCCGATTGGCGATCCCTCAGGCTCGTTCCCCGCGCCATATGCCCTGATGTACAGAGGCATTGCCCTCTTGGGCGTGCAGGGTGTATCTTCCCTCCCCAAAAACTGCCTCAACCTCGCCATACTCTGCTTCATTGTCGCAATCGTCCTGAACCTGATTAAAGAGCTCTTGCAACATTTCGAGAAGAAGCACCGGATCTACAGATTCATCCCGAGCGCCATGTGCATGGCGATTCCATTCTACCTTGGCAGTTACTTCGCGATCGACATGTGCGTGGGTAGCTTGATACTCTACCTCTGGGAGAGGAGCAACAGGCAGAAGGCCAAGGACTTTGGGCCCGCGGTCGCATCTGG
Source organism: Syzygium syzygioides (assembly GCA_031216285.1). Classification (NCBI taxonomy): domain Eukaryota; kingdom Viridiplantae; phylum Streptophyta; class Magnoliopsida; order Myrtales; family Myrtaceae; genus Syzygium; species Syzygium syzygioides. Next base: position 34,164,119 of record CM062248.1, on the reverse strand, counting down.
CTTGATTTGTGGCGATTCATTGTGGGGGGTTCCGGCCGCCATCCTATCCCTTGCCGGAGTGCAAGCCCCTATCTGCATGAAGTTCCTGTCCGCGGCCGTCAACCAGAAAGTTGACAACTTCTTGGACGGGTCTTAATTATTCACTCTCGCTCGATTACAAGTCTGTAAATACCTTTGATCTTTCCGCCCATTTTAATTAGACTTGTATGCAAGAATCCTTTTAGATGCTTTGTGACAATTTAAACTACATTATCGACGGGCCTTGGTTGTTTTAGGAACGTGTTTGTGTCACTGGTGTTTCTGGGTTCTGCTTTTGCCTCCTTATTGTTCTCCATCCGGACGGATATCCTTACCTTCGTGTACTTTTGCGTATGTGGATATTGAATTTACGTGTGCCATTATTAGACATATAGATATCAATTCATTATTAAAAAAACTGCCAGCTAAAATTGATTTACCACAAGTGCACCAGTGAGGAGTGGGCTTTTGGAAAGTGTGAACCGATACCATTAACTTAGAAAAGGCCAACAGTTCGTTTCAGTGCAAAGGTAAGGAAACTCGTGGGAAAACAATTGCAACCATTCGCCGAATCTTATAGTCGAATCGAACCATGGCCGTTTAGGATAGGTACTTGGGACAAATATAAGTCATTCAGTCTTCGTATGTTCAATTTCAGCTCTGAAGAACCATGAAATAGACATAGCAGCTGACAAACAGCATCGCTGGTTATAAATCTAAAATTAATGGTAACTGAAAGGAGAGATAGGACGACAAAGGCATTCATTGCAAGATGATTCCTAAATAGACATCTTCAGCAGTGGAATATGGGAGAAAAACACTCTTGATCGTGACACGAGAGAGTTTTTCTTTTTTTTTCACATCCTGTCTCATATTCTATGTTTCTTCCGAGAACTCCGGAAAATCGGCAAATATCTCGAGAAAGAGTAGGGACAACCGAAAAAACGCACGAGGTTTCGACAATCTCTCTCCCCAGACCCACCACCTGTCCCTGAACTTAGATGGCTTAAATACGTTTGCCCTTCATAGATATAACATAGTTGTTGCCATAAAAGGACAGCGAGGCCTATCTGAACAGAGACACTAGAAACAATTAAGTACACAAGAATAATGCCCCTGGTTGATAGTAGCATAGCGGAACCTAACAAAGCAAGAGATAGTTCTCTGACCACTCTTGAAGCGGAACCGCTGCCGAATGTGTGTGGACGACCAAGAGATGTAAACCTCGGTGGTGGCCAGATATGCCGCCCTGCATAAGAACACATAATCGCGACGTACATGGTGCTGATTAGAGTCAAGATGAGGAAGATAATAAAGTGCCGATGGTTTGTTGCTCCGACACAGTTCCCTATCTGCAAGACACAGAAAATAAAAGTATCAGCTACAAATGCAATAAAAAAAAAAGGAAAAAAGAAAAGGGAAGGAAAATCATACTATGACTAGTTTTTATCTACTCTAAAGAAATAAGTGATTGACCTCACAGACGCACAGGTTATGCTAGAGAAGAAATTCTTACTGCAGGCAAGTCAAGGTCCCCCAATTAACAAAGAAAGCAACAGCAATCAACAATTCGAAAGTGAGCTAATTTAATTTGGTATCAAGTCGATGGGGTTTTAGGAGAACGTATAATCACAAAGTGAAAATTACCAATTCTTCCCCCACCTGAAGTACAAAAAAGAAGAAAAGAAATAAAGAAAACCAATAGTTCTTTTTTGGTGAGGCTATAGGGGCTGCTTCAGGCTAGTTAAATTTATGTCACTGAACTGCAGTGCACTTTAATCAAATTAAAAAACAGCTATGGGGTATCGAAAGGAGTAATTTCAAGAAAAGAAGATGCCGGAAACTTACAAATGGGCAGTGATGATCCATGTCCTCTATACACATTCCGCATGAACGACAATGATGAGTTCTTGGCGACTTTGGCTTACAACAATAAAGACAGAACGTAAAGTCCTGAAGGTGTCGCTTCCCCACCAGTGGATAGCTGCCCCACTGTATATTTGGAGGTCTGCCCGCACAGCGAAATGCAGCAAGGCCAAAGGTTGTAAAGGTACTTACTGCCAAGACTGCAGTTACAAGGGAGTGGAAGATGCCACAGAAATTGCTGATGGAGAAAACAACAGGGTAAACTGCCCAAACTCCACCGCCTGAAAAACAAGTGACATAAAACAAGTGCCAAGACTTATCAGACTATGTATGTTCATGTTCAACAATAGTGCTAAAAATACCTAAAATGTCTTTTACAAGAGTAACAAAGACAAAAAAATAAAAACATTTCAATGAACACCATTTGAGATAACATGCTGGAAGCATATCTAATGTCATTCTATTATTATGGCCACATTGAAAAGCTCAGATACTGATTGTTCTGCTCTGTCTATCTATGCACTGCAAACAAAGCTGAACATAGTCCACTAAGCCTAACTAATTATAGTCTGTCAAGATACAGAATCCGCCTCTAAGAACAAATTTCTGGCAACAAGATGGTTTCAATCACCATCTTGCTTTCTCTTCAAATTTCCAAGTCCTAAAAGGATTATTAGCTACTGATGAGGCATTCTTTGTATATAAAATAGAGTCTCAACACTTATCATCCTTCTACCAGAAAAATAGTCCTAGGAGTTTAAGTGCATACTTGCATTTTGCAGACAAAGTGAAGCATGACTACTAGTAGTATAAAGCAACACAAGAAGGAAAGACTACTCTACTAGAAAGAGAAAGCTGGTTCAGCAACTTACACAGTATGAAGAGCATAAACAATGACACAACACTAACAAAGCACCGGTCACGCCAGCGTCTCCACCACAGGGACTTATCTTTTCGTTTCTGTGCATGTTCATTTGTTATGGCTCCACACCAACCACACTTGAAAACAGGTGCGTTGGACGGTAAAAGAAGGCGAAGTCCACAACCCCAACATGTTCTCTCATTTTCCTCCCTGACTGTGGCTTCAACATGCTCCTTTACGAAAAAGCAGGACATGAATCCAATGTGTGCATATAACCACTTTAAGGTTTAGATCAAAACACAAGGGAATGTGATCATTGACAACACCAATGGATTTCTTGCTTCACAGACGAGAACAAAATCTTAAATGGCTCATGATATTCTTATTGTGTCATCCTAAAACATCATAAAAACTACTCAAATGATTAAACTGACAAGTCTACTCGCTGAGTGATACGTTGATTTTTGTATCAAATACAGGTCTCCTTTAAATCTTCCATCAAATGGGGAAAAAATGTCTGTGACTTGAATCTTGTCTGATCCCAATAAAACAATCTCATTTGTAGATTCACAAAAAAAAAAAAAAAAAAGGCATCGATGTCCTGATTTCATGCAAATCGCATTCATCTGCAATCAACAAATGGCATTAGTAACTAGAGCAAGCTGAAAAACCATAAAGCTCTGAGTTGAGCCTCCAACTTCTTTCTGAGCCACTTCCTCAATGGCTTCTCTCTCCACCAAAACTTAAAAGTCAATGCACTCGAAACATGGTCATCCTACATAGTTCGATCCTAAAGCATCGCGACCAAGAATCTTTTGTCAAGCGCCGCTACGAAGTCTCCACGGAATTCACTACCGGAATCGATCTTCAAGAAACGCCTACCGACGGCACTCAAATCGCAGATCAACATCACAAAAAGAATTTCCTCTTCATGAACGCTCAAAAACAAACCCCCAACAAAACTACGGCAAGTAGATTACGGCTAAAATGAGCCTCATCAAGCTCGCTCCTCACCATCGCATAATCCTCGCACGAGCGATGAGCAACAATGAAGCAACGAAAACGAACACGCAACCAAAGAATCCACGGCCAAACCTCCTATAAACCACGGGATCAAAAAAACCGAAAAAATCACAACCGGAGGAGCTATTGCTAGCGCGGAACAAAAACCGAGCGGCGGCGACGACGACGACGAAGAAAGCGAAACAGGAGCCGAAGCGGAGGATGCACGCACCACAGCCAAGTCAATCATGCTGCGCAACCGCCTCGCGGAACGAAAGGACGGAGCAGGAGCCTCGCTCGCGTTTCCCGACGTCGCGGTCCGGATGGCGACGGCCGTCGGGGGATCAGCCTCGACGAGTCCGTCTTCCGCCTTCTCCTCCGCCGCAGCGCCTCCGCGAGCGAGGGAGGGAGAGAGAGAGAGAGAGAGAGAGGAAGTTGATGATGGTGCGACGGCGAGTCTGCGAAAGCCTGCGACGAATTGGCTGGTGGTGCCCCGTCGAACCGGACTCGGGCCTCAGAAGTCCGGAAAATTCTCTCTTTGACGGCGCTATTTCCAAGCTATTTCCACTGGACCAACGCTTTTTATTTTATTTTATTTTATTTGTCACGTCGACGGATCAAAATTACGCTTTAACCACAAAATTCGATTCGACATCAATGGTCAACAGTCAACGTTATACCTCTCTCTTCCATCGACTCTCACCGTATCTCCCCTTCCATCGCCGTGTCTTTGTCAAGTTTCGTGAAGGAAAAGTCAACTTCGTGCAGGTCCGTCGACCTCTCGTTGCAATTACATCGGGCCTCGGGCAAACGCGGATTAACTCCCAGTTTCCTGCTTCGTTTTGCATCCTCTTTTCCCTTCTTGCAGTCTTCTTACAGTACCCCACGAGCGCTGCAGATATATGTTCATGGCAGGCGCGCCGAAGCCACTCAAAGGATGCGCATCGAGCTGTTATCGACCCGAGTTCGTTGGCAGTGCTGTTCTCAATCTAATTGCCACAGTGCACGCCCTTCTGGTTCAGCTCGTTTTACGGTGCTGCTGCAGGGGATGGATCAAAGAATGCTTGTAATGATTCGGGCTTTTTCGTCCGCGAATGATATGAAGTGATGAGTGAAATGCTGACAAAGTTTTTAAGTTTGTCGAGAGTAATGCCGTTGCATTGCAATGGTCTATCTGGTGCAATGAGCTTGATGACTTACACTGGTGTCCCCAATTGGCACTTCATATTCTTTAACCTTAAGCCAGCTTGGACAGTCTTAATGCTTCATTTTGTAGCACTTGCATAAATGACAGCAAAAATGTCAATCAATTGACAAAAATGTATCAAACAAAAAGTTACAATTACACCGGTTCAATATCAATTCGGCTGCATTTGCTTTCTAAGGTTTCCGAGAGGGCCCCGAACTTTCTTTTCCACCTGCTCTTCCCCGCAACTGCAACTGCCGTTGTTCAGATTCGTACCGCATTGGAGGCACAGGCCCTTGCAATTAGGATTGCACACGGCGCTTAAGGTGATCTCCAGGTGCACCAAGTCCCTCACGTGCTTCGAGATGTCGATTTCCTTCTCTTCGGGAGGAAAATACAGCCGATCCTCCAGGTCGATAGAAGCCTCGTCCTCAGCGTCTCCTTCCTCATCAGTTGGGAATGGTTTGGACTTGTCTTCTCCAAAGATGACCCCCATGTCGATAAGTTCAGGCTCTTCAATGGGATCTTGAGTCAACAAAAGTGAGAAATTGGTGTATATGCAGTCAGCGGCAGGCTCGCCGCACCTATAGAGTCCAATGAAAAAAACATAATTAGGCTCTGCAGTAACCAACGCAAGTGAAAGCACACCATTCATCCTTCGTTTTCTTTTTGACTAAAATCACTTTACAGAATCTGCAGTATTACATCGAACACAATGTCGATTCCATTTCACATGGTCTTCTCTATAGCCAATATGACACTAAAATATACAGAGAAAGAAAAATTGCAAGGTGAAACAGCTTCAAGAGCATCCGCACATGAACTCATGTACAGCTGTGATATTTTTGCATTCTCCTATCCGTTTTTTTCACGTTGATTGTATGTACTCAATGACCCAGGCTATTTGGTTTATAAAATGCTCCCACTGAGCACTAAAGTTATTCATGTCATCAATGGGATTATTATCTTCTATAAAGCAAGTTGACTATGAGTGTCAGCAGCTAAGGACAACAGGCACATCCTCGAATGAACATGACTCTTCGACAGTTCCATATAACCTCAAAAGTTCCCAAGCAAACTGAGAAATGCTTAACGAGACTGACTAATATTTCTTCCCGGCAGATAAAATCTATGTACTTATCTAGTCCCAGGAAGTCAGCCAAATCTGGGATGTATTTCCAAAATTTTAATCCCGAGATTACCACAGATGCACAAAATAAGGAAATTGAAAGGAGAATCAAGCAAAGCTTGATTTAAATCTAATGTTACTGGCAATGGAGGAAATCACTTTTCTGGACTAAGCATGCTCAAGAAAAGAGATTCCTTCATTTTAAGAGCCTCGCTGAAGCTTCCTCCATCCACAAGACAGAAGCTCAGAGCAAGTGGCAAAGGGTCATGTTTGAAGAAAAATAATACACAAAGGCTGTATGCAAGGCCACAAAGGTTCCAGTATGGAATGAAAATAGGAAGAGCACGGTACAGATAGACTTACTTAACTTGATAAAAGATCAAGTGTTTATTTAGCTATTTTCTCCACCAAATACATCTTAAGATAATGGACTGACTGGGACAGGATTATGACAAATGCTAGATGGTACTGTCTCAATCCTTGGATTTACTCCCAAAAAAAAAAACAATCATTCCAATGAATAATTGGACTTAGGATGTGAACTGCTTGAAGAAATGATGATATTGCATAGGAAATGCAAGAGAGGATTTAGAATGGTCAAGTAAGAAAATAAAAACGAAAGTACCTGTTACAACCAAGAGTGATGACAGTTCTTATTATCCCGTCGAGCCTCAACTTTTGCTTCTTCCTACTGACGTCAATTGATATCTGTACCGGTGTTCCGTGAGGATAATCCTTCACCGCCTTGGTCACACGTATACCCATTGCTGAGGCCCTAGATTTGGATAACTCTGTTGAAAGCTTCTTTAACCCAAGCCTCTCTAGGGTGGTACAGTATTCTACATGTGAAACTGAAGAATTTCTCCTATAAACAACAGCACCTTCCCATGGAGAGTCCACATCCTCATTGCCATCCAGGTCTTGGTCCCCCCAATCAAAAAATAAAGTATCATCACTAGCGAAGGACTGAGAACTGCAATCTCTCGGAGCACCCTTTGAACTGTCTGAAGGTGGGCGTGTGAAAACTCTGTGCATACGCCCGGTAACACCGGATGAAGCTTTGTGACAAGCAGGAACTCTTATGACGGAAGAAGCATTCTTATGTGGTTTCAAACTATATGATTTAGATACGCAAGAACAGGACGGAGCTGTTACCGACGATGAGGTCAAAGAAGACATTTTAGAAGTCCCAAAATTGGCAAAGACAGAGAAGAACTAGTTCAGAATTGGACGAAAAGCCTAGAATTATGAACTCGCAGCAGACAACATTCTGGACCGCCAAATTAGATTGCACGCGTGCAACTAACTATATCATGAGGGGTGGTTCTGCAAAGAGAAAAAACGAGCCTTCAGATGGCAGTAAATGACATACGCAAACGAAGTAAAGGCAAGTAACTGCAAGAAACGAAATTTCATAGTCCCAGATAATGCCACTACATTTTATTGACATGCTACCGATATCGACTGCACATAACGCTGATATACGCCTAATTACACAAATACAAGGTCCAACGCTGTCTGATTTGAACATTTTCACAAACACTTGGCACGATAAACTCGCTTCTCCCAAAACGCTAGTTTCGCTAGTTTCCTAATTACACAAATACCGTGTACCGTGTAGTACACGGTACCAGTGAAGCCCATAGGCATCCTTCGGTAGAGTGAACCACGCGAAAGAGTGACGAGCCCTTGATATCCAGGTCAGTGGGGTACAAGAGAAGCTAATGAAGCCGCGCGAAAAGGATTGTATGATTTGGCAGCAGCAGAGTACCTGAAATACTTTGGAAGACGCCAGCCTGCGTTAAGAACCGAGACGCGGCGGCGCACGCTCGGCGGCGGCGGCGGAAATGGCCGCCCGGAGCGGAGGCGACGGACGGCGGGAGGGTCGAGCAGACAGCAAGACGGAAAACCGTGAGCCTCACACCTTAGCCACTCCTGTTGGAAGAAAATCACGACAAGCAGGGAAAATACCGGATTTAAATTCTCAAAAAAGAGTTCAAAATGAATATTATGTCAAATAAGGTCCGAAGTATTTAATCAATTTTAAATAAAGATTCGAAATATCCAAAAAGTCTTAAATAAGAACCTGAGTCCCCGGGCGGCCAAAATACCTACCGGTGAGAGAGTTACTGTTCTGATACCGAAATAGTAACTTTTTAATTTTTAAATTTTAATTTTTATGTTTTTTCTTTTATGTTTTTTTTCTTTTTCCTTTTCCTTTTCTTTTTTTTTTCCTTCTCTTCTTTCACCGGCCTCAGGCGAGGCTGCTCTCGCCGGTGTTGGGCGAGGGCTGGCCTCGCCTGGGCTGGGCGAGGGCCGGCCTTGCTTGGACTAGGCAAGGCCGCCCTCGCCGGCATTGGGCGAGGCCAGCCTCGCCAGTTGTAGGCAAGGTCGAGCCTCGCCAGATCTAGCGAGGGCTCTGGCCCCGCTGGCCGCTGGCGAGGCTCGACCTCACTTGAGGTTGGCCCTCGCCCGACGCCGGAGAGGGCGGCCTTGCCTAAGGTCGGCGACCTCCATCGGCCCCGGTTATGACCGGTGAAGGAAGAGAAGAAAAAAAAATGAAAAGGAAAAGGAAAAAAACTTAAAAGGAAAAACAGAAAGAAAAAAATTAAAAAGTTACTGTTCCAGTTCCAGAACAGTAACTTTCTCATCGGCCGGCAGGTATTTTGGCCAGTCGGGGACCCAGGTCCTTATTTGAGACTTTTTTGACACTTCGGGTTCTTATTTAAAACTGATTGAGCATTTCAGGCCCTTATTTGACACAATGTTTACTTTGGACTCTTTTTTGAGAATTTGACCCCCACTTGGGGTCCTTAATTGAAATTTTCCCAAGGTACGAAATGAAGTTTAGTAAATTGCCCTCATGCCCCTAGGTTTTGAGACAATTATAATAAGAGCTCTAAAACTTATCACCATAATTACATAAATTCTACTAATTTTCATTTTGTGCATTTAAATCTTAATTTCTTTCACGATAGTCCACCTAGAAAAGCTCTGTGGTATTTTCCATACACTTAAAATCGATGAGGAAAGGAATTATATGCATTGGAGTTATAAGTTTTAAGATTTTCAATATACGATAGGATCGCGCTTTTTCCACTCCTCATTTGACTTAGACACTCATTTTCTTTGTGTTTTAACCATACTATCTCTTGTATCTCTTGTATGGCTCACCACTTCTTTTATAACTCTACAAAACTAATCCCTTTTTTATTTTGTTTCTTCTTTTTTTTTTGCGAATTCCACTTTCCTTCTTCTTTCTTTTCATGCCTAAATTGTTTTTTTGTTTTTTCTCCCATTCTCTTTTTTCTACGCCTCCATGTGATGCAATCCACATTGTTTTCCACACTTTCCCTGACACTGGCATTGGCCTCATCGTACAATTTTAATCCCACAAATGCAATAGGGATTGGAGAGGCCATGGTAATGGTTCCTTCACATCTTGTGAGAACGCACAAAACCCCTATCCACACTAAAGGGAATGGATGCTCCCCTTGCCCACTATGCTTGTTCATGTAACTTTTTAGCTACGTTTTGCCGAGAGTATTTTCAAGTCTTTCCTTGAAAACTCACATGTAAATGATTTTCATGTCGTGCTTAACTAAAAAAGTATTGAGCGATGAGTGTGATTTCTCAAAGCTGGACACACCGTTATAGTCCTGAACTATTTTGGACTTTGATTTTTCATTCAAAATAGGCCTAAAGTAGAAACTAAAGAAAAACCGAGCGCTCCACGCATTATCAAGGCGCTTGTTACTCTTATGCCCCACTTTTAGAATATTAACATTCATCTCTATTTGGTAAAGTTGGGGTCCTAACAACATTTAAAATATCACAGGGTCGTTCCATGGTCCTCCATGGATGATCGAGCCATCTATATCTCTCCAATTCAACATGAGACTAAAAGCCATAGTCCATGGACAACAATGACGATGGATGATGACTCTCCATTGACAGTACTGCCAAAAGAGCTTGTTCGACAATTTTCGCTTTATGTTTTCCTTCTGGCTTGTGCTTCTAAACCGATAATTAGAGCAAAGATCTCATGAAACAAATCAAAAGCAAATAAGGAATTATTCAAGTAGCAATCCGTTAGTCCACAAAACTTCAAAGACCCCTCACAAGTACGAAATTATTCAGGCTGCGTGTGGTGGACAAAAGGGGCTCCTTGGGTTGAGCCCGGTTCAACAAAAGTGTGGTGCAAGCCAAAGTATGGAGGAGGGGTTGGCATGATAGATATTTGAGTAGGGATGCATAGAAAGAAGAGAATGAGAGAGAAAATAGAGTGACGATTTAGACTCGATAAGAAAGAAAGAGAAGGAAAGTGAGATCCACAAAGTCAAAAAAGAAGAAACAAAATAAAAAGGGACAACTTTTATAGAGTTATAAGAGAAGTAGTTAGTCATACAAGGGATAATATGATCAAAATACACAAAAAGAGAGTGTTTAGACCAAATAAGAAGTAGAAAAAACGCGACCTTATACGAAATTAACAAATGAGAAATTGTCCTTGGATTTTCTATTTACAAAAGAAGGTACACACTTCTCGAGATAAATTATTTCTACCAATAGCATTAAGTTTTATTTAATACAGAAACGGCGTGTTCGATTGTCTAGATAAAAGGTCCGATACGGTAAAAGTTACCTTATTCGAGTATAAAGATGCACTTGAAAGTTACCAATGGTAGAGCTCCAAGCTCATAGACATGCGTGCGGGTCTAAGAGCTGGGGAGGGGGCTAAGACTGTCAACGAACGGGGGTTGCCTAGCGAGCAGCTGACGCCGGACAGGTTGGCCGGTAGATAAACTTAGGCCTGTTTAGTAAAAAAATCAGTAATCAAATCACGAACGCAGGCGGAACCGGGCTGATTTTTTCTGTCCGGTCAATTTAACGCGGAGCAAGGCAAAACGTGTGCATGGCCCGTTTTCTGTCGGGTCGGGTCATAGCCGCAAAAGAGCAAGTAGCCATCCCCCCGCGACCGATACGGACTGCGCCCTCGTTTCATCGTCTTCCTGGTTCCTGGGTTTATCGTTCTTGTCCGGGCGTTAGGGTTCTGTTGCTCGAGACCACACGTCGGACCGACAAGAGGCGAACAGCGGCTTCTGCAACCCGATTGCCATCGCCATTGACGGAAAACCAGGTACGTCGAAGCTTTCGGCCGTCGCTTTCTCTCTGTCTAGCTCCCCCGACTTCTCTCCGGAATCACGGTCGATCGATGTTGAATCGCAGCGGAAGGACCTGAGATGGTGGATGCTCGGCCGGGCATTCCTCCAATTGCTGGACTGTGCTTTTGGGGAATAGTGGGATTTCCGCATTGAAGCTCCAAAGTACGCGCGAATCGGTCTCTTTTCATTGAGCAGCTCGGAGATTGTGTTGTTTGGGTTCGGTCTTCAATGGCCACCCCGGCGTGGTTGCAGCAGGAGGTGCAACCCGCCGCGCCTCCTGCCGCAGTGTCTGCGGGCGCTCCTCCGCCAGAAGCCATTGATGTGAGTGCTTGCGCGAACGATTCGAAGCCCGAACCCGCCCAGGCAAAATTTGCCAACGCGCCGGGCTTTGTGGTTCCGGCACCTTCGTTCTCCTATACGGTGCTTTCCAACGCGAGCGCGGCACCGGCTGCACCTAATCAGGCATGGACGACGTCTCTTTATAGAGTGTTTCTCTCCTCTGTGTTTTCAGTGCGTATTTATTGTCGTTTATTAGCTGCAGGTTATGAACCTGAATCCACCGAACTTTCCCTCCGTCGTCCAACCTCCCGTTCCCGGGATATCGCCTCCTGCCGGCCCCTCCTTTTCATACAATGTTTCCCAAAATGCTGCCAGCATTCATGGCAAACATGCGCAGCAAGCTAGCACAGTAAGGGTCCTTTTTTAATCTCCAGTATCAACAAGTTTTCCTTGCATTTTGGACTGCTTAGAAAGGCACGGTTGGCTTTTATCAACTTTAATTATTAATTGACTCTGAGGGAAAAGACAGAAAGCATAGAGCACACAACCTGTAGACACTGTGCAAATGCCGAGGAAGCCCTCTGTTTATGATGATACACAAAATGATTTACTTTTTGAAGGAGGGTTGGTAGTCCAGAAATTTTAAATGATCTCGAGATAAGATGATATCTCTTTGGGGCAAAGATTAGATTCAACTTTAGAATATGCCAAGTTGTGTGCTTCTTGAGTCTTGTGTAATTGGTCTGTGCTCTATTTTCCAGTTAGGATAAATTAGTGTGCCTCTGACCTGAGTACATGACCTTAAACTAGATGCAGAATACGTCAGGAAATGTTGCACCAGATGCAGGTGTCTCGTCATCTGCTTCTACTACTTCTCAGCTAGATCGATTGCCTGGTCAGCCACCTCAAAAGGATGTGGTGTCTAACATCAGTCCTGCAACTGCATGGGCATCATCTCCGAGGCCATTTTCTCTTTCTACTGGAGTACCAGGAACACCTGCTTTACCTGGTCCGCCGGGATTAACCCCGCCTGCACCGGTATCCTCCAATTCCATGATTCCATCCCTCACATCTGATCCTTCCCCCTCTTCCCTGAGACCGAATATTGTCGGTGGCCCTGTAGCCACCAATCCAGGAGTTCAGCCGCAAGTATACTCTGCCTATCCATCTATGCCTCCTATGGCTGCAAATCCTCAGGCACTTTGGTTACAACCTCCACAGATGAGTGGCATGGCTCGACCCCCGTTTGTGCCATATCCTGCTGTACTGCCTGGCCCCTTTCCTTTTCCAGCAACTGGTGGTCCTATTTCATCTATGCCATCACCAGACCCTCAACCTCCTGGTGTTACTCCTTCAGGATCTGCAGGGGGGATGTTGTTGTCCTCTGTGCCTGGCCAGCAGGTGGCTGGCAATTCAGCTACACAAACAGAAGTACAGCCTCTTGCAGACGGTGAGTTCTAGAATCTACTCCTTGTTGCAAAGATTGTTGACAAAAGCATAAGGCTAGAGATGGTTTTTGCAATAAGAAGGACAGCTGCATCAACATTACACATTTACTTTCTGCAGATACTAGTAAACATGTTAATGGGATGAATGAAGCTGCAGCAAATGAACAATTGGATACTTGGACTGCCCACAAAGCGGACTCTGGAGTGGTTTACTACTATAATGCTTTGACTGGAGAATCTACTTATGAAAAACCTGCTTGCTTTAAGGGGGAGGTAGTCACCATTTCCATATTTTTATTTCTCTATAAGTTTAATGTGTTATTGCACTTCAGAGATCATGCATTTGCAGATTTTCAAGGTAACTGCAATATCTCCTTTAGACGCACGTACGTCTGCCTTTATGTGAACCACTACCATATCAAGTAAATTTGGAAGCTCGAATATGAAACTTTCGAACTCTATATTTCAAATCATACTTTGTTTTCTGGTTAAGTCTTCTCCTTCATAACAAAGTTTTGTTTTTGGGAAAAATCAATAGAACATCAAGCCTACCGACTTGGATGGTATCTAAACTCTATATTGCATTGCACATTGATGCACATAAATTGTATCAGACTTGTTATATCTTTTTCACCACGAAGATCATGATAACAAATCGGAGATGGTGGAGGTGTTATTTTATGCTGACAAGTGTACATTAAATGCTAAATAGTATAATTCTAATTGAACTGATACAAGATGTGTCGATAGAGAATATTGATCTTTTTTCTTTCCACTTTTCTTGAGACAACACCTTTCAACTTGACATTGATACTAGTGGTCATATGCAGGTTTCTTCGTCCATTTGGATGCCCCATTTTGCTTACTTTACCCATTATCTCACTATTTGGTTTGGTCTGATCTTGATTTTGCTCGGTTTAAGCTACTTTACTGGATCTTTCATCTAATCTGGGTTTCAATTCATGATCTAGTTTTGATTTCACCATTGCTTCCCTTTAAACCTTTTCACTTGTTGTTATTTAACTTTCTTTCTTGTATTGTCAATGCAGCTTGATAATGTCGCCTCGAAACCCGCTCCAATATCAATGTAAGTCTTATGTGCTAGAGAGGCTTTTGTTTCACTGATATTGTCTTTTCTATGGAAACCATGAATTTTCTTTTAGAAAAAACAATGTTAGTTTAGCCTTGTTTACAATGTGTTAATAGTTTCTTAAGTTGTAACTTATATCTTGCTGTCATTTGATATTGTCTGGTAATGGAAATTAAGTATACTCTGCTCTTCAGAAGGTATTTCTTCTTAACGAAGATTTACTGCCAAATGCCTCATGGAGGTATTACATGTTGAATATTTTCCTGTCATTTGAGCTGTCAAAAACTCAAAATTGTTTAAGTCAAGAATGCACTCCAGATTGAGTTTCTTGGCTGCTTTAAGGACGTGAGACTCATCAACATAAATGGCATGTATATTTTTTCAAACAAGGTGGAGCAATAGTTGTGTACTGTCAATAATTGACAGAAGGTAATTAATGTTGCCTGAGATTTTGGCGTTATCTGGATATCTTTCCTATTGTTATCCAGCCATCATTGCCTATAATTTGGTTGAGTAGGGCTATAGTTGTGGACATCGGACACACTAATAAAAGAGTAGGAATATAGTTTAGTTGAGTAAGGGAGCAACTCTCTCTGCTTTGGCTCTTTCAATGACTTTGCTATTATGTTTTAAATGCATTTAGGGAGAAATTGGCTGGCACAGATTGGGAGATTGTTACCATGAATGATGGAAGGAAATATTATTACAATCACCAAACCAAGGTAATTATATCTAAGTGGTCTTCCATTTCTTCCTAATGCATTTTGGAATTTGCTGTAAGTTTGTCCTGTCAATGATACGACTAAATAGGCTTGGTCTTTATACAGTCTAATGTGTTTGGTATAAGAGGCTGTTGCTTGTTTCCTAAAGGGTTTCTTGAATTAGAATGTTTGCTGGTGCACATAATTGTAGCAAAGATATTCTTCATCCTGAGAGATATGGTTAGTCATCTCTGGATGTGTATTGAAATGGATTATCTTGATTGTAGAAGTTTATAGTCGCTTCTCATCTTGATGTCCTTGTTAGCATTGGCTGTTGAATTTGTGAATTTTTTTTTAAGTTTTTAATTAGTTTTATGTTTGCTTTATCAGTTGAGCAGCTGGCAAATCCCGATCGAGGTTAGCGAATTAAGGAAGAAGCAGGATGATAATTCATCAAAAGAAAATCTGAGATCAATGGCAAGTGCTAATCCAAATGAAAAAGGATCTGCTCCTATTAGTTTGAGCGCTCCTTCTATTAACACAGGTGGCCGTGACGCCACAGCCCTTAGGACCTCTGGTGTACTGGGGTCCTCCTCGTCATCAGCGCTGGATTTGATTAAGAAAAAGTTGCAAGAATCTGGAACTCCTAGTAATTCTTTGCCAGTTCCAGCTGCATCTGGAGCAGCAATATCAGAACTCAATGGGTCAAAATCAGCAGAGGGAACAAGCAAGGTCCTCCAAAGTGATGGCAGCAAAGACAAAGTAAAAGATAATGGAGATGGTAATATGTCTGATTCTTCTTCTGATTCGGAGGATGCAGACAGTGGACCAACGAAGGAGGAACGTATTCGGCAATTTAAGGTATTTTCACTGCTGGTCCTTTAGATTAACGAGTTGGACTTTGCAATACTTTTGGTTTTCACATTCACAACAGGAACTCAAATTTGCGTCTCTAGAAAGCCCATTTCATGAATTCTCTGAGATATCAAAATTAAAAAATAAAATGCACAGATGCTTTATTTATCACCAAGTAGAGATGAATACTATATGGTAGTGGCAGGAAATTCTTTAGCACTGAATCAGGGTATTCAAGAAGAGCAGGGTGTTCCAGCCTGATTCTGTCAAGTTTTCCTAACTACTGCTTGTCTTCTATATAAGTTGGTAAAGCCTTTGAAATGTTTATATGAAGTCTAGTTAGTTTTTCATTAATGATGACACAAGGTAACATCTTGAGTGTTAGGAAACTGCTTTCCAAATCTTTGCATTGTAGAAGAATAATGGCTGCATAATTTGGACTTTTTTTGTGCTTTCATTGTTTGATTTAGATGAGCATTCTTTGGTTTGATCTGGAAGGAGGATAGACCAACTTTAATGTACATGTTCTTCAAGATGATGTACTGTAATCTTGTATGTCATGTATAATACCTATTTATGGGAAGATGGTGAGGGGGTGCTATCCCAAACAAGATCATGTACAACTGACATCTATCAGATCTTTGGCAAATTGTCACAATTACGTTCCTCAATGGAACAAAGAGTCTTCAATACTGCATTTTATATTCTAAGGGTGATTTGGAATTTTATTCTGAAGCATAGATGATGGGAAGGCAGCTGGCTTCAGGCTTTTGCTTGACTTGAGCTTTTAATGGCCAATGTTGATTCCAATTAAAGGCAGAAGCCACATATAATTCTTGCAGTTTCGCTGCTTCCCTGTTTGCATGAAGTGCACGATTTCATTATTTATGAAGTAATCTAAACATATCTATAAGAGATATTCATTTGGGCTTGCTAATTTGCAGGAGATGCTTAAGGAACGAGGTGTAGCTCCATTCTCGAAGTGGGAGAAGGAACTTCCAAAGATCGTATTTGATCAACGTTTCAAGGTTTGTTGTCGTGATTATGATTAATTTCCAAGTAAAATCGAGGGTTTTTTTACAACCTTCATCAATGCAATTATATTTATCTAGAAAAGTAATTATCCTGGTGTGGCTTTTATCATTTCACATGATTATTAGCCATCTTGTTATGTTAAAGAATCTGACGCATCAACTGGCTGATTATTAGTCATCATGTTTTGTTTATGCTTAAAGAATCTGACACATCAACTGGTAATATGGCATGCTCAATATTTATTGGCATATCCACCTCTTTATCTTTTCGAAAAGACTCATTATTGTACTCCCTCGTTCATTTCTCACTTTAATTGTCGAGGGAATTCATGTTGCAGGCTATACCAAGTTACTCTGCTAGAAGATCATTATTCGAACACTATGTTAAGACACGTGCTGAGGAGGAGCGCAAGGAAAAGCGAGCAGCACAGAAGGCTGCTATAGAAGGATTTAAACAGTTACTGGAGGAGGCATTGCAGGTTCCATATATACCCTCTATAAGTGGGTTATTCATCATTTAGGTTCTGTGGGTTGTGTTAACTGCTTATCAAATAACTTTTTTTTGTGCAGGATATTGATCACACAACTGATTATTACACTTTGAGAAAGAAATGGGGCAACGATCCACGGTTTGAGGCCTTGGAACGGAAGGATCGAGAGAATTTATTGAATGAAAGGTACCTCTTGTGCAGAGAAATTGCTTGAGGTTCTCATCAGTGCGACAATATTCTTTTTTTTTTTTGCAAGTCTCTATTTTTTTGGACGCTGGTCACTCAATCTCTATTTTCTCTTGTTATGAACCATCTACTTATGTCATGGTCATCGATTCAGTTAAAAGTTGGCCTTGTCTCGTTGATGATACTGCAAAATTAACTTGGCCTTGCTGCAGGTAGAAGTTGCTTAGTGGTGAATATTCTGATTAGTGTGCAAAATGTTCTTGCAGTTGATGTGTTGTCTGGTCTGCATGATTATCTATGCTCTTGCTTGAACAACTTCAAACCTTTTATAGTTCAGTCGGTAACCGTATTCTGCAGGAGGTGCCAATTCAGTCTGTCAGATGGCACAATTCAGTGTGATATTTCATCTTCAACACACTGAACATGTAGAGAATATAGGGCCAACCAGAAGCAGTTATCATTCTTAATCTTTTATGCTCATGTAGAGAAATTTAACACGGTTACTGATAATTTGTCCAAGCTATAGTTTCTTGTTCTATATGTTTCAATCTGGAAGATGCCTCTTCCAAGAGTAAGTAACTACATTAGGGGTCCCATGTTAATCAATTTTAGAAGTCAATTTATTGGCAAAGCCAAATGAACGGAGAATAGAACGAGCCTGGAAGTAGAAAACCATTTTCTTTTAGTGAACTGTAGTCTTTGTTTGGGTCTTTTCCTTCTCTAAACTACTTTATTAACTTGATATTTTGTTCGACGGTTGTTGTTTTCGTTTTTTTGGTCTCTGCTCGATAAGTTGGGTGGGAGGGCACTAGTAATCTAAGATTGATTGCTTGTGTCCCTGGGTCATGAGAAAGTAGCTTGTTGGTATCAGTCAGTCATCAAATACACTTGGTTGAGGTCATTACAGACACTTTTGGGCTATGGATACTCATAAGAGGAAAGATAATTACGGCTCTTCTTTTGTCTTCTTTGCAATTTTGTCCTTTGTTGTAGTCAAAGAATATGCTTTATCCCTCTCATAACAAAACTAAGGTAATGGTGGCTACCGATGCATTCGTGCGAATGTTGCCTGTTTTGTCTGTCCGGATGTTTGAGAGATTAAATTGTAGTTTTTAACATTGACTCTGTGAGATATTGGATTAACATATAATTTCCTTTGACAATTATTCTTATGCAAATTCATGTTGTACTGTTTTTTAGAGAGCAAGTCAATTTTATGATAAGCATTGAAAGCCAAATGAGTCAGCAAGTAGTAGGCTAGTGACCAGATTCTCAGATTCCTTTGGTGTGTTCTTTAGCTCTCCAAGCTTTCTGGTTTGCAAAATAAATGTTCCTTATTTCTTGTCTCATATATATGATATCTGATTGCAAAAAGTTTCTGTTTGACTTGTAGGGTCCTCCCTTTAAAAAAGGCTGCTGAAGAAAAGGCTCAGGCAATGCGTGCTGCTGCCACTTCTAGTTTTAAATCCTTGCTTCGAGATAAAGGAGATATAACTGTCAATTCCCGTTGGTCCAGGGTAGAGGCAACACTAAACTTTACATCTTTCCAGTTGAAGATTCTTCCTGAACTGACTTAGACTTGCAGTCTCGAGATAAATGAGTTCGAATCATTCTGTGGAGTTATCAGTGGCTACATGCCTGTTATTTTTCCTTTATGTTTTATATAGGGATGGAACAAACATATAAAGATGCCCATCCTGCATAAATGATGTATCTTACTACTAACAGTAATCCACATCACATGATTTCTGTCTCTTCTGGGTGGCCCTTGACTAAGCTCTGTCAGATTTCTGAAAATGCTTTTGCACCTTGCATTATATTTATTTCTTCACTATTCTGAAAAAAAAGTTGAAAAGGAAATTATTCAGCAGGCTATTTGCATGTATTTTACTCTTTAATTTTCTTTTCATTTTTTCTTTTACTTCTTTTTTTCTTCTTAGCTGAAGTTAGAACTGGACAATAGCGGAGGTAATAATGTAGCTGCATAATCAATGAGCTTCTCTTCATGGTTTGAAAAATGTCAAGAACGTTACAGTAGTTGGTGTAATGATGTGACTGCATCATTCATAATCTTGCAGCTTCTTTAATAATTTTTCATAATTCTATTTTACGCATAAGCTTAAAATTTGTATCTACTTTTCTTTCTTGTTGAAGGTAAAGGATAGTCTCAGGGATGACCCAAGATACAAGTCAGTGAAGCATGAGGACAGGGAGGCCTTGTTCAATGAGTATATAACTGAATTGAAGGCTGTGGAAGACAGAGAAGAAAAAGAGGCAAAAGCCAAGAGGGAAGAGCAGGTATATATTCTAATGTTATTTTAGAAGGACCTCTCTCTCTCTCTCTCTCTCTCTCTCTCTCTCTCTCTCTCCGAATGCAATATTTTTTTTCAGGATATACACTCAAAATCCTGCATTGCTAGATGTTCACTTTTCTTTTTTAAGAATTCAGGGGATTTCTGATTGATTTCCCAGGTGTAGATAACATTTAGCATTATGGACTACCTTTTTCACTTATATCATCGACTGTTGTGAATTCTTAACTGAGGCTAAAATCCTGGAAAATAGACTTTACTAAAATAGGAATGGCAGTTGATATCATAAATGCTCAGAGTATGTCATATTTGTAAAGTAGAAAAATTGATGAAATCCTATTTCAGCAGATTGTAACTAAAACAAAAAAGAAACCATTATGCTATTCTCCTGTGTGGTCGATCTGCAAATGATCGATAATCACTGTAGTTGCTTCTTCTTCTTCTTAGAAATGCTTGTTAACATAATAGAATTAATATCATGTATTTGGGTCTATGTTTTTAGCTTGTTTTATACACAAGGTGGCAACTCCTTGGTGCCCCTCTTATTTAATTGATTTAACTTGTCAAAAAGAGAGATTGCAATTTCAGAGTTCTTGTAGGGAGAAAATTTAGATGCTAGTAATCTTTTAACAGTTCCCCGTCGCGGACACCCCCCCCCCCCCCCGCGGGATTGCATGCTTCTACTCATGTTTTTGCTCGAGACATTGGTGCCTCAAATATTTGTACATCAAGGTTTAAGCTTTTCCATTTATACTTCTTTGCAGGAGAGACTGAAGGAAAGGGAAAGAGAATTGCGAAAACGGAAGGAAAGAGAAGAACAAGAAATGGAGAGGGTACGGTTAAAAATACGCAGGAAAGAGGCAATTGCTTCTTTTCAAGCATTGCTTGTTGAAACAATCAAGGACTCTCAGGTTGGTAATTACTATCAGTTCCCTTCAACAGTGTTGACTGGATGTATTGACAATCTACACATCATAAGCGTTGAGAAAAGTCAACTTGAAATAGGATAAGGCCTTTCTTTTTCTTAAGAGAAATTGATGACACCTTTTCATGGGTATACTGGAGTTCGACAGATGTAGGGCCTGAACCCGTGGTTGTGAACACTTTGGAGCATCAGTCGTTCCCTTTAGTTATTAAGTAGAAATTTTGTTAGACCTTGATATGTGCTTGGTGGGTTAACTTTAACCATGAATGGAGGAAAGCTCTGTTAATATCAGATGTTCACATAATTTTTGTTGTATTATCCTAGGACTTGATGCATCTTGCTGAGAAAGTCTTAGTTATTTGATCTGCCATATTTGTTTGCATGGCCTCACATTTAACGTTTAATAATATGATTAATGATTATTTACGATGGCAGACTTTATAAATAACTGATTTATGAGCGAAATAGTATTTCTTCCTTTGAGGAATTGTAAAAGTACAATTCGGTCCTAGACTTATTGGCCTAGTCTGTGGATGTAATTCTACATAATGCAGTGAACTTCAACTCTTCAATCGAATTCCTTAGCCTTTATATATTTATAAATGGCAATCTCGCATAGTTGCATGGTGGCAGCTACCTAAAACAACTGCATGCATAGTTATGGAAGGGGGGGAGGGAGAGAGTGGACGGCAGGTTTCCATGCTTGCCCAACTCAAGCTAGCAGTTAGGCAGATATGCTTGTTACTTGCATCTGGAATTCGTGCCTCTTTCTTCCTGTTTGATTATTATTAACAAGGGGTATTACACATCTCCCTCTTCCTGTTAAAATTAAGACGTAGCTGTGTCTAGGAAAACTACATAATTTTGTGATTTGTTATTGACTTAATGTATTGATAATGTAAATAGGCTTCCTGGACGGAGTCAAAAGTTAAAATTGAAAAAGATCCTCAAGGACGTGCCAGTAATCCTGATTTGGATCCAGCTGACACAGAGAAACTCTTCAGGGAGCACATCAAGCTTCTGCACGAGGTAATTTTGCAATCCTCTTGGGTATAATTTTTAGGAGCAATTGAGTTTGACTCTCCATCCTATATCCTTCGATGGCTAACAACACAATGCATCTTTTCTCCTACCCTACATCATGACCCTATAGGTAGCCACCATACCCCAAGTCCAACTTCCTGTTCCAGGGGCAGGGTTCCAAACTTGAAGAGTCAGACTTGATGCAGATATGATACATTTGAGAACCATGATAGCTACTAACTGGAAATATGTTGGCTAGTGTCTGTCAATGATTGTTCAGAAATCTTATGTGCATTGTTGGAGTTTGCTAGAAGTATTTTCAGTACTTATTAAGAGGCGACAAAAACTAATGTTCGAAGGGGCAGAAATATTACCAACGCAAAACAATACTGGAACGGCAGGTGCAATTAGATGGTTAGTTATGGAGATTTTTGACAATTGATAGGAGGAAAAACTTCTTGATATTCTAGCTTGTTTACACACTAAAATCAAATTGCTGAACTCCCTTGGGACCTGCATTGATGAGATTAGTCACCAATTACGATTTGGTGTTGGTCGATATCAAGGCTGCTATTGGTAGGTCTGGCCACTAGAAATGTTTCTTGGTCATACTGCAGCTATTCAATCAGGAAGTCCTTTGATACTTGATATGCATGAACTGATTTTCATTTCCTTCGGCAATTTTGATTTTTTCGCAGCGATGTTCCAATGAGTTCAGAGCTCTCCTCTCGGAATTTATTACTTTGGAGGCAGCTTCACGGGAAATGGAAGATGGGAAAACATTGCTTAACTCGTGGTCAACAGCTAAGCGGCTTCTAAAGCCCGACCCAAGGTACAACAAGATGCCAAGAAAAGAGAGAGAAACATTGTGGCGACGGTATGTGGAGGAGATGCAGCGAAAGCAGAAGTCAGGCGATGATGACAGAGAAGAGAAAAACGTGGATGCAAAAGGTCGAAGTGCTGCTAATTCTGGAAGGTTACCAACTGGATCGAGGAGAGCTCATGATCAGAGATAGCTTATTGGAGATAGCTTCTCTATGGTGAGAGATCAACTGTGCTTTAACGAAATTTTCCGTTTCCATTGGAGAGTGAACCTCCTAATTTTTGTACACATTGGAGTTCCCCCTCCCCTTAGTTTATAGCTTATAATCTAACTACTCCTGAGATTAGTCAACACCCCGCTTTTAGGTGTTTTGACCCTTACTGTTTATTAGTAGGCTATGTGGGTTAAAAAAAAGTTTAGCGAGTCAAGAACCAGAGCTTTATATTGTTCTTTCTTTAGCATCACATATCATCGAATTATAGAAACGTGCTCTGGGGGACAGAGTAGGCATTGTAGATCTACAGTGGTATGACCTGACAAATCTTCTTCATCTGTGTATGAATAAGCAATTGTGCAATTTCAAAGAGAATTTTTTCTGCTTTGGATTCCAATTGGTTCCTTGTCGGTAAATGCATGCCTGACTCGAGTGAGGCCACAAGAAAGATACCTAGATTAAACCAAACTTTCAAGAGACTCGCTAAACTTTAAGATAAAAATTTCAGCATTTATGCATGATAGAAACCTTTTTCACAATGGAAAGTCAATATCGATATATCTGTGGTTAGTCATTTCATTTCCCAAATGTGCGGTAACTTTCTTCTTTAGCTAGTGACGCCAGCTATAACTAAGTAGTTCGACCATCAAACTGCAGATCATACTGAACTTATTTTCCTTCATTATCATTTCGTTTCTATGAATATTCATTGCATAACCAAACAAATGACAGAAATTGCAATTTCCTTTATTTTACTCTTCCCTCCATAAGTTGCCAAAACACGAAGCCCAAGTTTCTTGGATGGGTCAGGTGATCGTACACATGATTCACAAACATCAAAGTGCCGAGGCAACGCGACGTGGATTACAAAGCCGGGCATTGTGAGATGAATGGAGATTAAGGGATTGACAGAGGAATGGCAAACATGCTAGGAGTCAGCAAAGAATTGAGATAAAGAAGGCAAACCAAGGCGCCCTGGTTTGCCGTTAAAAACAAAGCGACCAAAGTCTCATGAGATCACCGAACAAGTGAATATCTGACTTGGAGAAGAACGAATTGTAGAATAGTTTACGAACTGAATTCCTCCCTGGTGGTGGAGCAGTAAGAGTCTCATCTTCCTATAAAAAGACCCTTTCGAAATTAAATGGAGAGGAAAGGAAAAGGAACGATCCAACTAATAGTAGGTTTTAAGTTTGAAATAAGCCCCCAGTCCAGACAATTAATTCTCTAGCAAAAAAAAATGCACAGAAACTTCGCTTCCGCACTCAGTGGCGGTATCTGCTTCGATCCCTGTCACGATCCCGGTCACGATCCCTGTCTCGCCCATATTCTCTCTCTCTATCGTAGGGATCATAGTCTCTATCTCTTGCACGATCCCTCTCTCTACTACGGCTACGTGGTCTGTCCCTATGATCACGTGTTCTGTTCTTGCCACTGTCCCGGTCATCCCATTCCCTTCCTCTATCTCTGCTCCTCTCTCTTCCATCTCTATCAGCCACAACTGCAACATAACATTTCACATTTAACTTTAAAGAAGAGAGAGAATACGCCCAAATAACAAATAAACAAGGGACTCAGATGTTTTAATGATTTGATCCTCATCAATTAACCTAGCATCTCAACATTTCAGGGAGCTATGTGGTGATTACAAAAGACAAATGGGCTGCTAAAGCTCCTCTGCAAACGATTAAAAACACCCAAATCACAATTTATATATATAGCCCGAACCAAGAAAGGAAAGAGTAAGGAGAGGATAAGTAACTGGTTCCATGATGGGGACCATATAAATCAGTCACAAGAAAAGACGAAAATGACCGGTGAACAATTAACAGAAGGGTAGTTCATTTGGTTATAGGGAGTCTTGATCTACCCGTAACATGCGTATAAGGTACTCTATTACAGAAAACGGCAGAACAGATGCACATTAGGCATTCCTAAAGTTAAAGACCTTTCAAGTTAAGAATCACAATACCTAGCTGTTCGACCTCCCATCCTGCACGCCCAGCACCAGGAATCCCTCGTGCAGCTTCAGCTTGTTGTGTTTTAGCACGAAACTTTTTCTTGAGATTGCCAAACTCATCATACATCTCGCCATCATCCTGACATTATTTTAAACAGAGACCTTTTTCAGCACTGTTCTATGCAATTTCTACTAAAGAGACTTGAAATGAGCATCACCTCTTCGGCCTCCTTTCGCCTTCGCTTTGTTTCCTCGAGTTCCTCTTCATCAAGTTCCTTGTAACCTCCCCCACGTCCACCTCTATATAAAATACCAGAAAACAACAGAATTGTAAAAGCAATACTAAGAGAAAAACCAAGAATGACTTTCCAAGTTTCAAATTCTACAAACGATTCAATGCACTTGCATCACCCTGAGAGAAAGAGGGAGGAAGGGACGGAAGGGAGAGTTGACAACAAAAGCTAACATTAAAAGAATGGTTTCTCTATCCAATGGTGTTCATAGGCCTAATATTAGAAGTTTCTCTATATAATGCTGTTCATAGGCCTTTTTCCCCAATCAAAAGTCATCCGGATAATTAATTTTCCGGGAATATTTGTTAAAAATACAAGCGTTTTGACATTTTTATTGCAAAACATATAATTGAGACAGAAAATTTGAAATATCCTCTCCGTTGTGCTCTCTCATATTCTGCGAGAGTTCATCATCATGCTTATTAGTCCCGGTTCATGTAATGCATACACATGGTAAGCACTCCAGTATAAATGCACACATCCAGCCAAATGGCAACACAAGAAAACTCCTCCTTCATAAAAGCTCTCAAACATTTATTTAAACAAAGGGGCATCTGTCATTGCACAAGCAGCTCTCTAGAATGCACAAAGGATTACTCAGGAAAAATTATAGCCCTTATATGAATACTCTGGCGTCAAAAAACCTAATCTATCAGTAGAGTTATAGATAGTTTTGCAAATCCAAAAAGATCAATTCTCAGGTACCTTACACCACCCTCATTATGACCAGGTTTATTGGTGTTGCAAATGTTGCATTTTGTACGCTTTGCCCAGTTTATATTGCCACACCTGGAATGAGAAAAAGAAGGGAGAACTATAAAACAGTGAGGGACATGCCCCTGCATACTGTATCCAGCCAGTTATCTTAATATTCCAGAAGTGAAATAAAATGCAGCAGCAACCTTATTGGCTCATTAGATCTGAAAAAAGAAATCAGTATGCACCAAATTAAGTTGTTTTACATATTACTGTAGGACTCTAAGAGCACAATTTGGCAAAAGCATAATGTGACAAATGAACTAATGAAGAAGCTGGATGTGAGCTTTGCCACATATTATTACAATTATTTGCAGGTGAAATAAAGAGAAATATCATCCATGTTTATTATAGCATAGCATTATTTGGATAAAAAAAATTTCAACTGTCAAATCCACAACTGATAAAAATTACAGACATCCAGTACCAGTAAAAGCCATGTTATACTCCAATGTTCTGCATGATCGACTGCCATTAGAAATCCAGCCAATGCCTATTGATCTAGCTGACTTTAGAGAATCACACCTGTTTTTTAGATGTGCTGGTGACTAATAGTAATCTCTAGATAGCTACGAGGGACCAATCTACACTAACATGGCTGGGCCAAACCAATAACTTTTCGAGTTTCCTTCCTATCAACCCAAAAGTACTACTAACCACCAGGCTCATTCTCTTTCCACCTAGTCTGTCACTCAGAGAACTTTTCTGGTTAGAGTGAGAAAAGAATTCAAGGATAGTACTAAGATGCGAGACAAAGCTTATGTCCTCTGGCAGATTTAAAAAAAGCTCACTGAATATAAGAACTGAAATCAAGTGGAAACTTACGCATATGATGTTATGATCTTACATTGGACAGGGCCAATCATTTGGACCAAAAAGTCCAGTGGGACCACCAACTGGACGGCCAGTGCCCGCAGAGTCATTGCCGCCACGCCCTTTTCCACGACCTGCGCCCCGTGAAGCACCACCTGAGGCACCAGCAGGCCGAGCACTTCCACATCGGTTGCAGACACCACGAAATGCAAAATTTACATTGGAACAGCTGCTAGCAGAACTAAATATTAGGAGCTTTTCCATTCCAACCTGATCATACCAGCAAAAGAACAGCAAAACGGTCCAAAAAGCAAGGGTTGCTCACCAATGTCACATCACAGACCTTGTATTCGGGCACAACCAATCACCCTCTTGTTTCCATGCCTTCCCCGGAACATCTTCCCGACCTCTACCTGCTCCCACACCGCCATTTGCATCCGTGGGGATCTCCTCCGCATCAATAAAATTACCAGCATCATTACTATCTTTGCTTTTAGTATCCGCTATATGAACTCCGATAATACTTCCATGGAACTCCTTGTTGTTGAACCATTCAACGGCAGCGGACGCGGCATGAGGATCCTCGTATGTAACAGTAGCATCTCCCTTTGGCTCATTTGTCTCCTTGTCTCTGTAGAGCCAAATCTTCGGACGACCTGTGCGCTTGTCTTTCTACGAAGCACGGGGGGGCACAAAGGCAAACAGGAAAATGAGCAACAGCGATAAATACAAGCCATCTGGTCTGCTAAATAATGCGATGGGTACCAACCCTAAAATTCACAGTATATTCTAGCCACCGAACGAGAGACGCATCGCATTTATATTCAGATGATACAGCAGCCCATAAGCTTCCCTACCTTGAGCAACCCAATGGTTCCAAAGTGTTCAGCCAGCATGTTCTCATCGGTTCCCTCCGGCAAATTACACACGTACACAGTCCCGTTCAAAGGAGCACCTTTCCCTAGATAGGCACCCGTCATCGTGCTCCACTTCCCCCGGGCAGATTCAACAGCCGCAAGACGACCCAAGACCTGAAAAAAAAAACATCGAGAGAAACAACCCACGATCAAATCAGCACGCGGAACCCGGCCCTCCGGCGTTCACCCGGAAGCGGCTGAAATTCTCTCTCGCTCAAGCACACAATTTGGAACCGCGCTCGAGAAAACAAGACAAGCCCATCTAGAATCGATCTCGGCCGATCTCAAACAACGACAGCAAGCACCAAAATGGAGGCGACGACGCGAATTTCAACGAGAAGCTTCTCGCCCGGTGGAGCTCAGAACAGCCGCAAACCCTAAAATCGACGCGCAGGCGAGTTCTGGACCGCCGAAGACCCACCCCACGATCAGGAGGGGGAAGAAGAAGGGGGGAGGAGAGAGATGCGTACCGAATGTAAGCCTGCACAGTGCGATTCGAGATTCGAGATTCGAGGTTGAAGCAACGAGAGCTCGAGAAAATATCTCTCTCTGAGCTCTGAGCTCTGAGCTCTCGTCTCCGGCTTACGTTCTCGTAAGACACGCACCCGTTTTCACCATTTTGGCTAAGTACCACGAATTTGGGCAAACTTTACTCCCTATCATTTTTCATCTTGCCTTTCCCTTTGTTTTCCTATTTTGTGACTTTGTAAATCTATATCACTCCCTCTTTTTTAGAGTATTTGATCTTTTTGGAAATCCTAAGGTGTGTATCGATTGGTTACCCGATTTTGTACTGATGTGATAAGTAGATTGCACGACATATTGCAATTACAACAAGTGATGTTATGGTATGTTTCACCAGAAGTACTACAAAAGTGTCCATTCTTCGTCGCTCCCTATCGGGAGGAAAAGAAAGAAAAGAAGGAGCGGGGACAATAGATTTGAACATAGCTAATAGGGGCATAATCGAGAATGATGTCACAAATGTATCTTTGGTGTCCTTGTTGGATTCCAAGTTAAGCTTGAATTAAAACAAATGAACGAGGTTATTAAGTTCGAATAGATTAGAGAAAAAATGCATCGGCATTGGTTGATGGGTCCAAGTACCCCGAATCTCACAATGATTCTTGTGCTCCGGAAATATCAAATTGATCAGACTTAGATATAAGTTTGTAGTTATCGAATGTGTAGTCTTCATCTATTGAACTAAACAAATTGGTCATCTTTTAATTCATGATGCAATTCGAAATTCATATAAAAATTGAATCATTTTATTGTGAATCTAGATTTCAAATATACAATCTTTACAATTATCGTTAATAGGCATACAACCCACCTGATAAAGGGATTCAGAAGTGTGGACACTAGATATACAGATATACAGATATAGAGTTTGACTCCCGTCCTTTGCAATATACAGAGTAAAAGTTAGAGAGTAGATTAAAACAAACCAGTTCTTGTTATTATTTGTTCTACTATTCGAATTTCGTTTGTTGTGCGAAAAATGAATAATTTAGAAAATATATTTTCTAAAAATAATTATTTATATCTCTTAAAAAATTAAAAAACAAAAAAAAATTAATCGTTCATGAAAATGCTTATATATAAATTAATATCAATAATAAAAATATTTTTTATTGATTAATTATTTTAAGTAATATAAGTAATATTTTGAAAATATTTTTTTAAACCATTCATCATTTAATCAGAGAGCTGAATGGAAAAATTTTGGTGACTTCGACAAAGTTCTTGGCTTTTGCGAACTCAGTCTCTACTGCCACCAAAAACGATTCATCGATCCTGACGAAACTGCAAGACCAAGCTTTCACCTCCTACGCTGCATCATGATCCATGGCACACAGTGAGCTAGCTCTCTCTCTCTCTCTCTCTCTCTCTCTCTCTCTACCTCTGCTGTAGTTGGTGCATCGCGCGGGTCTGGAGTGCCGACCGCGTGTTTGATGAAATGCCTCTGCAAGGTTTTCACGCATCAGCCTCCCGGGTGCTTCCGGGTTGTTGTCTTTTGTGTGTTGCAGGGTTCCTGTGCTAGTCTGTTGTGGCGACAGTATAGAATCTTGTCCCGAAAATGGTAGTGCTTGTGCTCCAGTGTTAGCTCACTGATGCCATCATTGCCTCCGAGCCTGCGCTGTTCGACTGCCAAAAGGTTCTCTGGGTCACTCGCTAACGGAGCGGCGTCCAGAGCATATTCTTTTCAGGATGTCTCCGGGTGTGTCCCAAAGAGATGGGCTCACTATGGCAAGAACGGCGACCCCACCAAAAGATCGGCTTTCGGTGAGTGCACTGGTTTGCTGTCATTTTGTGCATGGACTCATGGTGCATGACTAATTGTTTTCTTACTGAAAATGAAAAATCAGGAAGAGATATGGAGAAGAGTATATACACTTTTCTAACTATAGATCGTTGGGAGTCGTTGAACTACATGGGATATAGGTTGGCCGCGCTAAGACCGGTTCATGGAAGGCTGGCTCTGAGGTTCCTCGACTGGGTCATCAGACAATCTGGCCTGGAGTTTGGCCATCTCACCCATATTTTGTCTGTTACGGCTCATATACTTGTCAGGGCTAGGATGCATGACTCTGCAAAATCGATTTTGAGACAGTTAACGCGGATGGGTGAGGGTCCAAGCTCGGTATTTATTACCTTAATGGACACATATCCTCTTTGTAATTCTAATCCTTCAGTTTTTGACATTCTCATGAGGGTTTATCTTGGAGAAGGAATGATTGAAGATGCTCTGCAGGTCTTCTATTTGATTATTTATAGGGGATTTAAGCCTTCAGTCGGTACTTGTAATAAGGTCTTGGCTGCAATGGCAAAGGACAAAGCCGCTGGGTCAATATGGTCATTCTTCAGTGATATGCTTGAGAATGAAATTCGTCCTGATGTTGCAACTTTTAATGTCTTGATCAATGAGCTGTGTGCAGAGGGCAAGCTAAAGAAAGCCGGTTTTCTATTGAGAAAGATGGAAGAAAGTGGTTGTCACCCTACCATTGTTACTTACAACACTCTACTCAATTGGTATTGCAAAAAGGGAATGTATAGGTTGGCTCTTCAGCTTATTGAAAATATGGATGGCAAGGGTATTAAAGCAGATGTCTTCACATTCAACATACTTATCGATGGTTTGTGTAGGAAAAATATGAGTTCAAAGGGCTATTTACTATTGAAAAAGATGAGGAAGATGTTGATAAACCCTAATACAGTCACTTACAATACTCTTATCCGTGGGTTTATCAGGGAGGGGAAGACTGCAATTGCTACTCGTGTTCTGGATGAAATGTCTAGTTCTAACCTTTCTCCTAATTGTATTACTTACACTGCTTTGATTGCTGGGCTTTGCCAAGAAGAAAAGTTTCACGAAGCAATGAATGTTTTGATGAAGATGGAAAAAGAAGGGTTGACGCCTAATGAAACTTGTTATGGGGCTCTTTTGAATGGTTTATCCAAGCACGCACAATTCAGTATGGCAAGAAGTTGTCTTGATCAGATGAGGAGGAATGGTATTACTGTTGGTCAGATTCCATATACCATGTTGATTGATGGATTTTGCAGGAAAGCGTTGCTTGCTGAAGCTATTAAATTGTTTGAGGAGATGCTAAAAGATGGTTTAACCCCTGATTTACTTACGTATTCAGTGCTCGTGAGTGGATTATGTCGGGTTGGGAAAATAAAGGTTACGAAGGAGATCATCTCAAAGATGTATAGATCAAAGATTCTACCGAATAGTGTCATTTTACAAACACTCATCCACTATTTTTGCAAACAAGGAAATGTCATGGAGGCATTGAGACTGTATGCAGTAATGAACTATTGTGGCTACGAAGCAGACCATTTAACATGTACTGCCTTAATTGCTTCTCTTTGCAGAAGTGGAAAAATGGAAGAGGCAGAGTGCTTCATGCAGCATATGTGTCGCATCGGTCTAGATCCTGGTTCCGTGTCTTTCGATTGTCTGATCAATGGACATGCAAATAAGGGACATTGGATGAAAGCATTTTCACTTTGTGATGAAATGATCAAATCAGGATATCCTTCAAGCCCCTTTACTTATGCGAGTCTCCTCAAAGGACTGTGCAAAGCAGGACATGCAGAAGAAGCGAAGAAACTCCTTATTAATGTCGGACTTACACTCTCTTCTGCGGATACTCTAGTCTACAACTCATTGATACAAGAGTTGAGTGAAGGTGGAAATCTTCAGGAAGCATTAGCTCTTTATCATGGAATGGTGAAGAATGGTGTGCTGCCCGACTATCACACATATTCAAGTCTTATTACTGGTTTTTGCAGGAAGGGCAGGATAGTTGCTGCCATTATTCTACTTCAGTCAGCTGTTAGACTGGGAATTCCTATCCCAAACATGGTCTTGTATACGTGCCTGATTGATGCTCTTTTCAAGGAAGGGCAAGGAAAAAGGGCTTCCTATTACTATGAAGAGATAGTAAAAAGTGGTTTCCACCCTGACACAATTGTTTTCAATGTGATGTTAGATGGATATTCAAGGATGGGAAAAATGGGGAGGGCAATTGCTTGTGTTTCAATGATGAGGAGAAACAATCTGTATCCAAATTTGACCACGTACAATATTCTCTTGCATGGGTACTCAAAGAAAAGGGAACTGGGGATGTGCTTTAGAATACACAAATTAATCACCAATAAAGGTTTTAAGCCTGACAAATGGACATGGCATTCTCTGATTCTTGGTCTTTGCAAGTCAGGTCTGCTGGAAATTGGAATTAAAATTTTGAAAAAGATGTTAGTCGAGGGCATCATACCTGATCGACTTACGTTCAATATGCTTATAAGTAAGTGCTGTGAACGTGGTTGGATGGGAATGGCACTTGATATGGTTGATGTGATGATTATTCTTGGGTATGATGACCTTGATACTTACCAATCCATTATCGATGGTCTGCACAAGAAGTCAGATTTTAATGCTTCCTACGCTATTATGCATGAAATGCTGAAAAAAGGGTATGCTCCTTCTTACAAGCAATATATACGTTTAGTTAGTGGCATGTGTAAAGCAGGGAATGTACGAGCAGCATTCAAGTTAAAGGATGAGATGAAGGAACTTGGTGTTGTTCCTCCTGATGTTGCCGAAAGTGCAATAGTTAGAGGACTTGCACGCTGTGGGAAGATTGAGGAAGCAAAGTTAGTCCTTCATCACATGATTAGGATGCGTCTCATCCCTACTTCTGCTACCTTCACTACTCTGATGCATATGTCGTGTGAAAATTTTGATATTGAAGGGGCCTTGGAGTTAAGGAGTATCATGGAACACTCTGGCATAAAGCTTGATGTTGTCACCTACAATGTTCTTATTAAAGGCCTCTCTGCTGGTGGTCATGTGATTTCTGCGGTTGAGTTATACAAGGAGATGAAAAATCAGGGTCTCCTTCCAAACTGTACAACATACACTAGTCTAATAAATGCCATTTCTACCAAGGGTAGTGCAATTAATGCTGAAACACTTTTGGCTGATCTAAAAACGAGGGGTTTTTCATCTTGGGACAGAGATGCAAACCATTGGCGAGAGGATTTGGTGATTGCCATGAGAAAGATAAAATATACGAGTTGTCGAAGCAGGAAATGATACCTAATTGAAGATAATTTGACCTTGATGTTGTCAACATGGGGCGAATTTATTTAAGCTGTTCTTGTGGAAGCATGGCTTCATTGTAGAGTACTAGTAAGTTTCTCTTCCAGTTATGTAAGATATGTCCCATGTTTACTTCCTGCAGATGATGGTTTGAATCTCCCTTGTTTGTTAACGCTTACTACCTCACTACTTTCAGAGAGAAGATTGTGCTCCAGCGGCTATCACAAAATGCCATCCAACTTGGCATGACAGGTAGCTAATTTCATTTTTATATCTCGATATATGTTTTCCTACCGCACCAGGTCTCGACCACATTTTTCTCGAATTCCGATGGCCAATATTTAGTATCATGTATCCCTGTTTTGTTTTTGACTAGACAATGTATTGACCAGTGTTGATGGGATTACTGTTCTTGTGAATTGCATGTATATTGAATGCAGATCTTGTTACTCTGATGCCGAAGATGCTAGGTATTTTCAGTTTCAGCAACTGTCGTCTTGCCATGACTGACGCCGACTTTGATGAAGGAACTACATCAGATACATCTCTCTCTCCAATTTCTCTCTCTCGGAATTGCGGAACCCCTAGAACACATGGACTGAGGATTCTACATCTGCATCCTATTCAATGATCAAATTCTCTCATTCACACCGATTCTTTCTCTTCTCCTACTCTAGACAAATATAGAAGGAACAGCCTTGGAATAGTTGGCGACTTCGGTACGGCTTTCTTCGTTTCCAAGGTTGGTTGATATACAAGTCGTTCAAGTATTTTTTAACATATTGTTGGTACAAGGACAGGAATCCAACAGGATGTTGCTTTTGCAATTGCAGACCGAGCAAGCATGCGTCACATGCCAATGATGCTAGCACAAAGAATCAAGCTTCTACTTTGGGCAGTTGGAGTTAGGGAGATGCCAAGGCAGAATTTGAAGTGGATTATTGTTGTGATGCCTTGACCGGAGAAATAGCCTATGAGCATGTGGGACAGTGATTATGCATCCATGTGTCAGTCACATCGATTCTCTCTCTTGTCCTACTTTAGACGAATATAAAAGGAACAGCCTCGGAGTAGCTGGTGACTTCAGTACGACATTCTTCTTATCCAAGGTTGGTTGATAAACAAGTCGTTCAAGTAGTTTTTGACATGTTGATACATGGACAGGATTCTAACAGGATATTGCTTTTGCATCTGCAGACCGACCAAACATGCGTCGCATGCCAATGATGTTAGGACAAAGAATGAAGCTTCTACTTTGAGCAGTTGGCTTTAGGGCGCCCAAGGCCGACTTTGAAGTTGATTATTGTTATTATGCTTTGGCTGGAGATATAGCCTATGAGCACGTGGGACAGCAATTATGCATGCATGTGCGCAATTTTGTTTATCTGCGCACGTTCCATTGTCTTCTTCACTACGTGTACAGGACTTGGGGAACGCTTGTGCGGTCAAATTTTGTCGTGAATAATGAGATCGCAGTGGTTGAGCATTACTTGATTTTTTTGAAGTGACATAACACGATCACCCCCTCGCTTCCTGATAAAGGTTCAAGTGTTTGCCTACTTTAGCGTCGGTTTTGTTGCTATCTTCCTCAATTGCCGACACATACAAGTAAACAAGCTTTATGGTTCCATAAATTGTTCTTCCAGCCATCATATTTTATAACTCAAATGGGTCAATCCATCATCCATTGCAAGTCTTTGTTTTACTCAAAGTGATGCTTCTGGCGAAAAGTCTACCGTGTATGCTCTTTAAACATGTCTCGTAACAATAACTTAAGTCAATTACATTCTTGTGTGATGCTTTCAATCCATTTACGGAGCCCACAATGCTAGTACATACACATTTTCTGCAAAAGCAGTATATGCTTGAACATGGGATACACATTACTGTACAAATAACATGAGATCTTTGCAATTGCAACGCCAGAGCTGAGGGGTTGGATTTACAAAACCCAGTCCTTCAGTATAGCCTCAGAGCTCGTCTTCATTAAAAGAACATTGCCACTTTGTCCTTGAGACTGCTCTTCTTTTTCAATGGGGATACAGCTTCTACAATAACAACGCTGTGGCTTTGCTTCTCTTGATCCTGCATCGGAATCACTTCATCTACAACAAATTGACTCATTTTCTCTTCCTCTACGGGCTTCCTCAGCCAGGGACCCAGAAAGAGATCTAACATATCCTGAGCAGGATCACCTGTTCTCTTGATACCGACAACAGTCTCTTCACCGGTCGGAACTCCAGCTGAAATGTTCTTAGTGTGCTTTGCATCATCAAGAATTTCATTAGGATCAGCAACGGCATCAAGAGAATATTGTTGAACATTGCCTGAGGCTCTCATTGGTGTCTCTGATCTTCCAAGGTGTTGTTTTTGCTGCTCAACATCCTTATTAGATGCAATGATCTGCAAAAAGGCATTCATTCATTAACCTTCCAAATTTCATTCATTCAATTATGTGACATTTTTTGACCAAAAAAAAATACGCATTGTTTAAAATTCTTCTGTTTCATGTTGTATTGCAGTTTATGCCGTTAGAATGCAGTGAGAGAGGCTGTGATTCATGGGTCCTGCAAGGGTGATCAAGATGTTTTAGCGAACCCTGAAGATGAGAAGAACTACAGCGAATTTAAATTTGAGTTTGTGCCCTCACTCGTCAAGGAGACATCACTTGAAAAGCCAATGTTAAAAGGATTGCGAGAGGCCCAGGACCCACGGATAAAGACCCTAAAGAAGAACGCTGGCATTATTGAACTACCCAAGTATACAGAGCTAAATAGGCACAGCACTAAAGAAGGGTCTCATCTTCTGATGGTAATAGCTTGGATGCTCTCAATTATTTTTTATGTATTCAGACACACAAAAAAGTATTGGGCCTTGAATGAGTCCTTTGCAAGAAAATATGCTTGATTCTGCAGCCTGTATTCCGCATGTATGACAGTCTGGAATGCAATTCCTTGCAATAATAGCATGGAAAGAAAAAGCATGAGCAACTTCCTACAAAGTAAAATATCCTAGACCATGGGAAAAAAGAGCTTTTCTCAGGGGAAGGAACAAAGAAAATTACCTCTTCAGCAATGCTCATAAGATCTTCAACAGTAAGTTCAACATCATCATCACTAGCAAAGGTAGCATGTTCCTCAACACCTTCAGCAACAAGACTTTTTGTTTTCCTTCTTTTTTCAAAAACTGAATCTTGAGCTTTCCTCCTTCCCCTTCTGCACTCCTTTTTATCCTCAACAATTTCATGCGTACTGACATCAGAACCATCTTCTTCTTCGCTCACCCTTCTTTTCCTTCTCTTCCTTCCGCATTCCACGAGACCAAATCCACCGACTTTTGACAAATTCTTTTCCTGAAGCGAGGATGCCCTTTTAGGCTGTTTTGTCAAACACTTTGAATTAGTCCGTTGAGGTGAAACTACCCCTCCGTTTATTTGATCAGTGTTACCGTCCTTACAGCTAGACTCCCCTGCTTGGTCATTTGCAGGTGGCGCCACCATCCACCTCGGCAACCGCCTCCTAGTTCCCTCATTCGGAGCAGCTCCAGCCATCTTCACTCTTCACCGGGATAATTCTCGCAAGACTCCTATCAAGAATAAAAGGACCTCTCAATCTTATGTTTAACCCAATGGTGAACTAACTTCGCGCAAGAAAGATGCATTTCAGTTTAAAATGCCACGGCACAGCGACTAAAACCCTATGGGAAACCAACAGTTGCGACACAAAGTTGCAGGGAAGCGACATTTCTAAAAACCCGACAAACTTATAAATCAAAGCAGCAAAATAGGCAGAATTGATTTCCTGAGCTGCATAAATTCTGGTCAGGAAAGACAGAGTGCCACACCCTCTATAAGAGAAGAGGAAGTGAGTTGGACTTGGTTGTCTCAAGTCACCAAAAACATCTCGAACAGGTTGGCCTCTGGGGGATATCTACAAAGCAAATCTCAAACAATTTCTTCAGGCAAATCAAAGGATTTCATGGCATCGCGGAAAATGCTTTAGATGCTCTACCGCCATCCTGCATGTATATCGGCCTCACCATGGCCAGTGAAGCTCACCGAACGATGCAGCTGATTGCCTTCATCGAAACTCAAAGAGGGAAAAAGAAGAAACGAAGAAAGGAGACGTTTTTTCCTTTCCGCGGCTATCCGAAACACTGATCCCAACAGCCCAAAAGTTTAAAGAAATCAAAGAAAGAAAAGCACATGGAATCGACACTATTTGAAGCCCCGGACGGATAAATTCAAACTCACCCAGCATCCAATCATCCGAAACCGCAAGACGATGATGAATCATCGAATCGCCTGCCAATCCAAAAACCTGAGGAGAGATCCAAACAGAGATCGACGAGCGTTGTCGGAGACGAAGAGAGGGAAATCAGTAAACATGGGATTTTTCGAAAACAATCGTCGTCGTATCTCGAAGTTGCCAGGGTATGATGATGATACGAGGAAGACGAAGGTGACTTTTTTTTTTTTTAAGAAGTATTAGAAAATAAAGACGATAATCTATTTTACTCCATTCTTTTTTTTTTACTTTCTCAAAATATTGGCTATTTTACAAAGATTTTGTCAATGGCAAATTCTTAAAATAATAACTCTATTTTCTCTCATATATTTTAATTATAAAAAATTAATCCTTTCTATTTTATAAATAATATGATGGATGAAATTCGATCTCTGAAATATTTTTCTCTTACCACGCACATACATATATACAGTCAAATTGCAAATTTTTCAAATGTCGATTTTTTACTTACAAGAAACCCGTCTTCGCATTTGCTAGTAGTGCATAATATAAGCATATGAATCACGAGTTGCTTTCGAAAATATTGAACTGGTCCATGAATTGAAGCGAAAAAATTTAATTTGATAGTTGGTTGAAAAAAAAAAATTATGTTCAAGACGATGGAATATAATCTCACAAAATCATGTAGGATCATTCTATCTCCAAATTTCATTGCAAAACTTTAGGTGTGAGATTGCTCATATGAATGTTGTCATATCATCTTACGCAATAAAAAATATCAAACTTTTGCTTGTATGATCTCCTTGCATTATTAGTATTCAAAATTTCTTAAGTCAAATATCACAACACTGTCATTTTACCCTCCTCCTTCCTATATTTTATCAATTTATAATTTGCAAAAATACATTTCTGGAACTTGTTAGCTTATATCACCTTCATTCGATGATTATCTTTCTGAATGTCGCAAGCCTGAATTTCCGCTTGTGTTTTCAACAGTTTTCCAGTTTGGATTTGCCACACCCCACTCATTAAATGGCATCACAATTGTTCCGTTCCTCAGCCATGTTACAAATCCTGACTCACTGCAGATTCTGGTATTTGCACCATACAAGCAAAACCCCCAAGCATAAATTGCAGAGATTTCAGAAGGTTCAAAAATAAGAGTTCAAAGATTGTCCTACCATCACATGCTTCCATCATGTCTGCGAGATGCTCCATGAGTAGATGAAGATTCTTCCTGTATTACACCATTTTCGGAAAAATCTCAGTCCGTAACATTTGTCCACCAGCATCTAATTCAGCAGAATAAGAAAACAACATTCTTTCACTTTTACATGACATAAACAAGTCGAACGGTGAGAACCACCGATTACATCAAACATTCGATTCCACGTCATCTTCCATCTCCCGCACCGACTGAAGAGGAACACTCCCAGGAAGAAAGCTGCTGTCTAAGAGGTGGTTCGTGAGTCCGTTCCCGAATAAGCACACCTGCGGTTGGATTTGATTCAGGCGATTCCACTCACTATCGGAAAGTGACCAATTGAAGATGTCAATGTTCTTCCTTATCCGGTCGGCATTCAAGCTACATGGCAGGACACTAGTTCCTCTTTGCAGTCCCCATCGCAAAATTACCTGAATCAGTGATTGGACGAAAGAATTGAGGTTAGATAGCGATTCAGATGAAAGTAAATGGATTAAAACCTTTCACTTCATTTGTTGAGGTGCAGTCAACACGTATCAGTCACTCTATAGTGACAAGTCGAGAAAAATTTAAACAATTATCTGCGAAGAACTCGAAGCAAGTGTTCACAAGTATACTGTGCACTGTTTTGACAAAATTTCAAAGTCTTGTGCAACAATAGAGATTATGACTAGCTAGTTACTTCAAATATCTGAACATCGCAATGACCCGTTAACTGTCATTTTTTGCTATCGATTCAATATTATCGAAAAGCAACAAGAAGCTACTAAACGTTAGACAGAAAAAACTTTTGAGAACTCCTTGAGGATTAATATAACCAATATCACAAGTTTAGCATCTAACTCAGGCCAAGTCCATGTGAACGTTTTCCACACAAGAATAACTGAGCCGGGTCATGTCACTCTTAATTTAGAGAGGGACTTCTCATAAAAGTAAGGGCGACCATATATTGCAATTGGCCAGTTCCACAAAATGTCGACAAGAAAATTTATGCAAGTCAGTAACCAAGGGAATGATGAAAGACATTGCCTAACTCTAGCATAAGTCTTTAAAACCCTCTTAGAGAAGCAAATCAATATCAGAATGCACCAAAACTTCTCAGTGAGGAATCATAACATAGGTAGTACTCATTCGATGGACAATGTCTTGGCAACAATAATAGTATTCAACCAACTTAAACATCCCCCATATAAATATATTTCGTATTGGCTTCTGAACTACAAGTCTTGGGCTACAGGTATAAGGTTGTAGGATGTTCCACTAGTAAAAGGTAGTGGAAAACGTCTCTAGGGAGACAGCACACAACATTCTTCTGTTTCTTATTGATTCTGCTTAATCAAAGATCACAATGTCATTATGTCTAAGTAAGGAGTAAACTGATACAGCAACAACCTTAGCTTCCAATTAATCATCCACTTCAGCACTCAGGACTTGATAGAAGATGGGAATAAAGCGAGCAAAACATTTCCTCAACGGTCAAAGGAGATTCCTTTCACAACACCAAAAACGAAGCTTATTTTCCAATCTATTAGCAAGAGAACACCAACGAAATTGCAGAAACCTAACACTAATCACACATCCAGATTCCATATTCTACGTGGTCTGCCCTCCATTTTTTAGTTAAGAGCCTCAAGGGGTGCTAGGGCTTTTTTTTCTTACAAAGTGCTTCATCACAAAACCATGACAATTATCTTTACTTCAGTCCATCCTGTCTCCCAAAAAACATTTAACTTTCCGCACTAAATGAAATGTTAGAATCTCAAACTTCATATGATACAATGCCCCACTTAATGTCCACAGGATTAAAATTTTTAGTTAAATAAACAACTAAGGAGGAGATAGTAGCCAAAATCTTTCCAGGTTAGATCTGGGTAAAGAGGTTTGACCAAAATGACGAGGTTAAAGTAAGAAATAGTTGATGGGTATCAGAAGTAAATTGAAGGCCACGGAAAGCTGCCCACTGTGAGGGTTAGTGGACCCAAATTATGCATTGAGCAAATGGTTTAACTACAGTGCAGCCAAGCAAACAGGATGATTTACATGATTTAATCATAGAATAAAAATAAAGAACAAAGTGTACATAAGAAAAACCTGCTCGGGAGTCTTTTTGTGTCTATTTGCTATATCTGCTACAACAGACAGCTTGAGCATAGGCCCATGCACCGATCTTGACCTCCTAAAACATATGCGGGGAGTTCCAGGTTCATCTTCCCCGCCTGATCCGCTATCTGTTGGTGCAGGACTTGAACTAGGTACACCAAGAGGTGTGTGAGCAGATACATGGATGCCTTTTAACTGACAAAATTTTACAAGTTCATCTTGCCTCCAGAATGGATGCAGCTCCATCTAACAAAACACAATCTTACATCAGAACAAACTTCATTATCATGGCTACTATGACTGATGCATAGCCAAATAACATTCAATGTTTCAAATGAATACAGAAAATACATATCATATTTATGTGTTAAACATGAGTGAAAACGTAAAACAAGGCACAGGTGGATAAATAACCACATCTTAGATACAGAATTTTGTTCAACCCTTATTTCTGTCTTTTCAATTGTTTCCAAGAAATTATTCATAAAACTTCAGATTTGTCGGCAATTGTTTCTGGAATTAATTTTCAGTTTTGAAAAGCATGAAGGGAGAACTTATTTTTGCTAGATTGAGAAATGATTCACCAAATTCAACTCTGGAATTATTCTCCTGGGAAACATCAATTCAAACTTTTAGCTTTTGTGAACTCATTCATGCATTAAAGTCGGTAAAGCCTGTGGTAGAGCGGTGTATGGAATAGGATAACCATTCTAACTCGTGAAGGGACTAAACAATTTTTCACTTAAAATCC
The DNA here is from genome assembly GCA_031216285.1 of Syzygium syzygioides. Lineage (NCBI taxonomy): Eukaryota > Viridiplantae > Streptophyta > Magnoliopsida > Myrtales > Myrtaceae > Syzygium > Syzygium syzygioides. The sequence goes on along the minus strand of CM062248.1, from coordinate 34,122,852 downwards.
ATTTTGAGACCACGATTTGAAACCACAAGTCAAACAGGTTTTTGCCTCAAATCAAGCCACAAGAGATCTCTTAGAACAATATTGAGAGAACAATGCCAAGCAACCACACTGTTTTTGTTCCTAGCCATAAATGCCCGCTAAATCAGCTCTTTAAAAGATATACAGTTCTAAGTCCATGCCAAGGGGCCTCCTAGTTTGGTGGTTCTCCTAGGAACCTAGAATTGCGTCATGGCCTCATGGTGGAATTTGGGAGGCTTAAGGATACAGACAGCTGCGTCCTCTGTCCAGCCCCAGTTATCAAACTCAAAGATAAGTACACTTTAGTGCCCTATGGCAGTGATTAGATGTAAACTTGGCAGTTAATGCGCTAGAGCAAATAAAAAATTGAAGAAGACTTTTGAGGACATTGAATCTAAAAGAAATGAGGCCAGCCATCAGTAAGAGCAGAAATCAGAGATCGCAGCAATCTTGCCAACATTCTGAGGCTTCTATGGGACAAGGACTGCCAGGATGCCTACCATCAAACAGGCTACCAAACAGAAAGTTGCCACCTTGTTGTCTGCAGTCTCATTTTAACTCATACAGAGCACCACTTGAAATAAAGAAAATTCACCAAACTTGACACCAAACATGTCCTTAGATGCTAAATACATCTACGACTCTAGATCATTCAACTTGGCGCAGAATATGTACCCCCTATACAAGTGCGGTTTTTCTACAAAACCATGATGTATTTCCCAACATTCAAAACTTTGCAGAAGACTAAATGAGTACTTAAAAGTGACAAGAGCTTGAAACAGTATATATCATGCTAATGGACAACTTATAGCATGATGTGAAGAATAGAAATGAATTTGACATATTCTTTCATCCTACGACTGCAAATAATGCCGTATGTCTATGTAGTTTCAATGGCTTTTAAGCCCACGCTATCATAAACCATCCCAATTGGTAGTATATTGTCCGTGACACCTTGACAATGACCACGGACCTTCTATGCATCATAGTTCTGTTTTTGCACATTATCAGATAAATTTGCGGATAACATGAAATCTTAGCGGACTGCATCACACCACAAAGAATTATTTTGTGAAGCAAGATCACTACAAGTTATGCACAATAAGTCTTCAAAGATATGAGATCAAGGAGGCCAACCTGATTGACTGCAGGAACTATTTTGGCAAACTTGAGCAGTTCTTTGATCTGTTGAACGTTAAAGTTGCTGATACCGATGGCCCTAACAAGACCTAACTCAACCAGACCTTCCATGGCTTTCCACGATTTCTTCAACCTACTGAGAAACTGCTTATACTCACTTCCCAACTTCTGAGGCGGATCGGTTGCATCACTGAATGCTGAGATTTCTGGCCAGTGCATAAGATATAGATCTAAGTACGAAACTCCTAAATTCTTGAGAGATACTCTAACATAATTCTCAATCTTATTGATGGAATTCATGCTACAGTAGAGCTTGGAGGTCAAGAAAAGATCCTCTCTCTGCAGTGATGAGGTTTTAAAAGCTTCAGCCAATGCATCTCCAACTTCAATCTCATTACCATAAAGATGAGCGCAATCGATGTGCCGGTACCCCACCGACAATGCCGTCTTTACGGCCTCGATGCAAAGATCACCGCCACTCTGCCATGTACCCAATCCAATCGCCGGAATTTTCGCTCCGGTGTTCAACACGAACGAGCGCGCCATCAAATCGCTTTTCCCTTTCATACTTCAAAGCTTTCAGATAGAAACACAAAAAAAAAAGAAGATAGATTCCGAAAGTCCGAATATCCCCCAGAACCAGATGTATCACATCGACCGACAAAATCAAAACAGGCAAACTAAGATCGCGCATGAAACCAAAGGGCGATACGATAGAAGACGAGATCTTTCCGGCAGTAACTCGCAACCAGGAACAGGGAAATGACCCCCCCAATTCAAGAGAAGATAAAGATGCGCCGGTCAGCGACAGGAAAGACGCCGCAGTGAAATGAATTTCACCAACGAAAGGGTACCAACCCACCACCTGTTTGACTTTTTAACTGAAACAAGAACGAATGAGGGGCAGCCGCTTCGACAGAGAGGAGAGAACAACCCACGATGCAGATTTTATATTGAGCACCGAACAGCAAGACGAATCGGGTTTCCCTTGAAACTACCAAACAAAAACACCAAGAACTTGCCAAGTTGCTTCCGTTTACGTTTGCACACGTACGTAAATGGGAAGACCGTAACATGAAAGGAGACTCCGGGTCAACACAACACAACACAACACAACAACGAAGAGGGGAAGGAAATAGGAATCAACCCCAGACCTTAAAAACGGGTGCGTAGCCGTAAAAAGAAGCCCCCGCGTTTCTTTCCTTCCTTCCTTTCTATCTTCGCGAACAGAGAGGATCGACGAAGAAGAGGTCAAAGATCTCTTTTTTAATATGTTTTTAACGTTTCAAGCGGGGATCAAAATCATGGGCGAGACGCTGGAACAAGAAGGACAAGACCCCCCAAAAAATTAATGATTTTTTCCTCTCTTTTGTCAATCTCATACACCTACCAGGTGAGGAAAGGCTGCGAAAAATCCACAACCACCACCTACCCAACTTGCAACTACGTCCATTGACGATCTCTCCCTCTCCGTTGGATGGTTCCTCTGACAATTTGAGATTGGAACAGTGGACTTAGCTGCCTCCTCTCCGGAGGAGGAGATGGACGACGAAGACACGCAGTTGAAAAACGAGGATGTAAGATGGGCCCTAAAAACACAAACGGAGAAACGACGGACGAGAAAAGAGGGACGGAGGACTTAAAAAAAGACAGGACTCTGCTTTCGTAACGTGTGTTGGTGCTTTTAATTTATTTTAGTCTAGTCCTTTTTTTTATTTTTTTATGACTTTTTTTTTAAATAGATCCTTCCGATATCAAGTCCGGCTAAATCCAACCAACGTGGCCTTCGACCGTGACATCGTGGGTGAATTTTGACATCCACTGGGGCGGGGCGTCCCTATTGGCTTAATTACATGCATATCAGATTCCGATGCATTATTTATATTTACTAAACTTTTTGACGATGGCGTTTGCATAGGCATCCACATTTGCTATATATTATGCACATGGCGTTTCAAATCTATCTATGCCCGCTTCAGTTGGATCTAGTTCAGGAGGGTCCTGTTTAGAAAAATTATAAAAAAATTGTTTAGAGAAATTAAAAATACAATGACTTGATCAACAAAAGAGGTGAAAGTAAATAGATGAAAAGTAGTATTTTTCCATTATAAAAAGAAAAGCGTGTTTCTAATGAAAACACACGGCACCAAAAATTTGCATAAATATATATGGAAAGGGAGAAATATTTCAAGATTTCAAATCTTTTTATGGAGAAAATGTTTGTAAAATATATATTGAAGGATGTTTTGAGGCTAAATAAAATGATTGAGGTGCCTTAAAAGTATTAGGTTCTATTTACTTAACATAATAGTATAGATTAAGATCCATTAAAGTGGCAGTTTTAATGATCCATCATCATTTTATAAAATTGATCGAACTAGTGGTATATCATATTATAGATGAAAAGCTGGATATTAGATCTTTGCAATTCCATTGCACTAGATCGAAGTTATTTTACTCAAAATAAGCGGCGTATAGGGTTGGGAGAATTTCTTTTTCCTTTTTGATATTAATGGCATGTTCGAAGCTATTTGAACACCCGAATTTCCCATCAGGTGCGAAAGTTCTCCTCCTTAATTGAAGATGCTTTCTTTTCCAAGTGTAGTTGTATTCTCATGAAATTATTTGTCGAAAATCACTTCATTTGCTTCATCATGTATTAATATAATCATATCTGAACTTGACATTTCGAGCAGGGGGTAAAGCACCATGAATCAATCTCCACACTACATAGTAAACATTTGAATGACAATTTTAGGCAAACACCAGTTAGGTATAAGTACCTCCAATATGAATATAAGAAAGTGACTCCACAAATACTTTGACAAAAGGAAAAGATGGACTCTTAATAGTACTGTTAGTTGATTTAGTCAACGATATCCGCAGGAGAAATTTCAGAATGGAAGCATTATCTTTACATGAAATTAATGGGTTTTGAGCAAGAATAGCTTTACAATCACCACATTAAGCAACTAATCGACCGAAAAAAAAATTATTAAGCAACTAATGATAATGTGATTCATGGGTCTCATGGGCTACCGGTAGCCCAGTTTGTTAGATGTATGCCCTAAAGTTACTATGTAATAATTACATGTTAGAGATTTAAGTTGTACTATTGATTTCATTATTTATTTAATGACAATGACGTATTCATTTATTTATCTAATTATTTAAATATATTAATGATTCCATAAGATCAGTTGTAACTGGATCTATTCTTAAGACGTTAAGAATATGTGTGATAGGTTCACAGTCAGACTAAATCTTTAAATTGTTCCCGATCGATGGATCATTGAGTGGATATTAATGATCTTGTTGAGATCGATGTGTTCTCAGCTTCACTATTAAGTATTGGATACTAAAAGGAATGACAAGTCATGAGTCATTGGGTATTGCGATGCCTAGGTAGAGGTGTCAAAATGGGTCTTAAACCCATATATGACCCATTTAAAAATAAATGGGTCATATATAGGTCACTTTAATTTTAAAGAGTCAACTTTAAATGGGTTTTAAATTTTAAAGCTCAAAAATAAATGAGTCTAAATGGGTTGAGTTTGGAACCCATATCCAACCCACCCACTAGACCTATCCACACACTCTCTCCCTTTATAAAAATGTTTAAAAAAATCGAAATTTAATTATTTTTATTTTTTCTCTTTTTCTTTTATTTTTTTTTCTTTTCTCTTCTTTCTTTTTCTTTTTTTTTTTCGGCCGGTGGTCAGTCACGACGATCGGCCACCGGGGCAGGACGACCTTGCCAAAGGCCAGCGAAGCTCAAGCTCCCCGACCTCGGGCAAGGCTCAAGCCTCACCAATCTAGCGAGCCTCGAGCTCGCCCGATTCTAGCAACCTCGAGGCTTGCTTGATCCCTAGCGAGGCTCCAGCCTCGCCGATTTGGCGAGACTCAAGCTCACCGGCCTTAGGCGAGCTCGACCTCACTGGATCTAGCGAGGTGAAGCCTCGCCCAAGGCTGGCAAAACTCGAGCTCGCTAGCCTCGAGCGAGCTTGACCTCGCCAGATCTGGCGGGGTGGAGCTTCACCCAAGACTGGCATGGCTCGACTTGCCGGAATCGGGCAAGCTGGAGCCTTACTTGAGGCCGGCGAGGCCTCGGCCTCGCCAGATCGGTGAGAATGAGCTTTGCCGGCCTCTGGCGAGCTCATCCTCGCCTGTAGTCGATCGCCGGCCACGGCGGCCAGTGATCAGCCCAAAATAAAGGAAAAAGAAAATTAAAAATTTGATCAAAAAATGAAAATAGATTAATATTATTAAAATGAATGCACAAAGTAAAATTGAATCAGATTTTATATACCAAATATCGAAAAATATTTTCTAGTTTATTTTCATGTTTCAACCAAACGTCAGAAATTTTTTTATTTTCTTGGATAATGACTTTATGGAAAATGTTTTCTAGAAATGTTGCATTTTTCACAAAACAAACAGAACCTCAATTTTAAAAAAAATTATAAAAAATTTTCACTAGCTTTGTATTGCATAAAATGTTTTAGCAGTATAATTTTTAAAAAAAATCATAAGAAACAAGTATTCCTAGATTAGGTTAAATATAAAAGTGTTTTAGCAATATGGGTCGGGTCGGTTATGGGTTGGGTATAGGTCGAGTCAGGTATGGGTCGAGGTATTTACACTACGAATAAATGGGTCATAAACAGGTTAATATATCAATTTGGGTCGGACCATTTATGACCTGACCCAAACTCGACCCGACCCACCCGTTTAACAGGTCTATGTCTAAGGGTGTGCAAATGAACCGGGAACCGCCCGGAACTGGCAGTTCCAGTCAGGACCGGTCCAGTTCCCAGTTCTAATTTACTAGAACCGGTAAATACCGATCCGGCTCTCGGTTCTAGATGTGGAACCGTCCACCCGCCCACTCGGACCAAACCGATAATATATATATGCATATATATAATTTTTTGGAACAATTTTAACCAAAAAAATATATAAAACATTTTTAGAAAAATGAAAACTATAAAATCCCCCTCTTCCTTACCAAAAAAAAAACTATAAAATCCCCCTCTTCCTTACCAAAAAAAAAACTATAAAATCCCTAATCTAAAGCTTGACTCTCAACTCTCATCAACTCACAACTGCGCCTTTAGCTGTTCATCGCCTCCCTCTCTCATTCTCAGTCACTTCCATTTGTGTGAAACTTGATGGGACCGTTTCCATGGACTCACCCGGGAACCGAACTGGACTGACGGTCCGGTTCCCGGGTGGATCCATGAAACTAACAGACGGTTCTCGGTTCCAATTTCTCGGAATCGATCCTTAGTGGGCAGTTCCCGGTTTCATGTCGAGAACCACCCGTCTGGACCATGTTCACCCCTAGCAATACCCAAGTTAAAATACAAGTGCTTGTATCAAACAAGCTCACCGAACATGACACGCGTAAAATGATTGGCAACATGAAAACTTTTAGCATGGTCAATATCTAATTGTTCATATTCTAGTCTTGTGTAAATAACCCTTAGAATTGAGGCACAGTGCTGACTTATATGTTGGATGGCTATGGTTCACAGGTACGCATATTGCCGGTTCATTGATCCGTCTCTGTACTTGATGACCATAGTTCGTTCACATATGAAGTTACACATGTGCACAAAATGAAATCTGTCTCCTTGTTATATACAAGGTTCAATAATGATGTCCTATGCAATCTAATATTGACACTGCATTAAAATCCTCGGCCGAAATTGTAATCGCGAATGAACTATTCAAGTCTCATATAAAATGCATATCAATTAGGTTTGTGCATTTGACCGAATTGGTGGCTTGACAAATATTCCATGGTCTTTGTTCAATCAGGACATAGTAAAGCAGAGGAATTGAATTACAGTGTAGTCAAAGCTGACAAGTTCATTATATTCTTAAAGTATCCACACTGTCTGGGTAGCCATGACATATTGCTAGATGTTAATCATGGCTTGTAGAACCTAGATATTGATCAGGACAATTAATTCTATTGGGAGTACTAATGTGTTAGTGCAAGTCCTATTACTAGCTCAGTGATGAACCTAGGAATGTCATACATCATAACCAATTTAGAATGTCATTGTATGGAAGAGACGATATTGCAAATATGTTTGCAATCGAATTGAGTTGGACTGAAATTAAATTAAATGTGATTTAATTTTAGTTTATTTTTAGTCATGAGGGTACGTGCATATGATGCATGCGCAATACTAAACTAAACACATGTTAATGTGCCAAATGATCTTGCACTCTTAGTTTTATAGAATTAAATTAATTAAAGTGCCAAGGTCAACATTTGCAGCACGCGATCAATAATGGTGATGATCTTGTGTGTTTTAATTAAAATTAATTAATGGTGCATGCACACGGTCAGCAGTTGCTGACCGTGTGCATCACCCACGACCAGCAACTGTTGCTGGTCGTGTGCTAAATGCACACACGATCAGCAACTGTTGCTGATAGTGTGAAGTGTGCCCCCGATCAGTAACCGTTGCTGACTCTGGGCATCACCCACCAGCAACGGTTGCTTGTCGTGTGCTAAATGCACATGCGATCTGTAACTGTTGCTGATCGCACAAATAAAGTAGGATCAGCAACGGTTGTTGAAGAGTGAGCAGAAAGAGTGCAAGTGAGAAGTGCAATATGTGTGCTACGTTTTCTCTTTTTTGGTACAATGACTGAAATATCAAAAGTGTGGAGAATTATTGCCAAGAGATTGCTAGCACAATTATAATAGTGATTATCCGCAAGTTCTTTCTTCCGTTCGTTCATCGTATGATTAGTGGTGTTTTTTAACTAGAGGTTCAACGGTTGTGAGACTCAAACTGAAAAATATCCGAACCAAAATCGTATTGGGCACGCTACGAGAGGTAATCCGCTTAACCCCCTATGATTTTCCGATTTTTTATTGAAACGCACGAACAACGCCTTTGGAGATACATATATTGTTATATCTTTCTGCTGCATTTATATTTCATTTAACTATGCATATTCCGTAGAAAACCAACACAGTTACCATGTATACTCTATAGGAAACCATTCTTTTGGGCTCTGTTTCCGGTTTAATTATCCATCAAAGTTACCATGTTGAGTTTCAATCAACTTAAACGACAGAAGAGGAAAAACCGGATCAAGATAAAAAGTGAACAGATGTTGCCTTTTATTGTCATGGACACCAAGAACATAGCACAACCCGTGAAATAAAACTTAATAAGGAAATCGATTGGAAAGGTAAATCTACACCAGAAGCCTAATTTGTCTCTTCCAAGACCTTTCCATGCTGATGCTCCCATCAAAGGCCTATTCACCACTTGAGCTTCTCAGGGAAATACTGCATATCAAAACTCCCATGTTGAGATCTAACAAATAACATGGACACTCTGATGCTTGAAGAACTAAGGAATCAAGGGATACTTGCCTTCTTGATTAAGGAGAGATAGTATGGCTTGACCTTCTCGACGTCAATCCGAACCTTGCTCTTGCTGTAGAGGTCGTATTTGCTGCGAGGTGATAATTAAATCAACAAACCCATATTGTAGGAGCACGAAACTACTTATGTTTGCATTATCGGATTGCTTCCTTACTTGAATATCTTGAGCCACTTCAGATTCTCGACGTCTTCTTCATTCAACAGGTGCGCATATGCTCCGGCTCTGTGTAAAGCTGATAAAATATCAACAGGTTCGAAAAGTATTAGAAATCGAGTCCAGGGTTCTTTATTCTAAAATTCGAGGAGCGAGAAAGAGAATGCTGTGTCTCACCATAGAACGAGTGGTATCTCATTATGAAAAGGCCTGCTGAAGGCAGAGTGCTCTTGTTCTCCTTAGCCACCTATACACCGAGATGATACATAAGGTCAGAACCCTAGAAAGTTACACCGAGACAAATATACTCTAATTCGCTAAGCTTCTTTATGCAAAGTCCCAGATATACTACCAAGTACATATAGTCATCGTGCCCCCACGACATCATCACATTATTGAGTCCACAGCCCTCTGAATATACTCCATATTTGGTGCTATAGGCAGGATTGTAGTAGTCGGGGTTCTCCTTGAAATACTGCGAGCAAAAGCTTATTTCGTATTAATATCTTTGGAGGTACTTGGATCAGACTAGTATTTTTTTTTTTTTTGGATCGGACTAGTATTGCCACATATCACATGAGTATCTAAATACCTTGTGATGGACAACTGATTCATCGAAAGCGCACCCAACAGGGAATGTATCGCCTAAAATGATATGTTCGATGAGTTAAGAATTCAAAATCAAGGGCATGTCTGAAACTCCAATAATCAGTATGAGCAAAAACCCTTTCACGAATATTCAATATAATATTACCTACAACAGCCCATTGAGAAAGAGCTCCGAAGCTAGGATGAAGAAGTACCTTGCCAAGATCTAAAACAAGAATTGCATTTATCTCAGGTTACTATAGATATACGTTTGCGAACCAAAAACATCAGCATATCCAAAGTTAGAATTGACCAGATTCTGGAGTCCCTGTACTCGATAAGATAACATACCATGAATGAGGCCAGTCAGGTGAAGCCAATCCTCATTGGGATAATCCTTCCTGATGGCTTCAGCTGTCTGCAGCAGATGCTCAATTTGAGGTTCGTCCAAGTCAGGGTCGCTCTCATCGACAAACTCATTGAGAAGTTCACAACATTCCCATATGCTCATCTCCACCCTGGTCAGTTTTCCATACTCTTCTCTCATCCTCTTGACCTGAAACGACCACGAGGCCACATTAGACTTAATTTGTGAAGTCGGATGACAAAGACAAAATTTTCTTCCGGAAATAGTTTTGACTGCTTGCTTACAAAGTCATAGGTTTGGTTGATGTGATTGGTCCTGTAGAACTGCTCCACGCTCGTCTGCCGCTCACTTTCTGCATTGTAGTCCCTGTGTCACATTTCAAAGATCGATTAGCACGCTCATTCACCGGTCACTAAAAGGGGATGCATGCAAAAAAACAAGTGTCAATAAATGGAATCGGTCTTCGAATGATGTCATTATGGATCGATTCAACACTCATAGGCCATCCTGTTCAGTCCATTAAGCCAAACTATACTCGTCTCCATCAATTCCATAAGCCTACCACATTTCTTTTTTTAGCCAAAGAGCCTACTACATTTACTCCTCTAATTTCCCCACGAAATGTACGATGGATGCAAAACACATAAAACCCTGAGGTTCTTTTTATGTTAGTTACCATTCCCTAGCTCCTCACATTATATCCAAATCCCATGACCAATACCCACTTTTTCTCTGCCATACGAGAACCATAGGAGACATTCTATATGCTTATGTTTAAAATGAACTATCAATAAAGCAAAGAAGAAGAAGAAGAAGAAGAAGAAGAAGAAGAGGAATACCTGAAAGTTTGGCCGAATGAATTAGTCTCAGGCACCACAAACCCACCATCCAACACCAACTCATTCTCTTCCACATCAACCTTGTTCTCCACGACCTCCAATTCTGCAGAAAAGAAAGAGAGGAGCAGAGAAAATGAAGTCAACACCACGAACTAACTCAACGAGCACATCAACACCACTCTCTCGTCCACTGCCTAATTACTTTCTCCAAAGCACTAAAACCGTCTAAAGTGAATCAAGATGCGATTCTTTCTACCCCACACAATCCCTCGAGAAAGAATTACCGAGCTCAGGCTGCTCAACGATGATCGTCATCCTCAATCGAACTCGAACCAAACGAAATCAAGAACCAGGCCAAGAACAAGAACAAGAACACGAACACGAACAGCAGAGAAGGGACAGATTTCAGCTCGAATTGCTCGCATTTTGGAGGAGGCGAGGAGGGGCTCCATTTATAAGTGGCCGGAAAGTCCTGGCCTGAGAATTCCCAGTGTCGGAGTCCTTGCCATGAAAAAAATTCTTCTCGCTCGGGGAGTCCTTCCGTGAAAATCACTCCAAAAAAAAACACCCAACTTGACGATATCCCTCGCCTCGCGACGTCCTGAGTTGCAACTCCTTTCTCTCGGCTTGGAAGTCCGAATCAAGAATCTCGATCTTTTGCCAAAAAAGAGAGACAGATCAATGACTGAGTAGCTGTCGTCCAAAACCAAGCTTTTCTTGTCCTTTCTTCTTGTCCTTCTGCTTCTTCCGGCTACAAGTCCCATCTCAGCCGTTAGCGCGCCCGGGACCTCGTCCGGGGCCCACCGATCCAACGGTCGAAGGGGAAGCGAGCGCCGCGAGATCCGGATGCACGCGAAGATATTTCCTCCGGGGCCCCTTGGTTCCTCAGCGCTGAGTCAGCTTGTCATGTCAGGTGGATTCGACGGTCGGAGATGGAAGCTCGGGGAGGGCGCGGGGCCCACGTGACGTGGAATCCAGCCACGCGGATGATGACCCGTGGGCCCCCCCACGCTCACGGCCAAGGTTGTCGTTTTGCGCGTTCTCTTGTTTTTTTTCCGGAGCTGTTCGAGGGGTTTTTCGGTTTTTACTTAAAAAGCGACTGTCGTTTCTTGTGTCTGGTTTTTTGGGCGAATGGCCTTGTGATCTCATCCTTAATCTTATCTAATCGCCCGTTGGAGTCGCATAATTGAGCTTATCCAAATTCTTGATCGAGACTTAAAGATCTAATAAAACACGGGATTTGTCCTGATCCTTTACTTTGAAGCAATGAAGCGACATGCATACCAGCTTCAGCGCACATCCACTAGTTCACTTCCTTAAATGATCTCAAAAGGTGTAATTTTCAATAGCGGGCTACTCATTTCGAATTTTATTCTTTAAATTGCCAGAAAGAAAACCCAAACGAGGAAAGTACCAATCTAAGTATTTAGTCCGCTGGCTTTGGAAATTTTTATTTTCAATTTTTCGGTCGAGGACTACCGGTTGAACTAGATCGGAATAGATCTTCAATATGAATTATGGGCTTCGTAATGAAAATTTGTATGAATCGAGCGAGAGGTCCGATGCTATATAAAATCGGCGTAAAGACAATTCATCATAGGGCATATTCGCAGTGTACTTATTTTCCAAAAACTAGCTGCAACTCTTTTTCTTTTTCTTTTTCTTTTTCTTTTGATCGAGAAGGCCAACTTCGTATGATTAGACCCTAGGTCATCATTTGCCGAATTCATACAGTATTTTTTTTGGGGTAATTTTATAAGTACATGCTAACATATCCGAATCTCCATTTCAAGCGAAAAAATACCAAGAAAATGTCAAAAAGGAAAAGGGAGTGTTTATTTTGGAAATTGCAGATGATAGTTTCCTATTGTCCACATGGATGCCTGTAATTCACTTGCCTAATTTTACTACCTCGGACATAGTAACGCCAACCAGGCCAAGGAAAAAGAGAATGAATACATTTAGGGCACGTTCTTCTTGAATAAGTAAAAGCTTCCTTTTCGGGGGCGAAAAGAGATAAAATTTGAAGGGGGGAAATGCTTATTCTTGGCAAGCCTCGAGAGCACGTTCTACTTCGAGACATTCCCCACGTGTCAAATTTTCAACGTTCGCGGACAATCCACGCACGACGGGCTCGCTCGGAAGGCATGAGCCATATCGGTATGGGCCTGGCCCAAAAGGCTTTTTCCCAAGCTCATGAGTGCATTAATGAAGTCTCCGCAAATTGCAATTCAATCCTCGTTTTCCCCAAAGTTGACTTTAGGGCACACAAGCTTTTTCAGGAATTTGAGGATGGCAAAATTCTCCCCGGGTCCGACCCCAATCAAGGATTAAGTTGTTTCCCCGAAAATAGATGATTTGAAAAATGTTTTCCTAAAAATAAGTGCTTATATCTCTTGAAATAATTAATCGATGAAAATTATTTTCATTATTAACAACAATTTATGTCTGAACATTTTCGTGGACAATGAAAATATTTTTGTTTATTTATATTTTAAGTAATACAAGTAATTGTTTATAGGAAAATTATTTTTCGAATCATTCATTTTCTGTGAAGCAAACATGCTCTAAGTATATATTGATCGGGTAATCTCCAAGTCCACAAGTAATTAGCGACTTTTCAACAGTTAATTTGATGCTAATAACCTTCAATGGCGTTCTTAACTTCGCTAAAATCTTTTGATAGATCGGTTAAACGAGGGAGAGCCAACTTTCCACAGGTGGAAAGGACGAAGTAAAACCTACCATTCAAAAGCCTGGCATGGCGTTCGCTCCTATGACAGGCAGGTGACGATGGCCATCAAATAGTCAAACCCTGCACCCATGACAGGCAGGAGACGATGGGCATCAAATAGTCAAACCCTGCACGATAAAGATTTCTTCTCTCGCAGCTTCAGAATTGGGAGAGAAACATTGCCAAAACAGAGGCCGAAGATGCAAGGAAGCTCGGGTCTAGCTCCATGCATCGGCACCAAATCCGGGTCGCAAGGATTGCAGGTATGTTTCCGGGCCTCGAACCATTTACACTACTTAATCCGTTGCTCAGTTCCACGGGCGAACACATTTCTCAATATGCTTTGTGTGGCCAAATTCACGTAGAAGTCCCCATTTACATGGGATCTGTCAAACGCTAAAGCATCAACACACTCTCCAGCGAAACTAAATCGCGGATTTCGTCAAGAAACCCCGAGAAAGGTAACGAGCGGAATCAAGATGCTCCGTTGCGAAGCTCCCATGTCAAAGTCCGCCAACATCTTTGAATTACATTTGGGAAAAAGAATCTGATGCTTGTAGTCTTTCAGGACAACACAGTACAAACTGAACCCCAATATAAATTGCACTCAAAAACATTTATCCTAAAGATACAAGGAAACCTCAACCTGTGTCTTTCTTTATGTTTTTCCCTTCTTCAAATAATAATCTTAACTTCTACAAATTATTACAGATACTTCTCACATCACTGAACAAGAGAATCGATCGTATGATCCATGACACCAGATCATAGCATCTAGAGACAGCACAAACTGAAATCCTGGGTTTTCTTCAGACCTTGAATCCACTTAAGAGACTGAACAACTTCATGACCAGCTAGGACTTTTATTCATCCCAGAGCACATAACGATTTCACCTTCCATCTCCTCTTATAAAATAGGCTAAGCTTTTAAGGCCAGCACATCCGCCGCCGCATCCATCAGCGGATAGGGTGGTATTGCGTTATCCCACGTTTTGGTGGCAACTTTCTTAGTATGAATAGAACCAAAGAAGAAGGCAGAATCTCCACCAACTGCACAGGGAAAAGGATAAAACATGTTAATTGAAAGCAACATATACAAGTTCGACAAGAAGGGAATAAAACATTCGGGACACAGGTGAGATACAAGTATTCATAGATTGAAAGCACCGCATATTAGCATTGCGGATCATAAAAAAATTGCCATTTAGCATCAAATCCAGACTATACAAATATAGCCCACAAGCATATTTATCAATAGTTGCAACAAATCTCTAATGTCTGCTCATTATTCACGACACCACACTCCCCAGGGAAAGTCGCTAAATACTTCAGAACTTATATCCTGAGTCCATGACAGATATAGTCGTAGTGAGATGATCTGACATAGAAAGATCAAGGGTTCCAATAATTGGATTCACTGAAATTGTGGTCTACACTCGATAGGAAATCGAGATGCTGAACAACTACTTCAATGACATAGATCGAATTCCCCCATGAAGCTTCAATAGGATTAGCATTTTCAATTTCTTTATTTGGAAAGACTGCATGTTCATCTTGATTAGAAGAAAGCTTTGACGCATCACGCATGGGAAGGGAACAGGTTAAAAGAGGTTGGGAAAAACCTAGAAAGGACATGGGAGGCAACAATAAGGACATTAAACAATAGGATCTTTTACAAAAAAATATGACAGAATTGAGCGCGATGATATAAGGAGATTCACATAGCCTACCGCACTTGGTGCAATACAACTTAATTTGTTATTATCATGAAGCAAAAGTTTGATCAATCACTGCTTCAATAGATTGCTTCGAAGGTGAACTAGGCTTCTCTACCTTCCCAATTGTCTATACAACATTATTAATCGCTCTGAATCTTTTATGATCTCATGTTCCTTAATCAAAGCTTCAAATGGATATTTTACTTTACCGCTGTTTCAAACTCACTATTGGTAAAGAGCATGTCTACGGTCCTTTTTTTGGAAAATTAATGTACTGGATTGTTTACTTGCGCATGACCGGCTTCAGGGACTATAAAACTGAAAAAAGAAAAAACCTCGATAATGCTCTAATTGCTCGAGTTTCATGGATAGATAAAGGCGTACTTATTTGGGAATCACAGGTAAAGTATAGCAAGGAATTTCACACTGCATCTCTTGATCACCATGGACTATCAGAAAAATGATTGCCTAAAACCAACTAAACTAATATGAAACAGCACATCACTCATAAAGTTAGGAAATAACTCCAGCCACTAGCAGGCTTTGAAGAGAATAACTGATTTCAAAAGCACACTCATTTGATCAGAAAACAATCTGAATAGCTATTGATTTTTCTTATTTGTGTAAAACAAGTCGATGTGTGCGTTGCCATGTACATGTCTAAATATAGTTATCTGCTTTTGCAGCGACTAATCTGAAGATATGGATCAACACAACCACCTATCTTCAAGAAATTTTAATAATCATCAGCTAGGTGCTCTAGTGGTTGCATCAAGGCATTTCGGAGGTGTCAAATACAAGTCGAAAGCTCCAAGGTAGATGCTCAAAATTGGGAATAGAATTATACAGGCTTATAATATCAGTCTGAAAAAGATTATACGTCATCTTTTCTAGGGCAATGAATTTTGAAATTTCGCTGGACAAAAAGTTTCTTCAGACTAACTGTTAGTTTTCCCTAAAAATTGTTCACCTATATTACATAATCGACACAATTTGAGACCTCCCCAAGTTTCTTTTCTCCAAGAAACTATGAAACGCTCACAATTTAAGTAGCTGTTAGAAAAGGCCGAGTATCATATATGCACGGAGTTATTATTTAAAGCATAGTGTCCATTCGAAGATTGAAAAGTTTTGTTTGGTATTCCAACTTTAAAATGATAAAAACTAAAAATCTACAACAAACGACTCCAGGAGAAAACATATATACAATATAAACACTGTTGCAATCACTTTGTGAGAGAAGAGAGCAACAAATAGAATTGTATACTTACAAGGTAATAGATGAAATTCAGAATTGGATGATCTAACACATCCAAGTCCGCTGCTTCATCAAATGCATCGAAACACATCTGCAGTGTTGAGTAATAAAGTAAACATGACATAGTGTCTCTCTGCAGCAGGTCTTCGTAGATTAATTGGCAAGAGAAAACATAAAACAAAGACGTGTATTCCCTGCCTATGAAGGAAACTGGGCGAGACATCTGATACACAACTATTTTTTGTTTAAGCTCAACCTAATGAGTCAAGTTCCCATAGGTTAAAGGTCCTTTTACCATACTCACCATGATGCATCTGACTAGAAAGCACAGGAAACATATGGTGGTTACATAGCCAACCTACAATAAAGAACATAAGCAGTTAAAGAATGTAAAACGAGTAAGCGATTGGCCTCTGAACATATGCATATGCACTTTAGTTATCTGAAGAATACCTCCTGCAGTTTCTTACGACGTCCTTTTGACTCAACAGGAAACCGCTGCAGCATCAAGAAGAGCCTGCAAAAGATGACATGGAAGCATTGACGTTACTGGCAAAGCTACAGAGATTCATGGAATCATCAACTTACAAAACAATGCACAAGAATACAAATACTAACACAAAGTTACAGTGCGACAGCAAATGGTGTCACATCTGAAGGTATTCATTTTTGGACATTCTCTGGGGTTTCATAAAAACACTAACTCATCAATTGCAAATATCATTGCCACTTAGTACAATAGCAAAAAGCCCGATAGCCGAATTTATTGACAAAAATGTTCTCCAGGGTGTCATAAGAAGGCTAACTCAGCTACTGAACCCACACTGACTACCTATTTGCTGTGCTTTCAACAATTGCATAACCTTCCTAACGTACTTTGTTTTTTTTTTTTGATCGGACCTTCCTAATATACTTGAGCAAGTAGTTTCTAGTAGACTAGGAATTGGGAATCCTAGAAGCCAGAGTTGGATGGCCACTGGTATTCCTTTGAAGCTAGCTAGTCCAAAGGAGTCGAGCAAAGAGCCTTTAATGAAAGAAAATGCACAAGTAAGAGAGGGATTCAACCAGTGCTTCTTTGCTGGAGCAAGATTGCTAAAGCCCAACTGGCTAGAACAAAACCTCCAGCAGAGCAATAGGAAGAGTCAAGGAAAAGAAGGGAATGGTGACAGAATTAACTCAACTAACAGCCACTTGACAGTCAGATTCCACCCCTCAAATCGCTCTCAACATAGATCTAGATGACAGGGTTGCACTTTTTCCAAACAACTCTTAACAATTTATTCATAGCAATCCCCTTTTTCTGATATAATCAAAAGTTTTGTGCACGGTTGCGTTTTCGGCAGAAAGATAATTCATTGAGCTTCATAGGTTAATAAAATAATTCAATTGTTCAGTATAACCTGTACTATCTTACATATTATACATTTACAACTTTCTGAGCATTAACTTGCTACATTGTACAGGAAACACATCGCTGCTGGTTCCAGTCCCCTCATTTGATTCCATGTAAGTTATAAGATTGAAATCCTTTTCACTAGAAAAGAAAAAAAAAAAAAGAAAACAGGGTCATAGTTAGGTTACCTTCCACCATATAGAAGAAATCCAAGGGCAGCAAACAAAGAAACACCTACAAGACGTAGAGTCAAAAGCATAACTGATCAGTATCACTGTGATAAGAATAAAACACTGCTTTGAGGTTCAAAGTGCAGAACAACCTGCAAAAAACATCTTCGAAAGGATAACTACAACTGGAATAGGTTTCCACCACAGGATCAACCACATTGCTATCTGAACAACAAATTTCAGATTTAAAAACATGAGTGAACAAAAGTGGAAACATTTTCTATAAAATATCATTTTTTACAGGTCCAAAAATCACCCACACCAACAGAAGTAGAATAACATACAATATCTCACTCAGACAAGAAACTGTAGCATGTGTAACTTGGCAAGCCAAGTTTTTCATTACATCGACTTATTCCACTAAGGTTGGGTTGACTATACGAATCCTTTTACACACTTGCACTCAACCTTATGTCATCTCTTCACTGGTGTTTCCCAAACCACATGTACTAAATCACCTCAAACAGCTTTCCTTATCTTGTCCTTAATTAAATTTATAACCTCTTTTCCCCAAACAAATTAGTTTCTAAATGCCATGTTTGTCTCAAGTATCTATTCGTCGAAAGAAACATTCTCATCTCTGCTACACTCAATTTTATGCACTTGTTGGTATTTGACAGCACAATCTACTGTGTCATGCTAAAGCATTATTGTTGCTTATTAAATCTGCCTATGTGAGATTTATCTTCACAACCGGTCCTAAGCTTGGATATAGGGGCAGGGGAGGGATGCAACAGGTAATCAACGGCTAGCGAAGAAAATAAACAAATATCAATCTGATGTATTAGGCAACAAACTAGGCCATATACATAGTTTAAAGAAATAGGCTCTTGATCTGAAGAATCAATTCAAGGATTACATAAAAGATGACGATTGGACAGAAATTTGTCCAATCCTATTTCCTAATTGTGCAAGGCACATGCCAAGGTTCTTAAAAACACCCCTAAACTATTTTCCAAAGTTGCCTACATAAACCTTATCGACGCGTTACAATGGATGGAAGAACTTATCCCGAAAAGCTAGCTTGCCAGGAGAGAGAACCCAACCCATCATAAGCCTTGGAATATCTCCTTAGTTGCCAATGTGGGACTTTGCCCACATCGTCGTCCCACTCTTCAAGGATTCTGCAACCTCGCAAAACGGCCCTGAGGACGACGCCTCGAGTCACCACAACCCCGAGGATAAAGTGCCAGAAGGTGGGTACCCAAGGAGTGGCTCTGATACCATGTTGATGTGTTACAATGGGTGGAAGAACTCATCCCGAAAACCTAGCTTGCCAGGAGAGAGAGAACCAACCCCATTAAGCCCTAGACTATCTCCTTAGTTGCCTGATGTGGGACTTTGCCCGCATCGCTTATAGAAGCGATGCATGACAAAATTGCGACTTCACCAAAACAAAGAAGAAAAGACATCCTCATGGCAATAGGCCTCCATCAACATCCAACTTCAAGCCCTCATATCTTTACCCCAACATTGAATCAACATAAGAGTCCCATTTAAGGTGTTTCTCTACCATTCATGCTTTTCTCAAATCATTTGATGCTACTGTTTATTATTATAAATAAAGAACCCAATGCGTAAAGGGAACCCTTTAAACTAAAGCACGTTCAACAGGATTGCTGCTAGCATGACGACAACATGCACTACCTAGAGTGTCAAACCAATATCTAGTTAGGAGGTATAAAAAAAGCCTGTATTAAGGGATCCATTATGTAAACTTCCTTACAAGACCTATAAAGATGATTGCACAAAAGTTCACCGCTGAAAATGAAAAGGCTAGGCAGATGAGCCATAAGTTTCCAAACCTATTGTGGGTAATATACTGCTATTCTTTGCCAGAGGAACAGCATGTACCCTTTATCATTAAAAAACATGGCATATTGGTGGTCCTTCACACGGACTCAAGAGGTCTCAATTTTGATTCCCCCTTTCACGCTCCATCTACTAGGCCATTGGAAAAGAATTAATTTTTTTTCATTTAAATAGGTCCAAGGGAAATAACAAGAAGGCAATGTTCATTACAAAACAGTAAAGAGCATTTTGATACCAAGAAGGAGGACATATACACCATGAAAGAAACCATAGGCAATCAAATACTAGATAGGATGGGCGTGAAACAAGTCGAGACTAAGCAGAAAAAAAAATAAACTCAAACGTAAAAAGTTTGCCCAAACCAAGGATATAACAGGAGACTATGTAAATAAGTGAGACGATGTAATTAAGGTACCAACTTTTATGTGTGGATTGCAAACACATCACAAGTCCCATTGCCCATAACACCAAGTGCAAACAATTCCGGAGGTAGCCACCAGGACATTGGCTCGTATCTCACCTAGTCCATGACATTAGTGGGATATTTCGGAGGCCTAACTTTACCTACCTATGATGTGCTTCCTCATCATTCAAAATAACTTCGACAAGTGAAACAACATCTGACAAATGCTCATGTAAAGAAACATGACATTGTAAGGGCCAAGTAGGACTAAGAAAAGACAGGTGGAAACTCCAAAGAAGACACTGAGCGGTGAATCTAACTTGAAGGACTCTCATTAGAGCACAATGTCCTTAAAGCATCCATGGCCAAGCCAACTTAGTGGATCAAGCATCCGTTTTTGCAGTTGTTTTTGTAGCTTGACCTTTCCTACTTAAGATCCTAAATTGGTCAATAAGAGGAACCAATCAAATAGCATGAAGGGGAGGATCAACTTGTAGGCTTTGGCGATCAAGTATCTCAAACCATAATGAGATCCATCTATTTCCTTTCAAGCCAAATTTTAGGCAAAAAAGCCTGGTGAAGGACCTTATTAGGGACATTGAAAACCTTCTAAACATGATTTTCCAAACAATATGCCACTAGATAAGGAGGAATTGTCTCAATCATCCGTGCATCAAACTCACTCAAGCGACATAGGTTCAATGTTGAGATTCCAGTGCAGCTAGTTCAAGAAGACAAGGACCTGTTTTAACTTGACCAAACTTTGCTTTCTAACCCAACTTAGCTCGCTTCAAAGATCACCTATTCAAACTCGATTTGATCTTCTTACTCAAATAAATCGAGAAAGAATTGCTACACGCTAAAACTCGAGGTAGCTAGTTTCCCATCTTAAGTTACTAGATGGAGCTCTAAGTTCGAACTTAAGCAAGAAAAGTTTTGCACATAAAAACCTACAATAAAAAATCTTAAATGTGCTATGAACAAGCTAGTTCATTTGGGCTCGTCAGTTGCTTGAAACAAGTATGCGCAACCCCGTGCTTAAAACAATACATTGCTCATCGAGCTTGAGCAACTGATCTCTTGCAAGCTAGTCCCTATCTCTCACCACACATTTCATTGGCCACCAAAACCAAAATTTAGTCACGTGAAAATCATCTACGGTTTGTCTAGATTGACTTTTACATTTTGCATTTCGCTTAATTCAAAATCATGCGGCTTATGCAATTTAAATTTTTCACTTTTTTTTTTAAATTCGAAATACTAGAAACTTTCACAGAGTACAAATAATGACGCATAGATTCATATATGACATGTTCATTGTTTTTTTTAAATTGGAGTTATATTAAAATTTGGCAGGTTGTCGGCCGTGCGGGGGGTTCCTGGGTTATCAAAAAAAAAAAAAAAAAAAAAATTGGCAGGCAAGCAAAAAATTGCTTCTCGCTTTGAGTTAAGCTAAGGCAGCGAAGGCTTTACTAAAATGTTCACAACCTTGCACTCTTCCGTTTTCGGAATTAGTCACAAAGTCATTACTCCATTATTGTTACGTAAATCCCAAATCTGATATTTTTAAATATCAATTTTGGCCTCTTGAGAGAGAGAGAGAGAGAGAGAGAGAGAGAGAGAGAGAGAGAGATTTGAAAAAAATATATAAAACAATTGCATGATGTAAAGGTATGATGTCATCGGCCCAAAACTTGCAATTTCTAGCTCATATACAAGATAGTAACCGCAGCTCTTCACACTGACTTCACATATAGTTTGACTTTTTTAATAGGCATACATGTTGAGGAACAAGAAAAAAATTCAAAAATTCAAGCTGATGATTTGGTAGGAAAAGGAGCACCTGACACCAATATAGATAATAATCAACAAACCAGCAACAACAGCTGCTAAAAAAAAACAAATGGAGTCCCAAATCTAGCCTTCCAATTTAAAGAAAGATCAGCAAACGAGAGTTTTCACCTGAACTGCATAGACCACAGCATTAATTGTAAAAAAACTAGGCCGGAGTCCATCAGTACATACAGCACGTGCCTGATCCACATTCACGCCAAATGATAATGAGTCCGATTGTCCGCTATAAACTCAACATACCAACAAGCTGCATGTGCACGTGGCACCTCACCTGATAATATATCTCCGCCCAGAAGAGGACCAAAAGTGCGTATGTCGTGAAGAATGCAAGGCTCGGCATGTCAAGCAATACATGCTGGAGAATCTGAGAGAGACAGAAAGTCCAAAGTAAAATCATAACAAGTATCATAAACCGGAGTAGAGCTTACAGAAATCTATGTTATGGATTGAAATTCGAAACCTCGGGAGATAACTTCTGAACGTCCCGCCGGAACACAAACACTAGACACCTAACTGCGCACGTTCAGAAAGAAAACTTGGGTCAGGCGACAATAAACTGAAAGGAAGAATGTCGGAATGCTAAAGCTCAAAAAGCACCAACCGCCATTGACCAAGAAATTGAGGAAATGGAAGACTTTCTGCGTAGTCCAACCGAACTCGGGAACTCTCAATTGTATCCGGACGAGTTGAACCTACAGGAGAAAAGCAAGTCCCCTCATCCACTAATGCACAATTGCACAGACTTGGAAAAACAAGGAATCGAACTAACGATTGGAAGCAACAAAAAAAAAAATCCGACTTTCCGCAGCAGCAATTTCCTCGTGGCTAATTAACTAGACTGAACAAGCTGCATCAGCAAAAGACCACCAATTCGTTTTGCTGATTTCAATCAAGCCAACGGATCGAAGCGACACGTAACCGAGAAACGAAAACGAGAGGCTGAACCCTAACCGTCGAACCAATCCGGCGACGGGCGCGCTTAATTCCGCGGAGAACCCACGAATCTAATTCGAGAAAAAGAAGAAGAAGAAGAAAAGCAAAGGCCAAGGGGGGGGGGGATTACCAGGGCGACGGCGGCGACGACAGCGTAGAGGGCGGCGAGGGCGCGGAAGATGCGATCCTGCCACACCGCGGACGCGTTCACGTCGTCCCACCAATTCGAAGCCGCCGTCATCTCGTAGGCCGCGGCCGCCGACGACGACGCCGCCATCTCCCGAAGCCCTCGAATCCTCCGACCCCGGTCCTCTCGCCCTCTCTCTCTCCCTGTCTCCACAGATTTGAGCGATTCGAGGAGGGAGGTCAATAAAATATTGACGATTCGGTTTCGCCTTTCCGTATATTCCTAAAAATCTCTCTCTCGCTCGCTTCGATTGACGAGGAGACGAAACTGGAGGACGAGGACGGCCGGCGAGGATGTCCCTTCGGTGCGAGCACACTTGCCGATCCTCTCTTCGCCTTTTCTTCTTACGTTTTTTTCCCTTCTGTTTTTTTTCCTCCTTCGATTTTTTTTCTTTTCTTTTCTTTTTGGTGTTGGTGTTCGGTTTTTGCTGTGCAGTAATTCGAAGGTGCGAGGAAGGAGCTCTTTTGGTACTTACTAATGTCCTCTCATCGTTCGGTGTCTTCCTCTCGAACATGCTTTCGAAACACGGCCAGGCGAGATCGTGCTGAGGCCTTGTCTTTTTCTTACGCGCGGGTGCGAGGCGGCGGGGGGCTTGTGCACGCGCCCCGTGCTTCGCCGCCCCGCCACCACGTGTGCCGTTCCCTTCTTTCCCTTTTTAATTTCTTTCAAGTGTAATTTCGAGGACCTTATCCTCTTTTCCTTCCCCCGCTCTCCCGCGGAGCAAATTAGAACCGAGAATCGAACTGGCTGATTCCTCGTCTATCCAGGATCGAGGCTAAGCAATTGCTGTTCGGAAAAGAAATATGAAGATCCTATCATGTGGCGTGGCTGTATTTCGTAAGCACGTGGAAAATCTTTCGGGCAAATGAGTGTAAGGATATGTACCGTGTTGAAGTTTTATGACGCGAGTTTTGCTCGGTATAGATCTGTTTTGTTTTCAAAAAGGAATGATGACGTTAGCGAAGGTTTTTTTTTTTTAATGTGTAATGCAATCTGTGAACCGTAATCCTTTTCACTTGTAAGAATCCTCCCACTATAATCCTTCCGTTCACGAATCCGATACCATTCAATGACATAACTATAATTAATGTTAACTTGACATTAAATTGATCGTGTCGGCATCCTCGTAGCATATAAGTAGCTTCCATGTATATCCCATTCTTTTGGCTGAAAGGAAAAGAAAGAAAAGATTCAACGCCTGGGGAATACAACGTGCCACTCCACATTGCTATTTGGCCTAATAAGCACTGACGTGGCAGTCCGCATCAGAAAAATACACGTGACGTGGCAATATATTGAACGAAAGGACTACATATAGCGGATTTTTAAAATTTCAAGAGTTAAATCGAGACAAAAATAATTGGCAATCACATAGAATATAAAAGAAAAATTTATGGACCATCCATGTCATCGATAGAGGTGAGTATCGATCCAGGGTCAATCCTAGACTGATCTTAGTTGACCCTGCACTGTATGGGTTGGTTCTCGATCCAGGATCCTCGGTCTTAGGAGTTTAAGACTGGTCCAACTCGGACAATCATACATAATATCTATGAGATTTTATATATTATATGCTTTTGTCTACTCTAAATCCTAGCGCCTCCTCCTCTGTTCTCTTCCTTCATATGCAGTTCGGTTTGCCATGTAAATTAGAAATTAGAAAGTAGAAAGAAATTGAGCCCTAATTCAACCAAAAAAAAAAATAGAAAACCTCTTCGCTTGCCTCACTTTGTTCGCTCGCCTCAACCTTGCTCACTCGCCCACCTTGGCCTCTCACCTTGCCCACCTCGCCTGTTTTGTTTTTAAGAATGAACAAGATATGAAATTGTATAATTAATCGCTTATATTAAGTATTTTGAACTTTTTATGGTTTAATTATATTTTACGTGTTTGTTTTCATGATTTGTTACTCTTAGCAAATGTGAAATTTATGTTGTTACCTTATATTACATTTATGTTTATTAAGTGTTGGAGTTCATAGTTTGGTTATGTTGCATTATGAATATGTACTTTGAAATAGTATGTTTGTCCTTTCAAAGAATAGAAAAAATGAAACAAAAAAAAGAATCGATTGGTCCCGGATTAACTTTGGAACCGGATTGTACCCATAGGGTCAGTCCGGTCCTTAGTCTAGGCTCAACAAGGTCACTCCTTAGTCCCAAAAATTGAGGACCAACACTATACGGGTTGATCTTTAGATTCGGTGTTGGACCAATCCAACTCAAACCATGCTCACCACTAGTCATTGCACACTTTCCGGCTCATGGGCATTGGACAGAAAGAAAGAAGCATGGCAAAAACCTTTTGTGCGCGGATCACTCGTGATATTGATCTAAAAATTAATCGTATTACGTTAAAACAAGTGTGATATCTAACATAAAATCAGTGGAAAAATTTTCACCTCCTTGATGTTTTTCAATTTTTCCATCATAATCATCAAAAGTAAGCTGTATGAAATATTCATTATGGACTGCAGATGTTACAAAATTGCACTCACAAATGCAATCAGAAACCAGAAATAGAATCACCATTAAAATATATGTTTAGTACAAATAATCAAACTCGAGAAATGTTTATACATGTGCCTGCCCTCTCTTTTTCACCATTACGCCATATTTATCTCTTCTGTCTTTAATATTAATTCCGAAAATAAGATGCGTTTCGAGTGTGAAATTAAAAAAAAAGGATTTAGAAAATAGTCAATTCGAGTAGAAATGAGAATTTGAAGAACAACATAGAATTAATTGGTCCTTAGTCGGCAATTCCTAGTTCTAGGGTGAGAATCGTCCACCCTGAAACCGATCACCCCTGGCATTGGCGGCATGTGACCAAGCGATAGCGTGAGATCGGGCGACAACGGCGATAGAAGGGCAAGGGATTTGAACGAAACTAAGGGTTCGTTTGTTTGGGGGATAATTGTTTTTCGAGCAATTGTTTTATAACTTTTCAGTGTTTGGATGACGAAAAACCAATAGATTTACAGAAAATGTTTCCATGGATTGAAAAATAACAAGTTTAGATTTGAAAAAAACGACTTCCTTTCTCACAAGAAGGAAATTACTTTCCCTAAATAACCAAATATATGAAAGCTATTCATTTTTCCTTGAAAATGATTCATATGAAAATTATTTTTCTTTATCACAGAGTTTTCAGTAAAATAAACCCACCATAGGCTCCATTCGTTTGGCGGAAAATATTCTCCTTTTGGAAAATATTTATCCAGAAGTCATTTTCTTAAAAAATATTTTCCTAGAATACAATTTTCTGGTGTTCAGCTAAAATCTGAAAAAGTTTCGAAAAATATTTTCTAGTATTCGGCGACCGCTGATCCGACGGCGTCCAGCGATCGGCGGCGGCAATTAGTAACCGACGACGGTCGGTGGCGACGGGCGGTGATCGGCAACAGGCGGTGACGGGCGGCGGGCGGCAATCGACAACCGGCAGCGGTCGGTGGTGGCGATCGGCAATCGGCGGTGACGAGCGGCGGGCGGCAATCAGCAATCGGCGGCCGGCGGCAACGGGCAGTGGGCGACGGTCGGCGACCAGCGGCGGTCGACGACCGACAGTGACTGACGATCGACAATAGTCGGCAGTCGGCGGCCGGCGACAGACGCCGACCGACGATCGACGGTGATCGGCGACCGACGATCGGTAGCGGCAATCGGCGATCAGCAATGGCAACCGGCGGTGGCGACCGTTGAACGCCGACGGCTAACAGCGATGACCGGCGATCAACTTTCTTTTCTACGGAAAACATTTTCCCTCCCATGGACAATTTTGCCTTCACTTTGGAGGAAAATGATTTCCTCTTTTCACATAGAGGAAATCATTTTCCCCGAAAAGAGGAAATCTTTTTCTCCCAAAGTAAAGGTAAAATTGCCAATAAGAGGGAAAATATTTTCCGTGAGAAGTTATTTTTCGCCCCCTGAACACTGGAAAATCAAGAAAATATTTTCCTGGAAAACATTTTCCACCAAACGAACGAAGCCTAAAAGAAAAAACTCTTCCTATGATTCACGTAAAGCCTTCACCCCCGATTCCGACCTCAGCTCGGCCACTTCTCTCATAGCAAGTCCACCTCTTCAATCCCCAGTTATGGTCGGGATTTGGATGTGAAGAGATCTGTTGAGGCGAATAAGGGAAACAATAAGGTCACGCTTGCCGGTGTAAGTGATAATTCAGGTTCCGATTTGGAGGAGCTGGAGTTGGAGACTTGTAATGGGAAAGAGCTATTTAGAAAGCTCTGATAGCGTAATAATGGGAAAAGTGCTGAATAAGTCCTAAACCTTTTGAGAAAGTGCCAATTTAGTCCTAAACCTTTTTTTGGTGCCAATTTAGTCCTAAACCTTTTGATATAGTGCTAATTCAGTCCTTTTGGCCGGATTTTGCTGACGTGGACGTCGGCCGGCCGGCGACCGGTCACCGGATCTGACGTGGACACAATTTAATAATATTTTAATATTTTTTGAATTTTTTTCTTTTTTTCTTCTTCTCCCTCTTCCTTCAACTGGTCGCCGGAGCGGCGACTGGCCGGAGGCCAGAGGTCGACCTCGCCGGCCTCGGGCGAGCCCCGCCGGCCACTGGCGAGGCTCGACCTCGCCGGATTCGGCGAAGGCGAGCCTCGCCCAGCCATGGCGAGGCTCGCCAGAGGCCGGCGAGGTCGACCTCGCCAGCCTCTGGCCTCCGGCTGATCGCCGCTCTAGCGACTGGTTGAAGGAAGAGGGAGAAGAAGAAAAAAAATTCAAAAAAATATTAAAATATTATTAAATTGTGTCCACGTCAGCTCCGGTGACCGATCGCCGGCCGGCCGACCGACATCCACGTCAGCAAAATCCGGCCAAAAGGACTGAATTGGCACTATATCAAAAGGTTTAGGACTAAATTGGTACCAAAAAAAAGTTTAGGACAAATTAGCACTTTCTCAAAAGGTTTAGGACTTATTCAGCACTTTTCCTGCGTAATAATGGTGGTAAGGTTATGCCACTGCACCGTAGAAATGATGTTAAGAGTGATAATTTCGAAAGGCAAAATTTTAAATAAGAACCTGAAGTGATCTTATTTTCTCAAATAAGAACTTAAAGTGGATCTTATTTCAAATAAAAGCATAAAATGATCAAATCATCTCAAAAAATAACTTTTGGCCGGCCGACCAACATGTGAATATTCCAGCAAAGGGTATTTTAGTAAATAAAAATTATAAGTATATATATTTTATTTTTTTACTATTTCTTTTCTTTTCTTTTTTCTTTTTCCTCTTTCCTCCCCTAGCCATCGCCATGCCTCGTCGATGCCGGCCTCAAGCAAGGGCTACCCTTACCGACATTAGGCAAGGGTGTTTCCCGCTAGATCTGGCAACGGTAAGGAGGGCCCTCACCTACGTTGGGCGGCCGTCGCCTAAGTTTAGCGACCTCCGCCAGCCATCGACGAGGCCAGCAAAAGGAAGAGGGAAAAAGAAATAAGAAAAAAAAAGGAATAGAAAAAGCATAAAAAATTTCAAAAAAGTAAAGAATGAAAATGCCCTTTGGCTGTATAAAAAAAAAAAAGAAAATGCCCTTTGGCCAGCGAGGTCAAGCCCTCTAAGAAATGCAGCTCGGCCAGATAGGCATAACATCATCCTGGTCACTTTGAGCGTCTCTATGCTCTGAGCTAAATCTCCTGGTAGTTTTGCAGTTAAAAGGCAGTTCCTGAAGGGCTTGAACAAGAGGTTCGCCCATGTGGAATAGCATACCTGCTTTAAGCTGACCTGGTTTTCCCTGGCTCTCAGTATAGATTCCCTCATTGGTATCAGAGCGGTTTTATGCCTCTCTTGGTTCGTTCCATGCGCTTAGTTGGTGATTGTCCAGTGCTGCGAAGAATTCTTTCTCTTCATCATGACCAAGCCAGATACAACTCCAATCGCTCTTACTGCTTCTCTCATTCCATCATCTTCTTCTTCGTCTTTAACCGATTTTCGTACTTCACATGCTTCTAAGATAGACTATCTTTACGAAGTCTCTCTTAGTGATGAAATCAAGATTTCTGAAACACAACTTCCTCTCATGAATCCATACTCAGCTTTTGCTAAACCTGCTACATCTTTTTCCCCCATCAGGTCTATACGACATCTTATTCGACAGACCCCGAAAGAAGTCAAGGAATACGTTCAGTCTTCCAAATTTGACCAGCATCCAATTCCTGCTTCTAAAAAGGAATACTTTGTTACTCTCCAAATTCCTCCTGAATTTCCCAAACAATGGATCCAACAAGGGTATTCGCATATTCACTATGGCGCAGTCCGTCTTGCTCTTACCTTTCATGGGAGAAAAGGTTTGCCTGTCGTAGCAAGAATGACTCTTTTGGATACCAGGTTCCTTGAATACCAGCATGCCTGTATTGGTACTGTTCAAACCACTTTAAATGCTGGAACAGTCTTTGTAACCCTTTATCCAAATTTTAATATTGCCCTTTCCGATCCCCAGCTACTTTCTTTCTTGAAAGTACAACTTCAGCTTACTGGAGCTCCTCAAACTGCCGATTCTATTGCCGCAACTCTTCATTACCAAATGGTGTATAGAGTCCAAAATCATGCTCTAGATCTGAATTTCCAACATGGAAATGAAGATGCACTGTTCATCTCCATGCAAAATGATCAGGCCTCTTGCATTCATGTTCCTCGGCAAATCCCAAAAGAAAAGTTAGCCAAGCTTCTTCCTGAATCTTGGATAACAAATTATGAAAAGCTCCACCAAATTAGCCAACCTCTCCAATCTTCATACTCTGAATTTGTCAGACAAAGAGATGGTACTGTAACCATCAAATTTCGCAAAGAAAAAGAAGAAACTCCTTCCATCTTTCCTACTATCTTTATGATAGAACCCTGTGTTCCCAGTCCAGTTCCTAAGGAACCAGACCCAAAAAAGCTGGTTCAATACTTCAAAAGTGACGGGCATCCTGTCTATCACTATAAAGACCCTTATGGTCATTGTTTCTGGGATCCTTTTTGTCAGTGTTCCTCATGCACAAATTCCCCAGATGAAGTAGATCCAGCTATCAGCCCCAAGCGAAAAGCTAGGAAGGCCAAGGACAGTTTCTACCAAAGATATTTGGATGGAGATTCCACCATTGATACCCTCGGAGAAAATAGTGGATACCAGTTTATGGTTTCATACGAACCACCATCATCTTCGTCATCCTCATCTTTCTCATCATCTCCATCACCACCATCACCCCCAGATTCACCCCCATATAAGAAATCTGTTGTTTCTCCTTTCTACAAACCCATCTATAAGTGGGTAAAGAAAAATTCTTATCCACTTGAAATCCCAGTCTTTCCTGAAATCTCAATCACTGGGCAACTTCCATCTATCTCCATGTTCAATGAAGCTGACTTCCCTCCTTTAAATCCTGTTGAAAGTTCTCAGCTTTCTTTTCCTGCTACTGAGGAATTCACTGATCCGCAACGACGATACCTTCATTCTCCAAAAATTCCTTCTCCCACTGATGTTGATAAACGTGGAAGGCCAAAAAGAACGCCTGCTGCTGAGGCTGTTCTAAATTGGCAGTCAGAGACTCTCCTGGCACAAAATCAGGCTTTCAAGACACTTGACTCCAAAATTGTTGATGTGCAACAAGACATACAAAGGTACGACGAGTCCATCAAAAAGATGCTTGTGGATTTCCAGAAAAGACTTCATGCTTTGGAATCAGGCCAGCATCTTGGCTACCATTATCTTGAAAGTCCGAAGAATGAAATAGAGAAACTCAAAAGGCAAATCAGTCTCCTTGAAGAAGGAAAATTTAAGCCTACTGATTTCTTCTCTATCCCGAGAATCAGATACTCTCTTCCACCACCACAAAACTCTCCAGTTTTTGCTGCAGCCGCTCTTGCGGCCGAAACTTCTACTCAACGAGACAGAAGTGATATGACAACAATGCGCAATCGCATTCGGGAAATGGAGAAGCTTCGGAAGGAAAGAATGAAAGAAAAGACTGTTGCTGAGTCCTTTGGAGAACCTGAAAAGAGTTCTGACCAGCAAATGATGATCTCAAACCCCTTAGAATCTTTTCTGAGGGATTTAAGCAAAGATCAACAACAAAATCCAAAAGCTGATTCAGAGCAACATCTACCAGAGTGCACCTCTCAGGTAGCAAAGGTATCAAATTTGCCAGATTCAGATTCAGAATCTGACTCCCTATCCTATTCCTCTTCGTCTACTTTTCCGATTCCTTCCGTTGAATCTTTTCAAGTACCACCGAATACTCCTCCGATCTTCATGGCTGATCCACCAGAACAAGAAATGGAACCAAATCTATCTGAACCAGAGGTTATCCAGATCAATAACCCATCTCATATTTCTGTTTCTTCATCCAAATAGTTTTTCACTCTTGATGATACTCCTTATTCAAAATGACCAGAAAAATTGGATGAATTCCACGCTTGGTTGAACACCAGAGCTCTTATCGTTGAAAGCAAATATGATGTTCCTCTAGAATTTGCTACAAGGTTTACTGGAAGCCTTAAAAACTGGTGGCAATCAACTTCTGAAACAGATCAGATGACTTTTCTTCTACTGCAAGATTTTTCCCAAGCCATTGGAATCATTTACCTATATTTCACAGGAAAACCTGCTGATCTTCTTGAACTCAAAAGAAGAGAATATTTTGAAAGAAAATGTTGTTCTCTTCAAAAAAGGCACCTAGATCGCCATTATAGAGAAATGCTTAAACTCTTTTATGGCTTAGGAGCTGATCCAAATTTGAAACAAGTCTTCTTAGCCTCCATTCCTAAAGAACTCTCCCAACAGGTCGAGAGATCTTTTCTCAACAAGCAAAGAAGAATTGTTGATATTCCCTTCGGAGAACTGCAGCAAGAAATCCATCTTTGCCTTGATGAACTCTGTCTTCAAAGACATATGATGAAAAACTACATCAGAGACAATCGTGAACTTGACGGTGCTTGCTCCAAACAATATTTGAAGATCAAATGTTCGAAAAAGGATTGTGATGGTTCCTGCGGAGAATATTCAAAGAAAAATAAGCACTTCAAGAAGTATCGAGTGAAAAGATCCAGGCACTTCGGAAAAAAGAAGAAATGGCGATTCCTACAAAAACGAAGAAACTTTACAAGACGCAAGAAACCAAATCGTTGCTTCATTTGCAATAAGAAGGGCCACTTTGCCAAAAATTGCCCCCAGGCACAAAAAGGTCAGAATCATCTCATTCATAATATCGAACTCGAAACAGGAATCTCTCTTGACAATGATGATATCGAATCCCTGTTCTCTATCGATGAAAATCCCACTGATCAAACACTTTGCATCATTCCTTATTTCACTCCCAGTGAAACAGATTCTGACTCAGAACCTGAAGAACTTTTCCATTTATCATCACAACCAAAAAACCTGGATCCCAGTATACATTCCAATCAACTTCATTGTCCCCACTTCCCAGTCAAAATCTATCTCTCAAAATTTGCCAAGCCAATTTCAGTCATTGCCCTCATAGATACTGGTGCTAGTGCTTCAATCCTAGATACTAAAGTTCTCCCTGAAGAATACTGGACTTCCTGTGTTCGGTATTTCAACTCTGCTTCAGGAGACACTTTTTTCACAAATGTTCGCACCACCCCTGTATCTATTCAGTTTTTCCCCCAATGTTCCATTACCACCAGAATTCTTGGATCTAGCCTTCCCAATAAAGACTTGATTATTGGGTGGGATATCATGACTCAACTTCCAGACTTGAGAATCGTTCCTGGAAAAGGACTTAGGTATAAAGACCAATTCTCTGAATTCGTCAATATCCAAAGACTCTTTTCCATTCAAATGAGTCTGTTAGATCCAATCATGCAGAAATTGTTGGAATCATGCTCAGAAAATCATTTCGAATTCTCTAAAAAATGTTTTCATCCTTTGTGGAAAAATCCAGAATTCTATGTTCGACTCCCCTTCAAGAAAAATGAGGATATAAATCCTACTAAGGCAAGTCATTCGGGAATGAATCCAGAGCATTTGACTCTTGCTCAAAAGGAATGCTCAGAATTGTTACAGCAAGGCCTTATTGAAACTTCAAATTCTCAATGGGCTTGCGAAGCTTTCTATGTCAATAAACGTGCTGAGCAAAATCGAGGAAAAATGAGATTGGTGATCAACTACCAACCCCTCAATCTTTTCCTCCAAGATGACAAATTCCCTTTGCCTTCTCGAAATTCCCTTTTTGCGGGAATCACTAAAGCCCATATTTACTCAAAGTTTGATCTTAAAGCCGGATTTTGGCAATTGGGCATTCATCCTGAGGACAGACCAAAGACGGGATTTTGTATCCCCAACCAACACTTTCAATGGCGAGTTCTTCCATTTGGTCTCAAGGTTGCTCCTTCCTTATTCCAAAAGGCTATGTGTCGCATATTCCAACCAATCTTATCCAGTGCAGCTGTCTATATTGACGACATATTGCTTTACAGCCCAGATGAAGAATCTCACTGTCGACTTCTTGAGCAGTTTGCAGAAATTGTGAAGAAACATGGTATCATGCTTTCTCAGAAAAAGATGACCATTGCTCAGACAGAAGTTGAATTTCTTGGCATGCACCTTAACAAAGGTACATATTATCCAGGACCGCACATTGCTAGGGAATTGTTAAAATTTCCTGAAAAAAATTTTACAACCCAGCAAGTTCAACAATTTCTCGGGATAATCAATTATCTTAGAGATTTTGTTCCAAATATCGCAAGGTTGTTAATTCCTTTGCAACTGATGTTAAAAAGCATCCAGTGCCATGGGAAAAGGCACAAACCAAAGCAGTTGCGAAACTCAAAGAAATCATGGAAGATCTTCCTCCTCTGCAAATCCCATCCACAGGCAAGAGAATCTTGCAGACTGACGCCAGCGATGAATACTGGGCAGCCATATTGTTCGAGGAACTTCATGGTAAGCGACATCTTTGCGCTTACAAAAGTGGCAAGTTTTCTCAGGCAGAAATGCATTATCACTCTACCTTCAAGGAAATTTTGGCAATAAAGAATGGAATAAAAAAGTTCGAATTCCATCTTATTGGCCACCATTTTCTGGTAGAACTGGATATGGCTTCTTTTCCCCAAATGACCAAATTCAAGCAGATGCAAATCCCTCATCCTCAGCTACTCAGATGGGCTGAATGGTTTTTGAAATATTCTTTCGAAACCAAACACATTGCAGGAAAGAAAAATGTACTTGCAGATTTTCTCTCCAGACCAAAAGCATCGGCAGAAATCAACATGTATATCCTCAGACATTCCTTCCCGCTCCGGACAGACAAATACAAGATTGAACGGTTCCGAGATTGGCCAAGCCTGGAATATCCTCAAGAAATAATTGAGCAAATCCAAAAGGATAAACTCATTGAAAATCTTGACAATCTCATGTGGCAATGCCACACAGACCTTTTCCGCCACCATGGAGGATCTATTCTTGACTCTTCTGGATTACACTCGAGGTACCCTTTCATCCATCCATTACTTTGGAGAAAAAATGATTTTCCTGATAAACTTAAATGGCTATTATGGTATCTAACCAACAAGTATGTAATAGCTATTGAGTTTCCCACCAGAAAATTTATTCTCAATTGACCAACTTGCTTCTGGCTGATTACGTTCAACTAAATGAACACGAGAAAAACCTTTTAACTGTGCTCAAATGGTTTTACCCTCCTGTTTATTGGAAACGACTCTTTCTTGAAGAAGTGAAAAAAGTTCGAGATGATCCGGAAACACACACTGTCATACTCTTCCACCGTCCTTGGACTTTTGTGCATAATAATGGTACCATTTCCAATACTCCCGCAGCAGTAGGTACTACTACCTACAAGCCTCAATCACAACTCCAGATTGCACGTGTTTATAAATCGTTCCCCAGTCGCATTGGTTCTGTTGAATATAATTACAGGGAACTCCAAAGGATCCTATGCCAAGAGAATCGCATTATTCCTGAAGAAGCATGGGATTACTTCACACCTGTCTCATGGGATCATGAAGGATCTTCCTCTACAACAAGACAAGCACTCAGAGAATACAAGCACGAACAGGCACAAGCACAGCTCGGATTATCACAAGATCACGAAATGTCAGATGTAGGAGATCCAGCACAGTCATCTCAAGATCCAGTGCAGTCTCAGGATCCGTGGGGTGGACCACTCTCTCAAAACCCCTATGACTATGGACCATTGTCCTTATCAGTCGGACTTGACGCCAGCTCTTCGTCTCAATACACACAGCTAGGAAATTGGCCCCAGCCAGTTTTACCTCAGCCAGTCTTACCTGAACCAAATCCACAATCAAGCCCTGGCACCAGAATGTGGAATGACCTCCTGTTACCACAAAACACTCCAAATACTGCTTTTCCAGACCTTTCGACACATGCATCCTCTTCCTCGAACCCAGTGCCAGTTATCACTGAAGATAATTTTGAACACATTCTGACACAGAGACAGATAGCAGAATACGAACATGCAAATAGTTCAGACAGCTCGGACTATGACTACAACTCTGGTTGGAGATAAGCTTGTACTATTCCACCTAACTAGCCTTGTGCTAGCATAGCTAGGTCCTGTTTTACTTCTGAAAAGGTTTTAAGAGTTCTACGAGTGAGTGTGCCAAATAAATGTACTTAGTTAGGTAAGGTTTGTTTTATGTGGACATGAGTCCAATTATGTATCCGCTCTAAGTGTGCTTTGTCTTACATGGACTTTCGTCCAAGCATGTATTCCCCAACGCCTATATAAGGCCGTGTAATCCTTCGGTTTGAAATAAGAGGGAAAGTTATGAAATCTCAATTCTCTCACTTCTCACCCATGCCTCTCTAAAAATCCTCTTTCTTCAAAGCCTGGCATGATCCTCTAAGAAATGCAGCTCGGCCAGATAGGCATAACATCATCCTGGTCACTCTGAGCGTCTCTATGCTCTGAGCCAAATATCCGGGTAGTTTTGCAGCTAAAAGGCAGTTCCTGAAGGGCTTGAACAAGAGGTTCGCCCATGTGGAATAGCATACCTGCTGTAAGCTGACCTGGTTTTCCCTGGCTCTTAGTATAGATCCCCTCATATAGTTACTTCATGTCTTTATTTGAAATAAGGTGCACTTCAAACCTTTATTTAAGAAAACGATGGCACTTTAGGCCCTAATTTGAGAAAATGAAGGTGCTTCAAGTCCTTATTTGGAATTTTTCCATCTGAAAATGTTCTATGGATTTGGAGTGGGGGCATGGACAATGTTTGCTATAACGAAGTGTGTGAGGCTCAATATCGCCGCAGTTGATTATAGGATTGGAATGTTGTTCTTGACAATGAGTAAAATGGGGTTTAACTTGGGGATGAAGGCTTTGTGTGAATTGTCGGAGAAGTTTTATCTTTTAGGTTCTGTTTGTTTACGGAAAATAAGTTTCGGGAAAACATTTTTTGGATTTTTTAGAAAGAGGAAATCATTTTCCTTCTCCTTCTTCTTCTTATTTCACCATTTATTTTCAATATTTTCTTTTTTTTTCCTTCTTCTTCCTCAATCAGTTGCCAGCCATGGCGGCGATCAGCGATCGGCCAGCTCAAACCTTGCCATAGGTCAGCAAGGCTTCGGCTTGCTTGTTCTAGAGCGGGTGAGCTCACCCTCGCCACAGACCGACGAGACTTGACCTCACCAAAATCTAGCTAGCTCAAGCCTCGCGCCCTATGGCGAGGCTCGAGCTTGCCGGTCGCTGGCTGCTGCCGCCATGATCAGCGACCGGCTAAGGAAAAAGAAGAAGGAGGAAAAAGAAAAAAAAAAGAAAAGGAAAAAAGTTTTTAATGACTTCCGAGAAAATTAAAAAATAATTTCCGAAACTTTTTCAAATTTAGCCGAACGTCGGAAAAATTATGTCATTTTCCAGGAAAATGACTTCTGAGAAAATATTTTTCACGAAACAAACGGAGCCTTAGTTGCGTTCAAATCCCTCACCCTTCAATTGTTGTCGCCGCTAGTCACACACCTCCGGCGCCCACCTATCCTCGCTCAGGTAGCATTCCATTCAAATTTCAACCTTCGTTTTCGTACGGGTTGAGAGTAGAGAAAGAATCAATTTTGAGATTTTTACTTTTATAAATTTAGCTTTTCTTTTTATTAAAAAATTTTTTGGACAAAAATGCTATTATTTTGGTTGCCGGAAAAGTCACATGCTTGCCAGGCGTCATTTGATATTTTGATTTGGGCATTTCAAGTCCTTATTTGAGATTTATTTGACTTTTCTTTTTATTAAATTTTTTTAGACAGAAGTGCCATTATTCGAATCAACTAAAAAAGTCAGATGCTTGTTGGTCGGCGATCTTAGACTCTTATTTGAGATTGATTTGGGCAATTCAAGCTCTTATTTGAAATAATGTCCACTTTAGACTTTTTTCTTAAAAAAATGACCTAAGTTCAAACCCTTATTGAAATTTTCCCAAAATTTAATGAAAGGAGGTTTGAGAGACTGATGCTTATCCACTCCAAAACCCTTCGTTTCATCTATTTTCATCAACGTAAGTCGATGCCATCCCGATCAATTAAATATTAATAAATTTTAACGTAACTCAGTAACCTCTTTGAGTATTTACAACGACTTTACACCGATGACATGGGTAAACTTCCGGCATCCTCCATGAAAGATTCTGGCAAGAAATTTACTAACCTGCTAAACAAACATCGGTAAATTCGAACGTAAGTCGAATCGGCGGTAACTCAAAATACACGATACGGTTCGATACGCTTAATTAATATTCACCGTCACCATGCATCAAAAAGCCCGACTTGCTCATGATTTCACTCGCGGACCATTAGATCCGTACGAGGATTTTTGTGTTGCCGGACCTTAAAAATAGAAAACGGAGCCCAAGCAAATCCTCGAATTTACAAGCTTAACACATAATACACAAACAAAAAGCTTTTAAAAAGAAAAACGAAGGAAGAAGAAGAAGAGGAGGCAAAGAAAGAGGAGGAAAAAATAGAGGAAAAATTGGAGCGTGGAGAGATTTGGGCTTATTAGCCGAGAGAGAGAGGAGAGGAAGAGAGAGCGATCACACACGCTCGTTCATCCCTCTCCCTCTATCCCTCGCCCTTCTTCTATCCATCGCCCCTCTTGCTGAGGCGGCTCTGCGCATTCCCCTTGCCCTTTCTCTCAGATTGGATCTCTCTCTCTCTCTCTCTCTCTCTCTCTCTCTCTCGCTCCGTCGCTCCGTCGCTCGCTCCGTGTCTCTCCCTCCTCGCCCCTGTTCACCGGTTGGATCTGGGACGGAGGGATCGTCGTCCCGATCGATCTCCTCCGGGGGGGCTTCGCAGGTCTTTGGGGGCGGGGACCGCCATGGTCGCGGGTACGCGAGAGCCGACGAACCAGCAGGCCCATGTCTCGGCGCCCTCCGCCGAGGAGGAGGCCTTGAAGAGGAACACCGATTGCGTCTACTTCCTCGCCTCTCCTTTGACCTGCAAAAAGGTTCGCCCTTTTTCGTGTGTTCCCCCCTCTCTCTTTACTGCCTCTCTGTCTCTATGTCTGTCTCCCTGTCTCTTTCTCGATTTCTTTTCTCGATTTTCTCGTTAGGGTTCGGGTACAAAAGATTATGCGCTTTTTTGTAGCTCTTTGGAGTTCTGGTTCTTGGGTCTGTCATATCTTTGGCCTCAGAGTTAGGGGTCGGCGGCAGTCGTCCGAACCCGTATCTCGGCGGTTCGTGAATTGGGATCTTGTTAGGGTTTGTGATTGTTGAATTGGGTTTCGTTGGTTCTTGTTCGCTCGAGTGAAATCTTTGGTGCTTCTTTTTCTTGACACGAGCGGGAAATTATCTCTATGTGGTTACGAACAATGGGTTTTGGTCTTAAAGATGCAGACTTTGCTTGTTCTGTTAGTGTGTTCGTTGTTTATCTGTTTCGGTTCAGTGTGTTTTGATCGGATTAAATAATAAAAGTTCTTTCATGGTGGAATGAGCTTGATTCTCGGCTGCCTTCTGTAGTCTAAACGTGTTTAGACCTAGAGAAGCCTGGTTGAGATGGTGCCGTTTGCCTAATGTGGAGGAGAATGTTTCTTTTGGCCATGCATGGTTCGGAAGTACGTAGTTGTAACGTCAAGAGAGTGGCGAGCACCTGGCAATGTGATATTTTTCCTTCTCAGTTATGATCGTGTGGCCGCCTTTGGTATATCTATCGTATCATTAATGATTCAATGAATGGCAGCTGTCTCCACTGACAATTAAGGCTGTTAGATACGAATTTCGGGCGGAAATAAGCCGTGATCCCGTCCATCAATAGGTTTTCCACTTTCGAATCTTCCTTGCCACGTGTATAGTTTGTCATACTCTAGTGTTGCCGATATGCAATTGCTTTTGTGATTAGAAGCTTAGGCTGGCTTATCCGAGCTTGCGAAGGGATTGCGCGTCTTGTTTGAATGGAATTAATGATATATTGTAATTAGTGGCTTCCTCTTATCTATTGTGTATTTATGTGAGCTCTTGTATATTTATTGACTGATTGTCCTTGTTAAAGGGAAGCGAATGTGAGTACCGCCACAGTGAATATGCCAGGGTTAATCCCAGAGATTGCTGGTATTGGTTGAATGGCAATTGCTTGAATCCAAAGTGTGCTTTCCGTCATCCTGTAAGTTTTCCTTTCTTGCCTGATTTGTGCCCTTTTTTTAAGTCTTAGATTTCTCTTTCAATTTACTGTTTCTCAGTCTCTATATACAGTAGTCTTTTACTATATAGAATGTTCCTTGCGATATTAATGGCACAAGTGTACGATTGTTATTTCTCAGCCCCTTGATGGCTTATTGGGAGCACCAGCCGCAGTGCCGGGTGGATCTTCTTTGCCATCGCAGCAACCGGCAATACCGCCGGCAATGCCACCTGCAATGCCACCTGTGGCACAGGTCTCTTACAATTCCGGAAAACAAGCAGTACCCTGCGTATTTTTCCAGAAGGGAATTTGCTTGAAAGGCGATAGATGTGCCTTCCTGCATGGAACAAATACCGTGGTTAGCAAAGTGCAGCAGGCACTGGTATCAACACCTGTTAATGATTCTTCTACTGTGAAGAAACCTTTTGGCAGCCTAGAGAAATGTTCTCAAGTGCAGAAGGTCCCACCAAACGCCTCTAAATTAACATCTCGACCTTCTGAGTCAAAGCCCTTTCCGAAAGTTGAAAATGTTTTACCGAGAAATGAACTAAGCATAGAAAAAGTTGCACCGCCATCACTGCCTCCTCCCAGAATCATTGATGAAGGTGCCTCTAGATATAGGCCTTCAAGCACCCCTACTGTAAATGGAAACTCGCAGAACAGGACTAGTCGATTGCATCAGCCTGTTGTTCCAGATGACTACCATAGCTCACACAAAGACAAGGAGGTTGATGAATATCTCAGGGAGTCCTCTCCTGGTTTTGATGTTCTTGTGGATGATGAGCTTGGAGAGTCTGATTATTATCACAACGATGATCAATTTGGAAGAGGAAGAACCCATGAAGGAAGAAACATAGACTCTGTGACCGATTATGACTTGGACCGCCCTGGAGATTATAGTGCAGATATTGAGCATGAGATGTTCCGCGATCCACGTGCATATGACTCTTTTGATCGTAGGTATGGTTGGGATCAACGGCAGGATTCATCTGAGCTTATTCTTGGGGGGCCGATTCTTAGAGAGAGGAGGGCATACCCAAAGAGTGAGAGCCCCGATCATGTGGATGACTCTGATCTGCGTCACCGATTGTCAAAGCAGAGGAGGGTCAATGGTTTGAGGTCAGTTGTTAGTCATGATTTTGTCCCTGACAGCCATGCTGCCGATAGAACCTATCGTGGGTCATCTCGGAGGGATTCACAACACTCATCTTCTCACGAGGGCCAAGGTAGCAGCCGTCTTAAGGGTAGGATAAAGTTTCCAGGGAGAGTCAATGGGGGGGATGTTCACTCAGATAGGGAGATGGAGACGGGAAGGAACCCAGGGAGATCATTTCAAGGTGTTAATAGGCTTAGAGATAGACTAAAGGGCCGGGCACAGGATGATTACAACGTGGAGGCGAGGAATTTACAAAGCCCTCGGATGAGAAGGGAATCAGTAGACGAAAAGAGCATCAATTTTGCAGGCCCGAAAAGTCTTGCAGAGTTGAAAGGCCTGGGGGGACGTGGTCAAGAATCATCTTCCATTGGAAAGCAGCAGAATTGTCCGCTGGACCAGCCGTTGGGAGATATCACTTTTGAGGGGCCAAAGCCCCTTAGTGTGCTTTTGAAGAGGAAGAGAGAACCTGAAGGTGCTGGTTCTGGGTCTAGATCATCTGCAAGCAAGGAAGAGCATAGTCACGAGGTGAACTCCGAGAAGCATGGTGATCTCACAATTCATCCCAAGGAAGAGGATGACGGCTATAAGTCTGCACATAATCTGCAAGTATCCAAATCAGGCACAGCTTATGCTGTTGGTAACAAAGATTACACTGAAGGAGCTTATGATGCTGTTCAGGGAAGAGAGATAGAGAATGAAGACGGAATGATCGTCGAAGATGCAACGGAAGACCCTGATCTCGGAGCTGATGATCAGAGGGACGGGGACTACTCTTATGAGCAAGGCGATGAGGGGGATTATAATTATGAAGAAGGTGAAAATGCTGAAGGGGAAGGGGAAGAGGAGGAATATCTGGATGATGAAGATGGGGATGACTTTGCCAAGAAAGTCGGGGTCATGTTTTCGTGAGCACAGTGAGGCCGAATCTACTGGGCGATTGGTTGGTTCAGCTAAATATGGAATTACCATGGATGTTAAGAGTTTCGTTTCGTCATTTGTGCTGTTTTGAAACCTTTTATAATTTGTTGTATTTAAAGCCTTTGATGATCGAATGGGATTTTTCTTATGCTTAAGGCATTTGGCATGCCCATTTACTCAAAAGTTTGCTACAGTGAATGACTGTACCGCTAGGAAATTAATAAGAATTTCAGTTTAACCTTCCCCTCAACTGCTCCTAGTATTCATCGTCTCTTAGAACAATTCATGCTACCATATGCTGTGTGAATGAGGCTTCTCTACTGGTTAGGTGGTCTCTGATTTGATTCTTTCTTTTTGAATGTCCGCATGTGCTTATCATTATGTATTCAATTTTTGTATAAAGAGAAGTGCACAGGTTTGCCCTGTTGCGGAATTTGAATTTGAAACGGATACACTTTGCGTATAATATGCTGCGAATGCTAGGCAAATAATATTTGCTGCCTTTTTGACCTCAAGACCTCAGGCATTCCTATCCGGTTCTCTATAGATGTGAGAACCCGACTCTGTTCAGCTTAAATTCCAGAGTTCACTGCCAGAGCTCAACCCTTGAAAAAAGCTCACTTTTACCACTGGCTTCTGCGTGGTGTTTTGTTGCTTCCAATTTCTTCATTTGTGCCTGCAAGCAGCTTCTGGAGAGCGAGGTAAGGGACTTGGTCAATAGAATGCACGGGTTCCAGAGTGACCCGGAGCTCGGTAGTTTATACTGTACAGATCCTTGTCGTGGGGCGTTTGGAGGGATTCTTGATCCTGACGTGGTGTGTCAAATGGCTATGGTGAGCTTATGTGTGAAATGGCATAATGTCGCGCCTTGGCAAAGCACCTTTTCAGTGAAATGCCTGAGAGACATAACCATTGCTTGGAGTGCGATGATTGCAGGGTATACCGTGTGGGGAGTCGAGGCAGGCCATGGATTTGTTCCGTGAGATGGAAAAGGAAGGTTCGAAGTCGACCAAGGTGTCGATCATTTCAGTTTTACCCGTGTCTACTCAGTTGGATGCACTGGATCATGGGAGGTGGACTCATGCATAAATTGAGAGGAAAAGGTTTTGGATGACGGTGTTTCTTGGGACTACATTGATTTACTAGTATGCCAAATGCAGGGATAGGGATAAGGCCATGGAGGTCTCCTGCGGGATGAAAGAGATGGCACATGTGGAGTAGGTGCCGTGAATGGAATAGAGCAGGTAGGGGAGCGTCTCGAGCTTTTCTTGCTCAAGAAGAAAGACGCAGTTATCCTGAACGAAGCAAGCTTCATTGTGGAACTGAGAGGTTTTAGTGGAGCTGGACTAGTTGAGGAAGGGTGGGGGGTGGAAGCATTCTGATTCGATCATTGAGGCGCCTCATGTAAAATCCAGCCCAAGCTTGAGCACTCCAGGTGCATGGTTGATATGTTGGACCAAGCTGGCCATCAAACGAAGCCTCAAATCTCACCAGTAACATGCCAGTGGAGACAGAAATAGGCAAGCTTGCCTCGAGAAAGTTGCTGGAGCTCGAAGCAAAGAATCATGGC
The DNA here is from genome assembly GCA_031216285.1 of Syzygium syzygioides. Taxonomy (NCBI): domain Eukaryota; kingdom Viridiplantae; phylum Streptophyta; class Magnoliopsida; order Myrtales; family Myrtaceae; genus Syzygium; species Syzygium syzygioides. Next base: position 34,079,550 of record CM062248.1, on the reverse strand, counting down.
GCTTACACGTCCTCTTGCACAATATATATGCCGACAGCAAAAGCCGGGGAAAAGTAAGCAATGTGCGGCTGGAAATGAAGTCTACAGGCATAAAGAAAGCTCCGGGTCGCGGTGTCCTAGGAGTTGGTGGTCAAGCTCATGAGTTCTTTGTTAGAGATGGTTCCCACCAAATGTATGAAGAAATCAAAGTGACGGTGGGTGAAATTTTTCAGGAGGCTGAGATCATCCACATGGTTAACATGAACCTGATTTTGCTCGATGTAGAAGAAGAGGACAAGGGGGATTCTCTGTTTCTATCAGTGAGAAGATTGCTGCTGCATTTCGTTTATCATATTGAAGGAAGGGGTTCCTATAAGAGTAGCGAGAAACCTTTGGATCCGTTTTCACCGGGGAATTATTGTGAGGTACAACAGTAAGTTTCACCATTGCAAAGGGGCTGCGCACGTGCAGAGAATTTTGACGAGAATTAACAACTAAAGTAAGCAAATGGTTAACTACAACGTAGATTGTCTCCACCTCATGCCTTTGTTGGTACAATCTCTTCCAAGTTCATCACAATTTTGTCGCTCGAATTTACTTGTCATCTTTTCATTTGTTGGCTGTTTCTTGTACTGAATCTTTCCCAGTCGAACCACCTCTGTTTTTTCTCTCAGTGCATGCCCTTTCAATTCTGCTAGGCTTCTATTGGATTCTGGCCTGGGAATTCTCACCTGGGATGGCCCAAACACTTGTCACCCACATGGAATGTTTGTCCATTTTTCTGGAAGTATACAAAAAACATGTCATCCCCAATCTTGACAGACTTTCACCTGACAGTTTCCTGGAACCCAAGACAGCCTTTTCTTTGATCATAGTCATCCGATTCAAGTCATGTCCTGCCACATACATTTGCAAACAAAAAGACCTTTTTTTTTTGTTTGTGTCCTTGAGCTCAGGGGCTACTGACTCAGTAAAATCAAGTGAATGATGCCGACTGGCCTGTGGGCTTCATTAACCTGTCCTAGTCTCTGTGGACGGTGAAGCAAGAGAACAAAAACAAGATGATCAGATAGTCAAAGAGAACCACATGGATAAACCAAGATAACCAGAGATCATTGTCCAACCACAAGGCTCAAAAATCTATTCAATTCTTTCATCGCCGAAAAATTGGTGTATTTTACACAACCTCAACACCGAAAACAATGACTGCTTCTGTGTCTACCAAAGGAAAATCCAATTTTATGTTCTTTCCTATATGCTTCGAGGAAAAACCAGCTCACTCTCGCCCATTCTGTCTTTGCAATTTCTGCTGAACCCATTAAGAGATTATCGAAGTTTAAAGGCAACGCCTTGTACGACGAGTTCATAAAATTGTTAGATACGGAAACACATATCTCCCTGCAAAAGAAACTCAGATGTGAGAAAGAAAACTTTGATTCTTGCATAGAGCAACAAGAGAAAATTCTCCTTACCAAAAAAAATTTTATTTTCCTTACCAAAAAAACAAGAGAAAATTCTATCCACTTCAGTCATCGGATAAGATCGACCCTGTTCACTGACTAGAACATTTGAAATGCAAACTCGCCGTCTTCGAGATAGCGCGATGACTGCCACAGGATTGGAGAATATATCTTCTTTGCCCTTTTTCCCTTCTTTTTGGCCTGAACCAAGTGTAATGTCACAGACGAACATAAAAGATACCTCCAAGCCAACATGCCAATTTCAATTGTGGCCCTAAATCCTCCCCAGATGAATAATTCCTGATCCGACAAAGATTGTTCCTCGAGTCCTCATGATTCCAAAAATCATATGTCTCCATCATATGTAGCCTTCCTTCGAGAGTCTAAATGCAACGCACGACAGTTATGGCACTTGATTATTCCCTTCTTTCGCCGAAAGATTCGAGATTCTTCCCTTTCTTCTTCTGAGTGAGACTATAAAGCAGCGTGCGAAAGGGCTAAAGGTTACTTGAACAAGTACGCCTTTCACCGGTTTGGCATGAAATTGTTGAATGAGGAATGCTATTAATGAGGAAAAATATCTCAGAAAATTAGGTACAGATGTTTATGGAGGCCAAAGATGAGAAAAGAAACTTGCAAGTTTTGGCAAACTCATTGACAAATTAGGTTCGGCACAATCAAAGCAGAATAGGGAATTGCCTGCGTCTTAAGTCACTTCAGGACTCAAATTCAAGATGTGATGTAAACTAAACCGAGCTTCATAGCTTTATTGCACCTCCATTTCCAGCAAAACCCGAAAAAAGAATAAGAAAATAGTTTGCATATCTCAACGCCGCGTCCCGATCAGGCGCAATTAATTCGCTGTGGAGGAGCCGAATATCTCAGTTCACCTCTCCTGTACACATTCTTTGCAAGAAAGTGTTTGCACGTTCGTAGTGTATGCATTGCCGTTCTCTCACTAAGTTCGTAACCTCCCGTCAATATAAGTCTCCTCCACACGAGAAAGCCGATGTGCCCACTCCGATAGCACTCAATAATTTCACCATCGAGGCATGGCGGGAATGATTCTAATTTCATTTTTTGCTCATGAAATCAAGCATTAGCCAAAAACGTCCTTGTCGTCACCGAGTCTCTCATCTGCCTAAACCATTCAGGAGGTACTTTCTTCCAGTGATTATTGCTAAGTACCTGCAATATTACTGCTACCTAACCTCTTAAAAAATTTACAAAAAAAGTTGGTTAAGTATGCATTGGGGAATGAATTATATAACTTAATCACGCATTACTTCTAATCAAATTTACTCTTAAAATACATTATTTAGCTAAACATAGCTGAGTGAAACACGCTAACTTCTATGATTGCTCCTCCTAAACACCCTTATTTTCAGTCGACGTACGGTGACCGGAACCTTGCGTCGACATTAAATTATTCTCAACTCTTTAATTATGCATGTGATCCTCCATCTCCCGATAAAACTGGAAGTGTAGCGGAAAGAAGAATTGAAATTGAACCTAGAACGTCATGTTCTTATCCCCACTTCTCCAAGTCAAAGATCTCCATATGCTTCCACGCGTTTCTCCTCAATCTACTGTCCACACATCAATTTTTTTCATGGGGGTCTTGGCCCTCTTGGGGACCATCGGTTAAAAATTAAGGTATAAAAAAAATGAGAAGAGATTAGGACAATAGATTCCGAAAGTCGATGGTTATTTGTCGCTTGAAATCGAAGTCCCCCTAGGAGATAAATGCTATCTGGAGCAGATTCTTGCACGCCCATCTGTTCGACTTTTGACTTTGATGCTCATGTTGTATCTTCTATTGAATATAATCCCTTATCATTGTTCATAACCATATGTTGAAATTGTCGTGCATAACATTCATTGCTCGCGACTTATTACCCCCTGGAAATGAACTGTAAGTTCGACTTTATCCAATATAATAATGATCGGCTTAAATCGAACATTCTGTAGCACATACGAACCCTCTACGATGAATAGAATATAAATCAGAAGATCTTGATGATGTCAGTTCTTGAAATGAAGCAATTTTTTTCTGAATACTTCGATCAAGAATATGGGCAATAAGCTCAGCAGAGGAGAGCTGGCCAACTTTGATTAATTAAGAACTATTCACACCACCCACTGATTTTCCCCATTTTTAAGGACATCTCTTTGTTTCGTCACTGGTCAAACAACTCTATATTTTCTGGTAACTGTGTTAACCTAAACATCGTCTCTGTCATCAGCCTGCCTGAGCACATTACTGCCATTTTCGCTTCTTTACTCTTCCGCAGATGGCAAAGTCTAGAGTTTGATGTACACCATGTTAAACTAAAACCGAAGGATTCTAATCATGCATAGAAATTTTAGGCACAATTAGAATCAAATGCGGAAAACAGGATCGAAAATAAACTGATCTCCAGCCATTGTTCAACTTTATGCTCGTCGAAAATCCACGGTAGTTCGACGTTAATTTGACAACGATTACGGGTGCACTCTACTAACCCAATCCCCTCGCGTACTGATGGTGTATTACCGAATGAGAGGGTTTGCGTTAGACCTTGTGTTAGTCCTTATGAAATGAATGTTCATCTTTATAAACCGCTTTCCATCAAGGCGGTTACCGAAGAGGGCAGTTATCACCGAAGGGGTATGAAGCGTGAAAAAACCGTATGTGGATAACCGTCACTCAAAAGAGAAAACGTAGATTAAACCTAAATGTGGGATCACATTATAAATATAACATTCTCCCACTTGATCCCAATATTTTCATCATACAAATTACCCAACTAAATCCACAAAAATCATATGCTTAAGAAAAGAAACAAGACACATGAATCATGGCGACACGTCCTCTAAGAGCGAGTAATATCTTCCATGTATTACAATGCATCTTATTCCTTTAATGTTAGCCCATATGTGACAACACATCTTAATGAATAAACTCTATGTTTATTCTAGAACCAAGGATAATTGCTATTCTCATAAACAACTGAATGTATACACCAAAAATTGAGAATAACAGTACAATTGAATAAAAGTTTCAAACAACAAAAGTCGTCCATACGACGATAAATCACATCATGGGAACTATTCCCATACTGGTCACATGATCTTTATACTTCATAGGTGGCATGCCTTTAGTTAAAGGATCAGCTATCATCAATTCAGCGCGAACGTGTTCAATGACCACTTTATTTTCCTTAACACGTTCCTTTATGGCTAAATACTTAATGTCGATGTGTTTACTTCGACTGCCACTTCTAGTATTTTTAGCCGTAAAAACCACAGCTGAATTGTCACAACATATTCTTAATGGTCTAGAAATAGAATCAACAATTCTAAGCCCTGAAATGAAACTCTTTAACCATATACCATGCGAGGTAACCTCAAAACAAGAAACGAACTCAGCCTCCATAATGGAAGTAGCAGTCAAAGTCTGCTTCGCACTCCTCCATGACACAGCTCCGCTAGCTAACATAAAAATGTATCTTGATGTTGATTTTAGAGAATCAACGCAACCAGCGTAATCTGCATCTGAATAACCAACTACTTCCAAGTTGTTAGTCCGTCTATACATAAGCATGTAGCCTTTAGTACCTTGAAGATATCTCATCACTTTCTTTGCAGCTTTCCAGTGGTCTATTCCTGGATTACTCTAATATCTTCCCAACATTCCCACCGCAAAAGCGATGTCAGGTCGAGTGCAAACCTGAGCATACATCAAACTTTCGACAGTAGAAGCATATGGGATGTTCTTCATTTGTTCCCTTTTCAAATCGTTTTTCGGGCACTAGTTCAAATTGAACCTATCACCCTTCATAATGGGTGCTATACTTAGTGAACAATCTTTCATCCGAAATCTCTCCAAGATCTTATTGATATAGATTTCTTGAGATAGTCCTAAAACTCCTCGAGTTCTATCTCTATAGATCTTAATGCCAATGACATAAGATGCCTCACCCATATCTTTCATGTCAAAACACTTAGAAAGGAATTGTTTCACCTCATGCAGCAATCCCTTATCATTGCTTGCAAGTAAAATATCATCCACATATACTACAAGAAAACAAATTTTGCTCCCACTGACTTTCTAGTATATGTATTGATCCATGATATTCTCTACAAAACCAAATAAAGAGATGACATCATGGAACCTTAAATACCATTGACGGGATGCTTGTTTCAAGCCATATATAGATTTCTTAAGCTTGCACACCAATTGCTCACCTTTACTAGAGGAGAATCCTTCAGGTTGTTTCATGTATACCTCCTCCTCAAGGTCCCCATTGAGGAACGCCGTTTTCACGTCCACTTGATGTAATTCCATATCAAAATGGGCAACTAAGGCCAAAACAATACGAAGAGAATCTTTCTTAGATACAGGTGAAAAGGTTTCTGTGTAATCGATTCCTTCTTTTTGAGTGAATCTTTTGGCAATGAGTCTATTTTTATATCTCTTAATGTTGCCCAGCGAGTCCTTCTTAGTTTTGAAGACCCATTTACAACCAATGGCTTTTGCACCATTATGCAACTTAACCAAATCCCAGACTTTATTTGATGCCATAGAACTCATCTCATCTTTCATGGCATTGTACCACAAATTGGATTCATCATTATTCATGGCTTGTGAAAACGTTTCAGAATCATTCTCAGCTCCAATATTATAATCAGACTATTGTAGATACACAATATAATCACTAGGAATTGCTGATTTCCTCATTCTAGTAGATCTTCTTAATGTTGTATCAACATTCTCTAGAGGAGAGTGTTGTTCGACTGGTTGTTCAACAACTTCTGGTAATTGTTGAACAACTGGATCTACCGGATCATTATCAGCAAGTTGTGGAACTTCAATTGTTGATTGTTCAATAGCCGGTTAAACTGAAGGGGCGTTATGAACAACAACCAACCTAATACTTGAAGTGGAAGGTTGAGTATTTGAATGATCTTTCTTGGGAACAATGTCCTTTAATTGATCACTCCCACTAATCAAGTTATTTTCAAGAAACTTAGCGTTTCTTGAGTCCACAATCCTAGTAGTGTGAGATGGACAATAAAATCTGTATCCCTTGGACTTTTCAGCATATACTTTGAAATACCCATTTACAGTCCTTGAGTTCAACTTCTTTTCCTGTGGATTATAGACTCTTACTTCAGACGGGCATTCCCAAATGCGTACATGTCACAAACTTGGCTTCTAACCTTTGAACAACTCAAAATGCGTCTTTGGGATAGCCTTGGTTGGAACTCGATTTAATATGTACAATGCCGTCTTAAGAGTTTTAGTCCACAAGGACTTAGGAAGTTTGGAGCTACTAAGCATACTCCGCACCATGTCCAATAAAGTTCGGTTTCTTCTTTCTGCTACGCCATTTTGGTCCGGAGAACCTGACATAGTGTATTGGGCAACTATCTCGTTCCCTTGAAAAAACTTTGCAAACAGACCAGGTGCTTGTCCATCTTCAGTGTATCTACCATAAAATTCTTCACCTCTATCTAATCTCACGATCTTAATTTGCTTGCCGCATTGTTTCTTTACTTCTGCCTTAAAAACCTTAAAGGCATCCAACACTTCATGCTTATTATGAAGCAAGTAGAGATACATGTAACGTGAATAATCATCAATGAAGGAGATGAAGTATTTCTGACCATACAAGTCCATATCAGGACTATAAATGTATGTATGTATGATTTCTAATATGTGTGTACTCCTCTTAGCACCTTTCTTTGTCTTGCTGGTCTGCTTTCCCTTTATGTAGTCCACGCAAATATCATTATCAGTAAAATCCAAAATACCGAGTACTCCATCATTTACTAATTGCTTAATTCTATCTATGGAGATATGTCCCAATCTCCGGTTCTACAACATAGAGGAATCTTCATTCACAACATCGTTTTATACCAGCATTATCATGAATATGCATCACATTATAATAGGCATTGTCTTGTAAATTAATTCGAAAAAGACCATCAGACAAAATACCACTCCTAACAATTTCAAATTTAAACAATAAACTGAAGTTTTAATTTGAAAAGTTAAAAGAGCAACCTAAAGGTACAAGTCTTGAAACTGAAATTAAGTTTCTAGAGAAACTTGGAATATAAAAGGTCCTTTCCAAATTCAAAACAAAGCCACTATTGAGAACTAATCTACATGTCTCAATAGCTTCTACAAGCGAACGCATCTTGTTTCCCAAATAGATGCTTTGTTCACTTCCCACTTAGATGCTTTGTTCACTTCCCACTGGCTTCCTATGGTTTTGAAAACCCTGCAAGGAATTCGAAATATGGATTGTAGAACCAGAATCAATCCACCAAGTGTTGTGACTCACAACAGCCATATTAGATTCATAACAAATATAAGAGGTTGGATTACCATTCTTCTCGAGCCAGGCCTTAAATCTGACGCAATCCTTCTTCATATACCCATTCTTTCTACAAAAGAAACATTTGGATTCTTTCTTAATGTCAGGTTGGGGAGGTACTTTACCTTTCCCCTTGTGCTTGCCGAGACTCTTAAATTTTTCATGTGTTGCCAGATAAGCACTTTCTCCCAATTCCATAATTAGTCTCTCTTCCTCTTAAACACACATGGTCATAAGTTCATTAATTGACCATTTATTCTTATGTGTGTTGTAAGAGATCTTGAAAGGTGCATACTATTGTAGGAGAGTGTTCAGAATGTAGTACACAAGAAATGATTCAAATATCTCAACCTCAAGGTTTTTTAGCTGAGCTGCAATGTCCCTCATCTTCATGATGTGCTCACGCACACCTCTAACACCTGTGAGTTTTAGAGATGAAAACTTCATTATTAGGGTCATGGCATGTGCCTTTTTTAAAGTCTCAAACTGTGCATCAATGGCCTCCAATAAAGCCTTAGCATTGCTATGCTGAGCGACTGAACCACGGATACTAGGAGATACTTTAGTCCTGATGAACATCACACTCAGGCGGTTGGACCGCACCCACTATTCATAAAGGGCTATCTCAGCTGCAGTGCTCGTGTTAGTAGGAGAAGGTGGTTCATCTTTCCTTATAGCATAGTCAATGTCCATGCACCCCAATTGAAGAAGAATTGACTCTTTCCAAACTTTATAATTTTCACCATTCAGTATGGAAACATCACTCTTAAATTCAGAGAAATTCACAGGTTGCAAAACTGCATATCAAATAATCATGCTTATGTCACAAAATTTGAGGCAAATTCAACATATATCATGTGCTATCAATGTAAGACATGTCACAAAAAATGAATCACATAACATAAAAACTGCATGTTGGCTAAGTTTTTAATTTAAATAGATTCGTAAATACTTCATGAAGAAACTATCATATTAAATTCCTTTCCTTAATCCCTGTGGGTAAATTAAGAAAAATAATATGATATTTCAATCTAATTAATCAAATTAATATAATAAAAATTCATGTGGGATTAAATTCATCATATTAATAAAATTAATTACAATCAATGTCCATTTTCAAATGTGATCCAAATGCTCTTAATATATAATTTAATTAATTAAAATACTGTGGCTATTCCCCATTTAATTAAAAATATATGGATCACTGGACATTTAATTTCATGCATAAAAAATATTCATAAAATGCATGAAGGACAAAACAATAAATTTAATTCGGCAAGGGGCATAATCGCAATAATGGGTAAAAAGCAAGGGCAGATTTGTAAAAATTCGAAGGGGGGGCGCTGGTTCCCAGGGCGGGTGCGCGGCACGCGCCTGTGGTATGTGCGGGCGCATGCCGCGCACGCGCCTTCATTGCTGCGCGGGCTCGTGCGGCGCACGCGCCTACAACTGCCAAGCGCGTGGACCGCACGCACCTGCAGTTGTGCGCCTGTGGCGACCACGTGCCAGCGGTTGCGCGTGCGTGGAGGCCACTCGCTTCTTCCTCTGCGCGAACAGAAGCCATTTTCTGCCATTTTTCTCCGTTCTTCGCCGTTTCGCCGCGTCTTCGACCGAATGGGTTTCCTCCGGTAGCCCATATCACACCAAAATAATTTATTTTTTGGAGACCATGTCGGCGCGACCACATGGACCCAAAATTCGGCGAAAACAACCAAGAAATTAGCTCGAATGAAGCAAAATTCTGTCTAAACGCACAAACCCTAACCCGCAACTTCCGCCGCTCAAATAACCTCCGGCATTTACCAATATGCCAGATTAACTTAGGGCTATTCTTCTCCATGGCAGTGCGACTATGCCTGTCCGAAGTTGAGCGGTGGGTCGTCGGAATTTGGCCGGAATCGACGATTTCCCTCTTAGCCCCAAAAACCCGAATTACTGCTCATCTCAAAAAGCCCCGAAAATACGCCAAAAATTCAACAAGAACAAGGCAGAGGCACTAAACTAGCTTTGATACCAAATGTTAAACTAAAACTGAAGGATTCGAATCATGCATAGAAATTTTAGGCACAATTAGAATCAAATGCGGAAAACAGGATCGAAAATAAACTAACCTCCAGCCATTGTTCAACTTTATGTTCATCGGAAATCCACGGTAGTTCAACGTTAATTTGACAGCGATTACGGACGCACTCTACTAACTCAATCCCCTCACGTTCTGATGGTGTATTACCAAATGAGAGGGTTTGCGTTAGACCTTGTGTTAGCCCTTATGAAATGAATGTTCATCTTTATAAACCGCTTCCCATCAAGGCGGTTACCGAACAAGGCGGTTACCGAAGAGGACAGTTATCACCGAAGAGGTACGAAGCGTGAAAAAACCGTATGTGGATAACCGTCACTCAAAAGAAAAAACGTGGGTTAAACTTAAATGTAAAATCACATTACAAATATAACACACCAGAGAATTTGGTAAAGAGCAGCCCGACATTTACTGCATGGGTTTCATCACAAGGTAGCAAGACGTGGACAGATAAACGAATAGGAGACAGGGCCCTTCTCCAAAGATGCAGACGCAACAACGTCCGGTCGAGTTCATATGATCATCTCACCCCGGCATCGGTGATGACTATAATACTAAAATCATGTTAATCCCCCAACAAATAGGAGATCACGATATGGCAGTAAGACGTGAACGGATAAACAAATAGGAGATGGGGCCTTTTTTTTTGAAAGATTCAGATGCAACAATATCCAATTGAGTTCATACGATCACTCCTTGTGTAAAATGACCGTGCAGTGTAGACAAACAAAATGAAGTGATCATGTGATCCTCACGAGGTACCGTGCCCTTATAGTCTTTCACCGTGGAGTAAAATGCAAAGGATCTCAGCCTTGGACAATTGTGATTTCTCCTTTTTCGATCCGACTGTAAAGCGTTAAGGAGGCACGATGCCTCATAGGGATCATGGACTCACCCAACAAAATGAGTTGTTCAGAAAAACATCTGGCAAACCTAAACCGCTTATATATTTTTTCACAATTTTCATTATATATCAAGGTCCATATTTGAAAGAAAAAAAAAATTGAACTGAGATGCATCGCCACATCAATAAAGTATGTGTAGATGTCAACTCTATTGTAAATTCTTTTTTGAATCCCGTGTCGGTTGGTATCTAGAAATTTAAGACTAACTGGCGTAATTCAAAAGCTTCAACTCGTGTGGAGGGTCCTTTATTCTAGCGTGGGTCGCACTCCGACGTTTGATATTCATTACAATAAGTCAAACTTAGGCGAAGATAATATCATGTGGATCCAGCCAAAAGGCAAAGATAGCACCTCTAATCTATTGGAGATAAATCGACACAATCGTACTTAAACTGAAGTTAGGAATGAACATTAGCATCTATGTTTGATCTTTTTTTAACTTTTCAGGGCATAACAGATCGCTTATGATTCAGGATCATCGAGCTATGCATCCATCTTGTTAAAAACATGTTTAACAAGTGTCTGCCACATATAATTAGATATAGAAAACTGCAAAACATGAGAGCATTATCGGTAGTAATGTACGCTAAATGTTGAATCTATATAACATTATTGATGTTTGTATAATCCCACTTACCCATTTTCTATCAAATTGGATAAGACTAATGTTTTGAGGAACTTGGAGTGTATCGTTAGGCTCAATGGACACAAGGGCAAGATCACTCACATGATGCCACGTCCAAAATCACATTCCTGAAGGGAGCTGACCATTGACCTTTAGCTGCTGCTGCTTCTTCTTTTGTCCTTTTCAATTAGTATCTCGTGCATCATGCGAGCTACGGAGGCCCCGTGCAATTAAATTGAAGCTTGATTTTATATGATATCTCATCACTAAGACAAGCAAAAGTAGCGTTCTTATCAAAAAGTCTCCTCCTAAATCATTTCAACATTTGGTGCGAAATAAAGGGCAGACCAAGGAATTTATGACAACTAATATTAAGGCACGAAAAAATTGTCTAAAAAGTCCTAAATCTATTATACAGCGGTCAATTCAATTATAAACCTTTCAATCATGCTAATTTAGTTTTAAACATTTCAATTGTGCCAATTTAGTCCTCATCTTTTTAACGAAATATTAATGTAGTCCTTCCGATTAATTTTGACTGGAAATCGCTAACATGATGTTCCAGTCAATGTTAGTCATCCTACATAGCTTGGTCGGTGTTGACATGAAAATTTTTCTAATTTTATTTAATTTTTTCAAATTTTTATTGATTTTTTTTTTACTTTTTTTCTTTATTTTTTTCTTCATGGGGTTGTTGGCCCTTGGGTAAGGACCGTAAAGCCCTCATGAGCCGTGGGCAAGGGCTAGCAAGCCCTTGCTATAGCTAGTGGAGGTCGCCGGCCCTCGTCTAGTGGTCGTGGAGGTCACTAGCGCTTGGCTAGTGGCCCCGACGGCCCTATGAAAAGAAAAAGAAAAAGGAAAAATTATGAAAAATTATCTACATTGACGTCGGTCGTACAATATATTTAGGATTTTTTTTGGCAAATTTTCCCTTTAAGGCACTCATTAAGCAATCAAGCAAGGATAATATAGAACTGCAATGCATCGCTTTTCTTGTGTCGTGCCCGATCGATATCCGAAAAATCCATACATTACTCATCGAATGTATGCACCCGATGAGATTCACTGAACAAAGAAGAGCTTCCTCACAGAGTTACCACAGGAATTCAATATTGCAATGATGGGGGAAATATCGTTTTTTCACGAGCAGCATCCATGCACCATCCCTTCGCCGTCGAGTGTAATCATTCACAATTTGATAAACTAACGCATCAACGGCGATGAAAACCGGTTGCGTGGAGAATTTTGCTCGTCCAGACTCTTATGGGTTTTCGTAATCAAACCCTATTACATTATTATCATGAGAAAAGATCAGCAACAATTGGAGGTGGGGCATGAAAGTCATACTGTGGACCAATAGCATTTTAGGGTTGGAGGAGGAGAGCGTGCGATGCCTTTGAGCTATGCAACCAGCGACGATTAATTCAATCCAAAGCCTTTGAATTGTGTCAATTTAGTCATAAATTTTTTTATGATTTGTCAATATAATCTTAAACTTTTTAACGATTCGTAAATGTAATCTTTCCAGTCAATTATCTTAATAATATATTTAAAAATTAAATTGATAAATTTTTAAATGATTTAGGACTTAATCGACATAATTAAAAAGTTTAGGATCAAATTAGCATAATTAAAAGATTTAGACTAAATTGGCTGCGTTTAGGATTTTTTGGAGAATTATCTCAAAAATCGCAGATTCACATGTTTGAAGGGACTAAGAAAAGAGTCCGTCATCATCTCTCGCATTCACGTTTCACCTGAAAAAGGGTACACGCAAAATGCCAAAAATGTGAAAATTGAAAACAACCCCCGCCGCCCCCCCTTCCCTTTCCAATATAAAACTTTACGTCAATTTTTTTAAGCTGTACCACAATACTTAAGTTTGTCAACTGCCTATTTCCATAGTTAGTGATGGGACGATTAAATTTAGGCAAATGTCGGTTTCTTTCTGATCTATTCGACATGATCTCTTTGATCTGAGCTTCTGAAAGGTACATCAAATGATATGGTTCAATGAATAAAGAAAAGTCGCATATCTTCCATAAGGTTAGAACTTCCAATCCTTTCGTGAACGAGTCTATAGCCAACTTATATCTAGGATCATGGTGATTCTTTATGTGGAGAGATTTCTTGATTTCTAACGTGTCAATGGGCCCATTGATCGTAGTAGCAAGCTCATCGCATTCAAACCGTTGTATTGTGAGTGAATTGGGTAATTATGATTCACATCGAACAATACTTAGCGGCTGCGAGATCTTCTAGATAACCGCTGGAGGTAGCTTAGCCAGCATAAGTTTTTCTATTCAATTCCTTTCCTTATTTTTGTTGCCGCTCTTAGTATTGCAATTAGCTCAGTAGGGAAAGGAAAGGTACACTTTCTCAAGGTACTCTCAGAGACACTCCGATCGAATCAATATTGATGTATCGACCCCTTCAATAAGTAGATTTATTTTGCAGCAAGTTAAGTTTGTCGATAATACCCCCTCATAAACTTTCCAAAATAATCAATTTCTAGCCATTAACTTTTACGCAAGTTTTAGTTATGAAACCTAGACATCAAAGCCAATTTAAAGCCGAATACATCCTTGGTCTTGAGCTTGAAATGTACCTAGCTTTGTTCCCTTTTTTGTCATGTTGTTAACCGGTGCACGATTGAGCTCCTAACGGTGCACAAAATCGACAAAAAAAAACCCTAAGAGATGCTCCAAGATCTTTCTACTTGATGAACATCTCGTTGAAACCGACGTTTATTTATACTTTATTTTCTGTTGGGTGTGTCCAAGGTTTCATGACGCTTCTGATAATTTACATAAATTCGAGTAGGATGGGACAAGCTTTTCTATGTAGATGATGGACGAGGAAATGGGGAATGTGGCATGTGATTATTGCCGAGTTGATGTGAATACGAACGTTGACTTCTGATTTAGCATTCGTGTCGTACCGATTAGCTTAGGAGAGAAAGAAAGAGGGGGTCTATGTAAGGGGAATTTAATGCCCCAATCTCGCCGTATCTACACTTAATTTGTCCTTTCCCCCCTCGTTTTTCTTGTTTTCATCACAAATTGTGGCTACGGATATATGTCGAATTCTGAGCGAAATTATTTTACTCACGACAGGAGAATTCTATTACGTTTCCTTTCAATCCCACCATTTCTGGCTAACCATTTCGGCATCCGTCGTTGCTGCTGCGTGCAGGAGCTTCGTTGTTGTGGCCATCGGCTCCAAATTTTATTTTGTCATATCTACACTTAATCTGTTGTCCTTTTCCCTCTCGTTTTTCTTGCTTTCATCATAAATCGTCACCACAGACTTATGTCGAATTTTCAAGAACGAAACTATTTTATTCACTGTGGCGGAACTCTAGTACGTTTTCTTTCATTCCCACCATTTCTAGCTAGCTCTTCCGACATCCATCGTTGCCGCGACAGGAGCTCCGTTGTTGTGGCCGCTGACTTCAATTTTCTGGCCACCATCATCGTCGGTAACGCCTCTACCCAACCTCTCTCTCTCTCTCTCTCTCTCTCTCTCTCTCTCTCTCTCTCTCTCTCTCTCTCTCTCTCTCTCTCTCTCTCTCATCAAGTCGCAAACAAGCGACGATGGCAGTGACGGCCACAATATTGGCGCGGCTTGCCAACAGGGTGGAGAGCGAGTGGGAGAGAGAATTTTTCAATTAAATTCTTTTAGATATAGCATACATGAGTAACAAATAAACTTCTCCATTGACGGAACACATAACCCTAAATTATCATGAGTCCGCATATAAATCGTAGGCTCTCGCAGGTGTCATTGTGCGTAAAATTTAGAGTTTTTTTGTGGTAACTTTCCTACCACTCGAGACAGACGGAAATTATCTGGACTTTGCTTTTGGTGGGAGATGCGCAGAAGATTTGAAATAGCTGTCTAACCACCTCATTACCTATATATTAAGCAAGATATATCTTAATATAATGGGGGAAATAACATAAGGGAAGGAAAAAGGAGCGAGTATTAAATGCCTGTCTTTTTTTTTTTTCCTAGTATTTCATTGTTTTTGGGGGGTTTTCCATGTAGCGAATGAAATAGATGACTTCATCGACACACAACTGTCGATATTAGCTGTAGCTTTCCCTACGACCCGGTCCAAGAAACAGTGCAGGTGTGCGTGTTGGTTCACATGATGTGCAACCCCGTCGTGCGTTTGATACCACGATGTCCCGTGATTCACGATGTCCCAAGGAAAAAGCACTTCAAACCGGACAAAAGACGAAAGAAACACCAGTAGAAGAAGAAACGGATTTGAACAGCATCGATTTTCGGATCAAAAGCATTACATCAAATCTTTAATGATCATGACAACGAAGCGAAAGACTTGCCGGGGATCGGTGGCGTTAGGCGTGTTGCATAGGTTTCGATTTTACATGCCACTAAGTCAAAACAATCGCGTCTCGGGTCTTCCGACTCGAGTTTTGGCACTTGTTTTACTTGATTTGTACGGATAATATATAGTGTTAATACCCCGAATGATCTCAAATTGATACGTTCGTGGTAAATTTGCCAAAAACTAAATTTTTTACCCAAAAAAATTCAAAATTGGTATACTCACGATAAATTTTTCATAATCTAATTTTTTGACTATCAAAAACTTCAAACTCATACGTTTATGATAAATTTACCCTCCGTTAATTTCCTTTAAATTGAATTTATTCCACGAAAAGTCATAAACTAACCTCAAACTGATATACCCGTTAACTGCCACGTATCATCTAATTCAACAATTTAACGATAAAATTTAACGGAAAAATTTGTCACAGGTGTACCGATTTAATTTTTTGTGATAAAAAATTAGTTTGGTGTAAATTTGTCATAAATATATCGGTTTGGGATTTTTCGTGGTATTAATCCTAATATATAAGATGCTTTCTCGATGCAGACCTTTCCAAGTTGTCGAGAAAACAAGATTTGCGAATCGGAACTCATCCGAGCCAACAACAAAACACTGACATAATATGTCAACAAATCTCCTCCTATCAAGCTAAGAAAAGACTGTTAAAAAACCTCACGCCCTTGGTCTTGGGCATCAAACTTTTGCACCATCCCACCGAACCCTTACACATTCCCACAGATGCCGTCCACAGTGGTGGTGGAAGATGGGTAGAGGCATGCCCGTCAAAAAGCCACGGAGAGTCAAACCTCGATTCCCATAAAAAAGATAGACATAAAATGAAAGTGAGAAGTAGGGGTTGTTTTCAGCCAAATATGCAAAGACCCACTATCTCGTAGAACTCGAATCTATCTTTAGAGCGATCCATTTTTGTACACACTCTATCGGGAACTATCTATCGTCATCATACGATCGTAGAAGCGCGAAGAGACAAGGTTCGTTATTATCGTGTGTTGTGTCTCTCCATCACAAACCTTAAGCTAAATTCCTTTCTCGATAAATCAAGCATCGCCTTCTGAAGATAACGTTGTTACGCGCGTGTTCTTGGTAAAAGGAATAGATTCCTCCTCCTCCTCCTTGATTGCATTCTAAGTTCTTGACTCTATTTGCAAGATGGGCGGAAGCCGATAACGCGCGCGACAAGAGTTTCAGATCTTGCCTATTGATTATAAAGGATTCGCGAGGGGTCTAGGTATGACGAAAAGATGCATTCGATGCATCCCTTTAGAAACTCGGTAAAGTAATTAGTCTCTTTGAGCCTTAACATTTATTATTGGCTAGAAATTATTATCAAACCAACCACATAGAGATAAAAAACAAGTGGCCCGTCAAGAAAAGTTTTCACAAATCATATGTGATCGATTCCCGTCTATTACATTATACATGTCGACTAAGACTGCCCAACACTACGTTTGATTGGAAGGTGCGGGGTCAACAAGAGAAAGTAATCCCATTTTCTCTTTTTCTTCTAGTAGGTAAAAAGGAAAAGAAAAGGGAGCTAGATGCTGCCCCCCTCCCCCAATGTTTTGGAGGGATAGAGAGGCACGCACTTCACCAAGCAATCACAGGAATAAAGAAAATTGGTCTTTGATTTGGTTATACACGGGCAGGTTGAGTGCTAAAGTGAAAGTCTAGTCAAACATAGGTGTGTAACATACTCCATATGAGTAAAATGAAGCAAAAGAGGTTCAAGAAAGTGATTTTGGGTATAGACCATATCATTCTCTCCCCAAGTTGGACCTCCTCTTCACCTCCACAGTCAGTTCAAACCCTCCAAATCTCTCTCTCCTCTGTCTCTCTCTCTCCCTATAAATCTCCAATCCGCTCAGCCCTCTTCATTTTCCTATTCAAAGTTCTCTCTCTCTCTCTCTCTCTCTCTCTCTCTCTCTCTCTCTCTCTCTTCTCCTGCAATTACACATCACAAGCAAAAGTTGAAAAGGTTTCAGTGTGGAGAGAGATAGAGATGGTGGGTTCCTCTTTCTGATCTCTCTCTTGTGGCTTATAGGCCCCCCTCTCTCTCTGTCTCTGTACTTAGCATACATGTTTCCCCTTTAATAACTGATAACAGCTACTTATCTTTTAGCAGAAGAAGAAAAAGGAAAAGGAAAGAGAAAAGGCTCATCATGTGATCAATCAATTAACCTTTTTGACTTTTCTGGGTTCTCACAGGATCAAGAAGGAGGCCATCAACAGATGGCGGCGACCACATGGGAGGGCTACGTCGATTGGAGGAACCGGCCTGCCATCGTCGGCCGCCACGGCGGCATGCTCGCCGCCTTCTTCGTCTTAGGTAAAGGGCTCACTCAATCCAATTTACATGCAATAGCAACAACAGCAGTCATCCTTACAACAATAACATCGGTGTTAACCTACAGATCCGTTAATTTTGTTTTTTTCCAAGAAAAATGATCAGCAAGGCGTGATCTGATGGTGTTCTTTTTCACAGTGGCGGAGGTGCTGGAGAACCTGGCATTCCTGGCGAATGCGAGCAACCTGGTGATGTACATGGAGGAGTACATGCACGTGTCGCCGTCTAGGGCGGCCAACGACGTGACCAACTTCATGGGCACGGCCTTCCTCCTCGCCCTCCTCGGCGGCTTCCTCTCCGACGCCTTCTTCACCACTTACCGCATCTACCTAATAAGCGCGGCCATTGAATTCCTGGTATGATTTCACCCCTTCCTGCCTTTCTTTTTCTTTCGTTCCGTAACTTTCTGGGTTAAGTGTGGCCGTTGGAAAAAAGAAAAAACGAAAGCGGAAAATTGAATCATAATCAGTAAAAAGTTCTCTGAAATTAGGGGTAAGTCCTCCTTTTTTTTTTTTTTGGTTTTTAGTTTTACTTTGTCCTCAACTCCTGCCAAAATCATGGTGAGTATGTATAGGGAATTGAAGCCGTGGCACTGAGATTTGGGACAGGATCATGTTTCACTCAAAACTTGGTGTCGAAGCCGGTGCATTGCAAATGCAACGCATCTCCTTTCTCATTGAATGTGAGAAAACAGACAACAGTCCCCAAACGACTTCGTAGTGTCCGTCGTAGTTGTGAGGTCAGACCTGAGCTACATACTTGCACGGACTCGAGCATACTTGGGTCGGCTCCATCGGACCCGTTAATTGTATGGATTCACATGGTCGACTGCTTAGATTTATTTGAGTACACGGACCCGGTCCAGACAAGGCATTGTCCAGACCCGGTTGCCGCAACGACAGACATAGAAAACCGGTTTAGGTGGCGAGAGATAAAAGATAGAAGGGTGGGATGCAGATATTACGAGATATTCTCCCCTAATTTTCACTTCTAAGTTTTTTCTTCAAGATCCGAAAATTAAAAACAATTATTTCAAGCAATGATGCATATCAATCTTCATATATTTTTAAACAATTTCAAAATGTTTTTACATTAAAATTGGAATGTTCGAAAACTAAGGTAAAATGTGAAAGTGTATCTTTATACGCCACTTCCCTTCTCTTCATCGGAAAGGGCGCTTACTGGGAGAGGAGCTTGCTGTTTTTTGTGGTACTCCTCCTCTTATCGTGATGACGTGTCGTGAGCCACGTGAATGCCTGAAGGAACCGGCCAATGATGTGGTGCCCGCTAGTGCGTGCGCGAATCGACCCGTCGTTGTTCGCTTGCTTGATCAGAATTAGAAGGTGTTAGTTCGTGAGATACGGTAAGATTTGGGTAGTGATGATTATATTCCCATTGACTAAACGGTAGGGGGGGTGGGGTTACAGTTTGGGGCATATCTTGGTGTCCTCGTCGCGGTAGATTGAGTCGAAGGAGTATCCATTCTTTATATTTCGGGAGCAAATCATATGTTTTACTTTTACTAATTTTAAAAACTTGAATCGAACCGAACGCTCTTGAATTTACTAAGTTTTCCTGGCAAGCATGTTTTTAGGGTTCTTGAGACTCTTTGGTCCACATATGGCGTGCCTCAGTCCACACATGAACCCATTGTTGCCCACCTTGTATATCCTAACGTGTGCGGCCTTCTCGGCTAGTTTCTCAAAGATGCAATCTCCACGATGGATGTTTCTTGAGTCGCCCGAGACGTCGACATGGTCCAATTGTTGACATATGGATTTTGCTGTTAGATTGACCTAATGAATATAGACGGACTAGACCTAAAAATCATTAACTAGACCGGCTCACAACATAAAGATAAAATTGACGCAACTTGGGCAGGTGGGATCAAAGAAGAGAATGGCTCACTTAGACTCATCATTTAGCCTTTCGAGCTCACCGGCCCCGACGTCCGTCCACAAAATGATTAAATCTACCCGCTAGCACCCATCTCTTTAGAAAAAAGTCGTTGGAACACAGAGATTCGCATTGCTTCTAATCCTAAATTAGGTTTTGCAATTGCAGTGCTACCTAAGTCCTCGGCCGAAACAGTTCTATAAAATCAATTAGGAGAAAGTTTCCAAATTATTAAAAAAAAAACCGAAACAAAAAGAGGACATCTTTCAATAGGTTGTTCCATCTTGGGACATGGGTCCAAAAATCGAACATCAATGTATGTCGAGTTTGATATGTGTGCGTGTGACGGGTCCCTTTGCATTGCTCCTCAAGGCAACTTGTGATCCTATCACATGGAGTTCCCTCAGCAAATGTGTCGTTTCATTCATAGGACAAACGCATTAGAAACTTTTCTCTCTCTCTCTCTCTCTCTCTCTCTCTCTTACAATTTTAGCTTTGAAACCCCTTATCATATAATTCGAAAAAGTGTCAATTTTGTCCTCGACCTCCACAACTTCTTGTCCTATTCCATTGACAATGCGGTGCGGCATGAAAACGTGGCCACTGTAGTAGAGCCACCATGCCAATTGTCAACCCTCATGCACGCCACCACGTGTTGGCTCCGGTGTCCGATCGTCGCACCGGAGACACGTGCGCATGCATCCACTCTTGTGGTCATTGTCCGAGACATCAAGTGATTGAGATCTCCCATTTGATTAGTAGTGATCTTATCTTGGCGAGGTGGGAATGGAAACGGAATGTGACCGTGACCCTTTGTTTTAGTCCAAGACCTCGTTTGATTTGGATCGAACATAGTTGGTCTTGCACAAGTGTATATCCAAAGATGTTAATCTCTCTTAAGGATGTCATTTTTCCACGTGCATAAAGCTACGCACTTTTGATGATGCATAATCATATCTAATCCGAGCGTGTCCGGGTCTATTAGTATCGGGGTACGTCAAACTTTCGTAAAGGGGGTGGTCTCTAAAGTGTATTGATGCAACGTGATCGGAGTCGAAAATTCGGGATTAAGACGTTTGGATTGTCGTAAACTCGTTAAGACTGTCGTGAGTTAGGGCAGATTATGCTGCTCAAGACCAAAGCCACACGTGTGATCGTGAAGTGGAAGGCAATTTGTGTTTTTTTGTGCGGCTTTTAGGAGCCCATGTCTCGAACGTTGACATTTCATGTGAAGTACTTGTCGCTGTTGGGCCAATGACACGTGGCCCTAAGGGCTAAAGGACGCATTTCCAAAATGCCTCTTCCTTAAAAGGAAATTTTTTTGCGCGTGACGTTGCTTTCTCCGGAGACCCTTTTGATTTGAATTAATTGATTTATTATTGAATTTTGTGAGGCTCCTTTATTTA
Organism: Syzygium syzygioides; assembly: GCA_031216285.1. Classification (NCBI taxonomy): domain Eukaryota; kingdom Viridiplantae; phylum Streptophyta; class Magnoliopsida; order Myrtales; family Myrtaceae; genus Syzygium; species Syzygium syzygioides. Next base: position 34,058,103 of record CM062248.1, on the reverse strand, counting down.
GGTGAATAAAAATATTTAAAAATGTGGGTGGCAAGGATAAGTGTGAGGAAAAATAGAAATTAGAAAATAAGTAGAAAAGAAGAGCAAAAGCAGAAAGTTCAAGGCTCTTATTATCGTCGACCGAGAAAGATATCTCCCGTTGCATGAACGCTTCAGCTGTGGCAATGCGGTTGTACCTATACCTGCTTTGTAGATGAATTGGGGGCGAAAAAGGAAGGTTGCCTTTTATGGTAGCTGCAAAAGATGGGAAGCACGAGCACAGGCCAAAATCACAGTTCATCTATTTGGCCTCGTGACTTGTTGGATTCATGATCATGTGATAACGTACTGAAATTTGTGTGGGGATCTCTTTAATTTTGATCGATCGATGATATGATTGACGAATGAATTATGTCACAAGTCACGCCCCCAATTAGCTCTTTGCCAGATACCGATGGTGGGCGCAATGCAATCGACCCTCGTCATTGTTGAAATGAGCTATTAGACCGAAGAATTTGCCCCAAATTCTTGTACTCTCTTTGGATACTCTGAAGTCTTGAACTCTCATCTTCTTCTTTTTATATGTGCAACAGGGCTTGGTCATACTCACGGTGCAGGCCAAGTCGGCCTCGCTGAAGCCGCCGCCCTGCGACCTCGCCAACCCTGCGGCCATGTGCCAGGAGGTTGGCGGCGGGAAGGCGGCGATGCTGTTCGCGGGGCTCTACCTTGTGGCGCTCGGGGTCGGGGGCATCAAGGGCTCGCTTCCATCGCATGGGGCTGAGCAGTTCGACCACAGCACGCCGCAGGGGAGGAAGAAGAGGTCCACCTTCTTCAACTACTTTGTGTTTTGCCTTTCCTGTGGAGGCCTGATTGCAGTCACATTGGTGGTATGGGTTGAGGACAACAAAGGTTGGCAATGGGGATTTGGGATCTCCACACTTGCAATTTTCTTGTCAATCCCAATCTTTCTTGCCGGATCAGCCAGTTACAGGAACAAGATCCCATCTGGGAGTCCACTCACAACCATTTTCAAGGTTTGCATTCATTTTCTTGAATTTGGTTTTTTAGGTCTCTGGTAGAAGGTTGATTAACAGACCTTATTACGAGCCAGACGGTCTACGGACCTGCCCGGGCCGAATAAGCTCCGGCATGGCTGAGCCCGCCCAATGATCACTTTAGCTCTTAAGAATGTGCATGTGTCTGATCAGCGATCACCCATTACCACCATATGATCTTGCCAATGTTTTCTAGTTTGGATCTATTTGAACTCATCCTAAATGCTTGTTTGCAACAGGTTTTGATTGCTGCTGCACTCAATCCCTGCAAATCCAGGAACACAAGCAATGCCATTGCAAGCATGAACACAAGTCCCTCTCATGCAACAACCCAGACGGCCCAACGCAAACAAGAAGCATTTGAATCAGAAGAAGAAGAAGATGACCCAAAGTCAAAGGAGGTAACACTTCTCTCAAATGGAAGCTTGAGCTTCCTGAATAGAGCAGTGACAAGCAAGCCCATTCACAAGTCACTGGAGTGCAGTGTCCAACAGGTTGAGGATGCCAAGGTTGTCCTGAAACTCCTCCCTGTCTTCGCTTGCACCATCATACTCAACTGTTGTTTGGCCCAACTCTCCACCTTCTCGGTCCAACAAGCATCGACGATGGACACCAAATTGGGCTCCCTCAAGGTCCCGCCGGCCTCGCTCCCGATCTTCCCCATCCTCTTCATCATGATCCTCGCGCCTGTCTACGACCACTTCATCGTCCCGTTCGCCCGGAGGGCAACCAAGACCGAGATGGGCATAACCCACCTGCAGAGGATCGGGATCGGGCTGGCCCTCTCCGTCCTGGCCATGGCGGTGGCCGCCCTCGTCGAGATCAAGAGGAAGCGGGTCGCGTCCCATTCGGGCCTCCTCGACTCGCCCGGCCCGCTGCCCATCACCTTCTTCTGGATCGCGCTCCAGTACCTGTTCCTCGGGTCAGCGGACCTGTTCACGCTCGCGGGGCTGCTCGAGTTCTTCTTCTCTGAGGCCCCGGCAAGCATGAGGTCCCTGGCCACGGCCCTCTCGTGGGCCTCCCTGGCCATGGGGTACTACCTGAGCACGGTGATCGTGTCCATCGTGAACGGGGTGACCGGGAACTCCGGGCACAGGCCGTGGCTCAAGGGGGCGAACCTGAACGGGTATCATCTGGAGAGGTTCTACTGGCTCATGTGCGTGCTCAGCGGGCTGAATTTCCTGAACTACCTGTTTTGGGCCACCAGATACAAGTACAGGTCCACAGGGTCTAGCAAGTGAGGCGGCGATCGATGAAGAAAACATTGGCAAATTTGATGTGTCAGAAGAACCATTTCCACTGTATGTAGTTACACTTTAGAGAGAGAGAGTGATTGATAGGTAAACGTGGTGAAGTTTGGTTGTAATTATGGGGCTTTCTTGTAAACCGTAGGGACACTCATTTGATGAAGATCACGGTGAAAAAGATACCGCGGCAATTTACTTTGTGTGTCGCTGTTTGATGAGCTGCTTTTTACAATTGGAATTTCTCTAATGCTCAGTTCTATTTTATAGATTAACTAATTATATATTAATAAAATACTGAAATTCATCACGGGGATGTAGCTCAGATGGTAGAGCGCTCGCTTAGCATGCGAGAGGTACGGGGATCGATACCCCGCATCTCCACTTTTCTCTGTCCCTTTTGTTTATAGGTCAAACAAGCTCAGGACAAAAATATAATATTTTTTGTTTGTCCTGAACCTAAGTAAGGCATGCCAATGGACCCTAGAGACCCATTCAGCCACTTTCGAGACAAACTTGAATCCATCCATCAGGTTGTTCAGAGAATGGTACGCATGCTGATTCTTGTATTTGATCTTAAGATAGGTTTTGCCACTGTAGTATAATTCATAAGCTAAAATTATGGTAATCTCATGCACAACTTCACGACCACGTCAAAAGGAGTTCAAGAAAATCCTTCCTCATCTGAACATTGACCTCTCTCCGATTGAGTTGTGGAAAAACTGCAAATTACATTAGGGAGTTTGGTGCCAACATAACAAATTCACTGCTCCTTCTTAAAGATCTTGTTACATTACATGACAGGTTGAACCCGTCAAGGGCAAAAAATTCAGAACCTGTGAATCACAAGGAATTGAATTTGAGTTGAATTCTATATCGGCCTCCAAGGCGAAAGAAGAAGGAGAAATTTACAAGAATTGCCTAGCTAATAATACTCTGCACCAGCTAATTACATGAGCGAGTCCGGACCCTTCACCGGACCCTCACCCAAATGCCGCGGCTCGGGATCTCTGCGTGGACGACAAACAGCATGTAGTACCCCGGCGGTGCCACTGTGGCGCTCGGCGGCGCGGCCACCGTGATCCTGTAAGCGAAGCTCGACAAGCGGACCACGCTCAGCATGTCCAGCCACAGGAGCCTTTGGTTCATCGCGAAAGAGTGGGTCGTGAAGGGCGGGGCCAAGAGCCCGACCGAGAGCCCGTGCCTCGGCCGGTACATGGTCACGACGAAGTTCACGGAGAACCGCTCTGAATACGAAACCGTTTGCTCCGCGGCCTCGAGAGACAGTATGGACGGCCTCAGGATGGCGAATTGCGGGCTGAGGTACGGCGGATAGAAGGCCTCGAGGCTGAGGTCGGTGGGGTACGGGTAGGCCGTGAAGTTGTACTTGCTGTGCGGGTTGCTCCCGCCCACTAGGACCCTTCCGTCTGGCACCACGACCGCAGTCGAGTGGTACATGCGAGGGGTCCGGGCCGGGTTCAGGACCTCGAACCTCCGGGCTAGGCCGGGGCCATCCGGCAGGTAGAGGACCGGGTTGTACACCGCGTTCCTTCCGTCCTCCCACCCGGCTGTTCCGTTTGTCGCGCCGTTGATCATCAGCACGTGGCCGTTCGGCAGGAGCAGCATGTCGGACATGACGCGAGGCATCGGCATTTGCTCCATCGTCCACTCCGGATTCGGGTCGGACACTCGGAGCCGCCCGCAGGACCGCGAGGCCTCCACAAACACCCGGAGCTTGTCGGACTTGGTGAACGCGCCTGGTGGCGAACCACCGCATATCATCACCTCTGCTGCCGGCATCGCGGACCTCCCTCCCAGCCGCATCGGGAGCAGCACCGATGACCCGGTGCTCGGGTAATTCCTCTTGTCAGATCCGGGTATGACCGGGAACTCCTTGATGACCCGGCTTTTCTTATAATCGAACAAAATGGACCGTTTGTTGGCGAAAATGAAGAGATTGCCGTCGGGCAACAAGTGCAGGAACGGGTACAGATTGTTCTCTTCTCTCAAATCCCTCGTCTCTTTCAAGAACTTGAGATAGAAGCTCTTCTCCGTAGCGGAGGTCTTGGGGAAGAACTCGTACGTGAACACGTTTCGCCCTCCGACGATGATCACGCGCCCGTCGGGCAATATGTGGTTCGACGCGTACCACCTTCGCTCGACCAGGGTTTCCTTGAGCTCCGTCCAGTCGCAGGAATTGCCCCTGCGGCCGAGGCACGGCGCGAACATCCGCACCTTCCGCTCGCCGTCGTTGTACCCGCCGGTCTGCAAGAGGGTCCCGTCGGGGCGGACAGCGCCGGAGGAGCACCACGTGTCGGTCTGGACGGTGAGCGGGCGGATGGAGTTGTACTCGACGTCGTAGAGGAGGGCGTGCGCGGTGCAATCGACCTTGAGGGCGACGTCGGCCGGGTCGCGGCGGCACCTCCCGCGGGGGAGGGACAGGTTGGAAGGGCCGAAGTCGGTTCGGTCGAAGATGACGACCGTGCCGTCGCGGAGGACCTGCATGTGCATGGCCGAGAGGCCGATGCTGGGGCGGAGGAGGGACCAGCGGCCGCCGCCGAAGAACGAGGTCGTCGGGAGGGCCAAGTCCGGGGAGGAGAGCCCGAAGAGGGAGAAGAAGAATGCTAGGGTCGCTGCGGCGTAAGTGGCCGAGAGCATCGGTTTCTTGATGGCCGACGCCATGGATGATCTCGTCGGAGGTGGGTTCTGGAACTTGTATCGGGTGGTTTCTTGATTTTCTTGGACTGTGTGTGGAAGAGAAGAGGGAGGGTTTCAGGAATCTTGGAAGGGGAGAAGGGAAGGCGTTCGGGTTCCCGCTCATGCATGGGAAAGGGGATGATGCAGATTTTTCTTTTTTTTTTCCTCCTTTTTTCTCTGCATGCAAAAATTGGCAAAATTCATTTCTAATGGGAGTCCGAGATATATGTAGCGGTATTGGCTTCTTTGCCTTAGGATTTGAGCAGTTCTCAAAATAAATATTACTATTATTGTTGTATGCTGCCTTCCGATGGTAGCCGTAGATTTACCAATACTAATTTATAAAGCGGGCAAGTGCTCTGCTAATTTTCAAATCAAAAAATCACTCAATCGACTAGGTAAAGAATTCCAAGATAATTGATTAAATGATAAAAATTTTAACGAAAATTGATATGTTATATTGTCGAAACATTCCACGGGATGCTCACTATTTCATATTTGTTAGAAATTAATAAAATTTATTGTTTGATTTTATATCTATTGTCAAGCAACTTCTTGTTTTTATTTTCATTACTTAAAAGACTTAAGCGCTTAGTATTCAGTACCTAAACGTTCAACATTCATATTTCAATTTTGGAAAACGAGCCCAACTGCGTGAAAAAACGTATCCGAGTTGACACTTTAGATTTGCGAGTGTTACCCGTTTGCGGACATACGAATATTTATTTTCTTGAATGAAGCTTGTGTGTCAATTGAATTAGTAACAGGAAAGAAGTTTTCATTTTTCTCCATGATAAAAATTACTTATTGACGGATTGAAGAAATTACCAGTTAGCCATTATTCGAGCCTACTTTTCTAGGTGGACTATCGATTTTGCGAAGTTTGCGAACTATAAATATATTGAAATTACCTTTCCCAATACAAAGTTACCAACGAGGTATAGTAATCATTAGTTTACTAATAGGTTACTTACTTATTTTTCCATTACAAGAGTTCATAATCCCAATTAAAGAGTCGCTTCATATAATTACTTGACTATTCTATAGTCACTCGACCTAGATTAGAGACTCGCAATTGGCGCGTTCGTCTGTGTTCTTCTCGCACGCATTAGGGTGTCTTGAACCGAAAAGAAGAGAGGAGCGACAACCTAGGGCTCAATTCAAGAGTACTTCTATCAAAGATGTTCAAGAAACGCTTAAGCAATCGAGTCGAGGTGATTCGTGCGTTGCAATCTTCTCCGAGCTTTACAAAAGAAAGGGAGCAGAGATAAGTATCCATCCGGATACTACCGTAAGCTACCAAGTACGTAAATTCGAGTGTCTAGCAAGTAATCTACCAATATGTTATGGCCCGAATATGTCACCGCGCGTCAAGACGCGCCAGATATTCACCCTTCCAATGTTTTAGCGAATGGAGAGAAATCTCTTCCGTCTCTCCCTTGCAGATGTCAGCACAATTCGCTAATTGTGCCAAATCCGTCTCCGACTAACGTTTTGCATTTTAATTTCTCTCAGCAATTTCGCTATTGTTTTGTTCCGCGCTTCTCGCATCAAGCGCGACACAGTCCATAACTAAGTCAGTCCCGTCATATCAAGCAGAAAAAATCGGCAGAAACGCAAATCTTAGGTCGTTCAACTTGTTAATTGAAGCATTTTCATATATCAAACAATCTCCATATGACAAGGGTTCCCCTTACGTGACAATCCCACCTTTACGTTATCTGGCTACTTGACCAGCAGCAACCCCAGAACGTAACTTGAACCATGTAAAGGCGAAAGGTCAATTCGTTGTACTATGATCTCGAAGTGCCAGCACCAATTGACATTGTCCTCAATGCAACCTTCACCGCACCAACAATGCTACGTTGCCTCATTTCAGGGCTCAGTGCATCTCCGCCCTGGTTTTCGCAATCCTCTTCGATCTGAACACCCACAAAATATGCAATCTGTCGGGGACAACGGCACAAAAGCAGATTGACTGATTTAGATGTCACCACCCAACAAGACACCGACAAACTGGAATTTAGAGAAAAGATTCCTGCTTCTGTGCTACTAACCATATATCAACTTGCTTATGTGTTAAGTATCAGCAAAATACATTTTCTGAATTGGAACTGTCAGAAAAAGATGATACAAATTGGGTATTGTTGCTAATCACAGTCCTGAAGGACACAAATTGTTGTTTCCTAGCTTCCACGTGAATTTGAGAGCAAAGACAATGGTGGCGAAAGAAGAAAGAAGATAAAAGTAACACATATTTTAACATGCCAAGTAACATTTGGAACATGGAGGTAATATAACTCGGATGATTTGTTCTGCAATAAACATAATCACATTCGAATTGCAGGACTTTTTTCAGTGCAAAGCAGTAAAAGAACTTGATGTGATCTTTACCAAAAAAAAAAAAAAGAACTTGATGTGACTCATCATACAATGCATACACCAACTTGATGAGGACTCAAAACCCAATTTAGACTAAATCACAGTCTCTCGGGAAAAAGAGACGACTAAAAGACAGGATTAAATGCGAAAGCATCGGTACAAGAATTCAGTTACAAAAAACCTAATGTCATGAATAGGTTGATATAGGCATCAGTTAGTCTCCTCCTTGGGAGAGCTTCTTGAATGGCCAAAAAGGAACCTAATATTGTTTTGCTAACAAAGTAATCATTAACTGAACAAAACAACGCGAAATAGGTATTACGTGAACGTGTGAGAATAGTTTATCAACAATTATCCTCCTGGTCATTAGAAAACATCATGGTTCTCTCCTTATTTGTCTAAGCATAAAGGCATATAAGAAGACTGACTTCACAACCTCAAGTGTGTTAAACATCAAAGCTTATTTGGGAGTAAATTCCTTTTCTATCTCTTTGTAAGGAAATTTCTGAACACAAAATACTCATGAGCATCGCTCTTCCATGTCTTGAAAGCTTGACAGAAACCAAACTTAAACATCCACAATGCAGATGAGTTTCAGAAGTTTCTTTATATGACAATACCTTGCCAGAAGCATTACGAACAGGTGATATGTGGAGTAGATTCCAGAACGAATTTCCATCCTTCCTGAAGGGAAAGAGAAACTGAGATCACATGTTAAGTTCATTTTGATAAACTTATATTGAAAGGATAGACAAGTATCAACCTGTAATTCAAAATACGTACTGTGCATGGTTGTCTGATCCGAATGCATTCCTTAATCTAGTAGAATTATAATCCTTTAGCACTAAGCACGACATTGCTTAAAATTCAATAGGAAAAAAAAAAGAGAGAGAGAGAGAGAAAAAGGTCGTTGCCGTCCACACTAGATAGAAACAGACCTGAAATAGAGTTGATGAGTCCGTATCCATCCCATTTAAGAATCTACAGTTTTGCCCCAACACTTCGTGCCTAGAGTACCCTACAGAGATTAGAGTATGAAATCCTACGTAAAGTATTCTTCAATGCAAATAGTTCAGAACTCAGCATAAGTCCGAAAATTCGGACAGAAGGTCAATCACGTTGAAAAAACAGTGTGCATCTGTTGAAGAATGTAAATTACCGGTCAATTTTAAGAAGGCATCGCTTGCATAAACAATGGGCATGTCTGGTAAGTGCACATCAGTTCTGGAAAACAAGACATACATGTCGTGCCAAAGACAAAACAAAGGAATCAGTAATGTCGATACAAGAGAAGGCGATAATGAAATTGAGACAATTAGGTAATTGTAAAAACTCACAATACAAAGCTTTGTTTGATTCTACCAAGAGATATAATTACGGATGAACTGAGAAGACTGGATCCGGGACAAAAGCATCTTTTCCCGCAAACCAGTCTGCCAGTTGATTCACTGTAGCGAGTAAGCACAGACACAATGTCGCCGATAGCGGAATCAGCCCTTCGCTTCTCCCAATCACTTGCCTCACAAGGCTCTTCTGCCTCTACTCCTGTCATATTCAGACGCGGTGCATGAAAACTTGCCAGAAAATGCTTGGAAATTAAGACACAAATAAATCGAAGCCACGATTTTCTTCAACGTAAACTCAAATTCCGATATGTACGGAAATACCATCATATGAATCTGTGTTGATATCTTTATAAGGAATCGACGATCAAGCATTCAAAAGAACCATGGTCAAGATAACCATCTAGAAAGTCCAGATGCTAGAAATAGTACAGTGCACATCATGGCTTAAACTTAGACGCAGATATAAACTTCAATTTATGATAAACTTAACTGATTCAAATTAGCATGCACATTAAGAACGATGTTACGCAATCAGCAAGGTACAGTTGCCATTGAAACATAACCACAAATGACCCACCTAAAACATTTAAGCCCATCCCAGTATCAACTAAAAGACGAGGCCAAATTGATTGTATCCTAGAAAAGGTAAACATCACAAACTAGTCCATGTGATGAAACTAGCAAAGCATGTCTAAGTGACTGAAACCAGAACATCACCACACCCTGGCCAAAGCACACTGGAGTACTGAACTACAAGAGAACGAATTACAACACGAGTAGTAAAATGCACATACGAACAATTAAATTCTCAGTAAACACACACCTCTGCTATCTGAATCCAAAACCGAACCGAACGCCGAAACACGACCCAATTCCGCCAGACTGTCCGAACACACTTCCCTCCTACAAGAGCCCAACAATACATCCCTCAAACCACCACCAACCTCCCCACTCAGGTTCACCCCATTCCTCCAATTAGCAGCGCAGGACTGCCTCCGAGGCCTCGATATCGGCACTTGAACCGCCACGAAATGCGCGACCGCCCCGCCGTCCCGATCGAACACGGGGATCATGCGGAACAGCATCCACAGCGGCGTCCCGTCCTTGCGGTAGTTGAGCAGATTGATCTGTATCGGCCTCTCCTCGCGTATCGCCTCCCGAATCTCCATCACCGACCGCCGGTCCGTCCCGGGGCCCTGGAAGATCCTGCCGTTGCGGCCGATGACCTCCTCCCTCGAGTAGCCGGACATCTTCAGGAACCCCGGGCTGGCGAACACGATGGGGTGGCCGCCAATGCAAGGGTCGGTGATCGTGAAGCTGTCGGGCAATTCGTCGAGCGCCTCGCGCACCGAGCGCGAGTAGCGACCATCGAACGACTGCTCGATCAGAGCCGACTGCGACTCCATCGCGACCGCGCGCGCACTCCTCCCGACGCTTCTTCAGCTCCTCCTATGCCTCCTCCTGAGCCGTTCGAGCCCAGTCCCATGTACGCGCCCCTCTGGTTGCTCCAGAAGAAACTCGAAGGCCGGCACTCAATCCGAGCAAAACCAGGCGCTAGAAAGAGAGACAGAGAGAGAGAGAGTTAAAAAGGGAACGTGAGGAAGCAAGAACGCGAGGCCACTCGCTACCCGAAGTCCATAGATTTTCCCGCAGCGAACCTTCCGGCGCAAAGAGACAAGGGCGAGCGCGACAAGGACGGAGCCGATCGTACTGCCGCTACCGCCGCGGAGCAGTGGCGGAGGAGGAGGAGGAGGAAGTCTGAAATCGCTCGAGCGAGCTCGTCCGCGGCTGTGGCGAGCGACGTCGACGCATATCGGTGTCACGGGCGACGATCGGCACCGAAGGGAGGGCCGCGTAGGGATGAAATATCTCGGCGCGGATTCGATTGATGGAGATTGCGAAAGCAGAGAGACAGAGGAAGGAGGAGCAAGAAGACGACGACGCTAGAGAGAGAGAGAGAGAGAGAAGACGCAAGTGACGCAGAAGCGAGCGAAGGGACGAGAGTCACGGAAACGAGATTTTTGCAATTTTTCTTTTTATTGTTATCATTATGCAGCTCTTTCGGAAATTATCATTTGACGACGAGAGTTTCCAAAATTACCGATTAAAAAAATTAAAAAATTACACAAATAATTGTAGAATTTTGATTTAACGTGTAATTTGATCTCGAACTTTTACTTAGACCCAACCCATCTTTATAGCTCTCTTTTCATTCTTTCTTGCCATGCTCTCCATTGCTCCGTCCTTTCATCTCGACGTAAGTACAAGGTTTCCTAAATTGAATTTTTATTGAAATGGATTGGATTGGGTATTTATTGGATATTGATAATAAGATTCGCATTGTATGAAAATAGATCAAAATGGGTTAATAGTGTATATTTGAAATGGACCATTTTCGACTTAACCCGCCTATTTGACGAGTCTACTTTTATTTCAGCGGTCATTCTTACTTGACATGTTGAGCTTTTTTTTTATCAGGATGAGTAAGAGCTCCGTCGGAGTAAATGTCCAAATATATATATATATATATATATATATATATATATCTACGAGCCTTAAGCCTAGCTCTGAGAATATTAGGCATTAACCTGGCCATATGACATAATCAAGGATGAATGTTTTTCGCGATCGAGGGAGACGAGTGTAGAATAGTCACGAAATACTCTCGTGAGTTTCGTTTAACCGAATGAGTTTGGGCCACGGATTGCGTGGGCGGCTCTAATTTAGATCCGTTTGAAAATCCTCTCATTCCCATATAAATGAAAGGGGTTGGTCGATAATACTCCCTCTGTTCCTTTTACGTGGATGGCTGAGAAGAGGTGATTCTTTGGTTGAGCTCGCCACCCGTCGGGGTCCTTTGCCGAGCTTAACTTGTTACCCGAGCTCTTCATCTCGAAAACACAGAGAGAGGAGAGTAATTTTTCCGGCTCGATGGACCTTGCTCGAGATAGAGAGAGCCGGGGGTTCGAGCTTTTATCGAGACGCGTCGCCTCTGACGCCGTATCAATCGGTACACGAATCCGTCGGAGTCATAGCAAGCAAACCTGCGTGCCGGAATTGGAGAAAGAGCACGAGGCCACCGTCGCTGTCGCCTACGAAGACGAGGGGGGGGGCCCCCTTCGAAAGGAGAAGCAGTCTCGACCCGGACCAGAAAGAGCCTTCCCTAGAAGAGGACTCTGGCTTTCCACCACGAGCCACTCCTCCTTTAGTCATTGGGAGCAGGAATCTTTAACGTATGGAGAAGAGACGCATCCAAACTTTTTTCTGTTTTAAAAAAGAATTATTTTCGAGAGAAATGGTTTTGTTTTTTTCCGTGGCTGGTTATCCTTTGGGATGGATTACTTTTTCATGATTTATGTTACCGCGAAATCCCAATCGCATGGCTTCGTAAAAAAAGCGGACTCGAAAATGTGGCTGCAAGGGCTCGAGTCCAGTGTACCGCGCGGGGCCTCCGGTCCAGGCCGCTGGCTCCTGGTTATGGCGATCCAACCTCGGGAAGACGGAGACTCAAGTTCTAGCCGGCCAAGCACCCATGGTGGCCTTTACAGCGGCGGAGGCCGAGTTGTACTGCGAAAGACGGGATTCCCAATTTACTAAACCAAATGCTGAAAAAATAAGGAAACTATTTTCGGATGGTTAACTTTTCGTGTATCCAATAGAGCCGTCAATATTAATAATTTATATAAATATTTTAGATCTACGGAGAAAGCTCATACGAATCTCGAAAATGATATTTTATTTGCCACGTCGGATCGAAACCCGGCATTGGCTACTAAAATTGATTTGTTTTTCGTATCTGTCCTATCTTTAATATTTCTCACTCTTTGATTTTTGCTTCGTCTCTTGCAGAGCGCACGGGGTTACCTATGATCTCATTGTTCCCACCCTCTTAGGGCCTGTTTTGTTCGACTTTAGGGCGAATGCAAATACCTTTGGGCTAAAGGGGTTTTCCGAAATGTAAATAGTATTTGGTAAGTGTTTTTTAAAATCAACTTGGGCTAAAGAACTTTTGCTAACTTTTTTTTTTAAAAAAAAAGCTCCGATGGAGCTAAATCGACCGTCGACGCCGTCGGCCAACCGCCGACGGCCAGATCTGGTTTCTGGCCACCACCGCCTGGGTTTGCGCGACCCCCGAGCGGTGGTCGCCGGGGTTGAGCTAGCCCTCAGATGGCGGTCACCGGCCGCCAAACCTTGGTCTGGGGAAGATGAATAGTGCCATGAACAGTGCAAGTTGCATTCTAAAAATACAACTTCCCAAAGCACCTCTGGTGGAGCATTGGCCAAAGGTCTCTTAGAGAGCATTCCACATGCAATTGCATATCTCCAAAGTGAGTAAAAAAATTGCTAAACACTATTTACATTTAACCAAGAAACTTTAGAGTCCAAATGAGCATTCTAAATGCTGAACCAAACGGGGCCTTAATCCTTTTGCCAACAAGGTCCCATGTCTGTCGGCACTAAAACTAATTAAATAAGCGAGGGGCATCTCACCCTGGCGCGTCGCCGGCGAACGCGGAGCCGGTGGGGCCCACCGACGGGAAGGGCGAGGCCAGTGGGGGGCCGGCGGGGAAGGGGAAAGCGACGGGATACATAGGCCGACAGCGGAACCACCGCCGCAAACAACAAATCAACCCCAAAATTCAACAAAAAAATAATAATAACAAAAAAGGGAAAATAAGATAAATAGAACCAGCAAAGAGACAAAACAAGTCCGACGTGGATGCTTATCCATACGCGCCCGCCCCGCTTCGATACATCTCCTCCCGCCTCGGACGCGCGGCATCTCGGAGGGACAAGACAAGCCACCTTTGTCGGCCACTTCTAAATTTCTTTTATATATTTTTCTCATCGGATCCATCGCGAGTGCAAATTGGGTAAATTCTCTTTTTTTCTTTTTTATTTAAATATTACAAAAAAACCTTAAATTAGTACACCGATAATAAATTTATCCCGAATTAATTTTTTCATCACAAAAAATCTCAAATCGGTATACTTACGACATATTTACTCTAAATTAATTTTTTGACCACCAAAAATCTTAAATCGATACACTTGTAACGGATTAACCCTCCATTAACTTAGATCAATACCATGAAAATCACAAATTAGTAAATTTGTGACAAATAAATGGATGAAACCCTAAATTGATACTCTCGTCAACTGCTACGTGTCATTCAACTTAGCAATTTGATGGTAAAATTTAATGAAAATTTACGGAGGGTAAATCTGTTACGGATTTACCGGCTTGGAGTTTTTGGTTATCAAAAAATTAGTTTTGAGTAAATTTATCACATGTGTACTAATTTAAAATTTCTTGTGATATTAATCTTTTTTTTTCCATCTCTTAAGAAATATCAATTTTAACTCGGAACTTAATTTTGACGCCAAACTTTTATATGTCACGCGACGAAAAGATCGACTTTCGGCAAGTGCTCAAATTTTGTCCTTTCCATCAAATGATACCATTAGTCATGCAACGTGTCATTCGACCTGCACTCAGCGATCCCACGGCCTTATTGAAGTGCAAGGCTTGCATGCACAATTCGAGAGCTTCCCATGTTTATGGACACTACTGATTGCCGGTTAAAGATTCCATTTTTCTTGATTTCGGGACATGCTTGATGTTGACATCTAAATTTTAACAACCTAGTTCGTCGTACATTGCATAAAAAATTTGGGATCGATCCCGATCCCGATCCCTAGAAAAAAGAATTAGTTAAATTACATATAGATTAGGAGCATTTGTATTAGAAGTTAGCTCATATAATTGCATTTACATTAGATTGGTAGCAGATGGATTCGAGTCTATGGTTCTGAACTCAATGAATTATCTAGACTAAGCCCGCAAGTGAAGCAAAATTTGGCCAAGTCCATGTACATCATAAGAGGCCAAAAATTGAAATGCCAAGTGGAAAATATTGAATAATTGGATAATTTCGTTTGGTATTATCACAATTAAATTTGATAAGCGAAAAGTTTTATTTTGGGGGAAATAGGGTATATCTCTTAAGATCTTTAAAAATTGAAAAGTTAAAACCCTAATTGCACTCTCTCTATATATAAAGGCTCGTAGGACCACGATCAAAAGGGGGCCACACAATTTCATACACGGCCACATTTAGAGAACGACGAGGAATAGACGAGAGAGAAGACAAGAAAGAGAGAGAGGCTCAGCCGAGTTCACATGGTCCCCATCCCCGAGAGCTCCCTCTCGGCGGTGCGTTCCACGCTGCACGGCCGCTGCTCGTCACCCGCTTCCGACGACAGTCGCCACCGCCACCGTCCGAAAGCTCGTGTTCGCAGAGTTACAAATTTACAGAGAGAGAACAATGTCCCCTGGGGAGGGCGTGAGAAAGGGGTGACCACAATTCAGAGCGAGTGTCGTCCGTAGAAGATACAAGCAAGAGAGATTGTAGAACGTGTGCGGTGAGGGGGGACCCAACTCGCCATCAATTCTCATCTTCGCAACCTCAGTGTCATTCACGTAGAAAACCATATCAAGCATTGAAGACTTCTTCGCCGGGCACTTCACACGTGGACACAAGTTCAAAGTGCTAGGCCGCGACAACTTCGGCCGCGACGAGCAAACCCTGGGTCCACCACCGCGAGGAGCCCCGCCGGCCATCCACCATCAGGTATCGCCGCTCGCGATCCATAGTGAGATACCATCCGTCACGTCCCGTAATCCGCAACCCCAATCCCGTGTCGAGTTCGAAATTGGAAGTTATCCACAACTTAGATAAGAATTTCAGCCGGTATTAATTTAAATATTTTAATGCCTAGTTTGTTTGATATCGTTATCGTTTGTGAAATTGTTGCTATCTTCGAAGTGATTATGCATATGCATAAGGTTTTAAAAATCACCCTGAGTTAAGAAATTTTCTAACTCAACAATGTAATTGGACGACTATTTATGAGATATGGTACTCGGCGGTACGGAGAATCGTCATTTTGTCCATAACCATTTGGACATAATTAAGGATAGATTTTATTTTGTTTCCGGATTTAAACAAATAGCCTTCCATCAATATCCATAACCACATGGGTTTGATCGTTCGTTTATATCGTTTTCCTAATTCAGAGATGACAAAACAAACCTTGCAGATTGCGTGGATTGATTTTGACCGCGGTGACTATTTTTTTGTTTGATTTTGTTTCCTTTAAAATAAAATCCAAAAAAATTAGTTAAAGTTTGAATTGTTTTCTTACGAGATAACTTTCTTTGAATAGAATAGTATAACCTAGATATGCTAGAAACATAGGATAATTTTCCAACTTGAAATTAATTATTTCCTAGTCTAATTTAGACATTATCATAATCTTAATGGTTTATTTAGGGTAATTCTTAATTTCGAATTTTCATAAAAAAATACCAAAAAGAAGTCCGTAGAGGGTGCACTTGCATACGGTTTAGGTCGCGACACTCGAAATTCGGCCAATTGCTCGTTCATGCCTCAATTACTCCGAGCAATTCATTTCTTCAGTCCATTTCGATCTGTCGCCCAAATCCAAACCGGATGCTTGCGTTTCCTCCTCTTTGCTTGGTTTGGAACCATTTAGATTTTGGCAGCAGCTTCGACTACAACCGCGGGCGGACGACAAGCACGCGCGAAATGGCGCGTCGAAATTTTTAGCGCCATCGTGCGCGATGGAAACTCGACAGGGGATCAAATTCGGTCGGGTAACAAATTTTTAATGAGAATAAAAACACTCTGATTAAAATTATTGCTCAAAGGGACGGGAGAATCGGACCCCGGTGCAGTCCCACCGTTCCGCACGTCGCTTGTTAAATACTCTTTTTTCTCGCGCCTCTTGTTTTGGCTAGGAACCAAAAGTATAAGTCAAACACAGAATCACGCCCGCAGATCCGTGCGAATCTGTCCAAGGTATGCACAATTTTAACTCGAGGAGAGCAGGATATAATAGAGAGTTCACAGCATTTAAGTTTTGTTTATTCCGCAAAAAATAAATTATTTCGAAAACTATATTTTAAAGAACGATTATTTATATCGTTTGCAATAATTAGTCGATGAAATATATTTTCATTATCGGTTACAATTTATGTCTAGTTATTTTCGTAAATGACGAATATATTTTTAATTCGTTCATTTTCGTAAGCAATACAGAAGATTATTTTTAGAAAAATATTTTTGAAATCTTTCATTTTCTGCAAAACAAACGGAGTTTTTAGCTAAAAATAAGGTGAAAGATGATAATACTGAGATTTTGTTTATTTCTTGGAAAACAAATGATTCAAAAAACATTTTCATAAAAATAATTGTTTCTATTGCTTGAAATAATTAATCGGTGAAATTTCTTTTATTATCGACAACAATTTAGGTCTAAACATTTGCATGGACGATATAAATATTTTTTGTTCATTTTTTATAAACGATACAGGTGATTATTTAAAAAAAAAAACTTTTCTAAATTTTTCTTTTCCTTGAAACAAACGTGCCCAAATAAAGCATTTAACACCGTCATTCGTATAAAAAACGTAATAGGTACTAACAGAATGCGCGCGGAGTTTTGTGCCGATAGAGAGAAGCATGAGTTGATTTAACACGTGCCTATATCTTAGTGGAGCAGGTGACCCTAAATGGGAATACGACCGTCGTGGCCTCTTTCTTGTTAGGGAAAATAACATAAATAATTCATGAATTTTGATTCAATGTGCAATATAATTCATGAACTTTTAATTTATTTAATACATTCCCTAAACTTTTAATTTGTTAAATACCATCCATCTACTCTTGGTACATGTTCAATTCATTCCTTGAACTATAAAAAAATGTTCGATGTAGGGACTACACTGAATATGTACAAAAAATGTAAGGACCACATTAAATAAATTAAAAGTTCAAGGACCACATTGAATATTAATCTAAATTTCAAAGACTATATTGAATAAATTAAAAGTTTTAAGACCAAATTGCATATAAGACCAAAATTCAAGTACTGTTTGTGACATTACCCCTCATGTTAAGTGCGGAAAAATCATCCGTACAAAAATTCTCTTTTGAAGGTCAAGATAGGCATGGGCTGGGCCTTCGGGTCGGGTCGGGCCCATATGTCATATGGGCCCGGGGCATGCCACGGGCCCATGATCTGTCCCTTTTCAACCGCATATTCTTCGCTCGGTGGGGACTACAGCAGAGCAAAACTTTCGGGCATCAAAATTGCATCGCGGTCCCCGCTGCTGCCGCTTTTGCAAATGCGGGCTGCTTCGGGAAATGCGCCTCCGAAAGAAAATCGAATGGTGTCAAACAACATTAATTGCCCCCCTTCATTACTTTTAGTCAATTCGAAGAAATAAGCCTAGGATTTCATCTGTTCGAGCTCCTACTTCTCGTAATCATATTCAATAATAATTTATTAAGAAATAATTCCCCAGTTAATCATAAACGGGATACTTGTCTAAATAGGCTAACTGTGTCTTTTAATTTGATCAATTTAATTATAAATTTATTATAAGATGATCAATTTAATTATTCTCCTTTCAACCATATCAATTTAATCATAAATATTTTGACAATTTAATAATAAATCTTTTTTCAATTTCATTATTCTAGGTAATTTGGGTCGGAAATCGCCGACAGACTTCATTGGCAAATTATTAATAGGTTTATGACTAATTTGGCAAATTGTCAAAAGATTTGAGACTAAATTGATATAATTGAAAGGTTTATAACTGAATTTTCTACTTTATAATAAGCTTAAAATTGAATTGGTGCAATTAAAATGTTTATGATGAAATTGCCACTACAATGTGTTTGTAACTTTTTTGAATGATTTTCTAATCGTAATCTATTGTATGGACACCAATTTGATCATAAAATTTTTGATTTTGTCGATGTAGTTTTAGGGTGCATATGGCAACCATTTTGTGCTCGAGAACAGATTCTAGTTAAAAATGATTCTTTTTTATTCTGTGTCATAGGATAATTTCTAAGCATTTGAAGGCGTTTAGTAACTAGTCAAAATTTCTATTCTTAGAATAGAAAAAGAACGGAAATGTGTTTGGTAACTACATAAAATTTTCTTTTGATTAATAATATTTTGAATTTTTTAATATTTCTTTTTTTTTCCTTGGTCATGGCTGATCGTCGACGCTAGCGTTGGCGACTGGCAATAGGCCAAGGCCGGCGAGGGCGTCACAGCCCTCGCCGCCGGCCTCACCGATTGTGACAATGAGGTCAGCCTTGCCTGACCTGGGCAAGGTCAAGCTTCGCCCGGCCATGGCGAGGCCGACCTTGCCAGATCTGGGCGAGGCTGACATCGCCGGCCCTGATTGGTCGTCGGCGATGGGCCGGGAAGTAGATGAAGAGCAAATAAAAAAGAAAGAAGAAAATCAAGAAAAATCAATTTCAGAAAATTTGTTCCAAAATCAATAAGTTATTTTTACTTCTTGATTTTGTTCCAAAACTGATTTTGGGATCAAATTTTTGCAAAATTGTGCCCGGACACAAAAATTTTAACAAATAAATTTCTGATTCCAAACTGATTCTGGGACACAAAAATAGGAATTTTTACTATTTGGCACGTTTACTAAATAGGCCCTTAGACTTTCATGCAAAATTCCGATGTAGTCTAGGAGAGCAGAGGGGAAAATATTCAATCGGTCGGCCAATCGGATCGGATTTGGTCAACTCCCGCGAATCATCCCACGGTCGAACGCGAAAATCCCAAGATGGGGAACTGGAGGGTCGTTCCAAAGAATCGTTAGTTGCCTCTCCATTACGTGACACGAACGAGGTCCAGATCATTGTCTGATGAAACATTATATCACGTAATTAAAAAACTAATCTTGGATTAGATACATATCATACATTAGAAGAAAAAGGCCTGCCCGCTCTTAGTGCTGTGTACGTGTGACGAGGTGAGCAACTGGTTTTAATTAGCAAGTTAGGCACGTTCCACCTTCCAAATCTTAACATTTTCCTGTTGTGGGATTATTCAACTCTATCCACTTTGCGTGAGCTACATGGAATTTGCCTCCTTTTAATTTTTTTTAATTGGTCGAATAAGACTATCTTATTCCATATATATATATATATATATATATATTTTTATTATCCTTCTCTTGGACTCTTTCGAAAACAATTTATAATGTTTCGGCATAATTTAGTTGAAAAACTTCGCCGAACATTTCGATTGACTTCGTATGCTAAGGTTGGAAGTTTTTGTACTCGGACAATTTATTGAAAATATTCATGTTGATTTCGTGCATCCGGAGAATTCGGAATGTTGATTTAGTCGAAAACTTCGTCGACCATTTCGATTGACTTTCGTATGCTAATGTTGATTATTCAACCGGTTCTGATGGTCCGTTTTGCACGATCTTAATTTCACCCGTCTGGTTTCGTCAAAAATGGTAAGCTCGGTTGAATAAAACACCCGTGCTTAAGGCCCGGGAAAAAACAAGATACTTTCCCGAAAACGATTTATCGAAAAGCGTTTCCTTTTATCACGCGGCGCTTCTTGTTAGCCCCCACGAGATTCCGGCACAACCTTATTTGGCTGTGCTCGCCGGGCTTAAGGACGGGGAGCATTAGATTTCGGGATTATAGATTATGGTTAAGCATTTTCCCGGAGGCGAGATTAAGCTCGAGCAGACATCCCACCGATCAGACAATGACCATGACTCTTCACGTTTTCGGGATAATTTAAATTTCACGGCTGTCCTGATGCCCCCCCAAACATTTGTTCGGTTCAATCGAGGGAAAAGCATTCGCAGCCCCCCCCTCCCACCACATTCAGGAAAGAAGACGCATAAAATAATTGGAACTCGGAAACCCTTTTCTTTTTTTTCCCCCCTTTTTTTTGGGTAACAGAAAAAGGCTTTGTCGTTGCTCTAATTATTACATTGTTTAACTCGCGGTGTTGAGGAGATTGGTTCGATAAAAAAAATTAAAAAAAAAAAAGGAAGCGAAAGGGAGGAATTAGAAAATCGAAAAAAGGGGGGAGGGGCGCATGCCGAGCGAGCGCGCCCCGTCGTCGTCCGCAAGAAGCTGACGCGCGCGTCGTGCGTTCCGCCTAACCCAACCCCCGCCCCAACGATGACACGTCACCATCGTGTGGGCCCCCCGCCCTCGCTCCTACTCCCCCCCCGTCTCTCTCTCTCTCTCCTGCCCGTCCTTCCCGCGTCCCCGGGCCCCTGCCCGAGCTGCCCGCCACTCGCCTTTCTGCAGCCCGTGCCCCCCTGCCCCCGGTACGGTCATCGGCCGACGGGATTTTCAAAATTAAACCCACGGCGATGACAATGATACGGCAATTATTTTAGGCTCGTCGTCGGTGATTCTTTGGATGCACGGGGGCACGTCTGCTTATGAGTAGACGAGTCGTAGCGCGACGGTCGGTGATTCTTGGCGGAAAGCCCGAGACTCGAGATACGCGGGGGGGCTCTGCCCTGCTGGTGCCAGCAACAACCGGCGGCACGACCCGAATTTACTTACGGTCGCGAGGATCCGAGCCGGGAGGAGGAGGGAATTCGAATTCGAAGACGCCCACTAATGGTCCTCATTTTCGGCTCACTCGGCACGCGTAAAGCCGCGACGGCGAAGGACACGAGCACAACGTTGGTCCCAGAACGGAACGGGGGGGAGGGAGGGGACAGTCCAACGTTTTTTCCTCCCGGCAGGACAAGTGCCAGGAGCTCCGTTCCGCTTTTTTCCGTGTCTTCGATTCCGCCGTTGCGCAAAAGAGGGAGGGAGGGAGGGAGAGGGAGAGAGAGAGATTTTCTTCTCGATTTAAAATTTGCAGAAGAGAGAGAGAGAGAGAGAGAGAGAGAGAAGGGAGGATTCAATCCAAATCCCACACGGCATCTTTTCATGCTTCTCCTCCACCCTTTATCTTTTTCAAAAACGGTCAGCTTTTCGCTGCTTTTGCTGCTCGCCCCCTGACCTCCTCCTGCGATTTTCTTGTTTCCTCCCCCATCCCCACTCCACCCCTCCTTCACATTTTTTTCACCGCGTACCCCCATTGTTTACCTTCCCTCTCCCTCTCTCCCTCTCTCTCTTTCTGCCCTTACTCTTTATTTCTTTCTTTGTTTTTTTGTTTGGGCTCCCCTGGTCCCGGGGGGGGCTCCCGCAGCTGAAATGTCTTCTCGGGGAGTGATCACGTCAGTTCTCCGTCGTCGCCCCCCTCCAACTCCAGTTCGCGAGCCGGGCACTGCTCAAAAGACGTTCTTTTCGCCCCCTAGGTTCTGAGCCCTGCCCTGCCTCGGTCGCGGCGTCGGAGCGCGTGGTCTGGGTCTCGTGATCTCGGCTCTCCTCCCCACGCCCGGTTCGGTTCGGTTCGCTGCTCTGTGGTCGGCTGCGCGACGCTCCCGGTGGCCCCGCGCGAGCGGCGACGAGCTCGACGCTCTTGAGGGCCGGCGGTTGCGATCCTCGCGGTTCCGAATTGGAGTGGGGGCGGTTGGGGCTTGATGATTTGGGGGGTTTTCCGCGTTTAGGGTTCGAGAGAGATGAGTGTCGTCACCGGCAACAGCGGCGGCGGGGGCGGGGGCGGGGGCGGCAATGGCAAGGTCGAGGCTTGGGACTCGGGCGAGTCGATGGGGAGGAAGAAGAAGAAGAGCAGGGACGGCGGCGAGAGGAAGAGTGTGGAAAGCCGTGAGGATGGTCTTGGCGGCGGTGAGGATGACGACGATTTTGTGGGCGCCAAGGACGGTGGGTGTTGGGTTAGGCTGAAGTTCATCGGGAGCTGCATCTCCTCAAGATCCAAAGTCGATAGCTCCATCAGCGGTACCAGTACTAATTATGGTAATGTTCCCCTTCATTTTGACCCGACCGCGTGCTTCTTCAGCTTCGAATTTTTTTTTTTTTTTGCTTTCAGTGCGTTTGTCTCTAGGTGCTGTGGGTTTTGAGGTTTGCAGGAGGCTGTTTGAGCTTGGGTTTTCATTCTGTTGGGGGCGACCCGGAGGATTGTTCAGTGCATTTCATGGGTTTCTGCCTCTATGTTTACTGGACCTTGAATGACAGGACTGTGTGCTTCTTCAGCTCCAATTTTTTTCACTTTCAGTGCGCTTGTCTCTAAGCTCTGTGGGTTTTGAGGTTTACGGGGTGTCGT
Organism: Syzygium syzygioides; assembly: GCA_031216285.1. Classification (NCBI taxonomy): domain Eukaryota; kingdom Viridiplantae; phylum Streptophyta; class Magnoliopsida; order Myrtales; family Myrtaceae; genus Syzygium; species Syzygium syzygioides. The sequence goes on along the minus strand of CM062248.1, from coordinate 34,035,333 downwards.
TTGAGCTTACGATTTCATTCTGTTGGGGGCGACCTGTAGGATTGTTCAGTGCATTTCATTAGTTTCTGCCTCTTTACTTACTGGGCCTTGTTATGAATCTGTAGTGGAAAGAGCTAGTGAGTTTTGCCAAAGTTGTTGCTGTACCATGGGTGGCTCTTTAGAAGCTCAAGTGAGCCTGTGGAGTTTTGTCATCTTCATGGAGATCAGAACTGTGGAGAGCCTCTTCCTCTTTTTTCCTCGACTGGAATGAGGAGATAATGACATCAAATATTGTTTCACCGTTAATGGGAATGAAGATAATGGAAATCGAAAAAAAAAAGAGACGAAGACATTTGACAGATCGAGCTAGTGCACCTTCAGAGCTTGATAGATAGAAACCTGACACAGCACTAGTAAGAGAATCCACACTTTTGAGAGGTTGAAATCCATCATTGTTCTACCCGGAATCTAAGAAATCTCAATACCCATATCAATCCAATTTAGCGTTCCTTCTGTGCTATGTCATGGTGGGTTGCAGCAAGGGAAGCACTAGCAGCGCTTTAGGGAACTGTTAAATTTTTCCAGGAAGTTTCAGCTGAAAGCAGAGCTTAGTGGCTCTTATTAGCTTCTCCTTTAAAATTGAACCTCCAGTAATTTCTATTGAAATGTTTAAGAAGAATGAGGCCATGGCAACTAACTATTTTACCAGTATTATGGTGTCCTCATCAAATGATCACTTCTGATGCACGTAGACAGTATACTTCAGACTTTAGATCGAAATGCTGCGGCAGCATTGGCATGAACGTGTATGAATTGCTGGTTTTTTGTTGCCACCATAAACATTGCTTCCAGCCTAATCCAGTGCCTTTACTGTAGCCGATTCTTTTTACCATCGTTTGGTTGGAGAATTTTGTCCATTAGAATGCTTAAGTTGGATTTATGGCTGATATTAATTTTGGTTGGACTATGGGAATACCTTATCAGTTTTGCGGAAAGACCTTTTTCTAGGTTTATGGAGGTCTTTGTGATACATACATGTTTGCATTGCAGAGATACTATGGGGCAAAATAAGGAGTAGACCTTTTGTTCTCGTTTGGTAAATTGAAGGAATAAACGGCAAGGTTAGGATGTCAATTTCATGTAAGGCTTATGAGTCATCTCATAAGGGCAGCTCATCCAATGTTTAGTTTATGTACGTGTAGGTCGTTTTTTGAGGATTTATCACTGTTTTAGACTCATTCATCTTTTCTATTTGCACTTAAAGTTTTTCTTCAGTAAGTCACTTACCACACACGAACGCACGTGCACGCTCAAACTGCCTGAATGCTGGTGAGTGCATTTCAGTAAAATCTATTGGAATGTTGGTTTGAGAAGCCATTGGTAATTGTTGTGCAGTTATGGATCGACCGGTCATTGGTAATGACAGCTCGCATGTATGTCATGGGATGCTAGTTTGTGACAGCTCTAGAGTAGCTTGAGGTTATGAATTTACCAAAGAAGAGTTATCGTTGACAACTTTCTTTATAAGGAAGAAGGACAATTTCTCGTTCTGAGTTATTTGCCAAAAAAGCTGAAGTGTCGCATTGAGTTCTGACTAGGTATAAGCTGAAAGTTGTAAGCTAGTTCATGAGTTGTTTAGCTACTGAGAAGGGGCTGGTCGTGATTGCACAGAAGTATTTTAGGTCCATCAGAAAATCAGGTGGGCTATGCGCTGTGAATTGCACAACTCACTTTGATTGCGAGTTATATTGTCCTAGTTATCTGTTGTGCATGCAACATGTATCTCCCTGGTTTGCTATCGTCTAACCTAAACATCTCAATGTGTATGCTCATGTTCTGAGGAACTGTTCATGTAGCACGCTTTGGCCTGTCCCCACAGTGGATGATTCAATTTGAATTCCTGTTTGGAAAGCTGGCTTGCTGCATATTGTTTATTGAACTGTCCACAATCCATGGTTACTCGCTTGTAGAATAACCGTTATTTATTTATTTGAGCAGCAGAAAGTAAATTTACAAATGATACAAGCAGAGACCACCCTGCTCCTCCTGTGGTTTCATCTACGACCACTAGCAATACAGAAAGTAACTCCTCAACTTCCAAACTTGAAGAAGAACTTAAAGTTGCCTCTCGCCTGCGAAAGTTCTCATTCAATGATCTTAAGTTAGCTACAAGAAACTTTAGACCTGAAAGTCTACTTGGGGAAGGTGGTTTTGGCTGTGTCTTCAAGGGTTGGATCGAAGAAAATGGGACTGCTCCTGTGAGACCTGGCACCGGGCTTACTGTTGCTGTTAAAACTCTCAATCATGACGGGCTTCAGGGTCATAAAGAATGGCTGGTGACTTATCACTTTATTCACCTGTTTGTATCTAAATTATTGCTTATTTGCTTGTTAACATGGGTTTTGATGAGTTGCATTTTCGATGTGGCAGGCGGAAGTGAATTATCTTGGTGATCTAGTGCATCCTAATTTGGTAAAATTGATTGGGTATTGCATAGAAGACGACCAAAGGCTGCTAGTGTATGAGTTTATGCCAAGGGGAAGCTTGGAGAACCACCTCTTTAGAAGTATGCGGTTGTTCCGTACTGTGTGCTCGACTGCCCTCGATGACGTATTTTACATATTATTTATTCTATTTGTATTCATGCCAAAGCAAACTTTCTGTAGCTGGATATTGAAGTCTTCTCTCCCAAAAAAGTTACTATATCGCTAATACTATGGATATCAATCTCTAGAGAAAAGCATATATATTACCACATCATGGGTCTCATTTCAAAAGACGGTCGATTCGGGAAAAATAATTACCTAAAGAGTTTGTCGTGATGTTTGACTTGTGTAGGAATTGTTACGCACTAGATGCTGAACGTGTTCGTCTGCCTGAAAAGTTTTGGCGTGAATCGTCTGTTGGATGACTCTGTCCCTGAGAACCAAAAAAGCACACAGCTTTGTGACTCTGCTAAATCAGATTAGAATTGGAAGCCAGGAAAAATGAAGGGAATGCGATATTGGGAGACTTTTTACTGGTCATGATATATCGCTCTTTAGCAACTTCATCAATTCGATCATTTTAGGCATCCTTTTAGCGTCTTCTATGCATAGGTACTACATCAGGAATTATGGAGTTAATGTTCTTGGATCTTTTGGAGGAAATCCCCAGTAGTACTCTATTGAGGATGAATTGTGCTAAAAGGCTGTTAGTACTTTAGAAATTAAATTAAATGGAAAACATACTTGGTAATTTGGTGACTCCCGACAATATTCTAGATGTGGTTATTTATATGCCATTAAGTATCAGAATGCTAAGCTTGCCTTTGTGTAGCATCATTCTCTCATCCAACCAACTTAAAATAGGTATCATGGCATGCTGTAGTTTCTAATATATTCCCAGTCATTTTTGAAAAGTTGGTGTAAGTATTTAATTAAGCTTTATATGACTGGTGACTTCAGAAATTTTTTCTTAATTTTTTGCTGTGGTCACAAACATTTTATGAGTTAAGTCCTTTGTTTTTCTTTATACTTGGGCTATGTAGGAGCTCTGCCTCTCCCTTGGTCTATCAGGATGAAAATAGCGCTAGGTGCTGCGAAGGGTCTTGCTTTTCTTCACGAGGAAGCAGAAAGGCCAGTGATATATCGTGATTTCAAAACTTCAAATATCCTGTTAGACGCTGTATGTCCTAAATTTATGATTACATTTTGTCTTCCTTTTTTAGCCTGTCATGTTATTCAATTCTTTTAATTATTTGCCTTTCAGGACTACAACGCCAAGCTTTCTGATTTTGGGCTTGCAAAAGATGGTCCCGAGGGAGATAAGACTCATGTCTCAACGCGTGTCATGGGAACATACGGCTATGCTGCCCCAGAATACGTGATGACCGGTACGTTATCGTTTTACAGTATGAGCTATTTGACAATGAGAAACGTATGGCTGACCTATGCAAAGATGGCTGAGTAACGATTCTGACGTGTCAAATTATCAAATAGGATAGTGAAAAGAGAATGGTTCCAATCAATGCACCTTATGTATGCATCGTACTGCCGTTACATATTGGTATAGTAACTAATGACAAGCAGACATGTGCACCGACAATGATTAGGTGTTGATAGATTTGAGGACTCCATCATCCTGATCAAAGATGCGAGAGAATGATTGAACGTCATTGACCGATATACCTTTATTTATCCTGTTGTCTTATGTCTTTGTAAATGGTTGCGACATGCTGGAATGGTACATATAACCATAGTAATTCTTGCACTGAATGCACAAATGACTTTTCTCTGTTTGGTCTTGTATGCAGTCTACTGGTATGTTAGTCCCCTTCTTTTCGAGTTCTACATGTGTCATCTTTCCATGTGATTGATTATTCTGCATCCTTCTTACTTCTGAAATTTGACCCCCAGCATAGCATGTGAAGCTCTTGTTTTCATTACCTGTATTAATGGATGTTGTCTTCTCATATTATTTGTTTGGAGGAAGCTTGATAAATTTATGGACCCTGCAAAATATACTCTCTAGTGGAGAAAGGCTGACTAGTGTGAGCCATAAGTATGGATGTCATGAGTTAGAGTTCCTAGGTGATTCGTATTTGGTTTTACTGGGTTGCACGGGTAGTGGCAAGGGTGTCACTAATATCAACTTTTTTTTTTTTGGGTGGGTGGGGGGGCAAGTGTTTATTTGTTTTTGACGGCTGGATGTGGGCGAGACATCTGATGGTTTGCCATGGGTCGCTCATACTTGCCTGAACATATGACCAAATGTTGTGTACTTCACATATCCCTGTCTCCTGTCTAGTCAGCTCATATGCACTATTGCAGGGCACCTTACTTCAAGGAGTGATGTCTATAGTTTTGGTGTGGTGCTCTTGGAAATGCTAACCGGAAGAAGATCCATGGACAAAAATCGACCTAACGGCGAGCATAACTTAGTTGAATGGGCTCGGCCACATCTTGGAGAGAGAAGAAGATTCTACAGATTGATAGATCCACGGCTTGAAGGTCACTTCTCGATAAAAGGTGCCCAAAAGGCTGCGCAGTTGGCAGCTCACTGCCTTAGCCGAGATCCGAAAGCTCGTCCCTTGATGAGTGACGTCGTCGAAGCTTTGAAGCCTCTCCCAAATCTCAAGGATATGGCAAGCTCATCGTACTATTTTCAGACCATGAGGGCGGAGCGCTTTGGATCGAGCCCAAATGCTAGATATGGCATTCAATCGCAAGCAGGAGCAAATGCAAGAAATAGGAGCCTTTCAATACCGAATGGGACCCATGCATCCCCATACCACCATCAGTATCCTCATCAATCTCCGAAACCGAATGGTAAACCATAGCAATGGGTTTAGACTTAGCCGTCCCTTATTCAATCCCTCTCCCCCCAATTTATTTCCCTTTCTTCTCTTCTCTTTCTTCAGTATAGGAGTTGATTTTCATCCAAACATTTGCGCTTGATTACTGAAATGGTGACGGAGAAAAATGTGCTCGAATTGTGATGTGTTTTCACAATGACATCCTTGTGAGGAGGATGTCTGGCTGGCCAGGTGAAGCATTTCTGGCAGTGTCTATTTTGACCCATATGGAACTCTATTTGGAGATGTGCTGAAGCTTGTTGCCTCATTTCCCTTGGTTTTCTATTCTCTTTAGCTTTATGTTCTCATATTGACCTTATTTCAATGGCATAGTTTATGTGTTAAGACAAAAAGCCCATATCCATTGTTTACATACCTTTCCGCTAGAGGGATTTTTACTGGATATGGTTTCCATCGATAAGGGCTGAAGTATGTTTCTGGCCTGTAAAAATTTTAATCAAAGACCTCGTTTTAGGAATTTTTTTCGGTCAGACGAAATCTACATAAATTGATTGGTTTTCTCAGAATGTATAACCATTTGCTCTTTGAAGACTGCATATGCGCGGTACTTGTTTTGGTATTGAAGGAAAATACAGGAGCATGCTACGTCTGAAATGAACTATTTTGCATTTGAGTGTAGCAACTATTATTCCTCCCTTACACATCCAATGAGTATTTTATTGCACATATTGACAGTTAATACGGCCATCAATGCTTATCCCATAACATGCTGATGTTTAAGCCCTTCATTAGGTGTTTCATTGTTCTGTCTGACCTCCATGCTCATGCAGCTCTCCTAGTGAGCTGCTCTTTCGACGTGCTCTCGAAGATCTTGTCGGCATTCCCGACCTCGAAACCGTCTCGTCTATGGAACTCTTTGACCTGAGAAAGTTGAGCATTGAATAAATACAGGGTATTAAGGATCATCTATAGGCACGGGTGGCTAGCAGATCACACGTGAGCAAATTAGAGTAAAATGACTAACAGAGCAAACTACTAACCATGAAATTTACCAGAACAGGTAGAAGATTACCTCTTTCTCTGGTAGACTCCGAAACTGAGGCAGTACAAGGCGTTCGGCAAACTCAATATATGAACAGGGAACTGATTCTTTGATCCCCTCTGAGAACTCGTAAAGAATTGAATCTGCCACGGTTGAGCTTTGAAGCAGAAGACCATCGGGGCTAACTGGTACGAACACCGATTAAGTGTTAGTCAAGATACGTGTAACTCATCTAATGAGCTCAGAATTTCCATGGGAATTACAAGTTCACAAGTCTTAAATTGAGTCACTGATTCCTGGAAGCCAAGCTTCTATCCCGCAAAGCAGGCAGCTGAGCTTATTTCGTCATGAATCTTGTAAGCAACTATTACGGAAGACCGCGAAATAATTAGCAAAATGGCAAAAGGAGAATGCTCAATTGCCCCTGGCTCTTATGATCTGCTTCATATTTGTTACAACTGTCAGCCTGGAACTCGTAGCTATATTACGATGGTTTAGTATCATCAAACAAATTATGGCTACTTAAACTACGCTGCATAAGTGAAAATTGGAAGCAAACCTTTCAAGATCCCTCCTTCTGAGTTCAAGCTGAATCCGCTCTTTTCAATGAATTCATTTAAGCTTTTGATATTCCTCAGGTGTGATTTTAGCCGATGAGTCGAAATAGTGACATGGTTCACCGCATATCCATTGACGAGAGTCCAGGCGGCATACTCGCTTTCCCTGCATGACCGGAAAACTAGGCATGAGCCCTTCTATGTGGATACGTAAGTACAGGAGAAAAAAATAAGCTGAATACTTCAGCATATAGAGCATAATACAATAGTAAGATGCGAAGAATTAATTTTATTGCTTTTTACCTATCTCTGCATATTGGTTGCTAGAAGCTGATCCTACTTGCGAGAATCAGATCAGCAAAAAGGATGAATATTATCTGCATACCTCGCTAATTGTTGAAATTCGGAGTACAGAGGCTTCTCCCAAGTCAAAGCTCCCAATGCGCTTGCCAGAGCAGCGTGCTTATTTCCATTCCCAGAGATCTCAACGTATTTCCTAATTATTTGCTAAAGGTAAAAGGTGTTAGCAGAGATACACACCCGTGAAGATACTTTACCTGGACTTGATAAACCAGACCAAGCTCATCCCTTTCATTTTTGTATCCCCGACCCCTCCCCCCCAAACCAAAGACACCGTGTTATTACTGAAGAATAATATTATCGGTAAGTAGTTCACGAGAATGTATCTTATCGACATCCCAATCAAAGGCACCACAAGAATCACCAAAATCGGGTCAAATTTCCGAGAAAACTGTAACCTCACCTAACCGAGACCTCACAGAACTTACAAGGGCATCTCAAACGGTGCACATGAAATGTTTAACATTGACTGAGATTATTGACCATCTTCCTGCTTTTAACAGCAAGGAATAATCTCGAGAATACACACCTGTGTTTGTGGAGTCATCTCGTCGACGAGAAGTTCAGATATAAAAATTCTGGGTAGAGGCCCATTCACACCGGTCCCACCCTCTGAAAGGGAGTTTCTTGGAGGCGAAAACCACAGGGCTCTCAACTTTTTCGCAGGAAACCTCAACTCCTCTCTCTGTGTGTAACCATAATCCAGGAAAAAGTCTGCGATCGAGTTGATCCCATAACCATTCACCTTATAAGGTCAGAGACAATTATACGAGTCAATCACAGACGCAAGAACCTAACTCTTATAAAAGCAGTGCCCTGTAATTGACAGAAAGTCTCGTCAGGAAAACACGCCGATGAACATAGGTGTGATTTTATTTAATCACTCAAAAACAGTTCTTGAAACACAAAGATAGCTTCTTTCATGTCATTTGACTTAATAGCACGCGGCTTGCAAAACCATCTGTCCAGGGTTTCAGATTTTGATGGAACAATCAGTCTCCTGACTGTTTGCTCACCAAGGATAAAAGAGATCGCCATGAACGCATACCATTTCTCGGTACTTTGGCTAAGATTAAGTGTAATATCATTTCTTGCCAATTCAACCGAATCACAATAAACACTTGCTTAAGGCAACACTACATTGCATCCACAATATCATTCAATCAATATCATGGTCCATCGTTTTCCAGAATTAAAATGAACATACCCCGAAAGTCCTAAATGCGAGATGATCGTAACATATGCGATCTTCATCGGCCGACCGAACGAGCTCCAGGATGGCTTTGGCAGTGGGGTTCCTGTTCAAGTACACGCATTCCATATTCTCCAAGACTTTCCTGAGAAATGATTCAGCGCCCTGTAACCCCTAAAAGAGATTCAAAGTGGACCTCGTAAAGAACCGTCTTTCGCAAGCAACTCGACGCACTCGTAGTGACTCCACAGTTACAGATAGAGCCAAACGACAGTTACAGGCAAACCAAATCCGCTGCGCAACCCAAATGATCATATCGCTCGATACATACATCGCATATCTTCAGCTTCGGACACCAAGTTGACACGAAAAAAGAAGCCTACCCAGATGGAGAAAAAGGACGAAGCACCTGAGGAGGGGATCGGTCGGGTCCAGCTCCCGCCGCGGACGAGGAAACGACGCCGAAGCTCCTCTTTCCAACACCGAAAGACTTCCCCGGGAGCGGCGATTTTCTCGGGAGAACCAGATTCCCCGATTTGGGTCGGATGGGGGAGCGGAAGGGAGGGAAAGCCGACGATGTGGGGGAGACGTTCTTGACGGCGGAGGACGTGCGGAGGGAGAGCATGGCGGACAGCTTCATCGACTGCTCTCGCGGATACGATGGTTATAAGCTTCTGGGCCTTTCCGCTCCTTTCGATTTCTGGTGAGGAGGAGGAGGAGGCGGAGGAAGAAGAGAAACTCGTTCCGCTTTATACGGCTCTCTTCTCTTCCTCGTACGTCTTTTTCATGTCCGCAACTGTGTTACGGCATATGATTGGATAGATTTGTCACGTCAGCGACACGTATTTTTGTCATTTTATATAATTTGTTACTCTGTTGACCTATATATATAAAGAATTTGTTACTCTTTTTAGGCACGAAAAGAAAAGAAGGGATAATGACACGATTCGTTATATAACTTTAGCCCTATGTTATATGAAAATATTCGATATTATCTTTTTATTAATTCAAATTTAGAGACAGTATTAAATATATACGAAAAATTTATGGACTACATTAAAAAAATTAAAAATTTAAGGACGATGTTACACATTGAGCAAAATTTTAGGGACCACGTCGAATCAATTTAAAATTAAGGGATTGCGTTGCATACTGAGCCAAAGTTAAAATTGAGCAAAATTTTTAAAAAAATTAAGGGATCGCATTAAAAAAATTAAAAATTTAAGGACGATGTTACACATTGAGCAAAATTTTATTTACCACGTCGAATCAATTTAAAATTCAGGGATCGCGTTGCACATTGAGCCAAAGTTTAAAGACCATTTGTGTCATTTACTCGAAAAGGAACGGTGGAATGATTTTAAAAGGTAAAGGGAAAATTTCAAATAAGGACCCGAAGTTGGGTCATTTTCTCAAATAAGAATCCGAAGTGAACATTATTTCGAATAAGGACTTGAAGTAGCTAAATCGATCTCAAGCAAGAATTCGCGCTCGCCAGCCGGCGAGCATGCGACATTTCCCGTGGCCGAAATATGATTTTTTTTATTTTTTGGGTAAAAAAATCCAGCGTGTAAATTAACAAATCCTAAGAGAAGGAAAAGAAAAAACCCAAAATTCTTTTTCGTCTGTCTTCCCTCGTGCTGGAGCGCGCAAATCGTCTGCTAAGTCGAACCACCCAAACGCGTGCTTCCATCGTTCGTCCTGTCCGTGGGAGCATTTTCATCCGGAGCATTCTTCGAAGCTTATTTGGATTCGCAATTACGTGCATTAAGAATTTTCAGTCCACCGTAGATATATGGCGGGTGCATTCCCGGGTAACTACGAACCTCCCAGTAATTCATATTGTGAAGTTAATGATGATTCGCCTATTGTTCATGTCATCTCCTACGTAGAAATTTTTTACGATTTTCCCTTTAGATTTATCTAATAATCTGCTAATTTTGTTTTTCGTTGTATCGATCCGTAGGATGATTGCAATATGTTTGATTCCAATGTCCTGGAGCGAGTGAATAAGTTTGTGCCCGCAGCAATGTCACAAGTAAGACTGGCATTAGTAAGATAGGAATTCACTTTACTTTGGAGCCTTGCAGGATTTTGTCTCCATGTGCTTTGAGCGAGTGTGGTATAACTAATTATGTTTTACGTGCATGTCTGGTTACTGATGCTACATAGATAAGTCGCTTGCTTTCATTGTTTTCGATGGGATTTTGAGCATTTTTAGGATGGATGAAGTGTCAATGCCTTAATGCTGGACCCCTTCGATTTATGTACCGAAGCCAAGCATGACTCCAACGAGCAATGGCCACTCGAAACTGGGGACTTCTTTCCGTAAGCTGGATGGCTTAGAGCAACAAAGAAGTTGCGGAAGTCTATTCCTTCCTGTCTCTTCGCTTTCGACCTCTCGAAGGTGCGTGACAAACATGTGGATCATATAAGATGATTACCGAACCGGACACCCCTCAAGGACAATGTGAGGATACCGAGTGGTTATCACTTTGTAACATATGTGTGGCCCATCCCTCGATTCCAATTGTCTGTGAAAGATTGCTTAAGCTCTTGATAATATGTGAATGAGTTATGCGTAGGCACTTAGAACATTCGACCGGAAGAAAGAAACCGGGGCCAAGCGCTGATTGGTTAGCCGACGCTTTAGCCATTGCACATCATCATTCACCACGGTGCAATTTAGTGATATTGAGAGACAGCACGTCGCCGATGACTACCTTAAGCTGAACTGGCATGACAATCTAGAGTCGCGACCCTCCACTCAGTCTAAACTCCTCGGGACAAAAACCGTTTCAACGATCACTGATCCTCGAGCCGAAAGCATGGCGAAACTCTCGCCAGTGGATCAATCGAAAGTCTGCCGGTAGGATTCGGATTGCTTCCACCAAATCTACTTTCAACTATTCATAAGTTTCTGCACGCCCCAAATAATAAAAAACAGCTGGGCCGGTCTGTTTGGGCCAGGCCGACATTGTTTTTTCAATGGACTTGGCCCGTGTGACCCCTACTTAAAATACCTAATTTGACACGTACGAATTTAGTCTCGTCGTCATTCCTCCGCCTCTTTTTCTTGGCCTTACTTGGATTCAACTAGCAAAAAATCCCATTTACGGCAATTGACCAAGCTGGGAACCCATGACACGAATCGACGTATTCTAATGCGATGAGCATCGACGGAAATCCGATCGCGGCATGCACTGATGCAGAATTTAGTGCATATTCCTCGAGCGCAATTAATGATTTTACTGTTTACAATGACGTGATGAGATATTGATTGCGAAATTCGAATACCGAAAGTGCACTCGCTAGCATCGGAGGAAGGAGAGGTCTCTCTGCGTACTAGTCATGTTGAAATTGTCCTCTCGTTTTTTTTTGCTTGAGCCTACTTACGGTTGTTATTCATTAGTTTCAGTAGCATTAGCAGACACCAACCTTGCGTCTCGGTTTCAAAAACTTAGAATGAAAAATTTAAAAAAAAAAATGGTACTTTCGAAAATACAGCTCAAGAGCAATATCTTAAAAGAGGATAATAAGTGTACTTGATTAATAAGTGTCGATATAGATTGGATGTAAATCATCTTGGTTCCGATGGGATATGGTCCGTCACGAAATTTATAATACGAAATTTATAATGTGGTTAAGTATATGTGAAGTTATACATCGATATTTGAATATCGTGAAAGTTTCTAAAGATTTGAGAGCATAAGTTAAAAAAACTATAATAGGAGTAATAAAAGCAAAACCCAAAAACCAATTGGTTGTCTTTTGTCAAAGGAATTGATCGCCGTGATTTCAGTTCCAGTGGACGGACTTTCAGGACTAATACCAGAAAAAAAGAAACACCTTAGATTATAATCACTATCGTACATCCAAAACTCTAATTTATGCTCACCCCGACATTGATGCTAAGTGTCGCCGTGACGAAAATGGTTGATAATAAAAATACTTTTTATTGGCTAATTATTTTAAGAGATATATACGATCATTTTGAAGATGATATTTTTCAAATTCTTTATTTTCCTAGAAAGAAATTGTTTTTGTAGAGAGATTGGCATTGTGCACGATACAATGTGCCCCCCAGCCCCAAGCCATGGGCTAGACATGACCACGGTTCGGAATCGGCTAATTTTGATTCGTGGCCATGTGTGAACCGGAACCGCCCTGGAACCAACCGATTTCTGTTAGTAATTTAAAATTTTAAAAATAAATTATGAAATAAAAAAATAATAATTATAAAATTATGAAATAATGAATAATTCAATATAAATTGTAATCAAAATGTAAATTGTAAGGGTGATCGGTTTTCGGTTCGATCTGGTTCCGCTCGAAACCGGGAATCGAACCGATAAGACCGGTCCCTTAATTTTAGAACTAGGAATCGAACCGGCAAATTATAGAACTGGGAACCCAACCATTGGTCTAGTCCAATTCTAGGCGGTCCAATAAAACCCTTTACTCTTAACTAGCAAAGGATCGTAGCCACAAAAGGTATACAACTTTACATGCTCGTGGCTTGACTTGGGTTTTATACACAACCCCTTTGATGGTCTCTTCATTCCCATTCGATGTGAGACTCTTGGCATTTGTATGAAGATAAAGCTAAGAATCTCACAATAAAGGTGTTCAAGGTGAGCGCTGAGTTCCACGTCGAATGGGAACAAAGAGGCATTGAAATCATTGTATATAAAACCCAAGTCAAGCCTTGTAATTAGAGTTCAATACATCCAAGCCAAGCATTGTAATTAGAGATCAATACACTTATAATGCATGGCAATTAGAGTTCAAATTATATTTTATAAAAAAATTTAAATAACGGTTTTTTGATTTTATTATTATTTAAAAAAATAATAATAATTTGGAACCGGCCCGAGGCCATGTCTACCGTGGGCCCAACGGAGAAAAAACCACCTTCCACGTCATCAGTGCTTGGCAGGACGCACTTATTTTGGACCGTTCGTACCCGAGCGGACGTTTGAGTTTTGTTTTTTTTGGGCACATTCATGGTTAGACAGATATCATGTTTAATTGAATTTATCTATTTTATCTATCTATCTATCTGTTAATGTATTCAAGCGAATTGTAGATTTTCAAGATTTAGTCCTCATCCACACGGTACTTTTTGTGGTATTGTTGCGCAATTTAAATATATAATATCTGTATCCAAAATTAGAAACCCATTTTGGTAAGCATATTCAGGTTAGGAAATTTATATGGATTGAATTTCCTTATCTTAGGAAATCGCTCTGGCCGAGACTAAGAAACTTCTCAAGCTAAGAAACTTGCTTAAACTAAGAAACCGATTTTGATTGGGTTTCCACTCAGGGTTAACTTGGAAAACATACAAATCGGGAAATCTACTCAGACTAAGAAACGATTCAATTTAAGAAACCCGCTCAAACTCGAAAACCTCCGGCTCACTCAAATCGGGAAATCTACTCGAATCGAGTTTTCCTTTACGGATTGAAGCTCGAGACATATCATCCACGCCAAATCTCACTAAAAAAGAGGCACTATTAATTTCGTGTGGCTTGATAGATAGAGGCGTGGTGTGTATATACTAAGCAATCAAAAGAGGAGATCTAGATGGCCTTGGAAACCTTTTGTTACGGCATCTCGAATGTAATAATCGAAAACCGTTTTTCCCTAAATATATCGTAAAAGTAACTGCACTTCCCTTTTTTTTTTTAAAAAAAAGATTTCTGTTTCCAGCGTGTAACGGACGGACAGACGGCGTCGTCCTCTTCCGTTCCGTTCGGCCCCCCCTCCCCCCCTATATATAAAGCCGGACCGGAAATATCTTCCCGGTCAATTTCGCCACCGGAGGAAAAAGCCGAAAGAGCGTGAAGAAGGAGAAGGAGAAGAATCTCTCTTCTCCCTCCTCCGCCTCCGATCTCGCCAGGTCTCTCTCTCTCTCTCCTCTCTCTCTCTCTTCTCTCTCTCTCTCTATCTTCTGCGCGACGGAAGGGAACGCGGATGGGCGCGCGTCGCATCGAGTTCCGAGCAGCTTCGCTGCTGCTCCTCCCGCGAAAATGATTTCCTCGCAGTTTCCGCGCGCCGCGTTTCGCGGTTCCTTTCTCTTGTGTTCGCGTTCGCGTGTTCATCCTCGCCATCGCATCGTCATTGTCTCGCAGCGTCCCTTCGCGCTCCGTTGCCGCCGTCGTCGTCGGGGCTGCTGCAGGTTAGCCGCCCGCGCTTCGCCGGTTTTTTCTCTTCGCCGGCCTCTTCCCGTTTTTTGCCTCTCCACGGGCCGAACTTCGCCCGAGTTTCGCGGTTCGCGATTGGAGGTTTTTCGGGGCGCTTCGGACGACCGGGGCTGCGCTGGTTGCCCCCCCAATTGGCGCGCGAATTAGGGTTTTGCGCGGGACGAGTGTTGTTTTTCGAAGCGTGATTGCGGGCATTCGCTTGTGTGGTAGCGCGATTTCCGCGAGTCGAGTCGAGTCCGGTGGGCCGAAATTGAGCGTTTACCGGATTTCTAAAGCCCGAATACTTCTCGTCGTTCCGTAATCTCGTGCGTCGACAGTTTCGCTTGGTTCGTCGTCTGTTTCCGTGACTTCGGGTAGGTCCCTACTCGTGAAAATGAATGTATTCGTATCGGTCGAGTGGCGTCGTCTGTATCTTTATTTTGTGCTACGTGGATGGAGTTGCGTGCAAGTATTGTTATCTTATTTAAACGCAAAATCTAGGTAATGAGCGTCCTTTCTCGTCTGTCTGGGGGTTCTTTGGACAGTTAATTAGACCCATGTAATACTTCTTATTCGTTCTCTGGTCTTTATCGCCTTTTTTTTTTTTGAGGGGGGGTCCAAGCTGTCTTATTTTTCTTTCCTTGGGTCGAACAAGCTGTCCTATTCAGTAGTTGTCAATTGGCAAATTTTCTGTTGGCACTGTTCTCAATTAGATATTTAATGGTGAATGGACCTAAGGAAGGCATATAATGCCTATCCTTGTCCCGGTGGCTGTTGAAATTTCTCCATTCCATGAATTGTCGACCGATGCGTCTTATCACTTTGGTAATGGTCCTTAGACGTGCGATTGATGATCGTTTGGTGGAATCATTTCTTATCTCCTAGTTCTGTTCAACTATAGCCTTACGAAAAAGGTAATGAACGACCAAAATCTATTTTTTCAAAACTTTTTTCTACTACTGTCTCCTGCACTATACTCAGATTGAGCGTAGGTTGTTTCTTGCCGGCCTTGCCTCCATTTACTTTGTAGGATAGGAAGTGAGTGATGTTTCTTACTGTAGGTGCTCCAAGGTACATGTCATATACAATTTAAAGATTTTTCTTAAGCTTCAAAGAGGAGCAATATGCAGGGTCTATAGAACTGTATTTGATATAATGTCATTGACTGGGAAAAATATAGCAGTTTTAACTCCACCATATCTGAACTATTTGGTTTGATTATCAAGTTAGATTTGGGTTGGGTATGGGAAAGCCACATATGAGAAACTGACTTACACTATATGTTTTGAATTTATAATCTTTTGAAGTCCGTAAACGCTACCCTTTCCTTATAGTAAGGATTTAGAATTGTCTGGGGCTCTTTTGGCAAGGCGATTTTTTTCATGAGTGATAGATTATAGCGTTTGTGGTGTCTTGCAGGTGCTTTTGCACGGATAACAGAAACATGTCTATATCTCTATCAGTTCTACCTTTATGGCATTAAGAATCTCAACCAATTAATTGTTGCATTATAGAACGGAGAAATGGGACAAGCGTTGGGATGTATTCAGGTGGACCAGTCAACTGTAGCTATCAAGGAAACTTTTGGCAAGTTTGATGATGTGCTAGAGCCTGGATGCCACTGTTTGCCCTGGTGCTTGGGGCACCAGGTGGCTGGTCACCTCTCTTTACGTGTACAGCAGCTGGATGTCCGGTGCGAAACAAAGACAAAGGTATGATAACCATCCTGAGTACAAGAAAATATACCTTTGTTTAATCTGTATTCATTTGAGAAGTTGGGAGGAGTTTTCTTAAATTTGAGTTGAAGACGTTTGAAGTTTTCTCTAAGTGATTTGGTTATTCAGACGCCCGTTAAGTAATGTAGTCTCATCACTTAAATAGAACCAACGTAGGGAACGTCACCATCCTATGCTTCGATTTCAATGTTTTGACCGACCTATGGCATACAGAAGCACGAAATCACGACTTAATATTTCCGACTATGCTTTTAAGGTTCTTTTTCATTATGCAGTATGACCTCTCTTTGTTGTTTCAGGAGTGACTTACAGTATTTCTAAGAGCTCTGACTATGAGATTTCATTCACAAGGCATAGATACATGTTCTCCTGGTTTCTGTTTAAGTTGATTAGTTGCTAGCATAAGCATGTGTGTTGGCTGGAAGCCGTGGCTTTAGAATTGGTGTCACTTTTATGTTTTCATTTGTTTTAAGGGTCGTTTTAGAAGCATCAAGCGGGGTGCCAAATTTAGAAAGGAAACAGCTCAAGCCCAACAAGGAGCTTATTGACATTAAATTATTAGTGTTTTTACTTAATGTTGACCAGTCATTATATGTTGTTAGATGACTTTATCTCCAGGATAATGTCTTCGTCACTGTGGTTGCTTCCATCCAATATCGAGCACTGGCAGAAAAGGCGTCTGATGCTTTCTATAGGCTCAGCAACACCAGGGCGCAGATTCAAGCCTATGTCTTTGATGGTATGGTCTCTCTCTCTCTCTCTCTCTCTCTATATATATATATATATATGTATGTGTGTGTGTGTGTGTGTGTATAAGTTTGACGTTATGAAGCATGGACACACAACATAATCCCTTCAGAAAGAGGAATGTATCTCTGGTACAGAAGGCAGTGGTCAAGTTGCTATCCCCTTCTTGATAGACATGGGGTCAGAATAGTTTTGTCTTTGTTTTTGACACGTTAGCGTAAAGTTTTTTGCAAAGAAGATGGATAATGGTTATTCACACACATGAAGAGATAGTAGTTTCATAGTAAGCTAAATTGGACTGTTTTGTTACGTCTCCATGAGTTGCTAACTATCACCTTGATATATAAATTCTTCCTTTTCCGAGTTGTATTTTTGGAAGACTTATTTTGAGCTGAATGTTTATTGAAAGTTCTTCCTCCGGCATTTTAGAAACATGATGCAACTTAAATATCTTTGGTATATGCTAGCGAAAAGAAGAATTTCCCTTCCCTCCCTTCTCTGTGGTCAATCAAACCTTTTCATCTTTACGTTGAGGCCACAGAAGTAATCAGAGTTTGAGCTAGTTTGCTTATTTTTACTGTTTCTTTTATTTGGTGGGATATTTTTATTGTTTCATGAAGCATTGTTTTAGTGCATATTTGAGATAAATTTTTGTTTGCATGTCGTGGGATCTTAACATGAAATTTTTGAATGCACTAAATCGTTGGCCATTTTGTTTGCTTTGGAGCAATTATTGCTTCCTCATGCCAGAATCCTTGAATGTCAGTGATGGGGGCAGAAATGACAATCTTTTTTTGTTTTTTGCCTCAGTCATTCGTGCAAGTGTTCCCAAGTTGGAACTTGATTCGACATTTGAACAGAAGAATGACATAGCAAAAGCTGTAGAGGATGAACTTGAGAAGGTATATCTTATCATTCAGGTACTCCTTGATGATTTCATTGAAGGGGACTGTGTTTTATTATCTATTCTGTAAGTGCAGGCTATGTCAGCTTATGGATATGAGATTGTTCAGACTCTCATTGTAGATATCGAACCAGATGTGCATGTGAAGCGAGCAATGAATGAGATAAATGCAGGTAGACTCCTGATTTCATTTATGATGATAGGATGTTGCATGTTTCATTTCTTTTACTTAGGTTACAAAAGGGGCGCCACACTGAAATTGTTTCTGTTGCCCTACTAAAAAGAAAGTTTTCACCCATTGACGAGTTCCTGCAGGATCAATGAATCATGACGGCTCCTGTGGGATATATGTTTAAGCAATATAAGAGTGTTTGTTTGTTAACCTAACCCGCAAAAGTTAAAGTTGAAATATCTAGAGCACCAAGATAGGCAATTCTATTGGTTTATTTCCAGACAAGGAGTGCCTAATGTGTGTTGCTGTTGTGCGTTTCCTGGAGAATTTCAGGTAAGTCTTGGAAAGAGTCGGATTGTTGACCATTGCAAGGCAGGGATTAATTGATCCACTTTTTTAAATCTAAATTGCGCACACATGATGTCCCCACATGAGAAATCAACTTCCAAATGCAAAGATAAATGAAATGCTGTTGTATGGCTGCTAAATGTGCTTTAGAAAATATCTTAAAAATCTAGCTTCTGTTGAGGAAGTTATAATCCTGACCAAGATTCCCCTTGTAGTTAGGTTGTCGAATAACGTGTATCTGAACAAAAATCATGCGGCACAAGTAGATTAATGGTATTCACTTGTTTTACGTAATTGTCAGCTGCAAGGTTGAGAGTGGCCGCAAATGAGAAAGCTGAAGCAGAGAAGATTCTGCAGATCAAGCGAGCTGAGGGAGATGCAGAGTCCAAATACTTGGCTGGACTTGGGATAGCGAGGCAGAGGCAGGCTATCGTGGATGGGCTGAGGGACAGTGTGTTGGCTTTCTCCGAGAATGTTCCTGGAACAACATCAAAGGATGTCATGGATATGGTCCTTGTCACCCAATACTTCGACACGATGAAGGAAATCGGTGCATCCTCAAAATCCAGCACTGTTTTCGTCCCACATGGTCCCGGCGCTGTGAGGGACGTCGCTACCCAGATCAGGGATGGTCTCCTTCAGGCGCATGCCACGCAGTGAGTCAAGTATATAAATGGGGCTGTGGTTTCACTTTCACCTAGCTGTTCATATGATGGTAAATGAGCGCTTGGTGATATATTTTCTTTGCACTTTGTTCTTCATCCGCTTCCTTCTGTTTTTACCTGTCAAACTCAAAAAGGTGTGAACTGTCGTTTAAATAAGGAGTTTCAGGATGTTGATACCGGTGAATCCTATCTGGTTATTGTTTGAGGAGAAGTGGGTGCAAATCTTAAGAATATAAGTTTAATGACGACATTACATATTAGGTTAAAGTTTAAGATTGATGTTTTTATAAATGGTGTATCCATAGGTTGGCTCGCCTAGTGCCTTAGAGTGAAAGTGCTACTTTTTATTGAGAATGATTCATCTGTTTGTTTCGCTAGTAAATGAACCAAATCATTGTTGCCAAAATGATCTCCATCTAAATTTTAGGTTCATCAGAAATGTCCACCTTATCTTTCTTAGGCCAACATCACTCGTACAACCCCGTGTGATGTGGACTATGGTCACAAACTTAATGTACCGGTTGGCGCATACATGGTTCCAGCAATTGGATAAATCTATCCACTACGTTAAAGCAAGTTAGTATCTTTTATGCCATCACAAATGCATCCTGACGGGTTTCTTCTATGTACTCATGATTGGATTTTTTTTTAATGTACTCCTCTAAGTTCAAGTGATGCTGGTCAATATTGACTAGTTTTTTCTCCATCTAATACCTATCATTAGCACCCGTGGCTGCGAGTCGCTTGTTACACGTATGAGCAATAATAAGATATTTGTTAAAGAAAAGAAAAGAAAAGAAAAACAGAGCACTAGTTTGGGCCTAGCAAAACAGCTGGGCCGGTCTGTGTGGGCCGAGCCAATCTTTTTTCTAAGATACTTGGCCCGTGCGCACCCTTACTTAAAATACCTAATTTCACATGTACCGAATTAATCTCATCGCCATTTCACCACCACCTCTTTTTCTTGGTTTTACTTGGATTTTAGTATCATCATTTCGCTGACTTAGGAATCTTCTACTTTTCTCCAAACCATTCCCACAATTCCAAAGTTCGACCAACTTGTAATCATCCGTCACTGTCAGTAGCCAATAAAAACGTAGGACCAACAAAGTATATGATGCGTTCCATCAAACAGCCTTTCCCTCGACCAGCAAACACAGGCAATTTCTAACACGAATCGACGTATTTTAATGCGAGCATTGACAGAAATCCCATCCGATTGCGACATGCACTCAACTATTTGTGGTGACATGATCTGAGAGGATTACAAAATTCGAATACGAAAAGAGCGCTGGCTAACTCCAAAGGAAAGGAAAAATCTCGTGTGCTACTCATGGTGAAATGGTCCTCTTCTTCGTTGTCCTGACCCCACATATGGTTCTTTTCCATTAGTTTCAGCAGCATTAGCAGTAGCAGACACCAACGTTGGACCAAAAGTTGGCATTTGTGTCGCGTCTTGGTGTTAGAAACTCGGCATGAAAAATTGAAAGAAGGGTATGCTCTTAAGAATACAGCTCAAGAGCGATATCTTAAAGAAGAAAAATTTCAATTTGTGCATGCTTGGCTTTGTCCGGATAAACATTATGATGGGGGCCAAGTGGCTAAGTACACTTGAGTAATAAATGTTAATTTAGATTGGATGTAAAATCATTTTGGTGTGGATGCTACAGACATAAGAAGATCGAGGGTTTATCTTTTTACGTCTTGGTAGTCCCTTAAAATTTAAAACAATGTTAAGTATGTGTGAATTCATATGTCGATAATTTGAATATTTTGAAAATTTCAGAAACTTTGAGTGTTTTGAGTTAAAAAAATAAGATAGGATTACTAAAAAAACCCATAGAAGAAACCGATTGGTCTCCGCTCTTCTTTCGCAATGCGGATGTACGGAACAAATTGCACGCGTCGATACCTTAGCTCGTCTGTGTGGCCGAAGCGACGTGTTGCGACGCGGAATACAAAGTCAAGCTGCACAAAAACTTCACAAAAAGCCAAGTCTTGCCAGTAATCAAAAGCGACCTCCACTCGAGCGTTGGATGTCACGACAGTTTCGCATTAATCAAATCTGTGGGGGCACAACGGAAATGGGAACGCGATCTCCTTTTCAATGTCTGCATCATCGTTTCTTGCTGCCCGAAAACATCAGCTCCACCAACGCCCTCGTCCACTCAAAGTTCTTCGCCCGTATGCAGAAACCGATCAAAGATCCAGTAAAGCAGAGCCTCTGTAGATATATAGATGATTGAACTCGGCTTGAATGACAGGTATGGCGTCGAAGAGAAGTGGGTACCCGAGACATTTTGGATATTCAACAGTATAACGGTTCAGTTATAGTACTGTTCGACTTTAGCACGAGATCCATGGAGAGAGAGAGAGCACGTTTTTTCGTGGAACCTAGTACACATTGGTCGTACACTTCCGTTGTGGAACCAGGAGTGAACATAGTTTCAGAGTAAAACGTGAAATTGAATAACCTAGAATCGGATTGGTGAGAACTTATGCGGTTACAACTTTCAGGATATGTAGAGTAGGTTACGGTTCATAAAAAATTGAGAAATCTATTCTGACGGATAGGTTTTAAGTTTTTAGGTAGGTGGAACCTGAAATAAGTTTTTGTATTTCTCTTGGTCTCTATTTTCGTGTGATTCTGCGATATTCCATAGTATCTGATAACGAGTGTATAATCTGGAGCTATTAGTCTGTGCTTCCATTTTACAATCGAAACTTTTATTTTGTTAATATTTTATATTTTTCGTGTATCTAAATATAAGTTGTGGTCAATGAATTGTAATAGCAAGCGGTGATCATTAAAGATGATAATTTCATTGTAATCGTGCAATTAATGATATAGGTGGAATTACGGTAGGTTCCAAATAATGGAACCTATTCCGATCGGTAGATTCCAGGTGGAATTTGTACTAAATCTAAAACCACCCACCCTTAGTGAGACCTAGTTCGAGTGCCCAAAACATGATTGCTTTCCAAAAGCAAATGAAAAATCGAAGGACGATATTGCACGTTGAGTCATGTGGGGACAACTTTGCCCGCTGAGACCAAAGTCGAGGGACCATTTGTGCTATTGATCACCCACCATGTGATTTGATGGTTTCTTTTTCTTGATTTTGTTCGGGAGAAGAGAAAGCTCGAGCATTTATCTGCGGAATAAAACCTATTCGAACTAAATTCAGAACGAGCTGCCCGCATTATGAATCCCGGATGCTCATAAGTTCGGAAATCGGATGCATAAGTTATACATTCGTCGAAAGATGAAGCTCTAACTCACCACCGATCAGCTTATTGAAAATCCGGCTATGCATAGAAAAGTGTTACGCAGGACTCGCATAGTGAATGGAGAGTTAAAAAATAAGGCTCCAGCAGCCTAGCAGAAAATGAATGATCACGGAGACGTTTTCCTGCGAACGATTATTCATGTCGATAAACATAAAATATTTCATAAGTTGCCGTCGATAATAAAAATATGTTCAGTTCATTAATTATTTCAGGCGATATTAACGGTCATTTTTATGAAAATATTTTTAAAATTATTTCTTTCTGGCAAAACAACCATAGCGGAAAAAATTTATTTTTGTAGAGAGTCCGGTATTTGTCCACGGCGACGATACGACGTGCCCCCGAACGCCGTGGGTGGGCCTAACGGAAGAAGAAACGGACTTCCGCATCGTCAACGGGAGACCCGCTCGTTTTTTTTAGAACGCTGGTAACCAAACGGATTATTATTGTTCTTTTTTTTTTTCTTTTCGTGGGTGGCCGATTCGTTGGTTAGACACGGTAAAGTAAAAAAATGCATATTCATTGGTTAGACGTTTTTCTGCGAACGATTATTCATATTGATAAACATAAAATATTTCATAAGTTACTGTCGATAATAAAAATATGTTCAGTTCATTAATCATTTCAGGCGATATTAACGGTCATTTTTAAGAAAATATTTTTAAAATTATTTCTTTCTGGCGAAACAACCATAGCGGAAAAAATTTATTTTTGTAGAGAGTCCGGTATTTGTCCACGGCGACGATATGACGTGCCCCCGAACGCCGTGGGTGGGCCTAACGGAAGAAGAAACCGACTTCCGCGTCGTCAACGGGAGACCCGCTCGTTTTTTTTAGAACGCTGGTAACCAAACGGATTATTATTGTTCTTTTTTTTTTCTTTTCGTGGGTGGCCGATTCGTTGGTTAGACACAGTAAAGTAAAAAAATGCATATTCATTGGTTATACGTTTTCCTGCGAACGATTATTCATGTCGATAAACATAAAATATTTCATAAGTTACTGTCGATAATAAAAATATGTTCAGTTCATTAATCATTTCAGGCGATATTAACGATCATTTTTATGAAAATATTTTTAAAATTATTTCTTTCTGGCGAAACAACCATAGCGGAAAAAATTTATTTTTGTAGAGAGTCCGGTATTTGTCCACGGCGACGATACGACGTGCCCCCGAACGCCGTGGATGGGCCTAACGGAAGAAGAAACCGACTTCCGCGTTGTCAACGGGAGACCCGCTCGTTTTTTTTAGAACGCTGGTAACCAAACGGATTATTATTGTTCTTTTTTTTTTTCTTTTCGTGGGTGGCCGATTCGTTGGTTAGACACGGTAAAGTAAAAAAATGCATATTCATTGGTTAGACGTTTTCCTGCGAACGATTATTCATGTCGATAAACATACAATATTTCATAAGTTACTGTCGATAATAAAAATATGTTCAGTTCATTAATCATTTCAGGCGATATTAACGATCATTTTTATGAAAATATTTTTAAAATTATTTATTTCTGGCGAAACAACTATAGCGGAAAAAATTTATTTTTGTAGAGAGTCCGGTATTTGTACACGGTGACGATACGACGTGGCCCGAAGGCCGTGGGTGGGCCTAACGGAAGAAGAAACCGACTTCCGCGTCGTCAATGGGAGACCCGCTCGTTTTTTTTAGAACGTTGGTAACCAAGCGGATTGTTATTGTTTTTTTTTGTGGGTGGCCGATTCATTGGTTAATTGGTTAGACACGGTAAAAATTAACTGCGCGCTTCCCTTTTTTTCTTTAAAAAGAATTTCCGTTCCTCCGCGCAACGGACAGGCGGCCTCCCTCTTCCGTTCCGTTCCGGTACCCCCCCTGCTCCCCCAGGGCCCACGCCCTATATATAAAGCCGGAACCGGAAGTATCTTCCCGACCAATTCCGCCGCCACGGCCGCCTCCTCCCTCGCCAGGTCTCTCTCTCTCTCTCCCTCTCTCCCTCCTCTTTCTCTCTCTTCCCCCTCTCTCTCTCTCTCTGTCTCTCTCTCTCTGTCTCTTCTGCGGCGTTGCGCGAGAGTTAGGGTTTCGCGCGGGACGAACGTTGCGTGTTTTTTTTCGAAGCGTGACTGTAGGCATCTGCTCGGGACGGTGATAGCGCGATTTCCACGAGGTCGAGTCGAGTCCGGTTGGCCGGAATTGAGTGTTAAGGCCAGGTTTTTCCTGAAGCCGCCCGAATGCGTATTTCGTCGTTCCCGTGATCTCGTGCTCTGACAATTTCGCGCCGCTTCCTCGTCACCCGTTTCCGTGGCCCCGGGGTAGGTCCCTCCCGCGCGAAAATGAACGCGGTCGCATCGGTCGAGCGGTGTAGCCTGCATCTGATCTTGTGCGCTGTGCGGAAGAATTTGCGTGCAAGTATTGTCATCTCATTTGAACGCAGGAGCTAGGAATTGAGTGTCCTTTGCCGTCTTATTTATTTATCTTTTTATTTTTGGTCGGTCCAAGCTGTCTTATTCGGTTGTTGTCGATTAGCACTTTTGTCAATTAGATTGTTAATGGTGGATAGGACCCGAGGAAGGTATGTAATGCTTATCCTTGACCTTCTGGCTGTTGAAATTTCTCCGCTCCATCAATTGTCGACGGATGCATCTTACCACTTTGGTGTAATGGTCCTTAGTCACGCGATCGATGATTGTTTGACGGAATCATTTCTTATCTCCTAGTTCTGTTCGGCCATAGCCTTACGAAAAAAGATAATCGACGACCAAAATCTATTTTTCGGAAAACTATTTTCTACTACTCTCCCCTGCATTGTAGTCAGGTCGAGCGTACATTGTTTGCCCGCCTTGCCTCCATTCGCTTTGTTGCATCCACACCGTAGGATAGGAGGCGAGCAGTGTTTCTTACCGGAAGACGTCCAAGGTTTATGTCATGGACAATTTAAGTATTTTGTCTTCAGCTTCAACGAGGAGCGATAGGCAGGGTCTGTAGAACTGTATTTGATATAATGTCATTGACTGGGTAAAATATAGCAGTTTTAGCTCCACCGGATCTGAACTAGTTGGTTTAATTATTCAAGTTGAATTTGGGTTTGGAATGGGAAAGCCACATATGAGAAACACATCATATGTTTCGCGTTTCTATCCTTTTGAAGTCTGTATACGCTACCCCTCCTCCTCATATAAGGACTTCGAATTGTCCGGGGCTCTTTCAAGAAGGCGATTTTTTTTCATGAGTGGTAGATTTTAGTGTTTGTGGTGTCTTCCAGGTACTTTTGCACAGATAACAGAATTCAGTTGAGCTTTTAAGCTTGTAGTTACATCTTGCATAAGCAGCCGTTGTTGGTGATTTATTGTTGAAGTGATCTCTCTCTCTCTCTCTCTCTCTCTCATGCACAGGCGTTTGTTTGTGCCTAAACTGTGCATGCATCTTTTCCCTTTTGTGTCAATTTGACTCCATCTGTTGGCAGGCTAAATGCTGTGTGTAGCTCGTTTTAACTTGTCTATATCTCTATACCTTTTTGGCATTAAGAATCTCAACCAATTAATTGTTGCATTATAGAACGGAGAAATGGGACAAGCGTTGGGATGTATTCAGGTGGACCAGTCAACTGTAGCTGTTAAGGAAACTTTTGGCAAGTTTGATGATGTGCTGGAGCCTGGATGCCACTGTTTGCCCTGGTGCTTGGGGAGCCAGGTGGCTGGTCACCTCTCTTTACGCGTACAGCAGCTGGATGTCCGGTGCGAAACAAAGACAAAGGTATGATGGCTATTTGACCCATCCCGAGTACAAGAAAATATACCTTTGTTTAATCTGTATTCATTTGAGAATTTCGGAGGAGTTTTCTTAAATTTGAGTTGGAGATGTTTGAAGTTTTCTCTAAATTGTTTGGTTGTTCAGAAGTCCTTTAAGTAATGTAGTGTCATCACTTAAATAGAACCAACGTAGGGAGCTTCACCATCCTATGCTTCGATTTTATTGTTTTGGCAGACCTATGGCATACCGAAGCACGAAATCATGACTTAATATTCCCGACTATGCTTCTAAGGTTTTTTTTTCATAATGCAATATGACCTCTCTTTGTTGTTTCAGGAGCGACTTAAAGTATTTCTAAGAGCGCTGGCTATGAGATTTCATTCATAATGCATAGATACATGTTTTCCTGGTTTCTGTGGAAGTTGATTAGTTGCTAGCACAAGCATATGTGTTGGCTGGAAGCTGTGGCTTTAGAATTGGCACCGCTTTTATGTTTTCATTTGTTGTAAGGTTCAGTTTAGAAGCATCGAGCGGGGTGCCAAATTAGAAAGGGAAACAGCACAAGCCCAACAAGGAGCTTATTGACATCAAATTATTAGTGTTTTTTACTTGATGTTGACCAGTCAGTATATGTTGATAAACGACTTTATCTCCAGGATAATGTCTTCGTCACAGTGGTTGCTTCCATCCAATATCGAGCACTGGCAGAAAAGGCGTCCGATGCTTTCTATAGGCTCAGCAACACCAGGGCGCAGATTCAAGCCTATGTCTTTGATGGTATGGTCTCTCTCTCTCTTTCTCTCTCTCTCTCTCTCTATATATATATATATGTGTGTGTGTGTATATATAAGTTTGACGTTATGAAGCATGGACACACAACATAATCCCTTAAGAAAGAGGAATGTATCTCTGGTACAGAAGGCAGTGGTCAAGTTGCTGTCCCCCTCTTGATAGACATACGGTCAGAATAGTTTTGTCTTTGTTTTTGACACGGTAGTGTAAAGTTCTTGCAAAGAAGATGGATAATGGTTATTCACACACATGAAGAGATAGTAGTTTCATAGTAAGCTAAATTGTAAGATTTGGCTAAATTGGACTGTTTTGTCATGTCTACGTGAGTTGCTAACTATTACCACGATATTTAAAACCTTCTTTTTCCGGGTTGTATTTTTGGAAGACTTATTTTGAGCTGAATGTTTATTGAAAGTTCTTCCTCCAGCATTTTAGCAACATGATGCAACTTAAATATCTTTGGTATATGCTAGCGAAAAGAAGAATTCCCCTTCCCTCCCTTCTCCGTGGTCATTTCAACCTTTTCATCTTTATGTCGAGGCAACAGAAGTAATTGGAGTTTGATCTAGTTTACTTATTTTTACTGTTTCATGAAGCATTGATCTAGTGCATATTTGAGTTGAATATTCGTTTGCATGTCGTGGGATCTTAACATGAAATCTTTGAATGCACTAAATTGTTGGCTGTATTGTTTGCTTTGGAGCAATTATTGCTTCCTCATGCTAGAATCCTTGAATGTCAGAGATGTGGCAGAAATGACATATTTTTTTGTTTTTTTGCCTCAGTCATTCGTGCAAGCGTTCCCAAGCTGGAGCTTGATTCGACATTTGAACAGAAGAATGAAATAGCAAAAGCTGTAGAGGATGAACTTGAGAAGGTATATGATATTATTAAGGTACTCCTTGATGATTTCGTTGAAGGGGTCTGTGTTTTATTTATCTATTCTGCACATGCAGGCTATGTCAGCTTATGGATATGAGATTGTTCAGACTCTCATTGTAGATATCGAACCAGATGAGCATGTGAAGCGAGCAATGAATGAGATAAATGCAGGTAGATTCCTGATTTCGTTTATGATGATAGGATGTTGCATGTTTCATTTCTTTTACTCAGTTTACAAAACGGTTGCCATACGGAAATTGTTTCTTTAGCCTTACTAAAAAGAAAGTTTTCACCCGTTGACGAGTTCCTGCAGAATCAATGAATATGTGTGTAAGGAATATAAGAGTGTTTGTTAACCTAACTTGCAAAAGTAAAAGGTTGAAATATCTAGAGCACCAAGATAGGCAATTCTATTGGTTTATTTCCAGACAAGGAGTGCCTAATGTGCGTTGCTGTTATGCGATTCCTGGAGAATTTCAGGTAAGCCTTGGAAAGAGTCAAATTCTTGGCCATTGCAAGACAGGGATTAATTGATCCAAATTCTTTAATCTAAATTGCCCACACATGATGTCCTCACATGAGACATCAACTTCCAAATGCAAAGATAAATCAAATGCTGTTGGTTTGGCTACTAAATATGCATTAGAAAATACCTTAAAAATCTAGCTTCTGTTGAGGAAGTTATAATCCTGACCAAGATTCCCCTTGTAGTTAGGTTGTCGAATAATGTGTATCTGAGCAGAAATCATGCGGCCCAAGTAGATTAATGATATTCACATGTTTTACGTAATTGTCAGCTGCGAGGTTGAGAGTGGCCGCAAATGAGAAAGCTGAAGCAGAGAAGATTCTGCAGATCAAGCGAGCTGAGGGAGATGCAGAGTCCAAATACTTGGCTGGACTCGGGATAGCGAGGCAGAGGCAGGCTATCGTGGATGGGCTGAGGGACAGTGTGCTGGCATTCTCTGAGAATGTTCCAGGAACAACATCAAAGGATGTCATGGATATGGTCCTGGTCACCCAATACTTCGACACGATGAAGGAAATCGGTGCATCCTCGAAATCCAGCTCTGTTTTCATCCCACATGGTCCTGGCGCTGTGAGAGACGTCGCAACCCAGATCAGGGACGGTCTCCTTCAGGCGCATGCCACGCAATAAGTCGAGTATATATATGAGGCCGTGGTTTCACTTTCACCTGGCTGTTAATATGATGGTAAATGAGCGCTTGGTGATATATTGTCTTGCAATTTGTTCTTTGTCCGTTGCCTTCTGTTTTTGCCTGTCAAACTCATAAGGACGTGAACTGTCGTCCAAATCAGGAGTTAATAGGATGTCGATACCGTAAAGTCCTATCTGGTTATCGTTTGAGGAGAAAACGGTTTGTATTACATAGTTTCCAGTATTATAAAAATGTGGGTGCAAATATTAAGAATGTAAGTCGTGGAGGCTTCTCCTATTGCTATTCGATAGATGACTGGTGGATTTCCGGCATTAGAACGTGATAAATGTGAAGCTGAGGCGGGGTACGATGTCCAACCGATCGCCGGATGTGCAATTAGATTCGCGATCCCATACGCCGTGTGATCTTTTGAGTCTCTCTAGTAAAGTTGCTACCCGTCTGTTTCTTGAGGCAATGAATCTAATGACAGCTGCGATGGACACGAGATTGGGCCTCTGTGGAGTTCTCTCCGTTTGAATCTTGCCTTCACAGCATGCGGAAAACGTGAACCTTCATTGAGGGGGGTGGGGGGGCGCTAACGTGGAGGGTGTCCTGTCCACTCACCAACTGGGTGTCCTTCTCAAGCTATGAAGGTACTGAAAATAAACTTTTCAGACTAAAAACTCGGAAATCTTCTGAATGTGGACGAAATCAGCAGCGCTTGTCCAGGGTAACGTTGTATACTCAGCGACCTCTCGTCTCCGCAGCCCTTGGTAAACATGTTTTTGGGGTCAGCAGCGACAGCTTCACACGTGCGAAGGAGTACTACGACGACAAAAAGAAGTGGCGAACGTGTTCGTTCCAAGGACAAATAAGGAGAACAGCCAACGTTCGAGGCACTGAAATGGGATACAATGGGAGTACTGGTAAAAAAGTGGAAAATGACCGCACAGGATTTGTGCGGCCAGCTCGAATTATTTTATACAATCCATGGCCACCAGACTCGAAACGAAACTGAGGGCAAAAGTTAAATCAAGAAATACAAGATACACAGGTCTCGTTCTAACCCCTAACTTATTCCCTCCACCGAACTGAAACGGCGTTTTCTTCTTTTTTTTGCGGAAGAACTGAAACAGCGTTTTTCGCTCATAAAATGAGGTGACCCCTACTCCACACTATGGCTTCAGAGCCAATGCCAGCCCGATTTTGGCACTCTTCTCGATGGCTCGCGTGTCGACTTCCCCTGAGATGGTGAACAGGGATTTTGGGCGCCACTCGTGCTGGATGAGAGCGCTCGCCCTGCCGTAGTTGTTCACCCGAGCCTTCACCGTGGTCAACGGGTCGAGCGCGTGCTGGGTGCCGATGGTGAGCATGTTCTCGTTGCTCGAAAAGCTGTGAGACAGCTCTGCCCCAACGGCAGTGCTGGTTAGTGGGCTGACCGTGTGGTAGTAGGAAGCACTGAGGGTATCGCCCTTGTCATTCCTGTGTATGCAAAACAAATACCCCTATCAGCGATGCAAGAAAACCTTAGCGGGAATATTAAACATCTAGTGCTAAGTGACACTCTGCTACAAGCAAGCAATCAGTACTTCCTAGGCAGCTGTACATGTTAGTTACCCAGAACAAAGAGATAAATCCACTTGTCTATATTCCCATGAAAGATTATAAGTCATTGAACCCAATCGTATAATGTATTTATCGAAACATGATGATATGATGTGTATACGAAAACAGATGTGACAAGGGCACAAAATAAAATGAGAAAGAAGGGCGCAGATAACCCTTTTTCCTGGATTCAAGAACTCACAATGTCAAGGATGCGATAAGATCAGCATTCGTGAAACTAAATCCAGCATTGCACTTGGTGAAGTTTCCAGTGGCAGTGTCGAAGGAAAGATCAGTTCCAAGAGCAAGAGCGTTGTTTCCAACCACTCCAGAGAAATTAACAAAGGGATTTGCAGTCAAACCTATACTTGTGCTTATCCCAGCGTACTCATGCTGGTATTGGAGTTCCACCTATTACCATATGACCATAAATCAGATTGAGAAGCATCCAGTTTACATGGAAATACAAAAGTCACTGAAAAGCGAATGATTGAAATCACACTTTTAGAGCAAATGGAAAAGGTTCTCACCTTACCAGATCTCTGGTCAGGAACAATGAAGCTAAATATTGTCTTGAGCCCAGGAGCAGGTTCGTCAACAGTAATGGTAGTAAAGAGCTACATATGTACAAAACAAGAATAGAAAACAGTTCAACATTAACAATCCAAACGATCATAATTTTTCACATGAAAACAAAAATTGAATATTGCTATCCGTACAGAGAATGATGATCCATATGGAAAGCCTACATGCTCTCTCTCTCTCTCTCCGCATGCACGCAAGCAAACACAGATTCACAGGAAAATTAACTGATAATGCCCTTAAGGGCTTAGACACTAACGTTGGAATTGGTGTCCACTTTCACATCAGTGGTGATGTTCTTGTTCTTCAGTTGAGCGCTCACATCAGCCAAAAAAAACTCTCCTTTCTTGATTCCCGTAGAAGTGAGTGCCTGAAATACATTAACAAGAGAACGATCAAACACACCACTCATGTACAGCTTAGCTGAAGCCTCATAATAAGCTAGAATTTTGCAAAATGGGCACACCATCAACCTCAGCAGGAATATGATTGACCTTAAAACCCATACAAGGTATCGACAAATGCCAACATAGGTTAGACATTTCGGCCATCGATATTCCCATTGGTAATTTTTGGTAAGGCCTTAATTTGCTGGTAAAATTAGATACATCAAGATAGGCCATACGAGGATGAAAACTTAACGCAATAAAGGTAGTCACACCAGGGAAAAAGAGAATCTCAACGAGCAAGGTCCTCCCCATTTGATGGCTTGAATAGAATGGATCAACGACACCCTTTCCCCAGGGATAACCCTCAAGCCAGTAAAAGGACTCTAGATGAATGAAATATGAAAGAATGTGGTAATGGCCGCGACAATTCTAAACCTTGGTTTAAAAGTCAGTATTGCTTTCAGCTTCAGAAAGCCAAGGTGATGGTAACTTCCGAAAATGACCCAACAATGCAAAACACATGAACCAAAAGCTTACATCAGACAAACGACAGTAGTAATTAAACCTCACTCGAAAAACGAACCTTTCCTTTCGCTTAACGAACTATCACAAGCCAATTAGCAAAGCGATTATCTACAGCCGAGTCAAACGGAATCTGGTATTTCTGGTAGCAAGCAAACCATTGATTCAAAATCGACGGATCTGCCACAAACCCAACGCATAGAGTAACAGCTCCCAAAGTTACCATTTCATTTCTCAAAGACTTAATCAAGACATCAGGCAGAAGCCGCAGATACCGTCGCCTAACATGCCTAGACTCGAACCCACAAAAAAGAACGCGTCCACCGCACTCCTCAATAATCGGATCACAACACGAAGTCCCTCCGAAAAGAATCAAACGCGAGCTCAAAAAACGGGATAGAAAAGCGACGGCGAAACCGGTACGTTCAATTCATCTACTCGGTTCAGCATCCGTGCGGTACAAAAGAAACACCAATCCAGTATATCCACGTCACGCAAACCAGAGCTCCAAGGGAGCCGAAACCAAAAAAGACGGCGACTCGAGAAACGAGAGCTTGCTGGCCGACCAAGGGAAAGGGGAAGCTTACCACTCCGGCGGAAGTGTAGGTAGTGATGGTGAACTTGTGGTCGCCCTGATAATCCTTGTACAGAAGATCTGCGCCACAGAACCCGAAAAATCGCGCGCGCGCGCGGGGGCACGCGAGCGCGCCGGTAAAAGCTAATTAGCTCCAAACGAGCAGCGACGGCAAGCATCACGACGCGACCGAGCTGGAAACCCAAAAAAAAAAGAAAGGCGAAGGGAAAGAAAGCGCGACAGAGCTGAAAGAGCGAAGGGGAGGAGACGAGCCTCTGGCTTTCTTGCCGATGTCGGAGTAGAGACCGGGGCCTTTCGCCATGATTTGCGAACCCTGCCGATTTTCCCACCCCCACTCCCCCCCGCAACTTCACTTCTTTCCCGAGGAAATGGAGACGAGGAAAATGGAGAGGGGCCTCACCGAAGGATCTCTCTCTCTCTCTCTCTGTGTCGCTGCGAAGGGGATAGGGGGAAGGGGGAAAAAATGGGGAGCGAGTTCGGTGCGGGGCGTGTTTAATGAAGGGAAGGAACCCTGCGATTGATGGCGAATGGGGGAAGAATCGGGATTTTTAATGGCGAGGCGCGACGTGGAGCGTCGGATGAGAAGAGATTCGCGATCTGAGGCCGTCGATTCGACGCAGGAGAGAGAGACAGAGAGAGAGAGAGAGAGTATAGGGGTAGTTGACTGTGCAGGAAGGGCTTGGGAATCAAGACAGGTGTTGAGGCATATTCGCCCTCTCCCGCCCCGCCCCGCCCCTCTCTCCCGCTTTTTCGACAGCGTTTTCCTCATGCTACGACCGCAACCAAAACAAGCAAAAATTCGATTAATGACGTCATTGGTCTCCCTCGAACTTCGCCGGTTCTTTTCCTATTTCTGCGATATCCCGAAATGCCCCGCGAGAGTTTTTATAAGAAAGAGGAACAGATAAAACCAAAGAAAATCGGGAAATCGAACTCGCGGTCGGAATGAGATGATCCGGTTGGACCGGTTCGATCGACTGCCGCAGTTTCCAGATGCTGGCACTCGTGACATGATACGCTACTGTAGCACCACGTGCTCGACAATATAAGATATAGACTTGAAGGACGATTTACAATTCATCCCAGCAATTGGCATTTTAATTTAGCGGATCGGTCCTTATATAATCTGATAGTATGCATTATAAAATTTCCATAGTCAATAGCGGCTGCCAAAAGCCAAAGAAAGAAAAAAACAAATTTGCGTAGTGGACTGGCTAGGAAGGGCTGCTGCAGTCGAACATTAGTGCTGCTCCCCCTTCCTAGCGGCTCACATAAAGAGAACTTGAGGAGAGCAAAGAAAAATGGAAAAACGAAGACGCCAATCGAGAATAGCTTAATCTCAAGTACTATTGAGAGCTTCGTAGGATTTGTACCAGACTTCTACGTATCGATAGCGTGTACACAAGCATATTCTTTTACAACGGAATTGCTCTTGCAGAAGAGTACAATCGTGGAACAACATTTTCCAGCAGAATACTGCACGATTCCCATGGGTTCGATTAATGCTCGATGGCGACTTCGTTATTCTTACATTTTAACAAAAAAAAGAAAAGGTGTTACACGGGATGCAATCCCCGGGCCACTCTCTTATTCAATATACAGTCTATATCCGTAGTGATGGAGTTACCTGCAATCACTGAACTATTTGCTTCCAGTATCTACATTTACCTTTTCGCTGGACCGAGTAACCACACCAAGTATAAATTGATATAATTTGTGCATAATTATATTGGAGTAACACGCCATCAGGCTCGGGTATGCTCCAACTGACTCAAGGATATACTCGAGGGGACTTCATCCATGAACATTCTGGTGACTGAATCCATACGGTTGGGAATGAATGCTACTATATGATAACATTAAGAAGCTTCCCAAACCTTGTAATCTCTTCCCTCGAGGACTGGAGACCATTTCTTGGGCCCGCTTTGGGGTTCATAGTAGCCTGGTCCAATCTTCACTACGACTTTCTCGTCGATAATGGCCGCATAGACGTCCCTCTCGGCCTTGGTTATTTTGATCTACAACAGTGAAAGAGTTCACAGTAAATAAACCTGCTAGAGCTGGTTTCCTAAGAAAGACTCAACCCGTCCAGAGTCGTCACGAGTGCAGCTTAAAACAGTATAGTCCCATTAATACCGAAATTAAAAAAAAAACATATCAAGTGGAAATATTCTAAGAAAAATGAATGGAGAGAACCAAAAATGTGATGTTTTTTCCCCATCAGCCCATTCAAGATTTCTTTCACCTAACTAATTTAGCTTTCTCTCAGTTTTATCTTTTGCTGAAAGGAGAAAAACTATTCTCCCCAATCCTTTCGAGTTTCTGAATGAAAGTTACATTTAAATTCGAGAGGACACATCTCAATCTAGAAGCTTAACCCTTTTCTTGGTTTTCATTGTGCCACATGACGTTGGGAATTAAGCAGTGGCCGACAGGATTATTCCATCCTTCAATCTATACTTCTCTCCATTTTGTCCTTCTTTGATAGGATTTGGGTCCTTATTGAAAGAAACCCCTTCATCTTAAGGACTACTACTAGCATGTGCAAAAATTCTGCCCTGCATGTGCAAAGCACCTGCCACCTCATCTGTCCTGGAAGTGCCTCGCTCATTTGACTATTTTAACTCATTTTCTGGATTCCTGTTTTTGCATTTATCACCCAATCATGTTGCTTTGTAATAGTTATTCAGTGCTGACAAGAAGGTGGGCGGGTCTAAATATGATCTGGTTAACAGTAAGCAGTCTCCGTTACTTACAGTGCTCCTGCAATGGATCTTGTTGCGATTCCTGAGAGAGATAAGTGAAGCAATTTCAGATTGGTAGTGAGAGAAGATGTGGTCAAAGAACACTGCTGGAGTTCCTGGGTGCGTCAAGGTATACGCATATCCTTGCATTTCCTTTCCACTAGGAAATCTCCAATGACCCTTCAAGAGAACCAAAATAAAACATGCAATGAGATGTTGTCCTCCCAGTATCAAGTATTGACTCCAAGTGTTCCTTTTCTTCAGGGAATACACTCGGGATACTACGTACAGCAACTCTTCATTTTATATATATGTAAAAATGACTAC
Source organism: Syzygium syzygioides (assembly GCA_031216285.1). Taxonomy (NCBI): domain Eukaryota; kingdom Viridiplantae; phylum Streptophyta; class Magnoliopsida; order Myrtales; family Myrtaceae; genus Syzygium; species Syzygium syzygioides. The sequence goes on along the minus strand of CM062248.1, from coordinate 33,999,540 downwards.
AATTGAACGAACTAAAAGCAATACACAGTGGGCACAATTTGCATAAATTGGCCCTTCTTTTCAGTAATCAACAGTGAGGCTGCTCATGATGTCGCTCATCTCTAGCTTTTACCTTTTCCTGTCCTCATGCATACTCTACAGCCACCTAGAGGAAAATGTTCAAGCTGACACAGGACATTGAAGCCCATGGGCTATTTCATTGGGTTTCTTTTTCTCAGGTCAGGTTGTGGCCATGTATATTTAACACGTTAGATACATGGTTTACCTACAACCCAAATATTCTCGATTAAAGATGAATAATTGCACTCAGCACGGTGTTTCTTCTTATTATTATTTTTTTAATTTCTTCTAACTCCTGCTTTAGCATGACACAAAGTACCTTTTTGAAACACAGTCCTCAAAAGGATTAAGATCAGATAAGGTGAACAAAGTAGCATCTACAAACTTCTGACCTGGGTAGAGCCAGTATCATGATTCTCTATAAATGTTACAGCTCGAGATGGCCACCATCCAACAACCCCTGGAGGTTTTCCCTTCTGATCAGATAGTCGCCAATATTCACATCTATGCAGCGCCTGCATGAAAATCATATAAGAGAAATTCTCGACATACAACTGGAAATACATACATCTAAGATATGTCCAACAGGAGGATAAGGAAGAAGTGGGTGCATGCAGTTTTATGTGCTCTAGATTCTCTATGATGTTATTAAAATTACAGTTATCCATAATGCCAGATGTTGGCTTATGGATGAATGTTGAAACATCAGGTACACATCATTAAAACTTAGAGAAGGGTAACAAACTCTACAGATTCTATGTAATTTGCTCGTAAAGGTAGTGGCACCACTCCCGCCAACTTATATCCTTTAATTCAGTTAGAAAACATGAAGAACATCAGGAATCAAGAGAATTTGCTACTGAAGATATTCAGTGGCAAAGTTAATGCTCACACAAGTAATTTATAACAGCCCATCCTTCAGCAACCTAATTAGTGAGAATCATCAAGTGCAGATCATACAAGAGTTAAGGATTCAAGCCTGAGTTCTAGTCTACAGTTCACCTTCACCGGTAACATCCAAGAGCACGACTACTTTGAATAACAGTAGGTCCAGCAGCATAATAGTTGTACATCTCTATTTGAAGCATAACGTGAACAAATTACTTGACATAGTATACATACGTATCCGAAAAAGAAAAACAAAACACTGAATGAATTTCCTCTATTTAGAGTCAGGGCACTTAACCAGAGTCTCTATGCTGCCAGAACACTTAAAAGGGCAACTTATCAGTGACGGTGCTTACGGCATGAAGAACTCCTTTTGTGGTGACATCAAATGCTCCAGCTGTGCCATTTGTAGCATTTATCCAGTCGACAATTCTCTGCCTGTGTGCATCTTGATTGTGATCCATTTCCCCATATGTATAGTTGAGAGAATCCCAGTACTCACCGACAGCAAAGTAAGGCTCACTAGCATCCAAGTAGTCTTTGACATAGCCACCCCAAAAGCCTCTAACAAAATCGAGCCTCCATCCATCATACCCAATTTCGCTCCTGAAAATGGCATGACACCAACAAACTTGCCATAGTAAGACCTTTAAAGGATTATCATCACAGAAACAGAATTTTGCATGAGAAGCGAGGCCATAAGTGCAACCAAATTAAAAGTCAGAAATCATCGGCAGAGGGTCAACTCGGATCTGGAAACTGACTTGAAGAAGGTTAGAACAAAGAGAGATGGCACGCTTGCAGATACCCATTTAGTCAAGAGAAAACAGGGGGAATAAAGCCTCAAAAGTATTGAATAGTTCGCAAAATGAAAAGAAACGAGGTAGTCAGCCATTGCAACTTAGCTCTACCAGCATTCACAACCAAGAATAAAGCAGGCAGTATGTACTTGCAGCCACTCAGATATTCATAACCGAAAATTTACCAGTTGGGCTACCACTAAAGATAGTAAGTCGTACAATATTGAATTCGTAAGGAGAAAAGCCAATTTGAATATTTACACACACCAAGCCAACTTCTCCATGAAAACCCAAAACAATTACTTTGATCCATCCTTTTTCCGTTAGGGGAGCGGGCTGTCAGAATGATAAGAGGAATTCAGATGAACAGAGAAGGTATTCAGCATTAACCTCAGCCAGCATAACCATTCCTTCAGATCTTTCCGCACAAAATCTTGTGAGTGATCAATATTTGGGGCAGCATGAAAATTATCTCCACTACTTTTGTTGCCTCTACCCTGCAGCAGAAAAAAAGGTCACCAAATTCTCTAGGAGGGCAAATATGAATTCTTATGATGTTTAAATCACGATATCTAATTCAGAGTTCGAAAAGCATTACTGAGTTGTAGAGCATGCTCAAACCTCAGCATGAACCCAAACAGAAACAAAGAGAACCCTGGGTTATGCAAATAAAAGTTCCGCCCCACCATGCACGAGCAAACGAAGCAAATTCAGTAACACAAATACTCCGATCTATGAAATTCATAAGCCAAAACTTAGTCAGTGACACCTGGGGATGCAGTCAGATGAATTGAATTTGCACGTCATCAAACATGCCCATAGACTGTACACTTAACTGAAATTAAGAGCACTATGGGTACACTAAATATCTGGTCTCTTTCATGGAATGACCTCACAACATGGATATGTTCATAAAGGTACTTGGCCAAGGGAAAGTCAAGTGGTCTTGTTCCATGTTTTGCATGTAGATAGCCAAGTCAACACTAGAATCGGTCAACCGAACCAGTAATTTCTGGTATTTTACTGGTTAATATCTCATACAGAATGTTGGTGCTGAGAACTACTCTAGCTATTGCTACCATGACATTGGCGCTGCCAAAGAGGGACTATGTATGGTAAATTTGGACTTTGCTTTGACAAAAGTTTCTAGCAAATTGACACATTCTTATGCATAAGTCTATCACTTCTACTATTCTACCACAACCAGAAACTGAGAAAACCCTTGACTACTACTAGTAGAAAAGGAGCAGAAAAATTTCTCTAAGCTAATGCTCTTTTTTTCAATTTAACTTAATTGCTGCCATTTTGCAAGTCTTCGATCATTAATTCTAAAAGCGGCACTCTCTTTCTGAGCTACTTTGGCAGCCTAACATGCAGTCTGCAGTTAGTCAATCAATAGCATAGTTGAAATATCCAACATCGCATGTCTACAAGGTTTGTTGGGCGTCATATAGAGGAGTCTTCCCCCCATCTAATAACTTTAGCGCTTGGGTAGGTCTTACTAAAACGGTATCAGGTATTCCACATTGCACATCCATAGAATTTTTTAGGCTTTATACCTGTGTAATATTTCTACACCAACAACTCAAGTTTTTCCACACAGACATAAATTAGCTTCATTCTCTCACTCTATTATCCTTGCTCAGTTTCTTGCATGCAAGATAATGGGACAATCTTTCCTCGATCAATCATTCCACTACATCACTTCTGCATTTGCATCAAAATAACAGATTTTTTCCCTAAAATTGCCAAACATGAAAATGATGAATAATATGCACTGCCAATACTAATTACATGGCATTCTTTATGGTGCAGTTACCATTATTGTATACACTTGATCTTCTGAGATACATACCAACACGCCATTTGGTCACAAATTAACAATTTACAGAGGTTGTTCGTTTTTGCAAATTGACTAAATCAGATGATAATGTATCCTCACATGAGATGTAAATGATGACACCTGCAACTTTAATCATCCGAGTTCAGTGTGCCTACTCAAGATATTAGAAACAAGCTTACTAAGAATAAAAATTTGTCACAAAAGAGAACAGGGAGCACAATATTCTTTAAAAGAAACTGGGAGTGGAGTCATACAGAATCATATAGCTAAGAATAGATCTGACACCACACTGTCACAGTCTAATCATGCAGAAAGACTGCATGCATGCTTAAGAGTTTTTTTGTCTTGTGCAAAATGAGATTCTTGTATTTTGATCAAGATCATGTAGATAAAAGAATCTTTAAGAGATTGAAAATGACCAAATTGCGAGGGAAAGCAAAAAAATTAAAAGATAATAGGCATCAACTAACGCCAACTACCTGAAAATGAGGATCATCAGCAACTACAGCTCGATCATCCCAATTTAGACGACCACCGAAAATATTCCATATACCATTTTGATTCTTGTGCTGTGCACAACGATGATTAAGCACAACATCTCCAAGAACTCTTATGTTAACTTCATGGAACTTCTTCACGAGGTCCTTCAGTTCATCAATAGTTCCATATCTGATAGACATCATACATGCCAAGGCATCAAGAGGAATCGCATTAAGAGGGCAATGCAAAGTGAAGTTTTGGTATGCAAAAACCGACATGACATGTATAAAAGGAAATTCTAGACTGCTAACTCCAGCTGTTAAAATAAGTCGACCAAATCCAGGATACTTCCGCTATTATAGTTTCAAGATTCATAGTTAAAACAGATAAAGCGGGTAGAAAAAATCAGCTCTACGTGAGCTTAAACCAAAATGCACACATCTAAACATTGCTTATAGGGTTTATAAGGATGGTACCTTGAATTTAAATTGTAAAGATCCATCGGCATGTACCCTTCAGGTGACACAGAATCAGTAGGTGGTGGTAACCAAATTACTGTGAAACCCAGAGAAGCTAATTGTGAAGCTTTTTTCTTTAATTCATCATACCACCTTCCAGACTTATGTGATTCCCAATTAAAACCTTGGCACAATATCTCGAACCCCGTCCCAGTGCCTGAACATATTTTTGGAGGAGGTTCCAGTACCTCTGGTTCCAAAACAGCTTCCTCCGAAAAAGTTGGCAGGCAACTTCTGAAAATACTATAGGCTTCAGCAGCCAACTTTTCAATCTCTTGGAGAATACTTTCTTGTGCTTCTTTAGTCTTCGTCTTGCGACTCTTCTCGGACGAAATATCACTAACCAAGTGTCTTATCTCATTGATAATTTCGTCTGTGTATACGGTGCTACTGACTTCTGTGTTTGTTTCCGCGGTTTTTCCAGATGTCTCCACACTGTTAGATTCCTTTTGTCTAAGAAGAGAAGAACTCCTCGTGCTAGATACCGGAATATAAAAATCTTCTCCCATACAATTCAGCCAAACATCCTCCTTTAGCTTGAGAACAAAAAGGAATCCCACAAACTCTTCATCCAAAGCAAATAATCCCCCAAATCCATTTCCCTGTTCCTTTGGCTGCAAGAATAGATTAATGTAATTATGAACAATGCGATATCCTCCTTGGGGAGAAACACTTGACAGGTGCAAGAGAGAGCTATTATAAATATCCATGGTGTTGTTAAAAGGAAGTTTATCAAATCCAATGATTTACCTGTAACAAGGTCTGTAAAGCCTTATTCTTGAAGATTTTTGTTTCTGGTGGATATGGGGCTGCTGGAATTTCCCACTTTTTAAAATCATCTCTGCAAACTCCCCAGTGAACAATAACATCTCCAGGGAGATCAGTCTCCAAGTATACAAGAGTCTTAGCTGTCTTAGGACAGATCTTAACAGAAACGCTGACAGAGTTATGAACGGAAACTTTTTTAACAATAGGCAGCTCCTCGTAGAATCCCTCAGGGCGCCGCAGTTTTTGTTTTGAGACTTCCAAGTCACTGCTGGCCTCTTTATCCTTATATTCTGACGCTTCTCCTTTAAAGAGTATGTTAGATAGCTGTCCCAGGGAACCTAGGACTCGAGTCAAAGAAGTATCCGCTGATCAGTAAAAATGTAATAGAGAGAAAGGCATGAATTGACGTTACCAAAAAGAAATCGAAACTATCTGCTGATCCGTGACCTATTCCACCATTGGAGGAAAGAAGCATACAAAAATGTGGCTTATAGAACACCTTCTCTGATGAAAAACCACAATCATAGTTCCAAGCACAGGTGCAAATGGTGATCTGAGTACAGTCCTATAGATTTTACATCATTAAAGATCCAAAAAATTTATAACCTTTTAACAATTGTAAGGTCATACTTGTGCAGCATAAATATGGTTGTGTTCGGCATTTCTGTGTAATTGAAAAAAAAAATAGAAGAATACGATAGAAGTTATGCCTTAAATAGAAGAACATGGACAGCCCAGCAGTTATTTAGATTCTAACTGAACATAAAATTACTTCTCCAACCTGACCATAAATCAAAGCCCCTTTTAGCTCCGACAATGTTGCTATCCTCTTGAAGAGAATCCATGAGAGGCACCTTGAAGTCTCTCCCTCTATGCTGATACGAATATCCAGATTCTTCATCCTGCAGCCAAACTCTGAGTTGAGGAAAGAGGATATTCACTAAAATCTACAAAAGTTTGCTTATATTGGGGAATGACTGGAAGATGCTGATGCTAACTGCTATTTGGTCAGAACCTTCAGAACGAAATTTATGGCAGCAATCTTGCTGTTGGACTTGATACTTATATTCACTTCATAAAATTCGTCCCCATCCATCGTTGTAGATGATTTCTGCAATGGCGTCTCGATTGCATAGTCCTTTCAAAAGTAAAAGAAAAGATCACTACATGTTCGAGTGAATGAGCAAATGAAACAAGAACTCGAGCTCAAAAGGTCAATGGGAACCTTGATAGGAATTGATCCAGGAGGTCTCATTTCAGTAGGCGGTTGATCCCATTCGCTGCATTTTTTTTATGAAGAAATTTCACTGAGCATCGTTTTGAATATTTCGTCACCAAGATGAACTCAAATTCTCAGGTGTTCAGATGCATTTTCTACCTCAAAGTAGCCATACCTGCCGACATCGTCTACGTGAGAAATTCCCCAGTGAAGAATCCACTTCCCAGCAAGCGTACAACCAACGGTGAGCTTCCATTTCTGCTTATCCTTCCCCTGATCTAATCTGACAAATATTCTCCCCTCCACCTGAACAGATACACGCACCAAACTAATCAACAACTCTAATTCTAATCGCGCGCGAAACATCCGATCCAAAGGAAAAAGGAGCTCCGATTCCAGACAGTACGCATTTCCAACATCGAAAGGAGAACCGATCACTTGCATATTTAGCACTTCCTCAGCAACTACAGCAACGGAGAAGCACAAATCACACGACAAAGCAGACGGAGGCTCACCGTGACCGGAAACATCCTCCGCAGATCATCATCACAAGACGCTCACTCAATCAAACTACAAACGCACGAAGTAGGCTAGAAAGGCTCAAGTCCGCACCGTCTCAGTTCTCCGGAGAGGGAAAGCCTCCTGGAAGAGGACGTCGGCGGACTCGAACGCCTCGACGACCGCCGTGCCGGAGGAGGAGGAGGAGGAGCTCGCGGCTCGCGTGCCGAGAGCGCCCCCGCGGCGCGGCCCGGAGACGCCGCACGACCTCCTCGCGCGGCGGAACGGCGGCTTCGGGGCGCGGGCGCAGCTCAGGGAAGCGGGGGGAGGCCGGAGCGCCCTCGATCGGAGGCGGGGCACGGAGATCTCTCGGAAGCTGCGGTGGAGCAGGGCCTCCCTGCTGACGGCCGACGACATTGCCTGATCGGGCGAGGAGGAGCGAAGGAGAAGTGCGAGGAAGAGGAGGAGGAGAAGAAGAAGATGGTCATCGCTACTTGATTAAGGATATTTATGGAGTTTTGTGAGATGGATATAGTTTTCGAGCTCTGGACAAATTGCGAGTTTCACTTTCACTTTCTGTTAATCGTTATTTTCAAAATTCTAGCAAAAAAAATCGTTATTTCCAAAAAAATTTTCCTCTTTTTTTATTTATTTATTTTGTTTTTGTCCCGTTCGGGCTTCCTTTTCTACCTTTTCGCCTTTTCGCCGTGATGATATCTAAAATATTTTAAAGGTGCGTCGTGTTATGATTGGACGAAACAGGGTCACGCGAAGCTTCGACCATACACTAAGCTAGAAGGAGAAATAATTTGAGGAAATTGAATTTTATAAATAAATTTTATTATATAGGCTCATTTTAATATTTACCTCACGAGCATAATCCATCCGTGATCTTTTTAGATGATGATTAGCAATCGGTGATGATTTATTCATGAATTCATTGTAAGTGCTCGCGGACTTGATTTGATTGAATAAAGTGATATCGTCGAATTTTCAATGACATATTAAAAGTCCGGGCTTGGGTTACGATTACAATCCACATTGATCCATGCCTCGAGTTGGTAGGCAGATCATCTCGAGTCAGTAAGCAAATCGTCTCGTTATGATTTCATATTTGATCGAGGCACGTTGTCGGCCCCTATCGAATTTCCTCTGAACAATTTCAAGCACTCTTTAACTCTATTCTCAAAGTCCTTCTCATCTTTCCCTCCTGGTACATATTTGTCATCGTCCCTCGCCCATATTTAGCTTCGAATGGAATTTACTCTTGATCAAGGCTGAATTTGTTAAAAAACCGGACTCGCCGACGACGCCTCGTGGTTGTGACGAGATTCGGACACGACATGGCTCTCACCTTCTCTGGTGACCCTTCTAGAGAACGTGGGCCTGGTCGGTTGCTGAGCATGTGTATTTGATTATCTTTTTTTTTTTGGGTCCATTTTCTTGCTCTATGAAGTTATGAATCATCGAAGTAGCGATAGTTCCTCTCTAGTCACACAAGAAATTTTCCAAATAAATTTGTTTAAAGGATAATTTATCTGGAAAATATTTACAATCTATGCAAATCGCCGACGATATCTTTCTATTTTCACATTAATTTGCTCACTCGACCAAACTTTACACGTGCCTTCTTCGCCTTTGGGCGATAGCAAAGCAAGTCAAACCAAAGGCGAGTGCTTGAGAAAACTGCTCTTTTCCTTGTTTCTTGTCCGCACATGTCGAAGTCATACCCCATCAAAGTCACCTGCCACGATTGCTTTCTTTTCCGGGAACTGCACCTGCACCAAATCTCCGCATCTGGGCGGCGATGAATCAGATCGTCGCCCTTGCGCGAGTCACAAGGGTCGGCATTCATCCACCCCCAAAAGGAACTCAAAGCGTGCTCCCTTCTTGTTTTTTTTGGCTACAGCAAACAAAGAAAAGATCATACTTACAATACAATCAAGCGCCGGACGCACGGGCAAAGAAAGCTACCTCGTGACCCTAGGCCACGACTAATAGTGTTCGGTGGCCCTCCCTCCCGGTTCAAGGCCGGGCCATCGCATCGTCCCTAACTTATTGTCCGGACCCGTTTGTTGATATAGTATTTTACGGGCTGCGCGGGGATTATGAAGTGAGTCCCTTGCCTGTTCTTGCCTAACTTCGAGCACCTGTGATGGGAACGGGCTCACGTGTCGCTAGAGTAATGGTCCGGGTCTAGCTCTAATGATACGATGTAAAAATAACTTAGGGAAACAAGAGGCGTAACGCGGAAAGGCCAAAAGAAAACAAAAGCCCAAAACCTGTAGTTGAAAAGAATTGAAGCCCAATCGAGCTTTAAAATTGCCGTGGGTAGTGACGACAACGCCATTGCTAGAGCCTTCCAAGGCGGCTGAAACCATGATTCGAATGAGAAGGTTCGTGATGGGAAAAGTATAAAAAAAGTTTTAAACCTTTTGCATTATTTTCAATTTAGTCTTCAGCCTTTTTTTAATTTTAATTTAGTCCTAAACCTTTTATATTGATGTCAATTCAGTCTTAAATCTTTTTTTTGTGTCAATTTAGTCCTAAACCTTTTGTATTAATGCCAATTCAGTTATAAACTTTTTGCATTGGTGTCAATTTAGTTCTAAAACTTTTGTATTGGTGCCAATTCAGTCCTTCAAAACGTGGATAGCTATTAGCCGGAAGGATTGAATTGGCACAAATGTAAAAGGTTTAAAACTGAATTGGCACAAATGTAAAAGGTTTAGGACTGAATTGATACAAAAAAAAAGTTTACGATTAAATTAGCACTAATACAAAAGGTTTAGGACTGAATTGGTACTAAAAAAAGGTATATGACTAAATTGGTACTAATGCAAAAGGTTTAAGATTTTTTTGAAATTTTTCTGCAAATGGAGCCATAGTTGTGGCTACAGGTGAAGAGGCTGCAGAAAATTGTGGTTGCGATGAGAACTAAGAACTTGTGATGCATGATAGAGGAGGTTGACAGCCGCGATGACACGGATCGATGATGCGAGAGGTGTTGGTGGCTCGTGGCGGATGAGAGCGGTGGTGGAGGAAGAAGGCGACAATGGCTTACGAGCATGATCGTGGCAGAGATGCGAGAACTGGGCAAGCTTTACAATTGATGGTGATGGCTTGTTGAGAAATCTACTTTGATAATTAGTTTGAGGAGAGATTTATAACAATAATCTATTCTGATGATATAGGCAAGGCAGGGAAAAAGGTAAGAATTTAACGGTCTCTTTTTATAGAAAAATTAGGGTTAAATGTATCGAAAATTCTAAGACTTATCACGAAAATGCAGTCGAGTCCTTAAATTTTTCAAAAAGTATAATCTAATCCTAAAACTTGTCACGAACGTGCAATCGAGTCCTAAAATTTTTTAAAAATGTAACGAAAAGAAGGACTTGATTAGACAAATCTGACAATTTATAAGACTTGATTCCCAATTCCACGGAAATAGGAAGCAAAAATGGACAATTAAAAGGAAAAAACGTTAAAACGAATTTAAATAAACTATGCCGCTAATTGATGATCTTTTCATTTTCTCCATTCCTCGTTATTCCATAAATTCTCATTTTTTGCGGTTGATCGTTCCATAAAATCTCATTGTTTCGTTTGAAATTTACCCCGTTAATAACAATGAGTGGTGTTTTGTTGAGGCTGTATCCCTTTATGTCACTACGCTTATGTTTTTCATCAAGTACTCCATGCAATCCAAATAGCTACCCGTGCATGTGCAACTATAGACTCCATCTTTAGTTGTGGAGTTAATTTATCACAAAATTTAGAGTGCACTAGACACTGCCAATGTTACATATGAAGCAAACTCATTTAGATAGCCCAGGAGTCGGTTTTCACGCACGATGGACACATTAAGTTGATATTATCATCACCCATAAAAAAAAGGATTAATATCACCCAAAGTCCCAAATTAGTACATTCAATGTCGCATTTACCTTGATCTAATTTTCGTATCATAAAAGATAACAAATTGGCACTTCCATAGCTGTCACCCAATATCCCAACTAAATTGATGACGTGGAACCGCAAGTGGCGAACAACTCGAGTGGTCGGCATGCGACGTGGATCCGACACAAAAATTCGACATTGACGGGTCTCCTCGAAGGTCGTTTTGGGGAAGGCAGATCAGAAGAAAAATGAACCGAGATTTAGAAATATGCTAAATTCTATTTATATGCTCGATTACTTATTTTAAATTCCTTTCATAGTGTCGATCACTTCGGTTTACAATCACGAGAAGGATAGGCTTGATATGGCATCGTTCCCTTCTGGATATATTTGACATGCGTGCCACATTTTCGCCATCGAACTATCCAAATTCGAAGGGAAAATTGCCAAATCAGTCTTAAAACGGATACTGATTTAGTCCTAAACCTTTGCGCGAAATTCCAATCTAGTCATTCCGGTCAATTTTCGCCGGCAATTGCTGACGTGGTGGTATACCACGTGGGATTATCGATGATGGCTGGACCGTCACATTAGTAATATCCAACGAAAATCGACCGGAAGGACTACATTGTAATTTCGAGCAAAGATTTGAAATTAAATTGGCAGAATCGAAAAATTTAGAATCGAATCGGCATCCCCACGATAGATTCAGGACCGATCAGTGAATTCTCCCCGGATTGAAAAACCCTAGGAAACCACACAAACGGAAGCTAAATTTACCACGGGCCTCGACAAAAATAGGCTTATAACTGACGGCAGCTCGAACCCTCCATAACATTTAACATCGTCGACCACAAAGTGGTTCCGCACCGTCCTCCGCCTATGCGCGTCTCTCTTCATTCACTATTTTTGGCGTCGCCTTTGTTTTAGGCTCGAATCTGTTACATTCGAAACCCACATCGGACGTTAAATACAGGCCCCTCGCCCGACGAGCCGACATCGCATGAACTCTGCCCAGTTTCTCCAAACTCGTGGCAGGTTCAGAAAAAAGTCGCAAAATCTCTCTTCCTTTTTTCGTTTTTCTGAAGTAGTTTAGTAGGTACAACAATGGTAGAAATGAATAGGCAAGTTTGCTGCTTCTTGTTCTTCTTGTCGTTTGCCGCCGTCGTCCCGTCCCTCCGAGCGAACATCGGGGACTTCGATGAGTACTGGCAAAAGCGGGCCGAGGAGGCCCAGAAGGATGCGCTCGACGCGTATGACCCTCACCCCGAGTCCGTCACCGATTACTTCAACGCGAAAGTCGACAAGTGAGTCTAGACCTTTTTCGCGACAATGTATGTTATCACCAAGTCTCTCCGAACAATTTTTGGCGCGACTGTAGAATATCTTATGAGCATAGACGTGACATCTGTGTGTGAACGTTACAGTTTGTGTACATGCACGAACGTGCATGCAAAGTCTAGGAATGAACTCACGGTAGATATGCTTTTGTACAGGGCCGCGAGGGGCAACAACAGCACAAGAAGGCAGCTAGGAAAGTACAAAGGGCCATGCTTGGCTACCAACCCTATCGATAGATGCTGGCGGTGCAACCGGAATTGGGCTCGCAACAGGAAGAGACTCGCCGATTGCGTCCTCGGCTTTGGCAGGAAGACCCGCGGGGGCAAGTATGGGAGGTACTACGTCGTTACCAAATCGTCTGACGACGACATGGTCAACCCTAAGCCCGGAACCCTACGCCACGCTGTGGTCCAGAAGGGCCCACTCTGGATCATCTTCGCCCGCAGCATGGTGATCAGGCTCAACCAGGAGCTCATCATGACGAGCGACAAGACCATCGATGCCCGGGGGGCAAACGTCCACATCGCCTACGGTGCTGGCATCACCATCCAGTTCATCAGGAACGTGATCATCCACGGCCTCCACATCCACGACATCGTCAGGGGTTCTGGGGGGCTGATCAGGGACGCGTTCAACCACGTTGGGCTCAGGACGCAGAGCGACGGCGACGGCATCTCCATCTTCGGCGCCAGCAACGTGTGGATCGACCATGTGTCGATGTCGGCGTGCTCGGATGGGCTCATCGACGCCATCCAGGGGTCGACCGCCATCACCATCTCCAACTGCCATTTCACCAATCACAACGAGGTAACAAAATCACCCAACTGATGTCACCCCTGAGAGAAATCAATCCGCTAAAATCTTTAGCCCCCGGAAAAATTTTAACAAACAGTTGATGGATGGTTCAATCTTGGGTGTCAGGTGATGTTGTTTGGGGCAAGTGATGGGTACTCACAGGACCAGATAATGCAAATAACGGTGGCGTTCAATCACTTTGGGAGGGGATTGGTGCAGAGGATGCCAAGGTGCAGGTGGGGATTCTTTCATGTGGTGAACAATGACTACACTCACTGGCTCATGTATGCCATTGGCGGCAGTCAACACCCCACCATCATAAGCCAGGGCAACAGATTCATTGCTCCTCCAAATGTGGCTGCTAAAGAGGTAAGCCTTGGTAGAGATCATCTTCTTCCTTCGTCTTAAACGAAAGGTGTGAAAATTCTCCATGAGATCATCAAAGTTTGGGCGACTCTTCTAACAAATATGAGCAAGAAATTGGTGGCGTCGTTAGGGACACACACACACCTCATGACCGTGGAATGATTTTTTTTCTCCTCTGTTTGGGTCTCTAATGGATATAGGTGACCAAGAGGGACTATGCGACGCAAGACCAGTGGAAGAACTGGCTGTGGAAGTCGGAGGGAGACCTGATGATGAACGGAGCCTTCTTCGTCCCTTCTGGGAACCTGAGGGCGAGGCTCCCGTTCTCTCGGCATGACATGATCAAGGCGAAGCCGGGGACGTACGTGCGGCGGCTGACTCGCTTCTCTGGCTCACTCGGGTGCAGAGTTGGCAGGCCTTGCTAGAGAGAGAGAGAGAGAGAGAGTTCTTAAGATTTCTTTGTCCTGTTTTTAGTATGAAACAGAGGCTGAGGTCGATTGTGCTGCTTGAATTCCTATGCTTGACAAAAGGGGTTGGACACAAGAGAGCTCCTAATGCTAGTCCCTCTGTTTTGCTCTTCTTCTTCTTCTCTTTGTGGGAGAGAATATACAAGAAAGATTGAGATGGAGTAAATGGTGAAACATATGGTTATATTTGTTGGTAATATTTGTAACCAAAGAAAAGGAAACTTATGCTAATATTAATTAACAATTTCCTATTTTTCCCATTTAAATCGTGTTTGGGGAAGGAACAGACTTGATGACTAATTTCATTTAGAAGGAAGTTGTGTATGCATTGTGAAAGGGAAATTGGACATACACTTTGGCAATAGGTAACTTTCACCACAATTTTTGTTCCCGACATAAATTTACCATCTATTGGTGTACTGTTAGAATGCATGCGTGTCAATGTGCGAGAATTTTCTATATCGGTCCATGTTGTAGTCGTCTGTCGGTGTTTTGACACGCATGCATAATAAGCGGGGTTGAGAGGAATGTTTGGGTTGGGCTACCAACTTCGGATTTCATGAGAGACGGAAATTAGTTTGGAATGAATGTGTTTCGATCGTTTAATTTTAGAGGGTACTGATCCAAAAACGGAAAGAACATAACATGACTAAGAAACAATAAAAATATACAAGAAACGCCCAAACTAAAATTAATGTAATGTTTTCAATTTTCACCTCTTTAGCTCGGGAAGAGATATAAAAGCACTGTAGCCATTGTTGCTCTCTGCACAAACGCATCGCCACCGCGGGCGGAAGAGGAAGGAGGCGACGATGATGCTTCAGCTGCGCATGCCGTTGTCCTCTCCGATCAGCTCCCCGAACCCTAGGCTCTTCTGCTTCCGCGATTCGTCCTCCTCGCCGGGGCCGTCGCTCCGGGGTCGCGGTCCCTTAATCACTCGCAAAACCTCTCGCGTCTCTCTGGCCCGAGCTCCCCATGGCCGCGCCCCGTTGAGGTGCCGCCAGCCCGAGTATTTCGACCAGCAGCAGCGGTTCGCCGCTCCGGCGTCGTCGGACGGTTCCACCACCTCCTTCTCTCCTTCCGGCGGAGGTATCTCTCGGTCTCGTTTCGTTAGTCGGCGTCGAATGACGGTGGATAGAAGTTCTTGTGGTTTTTTCGGTTTTAGGTGAAAGCTAGCAGATTCTCGAGGCTAGGGTTCGGTTGCTGGTAGCTTTACGAGTTTGCTCGTGTTCTGGCAAGTCGAGAGTAAATTTTTGTTCTTGTTCTCATTTGTGGCTCTATAGGACGGTCAGATAGATGGAGCTAACCTAGTGATAAGATTAACACGTTTTTCTCTTAGTTTTTTGGCTGTCTTGGTTAGTCAATTGCTAAGTCGGCAGCGAAGGCGTTCATTTGCTTAATCTCTTTAGGAATGGAAGAGTGTGGATGCTATGCAGCTATGGCTGAGAACATTTTGTGGTTAATTACTGTTTGCTTTTCTGAAATTATGCTTCGGCAGCGCCAATGTTGGTTCTTCTGCGTGAGTTACTTGGGTTTCTTGTGTGCAGTAGGAACAGCGTCTACAAGGGTTTTCGTCGGTCATTCCATATACAAAGGAAAGGCAGCTCTGACAGTGGAGCCCAGATCTCCAGAATTCACTTCTTTAGATGTATGTTAGAGACTCTTTCTTCTTCTTATATATCCAAAAAGTCCTGAGATGTCAGTTTCTGACCTGTTGAAGTTTTGGGTTTAATGGTGTAGTCAGGGGCATATAAACTGTCTAGGGAAGGATTTGTGCTGCTTCAATTTGCCCCTGCGGCTGGCATGCGAGTATATGATTGGAGCAGAAAGCAGGTAATTTTTTCATCATTGCGTCTCTATGGCAGGGAATATGGTTTCTTGTTCTGCTACATTTTAGATTGTTTCCGCAGTAAAAATGTCTCTCCCTCTTTATGTGTCCTTCTATTTTTCGTGTTTTCCATTTTGGGGATGCGGCATCAGTTTTACTAAAAGCCTAAGGCCCTGAGCAATTTACTTTGGGCTTAAGATTCTATGCCTCCCAGTTCTTTAAATGCCATCCTGCTATTTTTCTTTTGGTCTGCCTTTTTCCTGAATGGGTTTCATTTTTGATAAAGATTTTTTGTAATTACTTATATACGTTGACAAGTGGTTTTTGAAGGTAGCAAAGGACTGTATTCTTGCATATGGTACTGTTGCTGCAAACTATCATCATGTGATTGATCACTTAGCTGCCACCAAATCACCTTTGGTTGGAGTTGGGCAACCCTTTTTAATCACAGAAATAGTGATCTGATTTTGACAAATCATGCTGCTTCCCCCTTTCATTTTGTAAACTTTGAGAGATCTTTATAGATCAATGTTAGTATTATTTAGTGGATTCTCAATCCTTCTTTGATTTTTGAGGTTTTACTGATGGGTGGGGATGCTTTCCTCTAGGTGTTCTCATTATCCGTGACAGAAATTGGAAATCTTATTGCTCTAGGTCCAAGAGACTCCTGTGAATTTTTTCATGATCCTTTTAAAGGAAAGAGGTATCGTCTCACTTACTTCACATTTTTTTCATGTATTTGTGTGTGTATAGTAGTTTTAAGCTGTGATTGCTTGAGTCGGGCCTTGGCTCTGGTAATTGCTGTCAGCTCTCGTAAAATAACAGATGAATTGCAATAAAATCTCGAGACAAAATTTAATTTTTATTGATGCGGCACAAGTTCTCTAGGTATTTTTTATGCTATGCAGAAACTTTTTTATCCAGGTATATCTTACTGAAAAATTTACATTTTGTTCTCTATAATACAGATTTGTCTACCATTTTCATTTTAAAGTCAAATCCCCAAGGAGTAAATTATAAA
This sequence comes from Syzygium syzygioides, assembly GCA_031216285.1. Taxonomy (NCBI): domain Eukaryota; kingdom Viridiplantae; phylum Streptophyta; class Magnoliopsida; order Myrtales; family Myrtaceae; genus Syzygium; species Syzygium syzygioides. Next base: position 33,982,748 of record CM062248.1, on the reverse strand, counting down.
AATTTAAGATATGCACGTCAGATCATATGAATTGCATTTTTGAACACTATATAATTCAAAGGATCTCTTTTTTTAATGGTGTGTACTGTCTCGCTCAAGCCTGATACTTGGAGCAACTCTTCTCATATGAAAGTAATGTAATCACGTCGACACATTTTATGGCTAATATTGCATATAGAATAGTGCATCCCAGAAATTATCCAATTAGTATGAACTCAGCAATTTAAATTTTGTATGGAGTATTAAAAAATCCATAACGAATTCCAGAGCTTCTGTCCTTGTCGGACGCTCTGGAAACGGTGACTCAGACAATATTTGAGCACGGTTATGTCAATTATTCTGCATCAGCTAATTGTTTATCTTTCCTTTAAGGCAGAAAAGAGGAACCACTTTGCACAACTTCACTTCTATTTACATGTTCTGTTAATTGTGCGATTCTTAGGCTTTGCTTTTGGTCAAAGAGAAGTTTCCACTTTAGTGTTCTGAAGTTGATAGTAAGCTGTCATACTTATGCAGTGATGAAGGTAAAGTAAGGAAGGTTTTGAAGGTGGAGCCCCTTCCAGATGGCTCAGGACACTTCTTTAACCTTAGTAATCTTCTGCTTTCTAAATCTCCTGGAACTGATATTTATATATCCTGTTACACTGCAAATGCTTGAAGTTCTTCCCATTCTTGATCAAACCATATAGTAATACCTCATTGTGTGGTAGACTATCAAGATTTATGATTCAAAGCATGTTTTAATTTTTAAATTTTTGGGAGTCATTTGGAACTTGCTGAGCTCGCAATATGTTAGCAAAATTTAAAGATGCGAGGTATTCAGTGACAAACGCCAAGGCAGAGCTGGTTGATTAGTGGTAAGTCATGGGGCCGCTTTGGGAATTCTATTACTATCTGCAGCTAATCAATTAGATTTGATAGCTTTATAGTCAATCCTTGCTGTTTAAACCTGTGTGCTTGGATTTGATCAAAAAAGTAAAAAAACCTGTGTGCTTGGTGGCATCAAGGTTAGGCTTAAACACCGCGGAATAAGGGTGGCGTGTCATATTGGCTATTTGTTTTCAGAGTGTCAAATTATTTCCAGTCATACATAAGTGATAGTGACTAATCTTGCCAATTTCAGATGAGGCATGTTCAAGTTCTTCTCTAGGTAAATCTCCTGGCCTAGCCATTTATTCTGTTATGTATGCCAACCTCCTGGACGCCACATGGCTAGGTTCTGTTCATACCCTTCCTTCAAGTCAATTATAGGAGCTCCTGTGATCTTTCCCAGTCAGTCATGCTTTTCTATCAAAGTGTCTTATCATGTCTTCTCATTTATGAGAATACACGAGATACTCAATTCCCATGTATTTGCTTCAAGATATCTATAACTACATTTAATATATTAGATATGCTAATTATATTTTTGATTTCTTTTTGATAAGTAAAAGAGATTTTATAGCAAAATGGCACCAAGGGGGTGCCAACCCATGCAAAGATCGATGGGGGAATTCAAGTTATAAATAAGGTCCACAGGTACCGTACGCTATCAATGAAATTTCCGGCACCACTGGAGACTAGTGTGGAAAGCCATCTATCTTTTGATGGTGGAGGAGGTGTTTCTCTTTTAAGGGTTTTCTTATTCTAATCCTGCCAAAAGATCCAAAAAATGGGAAGGTGGTATCAACGAGAAATTTTTTTCCTTTCTTTGGAAGAGTTATGTATCTCCAAGATTGAATTCCTATCTTGACCAATCCCATTGCTGCCCATTTGGCACCTACCAGAGAATACGCTGAGTTCCATAGTTCCTTGGCTATATTACAATGAAGCAACTGCTGTGAAATCAGATTCAGCCTTATTTTACAAAAAAACATCTATTTGCAAGTACTTTTTCCTTCTTCGAAATTATCCAACATGAAAATTTTTTCCCAAGCACCTTTCAAGTGAAGGATTAAACCCAAAGAGGTGATTCTGATTTGCAGATAACCTTCAAAGAGTTTTGCATCGCACACCTCCTGATTATCACTAATCAATTCCTGTAATATGATTTGACTGTAAAGATCCCACCTCCATGGATAAATTGAGACTATTGTCAGAACGACTCTGTAAGGACATTAAGAAATAACTATAAGGACAGTAAGAAAGAGTGGAGAGATTTTACAGAGGTCTCTGTCCGATTCAACCAAAGAGTTACTTCATTACAATTATATTTCTGCACTGGAATTATCTGAACTGTTGTCTATTAGTTGCTTTGTTTCTTCTTTATTCGCACCACCCTTGAGGTGTGAAAATAAGTGATGTTTGTTCTCTATCTCATTTTATTTTACCATCTAAATATGTAATTGTCTAATAATTAGTTTATTTCATCATTTTGACCTGATTTGCCATAGGTGTTCAGAATAAGCTCATGAATTTGGATGAGAGCATTTATATTCCTGTCACCAAGGCGGAATACACTGTCCTTATCTCGGCTTTCAATGTAAGATGAACATTCTTCTCTGTGTTCTGCTTTTATCTGTCTGGTTCTCCATAAATAATCTGGTATTGGCTATTGCCTTCATCTCATCATAGTTTTATGATGTCCCTCAATCTCAATTTCGTGATTGTGAGTGGATAGTCTTATGAAAATGCAGCGGAATGAGTTGAATGAGATCATTTTCTTGCTACTTGTGATAGCCCAAGCAGAGTTCTTGATGCTGGAATGCTTATTTTCATCGTAGAACTGATTAGTCTGATATCTTTGTTGCCTTTGTTGCCTTCTATGAATTTGGGGCTTACATTTCAGTTATGCAATGATATTCTGCTGTGTCTTGTGCAGTTCATACTGCCGTACCTATTAGGTTGGCATGCCTATGCAAACTCAATAAAGCCCAATGATCCAAACCGAGCAAACAATGCCAATTCACGATATGGAGGAGACTTTGAGTGGAGTAGATGATAGACTGCTGGTTTTTTCGACTTGTGATGGAGAGTGCTCTTCCATGAGCTTCTGTTGTAGAGCTGAAATTCTGTACCAGAGAAAAATTTTGATTGTACTTGAAAATGCCTCCCATTTCGGCATCCTTTTTGTTTCAAGCTGGGGTAATTAGGCAATGCTGGGTTTGAGAATGTAGGGATTTCATACTAAATATCTGTAGTTACTTCCAATGCTTTTCATTATGCTGTCCAACTGCTAAATTGATTGTATTGCGTCAATTTATTGGCATATTTTAGATTGGCATGATTATATGTAAAGACTAGCGAATGTGGGAGGTTGGAGATTGTAGACGTAGCTTTTGGAGTCGGTATGCTTTTGCAATTCTCCTTATTTTATGTTATGGATGGTTGAGAAATTATCCCCGACAGCATTTGCTTGGGGCAGAATTTATACTTCAGATCATGTAGTGTACTGCATGACACGGGGAAATCATTGCAAGAATAAAATTGAGGATTGCAATTTAACGGGGGATAAAGGCAGCAGAGTTCCCCGAATTTTTTCGAATTGTTCAATCAAGTCTATGAAGATTAAAACATCAATATGCTCGATGTTATGCCTGCTCCTTGTCAGCTAAAAGTCATTTTGCTGCGAAAGATGGAAGAGTTTAATCTTTACTAAAGTGGCAATTCGATGGGCCTTGGATATACAAGAAAGGGGTCGGATTTTTTCAGCTCATCGTCCTTTTCTTTTTACTTCTTTCGGGGGCTGATATGATCCTATGTTATGTTTCATTACATCTCACAAAACCATTTCGTTTTATTGATGATCTTTATGCGTCTGTAACTCCGTGGAGCTCAGGATTCCCATAATTAAGTCAGATCCTGACTTCTACAGATATAAGGATAATGACACGGCGTCCTACTTCCTGCAGGACACAGTCTCAAACGCAAATCAGCATATCCTGTTATCAAATTATATGTCAATCTATATATATGATAAATAGTGCGTTGATTACGGAATCAAAGTTTCCAGTATCCATTAGGACATATGTACACATCTCCAACTCAATTTAACCCTGCAAATATCATCTCTGACATTCATCCAACTGCTCATATTCAAAATTGAACTACCAAATTTCCGGTCGATATCACTCGTCCTACTTACCGCCGGTTGATGAACTTGAAATAGATTTGAAATGAATGGGTTGGGCAACCATAACTTTTAGAGTAGTAAATATCTCTTTTAAGTAGATAAAGTACCAAAGATCTAAAATGAATTATACCTTTTTTCAAAAGAAATTTTGTACGTATACTTTCACAATGAATAGTAAAATATGGTTAACATGAATAGTGAAATACGGAAATATTTTTTCAATTTGCAATTACAAATCAAACATCAATGGTCAAACCCATTGATTAATCTCATCAAACCATACGTTAATAGTCCCTTCCTCTGACTATTCTTGTATGCTCGATACCCAACTCAAGGCTCCGGAGGTGCCTCCCACAAGACTCATGTTACCTGTAGCATTGAGTCCTTGAGAGGTACATATTAATAATAGAAAGTCTAAAAGTGGCTTCCGAGGGACTCACATCACCATGGAACACTTAGTCCTTGAACTAAAAGGTTCTAAAAGTGGCTTGCACGAGATTTACTTCACCACGTAGTATTTAGTCCTTGACCAACATATATTAATAGTACAAGACTCCTACGATATTCGTGTCACTATTTAGTACTTAGTCCTTGACTAGTTTGCAACTCGTAATCCTATTAATTTAAAATAAAACACGCTATCTCAACTATGAATTGACTTAACTAAGCTTAATAGCTGCAAAAATGTCCCATACACGCCAATAAAACGCTTGCCTAAAGCAGTTATTCAAAGCTATCCACTAAGTAGAGCTCCGTTTGCTCCATTAAGCGGACCTCATGCGCGAAACTTTAAATTCGCTCCGACTAATTTGTAAGTACAAATCAATTTCTATCAAATCTTTTGGCTCTACAGCGCCCTAAATTATCATTTTCATATAATTTTACAGCTTAACAATTGCAAATGGGATCTCAAAGTTCATAATCTACTTAACTCCAAATTCACGATCTAATTTTGAAATTTTCTTATGATTAGATGAATAAGTGGTTCGAATCCGGTTCGCCGAAGTCTCCGAAGTCCGAAGAGAGTACCGCGAATTCCCTTCTCTCTTTTTCTTCATTCCTTTCTCCTTTTCTCTCCTTTCCTCTTCTGTTGTGTGTGCATGTGTCTCTCTCTCTCTCTTTGTTACACTTTCTTCCTCTTTTTCCCTTTTAAAATAGGATTATCGCTTCTCTTATTTTATTGGCGGGAAAATTTCAAAAAAGGACCCAAAGTAAACAAAGTGTCAAATAAGGGTCCACAGTGCCTAATCAGTCCCAAATAAAGGCCCGAAGTGCTCAGTTTGTCTCAGGCAAGGGCCTGGGTTCGCCGGCTGGCCAAATCTCGCCGGCCGGCGAGCACAGGTACTGTTCCGGTAGGAACAGTACATTTTTTTTTTCTTCTCTTCCCTCCGCCGGCCATAGCCGGGGCCGGCGGCCCTCGCCGGCGTCGGGCGAGGCCGCCCTCGCCGGCGTCGGGCGAGGGCCGCCCTCGCCGGGGCTGGGCGAGGCCGGGCCTCGCCAGTTGCCGGCGAGGCCGAGCCTCGCCAGTTGCAGGCGAGGTCGGGCCTCGCCGGTTGCAGGCGAGGCCCGACCTCGCCCGGCGAGGTCGCGCCTCGCCAGTTGCAGGTGAGGCTCGGCCTCCCCCGACGCTGGCGAGGCGAGCCTCGCCTGCAACTAGCGAGGCTCGGCCTCGCCGGCAATTGGCGAGGCCGACCTCGCCCAGCCTAGGCGAGGGCGGCCCTCGCCCGACGCCAGCGAGGGCGGCCTCGCCTGAGGTCGGCGACCTCTGCCGGCCCCGGCTCTGGCCGGCGGAGGGAAGAGAAGAAAAAAAAAATATACTGTTCCTCGGAACAGTACTTGTGCTCGCCGGCCGGCGAACCCAGGCCCTTGCCTGAGACAAACTGAGCACTTTGGGCCCTTATTTGGGACTGATTAGGCACTTTGGACCCTTATTTGACACTTTGTTTACTTTGGGTCCTTTTTTGAGAAAAGGACCCCAGTTGGGGTCCTTTTTTTAAATTTTCCCTTTCATTGGCCGTCGTATTTGACCAAGTCAAAAGCCAGTATTACAATTCATTGCATAAAGCATCTCCCCCAAAAAAAGAAGGATCCCAGGTACTGAAACTACGTTGCTTCCTTTCACAAAAGTTCGTGTGCTTCACAAGGCCCAATCATTCGTTCTTGGATGCGCCTATCAAAGTGCAAAAAGCAAAAGAAAAGAAAAGAAAAAAGAAAAAGTACAAAAAGCCAAGCAGAAACGCTAAAGAAAGGGGTTTCTAGCCAGTTGGTTATTAAGAGATTATTCATGATAAAATGAGCAAATATAAAATCAATTGACCACTCAATCTGTCAAATGAAGATCCATTCCCACACAACTGTTGAATTATCATTTATTTTTTCTTGGGTGGTGTCGGAGGTGTAGTGTCATTTGGATGCTCCTCAGTCCGTCACTAACCAGAGTCCTTTCGTCCATGTACATGATGCTTTGGTACCTCATTGTGATTGTGAATGGTGTCATTCCTTTGTTCTCCTCCTGTACATCAACTGCCGAGCTCATCGACAAGCTCCCCGGTCAGCCGGACGGTGTTTCTTTCGAGCAGCACTTGGGCTACATCGTTACGGATTCTCGGCGTGGCCATGCTCTGTTCTATTACCTGGTGGAAGCCGATGCAAGGAACCCGGTATCCCATCCTCTAACATTGTGGTTCAATGGAGGTACGGGAGTCCTGCTGCTAATGCATTACTGCTTGTGCTATTGTTTGCCAATTCTGATTGACTTCGGTTTAGGCCCCGGTTGCTCTTCTCTCGGGTTCGGTGCATTCATGGAGCATGGTCCGTTTCGACCAGCTGGGACGGTGGCTTGATGAAGAATGAATTTTCCTGGAATAATGGTACTTCTTTCATCTGCCCATCGATCATGTTTGTAATGGAATGGACCCTCGAAAGTTAAGGGTAACTTACGCAGATTAAATTGCAATTTGGATAGTGTCGAACATGGTGTACGTGGAATCCCCCATCGGAGTTGGGTTTTCATACTCGAATACGACTTTGGATTACGTCGACTGGGGAGATGCGGACACTGGTACATTTGAGTTGTTGTTAATGGTTTTTCTTCTCTCAAAAGTAGCGAGAATTTAGCGGCCCTCATATTCGTAGTGAAACAGACGTCCTTTCAATTGCAGCCAGAGATAACATGCAGTTCCTTCTCAGTTGGTTTGAAGAACATCCGAAATATAGAGACTCGGATCTATTTTTGGCAGGGGAGAGCCATGCTGGTAATTTTTGGAACTCCAATAGTATCACGGTTGCCCCTGTGGAAGAGATTGTTAATTCCTATCTGTTCTTTTGAATCCAATTTGATACACTAATCTTCCTTCCGAACAAACTAATCTCTACAGAACATGATTGTAGGCCACTACGTACCGCACCTTGCAGCTCTGGTGCTGGATTACAACAAGCAGTCCCATGGGAAACCGATCAAGCTTAGGGCGATAGCAGTTAACAATACTTTGCTCCACTAGATTGCGCTTCAGTTCGGCAGCTTTCTTCGTTTGATTTTCGAGCTTCTTACCTGACTAGAACAATCTCGTCTTCTTTTTGTCGATGCAGCTCGGCAACCCACTTCTGGATTGTCAGATTAGTGTAGACGGTGCCACATTTTTGTGGTCCCATGGTGTCATTTCGGGTGAGACGTTGGAGCTGAAGGAGACGGTGTGCAACGACTCCAGGTACTTGATGGAGCTAATCCACCACAAAATTTCAACGGAATGCACGGAGGTGTTTGAGAAGCAGGTGGAGGAAATGGGGAATTTCACCGATCCAGGTGATGTGCTCGAACCTTATTGCTTCTCTGGGACTGCCGCTATGCAATCGGCTTCCAGTAGCGCGTGGGATGCGTACCACGCCAAAGTGAGTTTGATTCTCTGGAAGATCTTTCCTAATATCTAGAATTTTTTACTGAGGTAACATGCTATAGGGATACCCTTGAGTACATTTTAAGCTAACGGATCTTCAATATCATAGTCACAAAGAATACACGAAGAAACTTCAGCAAAGAGTACCGCATAATGAACACGCAATTAGTGAGAATTTCTTGTGATAGTTCACATTTGGAGTACTAAGCCGCTTGCTTACTTTACAGTACTCTTTCCGATTTTCAAGACGCACACTCTCGTTAAGAGACACCCACTCAAAATTTCATCTGAACCTGCGTACAGCATAAGAATGAAACAGCCCAGGAACAAAACCATGAAAGCATCCTCATGGTATTGATTCACAGATAGGACTATTCAGAATTTAGGCCTTGACCCGGTTCATCAAGCACTGACTTTTCTTGTGAGCAGCTAGCGCGAAGGATGGTTCTTACTGATCCGTGCCTTGGGAATTCGAAATATTCGTACCTCAATAATCCTCGAGTGCAGAAAGCGCTCCACGCTAACAGAACGAAGCTCCCATTGGCTTGGCAATTCTGTTCAGGCTCTTTTTGCCCACCTCTGCTCTATTACCTTCCTGATTCAGTCGGAACCACACATTCTGTTTCTAAATGTTGTTTCTTGTGGCATGTCGCAGGCCTCTTTCCTATCATGCCGTAGAATTAGGCAACAACATCATACCTCTTTTGTCGGCCTTAATCAAGGAGCATCTGCGAGTCCTCCTCTTTAGGTAAGTCATGGAGATGACTCGTCTTGTTCCAACATGTTTCGTTCCATGACAACTTTTTTCCTGTCAGGAGTATCACTGTCTGTGTTGTGGAAACATGCCTTGAATTCATGAACATAGACATCACTGCTGCATTTCTCATATCAACTAATAATGTGAAATTGAGCTGCATGTTGCAGTGGCGATCAAGATTCGAAAATTCCGTTGACGCAGACAAGGATGATTGCCAACATGATTGCTCGAGACTTAAAATTCACATCCTTGGGTAAATACGCACCTTCGTACAACAAAATGCAGGTTAGATTCTCTTCTTGTCTATGTTCTTTTATAACTCGACACACCACGGCGGTAAAGGAAAACGAATGTTTCTGTCCATTGTCGAATCTGATTCGAAACTTTCGGATGTCCATACATACATTCCTAACAACATCAGCGACACTCGTGAATCAGGTTGGTGGATGGACTCAGTCATTTGGTATGTCAAGAAAAGGGAAGAACGCAACTCATTTGATGTGCGCCACGGTTCGAGGAGCGGCTCACGAGGTCCCGTACACTCCGCCATCGCAGGCTCTCACCTTCTTCAAAGCATTTCTCGAGGGATCCTCTCTACCGAAAGTGCCGTTCAAGAACTGATCCAGTCGCGGCTCTTACTGCCTGCCCAGTTAGTGAATGAATATGAACGCCCAAATGGATAATAATGACAGAGAGACATGGACAGACCGAAGAGATTCAAGAAAACTAGGTTAACGCAGTCTACTAAATTAACTCTCAGCTTATCACAGGATCCTATGTATCAACTGGCATTTCTTTGATCTAGTTTAACATTGACGGCTCAATTAGGCACATCTGTATACTTTTTTAATTATTGGGTGTATCAAAATTTAATCACATGCACAGTCCCAATTGGTGTAGTGAGATTCAAGTAGGTCAGTGGGCTGCTGATTTTAGTATTGTGAACCTGACAATTGGGAAATTGATTTCTTAAGTTAGAGACCCCCCACGATTTTTTATCTTTTTTTTTGGGATTATTTAATGACTCACCGATTTAGTTGCAATTGTTTTGGAGATCGTGACCAACTTTAGTTGCATCGTACCTTTTCTAGTCTTTCTGATTATTAAGTCTACGTTATGGATATTTTTTTATAGGATAAATTTAACGGATCGGATCATCTGTTTTTATCGAAGTCAGTACCTTCCAACTAATAATAGCGGTCAAGAGTTGTGCAATCAAATGTCTCTCTTCAAATAAACTATATTTATTCGGTCTTAAAAAATTAAGTGCTTGCGTAAATAATCTTTTTACGCTCTTATTGCACCATACGGAATTTCAATGATAAATGAGATATGTACATATTATATTTATGTGAGATTTCACCTCAAGAAGTAGCATTCCGAGTCTAACCTAATTTTACTTAATGTAATCTTGCTAAATCGAACGCATTATTCTCTTAAGCAGCCAAGATGCCTAAAATGAATAGGGCCAAGTCGTTTGTCATGTGTTTACTCTATAAATTCTAAATCAACAGAAAATAATCCGGAAAAATGACAAACATTAGGGTTTCAACGTTGGCCCGTGAATGGCATTATCATTGACAAATGTGCAGCAAGAATCACGTTTAGGTTTACTTGTTCCACCTAAGATTACGCACTCGGAAAATGAAATATATTCATATACAAGTAAGTGTGAATACTAGCTTAGACATCGTGTGGCGCATCTATAAAATTGGGGAAAAAAAATTCAGATTACAAATTGGTCTCACCCAATAACACAGATAACTTTACCTTCATTAGGAGAATATTAAGCTCGTAGTTCAGTCAACTTCCCTATTTTATACATAAGGAACTCGTGGAACTGCCATGGCCTAATCAAGTTCAAACGTAAGAGAAATGGATCATATATATCAAGTTGTCTTTCTTGTAATTTTTCTAATTTTAGTTTGGCAAAGTCTTGGTGGTTTTGTTGACATTTAAATTAGTTGACCCGATTCATCAAAATCGTAGGTGCATCCTGTACATAACATTTGATTACTCGAGCTGGCACTAATGTTTTGCAGGAAATGAAGCGAAAATGAAGCTTAATACTAAACTTTACAACCCATTATTCATCTGTTCATAACTCAGAAGACCTTAACGAGGGTTTAATCAAATTTCTTTTCCTCTTATTTACGACTTATTCAGACAAGTGAGCAATCACGTTTTTCATGAAAAAAAACAAAGAACAATCATTTTTTTTAATCATCTATTAACCCCCAATATTTAGGAGTTCCCATTAGTCCGATAATGATATTAATAACGAAAAAATATAAAAACTGTTTAGAGCTCAAAGCAGTTTAAACCTCTAAATAACAATTATTTTCTCCGAAAGCATGCAGCGAAGATTTTGGTTTATTGTGCCTTTAATGACCTAAAACTAAAGAATGGACAAATGCTATACCTCTATAGCATAATTTACACTTCGAACCCCAAAGGGTTACTAAAAGAAAATCCAAGAAGACCGAATGAATGATCAGGGTTTGATCTAAACGAGGCAATCTCGTATTCCAATTGCATCTTCCATTAAAATTAATGTCGCATTTATCACGCCCACCATATTACTCATAGAGTTTTACTTGATGCACGTGGATGAAGGATATGCATATTTACATGGAATTAATTAAGTTAAGGATTCTATACGTTATTACTAGAAAAATTACGCACCATGCGCACCACATGCTTCTAATATAGTTTTTATTTTTGCAATTGGTGTTAATTAATAGCAACCACCAATCGCAATCTCCAACCTTGAAGGCTTGGAAAGTGTTTCACCACTGAAAGGCTTCATCGTACTTAATTGATGTATCCTTCCTTTTCGATTGTAATCTAGAAAACTCTAAAACAAGGCAAAAGCAAGAATATCTCTTGAAATAAAGTAAAAGGAAATTCTTGACCTATGCCAGGGGCTCACCATCTATTCAAATGTTCCCTTTGTATTCTATCACGCGACCTTTCCTTGCTCCAAGGGGCTCATCTCAAGTCAAGCCAATCCTTGGACTTAACTAGGGGTAATCGTCATGTTAAAAGTAACGTCAATAAAAATCGAGGGACATTGTGAAAGTAGCATCAGAAAAATGAGGGGTTAATGATGTCATAGAGGTTGAACTTTACAATGCTCTGTGATCATAAATCAAATTTAATTGCTGCAGGGACCCATATGGTCATCAGAGTCTCCGCTGCTGCTGATGAGCGGCTGAAGTTTGTCTAAGATTCGGTGGTTGTGTGTGTATGGACGATGCGACGTCCAATATTTCAATGTTTTTTTCCGAAAATTAAGGTTAGCTAATAGGACTGAAGGAGTTCCTTCCTGCAGCTTCTTGATAGTCTATGCGAGTGGTTGACATTTCTTAAAGAGTAACATGCTCGATGCAAAAGCTACTTGGACTTTGTACTTCCAATTGAAAAAGAAAAATTAGGGGGGGAAATATATAATAAACGAATCCAACAATCGATCTGGTTGGTTCTGCTGGTAGAATTTATATAGGAAGAAGCAACAGCTGTGCCATTTGTAAGCATCTTATTCAAAACAAGTTTAGATGCTGAGACTGTGGTGAGAGCTTTTGAAATGTCTTATCTTTGGAACACAACCGTAGAGGAAAAGAAAATGAAGCCCACTGGAGTCGAAGATGATGACGATGACGATGATGAGAGTCCTTCCACAGGCGCTAATGAGGTATTGATCTTCAAGATGTATCTGCAAAAATTCTTTCATGAGATCTCATGAGATCTTTTTAGATTAACTTCTCTGGACATCACTAGTTCATGTTGGAAAGGGTGTTCCATCGGGAAAACATTTCCGTATCGGGTCTCTATTCTGTTATGGAGAGGTTCCTGAATGACGAGATTTAATACATTTTCTTTGTAGTTTTGCTGTGAGATAAATCTCAAAGAAGTCTGCATATTGCTGCCTAGACATTTCGACATTTTGTAGATATACTCCATATTAATTTGTGAAAATTCATAACGTCAGGGAAATGTGGTGCCACACTAACTCTAGTCTTGAATGTATTCATAATGATTCGATCGTTCTGATATTCTTAGCAACATGTGATATATAATATAACAAGAAGAACATGGAGTCTGTGTCGAACCAGAGCAGATCAGCCTCAAGTCATTGATTTCTAGTGAGAAGTTACCAGCAATTAAAATGGTAGAGAGCCTCAACCTGAAACTTCGAGAAGGAGATTATGGTTTTAAGGTGATCATTAAGTGTGTTTTTTATTCTGAAATGCCGCATTACTGGCCATTTTATTCTGGATCGTCTTAAATTTTCATGTTGTCAATGATGAACATCAATGTCTTTCTTTCATTTGATTTTTATCAATGAGGATCTATCGAAGTTTGTGATAATCTTCTTGAACAGTCCTTACCCAGAAGAATAACGAATTTTCTAATTACCATGCATGGCACAGATCTGTCTTTTCCTTCCATATTGCGACTTTTCCACATGTTCAATCTGATTTTCCAGACAATTCGATTAAGTAGATTTGGATGTGTGCTCCATTCTTTGTGACGTAGCAAGCTAGTAAGTTTTGTATGCAATGTCTAGATTGAAAAGTATATTAACCTTGTCATGAAATTAGCCGGGAGATACTTACCTCACAATTAAGATCCGAGTCATATATACTTTGCTTGTAAACTACTAAAACTCTCTCTGACCAAAAAAAACTACTAAAACACTCCGGTTTTTGACAAGCAATGCATTGATCAGAAGCCCTTATTAAGCCCGGAAGACCGATCATCTCTGGAAAAGAGTTCGAAAACTTACCATTCATCCGACCACATGATCGAGGTTCGTCCTTCTAATTACTATATTTCATTTTTACGTTATCCTGTGACAAGTAAAATGTACAGTGAGAAAAGGATAGAGGCGTAAGGAGAGTATTCTGTAAATGGCCTAGATTTCAATGGCGCCAGTCTTAATATCGAGAACTGTTATTTAATCATCGTCTTTTGGAAAAAATCATGATGTTTCTGTCCTTCTAGGACGATCGCCTTGAATCAGCTAGAGCTCAAATGGGTCGGGTCAGAGAAGAAAACCAAAGGCTAAAGTCCACGTTGTCCCAAATTGTGAAGGGCTACCGATCTTTACAACACCAGTTCTTTCGGGTTGTCCAAGAAGAGAAGAAGATCGAGATGGAACCTTCACAGACCAAACTTTTGCTTCCTCACAACCAAGAAAACAATGAAGAAGCGGAGCTCTTGTCCCTCACCCTAGGACTGAGCTCGAGCCGACTGAAGACTGACGGAGAGAGGAGAAACATATCAACGATGCGGAGTGAAAGCACAAAGAATGGAAATAGTGACTTGAAAGAAGAGTTGTCCCTTGACTTGTACAATGGAAAGATCATGAGTTGTGATCATGAGAGCCTGAAAGACACAAAGGAAGGTGAAATCTCGAAGATATGGCGACCATGTAAAGTTCTCAAGACCGTGAGAAGTGATGATGAGCAGGTTTTGGAGCAAAATCACTTGAAGAGAGCTAGGGTTTGCGTCAGAGTTAGGTGTCATGCACCCACTGTAAGTATTTTTAGCTGTTACAACTATAATTTTGCCACGAGCAACTTCACCACTCATTTTCACAATAACCACAACGGATAAATGGGTTTATTCTGTATAATTCTGTTAGAGATGGGAAATAGCATGGTATGTCGGGAACCGAGGAAGGACCATTTGAGGAGAGTATACCGACTCAATTTGTCATGACACGTTGTGTATCACAAACACTTGAATATTTTTCAATGTGAATTGTTTTGATCTCAAGAATCTAAATTAAGTAAGTTATTTTAAGAAGATCCCAATTCGTATCCATTCATCAACAAATTTGTTTTTGTGGTCACCTTGTTGGAAAAATAGTCTTCTACGTGTGTATTGGAAAGAATTCAGTTTAATATTAGGATAAGATTTTGTTGAAAAGGATGACATAAGTGGCGCATATTGTTCTTGTCGCACAGATGGAAGATGGATGCCAATGGAGGAAGTACGGACAGAAAGTTGCAAAACTAAATCCATGTCCTCGAGCATACTACCGTTGCACTGTCTCGCCATCTTGTCCAGTCAGAAAGCAAGTAGGTTCCATTCATGCACACATTTTTTCCCGTTTTTGCAATGCAGGCATTCTTAAATTTAAACTTTAGATTATGTCCATTTTAATAGTCAACATCACAGGTACAAAGATGCGTGGAGGATATGTCCGTCTTGATGACCACTTATGAAGGGAATCATAACCACCCTCTTCCTATCTCAGCCGTGGCTATGGCTTCCGCTACTTCCGCGGCCACTTCCATAATACAATCTCGCTCATCGATCTCACAACAACACCACCCCCACGGCCTTCGATCTTCGGCGTCCTCGGGCCCTGCTTCCGGCGCGTCTTCTAGTGGCTTGTACGTTCTCGATTTCATGGGCGATCGAAATCCAAAGCTGCCTCAACTTTATCTCTCCAACTCTTCTTCGATTTCGACTCGCAATTCTCACCCCACCAATACCATCACTCTGGATCTCACCTCGAGCCCCGACTTCTCTAATTGCGATAGATATCGATCCTCTTCACGCTTCCCGTCTCTACCGAAACACCCTTCAACATTTCTCAGCTTCTCCTCATCACCACCTTCATCATCATTGTCGTGTCACTTGGATACCACAGCCCATAAATCATCTTTGGGCATTGGTCCTAGGGTTTTAAATCATGGGACGCCACCACGACATCAATTTTACCAACGCCATTTGTGGCCAGTTACCAATAGCCAAGCTTCTCGTCCACAATCTATACCCGACAGGTCAGCCACCGAGGCGACGAAAGCAATATCGCCAAATGCGTTTTTTCAGTCCCCTTTAGCAGCCGCGATGACCTCGTTTGTTGGCGACAGGGCAACTAGCTCTCTTGGTGATAAAGGAAAGGAAGGAGGTTCTGGGCTGAACTTGAAGCTTGGTGATGATCCAGCAACACCAATCAGATCACTCCAACTACATGGACAAGCTGATGGGATACCGTGTGCTTCTTCAAACTACATGGACAAGCCAATGGCTTTGAGCTCTCACCGGGGACCTAAGAACTCAATTTGGTTTCCGCATTCATCAGAGGCATTATCCACTTCTAAGAAGAGTGCTTGTGCTTCAATGTCTCCTGCTGAGACCAAGGATCACCTCATTAAGTTTCTTGCCAATTCTGAAATGTGACATCTGGAAGGAACGAGACTACTGTCATAGTACAGAATTTACCATATGTTAGAAACTTAGAACCATGAGCTTTCAGGAATCAAGACCCCAAACTAAACTTCCCATATAATTAAGGTTTTTCGGCTTGATCATTCTAATTTTTCTTTCACATTAGATAGATTAATCATGGATACAAGCTAGTTAGACAAACGTGTGAGAGTACTTGCATTGTCTTTTTAACTATTCTGACGTAGAGTTAATAGATTCAAGTGCATAAAAGATGATCTTTGCAGGTTCTACAAGTCACAAATGCAGATGAATCTCCCAAGAAGTGTGCAGGCATCATATTCTCAAATGGAATTCGTGGAGAGATATGAAACGTGCACTATTGTTTAATGCGTGGTTCCCTTTTGTTTAAACACCAACTAAAATGAGCACAGAATAATTAACTGCTTTTGCCGTCGAATATATTTGAATTCACAATTTTTTCCAAAAACAAAATGCGAATGCGGGACATATATGAAGTTATGAAACTTCATTGAGCTTAGTTTATACGTAATTTAGAGATGTAAAAAATAAGATTCAATAAACATTAATGCAAAAAATTATAGGAACATTGTCTTATGGTCATGTATTAAAAACGGGCCAACCTTTTTATATTCTCTTTTGTCTTATGGTCAAGTATTACCAATAGATTAGCTTTCGTCATATTCAGGGAAAAATTATCCAAAAAGTTATAAATCTATTGTACTTTTGCCAATTCAATTCTAAATCTTTCAATTTTGCTAATTGAGTCCTAAACCTTTTCACTTTTTGCAAATTTAGTCATAAATCTTTTTATTTTTTGTCAATTGAGTCCATCTGGCTAATTTTGGTTGAAAATCGTTAACGTAGACGTCGGCCGGCTCACATGGTGTCAATGTGGACAATTATTTTTGAAATTTTCTATTCTTTTTTCTTTTTCTTTTTTTTTCCTCCTCTTTTTCCTTCTCTAGCAGGTCATCAAGCTGGCAAAGTCGACCTTGCCAGCCTTAGGCAAGCCTTAGGCTTGCCAGCGACTAGGGAGGCCAAGCTTCGTCCTTGTTGGGCAAGGCTCGCCATTGTTGAGTTGGTGAGGTCGAGCCTTGCCGGATCCAACGAGGCCGACCTTGCCTCTGTCCGGTTACCAAGGCCCGGCGATTGGCTGGAGGAGGAAGAAGGGGAGGTAAAAAAAGAAAAAAAGAAAAAGACATAAAAAATTTGAAAAATATTATTAAAAATTATTCACGTTAGGGCCATGTAGACCGGCCAGCGTCCACGCCAGCAATTTCTTGTCAAAATTGGCTGGATGGATGCAATTTATAAGAAGTGAAAATGTTTATACCTCAATTAACAAAATTAAACTGTTTATAATCAAATGGATAAAAATGTAATAAGTTTGAAACTTTTGGGCTTCAGTCCGTTGAATCATTTCTGTCGAGACGATAAGGCGTGATTGGGCCGATCGGAAATGGCAGCTCTTCCGCCATGCACGAAGCAGTACAGTCCGGCTCATCCGGACACCACTGACCCGCTCTCACCCACTTCCCCATCCCACTCGCAACACGGCCATTTCTCCGAGACGGACACGTCTCGAGTGCGGACAGGTGGCGAAACCGGGCTACATGCACGTCAGACAACCACCATAACTGACCCGGAAGCACGGCTCCTAGGGAAGACACCGAAACAGAGAGAAGAAACAGCGAAAACGAAGACAACCCCTGAAGAACATCCCTTAGGCATGTGAAGAGATCCGTTCTTTTTTCTTTTCTCCTTTCATTTTATGGGTGTTCTTCGTGAATTTGCTGAGCTTTTTGTTTTGTCGACATGTACCGATGATCTTGTTAATCTCACTGGTGTTGAGCCATTTGTAGGAATGGCACATCCGCAAGAGATGAAGGGAAGTGAGAAGCTGGCGAGCTGTTATGCATACTTTGAGACGATTCAGTCCAAGAAAAAATTGCCCCCTTCGTTGCAAGAAAGTCTGACCTCTGCATTTGCAAGCATCCCAGTTTCTTCATTCCCACAAGTTCCTGGAGGCAAAGGTAAGAACTTATAGCTGCACTTTCTCAATTACTAATCTCTCTTTATTTTTTCCCCAATTATAAGGACAAAAAAATAAGGTTTAGTTTTTGAAGGTGAATGTGTTTTTCGTTTGGGAATTGTAAGTTGAATGCAAGTTTTTGGATTTTTGGAATGTGAGAGTGTACTTGTTGTGATCAGATCAGGAGTAGTTTATATTTCGTGTTATCCCATTTTGAGTGACATGGATTGCAAACCTATTGATGTTGTAGTGATCGAAATCGAAGGAGATGCCTCGGTGGCTGACGCAGTTAAGGTTCTGTCGGAGCACAACATAATGTCAGCTCCGGTGAGGAACCCGGATGCGAAAACGAGTACAAATTGGAGAGACAGGTACTTGGGAATTGTGGACTACCCGGCCATAATCTTGTGGGTGTTGGAGAGCGCAGAGCTCGCGGCGGTTGCTCTATTGGCGGGTTCGGCGAGTGCAGCTGGTGTGGGAGCCGGAGCAGTCGGCGCTCTTGGGGCATTGGTGCTGGGCATGACTGGTCCTGCTGCGGTTGCCGGGCTCACAATTGCAGCAGTTGGTGCTGCCGTGGCCGGGGGTGTGGCGGCCGAGAAAGGTGCGGGTAGAGACTCTTCCACTGCCGCGGACAATTTGGGGCAGGATTTTTACAGGGTTATTCTCCAAGAGGAGCCCTTCAAGTCTACCTCAGTAAGGGTGACTTTAATTCTAAGCCTTAATTAATGTAAGAATATTTTTGCGGTATCATCATGAGATAGCAAATGAGTTGTGGTTAAGTTAAATGCAAATTATAGTTTTATATTACTGGTTGAAGATTATAACAGGAAGCTAATCTATGAAGCGTTACCAATACCCTGGGTATGAGTATGTTATTTTGTTGAGTGAACTTGGTCTTTGATAGTTGAGATGAAAATGTGTTCTTTTATGTGTTTCAGGTGAAGTCCATAATCAAATCGTATCGCTGGGCTCCATTCATACCAGTAGCCGAAGACAGTTCGATGTTGAGCGTGTTGTTGCTACTTTCGAAATACAGGCTAAGGAGTGTTCCCATCATTGAATCGGGAAAGCCCAACATAAAGAACTTCATCACTCAATTTGCGGTTATTCAAGGCCTCGAGAGTTGCAGAGGAAGAGATTGGTTCGACTGCATTTCTGAAATCGCTATCGGTGAATTAGGACTTCCTTTCATGTCACCTGATGAGGTATCCTATACACGTGATCTCAATCTGTAAATAGAAGATTTATAGGTGATCTCAAGCTTGAGGAACACTTGTTGGCTTGTACAGGTCGTTAGCGTCCGAAGCGATGAACTGATTCTGGAGGCTTTTAAGCGGATGAGAGATAATCAGATCGGTGGTGTCCCGGTCGTGGCAGGGTCAAAGAAGAAGATTGTGGGAAACATAAGCATTAGAGATATTAGTCACCTGCTGCTGAAGCCCCAGCTTTTCGCCAATTTCAGGTATTCTAAGACACCAAGTGCCTCTAGTCTATCAGTTTGGTCGAGCTTTCCGATTCTTAAATGGATTTGTTAAGATGGCAAGTGTTGAACACCAATTAAGCCAAATTTCTTATTTCCAATGCGCTGTTTCTCTCTTAATATGAATAACCGGTGCATTGGAAATCATAATATTTCATGGTTATAGAATGTCCCGCAGGCACTCATTAAGTAAAGCCTCCTTAAAAAGTGTTCTCCATTAAATGCTGAGATGTCACATAACTTGTGCATCATCCGAGTCTATCTCAGTATCAGTTTCCACAAATATTCATGAAGTTTTTAGTTTGTTGGTAGGACAAATTAGTATTAATGCTGTGCAAACAAGAATACAACACTTCGTAAGCTCTATCTGCGTAAACTGATATATCTGGTCCATTACTTCTTACTTTTTCTTGCCTTTTGTCTAGTCGGTGGTGACCGGAGTCGTTATTAGCTTTCTTTGGGAAATTTTACCGCAGGCACCTAACAGTGATGGATTTCATGAGCACCATCATCTCGACAACTCAAGAACCCGGCAAAGTTATACCGCCGATCACGTGCAAGCCCGATTCAACACTCGGCAGCGTGATCCGCAGCCTCGCATCGAAGTCGGTACATAGGATATACATGGTGTCTGATGAGGAGGAAGTGGTGGGGTTGATCACGCTTCGAGATGTTATTTCTTGCTTCATCCACGAGCCTCCTAATTATTTCGACGATTACCTTGGGTTCTCGGTCAAGGAGATGCTTGGTCAATGAGGCTCTTGTTACTGGTGTCCCTAATGTGCTTTAAGTACTATGAGACAAGCAGAGATTGTTATGGAGGATTTTCTAGGTCCTTATAAATCTTGCCCTTGTGATTCACTAGTAATTGTCAAATTTCTTCCCTTGGACTATGTTCTCACCTCACAGCTTGGAAATTTAAGGTCTGATTTTGTTATAACCTAGAGATTTAGCCTAGCACGACAAATCCACGTGCATAGAAGCGACACCAGTTCTTCATCCTCACGACGAAGCCCGTGTTGCACGGTGTGTATGTGCGCGTGCGCCTAAGTGAATGAGCACGAACCGAGACTACTAGATTGTATCAGCAGTGTTTTTTGCACACTAAGCTTCATTTCTCTCTGGCAAACTTAGTAATTACAGGAAAACACTTCAAAAGTATGTAGTGCAAGAAGAGAAGCTTTATGTTCTTGTACTGAGGTTCTCACTGCTGGTCCAGCCTTCTTGAACCTGGATTGAGTACTGCAGATTCCAGAGAACATCTTCTATCGAAGGCCGCATGCTCGGCTCTTCCGTGAGGCAATTCACGGTGACTTCGACCACGGTCTTGAGCGATTGGTATGCGAAGGAGCCACGAATGGATGGATCAGTCACGCTGCGTAGCTGTGAGGGGTGTTCCGTTAGGCTCTTCTCTAGCTGCAATTCCAATTAGCGGGAGAAATCAGTTACGTGGAAAACATTCGGCTTTTGCAATGCTAGACGTGAATGAGAATGGGCGACTGTTCTAGGAAGTGAAGTACCAGTTGTTTCATGTCATCCAATTCACCGGTGGACTTGACCAGCTTCCCGGTGATGACTTGCAGGAGAATCTTCCCAAGCTGATACATATCTTCTCTTTCTGCATCTTTTGGACTGACAAAAAGAAAGAACTTCCATTTGAGAATTCCTTCATCTGTGCAATACAATAGCTGGAAAATGAAATTGAAAAGAAAGAAGAGCCTGCATGCTCATGAGCAGCACGCGCGTGCACGTTGATAGAGATCGGACAATGTAATACCTACTATCGCTTGACGCCATTTCGGAACCCATCTGGAAAAATCGAGTGGGTAACCAACATCAGCTAAAGGATGCAAGAGAGATTTTGGAGTATGATGGAGCTTATTATTCAAATCTCACCTTGAATGGCAGTGGAATGTTGTAATTGCTGATTTTCGCAGTGAGACTCTCATCAAGCAGAACATTGTCAATCTTCAGGTCATTCCCAAATATTCCAGGAGCCATCCCAGTGTGCAAGAACTGGACTCCCTTCGCCACGCCTATGGAGATTGTCATTCTCTGTGGCCATTTCAGCATCTCTTTCCTCCTCCAATCTGCACATACATGAGGAAACATAAAAGTGATAGGCGGATGACACACACAGGCATTTGCTAAAAGAACAGATCCTTTCTTTTCCGAAATCTTACCTGCGATAAGATTTGCCAGTGTTCCATTCGATATGTGTTCGAGTACGATAAACACTGTGCTGGCCACATTGGGGTGGTCCTGATAAGTGACGATGCAGTGTCCAAGAAGACTGACCAAATGGCGATACCTTAGCTTAGATAGATTGTCCAGTTGCTGCACTATATTTTGAGGCAAACTTCTCTGCTTCAGTTTCAGACACTCCACTAGGACTACTGTACCATCTCTGAGCCAACCCTTGTATATCTGCAGAACAAATTAAGGTATCACTCTTTAGCCGTTCGATGGTTACACTGTTGAGTTCCGTCGCGATCCAACTTAACATTTGAATTGTAAAAGAAAATGTCTTACCTGTCCTTGATTTGCCTCTCCCATCAAATTGCATGGATCAAAATTGTTTGTTGCGTCTTCAATTTCCTCCAGAGTGAAAACATGGTAAGGTGGGAGGCCCAGTGTCGCCAACCTCATCGTTTGAGGCATTCGCCCTGCCAAAGAGTTCAGCATTTTTGGATGTTATATCCAGTTCAATTGAATAAGACGAAGATTGTCTACCACGTCAATGTTAGGAGGAGGGATATTCCTCTGTCATTTCCAATAATCTGAGCAATAATAGTGAAGTACAGATGAGAGATCTTACTAGAATCAATGCTCGACTTTGGCGAGCCGCGAAACGACAGTTCGTCAGCATAAGACTTGGCGGGCTTGCTTTCAAATGATCTTCGTGCTTCTGCTCTCCTGATCAGCACTATGATCAGTAGTCCGAATGCCGCTGCAACTCCAATGGTGCCTCCAATTATTCCAAAAACGAGACTCAGTTTGATGCTCGACCCTTGTTTCTCAGCTTCAGCCGGAGGCTTAACTGCCAAAGCTTCTTTCTGGCAATAAGAGTAGGAGTGCTGGTAATTTGAGTTCCCGCTGGACAAGCAATTCCACAAGCTGATCACTGTCCGGTTCGCCGAACTTGACCCGATGCATGACAGCATGTTCCCAACCAAAAGATTGTGCGAAATGTCTACATAAGTGAGATTACCATTGCATGAAAGATTAGTTGGAAGTGCTCCACTGAATTGATTTTGCTCTAAACTGAGGTAACGAATCGAAGGCAGACTGAAAATGAAGGACGGGACGTGCCCAGAAAGCTTGTTGGCTGAGACATCCAATCGCTGAAGCTGACTCAAGCCATTCAACTCACTAGGAATTTCAGATCTGAATGAGTTGTTCCTCAACAGAACACTTACAAGTGTATCTCCGAGCAATGGGAACTCTGGTCCGAGAAAGTTGTCACTCAAATTCAGCTCTTCAAGAACGGGTAGGCCCTTAAGATCTGGGACACTCCCATTGAGCAAATTATCAGACAAAACAAGACTCCTGAGGCTCTTGAACGAAGTGATGGACTGAGGAATCTCCCCATAGATGGAGTTCGAGCTGAGGTTGAGCACCACAAGTGAGTGAAACCGGCTGACCTTGGCGGGAAGCGGTCCCCACATGCCCAGGGACACAAGTGAGAGCACCGTCAGGTTGGAGAGCTTGGTGAGCACAGTGAAGAAGGAGTCCATGGAGAAACTTGCAGAGAGAGTCTGCTGAGAAACGGCAAATCGGGAGGGATCGGGATTCGGGCCGTCGCGATAGGATGAGTTCTTGGTCCCAAAAATGGTCAGCTCTGTTATGTGATTGTCGGAGCAGGCAATGGTGAGAGAAGGTGATGGTGGGAGGTAACAGAAGCTGGTCCAGTTCGTCCATCCCTGGAGGGCTTCCGGGTACTCCAACTGCTTCTGGATTTGGAAGAGGACCCTGGTTTCACTTGGACTGAGTTGAGCCATTGCAAGCGGAACTACACTCATCATCAACACGATCACAGAGAACAAGATACAGAGCGAAACAGGGGAATCGGCCATTTCCCAAGCAAAAAATGAGGCTCCAAAGTGGGTGCTTTTTGGTGTCTCTCTTGAATCTGAGCGGAATCAAATCATGCAACACCCATTTGAAACCATACTGAAGACTCTCTGGCATTAAATGCCATACCTGAAGCACCGGCAACTTCATCCATACATGGCAACTTCAGGATGTGGAGCTCTGAGACTGAATGTGGGAAAGAAGTTGGAGGGAGACACCTTGGTGGGGTCCCAGAGAGTTATGGGGACAGTGCTGTAATGAAGTTAACATACACCGAGGAATTTCAAGAAATGATTAAAATATGAAGTCAGGAGTGAATCATTCAGTGCCTAAAAGCTGGAATCTTTATGCAAGGGAAAAGAAAATAATTTTTTTTTTATGCATTTGGTGAAAAGGTGTTTGCGTGTGTAATTCTGTGTGAGAGAATAATGGATCTGGAAAGCGTCGGCTGAGCCGAGGGAAAGTGGCAAATCGTGAAAATTACATGAATCACAACACTGGCGACAACCATCTTTTGGATCGATTTTCAACTGGCCTAGATTGATGTACAAAACTAGAGGTGGGCATTTTTAGGGTGGGTAGACTTCGGATTTAGGGCTTGAAACCTATCATGTTCGGACTGATTCCTGGTTTTTGGAATCCGGTACCTATTCTATAGACCTCGACTTTGTCGGTGCGGTCCGATTCCATGGTCTATTTGGGAACCGGCCAATTCCCTTTTTTGTTGTTTCATCTTTTTTATTACTTAAAAGGACAAATTTTAATGAAACATCCCTTCATTTACACAAGGCAAAAACGACAATAACAAGAATACAAGATGCGAGGTAAAATTAAAAGGAGAGGATTAGGGTGTCTCAATTCGGTTCTTCGATCCGGTTCAATTCCCCGGTCCGGTCCGGTACGGTTTTGCACCCAGAATCGAAAACTGAACCGATAGTAGCCGGTCCCAAATTTTTGGCGGACCAAAACCAACTGGGCGGGGTCAGTCCGAACCAATCCTAGGATCTAATCTGGCCCAGTACTCAACCCTACAAAGTCAATAACTTAAATGATGTGTTGATTTTTATTGATCCCTTCGAACGTAATTCCACCCGTTTTTTGTGCATACGCTCAGCCTATCGCATCGCCCGAATTATCAATTTCTTGTAAATTGATGCTAATGCCCATGAAATTATTATTATTATTTTCCTTTTTACATTTATTCATTTATTTTTGGCTTGTGGTCTTGTTAATTTTGGATCCAGAGCTGGGGAAAGTCCAAGGCACAAGGAGACAAAAACCGTGGGGGCGGGGTTAGCCATTCTCGATCACACGCTACGCGGGGGGTGCTGTCATCGGGTTCCTCCCTCAAATCGCGCGATCGCGGACCGTCGATTCCAGTGCGACTCGTCGGTCAACGCTGGCTGCGGATTCAAAAAACAGCTGGTGCGAGGATCTCAGTGTCACGTGCCGAGCGCACGTGATCTCCGCCCTCGGGGAAAAGAGCTGGCGCAATACCTACGTTGAAAAAGTTCCCGAATATCCCTTAAAATTAGGCTTGTCGGCGGAAGGCGAGGGCCGATGCTCATGTATCAATGATGAGCAAGTGCCCTTCTTGAGATTGATTAGACTAGAACGATCCCTACTGATTTCCCCGAATCCGATTGCTTTCGATAATCAAAAGTTTAATGATATCGCACCAGCGAGTCTCCTAAATTTTTAAAATGCATCGAGTGAGAGTCGACATCGGAGGAAGTGCGGCTTCCAGCCTTCCTAGTGGGATTAGCTCTACCTAATCCCGTATTTCCAGAGAACGATTAAAGTCATTGCAGATGATTCGTGCTTTTCCGGTCAATTTAGGGTATGATTAATTCGCGTGATTTGGCAGCCAGCTCTTGTAGGACTGGACGACCCACAATGTCTCTTGGGGAAGGAAACAAAAACTAGGGTTTGTTTAAGTTTAGGAAGAAAGGAGTTGGTGAGAAAAGGATAAATTTTGCCATTAACATGATATTATTACATGTTCGTGGTACACATGTTGGAGATATATATGTTTGTGGCAGACGTTGCACGTGGTGTGTCTCGGAAGCAATGCCTCGAGCAATTAAAATAAAAAATAAAAACATAGAGAAAAGGTACATTTAATTATTTGATTGTTTCGGTATATAAAAAAATTGATTGCTGAAGCCCTAAGCAATCGACCTCAATATGCGGTGATCGTGTTCTGCTTCTTTCAACGCAATTGCCCGTTCTTGAATTTTTTTTGTTTTTATTTTTTTAACCCCTCTTTTCGATGCGTTTGGGATTACCGCCGAAGCTGGAATTGAATTAAAATTTCCTAGTTAGTATTTAAGAACTATATACATCGAAATATAAAAGCTAATTCCCTCGTGTTTTTTATACGCTACTTTCAGTCATATACCACACCGACTATGAAACACACACTCTCTCTTATCAAGTCAAATGTATACATGCAGTTTTCATTGCACACCACATCATGTCGGCAATGCCAATATGCCATCATGCGAGTCCTACATGATCCAATGAATACCCAGGTTCAAGCAAGAACTTCCTAAATTTTAGCTAACCCAACGTCGAAAGGGGCTAATTCTGGCAAAGAGCATCAACTTTATCTTGAGCGACAATTCTAGCAAAATTTTTTTTTAATCTGAATAAAAAGCACCAACTTTTACTCGAGTGCCAGATTAGGCCTCTGTGGTGCGAAATTTTCAAATTGATTGTGCCAGATTTGGGATTTAAGTGAAAGTTGGTGATTTTTTACGAGACAAAACAAAAGTAAGTGTTAGAATTGTCACGCAAAATAAAGTTGGTGCGTTTTTTTTTGGGAATTGGGCCTTACCGAAAAGACGGAGGAACCAAGGCCCACGGAAGTACCCATCTCTGAACATTCATGGGCCTCGAACGTTGCGTCCATTCGAAAAGCCCAAGCCCAGCGGACAATCGCAAAAATGAGGAGGGGGGCGTGGGGTCCAGCTGTTCCCTTCCCACCCATCATCCTCGTCTTGTCTTGGGTCTGGTCACGAGGCACCGCCTGCGTCCACGTGGACACCGCACCGTACAGTTAATTAAGCAGTTAATTACTCCGAACGGGACAGCGAAGCGCATGATGATGGCGCTGAAACGGCGCCGTCGGGGCGATTAATGAGTTGACATTAATCTAATAAATAATGGGCTTCATTTTTGTTATTATTCGAAGCTTGCAGCGTCGCTTTCGTCTCCGCCAAAACTTGCCGTTGTAGGTGCTGCTGCTGCTGGTTCCGCGGCAGGAGTGACGACCGACGAGCGAGAGCACCGGCCGGCCGGCGGATAGTTCCGGCCGCGAAGAGCAGCGGCCGCCGACGTTCCTCGTCGTCTTGGTGACGGTGCATTTGCGATTCCGGGGGCGCTCTCTTTACGGTGCGCTCGAACTCTATCCGTCGGTCTAACGTGCTTCTGTCGTTTTGAGTAGATCTCCCCTGTTTCGGCGGGTGGTTTTGCGACTCGTGAAGTCGATGGCGATGGAGATGTGATTGCGGTTTCATGGATGGAGTGGCTTTGGTTCTAGAATGCGGTTGTAGTTTATGCTGTGCAGTGTTGATGTGTTGTTCGAGTCGGTGGAGAGAGCTCCTGAGCTGGGTCGGTAGTAGTACAATACCTGTAGAGAGAGAAATGTTGTGTGCTCAAGCGTGTGGGGTGATAAAAAAGAAGATAAACTTTTGAGTTTATGTACGTGAATTTGATTGGATTTTGGGTTTCTTACAGTTCACGAGTGTATTGTCTTTGGATTTACGTTGAATGTCAACGAGTTGCTCATGTGTTTGAAATGGTTTGAATATGAGAGTTTTCGTCATGGATTTCGGTTGTGCCAATCGGGGAGCATTCTGGGTCTGCAATAGTGAAGTTTTATTACTTTTGTTCTTCTGCAGGTTGTTCTATATATATATATATCCGGGGGGCTTCGGTTCCTTTCTTTCCTAATTAAATGGGAAGAACACCAGGAAAATGGTTGAAGACCTTACTCCTTGGCAAGAAATCGTCAAAGTCTCATTTGCCAAAAGGAGGAGATGTTTCGGTATGATGTCTTTTAATAAACAAGCTCTCTTTTGTTATCTCGGTGATGTGAACGTGATGGATTGGAAGAGCCACACAGCTGCTCCTAGCTAAAGTATCTCATTTCTCGAATGAGTTCAATTGTAGAAGCTTCGGGGGGGCTTCCGATCCTGTATTGCTCCTTATAGTCATAGAATACCCCTAACATTGGTGTCCAACTGAGGTTTTTGATGGGGTCAGTGTAAAGATGGTTTTTCATCTAACTTTTAGGTTACGGAGAACTCGTGTCTTTCTGTAATCAGCTACTGTACAGGTGCATAGGGGGAGATATCACGAACTGCTGACTGGGGCGGCCTATAGTATCGACAAACTTATCAACAAAGTAGATTCCAAGCTCAATATTCTCTCCTCAAGTGATTCTAGTTCTTGCCCTGGACATCTATTATTTGTTTATGTCCAAATGGATGGATTGGCTCACTCAGTTTATACCTTTTAAGTTGCTTTGGGACTAGTGCCTCAAATTGTTAATTAAGTTGAAAAAATTCGTAATGGTAATCGAAATTCTTGTCGTGCTCTGCATCTTCCACTCTTTGTTTATTATCAGTATTGTGCTTCTTTGATCTGCTAATCTTTGCGACTCTGTCAACTCTGTTTGTTTGATGTTTAATATTCTTTGTTATCTAATGGCGTCTCTTCTTTTCTGTGAAAAGAAATCTGGACAAAAAGGAGAGGACTTAATTCCGTCTAAGACACCCTCTACTGATATTATTGTGGAGCCTCCTTCAAATTCATTGCCAATTTCCGCTACAAATACTAGGAGTGCAGTGGACTTTGGAAAAGGGCCATATGCTATAGCACCTAATGATGCAAATTTTATTTCATCCAGAAAACGTGGTAACACACATACAAATGGTTTGGCCTTATCAGAAGATACTGAAAATGAGAGGCTTCAGCAAGCGGCTACTAAGGCACAGGCTGTGTTTAGAGGTTCTCTGGTAATCTTCTGTAACTACTATGTTGGCTCCCCTTTACTGTGTAATTTATTTAGAGAATCTTCCTGTGCTATAAGTTTCCTCCTGGCAAGAATTTCCGCGGTGCTTCTGTCCTTGGGGTAATAATCCTTCTCAGTGCTTCATACATATTTTAAAGCTATCATTGTTTATGTCTAATTGCAGGAGTTGATTGGATAAGTTTGTAATAGGTGAAACTAATATTGTCTATGACTGAATTGTCCATTGGAAATGTCGAAATGATAAACTTCTATGGAACTACTGATTTTTGTTTTGAACTTGCTTTTAACTTTTCTACTTATGTAATCAGGCAACTTGATTTAAGAAAAAAATCAGTAATTTGGATAGTTGTTCTTACCTTTGATCACAGCCTACTGTTGATATTTGCAATATGAGATGTTGTCATGAGTTGTTCCTCTGATATAGGAAGGCCCATGTCAAGTGCATGCCAGTTACACCCTGATGCCAGGAAAATTTAAGTGACGAGTCTTTCTAGAATCTTTGAATTCTTAGGTTTTTTGGTCCATTTGACTGACCCGTTTGTTATTACGTCCAGATGGAAGAGTGTATTCATGTCATGAGTTTTAAGTGATTTGATTAATTTATGAGAATTTGAATCACTACCCTCGTTTATCAATAAGTGATTTGATCGATTAATGAGCATTTAAATCACAAGCCATAATCATCAATAACTAAGTATACATTCATCCAAATATTGCTGAATGAATTTCTGATGCATTACTGATATATGTGTCGTGTCATATGGTTCTGCTCCATTTCATGCTTTCTTGAATTTCATTCTTTTTCATTTGGATATACTGACCTTGTGTTCAAATGTGTACTATGCCCATGCCAGGCTCGTCGTTCATTTAGAACACTCAAAGGTATTGTCAGGATGCAAGCATTTATCCGTGGCCGCTTGGTCAGAAAACAAGCTATTGCCACATTTTGCTGTGTGCGAGGCATTGTAAAGATTCAGAAATTAGCACGTGCTAAAAAGGTGAGAAAATTTTCTACTTTGTGGCCAAAATCCGTACTCTTTCCTCATAACTTCTATAGTCAGTCTGTGTTCCTATAGGGACCGGTGAGACACTGGACTCCAAGTACTCATATCATCTTCGTTTTAACCGATTTCAGCATATGTTTCCCCTTTTCTGCACTTGTGCTTACTTTTTTAACTTCTTTTTTGTCTGTTAAATAGGGTTGGGAATTGCGCAATCCTTCAGCAACTGGCCAGGATAAGCTGCTTGTTGATGTGTTCATTCAGAAGGTGAGATCTGTATATGTATTCTATTTATGTGTATTGGTACAAGTATGGGATACTTTTCATAATTTGGGTAAGAAGAGTTACCCCTTAAGATGAGCGATCGTCCTTTAAATTGCAAGTATTCAGACTTTATCTGAAAGATTGCATTGCTTCTGCATTCCTTAAAAAATCATGCACTGTTATAGAGGGTTTCTTTGCACCAGGAGATAGTGTAATTCCTTGAGGTTTTTTTTTTATAAATATGCTTAACAGATTTTGTGCACTGTGTCTGGATTCAGTGTGATTTATGAACTTCCTGCTTCAATTGATGATGAATAACTTTACTAGTTACAGGGAGAATATATCTTCTCATAAGAAATTTTAAGCGAAGAAAGTTTATGACCTCCTTACAAAATAGAGAAGATGGTTCCAGTCATCAAATTCTTGGAATTTAGCCTATAAGTAGGTTTCTTTACATGATGCCTTGATGTGATGTGCGTGTCCATCTACCTAGTCAATGCACTAAACAAATTTCCTTGTATAAGTGGTAATAAATATCCTATCATGAATGATACTTTAAGCTGGAATAGATACACGAAATACTCGTTGCTTGGTAATCATTGTTTATACTCTCAGCTTATTGCTTCATCTCGCCTGGCAAATCCTCTTCATCTTCAATATGGCCGCGGAGATCCAAATTCTGCTTATATGTGGCTTGAACGCTGGACGAGGTCTCATTTTTGGGAAGCCTCCTCACTACCAAAGGAAAATTCTCACTCATATCCGCAATCAAAGCATCAAAATCTGGAAAACAAACAGTCTAGCCACAAGCAAAGTGTTCGCAGACTGCCTAGTACAAACGTCAAAACTGACTCCAATGGCATATCTTCGGAGTCTGATAAGCCCAAACGCTACCCAAGGAATTTTTCTGGTCACATTGTAGATTCAGTTCAATATAGATCAGAGAATGAGATTGAGAAAGTAAAACTCAATTTGAGAAGGACTAATGATCTTCCAAAAGAGGTTTCTGATGGGGTGAAGGCTGATAAGAAGAAACTGGACGACAGACTTGGAAATGAACCAACTTCTGTAACCTCTCTTGTTCTGCAGCAAGATGTCAGTCATTCATCTGAGGTGGAGCAAGAGTCCGAAATTGAAGTACTGTCACAATTTGAATCGAAAGGAAATCTGAAATTAGCAACCTCTGAAGAGCAAGTTGATGAATTACAAGAACATCTGGTTGTCGTTAATGCTCATCCTGCAGAAAGAGTTGGTCTAGTTGAACAGAAGTCGGACTTGAAGGATGCTAGCATGAATGGCAAGCATGAAAAAAGCACCCATAGAAGAGCTTCTTTACCTGCGAAGATTGACCAACAAGAGAATGGGAAGCATCCCACCACAAGAGTGCCCAGCTATATGGCACCGACTGAATCTGCGAAAGCCAAGCTGAGAGGACAAAACTCCCCTAGGTTTGCCCAAGGTGGGATTGGTATGAATGGCACAAGACGGCATTCGTTGCCATCGTCCACCAAAGGGAAAGTAGATTCATTTTCACCAAGAGCTCTGAGACTTGTCGAAGCATCTGGCAAAGGAACAATTAGAAGTGATAAATCTCTTACATCTTCCAGAGATTTTGGTGGTAAGAACTTAAATTATGTAATTTTTGTATTACTGTAACGATAACAGGTGTGAACACGTGTTTTACATTGTAATGTTCTAGCTTTCTTTTCTTATGTTAAAGAAGAGAAACCAGTCTTTAAAAACCAAAGGGTTTCCTGAGACAATCATCATCCTTGGACTAAATAACATGAAGTGTTTGTGTCAAACATCTTGTGGAACAAGACATCGGTGAAGAAGCGAAATTTTAGATCTACTTCCAGTTTCATGCAATGGGCCAATTTTGACTAGTCTCTTGATTAAAGTTATAGTACTCTGTCAAATTTATAGTAATATGGATATTATTAAACTTGGCATATTCTACTGAAGATATGGATGAAAAGAGAACAGTTTTTCCGCAAGAATTACTTCAATATTTTTGTAGAGCATATGATCTTGCGAAAAGATAAAGGTCTCTTGGAAGAAGTTTAGGAAAGTTCCACTGAAAAGGGTTCATTTTGCTGGACTGTAATCATTAAATTCTTGAAACCTAGTAAAATATCTAATATATTCTGTTTGTGATGCCGAGCGTCCATATTAAAGAATGATGAAGTTGTAATATATTAAATGACCTTTCTTTTAATATTGCGTTTTGCACCTAATGCTGAAATTTATGTCAGACGTATATCTTTTAGCTTTATATCAATTGAATGTAGTTGTTATTTGACTTGTAAGCCATTGTAGTATATCTTTTGATAGATGACAATGAGATTACATTTCGATAACCTACTGCCTTCCAGCTGGCCAATTTTCAGTCTTGCTTGGATTTGCATTGTTTTGCTCAGACAGACGTTATCTGACATCTATTTTCGAATTACTCTGGTGTTTAATATGCTTGATTGATCCTGAAGAGGAAAGATCCGTTGATCCATAAGTTTACTGCATGGTTTCATGCCTGCTACCTTTTTTCTTCTTTATGGTTAACAGTACTAAGGATTTGTTTCATGTCATTACTTTCGAGCTAGGACTTTGAATTGTCTTATATCCTGTGATTAACGATTTTTATGTTATATTATCCAGAGAAGTCAATTAAAGTAGAGTGGAGGAGGTGATCTTCTATGGCATGACGATCTCTCTGGACTTTACATTGAGAAAGAAGTGAAATAAGGGAAACTGCTCTTAGTTTTCTGTTCAGGGCCTTTTCCCACAGACGAGTTCTCAACTTTGGCAATGTCCACGCACCCAGTTAGTCATCATTCAAGATGCTAGAACATGTATGGGATATTATCATTTTCTGTATAGGGATGTTTTACTCTCTGACCAGTTGGGTGGTTAAAGTGCTTAATTATCATATGGGCCTAAATATGTGCTGCTTTTTCTTAGGTAATTGTTCTGTCTATATTCCCCGTAAGCACTCTGATTTAATTTATGAACATTTTACAAGACATGATAAGATTTCAGTCTACAAGTATCAGTTGTAAATGGGGTCACTTTGCCTTCTCAATTTTCCCACGATGGAGTTGATACTTGATAGTATCGTGTTTCTCCCCCCTGAAATCTTACGATGGTCTTGCCTGTGTAATGAGGTGAAATTGCGGTACATATTATGTTGTTTCTCTTTCTTATGTGCCCTAGGCCAGAGACATTAAGCTCGTGCTGTTTTTACAAGTTGGAGCTCTGGGGAGATCTGATACGATCTAGCATAGTTGGTATAGTAAGGTTCCATTTCTGCTGAATTGACAGGTCAAAGTCACAGAAGTATCCTTTTTAGTGACCTAAGTCACGGCTACACTGGATCAATTGAAACTTGAAAGCCCCTATGCATTACTTTTATTTCTTTATAGTGATACATCCATGGACTTTTTGAGCACTTAACAAGCTAGTCCTTGCCCAAAACTGGATGGGCACCTAATCCCAGACAGTATGCGAAGAGAGAAGTCCCTGGTGTCCAAGTTGGATGGAACACTGCCGTACTAACAGTATACCCGTTCCCCAGGTAGATGCACCCGTAACTTGCCGACACGCCCCCATAAATTGTTGCTCCCGTGTCGTTTGACCATAAGATCTTCCCGGTGATTGCCTCCATAGCGTATAGGGGGCCATTGGGAGCAGGTGACCCAGCAAAAACGAGACCATTGACTACTAAGACAGGCCCAGATGCGATCTCGTTGCTTGGGTTCGCTGTGGACCAAAGTATTGCGCCTGTGTTTGCGTCAAGCGCAACCCACGCGCCTGCCGTTGTAGTTTGGGTTGAAGGGGCGAGGGTGAATCTAGCTCGATTGCTGTTGGCGATGTTGGTGTAGATTCTTTGTCCGTCCGTAGCTGCACCCCATATGCCTCCTCCCTCTAGGCCGCCGGGCCCGGCCAACTGCACATTTTGAGAAGCGATTTCATCATGTTAGGCGACTTCTTTGTTGAGCCAGTTGTATGTATCGTCTGTCCATTCAACTCTAGTGTCTTCTCTGCTTAGGTTCATCATACTTCTTGTGTTATCGTCTACAGCTTCTTGATTATCCTTATTGAGGTGAATATGCTGGGGCTGAGCCCTGTAGGATGTCAATAAGGTGCTGAAGTGCATCTTGCTGAGCAGATTGAAAATTAAGCATATTGGAGAGGTCCAGATAGTTTAGAATTTTGAGGACTCTTTATCGCTATTTTCCAAGCTCGCATAGATTGCATTAGAATGAGACTATAATAGTGAGCTGCTTCCAGGATTATACACGAGAACTAAGGTGGTGACTATTTATATGAGTGATAACGGAAAGAAGATCCATCACCTATGTCAGCAAAATAAGGAATGACAACGCGTACTTACTTTGAACCATACTATGGCCCCGGTGTCTCGGTCTAGAGCCCAAGCAAAGCCCACTCTTTTGCACGGCAGCTATGATGTCTTGCCTGGTGCCGTTCACTGATATACTGAGTAACATGGGAGCCTCGCCGAAGTCCGCATCCAAGTTCGGTCCAGGTGGACAGTCGGGATTATTTGGCACCAAGCAAGCAAAGTAAAACACGTCATATCCCCCGAGTTGCCGTGCCCATCTGATCTTCCCCGATTCGATGTCGAATGCGATGATGGAATCAAAGTTCACGTCCGGCCCTATGCACTGGTCGGGTTGACTTGGCTTTGTGGTTTGGTTGTTTTGCTTCTGTTGGCATTGTGCGACCTCTCGTGGAACTGTGTAGAGCTGCCCAGTGCCTACGTACACGAGCCTCCTTTGCGGATCGATCGCTGGACTGCTTCCCCATATGGCAGCTCCGGAGTAGCCGCCGCGTTTACCGCCGTTGTCCGGGATTGTGTAGGTCTGCCATATGATTGCTCCTGACATAATACTGAGCTTCGCCAAGCTGCCTCGGAAAGTGCAACATTGCTCTGCGGGTAAGGTCACTTCGAGTGATGATACTCCGGCATAGAATGCGCTGTAAAAATAAACAGAGATCATTACCATCCGGGTCATAATGAGAGTCACCTTTTCTTATATTGTGGAGATCCTTTGGAATTTTTCTTGGTACAGGTTACAATTTTTTCTTTTAGTGTTTGCATCCACCTCATATAAGCCGTTCCGGGCACTGTTACCGCTAGAGGTCGTGGATCGAGCTGAGTCGACCAAATTAGCCTCCCGTTCGATCGGCTCACAGCGATAACAACTGCAGGTCCATAAATTGAGACGATCAGGAGGCTCCCGGCTATTGTTGGGGTTGACCTCGAGACCGTTACGTTCACTATTGTGCCCGTGCCCCTAAGCCCTGTTAACTTGCTTAGGTTTTGCTGCCATATCAAACCGCCGGTGAGCGCGTTCACGGCGTACAAGTAGCCATTCCACGAGGGAAAATACACGACGCCGTTGGCTATTGATGGGGTGGCGGAAATATCCTTTCAGGCGAAGAACTTCCATCTCAACCGTAAATTCCGGATGGTCGACGGACCGATCAACTTCTCTTCTCGAGCATTTCTCATGTTGCTCAAATCGCCTCCATGATTTAGCCACTACAACAATTACTTAAACTCATAAACAGAAGCAGTGAAAAAAAGCACACACACACAGATACACGATGACGGGTTGGATCTTAACTACCAAGGCAACGGCACTGTCTACTATACAAACGATGGCGATCGCAAAGATGCAGAAGTTACAGCAAGTTTTCTGAATATGTAGGTGAGCCATCGAGATTGTAAAGCCTAATTTCCTTTTCCTATGGGCGGATTCGACAAATCCCACATATGATTATATAGACAAGCAATTGTGTGTTCCTCGGTCTCACTCTCTCGCATGTAAAGAGCTCTCTGTCTCGTTAAGTTTGAATCGTTTCTTTGTCGACATGCGGAGAGCATTTATGTATCTTCAACATCAAAACTCAATCTTTCCTCAGCTAATAAACGTTTTCCTAGAGGAAATTTGGTCAGGAAAACCCTAACCATGCAAAGCTCGCTTGTGCATACAGGACGTAGAGGTCACACCTGGTTCTTGTTGTCACATCATTCGACGTGTACCTCTCTATTTATCTCCGTGAAAGTAAGGCATGAATGAGGCAGCTTATTCAATATCTAAACCTGCTCAAGTGGGGGACATCTTGCCATTCGTAACGGTTTGACTGAAAACTGGCGCAATTTGGAAATCAAACAAAGATATTTTATTGTATATCCACTGTCCTAAGAAAATTGGTCTCACGAAGTACTTTGTATGTGAAAAAGTCCGAGTTAAGAGTTGAAAAAAGTCGAAAGAAAAATGTAAAAGTAGCTCTAAACAGACCCCTCCCACTTTTAAGTATGTGCTTCACAGATTCAGGCATTTATTTTGGCTAACACAAGTTCGTTTGCTTTTCACAAAGTGAGGGATCTTGAGCATGAACCAACTAGTGTGTCTGATGACAAATGAAAAGAGTATGAATAAACTCATGTTCACTTACTGCAATTCTTATCTCTGGCTACTGGAGAGGTTATGTGCTCTATATATATGAACTATGAAGAATCATGTGTTGGAGCTACGGCTTACCTCCGCAACAGCAATGTTTAGCAAACAGACAGCGGCGACGACGAAGATGCCGAGACTAATTCTCTGGATATGGTAGCGCTGAGCCATGCTTATATGCGAAGATAGAAGCTTGCTTCTCTCTTTCTTTATGTTGGGTATGTTATGAGTAAATCCTAGAACAGATTGTCCTATATATATGCACGCTAATGCCCTCTTGGTTTGCCGCATAGATGGACAAAAAATCTCTTGGTTTGACTTTGGAGTTGGGATAATTAATTCATTTTCGGTCAACAAATACGGTGAGAAGCTAAGTTGCACATTGATTGGTGGCGTGACCACGTACAAGTGACACCCAACGTTTAATGGATTGAAATGATAAATTTCAGCTAGATCAATTTGTTGGGATCATCAGGTTCACCAATGGCAAACATATTATTGTTGGATGATTTTACAAATCTAAATGTTTATCGCTGTGTAAGAGTATATATTCTTTAGAGAAAAACATTAAGAGAAAGGGAAAATTGCAAAAACCTTATTGAGATAGAACTCACATGTAAAAGAACCATCATCACTTTTAAAAATAGCCTCGGACGGAGATTGCAGGGGCTAGGCTGGGGGTGGCAACGATACATGTTAAATATGTCTTGAATTTTATGTACTTGGTCCGGTTCATGACCCGATCCGACATATTTTTGTGCGACTCGAAAGTGAAAAGGAAATTGAGATTTGGTTCGCGACGCGAAGGGTTGGGCTGATAGGCCCGACCCGCAGCAAGCGAACAAATCTCCATAGCGGACCACCCAAGCTGGAGGAAGCGAACCAATGCGCAGGGGGTTTGGGGGCTACGCCCCCGAGATAAATTTTCGGGAGCTCTATTTGTACTGTGGCTAGGGTTTTCTCATTGGTTGTTGAGAGAGTTTTGCTTTCAGAGAGTTTTGGTGAGCCGTGAGGTTTTGTCGTTGTTTCGACTTCTGAAATTTGTACTCTCTTTGATTATAGTGGAACTTTGTCTTGCCTCGCCCGTGGACGTAGATCACTTTGTGATCGAACCACGTAAATTTCTGGTATTTTGTCTTTTCGTTTTCGCATCCGTTTCCAACAATACCCATTCCCATGATAGATGCACCCATAACTTATTGATATCCCACCATACACCGTGGCCCCTGAATTGTAGTATGACCACAGGATCTTGCCCGTCTTGGCGTCCATTGCATACACGGGCCCCTCCGGAGCCACCGAACCGGCGAACACGAACCTGTTTGCCACAGAAACCGGCGCAGGTGTGGTTTTGTTGCTCGGGTTAGCCGTGGACCATAGTATTTCTCCAGAACGCACATCCAGGGCAACCCATGCACCTGCCGTCGTCATTCGGGTCGAGGGAGCAAGGGTGAAGTTCTCTCGGTTGCCGTTGGCAATGTTAGTGTAGACCCTTTTGCCGTCTGTGGCCGCGCCCCATTTGCCTCCCCCTTCACCGCTACCAGGTCCTGCCAGCTGTCATCTCGAGAAGAATTATATTTGAAAAGAAAATTAGTGAACTTCTTTGTTAAATTGTTTCACTTAGTTCATTGGTAGCGCTAAAAAATTTCTTCTCGCAATTGCTAAATAGAAAAGAATGAAAAACACAAGACTTACTCTAAACCATACTATATCCGCAGAGTCACGATCCAGAGCCCAAGCGAACCCGCTCTTTTGTACGGAAACCGCAATGTCATGCTCAGTTCCGTTCGTGGAGATCGTGATCAGCATCGGAGCCTCTCAGAAATCGGCATCCAAGTTAAACCCTGTCGAGCAGTCGGGACTGTTGGGTACCAGACAAGCTGTGTACCACACGTCGTACCCTCCTAACCGCCGTGCCCACCTGATCCTTCCCGACTCCATCTCGAATGCTATAATCGAATTGAAGTTCACATCAGGCCCGATGCATGGGTCGGGCTCGGTTGGCGGGGTCGTCTGATTGTTTTGCCTCTCTTGCCATTCTTCCACCTCGGGCGGGGCTGTGTAGAGGTTGCCCGTAGCTACGTAAGCGAGTCTCCTCTCGGGGTCTATCGCGGGCCTACTACCCCATATGGCGGCTCCAGCGTAGCCTCCCCGTTCACCACCGTTGTCAGGGAGCGTGTAGGTTTGCCATAGGATCGCTCCAGATAGAATATTTAGCTTAACCAAACTGCCTCTAAAGGTGCAACATTGCTCAGCAGGTAAGATCTCTTCGAGCGACGATACTCCAACGTAAAATGCCCTCTCTGTGTGTGTGTGAAAGAGAGAGAGAGAGAGAGAGAGAGAGAGAGAGAGAGAGAGAGAGAGAGAGAGAGAGAGAATTAAATGGAAGAGATATGAGACCATTGACCAATAAATTACATGCAAGTCAAATCTGCACAGGAATAGATTGGATTTTACAGTTTTGTAATAATTATTGACATGGATGTGTCCTTTCTGCCTACATTCTCTGATTAAATAGTCATGAATCATGATTTCTTGCGAAGTGCCAAAACGGAACACGAGCCGGTATTCAATTTAGAGTCAAGATTCATCTACTCAATTAAGCAAATAATAAATAAATGAATAAATAGTATGATCCAGATTGGACTCCTCACTAACGATTCACAAAACATCTATTACTAATGAATAATCCTTCTCCATTGGCGATGAACAAGCACGTGAAAAGATTCAACTTTCCCAACTTTTTCTACATCCGAATGGTGTAATTAATGATGCTTGTGTAAAATTTCTCTCAACATTAAAAGTGAACCTAATCTATGTTCTTAGTTATAAAGTTCTAACCTAAAAAATTAAGTTAATAGGTGGGGGAGATTACACATAAAAATTAAGCATATAAATTCTGTAGTCAAGTGATATGAGATTTTGCAACACCTATCTCATGTGTAAGCCAGATTAGGAATGCACGTGGAATTTGATTAACGGAGAGGACGCAAACGCGAAATGAAGTGGAGCATAATTAACTCTGATATCATGTTAGAAAATTCAACCAAAAGCTTAAGCTATTAAATGAAGGGAAATCACATGTATATAAAGAGCATATAAATTTCATTATCAAGCTATGCAAGATATTTCAACATTTCTTATTAAATGACTAACTCCAAAAAAAGTCCATTCAAATTAAAATAAATTTACTAAATGATATCTCTTTAAGAAGCATTGGACTAACCCTGAGTAAGCCGTGCCGGAAGTTGTGATCACAGCCTGAGGATTCGAATCAAGTCAGTTCAACCAAACTGGCCGCCCATTTGATTGGTTCATGGCAATCACTACCACTGGTCCACATACTGGGACAATCAGGAGCTTCCCGGTGATTGTCGGGGCCGACCTTGACACAGTCATGTTTGCTATAGTTCCCGTGCCTTTGAGTCCCGTTAGCTCACTTAGGTTCTGCTTCCAAATCAGACTGCCATCAAATGCATTCGGGCCATACAAGTAACCGTTCCATGAGGGGAAATATACCACCTTGTCAGCCACCACTGGCGTGGCCGATATGTCTTTGCCAGCAAAGAACTTCCATCTTAACCGTAGGTTTTGCACGGTGGATGGGCTGATCAGCTTCTCCTCCAAAGCGCTTCTCGTGTTGCTTAGGTCACTTCCATGATTTAACCACTACATGGCACCATCTAATCTAAGCTCATGGAACTAATGATAGAGCAACGTATACGCAACCTTTTGTATATATATGACGAGCTTGTCATGGCGTCTGATTTTGATCCAACATATTTCATATCTTAGCAAAATTTTATATCTCATCCTACATGGAGTAGGTTATATATATGTGATCATGTCTAATGTGTCTGATGACAAATGAAAAGAGTATGACTAAACTCATGTTCACTCACTAGAATTCTTATCTCCGGCTCCTGGAGAGTTTATGTGCTCTCTATATATATAAACAATGAAGGATCGTGTGCTGGAGCTACAGCTTGCCTCTGCAACAGCAATGTTTAGCAAACAGACAGGGACGGCGACGAAGATGCCGTGACTAATGCTCAGGATATGTAGGCGATGAGCCATGCTTATATGTGAAGATTGAAGCACAGCTTTTCTTTTTCTTTATGTTGGGTATGTTATGAGTAAATCCTAGAACAGATTGTGCTATGTATATGCACGCTAATGCCCTCTTGGTTTGCCGCATAGATGAAAAAATTCTCTTGGTTTGACTTTGGAATTGGGATAATTAGTTCGTTTTCGGTCAACAAATACGGTGAGAAGCCAAGTTGCATATTGATTGGTGGCGTGACCATGTACAAGTGACAACCAAATTTTAATGGATTGAAATAATAATTTCAGCTAGGCCAATTTGGTGGGATCATCATGTTCACCAATGGAAAACATTCTAGTTGGATGATGTTATGAATTTGAATGTGTATCGCCGCATAAAAGTATATATTCTACAGAGAAAAACATTAAGAGAAAGGGAAAATTACAAAAATTATCTTGAGACAGCACTCACATGTAAAAAAACGCATCATCACTTTTAAAAATAGCCTCGGTTGGGGACTGCAGGGGCTAGGCTAGGGGTGGTAGTCTACGATGATAGGGTGGGAGAGAGAAGCGTATGTTAGGATTTGGGGTTTGTTTTTTAAGGGCAGTTTGGGAATATAAATAAAAAAATCTATACATAAGTGAGGATATCAGGATGTAAATGAAAATTTCACGTTTTAAAAGTGGAGATGGTATCTAATATATGAAATTGAAATTTGATATTTACTTTTTTCTCTTTGTCATTTGAAAGCCGGAGATATCCCTCCGTAGACGATACCGATCTTTGCTTTTCCATCATTCATAAGTATATTTGAAGACACGAAACCATCCAATTCAATGATTCATTAACTAACTTGCTTCCCTAAATTGGCATTAAATAGAATTGACCACTGAAGAATTGAATAATAGACATAAATAAAACATATTTATTTTTTATTCGGCTTTAGCCCATTTCATAGAAACAAACTTATATTTCTTTATCAAGAAAAATGGTCGAGGAGGTAAAAGCCAGGACGTTAATAGATTTTAGCCACTGAATATATGTTTTTTATGTGACATCCACCTTTAGCCTTGACGGTGGCCCATAAAAAGTAATAAAAAATTTTAATTTATTTAAAGCAAATCCCCCAAAATGACTGAAAGAGGGAAGATAATAAAATATTTGAACTCATCACACTCTCCAGCAAGATCTTGAAGCGGGACCCTAGAAAATATTAGCATCATGAACTAGAAAAAGAAAGGTAAGAAAGAAAATCCATGTCGTGTAAATTCTGTGATGCTTAGCTTCGTTCATTTTTTCCAGCATAAAATAACGCAATAAAAGTTTTATTCTCCAAATTTATCATAATATGCTAGTGATCCAATCTCACTTGATATTCTCCTATCGAAATAAGAAAAATGCATCTTAGTTTGAATTTAAACCGCCGTCTCAATTTTAAGAGTTTGATCATAGTCATTCGTGCATAACCGTTTCAAGCTAAGTTAGGCTAGCATAATTTGAATTTGGCCCGTATACTCTATTCTAAATCTTCCCCAGAGAAAGAGAGTAATAGCAAAGGCGACCCCAATTGCTGAGGATAGGTTTGGGATACTACGTGTTCACAAGATAGAGTTAGCAATGGACTAAATGTCCAATTATTCAACCCACAAAATAAATTGCACTTAAGGAGAGCCTCTTATCAAGATGTTATTTCGCAAAATCTTGTTTTCAGTTGTCTAGAAAAGTAAAACATCAGATCATGCCGTTAGATTTTTAGTAAAATAACGTCAAAAAGTATTGCACAAGAGATAGTATAAGAGATTGGGTAGTTATGATCCTCAAGTTAAAGACGAGTAAAGCCACTTGGGTAAAGAAAAAATTAACATTGGTGGCACTTTATTTTTAGTCAATCCATTGGTGTGTTTTCTCTTTCTTTCCTCGATTATAGAGAAGCTGACTTTTTGTACGTATCCAACTACAATTGTATGCCCATAACAGTTTTTCTAACAAGCATCTCTCATGTCCTTTTTTTTTTTTCATAAATGCACTCTAAAATTTATCACGCAAGTGCAATTAAGTCCTAAAACTTGCAAAAAGTACAATTAAGGCATAAAACTTGTCATATTAGTTCAATTGAATCTTTCCGTTAACTCCATCCAACTTAATTAAAATGATTTTTTAATAATATTTTCTCTCTCCTACGTGGCAATGACATGGCTAATCATTAAACATAAGGCTAAAATGATGTCATTTTGGCCCAAATTTGATTTTTAATATAAATTTATTTGAATTCATTTTAAAAAATAATATAAATTTAAAAAGTGGGGGGAGAGGGGGAGAGACAGGCGATGGGGACTATAGCCCTCGCTGACACCACCCCACTCTCCCCAACTGCAGGCGAGGGTGTTTGACCTTTGGCCGAGTCCTAGCGACCCTAGCCAGTCATTCCCCTCCCTCGCCAGTCAGAGAAGGAGGGGCGGTGGTAGCCCTCACCACCTATCTCCCTCCCCTTTTCTTTTCTTTTTTTAAATTTAGGTTATTTTTAAATTTAATTTAAATAAAATTTATATTAAAAATCATATTTAGGCCAAAACAATGTCATTTTACCGTGTCATCGCCACGTAGAATAGAGAAAATAATTTAAAAAAATCAAGTCGACATTTTCTATTAATCAAATTGGATGGAGTTAACGTAAGGACTCAATTATACTAATTTGACAAATTTTAGGACTTAGATTGCACTTTTTGTTAGTTTTAGGACTCAATCGCACTTTCGTGATAAGTTTTAGAGTTTCCATAACACAAATGCTTTTTTTTTTATAATAGGAAAAGAAAAGGATTCGAAAATAAATTAATGTTTATTAGGTACATCGATAGTGAAAAGGAATATACAAAAACGACAGTCCATCGATTATACATGTGCTTACTATCTATTGATTCTTTGCACATAGAAATGATGGGATAATTACCAAAAAAAGTCATAAACCTATTGTATGAATACCAATTTAGTCATAAATATTTTAATTTGGCCAACTTTGTCCTCAACTTTTTGATAATTTGTTAATGTAAACTTTTAGGCCAATTTGACTGGAAATCGCTAATATGGGAGCATTAACCATCTTATGTAGCATGATGGCGCTGACATGACAACTTTCACAATTTTTAAAAAAAAAATTCTGATTTTTTCTATTTGCCTTTTCTTTTTCTAAAATATTTGAAAACACAAAAATTGTCCATGTTAGCGCATATCATGCCATGTAAGATGGCCGACGTCCACATTAGTGATTTTTGGCTAAAATTAGCCGAAATGACTATATTGGCAAATTGCCAAAAAGTTTAGGACTAAATTGGCTAAATTAAAGATTTATGACTGAATTGGCATCCGTATAATAAGCTTAGGATTTTTTTGGTAGTTTTATCTAGAAATGGTCTAATTTTTTATAGCGGGCGGTTGTTTTTGAGATTTGTGACGGTTGATTGATTATGAATATAATTTCAGTTCTCCCAAAAAAGAAAAGGACTTTTTTCAGAGGGAATGATTCATAAAAAGGATAAATTGGGGATAGATACTGAACCTGGTCTGAATTGTGGGTCTAGTGAATTGGGTTGATGGGAGAATCTAGGGGTGAGTGGATGAAAATTCTCCTTCGCTCTTCTTCTAAAATATCCCAAGCTCTATCCCTCCACATCCTATTCAATCTTTTTCGTGAGATGCTTTCTCGTTCTCTCACGAGCTCCCGGTGCATGCAGGCTATAATATCTTAGGGTTTACTACATGAGAGTTCGATTGTAAATTGTACTGTGTGGTCTATAGTTCTTGACATCATTACAAGTGTTTGTCAGGCTTGCTGTCCAAGGCTTCTTGATGGTTATAACTTTTAGGCATGATAAATTGAAATGGTATGAGATCGATGTTCTTTCACCCGCCTATTCACTATGCACATGGAAGTCTAACCCTCTATTACCTTTGTCATATACAAAGGTTTGAATAGGATTCACGAGAAATATATATAGATCTTTTCTTCATCTATGCATCAAGCTTTCGAATCGGATAATCAAACAGATCACCGCATGAGAAAACTGAGTTTTCTCATACAAAATGGCACATAAGTACAAGGATTAATTAGAACCTAGTAAGAGGTTTGATTCGTATCTACGAGGAAACTATTG
Organism: Syzygium syzygioides; assembly: GCA_031216285.1. NCBI lineage: Eukaryota > Viridiplantae > Streptophyta > Magnoliopsida > Myrtales > Myrtaceae > Syzygium > Syzygium syzygioides. Next base: position 33,938,265 of record CM062248.1, on the reverse strand, counting down.
AAAACGAAAGGACAAGAGAGAAACGTACCAAATGGCAAAAAGGTGTGGCATGAATGGTCAATTAAATCTCGTGCTGATATGTTCTCTTCTTCAAAGCCTCCCACTTGGCCTACAGTTGCGTCCATGTTCACTTGTCCACGTGCGACTTCCTTTTTTCTCTATAAAAAGTAACGCGAGATGTTCGAAGTCCGGTCTCCACCATCGATGTATGATAGACTGTAAATGAGCATTTAAAAAAATGTGTCATATTCTTCAACAATCAACAAAACTTTGTTGTATCACTGGCCCATACATAAATATTACAACCATTTTTTTCTAAAATAGTGTTAGATGCACTAAGGCGGTCTTCACGATCGGCACATGACAGATTATAAGTAAGCAAAGTAAGCAATCAACAAAATTTGCCGCATCACTTGTACACCAATTTCGTAGGCCAATCATAGTATATCTAGCATTTATAATTGTCATAACAACAACAACAACAATAATATGTTATTATAATCATTACTATTGTTATTTTTATTAGTAGCAGAAGAAGAAAAGTTTCGTCGTCATTTTCAATCCACTTGCACATTGATACAAGAAGCAGACAAGGCATTCATGTAAAGGGGAAAGAAAGAATGAAGGAGAGTCCATTATAAATAGTAGGGCAAGAAACCCTAAGATGAGCAAGCAACAGATGATTGAAAGACCAAAAACAGTGAAAAAAAAGAGGTCAGGTTGCCTCTAGAGTTCCCCCGAACACTTCACTGGGAAATTGCTGAGAGTTTCTCTCATCGGCTTATTCATAAATTTCCTACTGAAGTGTTTGGGGGAACTCCTGATGTTGCTTGACAATAAACTTCGCCTTGGTCGATGCTAACGAGTCATGGCAAAGCTAATACAAGGGAGGTAACCGTTGATTCATAGATTGCTATTATGTGATTGCAATTTTGAATATGTTCCTGGTGTGTGACATCTGATTGTTCACATTACCTTTATAGGGTTTATGAAGGGCTTGTGTCTGGTTGGTAAGGTGCTCTGGAAATATATAACATACTCTATTGCAAGAAGTGTTTAATCAGCTCATCTTAATTCATTGATACCCTCAGAAGCACTAGCCCTCAATTGGTTGGAGCAGGAACGATCTAATTCCCAGCTGGTTTACATGGTGATACTTGAATGCCATGCAGCAAAATCATCTCCTTCACTGGAGCCGTAAATCCTAAATTTATTATCATTTTAACGTCGTTTCGCCATTTCCACACTTTTTTCAAATTACAAGCATCATAGCTTACTGAACTTGTCAAGCTAATCTGGCCTTACCTATCGAATGGAAGTTGTTGGGTAGTCCTTGAAAATAATTCACCGAAGCTAGAGAAATACGGACTCTGAATACTTGGTTTTACTCTATCTGTTTAAGTTGATTTAGAGGAACCCTAGCTGGCAAAGGCAAGAACCATCAAGTAGGAGTTCATCATTACGATTTAAGAAAGTTCGTTTGCTGATAAGCAGTCATCTTTATTCTCTTTCGACTGTCGCGGGGTGATCTTCACCAACTAAAATTAGAGAAATGGTGGTACTGCACTAGAAATTGCTTGCCGGAGGCAGTGGACGAATTCCAGTTATGTCTGTTCAAATTATGGCTAAAGGAGAATCCACAGCTTCAGATCACTTGCTAATCTATATAAGATACTGTTCTATCTATTCATTTGCTCAATTTTCTTAATTTATTTTCATGGGAGAAAGGTCACCCGACATTTATAATATGTTCACTTCTCTTTGTTTTCGTCATTCTAACAGGCTGTTTCATAGCCTTCAACGGAGCTGCAAATTGATCATTGTTGGGATATGCTAATTGAAGATTGAATGAAGTCTTGGTTCGAGCATTAAAATCTTATTCAGATGTAACTTAAGTCTTTGCACATATTATGACAACGTGTATAAGCAATTTAATCATTCACATACGCTACTTTGTACGCTCGAGCAGCGGAATTATGTCCTCCATAAATTAATTTCATTGATTCTCCTTATCTTCTGGCACACTATTCTTTTAGGGTATGTACAGACATTGACTCTAATTTGCCTAAAGTTTAGTCGTATATCTCGTTACATGACTTCTAAAAATGAGAGTAGAAGAAGATATTTGACAAATTAAACTAATGAGAGGAAAGGCTCGTACCAGAAATTTTTACAACACCCGTTTGGAATCGGAGTCCAGTTAACGAAGGGGAAGAAGCAAAACTCGAAGTTTCATTTGTTATTTATAGAAGTTAACATAATTGGCAAACCCTTACGTGGATATAATTATGTATGAATTAGAGGATCCCATTGAAGGGATGTACCGAGAACCGAAACAGAACGATCACGGAGAAAACAGAGAAAATAGATGATGCACGAATTTACCCAGGTTCACCCTCGAATAGGGCTACGTCTTGCAAAGAGATTTAACTATAATTTCGGTTTACAGCCACTCGACTCGTTACAATAATCAGAAAAAACGAGCAAAATATATATATGCCCCAAACGGGCCCAAAACCTAAACCTATATGAAATCTCTTAATTTCGCACCATACGGAACCCCCGTCGGGGGGCGCTGCCCCCGAACCCCCGCCCGCTGACCGGGCAGCGGGGCACCCGTGTCGGGGGCGCTGCCCCCGAACCCCCGCATTCCGCACGCATGGGTCACATGTCGTTGGACAACACTTCAGTTTTCTTAAGCTCACGTGGGCGTACCCGGTGTGAGAAACAAGGGTCCCCGAAGTATTCGCCAACTCCAACATTCTCCCACTTGGTGGATACTTCGCGCAAACGAGGGCCTTTCCAATATCATTCTTCTTCAATCCAATCGAAGTAGAGCACCATTCAAACTTCGCACCTGTGACGGCTTTAGTAAGGAAGTCAGAACTATTTTCCACTATGTCGACCTTTACAAGCCGAACCTCTTTCTTCTCTACCTTTTCTCGGATGAAATGATATTGTATATCAATGTGCTTTGTACGTGAGTGAAATGCAGGATTCTTAGCTAAATAAATAGCCCCTTGATTATCACATCTCACCTCTATGGCACCTTGCTCAAAATCGAGCTCCAAGCACACACGCCGTAACCATACGGCCTTTTTTCCAGCATGAGTAAGAGCCATATACTCAGCCTCCGTAGAAGAAAGCGCTACCACGCTTTGCCTTCTGCTCATCCAACTCAACGCATCACCAAACAATGTGAAAACATATCCGCTAGTAGACCGTCTACTATCAATATCTCCACCCCAATCAGCATCTACATGGCCTACGATATCAAGCATGTTTTCGTTTCCTGTACCTTCAAAACATAAAGAAAAATTCGAAGTTCCACGAAGATACCTGAAAACTCTTTTGATCGCATTCTAGTGTTCTCTACCTGGGTTAGACATGTATCGACTCAAGACTCTCACTGCTTGGGTTATATCCGGACGCGTGCACACCATAGCATACATCAAGCTACCCACTGCACTCGCATATGGAACTCGGGACATCTCTTCAGCTTCTTCATCCGTTTTTGGACATTGTTCCGCAGATAGTTTGGTCCCTAAAGGTATAGGGGTACCAACAGGCTTGCAGTCTATCATATTGAATTTCTTCAATATTTCTTTTATGTATTTCTCCTGCCCTAGCTACAGCTTCCGTTTCTCACGGTCCCTCCTAATCTGCATGCCCAAAATAAAATTTGCAGGCCCCAAGTCTTTCATTTCGAACTTTTTGGCCAACAAACTCTTCACGGAATTCACCATCTTCACATTATTCCCGATCAACAACATGTCATCGACATATAGCGTGAGAATGACAAACTGATCGCCCGTTCTTTTCACATAAACGCAATGGTCAGAATTTGAACGCACAAAATTAAGCTGGAGCATGTACATGTCAAATTTCTGGTACCACATCCTCGGTGACTGCTTCAGCCCATATAAAGACTTTTTCAATTTGCACACCAAATTTTCTTTTCCTCTTACTTCAAAGCCTTCTGGCTGCCTCATATATATCTCCTCCTCCAAGTCCCCATGAAGGAATGCCGTTTTTACATCCATCTGTTCTACCTCAAGATCATATGCAGCTGCTATAGACAAAACAAACCGTATCGAGGTCAACTTCGCCACGGGAGAGAAAATCTCGTTATAATCAACTCCCTCAATCTGAGAGTACCCCTTGGCTACAAGCCTAGCCTTGTACTTCTCTACAGTCCCATCCGGTTTCAGCTTTCGCTTGAACACCCATTTACACCCAATTGCCTTTCTATCCTTAGGCAATTTGCACAAGCTCCATGTTTCATTTTTATCAAGCGACTGCATCTCATCTATCATTGCGAACTCCCACTGATTCGTGTCATCCATGGATCTCGCCTCTTTTACAGAATTAGGATCATCTCCTGTAATGCTCAAAGCGTGAAATGTACTCAAAGCACTAAGTGAGTATCGAAGTGGTACCTTTCTTTTCCGTGTCGATCTTCTTAGAGCCGGCATGCTATCTGTATCCGAGTCTTCATCTGAATTTGCCTCCTCGACTTCATTAACCGAGTCCCCTTGGTCCGATTCAGAATCAGACTCTACTAGCGTGTCTTGTGGAACCATCTCCACAGTTTCAGTTTTAGAACTTTCTTCAAGCACTACCACTTTCTTGGGCTCATCACCTTTCTGTGTGCCAACCTGGGGTTGTGATTCACGAAAGACAACATCCCTGCTGTATACAATAGTCTTTGATTCTGGATTCCACAGCTTATAGCCCTTGACCCCTTCCTTGTATCCGACAAATATGTTCTTCTCAGACTTGTTGTCAAGTTTACCCCGCTTCTCCTTGGGTACATGAACATATGCATCACACCCGAATACCCGAACATGCGATAGATTCGGCTTCTTCCCAAACACTGCCTCATATGGTGTACGATCCTTCACTGATGAGGTTGGTGACCGGTTCTTCAAATAACTGGCTGTGGCTACAGCTTCTGCCCAAAATTCTATCCCCAAACCTGCCCAACTCAGCATGCATCTTGCCTTTTCTATGAGTGACCGATTTAATCTTTCGGCTACCCCATTCTGTTGAGGCATATACGGAGTCGTCTTTTGTCTTGCAATACCATTATCCACACAGAATTGCTCGAACTTATCTGAACAAAATTCACCTCCGTTATCTGTACAAAGGACCTTGATTTTTCTGCTCAATTGGTTTTCAATCAAAACCTTAAATTCTCGAAATTTCTCAAATACATCTGATTTACTTTTAATAAAATAAATCTAACTATATCTCGAAAAATCATCTATGAACGATACATAGTACCTGGATCCTCTAATAGATGGAGTCGGAGTAAGTCCAAAAACATCGCTGTGAATCAATTCGAGAACCTTAGTTGCTCTTGTACCAGTGTGTTGGAAGCTAACTCGGTTCTGTTTTCCATAGAGACAGTGTTCACAGAACCCGAAACCCATAGAGCAATTTGGAACTCCTTCTACCATCTGACTTGAAGCTAAAGTGGACAGCCCCTTTTCACCGATATGCCCTAATCTCTGATGCCACAACATGGACGTATCATGTCCATCTTCTTTAGCCTCTTCAGAAACGAACCCGCTACCAACAGTTACTGTTTCCCCGAGCAACTTGTATAATGTCCCGTAACGGACTCCTCGTGCAATCACAATAGAACCTCGAGTCATCTTGCACGAATTCTTATCATAGCTGAAAATAACCCCTGAATCAGCCATCGTACCGACTGATAATAAATTTCTACTCATCAAGGGTATGTGCATCACGTCTGGAATAGTCTTCACTGTGCCATTACTCATCCTCAGCTTCACCCTGCCACGCCCGACAATTTGAACTGCAGTATCATCTCCGAGCATGACATCTCCACCATTATATTGCTCATATTCACAAAACCAGTGTCTATGAGGCGTCATATGGTATGAAGCACCGGTATCGATTAACCATATATCCTTGTCTGACTGCGCCATGCACGCAGCAGCCAAATACATATCTCCCGCATCGACCTCCTTTTTACTCGAGGATGAATCAGCTTCTTTCTTAGAAACTGGCTTGTTTTTACAGTCCCGCTTCACATGGCCCCACTCTTGACATCTCCAGCACTGTACCCTCCTCTCTCTACTCTTCGATCGCCCACGAGATTTGGATCTGGACCCTATCTGATTTTGAGACTTCTCTGCCGGCCTTCCTCTAGCCGCCAATGCCTCTTTACTGGAATTTCCCGATCCCTTTCTTCGTGTCTCCTCCGATAACAAAGCAGAACACACACTTTCGTACGATAATTCCTTATCCCCATCACCAATCACCACAATCAGATTATCCCATGAATCCGGCAGTGAACAGAGTAGTGTTATTGCCTTATCATCATCCTGGAACTTAACACCGATTGATACGAGTTGACTAATCAATGTGTTAAAGTTATACAGATGTGCAGAAAACGAGTCGCCCTCATGCATCCGAAGATTATATAGCTTTTTCCTCAAGAATAGCTTATTAACCAACGACTTACTTTGATACAGCGACTCTAATTTCTGCCACAAATCTTTGGCTGTAGGTTCGCTCATCACATTCGTTAGAATTGAGTCTGCGAGACAAAGTCGGATCAACCCCTTTGCTCTCCGATCAATTCGATTCCAGTCTTCAATCTCCTTCGGATCTGCCAGTTCGGAAGTTGAATCGCCATCCTTCACCGCTTCCTTGCCTATCACGACACCAGGTTGCGCAGCAACAGGCCTTTCCGTTTCGATTGCCGACCAGAGATCTCGATCATAGAGAAGATACTCCATCTTCATCTTCCACAGATCAAATCGCGTCCCATCGAATTTTTCTATCTCAATTCGTGATCCTCCTGACATCTCGAATAAACCCTAATTCCTCGAACAACTCTGGCTCTGATACCAATTGAAGGGATGTACCGAGAACCGAAACAGAACGATCACGGAGAAAACAGAGAAAATAGATGATGCACGAATTTACCCAGGTTCACCCTCGAATAGGGCTACGTCCTGCAAAGAGATTTCACTATAATTTCGGTTTACAGCCACTCGACTCGTTACAATAATCAGAAAAAACGAGCAAAATATATATATGCCCCAAACGGGCCCAAAACCTAAACCTATATGAAATCTCTTAATTTCGCACCATACGGGCCAGCCCAAACCCGTTGAGGTTTCGGGGGCGCTGCCCCCGAGCCCCTGCCCGCTCACCAGCGAACGGGGCAGCCGTCCGTTGACCGGGCAGCGGAACCCCCATCGGGGGGCGCTGCCCTCGAACCCCCGCCCGCTGACCGGGCAACGGGGCACCCGTGTCGGGGGCGCTGCCCCCGAACCCCCGCATTCCGCACGCATGGGTCACATGTCGTTGGACAACACTTCAGTTTCCCTAAGCTCACGTGGGCGTACCCGGTGTGAGAAACAAAGGTCCCCGAAGTATTCGCCAACTCCAACACCCATCAATTACAAGATGCTTCATTTTCTACGCTCATGTGACCTTGAATTGTCGTGTCATCTAGGGCTTAAACTAGACAAGGAACCAAGAAAATTTAAAAGGGTAGTAAATGGAAGTTTGATTTAGATATAAATAACATGCTAATTATTATTAGCCTAGACTAATCGAATCAAACTAAACAAATTTCTTATCAGCATACGGTTAAGAGTAAATTATTTCGCCTCCTAAAAAGTAGTAGATAATTTTTTCATGTGGAGTTTGAAGGACAGGCCTATTGTTGAATATTTATGTGGAACGAAAGCTTTTCGATGATTGGTCGATATTTCAATTGCAAGTACACATGTTGGTCTCCTTACGCGCTACTCGTCGAAGCTTTTTTTATTTTATATTAAAGTTGATGGAATAATAGAAACACAAATGCGAAGGACTCTTAACAGAACCAGACTTTGGGCAATCAATCGGACGACAAATCAGTCTCCTAGTTTGTAACTCTCAATTCCCTCAGCATTGTGTCGTTCTTGTCGTACTTTTTCTAAATATGGTAAACAAGCAACACAAGGAAGTAGCCATCTGTTGCCACGTACCCAGAAAAGAAGTGTAGCTGATCATTTTGATACACATCTCCTTAAAATTCTTGGAATCTTGGAGGAAATTCCCGCATCGTGGCCTCGAATGATTCCGAACATATCATATAATTAATTCGATCAATTCCTTCTTCCGCAAGATTCCAGGATTCATTTGAACCTTTGGTTTGGCCGTCCAAAACACACAGAACTCAATGTCTTTGTGCGCTCTACTAAGTTCCACATAGTCTGTTTCACCGAGTCATCTGTCACCAAAGCTCTGTATATCAATCTTCCCAATGTCTGCTCATTCACAAGATCTTTAGTTCATCCGAGTCCCACATTTTGGCTTTTGATCCACGAGTGTAATCAGAAACAGGAGATTTTCATGGGGAATTGTTTCAGCAAAACCTTGAATCGAGACCCAAACCAACCCATAAACATCACTCAGCCTCCCGCTGGTTTGCCTTCATTCTTCTTCTATTTTATCTTAAAAGCAAATTTCCATTCCAAAGTTGAAATTTATTAGCTGAAATACATCTCATATTGATTTGTTTTGGTACTTTCTTACGTTAAATCAGAGTGCACACCGCTAACTTCATGTCCAGAAGAAAAACCTGAATCAAAACAACGTGGAACTTCATCAGTTTCATCAAAACCTCAAGAGGGTATTTTTTTTTTGTAAAGTTGATTTCCGATATATTTACTGGATCCCTTCTTTATCTATTCATGAAAATTGAAGTTGCAATTTAATCATCTTGGTGTAGGCAAGAGCAGCGAGAATGAACGACATGGTTTGCCACGTCAAGATCACAGAAATCCATCCATTTCTTCTCATTGGCCGCTCAAAGGCAAGTTGATATATTTTCTTGATGACAGTTTCATTACTTGCCAATTGTTTGCATTCCTCATTAATCTTCGTTTCACTCATGCATTCAAGAGCTTGTAAAAGAGTACTAAACAACTTTCTCATGAAATGAAATGCACACATGCCATTGGTGACTGGCCGGCTTTGGCAATTCCAGTTTTATCTCACCTAGAACTCGATTTGCATTTCGTATTTCGAAAACAGAAAAAGATGGAATTTGGAGTGCCTATTCACGAGGCCGGCAACGAGACAATGATTGCCCAATGAACAAGAAGGACGAGGTGTTCCATCCATATAGGCTTCACTGCTTTTGCTATGATGTGTTGAAGGATGCCACCAACAAGTTCAGTGGCACCAACTTCATCGGCGAAGGTGGTTTCGGAGATGTCTACAAGGGCTGGATCAGCTATCGCACCATGAACGCGGCTAAACCGCATAATGGCCAGGCAATCGCTGTCAAGAGGCTCCGGGACAAGGGACCACAGGGTCAAGATGAATGGCTGGTAAGATTGATGCTCTCTCTCTCTATATATATAATTTGTATAATAACTATGAATATTCTAAAAGCTTAAACTTTTAGATAAAAATATTATTTCGTAATATTTAAATGCTTTGACATACACACACTCTTATTCTAATCAGCTCATTGTTGTGCTGGAAGAATGAACTGAGGTTCCTGAGCAAATTGAATCACCCAAATATCGTGAAGCTCATAGGGTATTGCGACAACAACGAGCACCGAATTGTGGTTTACGAGTTTATGGCTAAGGGGAGTTTAGAAGATCAGTTATTAAGAGGTAAGCATCAAGCAATGAGGACTCCATTAATGAGAGGAAGGTGAATGAAATTTCATAAAGCCGGTATGTATTTGCAATTTTGCGCATGATTTCAAAGAACCCAATTTGACTACACGCTTTACCGGAATAACAGAAAAACGCAAGGAGGCAAGTTGGAGAACTAGAATCAAAATCGCGATTGGGGCTGCTAGAGGTTTGGATCATCTTCATACACAATCCAAGCCGGTCATTCATCGTGATGTCAAAGCCTCTAACGTTTTGCTTACCTCTGTATGTTTCTCTTTTCTCTATATTTATGGTACAATTGCAGCTCATAAGAAAAAAGAAAAAAAAACCATTCGATGGCATAGATTACGGGTTTACAACACCTAAAACGATAAAAGTGCAGAGAGATGATAGTTTGGTAGAGTGTTGTTTACTTTGTAGGAAGTCTGATGATTTATTTTCTGTCATATCTGAGAATTATTATTGCTCATGCGTACTCTACAACTGTGAATGAATGAGCACACATTGCTAAACGAATACGCTTGGTAATAGGGGTGAGTATGGTCTGGACGGGTAGTTCCCGACATGGAATCGGGAGCCGCCCGCTAAGAACCGATTCCAAGAAATTGGAACCGGGGACCGCCAGTTGATTTTATGGATTCACTCGGGAACTGGACCGCTGGTTCGGTCTGGACCGGACCAGCGGTCCAATTCCCTGGTAGGTCCATGAAACCAATCCCACCAAGTTTCACACAAATGGAGGTGACCGAAAGCGAGAGGAGGAGACAATGAACGGCTAAAGACGCGGCCTTGAGTTGATGGGAGTTGAGAATTGAGCTTTAGATTATGGATTTTATGGTTTTCATTTTTCTAAAAATGTATTCCATTTTTTTTGGGTTGAAATTTTTCTAATAAATTATATATATTATCGGTCTGGTCCAGGTGGGCAGTTCCATGCCTAGAACCAGGAACCAGACCGGTACTCAACGGTTCTAGTAAATTAGAACTGGGAACCACCGTTTCCAGGCCAATCCGATCCGATTCTGAGCGATTCTCGATTCTTTTACACACCCCTACTTGGTAATATTATTCAACTGGCACTCATAGTTATAGTCGGTCATCCTCTATGAAATTGCAGCACTTCGACGCCAAGATATCGGACTTTGGCCTCGCCAAATTCGGACCTCAAGGCGATCAGTCCCATGTCTCATCCAGAGTTCTTGGCACGAGAGGATACTTTGCGCCTGAATATATTGCCACGGGTATTCTCCCGATTGATTTCTTTGTTTTTGTAATAACGTTGGGTTCTTATACTTGTAAAGTATATCGGTGATATTTCTTTTATGGTCAAGCTAATCGTGCTTTAAGAAAATATATAGATTGATCAAATCGACTCCACAAAATCCCCGAGGCTCATATTCTTTTTCCGTTGTAATTGGCAGGTCATCTAACCCTGAAAACAGATGTTTACAGTTTTGGGGTTGTTCTCCTGGAGATCTTCTCGGGCTCTAGGGCGATAAGGAAACATTCCAATGGGACCACCGGAAACCTCGCGCAATGGGCGGAGCCCTACTTGAAGGACAAGGTAAAGTTGCATCGTGTCATGGACAGAAAGCTCCAGAGGAACGTCCCCGCGCAAGTAGCCCACGAGTTTGCAGAAATCATCCTCAAGTGCCTTCATTTGGACCCAACGAGTCGACCGACAATGGCCGAGGTTGCAGCTAGACTAGAGGAAATCCGAAGTGCGAGCAAGTTAGCAACCATAACCAGCCAAACTCCGGCATCTCTACGAAACCTAGAAGGAGCCTCTACTAGTAAGGAAATGTTCAGAAAACCAAAAAAGAAGAAGAAGCAGCAACTCGGGATTGGAAGCAACGTAATGTAAATCGAGGTGACGGCTTCGTATTGATTGTTTGAGTTTAACTCAGTTGTTAAAATGTTCGTGTAAATTTTGTTGCGTTTTTGCGGCTCGATTTCTTCCCGAATCTGTTGTTACGGAGTTCGGATCGAAGCCCAAGACAGTGTAATTTACGAGAGAGAAATTGTCGCGAGAATAGCTCGAATTAAGGGTTGGTCCAGGCCACACTAATCGCTGTACATTGGTGCAGAAATGCATGAAAGCTTTTCGGGCATTGTCAGGGTGTCCACCAAAGTCTCTGCAAAGGAAAATGGCAATATAACGAGTAACATGCACGTAGAAGAAGTCAGCAAATTGTAAATTTCGTTTTTTTATTTTTTTTTCAAGTGACCCGATTACGGAGAAGATTGAAAAAAAAGCAAAATTTGCCATTATTTTCGTAATTTCTGGTTGCCGATTCTAGTGAAGGTATCGGGTATGACTTCTCATTCTCAATTACATGTGAGCACTCATTGGTCGAGACCTCGTAAAAATTTCACTACACAAATATCATAATGAGCGAGATTATGATTTTTTTGAGTCCAATAAACTTAAGAGATGGATCTCAGCTATTGGATGATGTGGTCTCCCATAATATCCGACCCGTTTATGTACGTTCAAAGTATCAAATAAACTTTTATCCGAAAATTTGTCGGACAGGCTAGGTTCATTGTAAATTTCCTCTTTAGAAAAAAAAAATCAGGAAGCTCTTATTTGATAGATCCGGTCGGGTCTTTTACCGGGTCGAACCCGCCCGACTGAGAACGGGCCTTCCCGATCCATCGGGTCCACCACCGCCCGCTTCTTCTTCTTCTTCTTCTTCTTCTTCTTCTCGATTTGCTCTCAGATTACTTCAAGTTCTTCCCCAACAATTATGCCTCGGCCGTCGGAAGATAGAAGGGGTCAAAGAATGCGTGTGAACGCAGGCGTTACGAGGCAGTTTTGATCCGACGTAAATTCATACTGCCCTGCTGTTGCTTTTGAAGGACATGCGTTGTTTCTTCGTGGTTCGTGACTGAACATGGCACGAGCAAGCGTGCATTCGTTCGCAACGTTTTGCTGCGTCTGGGCACGTGCATTTGCTCCTGATTTCTGCTTTCTTTGTTGTTGGTTTTTCGAATGGGTCGAGCTGATTCTCGAGCATAGATATCAGTGCATGAGAATACATGAAAGAAGAGGCATTTGCACACCGAAAACAAACCCCACTTCCATTGGATATCAGTATGGTCGGATTACATCTGGAACTGGGAGCAACAGAATATTTCTATACTTCTATGAACACCCATTGACTCTCTCTCTCTCTCTCTCTCTCTCTCTCTCTCTCTCTCTCTCTCTCTCTCTCTCTCTCTCTCTCTCTCTCTCTCTGTGTTCGTAATGGAATAATTAGGCAAGCTGTAGGCCGAAAGGAGGAGCCGATGCGTAACTACACTCTGTCGGCGAGAAGCCGAATTTTCTGTGCAAATGACAAACCAAAATTGCATTGCAGCTGAAAACACCGAAAATGAAAATCGGGGAAGGGTAAGACAAACGAAAGAATGAAACCCGGAATAAGCGGATTGATTTTCAGTTCGAGTAATGGGCTAGTGACTCATATAGGTCGGAAGCAGATGGAATCATGACTTGTGGATGAGCTAGTGTTCTGTAACACTTTTAAATCGGGATTTACCGAATGGCAAATTCAGATTTGATACTGGCTGTTTAGAGCAAGAATTTGGAAGGGAAAAAAATGCGGAACATGTTTCCGGCGGCCGGAGAAAAGACGGGATAGATACATGCAAGATCTTTTAGGATAAACACTAGAATTTGTTGACCATGTGATTAATGGATTGTGGAGTTCAGGTTGGTGGTTTAGGGGTTCTGGAGGAGGGCTCTTTTGCATGCTGGGGGATTAGAAGGATTGATGCTGGGGATTGGGCAAGGGGACTCCATTCCCAGTGTTTTCATTAAGAAGTTCTTTTCCTGAAAAGAAAAAGGAAATTGCAGTCAGTTGTGCATATCATTTTGTCACTGCTACTTACTAAGAGTCCTTGCAAATGTTTAATTGTGACGAAAGAAACTCCTGGCTCTCTTTACTCTTGCCATCTAGAAGCAAAAATTTATCCTTTGCCTCCGACAGTCCTAGATAGATGCAAATGCAATCAGTCGATGAAGATCACAGAAGTCTCATTTAAGTCCATAATACATGCTCTGCTCTTAGAAGGTTCAATAAGTTAAGCCAAATCTTACCATCGCCTGAAGTTGGTTAGTGGGACCTTTTCGTATTAGCATGTGTCAGTTATTTCTTGAAATCTAAGCTATGTTTTGAACCAATAAAGGATTTTGCTCACGTTAATATGGCCAGAGATGCCGGCAGATGATGCCATTACTGCATCAATATTGCAAAGAGACTGGACAATTCTTTTTTTTACTCTTTTGCGGTTTGACGCTAATAATGTGGCCTAAGGGCCATCTTACAAGGACTTTAGTGGGGTGTCTGCAGTAGACAGCTAAGTATAATCATAACCTCTACAGAGTGATATTGATAATTTTTTATGATATTCCTCCTAAGAGCTGAAGTTTAACCGTGGAAGGCTACAATTAGCAGAATGCTTTTGGCTCGATGATTAGTGGGACAGTCTGGCCAATAGATACGACTTCAAGAGATTTATAGTTTTACTGGCTAGGTTGGAAAACTGGAAACCTTCAGTTACTCTTTCCCGATCGGGATTTACTCATCAGTATGACATGTATGTAGATGTATAATGCTCATTGTTCTTTTAAAAAGGAACAAAGACGGGACTGCTATTTGCTATGTTCATGCCTTTAAAAGAAGTCGGTTGATCAGATTACTTACACTTTCTGAGAACTTTGGGCTGGGAATTCCTGCTGCTAATGATCCAAACAGTGGGATTACTTGAAGAGGCGAGCCAAACTCTGTATGTGATAGGGCAGGACCAACTCCACTTTCATTTATTTGTTCATCAATGGATTGGAGATTTTCTGCTGCCACAGGATCTAGCTTTTGTCAGTTCAATCTACTTTTGCTGATCTACTTATATAAAATAATTAAAGTATTCTGTGTGCCTTTTCTTGTGAGTACAAGTTCATAACCTTGACCGGTCGTTGCATGAAATAGTATTGCCACATTCTGGTCAATGACAAATTGTTCAGTACGGATTGGTGGAGCTGCAGTTTCAGTTTCAACATATTCATCTAGTATGTCTCCCCTTTGTCGAGTGGGTTCTGTTCCATCTATAGTTCCATGGAGCAATATTGTTGAACCTGTGCTATACTCGGAGCTGGCTGGAGACGCTTCACACATATCAGGTTCCCTGAATTGCAAATGATCTATTAGTACTTGCACATATGGTGAAGCTTAACTGTGATGTCTCGTCTCATCTCATAGTGAATCTATTACCTCGACGATTGACTTCCCTCAATGCTACTTCCCAGCTCCTTGAGCAAGTCTTTGAAATTCTCCTGCTGAAAGTCAATATTGGAGATCTTATGTTCATGGAGTTCATCTCCTTTGGCTTGATTCAGAAAATCCTCAAGAACCTGACTTCAGATTTTTCCAGTATTAGAGTGAATATATATGTGCCGCTGCTGATTGCAGCATCTTAATTATTGCTTGAAGCATTTGATGCGGCCATGCATATGCTTTAAACTGTGTAACCTCAAATATGCGGGATTTACCCATAACTGAAAATAAACTGGTCTTTGCCACATAAGCCGGCTTTTGGGGGGTTTAAGGAAGGTCTGGCCAATACCCTTTTGACCCACCACTCATGAAACAAAATAAAAAGAAATAACAAAAGCCTTACCGATATTGTATCAATGAGTAGAAGGAGGGTTCGGTTGCGTTCACGTTGTTGTTTAAGTTGTGCTGAATGGAGGAACTTATGAGCGAGCATTGAATACGTACCTTCCAAGCATTTTCTAGACTCTGGCATGTGCTTTCTGTGTTCACTTTTAGTGCAAGTGAACCAAGCAATTCTGCTTGCTGCATCAAGGCAGTGATTTTGGGATCATCTTTGCTGAGAAATGTCCTTTCGTTTTTGCTATCCGTGGCTGCTGATTTGTCGAAACAAAAGTAGACTGCATGTGAGCAGCTAAACAGTTCTGTTGTCTGAATTAGGAATACTTAAGTTTTAATAATTTCATCAACAGGACTGCTCTTTTGTCGATTAATTATGCTAGATATGACCATGCAGTCTGACAATGCACCATCATAGCTATATCTAACTGACAAAATACAATTTTTTTCAGGCAAACTAACCATAGTTGTTGTGGATGTTCGAAATCACTACAGAGAAGGGAGTTCTTGGCTGCTGATGAAATGCCACTCTGCATTTCCCGTACGATCTCTCTCCAAAATTGCAAGCTTCCGTAACATCAGGAACTTGAGTCCTCCTGCTATACAAAAGAAGTGGTCTTACTATGTAGAACAGCAACTTCATGGAAGTTTCTTCGGGGAGACGAGTCTTGCAAGTACCTCATCCTTTTTGTATGTACTGCGCTTTCCGATGTTTCCTCCAAGATGGATGTACTGTAGGAGATGACCCTTTTGTTATTGCTGTTGAAGAATGGAAATTTATTTTCTTTCGTCAAGGCTTCGTATTTTGCTCTCTTCTTGCATAAGGTGGTGAACCGATTCTTCACGGCGTTGTCCGTCCTGCAAGTGGTGATGAGTCATGGTGCATTGAGTAGTTTTTGGGTGGGGAAGATGCAAAGCAAGAGTTAAAATATACCTGCCTGAAACCACCTTTGATATTTCTGTCCATCTATTACCAAATATCTTCTGAGCCTGCCGCCACCAAATTTGTAATTGTTTAGAACCATAAGTAATTTATGGACATAAGATAATTCAGAGGATCTCTCTCTCTCTCGCTGCTCATAAGAATACAGAGCATCGACTACCTCGCATAAGAGCATGTCCTCCTCTGGCGACCATCCACCCTTTTTGAAATCAGAATTCAAGTATGTATACCATCTGCAACACATATTTTACTTTTCATCAACATCAAACCATACACAACACTGAGAATTGCTTGAAGAAACAGAGTATCATGTAAGACACATAGTTCGATCAGTAACAGGAAAAACGAACCTTCTCCTGCATTGCCTCGCCGTCTTATCCTTGAACTTAGACGCGATAATCACCCAGCTGCAAAATAGAACACATTATAAGAACTTAAATGCGACTTACTACTTTCGTCGGAGAGAGAGAGAGAGAGAGAGAGAGAGAGAGCTCATACTTGTCTGTTCCATGAATTGTAATCTGTTCACGTAGTGTATCATCCTCCTACATATCAACTCCATTTAATCAAATTTTATAACCAGCAGAAAAACTCTAGAGAAGGTAATGATATTATCACGTTCCTTGAAGCTAAATGAGTAAGTGCGGAGAGAGAGGCAAGAAATGGAACCTGTTGAGACCATGTGACAATATGCCTCTCCTTCTTCACATCTCCATTGCTGCCACTACCATCACAATTCCTCTTCATTTCCTGCATATCTTTATCCTCCACTTCTATCTCTTTCCTCTCATGCTCCTTTCGATTATAAAAAAGCTGACCCAATTCAACTCGTGGTACAGAAGCCAAGCCCTCACCGAGCAGTCTTATAATGAATAAGAAACTGCACCCACAAAAGGGAACCAACTGGTCTTCCCGCTCTGTCTCTCTCTCTCTCTCCGTCTTCACAGTTACTTCTCACTGTTTGGTTCAAAAGTAACTGTGTAAACGAAATCAAAAGCTTCACTATACCCTTTCTTCATCCCAATTCGCCGTCGCCTCGGATTCTTATCTTTCTGAGCTCGCTTTGATCAAAGACCCTCCTCTGCATTCAACCAAAAAAGTCATCATAAAATAAGGATTTTAACAAAAGTGGAAGGACAACGGCTTTGCCAAAAAGTCTTAACAGAGGAAGAGCTTCCTTAGGCACAGTGTATCGGATCGCTTAAATTCATCGGGATTCGCGAAAACTTCGCGTGATTATGCGCGCTTTCTTTCCTTCTAACAGAATGTCACTACAAGTGACAGAACAACGCGTAGCTTTAGCTTTACCTGGTGAGCCGCATTTGATGATGATGATGATCTTGTCTTTGTGTGAAAATTTCTGACATGTACATATATACACACTCATGGTTCATTTTGAAGTGCTTGAATACATCCTCTTGCTCCTGAGTATGCTGACTTGCTTTCTGTCATTTTTCTCTCTGCAGAGAGGAAAAACTATTAATACAAATCAAGGGATTCTTGCTTTAGTGCGCGGGCATGAGAGGGTGTTTGAAAAAAAGCTCTGAAACCCACGAGAACATATTAATGAATGGTGGCATAGAATAAGGCCACACATGCACATTTGTATAAGAAAGAATATATCTACTTGTGTGTAGAGACAGAGAGCACAAAGAGAGAGAGAGAGACAGAGAGGTGATATGATGGGTATGGAAGTAATGGGTCAATTTCACATACCAAAAATTTCATTTTTTTTGTTATTTTTTGTGTTCATCTATGTTGCTATTTTTAATGGGGCATGATGTTCTTCATGACCTAACCCGTCATGCCCACCTTTTTAAACTTCGGACATTTGAAAAAAAATATCTAGTGCTGCTCTGCTTTCTGGGGCGTCGTTTGTTCATGCCGGATGAGCGAGCTTCATTATTTTGCCCTTACACTCTCCTGAGATACATTTCAGGTTCACGCGCCCACGTATGGCGCGTGAGAAGAACGCTGGTCTGCCATTGGAGGAGATGCTGAGCCCCTTCTGTTATCTGCATTATTCTTCTTTCAAAGTTGAATCTAGTTGGAGAGTGAACGAGAGATATCTCACATGCGAACAGACACTGTTTTCCTGTTCAGATTACATTTAAATTTTTTAAATTTTGATTATGTTTTTGCATGATGTTTATCGTAAATCAACAATGTTTGGCTTGTGTCTCTCGATTAACAAATTAACATTACATAGTTACGTTTAGGCGATAAGTGAGTTTGTGAGAAAACAGAGTTCTTTTCGTAGTAACACGATGTAACTCTTATAAATTCAGTTTGGACGTAAGTCAAATATTATTCATTCGAAAGTTTCTATAATTGAACGAATCAACTGCAAATTTTCCTTCTTTCTTTTTGTGTTTTTGCCAAATCAATAGCTCTTGTTAGGTGCATTTGTTGCTAGTGGTATGATTCTTTCCTTTTGTTTTCTCTCGTATTGGGTTCATCCTCACCTTCCCAGACGATTGGCGACAAGTGCTTGGAAATATTCTTGTAGATAATTTCTCTTTGATGCCCACATATAAAAACTTAGGACCAGCTTTATGGTCCATGCTTTTTAACGATTGTATTCAGAAAAATAAGTTATTAATTCGATATTACATGATTTTAACACTATGCTTGTACACACATTTAGAAAACTGTGCAACATACTGAGGTAATTTCTATACCCGATATATTATCACATTGCCTTTTGACAGAAGACTTTAGACAAGCCGAGGAATAATCAAGAGAAAAAAAGAACAAGACTTCTATGACTTTGCTTTAAATTTGGATAAAGTCACTAATGAACAAAAGCAGAATCGCCTCTTTCTCTGCCAAGGTATTCTAGACCTGAGGAAGTCATTTATCTTATTTGGCCGATGACTATTTATCAGGTTTATTAATTTCTAGTTTTCACTAACATAGGGATCGAGATTGATTCTCTTTGAGAACACAGCCAGTAACCCTCATCAGCACATCATACTGTGCCATGGTAGCGGCTTTGAGGCCGCCCCCATCCATCTCTTTACCCCAGCCTCCCTCCCTCCCTCCCTCCCTCCCTCCCTCCCTCTCTCTCTCTCTCTCTCTCTCTCTCTCTCTGTATATGTGTTTGCGAGCGTATGAGAGTGATACAAGGCTGTTGATGTTGATGTCGGTCATCGGTGCCAACGACAACCTCCAAGCCACCAGCCAAGGCGGACAAATGGACCACCAAGGTGTTGGGGCTCCACCCTTCAATGAAACTAGACGATAGAGAGAGTCGTTGGTGTCGGTAGACAGCAGCGAGCAATGTGGAAGCGACTGACTGCAACAACAGAGGTGAATGCTATACTACAAGAGAGAGAGAGAGAGAGAAAGATGGTGAGATATTATGATGTTGATTGCGAAGTCGATATCACACGCAGCAAGATGGAAGAACCGTGAATCTCTCTCACGTTTCACAAGAAAATGCTCGACCCTAATCAAAACTTTTTCATTCAATAAAAGAGGGACCTAAAAAGGGCATGTAATGGGAATGGTGGAGATTAGGTGAGGATTTAAGGGGGGGTTTGGTGATATTTGTCTCACCATAAGCCATCAAAGCAAAGACGACTCGTGAAAAGGGCCGACCTTGTGGAACCCTAAGCAAAAGCTCTGCTTGATACACACACATTACCATCAGAACTTTTAAAAGTTTCAAGAGACAGAAACGAAATACAAGGGAACCCACACGAATCCTAATTTTCAAAAGCAAGAAATCAGTTCCCCCCCGCTCCCACCACCCATTCGCATGCCTCAATTCTTGTCATATTTCTTTCTTGCTTTTGGTCTTTGTTGATGGACGATATGCTTTCAAAAATAAAATAAAATAGAATAAAGATGATGGTGCTGCCCCCTCAAAGATAGGGGCAATTATATGGTTGAGATGATAAATGCATAGGGGCATCAAGTAAATGATGTGGAAAACTAAGTCCATGATATATTTAAGTAATCCTTGAGACGTTCCATCAGTTGGAAAGAATGGATTCATGATGTGCTTGAACGCGGTCCTAGCTATCCACTTTCCTTTAATTTTGCATTTTTACAGACCAACTTTAGTTTATGAATAGGGTTAGATTGGACCGGGATGATATAAAAAGATTTGAGGAGAGCGAAGTTCCTGTCGCTAGTGACTTAAAAGTTGATCAATTTGGACAAACGAAACATCATGGAGGAACTTTCCACAAAGTCCCAATCCCTTCTTTCATACAAACATTGCACTTCGAATTGAATCATTTTGGACTTACTGAAGATTAGTCATCAAAACCAAAGTCAATTTAGAGGGATTAACCCCTTAGTTTTATAATAGGCCATAAAACGAATCCAAAAGAGAAGGGGAGAGCAAAAAGGGCTAGGTGGAACATACGATGCGTTCAGATCCAACTGTCTTTTTATCAATGAAAGAGGATAAAGCCATCCTATGCACTTTATATGAAATCCTCGAACAGTTCTGATTTTCTCGTGAATTTAGGTTTAAGAATTCATGTGTTAAGGCTTTGGCTCGTACAAAGCCATATCTACGATTATCAAAAGGTTCAATTGGTACATTTTCATATCATATAACATGATGCGAATCGATTGGTCCTGCACTTGCGTATCCTCAGGCTCAAAGGGTATCTATTTAATAAGAAAAGATTTGCAAGGGACTTGATATACCGGAGCATTATAGCTAAGGCCCAAGTTCCAAAAGAGATTGATGGGTTGATGAGCCTGGAGTCGGACTATATAAAATCATAGTGCATCTTCTTTTCATGAGCTCAACATCATGCCTGAGCAGCGCGTCCTCTCAATCGATTACAAGGCGCCATGTCTCTTTAGCCTTTTTTGCTCTTTCTCTCAAATCTTTCTTCGCTTTAAGGACAAAAGGAATTTAAGTGCAAAGCAAGAAAAGGGAAAGGGAGGAAAAAGAAAACGTGGCCCTTTTTGGGGCTTTTTAGTCTCGAGAAAGAGCTCTAAATTAGAGAGTGATCATGATTAGTGTGTCGAAAACACGTTCAACGACCTCATCATGGGGTGAAAACCTGTGAAATTTTTCATTTCAAACTTTGTACTTTCAAGGAAACGCCGGGGCTCTAGGACTTCATCGATTTGTATAGATTCCTTCTCCTCATGTTATGATTGTATCAAAAGTGACTTGAATTCAGCTTAAATATATAGAATAGATGTAGAAGGTGATCGCAAATCAAGCATATTGAGGACACTTATCAAGGTTGACCCGGTTTTGAGGAGCTGACCAAGTATATAGGATCGTCGGGTTAGAGTAAACATTTTCGGGTACTCTGGGCTCGGTCTTGACAAGTGATTTTATTTTGGTGTATTAGCCGTGGCGTACCCTAAAACATCTATTCTATCTCAATCTCTTACGTAAAAAGAATAATTTTCATAAGCATTCATTCAATTTACATCAGTGTACCATCAAGGGGATTAATCTTTGATTAAAATCAACCACATATTCTTTTCTTTTTTTTTCTTTTTTTGTTTAAGCAAGGAGTACCTTTTACCTAGGGTACCCTGATAGACAGATAGTCAATCTGATGCAAGGGTCACTTTGACTCATTTTGGTGATCTTGAAGATGTGATCCAATGTTCAATGGCGACTTCTCCGTTCAAAATTACATGGTCGTCTACACCGATTAAAAAGTAATTATTAGAAGCTCTGTCAGCAAACACCCTGATAGCTGGAAGAAAACAACCTATATGCAGCTCATAGTCCTCAAGAATTTCAAAACTCATGATTGAACCGGCAACAATATGGCCATATATACCTTTTTAACCCCCTTCGACCGCCAAAAGTGGTTTCTTAAGAGAATTCACATGTTGCCGGACTAAGGCCCCGTTTAATTCAGCATTTAGAATGATTAAGTCCCTTAACCAAATGCATATGGTATTTGTTAACTTTTTTTAGATATAATTGCATTTGAAATACTCTCCAAGGGACTTTTGGCCAATGCAAAGGTAGAGGTGCCTTAAGATGCTGCATTTTCGAAATGCAACTTGCACTGTTCATCGTGACTGTTCATCTTCCCCAAAGACAGGTCCGGCAACCGACAACCGCCACCTGAGGGCTAGCTCGACCCCTGAGACCATCGCCTGGGGTTGTCGAACCTCAGGCGTCGCCTGGGTCACGCGACCCAGGCGACGCTTGAGGTCAAGCGACCACAGGTCGCCTCGCTTGAGGTCAAGCGGCGGTGGCTGGAGACCAAATGTGGCCATCGATGGTTGGCCGGCAACCAAATATGGCCAACGGCGGTAGCAGATGGTTAAGCTCCACCGAAACCTTTTTTTGTTTTTTTAAATATTAGCAAAAGTCTTTTAGCTCGAGTTGATTTTAAAAAACACTTACCAAACACTACTTGCATTTCAAAAAACCCTTTTAGCCCAAAGGTATTTGCATTCCCCCAAAGACATTCTCCCAAAGTTGAACCGAACAAGCCCTAAATAGGTGAGTCCAATAAACTTAAGCAATTATTTTTCGAAATAAAATATATGTGAGCTCATCCCGAAAGAAAGATAGAAACAAGGGTCAAGTCGCCACACAAAAGAGAGGGAATCGTTCTTAAACATAGTATGGTCGGATATGTTTAATCCGGAATGCAAATCGAGAAATTGAATTTCGATTGTTCGCAGAGCTGGAGTTGGAATAGTGAAGATGCTCGTGATGAAAACATGAACAAGTTCAAGCCAAATAACTTTTTACAATTATCCACTTTATGTCAAACGCCTCTCTCTCTCTAGGAAAGAAGAAACAACTTTGGATAGGACAACTTTATGTGTTGGACCGCCTTTTCGATAGCATACGATGCAAAAGCCTGCTTATTTTGATGCTTGCTAAGTTACCCATGATTATCATTCTTTTGTCTTGTTGTTTGTGCACGACCTCTTCCCTTGCTAGTTACAAAATCCAGGTCCTCCGTTCGATCGCGAGTTGTCTCCCCCCGATTTAAAGATGTGTTGACGCTCCCTAATGATTTCCATTTCACCTAGATGAAGGACTGAAATGGAGTGGGGACATGACGAGCGAGAGCTAGGTCGAAAAGAGGAGGAAAAAGGGAGCTCCATTATTACCCCCCAAAGAAAGTTTTATCTTTGATGCGTGACACATGGTACAAAAACCAATTCGGGGACCCGATTCTTTAAGCTCCACCTCATCTCCTGTTACATCATTGATTTTGTTCCAAAGTTCTGTGACAGCTCCACACTGTCACGTGTCGAAAGCTCGTGCTATGTACCATTTTTTATGGATGACGAGTGAGAGAGAGAACTTGAGAGATCGCGTGATGAGCAAAAAATTTGGAGTCGAGAAGTTAGGGATCCAAAAACTTGTTTACGAAAAGATTATTCATCTGGAATTCTATTTGTCATGAACACTAAATATTTCATGAGGCACGAAAAGGGGCTGTCGACCCGAATTTACAGAATTTTGGAGGCGCCACATGACGTGTGCAAAACACTCTTTACACAGGCTCGTGACATCGAACATAGTCTTGGATCCAGTGGAAAAGAAAGGGAAAAGCGACATATAGGACCCATTTTGTGTACAACAATTTGGAACTTATGTGGTGATGTTGTATCACTCTCTTTAGATTTATGTGAATGTTGGGTTTGTGTTGCTAGGGATTCTCACATGTCTTTGGTTCCTCTTTCTCAGGAGTGTACTGGTTGATCTAGCATTTTTTTCTCTTCCCTTTTTTCTGTCCTATTTCTTTGCCAACAAACTGGGAATCCTATGCTTCCTTTTACATGATTGCTGCTTCACATTGGTCTGTTCAGGTCCACCCATATGGACTGAATGGACCGACATTACAATTAGACTTCTAAAATCAAACTAATATATGAAAGACCCTTAGTTTGTCAAGTTCATAAGATTAGTAGATTAACATGATTTAGTCTAATGTGAAAATGACGCATCAAACACACGTTTCTCAAATTATGTGGGATCTACGGTGGGTCTCCAAAAAAAAATTAGGTTTTACGTAAGGGACACCAAGTGATGTAAGTCACTCCTTTAGAACAGTTGAATATGATCATCTCATTAAATATGCAGTTACATATCATTTAGTAAAATTGTAAATCGGTCTTAATATCTATAGCATTGTCAAAAGAATATGTAAACTTCACACTTTTTATGCACCGTTTATGCAAGCGCAATCACAAGGAGAACCAAAGTGAGTGATAAGATGTAACTTTTCCGATTCCTTATTTTTGTTTCGATTTCTTATTTCAATGTGATATTGCAGCTGTTGTACAAGTCGTGGAATGAGATCAGTTATAAATAGTTCCGCTAAAGACAGACGTACACATCTGTAATGCTGTGAAAAAGAACCGGTTGCAAAATGTGGTATCATTTGTTCTCTTGAAAACCTTTTCTTTTTGCAAATGAGAAACTTCAAGGAAGGTGATGACTGCACCCCAGCTTCTTAAGAAAATGGATCGTGCTTATATGTCCTTATCTTCCTATGAGGAGGAATCTTGAGTACAAAACAAGGGCGTTTGATGATCCAATACAGCAAGTAAACCAAATTCTTTTTTTTCCTTTTTTTCTTCTCTTTTTCTTTTTTAATTTTTTATTTCACTATGGCAGGGAGGCCCCATCAAGGGTTGTTGGGCCCTCGCCGACCGCTAGTGAGGGCCACCGGACCCTTGCTTGCGGCCGCGAGGGTCATACAACCCTCTTGGCTGTGCTGAGGTTGCGAAGGCTATCCTAAAAATCGCGATCTCAACACCACCAAATGGTCGTGCGACCCTCACCTAGAGGGTCATTGCGGGTGGAGGTGAGGCCAGCCTCGCCAACCGTGGGCAAAGGCGGCCTTGCTTGCGACCGGTGAGGCCATGGTGAGGCTAGCCTTGCCCAGAATTGGAGGAGGGCCGCGCAACCCTCACCCACAACTGGTGAGGGCTGCCGGGCCCTCCCTAGCCACAGTAAAAAAAATTAAAGAAGGAAAATAAAAAAAAGGAAATTTTAAATTTTAAAAATTGCTCACTTCAGTACTGACCGTCATACATGGCACAGCTGGCATCCACATTAGCGATTCCGGCCAAAATTGATCGGATGGACTCAAATGGCAAAATTTTCAAAAGGTTTATAACTCAATTGGCAAAATTGAAAGGTTTATGACTAAATTCTCAAAACTACAATAGGTTTAAAACTTTTTTGATAATTTTCCCATATGTTGATAGTCAATCGGCAACCATGAAATTGACAAATAGTCCATTCAATCAACAACTTGCATGTACTCGACATCTTCAAACTTGATCCCATCGAGTTAAAGTGTAGCCAGACTTGGTCTTTGCTTGTAGTAATAAGGAAAAATCGACGAGATCGAAATTGAGTTGTCAATAGAGCCCGATGCTGCCGCATCACATAATATTAGGAACATGTTGGAAGTTAGATTTTGTGAGTGAGTTTCCATGTTACTTAGCAGAACTTCAATATGATGAAAAGGAAGCGGAAAACTTCATCTCTCACTTAAGCAGCTCCAATCGTAGTCAATAAGGAAGGGGAATGTAAGAAACACATGAGCTTCTCTATTGGAAAAATGGGTCATGAGAAAGAACCAATATGCTTGAGTAAAGATAAATAGCCATTCATTTATCGAGTAACTAAGAGAGAAATAGTGACCCGGTAGAAGAACAGGTAAAATCACTCTCTGGGCTTGGGAAGCCCAGTTTATCTATATTGATCTAGTAAATGTATTTATCATGCGGTCGTATCAATACACTATCAGCGAACCTAAGAAATTTCCTTTAAAAAGATTAAGGGTATGTTTATTTTGAAGAAAATTTCATGATAAAAGAAAATATTTTATGGGAAATTATTTTTTAAGATGTTTTTTTTTCCTTTTTAAGTTAGGGAGTTCATTTTCCTAACTTTAAGCATGAATTTTTTTTTACCGTAAATGGGATTATATTGATTGATCATTTTCAGCAAACCAAACGAGCGAAAATCCGAAAAATTAATTCATAGAAAATTCTTTCACTCAAACAAACACATAAGAAACGCGCCATTAAATTAAAGAGCTGGTTCCCCAGTTTCATTAATCGATGCCCATTTCATGATTAAAGGAAAACAAGGATCTGCTTGGAGGATGCAAAAAAAGGCAAGCAAGTTAATTCATCGGAGCGAATTGCAAACGACCACCTAGGCCCATTTTAGGAATGGCTTTTAGCATTTGTTTCATGGCCATCGTTGGTTGACACAAGTTAGGGTGAACTAGGAGCATACCATACTTAAGCGATTAATCATAATCAGATCCTACTCAAACGACACGATTACTTAGATAAGACCGTAAATAAACGCATTTTTGCCTCTGACTTTGAGTCCACAAGTTTCTTGAATCAAATGAGGCAATTCATGGAAGTAAATTTGTTCCTCCAATATAGTCGAATCCTAACTTCTTCCTCGCTGTAACAATAGCAAAAGACATCTCGGTGCAAAGACCAAGCAACACGAATGTTATAAGTGGATTTATAAGAAGGGGGGAAGACAATTTGGTCACATAAAAAGCAGCAATTCACATGATCATCATCCGGATTAGACAACGAAAAAATTACAGAAAATGCCTTTTTCTACGTATTATTATAGCCAAAAATTTTACATGCATTGAATAAAACAAGATGACGGTCAATTTGTAAATCGAGTTAAACCTTAAAAGCCTTTAGAGCCCTTCTCCTCCAAGACGACGGGCTTCTTGGCCATGGCCAGGCAGTACTTGGCGATCTCCCGGAACTTGGGCACGCTCCGGAGGTCGACCTTGGTCCCGTCCTTCAGCGTAATCACGATGTCGCCCCACTCGCCGATGAACCGCGGCACCACCTGGACGTCCTTGATCACCTGGTACGAGAAGTCGCTCCGGTCCTGCCCCGTCAGCCCCGACACCACCGTCACCCGCAGGTTCGTGAACCGGTACCGGAGGTAGAACGCCCGCGACACCGCCGCCAGCGTCAGCGGCAGCCACAGCAGCGTGAACCCGAGGAGGAGGTTCGCCACCAGGTCGCCGTAGTGGGCCCCGCCGTCGAAGAAGATGGTCTCTTCCTTCGGCTTGGCTGCGGCGGCGGCGGCGGCGGCGGCGGTTTCGGAGGAGGAGGACACTCGGAGTTTAGTTACCGGCCTGTTGGAGCTGGTTCTCGGCGGCGTAAGTGTGAGGGGGAGGCTGTAGGGAGGAGGGGGCTTGGTGGAGGGTAGGTGGCGGCCTGCGGCGGCGATGGGGGTGGCGGTGGCGGTGGGTGGGAGAGGGGCGGTGGCCATCGGATTATCTGAAGTGGGATTCGATCGAGCAAGGGAGAAAATATTGTGGTGGATAAGTGACGTGAATTTTTATTTTTCTTGGAGGACTTCTTTTTTGTGGTCCGGATTTATCTGTGTTTCTATTGGTCGGAGCGTGGAAGTGGGGACCACAGGCTGGGCTTCCCCTTGGCCGGCCGACATTTGGCCACGTGTCATCATCTCAGCTTCAAAAGATATGTATCAATTGGGCCGAGAAAGACTAGGCCCATCTTTGGAGTCCAAATATATGGTGAGTTTGACACTTAGGATATTCACGGTTCGGTTCGGTTCGATTCGGTTCGATTTCGAGGTATTTTCGGCCTGACAGAATTTATTGTCTTGGGAAAGTATCAAAACGAACCCAAACCAAACCAATAAAATTACGATTCAAACCAAAATCAATAACTTCGGTTTGTTATCGGTTCGGTTCGGTTTTAGACCATTATCATTGAGCTGTCTTACAAGTAACAAGTTTAATACATGCTATTAAACTTCAATGTGCAATGGAAATTAACAAAAAAAAAATAGAACATATTTTACACACTTATTGGAAAAAAAGGATTAAAATCGCAATTAATTCAAATTAACTTATCAATGACATAAAAAATGTTATTTAACTAAACGCAAGAACAAAAAAAGACTATAGAAAACTCTTTCTTAACTATTATTTGAGATTAAAAATCAATCACTGATTGCTAACTTGCGAAGTAGAAAATTTTCATTTAGATAGTATAGAGCAATCTTAGATAGGAAGAACTTAGGTTAAACTACAAATCTTATTAGTCAAAAGGAAAAATATATTTATTTATTGAACT
This sequence comes from Syzygium syzygioides, assembly GCA_031216285.1. NCBI lineage: Eukaryota > Viridiplantae > Streptophyta > Magnoliopsida > Myrtales > Myrtaceae > Syzygium > Syzygium syzygioides. The sequence continues at coordinate 33,909,892 of CM062248.1, read as the reverse complement.
TATCATTCAGTAAAACAATAAACTAAACTTATTGATTTGCCTTGGCTCTATTTTCAGTATTAGGTTTTCTATGAACACCCATAATAGTGAAAATAATATGCCAAGTTCGGCGAGGGCTCCATTTTCTTTTCTTTTTTCTGTTCCTTTTTTTTCTACCAAGTCCGGCGAGGGCCGCGACCCTCACCAGCCTGGTGGCAAGTCACTGGCAAAAGGAAGAAGAAAGGAAAAAAGAAAAGAAAGAAAAAAGAGCAGAAAAAATAATTTCAAAAATAAAAAAATACTTAAAAATTTCTACATCAGCACCAGCATTGCCACGTAGGCCAGCCGGTATCCACGTCAGTAATTTTCAGCCATAATTAACTAAAATGACTGGATTAACAAAGGTCAAAAGGTTTATGACTGAATTGACAAAATTAAAATGCTTAAAACTGAATTGGCATCAATGCGATAGGTTTATAACTTTTCTAACACTTTTCCCCGTTTAACTTATTGACGCAAGGTCCACAAGGTGCCACTTGGCAAACTTATTCATTATTAAAATTGATAAACTGATATACAATCGCTAGACATGAAAAATGGAGAAAAGATTATCACTTTCATATAAAAGTATTTACATATTCACCATTAAACGAGTAACGTGATTGTGTCAATTCGCAGTTAGTTTTGTAAATGAAATCTTCCACATTTCAACAATCCAACAATGAAAATGTGAACCAATTCTTATATAGGAAGTGGACCTAGTAAAAATCATCAATATTAATAATAACTCGTTAAAAGAAAATTCCTAATATCTAAATTTCCACTTGTTAAGCCATCATATTCGGTAGGGGCACCATTGGCAGTTGGTGGCCACTAGTGTCGGGGATCATACTGAAGATGGAGCTTTGATGGCCCGCAACGGCCGACGGTGGGGTTAGGCTGGGAATTTTGAATTTTTTGGGCATTTCCTCTTCAATGACTTTTTTCTATCTTAATTAAAAAAAAATTATAAGTTTATATAAAAAAATTTATGTTTTAAACGACAAGTTAACGGCTAGCTCAAATTGAATCTGAATTATAGGGCGCGGTACTTTTTTAATTGAATTTAAGGCCAGATAAAATTTAAAAATCGAATTGAGCATAGCCAAGTTATTTTGTTAAATAGTAGGTCACGAAAGCGAAGATGAATTTCAATAAGATGGGTGAACTTACACTATGCAAAGTTCCATCACATGAGAAGACGACATGATCTTGGAGGCCGTACTAGATGTCATCGTTTTCGATTCGACAATCGATGGCAAAGCATATCAACAAGAGATCAGAACATAGGTAGAGGGAAAGTTCCCAATCCCATCATCATTTGCTCGATAATTATAAACTTGGTTTTCTTTTCTAGCATCAAAAACCTTTCATCTCATCAGAAAGTCTTCTATCTATGTCATTAATAACTCTCCATGTCAGTGACATTATGCTAACGACCAAACACAAAACAAAAGAAAAGCATAACCCAAGAAACAATGATAATTCATCCGAATCAACCTCGAACTTGGCCACCGCACAACCGCAAATTAATCATCGACGACCCATCTTATAAAAAAAATGTCATATCCTATTCTAGATATCTTGGAGCATCTTCTCGGGATCGCCAACGAATGCAAAAAGCAAGAGAAATTAATTAATTATGATTAAGTGCAAAAGGCAAATGACTAAGCAATCATTTCTGATATTGCCCATCACATGATTTGTTCATCATAGGGTCGTACTCGCAGCAGCAACCGATGACAAACTTGTTGGGCGATTTCCGGGATTCTTCTTTGGTGCATGTTGAGCTTTGTTTATGCCGCCATGCACGTGGCCACTCTGCAAGCTCCCCTCATTAATTAATCTCGATTCAACATTAGTTTATGGGGGGTGACTTAACAAAAGAAATATGTTAGGTGGAAGAACAACGTGCGTTGGGATCTGGAAGAATGCGATCGAGTGCCAAAGTTCCAGCCTTGATGCCAGGGATTGCTTATTCATTGGGCACATGATCCCATGAACAAGATAACGCAATGTAACTACCCGGTTTAGATTAATCATTTTCAGGGATTATCATGTCGGGTTTAGTTTTTTGAATGTCTTTTGAGGGCTTGATCAGTAGAATCTGGTGATCTGTGTGTCTGTTAAAAACGGTTGCTTGTTAAGGTTTTCAATGGTGGGTGTCTTTGGCCGCCGAGCGTTCAGGGGACGAGGTTTGTGTTTTTCAAAAGATCCATGGCAATGTTGTAAGTGAATATGCAATTTTTGATGAGGTGAGGAAGCAAATATGTAGTTTTCAAGGTTTGATCATGAGGTGAAAACTCGTACTTTTTACATTTTTCCCTTCTTCTTTAACATCCGTCAAGAACTTCAAAGTCCAAAAGGACTTAGCAGATGTTTAAGCGATGTTAATTACTATCTAAATATAGTGGTTATGATCATGAGCACACTTCCATTTCTAGTGGTTGGGAAAATGTGGATACAAATCAGAGAGGGATAACCATTCACTCCATGTTCAGTCCGCAATGAATAGATGTGGACAAAGAAAATTCAATTCCTTTGGATTCAATTTTATCCAGTAATGTCTGCCTTCTCCACGGTTTGTATTGATGGCTTTGCTTGTGTCGGCACTAGTGGACGCATCAAACAAGAGCAATGTCTACCTGCTGATAAATTAAAGAACAGTGAGGTACTGTGAAAATGGACATAACGTCTGATGAAACATGTAGTGGAATAGTAGATTTTGTACACTGTGAGATTCCCTTTGAAGGAAGGATTCATTTTCTATGGACATGTTCATCTCGCACACGACCCACGTAAATTTTTCACGGGTCTAGATGGTCATCTGTCTTCAAAATCCAGATGTGAATATGCTGTGCATCCTTGGAAATTTTACACAGTTGCACAACAATTGAAATCCGTCTTCTTTTGCATGCAGTGGGGCTGGTATAGGAAGCCGGCCTTGCTTAAGTGCGCGACTATGTGATCTCTTGAAGCTCGATTCTCAAATGATGCACAAGCAACTTATGTAGCCGTATTAATGAAGTGATGAAGTTTTTGGAGCATCTAGCACCAATGGTCGGTGAGAATCAATGTTTCTCATTTTACATACACCATGACAATCTTTAAACTAGCACAAACTTCACACATCTCGCACACCATAATTATCTCTGTCTATTACTTCGCTATTGATATGTGCCTCGTTCATAAACAAGGACTGTAAACAAGGACATTTCCTTATTTTTCCAACGTATGAGAGAGAGAGAGAGAGAGAGGATAACTAGGTGACAATGGGGTCACATGAAGTCTGGCTTTTACAAAACAGATTGCAGAGGACTCAAGCACCGAGCGATGGTGTGTGTGTATGTGTGTCGTGTTTTTACAAGTTTTTTCAAAGTCTCTTTCACGAGAGAACGCCCCTTTTCGCCCAGCTTTCCTCGTTTTGTTTTCTTCCACGCTTCCATCTCCTTGTCTTCTTCTCTTCTCGGAATTTGTGCTTTGATTCTCTCTCTCTCTCTCTCTCTCTCTCTCTCTCTCTCTCTCTCTCTCTATCACGGGGATATACAGCCCCCTCCAAAAGAAATGCTTTCTTTATCATTCTTCTGATAAAAAGCTATGTGCTTTTGCTAACTCCGAGTAGATTTTTTTCGGTTAAAATAATCTGCAGTGGTGGTGATTGACCGATGAAAGCATCGGAACAAATGATTGCCGCTTTCTTCTACTCCCACCCTTTCCCCTCCCTCCTTTAGAACTAACTGACATTTACCCTCTAGATCTCATTTGATCATAAAGAGGTGAAACATAGTAACGAAAAAAATGATGAGGAATTGCTTTTATTTTATGTCCCATGCTCGGACTGCAATTATAATAGTCATCAATTTATATAGGTTTCAAATTTCATCTCTTTAAGAATCAATCAAATTCCATGATCTAAAACTTTAGCTGCATGCGTTCTCTAACTAAGCTCTAGGCCTCTACTAAACATAAAGTATCCTTTTATTGGTAAACAGGGAAAAAAAAACACAAGAGAAGATCTTAAGCGATTAATCGGCACAAATCATTACCACCTTCTTCCACTCCCACCCTTTCCCCTCTCTCATTTAGAACTGACTGACATCTACCCACTAGATCTCATTTGATCATAAGAGGGTGAAATATAGTAACGAAAAAAATAATGAACAATTGCTTTTATTTTATGTCCCATGCTCGGACTGCAATTGTTATCGCTATCAATTCATATAGGTTTCAACTTTCATTACTCTTAAGAATCAATCAAATCCCATGATCTAAACTTTAGCTACATGCGTTCTCTAACCAATTAAGCTATAGGCCTCTACGAAACATAAAGTGTCCTTTTATTTCTAAACAGAAAAAAAAACATGAGAAGATCTTAAACGATTAACCTCGAAATTCTCAAATTATCTTATGCGTTACTATTTTATACACCAAAATTTAAGCAAGAAAAATGGGGATTTTCCTCTTCCCTCCCTTCTTATAAGTTATCTCGTGGAGGATAATATATATAATGTACTTCCCATAGCTTGGCTCCGAGTAGGAATCGAATTCGATTCGCTCCTTGATTTCTTTCAATAATGCTGTTGCTCCAACCATGGCCAAATCCCGGAGTGATCGTCAATGCCGCAGAACATGTTGGTGATGCTGCTCTCTTCCTTGACTATCATCGAATGATCGGGCCTCGAAGGGTTCTGAAACAGCTGTGCCACTGATCCCCCGGAAGCGGCAGGCCTTATCGAGGCGGGGAACAGCTGGTGGCCCGCTGCTGGCGGCACGTGGCCTGAGACCGGGCTCTCAACCGGCGGCGTCCGCTTGATGTCGAGCTTGATCTCGGAGCTGTTCTCACTCCGGTTGCTGCAAGAGCCCTGGTCGGTTTCTTTGTTGAGGTTGATGGATTCGGCTGGTTCTCTAGTACTCTTGAGTGCCAGTATCTGCATATTGCATATTCCATGATAAAAGGAAAAAAACTAAAAAATACCCATCAAGATTAATGCCAAGAAACACAGCTTGGCCTCTCAATTTGGATTGAGAAAAGAACGTTGACTATGCTTTGCTCCACCAGATTATGTATGAATAGAGCACAAGTCGCTTTGATCAAGAACACAAACTAGAGCAAGAGGGTCTTTTATTCTTTTGCTTCTTTGTAAGAAGGCTTGCATTAGCTAGTGAAGTCATTAACCAAATGAGAACCCTCTTTTCCTTTGCTCAAACGGAACAAAAATGAAAACCCATTTTCAGAGGAAAAGTCAACATTAAGAGCATTCGTCCTTTGGCCAGATCATAAAAGCATCAAGGAAAAAAAGCACACTGCACACACCATTCTATCCCCACGAAAATTCCAACAATTTCAGACGTGTCTAAACTAAACACTAACAACTGTTAGCTCTAGCTAAGTACTTTCGTTTCTGCAGTAAAATTTTCATACATACCTCAGCTTGAAGCTTCTGGTTCTGAGCTTGGAGGGCTTCGTTGTCAGCCTTCACACCATCAAACTGTCTCTTGAGCAGATCATAATCCTTCTCGAGCTGCTTTGTCTTCCACCTCGCCCTCCTGTTCTGGAACCAAATGGCGATCTGTCTGGGTTGGAGACCAAGCGCTCTTGCGAGCTGCATTTTCCTCTCAGGCTCAAGCTTGTTGCCGAGCTCGAAGTTCTTCTCCAATGTCTTCACCTGCTCCATGTTGAGCCTCCTCTTCTTCTCTCCCCCTGGCTGCGACCCATCATCTTCTGACAGATCTTCATCTCCATTGACGTTGCTGTTGTTGTTGTTGTTGGGGTCGTCACTCACGTCAATACCTGCAAAGGACATGGATCTCTTGCCCAGTAGGGAGGCGACGCCTGTGGGTGCACCAGCGGGAAAAAAGAAGAAGCAAGCACACTTAGCAAATATAAAAGCGGCAAGAAAAGAAGAAAAAGAAAGAGACCCGGTAGAGTCTTCTTAAGTACCATGGTAGTCTTGAGGTGTGCAAGAGGATAGGATTTGGTGTTGATGGTGGTGGTGAGGGTGTTCATGATCTTGATCGTGGGGGGTCTGAAGCATGAAATTTGCTGAAAAGAAGGCCATCAATTCAATCCCACACTAATTCCAAGTCATGGCCTGAACCTTATGCACTCACTCCTCCTGTTGGATTCTTTGAGACTCCACAGTTTAAAGCCTGACAGTCATGTTGAAGCTCAGAGAGAGAGAGAGAGAGAGAGAGAGAAAGAGAGGAACAAGGGGTGGTGATGGTGACGATGACTATATTTGATGAAATAAAAACCCTATAAGCTAGAATTGAGAGGGAATAAATTCTCTTGAGGTACGAAGGCAGATGCACAAATTGGTGAAATGCTGGCAGCTTATATATCTTGCAAGCTCCTGCCATGAGTTGTTCTTCCAAAAAATATTAATACAGCCATTAAGGAAAAAGGAAGAAAGAAAAAAGTAAAGGCGGTACTAGCAAGGGAAGAGTTGATGTCCTCCTAAATAGTAAATATTATGTGAATTTCCCGTTTTAATTTTTTGTTTACTACACGGGATACCCGTACCTTTTTATTCTAATTTAATATTTCTCATGACATGAAACGGAAAAATTAAAGGTTTATCCGGCGAAGAAATTGAGGGGAAGGAAACGTTAGTTAGTGGGCGAACGAACGGTCGTGTTCATAGCCTCTCTTTGTTTAGAGTGATGTGAATGTGAGGTGAAAACAATGTCAAACTCATCTGGTGAGGGAAAAACCCCTTTACTAGCTAGGCAGAAAAAATCAAATTTTCTCAGTTCCTGTACTCGTAGTGTAAAGGAACAGGAAAGCAGTGAAAGCATCATCTTATTGCTCTCAGGAGACAAATAGTGGTACTTTTGTTGCCACCAATGGACAGTTGTACTCCCTTGGAGCTTCTTACTTCCAGCATGCAGAATTGATTAGAGCATCAAAACCCTTTTTCAATAAAATTAATATCACGAAAAATCTCAAATTGATACATTTATGATAATTTTACTTCAGACAAATTTTTTTACCAAGAAAAATCCCAAACTAGTACACTTGAAATAAATTCACCCAAAACTAATTTTTTGATCTTCAAAAACCCCAAACTGGTACATTTGTGACGAATTTACCCTCCTTTAGTTTTCATTAAATTGAATTAATACCACAAAAAATCATAAATTGGTATCCCTGTGACAAACGGAGAGTAAAACATAAAATTGATACATCTGTCAATTGCCGCGTGTTATTTAACAAAGCAATTTGATAGTAGAATTTAACGGAAATAAACTAAGGGTAAATTTATTACAGATATATCAATTTGGAATTTTTGGTGGTCAAAAAATTAGTTTAAGATAAAATTGTCACAAGCATATTAATTTAGGGTTTTTTGCTGTGTTAACCCCTTCCAATATTAGGACATTATTGTTCGAGTCACATAGAATTTCCCACAAATTAGTTTTCTAGGCTTTCGTGCATTTAGCTTAGGAGAGGGGTTTCTCAGAAACATGAATTCTCTGGAAAGCATTTTCCTTTCTCACCAAAATTTTCCCCAAAACAAATACGCCATTAAATATTATAAATCTTCCTTTATCGTGCAGTGGGTGAAAGGAGTACCCCCACAAGAGAGGGAGCCCCTTCATATGGGCAACGGCAGCAAGAAGTGAAAGAGAGGGAGGGAGGGAGAGACTTTGGGGGAGAGGGCGTTTGGATTCTCTCATGAACAAAAGCAGACGTGCATGTGTGTGTGTGTTGTGTGATATTTTAGGCAGAGAGAGAGAGAGAGATTGCTTGAGAAAGGAGAGATGAGTTGGCCCCCTAATATTTTTTTCCCCTTAGGAGTTGAAAAGGAGGGGGGGTCACCACGGAAAGACACCCACAGAGAGAGAGAGAGAGAGAGAGAGGAATCTAAGGAGGGAGGGAAGGGGGAGAGAATGGGGTCCAATGGAAGGGCAGGGTTTGCTACCTAAACCACCAACAAGCAATGTGCAATCGGACGGACCCTCTTTCCCATCATCACCCCTTTTAGCCTTTTCCTCCTTTCAATAGCCAAATACGTGAGTGATGGAGTGGAAGGAAGGAAGAGAGATTAAATATTCCACCATTGGAGCTGTTCATTTTTGTCTCGGAGCAACCTTTGTGCGTATGGGTTCAATGTGTTCCCCTCTCCCTACCCGCTTTGCTCAATGCCATACAACACACACACACACACACTCCCACCTACTAGACTTTTCCATCCATGTTTTCATTATTGGATTGGAATTCTCTCGATTCGAATGGGATAGATCGATTCGGGTTATGCCCGCGTGCCCGTGAAGCATCCACCGCCGTCCTTCGTGAATCGGCGAGCGATCAAAATCGGATGCATTTTGCTATTACTTTGTGATCTTAGAGGGGACAAAGGTTAATACCCGGTCGAGGAGCTAATACACATGTTTTGATCAATTCTCTCCATGAAATGCATCGGTCTCCCTAACCCTAGTAGTTAGCGGTGTAATTCATCATCCCGCGCGAATTAGGTTTTTCCATGCCGAAAACGGTCCTGATATATAAAAACAAAAAAAATAAGTGAAGAAATCAAGCAAAACCCTAGTTTGCATTCTTCATGATCACCCTCTTTCTTTAATCCATGGAGTTGCACCCGTAGACCTTTAAACAAAATATGTTTTAGTTGAAGCTTTCCTCTTACTTGTCGAATTGGGTTGTCAGACGATGAGGTCCCAAAAGAAAAGAAACCGCCTGAAAGCACTCTTAAAGTCTAAATATCAAATAGTGGCAACTAATTTATGCTAATTAATTTTTAACGCCGTGATTCTTTATTATCTTGACTTTTTTTACCTAAACCAAATTGGATAGCTCTCTCAAGTTAGTGAAATCCTTATGATTTTCTCTGTAGTCCCTGCTTGGCCGCTCGGGGTTAATATTAAGTATAAATCACGTACATGGAGAGAAACATAGCATGACACTCGTGAAAAGTATAAGACATTTGAGGGAATAATTGCTGAAAAAGTCATTAAGCTAGTGTTGCGGATATCAATTCAGTCCTAAATTTTTCAATTTGATCAATTTAGTTATAACCCTTTTGATGTTTTGCCATGTAATTTTTCCGGCCAATTTGGGCCGACAATTGTCGATATGGACACCGACCATCCTAACTGCATAGATGAGCTTCTAGCAATCTCTTTACATGTTTGGTCGTTGACCTTTTTAATCGGCTATAGACACGCATTCTTTTGTCTAATCGGCAATTCCAAGATCCCCGCTATCATTGCTCGACCACGCCGCACAATTTACCCAGCCACAAGCACCTTCAATTCCCAAGCTTACCCATTCAAAGTCGCGATTAAAAAAAATAGCTTGTCGAGATTAAGGAACTCGCCATGGATTATATCGCGCGTGATCTACTTCGAAGATTCGAATGGGTCAAGTCAGAATTTCGCTAGTGAAAACAGCATATTTTCCCTCTTCGTGGCAATTGACCGAACGTTCATGGCTTACCCTGCTTTTTTGCCATTTCAAACGCATCGGACCCATCAATGGAAATCGAAGCACCCAACACATGGCCCCAGAGATTTTAAAGATTAGCCAAAAGTTTGCGGGCTGATTTAACAGCGTCTGCTTTTTCTTTGCCCCTCAACAAACGCATCGAGCTGATGAGATTGATGTTTGAACTGAAAGGCGTGACTTTGACCACCCCGGAGAGAAGCAATTGCGGAATCGCCCCCATGCATTGCATACATGTTCAGCTGTCGCTTTTGGCGGCCATGTTCATGGTTGAGACATCAAAGGGTGGACACACTTGGGGAAGAGAGACCGCCCCGGGATCGACGATCGGAACTGTTTGCATACATTCCGGCTGCCGATTTCGAAGCCCCCCCGTTGAGAGAGACTTGGTATGTGCTACGTGGATGGCGCAACCTAGAAAGCTCCTAAGGTTGAAGTAAAACCATATTTGAACTATAGAATAAGATGAGATCTTCTGCCAAAATATTCGTTTGTCGCCGTCAATTAGCAAGCATCAGTATCGCCGTTATGGCTGCCGTCGTCAATTGGCGAATAGCAGCACCAGCAACATCTTGCATCTGCCACCGCCGCCGCCTCCTTCCACACGAATATGTTCTCATTATCTGCCAATACAGGGCTCAAACACACGTCATTTAGAACTTTTATAGTCAAACTTCAATCACCCACGAAAATCCCAAATCCAAAACAAAAGTTGATCATTAGGAGGGAGAAGAATTCATAATTCATTTGACCTCATTCTAAGCAAATTTTGGAAACAAATGTTTCAACTGGTGAGCTTCTTAAATATGGTAGAAATGGTTCTGATGCACGAAAAGACATAAGATTCGGCCTGACTTTCATGGCTGCAGAAAAAAACCCCCAAATTCGAAATGTGACCGACTCTAGCTAATCCTGGACATGCATGGTGAGAGCATCTCCCAAGTAATCAATTCAGGAGCTAATGGACCCGCTTGTCTGAAAATAGGCAAAGTACGATCCGACAAGTACTAATTCGGCCACAGGAAAAAAAACCAATACACATGCCCACAAGTTATCCGAACTTATTTTTGTAAATGAGGTAGTGGGCGATAATCGATTGTGGTGTGAAAACTGTAGTGAAAATTTAGATCTTTGCATGAGACATAACGTGAAATTTCACCCTATACGTGACCAAGGGTGTGTTTGTTTCGGGAAATACTTCATAACAAAAGAAAAAATGCTTTTCGAGAAATCATTTTCTGGGAAAATATTTTCCTATTTTAAAGTTAGGAAATTCATTTTTCTAACTTTAGGCATACGTATTCTTTTTTACCGTAAATAGATTTATATTGACTAATCTTTTTTAGCAAACAAAACGCGTGAAGTAACAGAAAACCAATTCGCGAATAATTCTTTCGCTCAAACAAATATGCCCCCTAAGTTTTTTTTCTTATTTTTTTGATATGTTTACATGGGATGAAGTGGGTACGAAGAGTGGTCCAGACAATAATATGTCGCCTGAGAAGAGCTGACTTAAACACCGTCACATGAATTCATCAGGTGGAAGCTGGAGGGGGTACCCCATTGGAATGGGGTGGATCCATGTTCTTTAGGTTCTTTCCCCCATTTTCCAAAGTTTTATTTGACTAGCAAAAGTCCCACAATCTCACATTTAAGAAATGGAAAAAAAGAGGAGGAGGAGGAGGAGGAGGAGAAGCTGAATCTTCTCTTCCACATGCGCCCTCTTGCTTCGCTGCTGGTGCGCTCAGCCGAACGCTGATCCCATGTGCATCCCGCTTGTCGTCGTCGCGCTCTCTTTTTCTTTTGGGCTTTGTTTAATATTATTTTTCTTGGTTGGGATTTTAAAAGAAGGTCTGGGGCAAGGAGATGCGTCGACAGTGATTCGCCAACCACTGGTCCTGTTGGCTCTTTCCTTTCTTCTTTTTTCTTCTCAATTTAGAAATGCTTTTTTGTGGGGGTACACTTGGTGTTTGCCTCGAGAGAGATGGCCCCGTGATCAGAACCCCTTTCGAGTCTAACTGGACTCCATCCTGTATTGGCTCGGCAAGTTTTGAACTGTGTACAGGGAGAGTGTGTGTGTGTTTCGCACACAGGAGAAGGTTTTGTGCTTGATGGGAGAACTTTAATTTAGTTATTGTTGAACTCACCAAAGTTGCTCCACTATCTCATTGTGACAATCCAAGCACTCAAATGGAGTTTTCAAATAGTCAATTAGCAGTTAGGAGTTACAAAGACCTTCACTTATAATACGAGTCTCATGGTCGATATGAGTCATAAAGCCGAGCCTTGAGAGCCAAAAAATTGTCTAGACAATTAGCATCGACATATAAACCCTGCAATTCATAGTCGATATGTATTGTTTGGATATTCATTGGAGATGATCCGGCCTGATCAATGTGGGTTCAATCCCTAGAAGGAACACTAATGTGATAATCTTGTGGATTAGGGAAGATCCCTACTTAAGTTGTAACGCCCAATTCAGTCCATATCGGCCAAGCTCCCAGAAGGAGTACTGTGAGTCACCACAAAAGGTGGCGACCATTTAGGGATAGGCATTGACTTATGAGTCAATCAATAGGATCTTTTATAACCAATGTAAAACTTGGGATGTCATAAACTCCTCCACTTAAAGAACTACCGTTGTCATCAATGGTGGCCCATATCGTCTAGCGATGCTACCCCTTTTGATGTGTGGTGCGGTCCATTCTTCTTCCCTCAACGGTCCTAGAAGCCTACCGGGAGCACCACATTTTCTAAGCCATCTCACTCCAGCAATCACTCACCGCCCTCGTAATATTAGGTATGGGTCGAATCTGTCCACGAACCACACATCTATTGAAGGGAGTCTCGCTCTTTTACCATCTTGTATGATTGCTCAAAATACTCCTTTTAGGATATTGGCTCAAGTATAATAAACTGGGCCGTTGCAGATGGTATTGAAGCACGACTCCCTCAAGTAATTATGCGGTTTTACGCTACTTTCCGATCAAATCCCTTCACTTTTAATTTATTTAATTAAGTCCTACTACTTCCACAAATTTTCTAATCAAGTCCCTCCGATAAAAATTTGACCAAATTCAACTGACATAAGCATAAGACAATACCAAAGCACGATGTGAACAAAATATGCAGTTCCTCATGTGGACGTGAATGAAAAATTTAGTCAATGGAGACATTTTTGGCATCCAATGTGCACAAAATTTAGCCAATGTAGACGGCCACGAGAATGTCCACATTAGACACATTTTATTCAGATCATACAGTGGTGTCATTTGACGGCCATGTCAGTTAGATATGGCTGGATCTGGTGTTGAATTAAAAAATTTGTGAATGTGTATAGACTTGATTAGACTAATAAAAAGTACAGCCACTTACTTAGCAGGAGCAAGAAAATACATGGATGAAAAGTAGAATTTTTTTCCCACAAATAAATTGAAAGAACTAGCTCATTACAAAACAGCTTCCTCCAAGTTCCTATTCTTATTTGGTAATATCTCTGTCAATTTCGGTATTATACTTGTCTCGTTTGTTCTACAGCATAATTGACATCGAATCGAATCTATCCAGGTTTGGGACATAGAAACATAGGACAATTACCAAAAAAGTCATAAACTTATTGCACTTGTGCCAATTCAATCATATACCTTTCAATTTGGCCAATTTAATCATAAACTTTTTGACAATTTGCCAATTCAATACTAAACCTTTCATTTGAGCCAATTAAGTCATAAGCCTTTTGACAATTTATCAATTTAGTTTTAAACATTTTGAGAATTTGCTAATTTAGTCATTCCGATCAATTTTGACCAAAATTCACTGACATTGCGGTCTAGTCAGTGTTGTTTATCCTACATGACATGACCAACGCTAACATAAACAATTTTTAAGCTTGTTTTTAACTTTTATGAATTTTTTATTTAGTTTTTTATTTTATTTTTTTTTTCTTCCAACCTTTGGCAGGCGAGGTGGCTAGCTGGCCTTGGCTGACTACTTGCATGGGGCGTAGCACTCGCCAAGGCCCTCACCGGCTGCGAGCGAGGTGACCCTCACCCAAGCAAGGTCAGCCCTCCTCCACCCAAGTTGGACAATAAAAAGAAAAGAAAAAAGAAAAGAACGAAAAAAAGAAAAGAAAAGAGAAAAATAGTATAAAAATTCACAAAAATCCAAAAGTTATCCACTTCAGCGCTAATCGACATTGATTAGACAACCATGTCGGCAATTTTCAATCAACATTGGCCGAAATTTGGCAAATTATCAAAAAATTTAGGACTAAATTAGCACATTGAAAAGGTTTAGGACTAAATTGACCAAAGTAAAAAGTTACTAAATTGGTAAATATGCAATAGATTTAGAACTTTTTTTTGATAATTTCCATTGAGGACACTGCAAAGAAGTGTCACAAGTTGCGCATCGTATTAGGTGAGCCGACATTATAAAAGTCACATCAAAGGGCAGATGCCCAAGTTGCAAGAATCGGCTACTAATGTAAAAACAGGACCCCATCCTGCTATCTCTAATTGACGAGGATGCGCAAAGATCGGAGGTGATGCTGTCGAATCCCATTGAGGAAAATGAGGTGAATGTCTTTGTCTCCTCACCGTCTCATGTCTGCACAAGTCTCGTCAGTTCCCACAACAAACTTCGACAGCCCAATCAGATCCCGTTCCCTCGTTCATGGGTTCGTTAATTTGCCGAATTTCGTGATCTGTTCGGGCAGCTCTATGGTCCATCGAAAGACGAATCCTTACCTTCTTTTTTTTTTTTTTAAATTACTCCTGCACAAAGTGTCGTGAAACACGAAATCCTAAAAGGCTTTACAATTCGCGGGCAAGATTTACTCTGTTTCTATCAGACGGTCGTCGAGGGGTTGGGGATCCGTTTCCCAAAGATCCTTCGGAGCGCCCTGCTTTGATCTTACTTGCTATGCTTTTTACGACATCGGCCTATCAAACACGGAAACTATCTAGGGATGAAGGGAGTTTTAAGTGCTCCGAAATATTAACATGACGTTCTCTTACATACGTACGAGTCGTCGATTGCGCAATGCTCTCATTTGCAAAAAAAAAGTTATATCTGTGTCTAACATACGATCACACTAGATCTATCAAAATGGGTCATAAATCTATTTCTTAACCCATATAATAGTAATTGAGTCATAAATGAATTAGTTATATTTAGTAAATGGATCATAAATGGGTAGAAGTCTTATATTGATGTTAAATGGGTCATAAATGGATTATAAATGAGTTTCAACTGATTTAAACTCAACGCATTTCTCTCGCCCTCACTCAATATTGCATTCACTTATTCCGAACTCTCATTTCAGCTTGGGTATGAATTTTCCTATATTTAATTAAATATGGAAGTGTTTTAGCAATATGGATTTAATTGGGTATGAGTCGGGTCGAATATGGGTCAAAAAAATTATATTGCGCATAAATGGGTCATAAATGGGTTAATGGGTCAATTTGGGTCAGACCATTTATGACCCGATCCGATCCACTCATTTGACAGGTCTAGGTCACACAACATAAAATCATACTCTAATCAAATGAGATAACTCTAATGACCCACACTTGGGTTTTTGGGCCTAAACCATCTCGTGGATGAGCATTTAAGCATGGATTAATGCTGCTAAAAAGGCATTAAGCATGGATTAATGGTCATGAGACTTGTATGGGTCGTGATTGGCGGGCTTCTAGTGGCAGCTGTTGACTTTAGGCCCAACAGAAAAGAGGAAAAAACGAAAACAAGGTTTCATTTCCAGAGGTTTGAACTCAAAACAAAAAATTCACTTCCACCTAGCCCAACAATTTTTCAAGGGGGGCAAAAAACACTTCGTTTTTCAGGACTTCAAATCATTCAAATATAGTATTTACAGTCCCGTGAAAATTAGTGACAATAACGTATATCATCTCCAACTATCTCTTATCACGCACTCTGCGATGATTGCAATCGATATTTCGATAATGCACTTTTCATCCCAAGCTTAAAAAGAATATTGCGATTTACCCTCGTGGAGTGTAAGAAGCTATAGATAGTCAAGAATGGGCAAAGTGTATCTATTTTTCAAGCTTTACGGTGAAAGGCGTAGGATTTCAAAATTACCGGGTGCAAAGTATACATTCCGAAACTAAATAATGAAAAGTGCAATCAAGGAAAATAATTGAGATATGCTTACGTACACATCTGACCACAACAGGTTCAGTGGCAGTCGTGTGTATGGCTTGAATGGACAAATCCTGGACCGACTTTAATTTCCACAGTCCAATTCGATTTGGGACAACTACTATTGGTACTGATAAAAAGGATACCAGTGAAATAAATCATCTATAAGATATCAAAAGGAGGAAAGTTCCTTTTTTTCCGATCAGAAATAGATGAAAACACGGTACTAAAGCATTCACGAAATCGTGTCTTGAAAAAATCATCGACATGGACACGATCTTCCTGTTAAATTATTGCTTGTATTGCTCGCAAAAAGGGAAAAGTACCAAAAAAATCTTAAATATATTGTAAGGATGCCAGTTGAATTCTAAACCTTTCAATTTTGTCAATCGAATCCTAAACATTTTGACGATTTACTAATTTAGTCATTCCAGTCAATTTTAGCCAATAATAGCCGATGTGGACACCAACTATCCTACGTGGTACAACCGGCATTAAAGTGGATAATTTTTTTAAAATTTTCTATACTTTTTATGATTTTTTTCTCTTTGTTTTTCTTTTTTTTTTCCTTCTAATACTGGAGACCCTCGTCGGACTTAGCAGGGAAAAAAAGAAAGAAAAAAAATAATCAAAAAAATTTGAAAAAATTATCCACGTCAACACCGTACCATGTAGAATGACCAGTGTTGACGTCAACGATTTCTAATCAAAACTAACCAAGTATCAAAAGATTTAGGACTCAATTAGCAAAATTGAAAATTTAAGAGTGAATTGACATCCGTATAATAGGTTCAACACTCTTTTGGTAACTATCCTCTCGTAAAAATGAACCAACAACTGGTTATATTTCATTATAATTACACAAAGATTGTTATTGATAACAAAAATATTCATCATACTTCTAAACAGCGTAAATAATCATTCTCGAAAAAATTCTAAAAAAAAATTTGAACCGTTAAACTTTCGTGAAATGGACGCATAATCCTGTCCGTGAAGAGGAGGCAGGAGTGCGGAAATTATTGACCGCTGCAAGGTCGGTCTGAGACCTGAAACTGAAAGTGCCATCTACTGGTCAAATCACGAATATGGTGGAAGATGTGAAGAAGAAGAAGAAGAAGAAGAAAAGTGCGTTCAAATTTGACTATGAATAGCAAAGAGTCGGGGTGGTCCTATCGCCATCATTTCCCGTCCGTCCATCCGTCCATCCATCCATCCATCCTTGCCTTGTACACAAGAACTACAAGACAAAAGGCACTCCCCCATCTCTCGAATTTTTTCCACGCCTCGCCTTGCGCGTGTTGTTGCCGTACTCGTCGAGGCTCGCATAGATTCTACGTCCGAGGAGGGTGTGAAAGCATATCTATAAGGTATGAATTCTCCGGCCGGCCCGCTTGCGCGACACACCACCATATCGGCTATCTCCGGCAAAAGTTTGAGCGGAAGGATTATGTTAGAATTTCACGAAACGGTTGAGGACTAAATTGGAGAAATTTAGAAAGTTTGGGACTTAATTGGTATTTGTACGATAGGCTTATGATTGATATGGTAATTTTTTCTTAAAGTGACAAGATGGATATTGTAACGAAGAAAAATTGAGTGTTAGCTCACGGATGATGTTTAGTCACGTCATTGAATTATTCTCATTGAGTAGAAAGTATGGGGGGGAGGGGGAGGGCTGGGTTAGCGGTGAGCATGAATCGAACGTCACCAACGGTGGTTTAGCTAGGGGAATAGAGAGATTAGAGATTAGATAATAGACCTGTCAACATAAGGGGTTTTTAATCCTATTTAATGAACTGAGTTGTTGTATGGATTAGTTATATTCGGTAAATGGATTTAGAATGGTAAAATAAAAAATAATATGAGTGTTAAATAGATTTATAACTTACTGAGATTTAACTTACCTCTATACTTTCTGTCACCCTCACTCGATCTCGCATTTACTTTCTTCACGTTCTTCCATTTGTTTGGATATGAGTTTTCCTAAATTTAATTAAATATGTAAGTATTTTAGTAATATGGATCAGATTAAGTATGAGTCACTAGATTTCTATTGCATAAAAATAATTCAATTTGGGTCAGACCATTTTCATTCCAACCTGACCCACCCATTTGATAGGTCTAGATAATAGGCATTAGCAATACCTGCTTTGAGGTTATGGTTTTTAATGGTCAGTAAAATAGAGAAAATTTGGACCATTTAATTTAAATGGAGATTGATATGTCATTCTCTGATGGCATGTTCGGTTCACAGAAATAGCTATTCATTCCCAATTTTGTTCCTATTTGAATTATTTGTTTAGCTCTGCAATTAGGAAGCTTCGGTTTTAAATGTCCTTGCGTTTTTAATAATAAATCACAATTAAAATAAATTAGGATTATCAAAAACATATCATATTAACAATTATTAATTTGAATTCGTTTAAATGATTATTTTAAATAAGAAACAATATACTATTATAATCATAAATGATATATTTAATATTTGAAGAATAATTATAATACAACAACTCTATGTATTTAACATAATTTACTAATATATCATAGTCAATCACTAATTAGAATATAGTTGTTGGGGTTTGGTTCATATTACCCATTAGTAGGAATAATTACTGAGTATGCGTTCGTTTCGTGGAAAGTGAGTGATTTATAAAATATTTTTTGAAAAATGATTGCTTATATCATTTAGAAAAATTAATCAACAAAAAATGTTTTCATCATCTATAATAATCAATGTCTAACTATTTTCGTGGATAATGAAAAAAATTTCCATTAACTTATTTTTGTAAATAATACAAGTGATCATTTTCGGAAAATGTTTTCCAAATCACTCATTTTTAATAAACAAACGCACCTATATATATGTTATTTTTTTATTGTAATTGAGAGTTGTAACGGAGAGGTGGGGGTACTGATTATAATGAAATCATTTGCTGAATATAACCCTAGTTTAAGGGTGAATCAGGACAAAACATTGTCTCGATTTCTCTTCCTCGCATTTACTCTATATTTCATTGTATTTGTACGGCTAGTCTTAACAATTGTTACCTAACAATTAAATTAATATAGTGTGATAATCAAATAACAAACTATGATAATAACACAGAGAGTGGGATGTATTTTGACTATAGTAATAACCCACTTTACTCCTGCAACTTGCAACTCTCGGATGGAAACAATGTGGCATATTTAAGTCAATACCCATGTCTTTGATTTCTCCCACCAACCAGCTTGCTGCGCCACATCAAATTTATCAGAAAATCCTTTCATCGAATCATATTAGATTCTGTCACTGCGCGTGACGAATTTGACTTGGAGATTGGAGAATGGAGATCGTTCCCGTATCAAAGTTCGTGCTCAACTAAGGCCCCACTCTCTGCGTATCGCGAGAGATTTAAAGAAGATTATAAATCTAGAAGAAACGTCTGCTCCATGCGGATGTGGATTCCTAGAGTTGTCACCATCAACGATAAACGATAATCTTGAACCTTGTCTCTTCAGGCAATTTGCAGAAAAGTGAATTATTATGCTTTCTAGCAATTGCCCAAAACATAGACATATGACATAAAATGTTGCACGGAAGTACACAGACGAACGGACCCTTACATCGTATGTCGTAGTTCATGTAGCATCGCAACAAGTGACCAAACCTTTAGCTATATAAACCGATCCAACTACGGTGTCCCTGCATCGCAACTGATAATAGTAATGAAACGACAAGGCCTGTGTTTGCAATTGATGTATCATAGAAGCAGACTCCTGATGATGGCTGCTTGATCACTGTCCCTGTCTGTTGAAGCCAAAAGCTGCGAGAGTTGGTCACTCAAGTCATCCACTTCTCTGTGCAAGCTTCTAATGCACTTGCATGTCTCTTCCAACAGCTTTGATGCTGATACCTGTTAGATAAGTACACGATACTAATGATATATATATGCTTCTTAACCCTACTAATGGAAGTATAAGGAACTGTGTCACGTCAAGTTCTGTCATGAAGATGACACCTAACCAACGTCGTGTATCTCACATGCATGCGTACGTGAGCGCACTCACATAGCAAAATGTGGGTAGGGATGTAAAACTCGAAGAGTCTTACAACTTTTATAGAGTAAAGTTGGCAATGAAAATATCTTAATTTTTTATAGCTTTACGTGTATGGCTCATTGTATGGATGAACATTCTTTCGACCGGCTTGTAGGTTATAAAACCGAAGCGACGCTATATAGGAGAAAATATGCATTAAGACCATCTGTACACCATACCAGAGAAAGACAGATGCAAAATCCTCACTAAATTTCATCTACGTGATGTGTGGTAATGTAACGGTGTAAATCGATTGACGATTTCATCTCTATAATCTACTTGCAATACGACATCCAGATGAATTTATTGAATATGCTGTACAAGTTTAAGAAAAATTACCACTTTACTTGGTACGGGAACTTTAAAAAGCTTTAGCCTACATATTTAGCATTATACATATATGCTCCGTATACATCCCTCCAGCTCAAGTCGAAGGCTATGCATGGACCACAAAGAGGAAAACAGAAAGATAGTACGACTACTCGCAAAATATAATCCATTTGCCAAAGCTGATGAAGTTGATGCATATAAGGAAACCAGATAATAAAACCCTCATTTTGTGGACGAGGTGGCAAACGAGACTCTCATGACAATCTAGCATGAACTTCATATGTAATCGGGTTGAAAATTAGGTCTCTACATTTCTAATACGTGATTGTCCGAGACGATATCTTTCTGGATATCGGTACCTTATCTGCACGGTTGGTGCGGAGCTGAGGAATGAGTTGTCGTAACTTGGACAAGAGGTCGGACATCTGTTCATCGCTGATATTGGCAACACTTGATGGCCGTGAAGAACGCGATGCACTCCTGGTGGACATTGTACAAAACGGTTGAAGCAAAGACGAGAAACAGCTTTGTGACAAAAAAGAAGGGAAGGACAGACACTAGTAATTAAGTAGCAAGTGGTAGAAAGTAGAAGCTTGAGCAAAAGGAGAACGCACAGAGAGACAGAGAGAGAAAGAGGGAGGGAGAGTAGTGAATGAGGTTTTGGGGTTGTATCTAAGCAGCTATATCTATGGTCGTCTTTATATTGGAGTTTTCTCTTGTTTTGTAAGGATATTTTAATCACAACCACAAAAGGAAAGGGACTCATTGGCTAGATATTAACCTCTTGTTTGAAAATGGGACACTTTGTGCTTTTTATATTATAAAGTGCACAGTAAGATTTAGAGGAAAGCACATGGAGCTAACATACTGTTCCTGCCATGATGGGTGTAATTCTCTTTAACACTTGCAGATTGAGGGAGTCTACTTGATAATATCTGCGGAACGTATGATTATTGGCATCAATGCTAGTCATGACTCTGCTCATCCAGCTATGGTTTTACATGGGAAATTTCAAGGAGATGCTGTGACTTGATCAGAGTGATGCACCAAGAGACGTCTTCCAGTTCATGAAATTCATGAACTCTGGTGAGGTGGCGAACGTGTCGTGCTTATACTTTTGAACTTTCAAGCAGGTGTAGGAGCAGTAACTCTTAGCTTCTTTGTATTATAATTGTAAGGCAAGTTCACTATCTTTTGAGAGCCGGGGCATTGACTGATCAGGCAAATGCATGGACAATTTCGATGTTCACAAGACATGGGATCAAATTATCTTACAGAAGAAAAAAAAAAGAAAGAGAAAGAGACAAGAGTAATTAAACAAAAACGTGCTACTGAAGATCTGGCAATGAATAGGGAACCTAACAAGGAGCAGTCGCACTCGCACTCGCATTAAGAAATGAATGTCATGCGCGAGGGAGAGAGAGAAAATCGATGCATTTTGGTGTGTGATCTCTATAAGTAAAAGTATTCTAGTACTTTCTGATTTTTCAAGCACTTCAACAAATTTTTTACTATGTCTGGAAAATGCTGAAAATGGATGGAGAACCAATAACTTGGGTTCTGCAAAACAGTGAGACTTGATCTCCTGGCAATCTCTATACATAGAAAACTAAAGACCCAGCTTATAGCACTAAAGGATGATATTCCGCGATTATACATGTCAAAAACACGGACAAATTCGCTCAAGAGACAGGTGAAATGGCGTGAACAAAAGCCGCCATTAATAAAAGATAATTTGCAGTCAAAAGAAAATTTTACTAACAGCCCAGATTGAGGGAAGGTTGCACGCATACTTTTGAAGGAATTTGCTGAGATTTTATTATAAAAATTAGAGGGATGTCACAACTATATGATCCATGTGTGCATTTGAATTTGTAGCTCTATAAATTGTAGAAAAATCAGTCAAACGTTATAGAGTCAAAAAGGCTAACAAGAAGACAAATTGGACGTCCTAGAGAGGTTTTTGAATTCGTCTCTTTAAACTTGTAATACTCATTTGAATGTTTGTTTCTAAGGATTAGCAAGAGGACCTGATCAATCCTAAACATATTGTATATATGCCAATTTAGTCCTAAATTTTGCAATTTATCAATTCAATCCTAAATCTTTGAACGAAATTCCAATGTAATCATTTCGATTAATTTTCGCCGGAAATTGCTAACTTAGTAGTCCAATCATCCACAGCCATTCTACGTGGCACACTGCTATGTTAGCAAATTCATATGAAATTAACCAAAATGATTGGAATTTCATATAAAAGTTTATGACTTAATTGCCAAAATTGAAACGTTTAGGATTTAATTGGCATCCGTACAAAGGTTTAAAACTTATTGGACAATTTCCCAGCCCATATGTAAAAACACAAGAGAAGTGATTGTTCTTAGAGTGAAGGATTTGTCTAGTGAGAGGCAAAGTGTGCGAGGGACTCTTTATTTACACTTAAAGGTGTGATATATAATATAGGGAGAGTATCTAATGTGTTATATGTAAAAGATGTGAGAACAACTATTGGGGGCGCCAATAGTTAGTTTATGGTAGGTTTGTTGTAGAAAGAAGTCAAGTTCCACAGGGCAGTAGGTTTTACACTTTTAATAAGGCAGTAATTGTACTCTTGGCGTAACTACTGGAATTCAACCTATTTGGATTGCTAGAACTATAAGAGAGAAGTAGCCATACCCAAGCCGAACCTTATATATCTAGTTTGCAATTTCTATTTTCCTCAACTCGTAATTTCTACAACTTATATCGTTAGTTCACTTTGCGCGTAAAATTATTTTTACCGTGGTTATTTTTACAAAATTAATAAGTGTTTTCTTGAAAAACCAATTCATCCCCATCTCCTTCTTTGTTGCTTTTTGAACCAAACATTTTTAACCGATGCATGGCTACAAACCGCTACCAAGTTTTGCATGCAGTGATGCACATAAGTCCATTCTTTCTCAATTATTAGATCATGTGGATCCCACATGCGGTTCACAATATTTAATGACTAAAATGAAGTAAGTTCACATATTCAATACTCATAGTGCATACGAGAATTTTTATGCTTGCCAAGAGAGAGAGAGAGAGCAGCAAAATCAGTCGTGGTTGGAGGTAGAGGATCGACAATTGCAACGGTGACGGAGCGGCACTCTAATTCTAACATAAAGCTAGGTAAGGTTTGACACGGAAAGAGGGGGGGAGAATGAGGGAGAATGAAAAGGGCTACTTTGATTTCTTCTTAAGAGTCTAAATGGAAGATGTCAATTTACCTCTTCAATCAATAATACGTTGCTCATTCCTGAAAATGAGCTGCTTAATTTCTACTTCTAAGGTGGTGCATGGCTCGCGAAGTCAAAATTGCACATATAGGAGATAGTACATTAATTAGGCTAATGTAACATTCAATCATATTTCCTCACACAGGGGGACAGGAAGTAAGAATCTAAGAGCGCGCGGAAGCTTTCACCAAAGCTGCCATTTTCAATCGTTGCGCATGGTTCTTGTAAGACATGTTTATATGAATTCCCCAACCACTTCAGATTTTGGGACAAACTGTCATTTAATGTTGCGTCAGTGGATTGGTCGGGAGTTCTAATCCTCTCTTGTTGCTATTCTACATATTGATGACCATGTCTACTATTGTTAAGTGATGGTTTCCACCGTTCTATGATCATGTCAACATGAGAGACCACATTTCGCGCGTAAGGGCTTAAGCTAATATGAGAGGAGAAGTATTGAGAAATATGTTTGAATCTCCATCTTGGCGCGGCCGAGTTTGGCACTGGCAAAGACATTGAAAAAAAGGAACAACATCCGTGCTTCCGACTTTACCTCAACCGCCTTGGCCAAGCCAAGTTTAGCCAAAAGGCGGAGCAAATCATCTGCCACCTCGATTATGGAGTCTCATATTGGACTCTTTCTTTGAGATATTCACCAAATACTGACTCACATTGGCAATTTGCCATCGACTCTAATACCACTTGTCAGGTCAACTCTTCAAATGCCCGATACCTTCATATGAGAAGATAAGGAATTCAAGTCTAAACCCGTCAACGTATTAAATAAAAAACTTAAAGACAATGAATCATGAGTCAATGGTGATATATTTACTACCTCACATTGTACCGCATTCTGTTGGGAGCAGCCCAACATGTTCGAGAATCGATTTGAAATATCCCGAAGATTGTTCATCAAGAAAACCTAATAGGAATGAGTCCTATCATGGTAGAACGTTGACAAGAAAGAAATCTAAATAAGAAGTCTTATTTAGAAAGAATACCAAGACAGAATCAATTCTAGTGATGATTGCCGAATTAGAGGAATTCGAATCAATCGGGGAGATTTCTCATTGGGAGGTGACTTTCAATCAATTAGGAAGGATTCTTAACTTGGGTGGAGATCTACTGCTATAAACAGAAAGGCTTGGGTGCAAGTTTCTGTATGCACCAGAAAATACTCTAGAGAAATCACAAGAATCTTCAACAATGTGTGTAAACACGAGAGATCTTGAGAATTCATCAAGTGAGGATGTGTTTTGTTACAATTGTGAGAATTTATTGTGAGAGAAACACCGTTAGAGTGTTAATTGTAATCCTTTGATTATAGTGGAGGAACCTCTTTGATTATAGTGGAGTGGTTCCTGGATCAGCATCCCGTAGTTTTTCTGATATTTAGTTTTCCACGTAAAAACTTCTGGTGTGTCATTTTTCTTTTGCTGTGCTATTTACGTTTTTTCTGCAAACAGAATATACAATGATATCTTACGTGTTTTTGACAATTAGAAAGCTGCCGCGATCAATTGCGATTCAACTTAGTTTACAACACATTCCCAACGTAAAACTTTCACCTAACACCCTCGTATGTGCACATATAACTAGGAATAAGCGGTTCCAGGTTCCTTACAAATTTTACCTAGAACCTACCCTCGGGTATAAGTTCTTCATTTTTTGGAACCTGGAACCTACCCGTTGGAACTTGGAACTTCGAACCTACTCTATCACAAATGCCAAGGTAGGTTCCAAGGTGTAACAGATTCTTTTTTTTAGTTTATTTTTAGTTAAACAAAATGAAAATGAACGCAACAATACTAAACAAGTTTGTCATTTACCAAAAAGAATACAAAAGACTAGTTTTTTTGGCATCATAGTTCAAATATACAATTAAAATGAAAAATCATTATGTGAATCGATATTAAGGGTGAGTGATTCCATGTTCCGTATAGGTTAAACCTAGAATTTACCTATGAGAATAGGTTCCTCATTTTTTAGAATTTGCAACCTACCCTATCATAGATTCTATGTTGGTTCCAGGATTTACCTAGATTCTACCACTTGCTGCTTTGATTCACTGACTACAACTTGTATTTAGATACACAAAAAATATGAAACATTAACAAATCATAAAATAAAAGCTCATACTAGTGGTTCCAGATTATATATTCATCATCTAACGCCATGAAACACTACAGGATTACGTGAAAATATAGACCAAGAAAAAACATAAAAAAAATTTGTTTAGGTTTCAGGTTTCGGGTTCTACCTATCTAGAATCTGAAATCTACCAATTGAAATAGGTTCTCCCAATATTTGGAACTTGAAACTTACAGGTTCTCGTCGGTCAAGTTCTCAGGTTTCAGGATAAAACCTTAAACTATGCTTACCCCTACATGTAACACTCATCTAACACTCATCTTCAAACTCTCCTAAAGATTAGACATCGGAAATCCATTGACTAGTCTTCAAGCTACCGGTCCATTAATCGAAAAGAGAATTCTTTTTTAAGGTTAACCGAAGATTGAAGACAGACGAATTCGAGCAATGAAATTTACAGAGATTTACTGAGTAAAAAAGGAAGGAAATCCATTGTTGAAGCTACGTACGTTAAGGACACGAAATGAATGAGGCACGACGCTCTGTCGTGACCCAACAAACTCTTTTAATGCACCATGCACAGAAAGTAGCATGCTAGCCAAGCTATTTGGAGACTAAGGTCTCTCTAGACCTCACCTTTCCGACCTAACAATGTCATGGAGGAGTTTCTAATTTATTAATTTTATTTTTCACGGACAATGTTGATAAATTGCCATTTATACATGATATTGGAGCCCGGTTTCAAAGTTTAAATCCCTCGCGCCCTTTTTCCACGATTTATTTCGACTGTCGGCTCGTGTTATTCCACAAACATGGAAATACAGATGCACATAAACCCAATAAGGGTCTCTCTCTCTCTCTCTTTTTTTTTGTCAGCAAACATTATATCTTATACTCATTCAAGTAAAAGTTTACGACGATATACAGGCTTCAGAACATAGCAATTCCAAAAGACAAGTAAGGGGATAAGCGACCCAATTAACTATCCTTGCCTTAATCAAACAAGTTCGAGATTGGTCCTTAACCTCGCCAAAAAGTCGAGTTCTCAGTCACTGGCTACAAAACCAAAGATGGAGAACTCACAGACAAGACTCGTGAATTGGGAACAGAGTCATGACTCGTGACCAATGAGAAGAAGATTTGAAGCGTGGTGGTCTTGAGGTGACATTCAAATCTAAGCAAGATCGGTTGAAAATGACCATACAATGAGATGCTATCATTAGTTCAAACCATGTGACGGTCTTAAGATTCCGTCTCAACCCCGATATCAAAGTCCCATGGTCTAGTGAGATCTATCGCGGCCTAGATCCAAACCGCTGTATCCTGTAATAAAGACAATCCGTATAGACTCATTTTATAAGCAACATTGGTCACATATGAAACCACGGTAATTCGATATTCAACTTAACTCGTGTTATGTCCTTTTGCACAGCGAGAATGACTTGTTTTCACCACACCGACACCAGAACATCTTTCATTCCTAACAGAGATTTGGTTCGTTGGGATTCCATTCGAGCAATTTGAACCAATGTAGACAAGAAGCGTCACATCATCTCAGACTCTTTCTGGTGACCACCACGTCTTGAAGTTTCTGAGCAGCCGTTGGCAACGACAAACCCAACGGATAGCCCATGTGCCTATGTGGCCAAAAATGAAGAAAAAACACCAAACTCAACGTAGTTGCGAAGTAATCAGACCGTGTACTTCATTCGCGGACTGTAAACGACAGGATTTGCTTTGCCGATGCTTGACACCTATGAGAAAGTATCTTATGCAGTGGCAATGTCACGTAAGGATTTTTTTAGATCGGCGTCTTAATCGTACCTCATTATATCGTGAGCTACATAAAGATGTAATTTGATTCAAAAGTGAATGAATCTCTTAATCAGGAGCTTCTCTTGAATCTTTAACCTCACCAAAGGAAGGGATCTTTCTTTATTACGAGGGCTAGTGCGGCTTGTCTGTTTGATTTACAGGGACGGCGGACTCTACAGTTGTGTTCCTTATTTTAATGTGTAGGTGTCCGCACATCTCGCACTCTCAATTTTCCACATATCTTTTGTCTTTTCTAGAGAGATAAAATACCCTCTTAAAATTTTACATTCCAGTGGTCTCGTGAACCGAGATGATGCCTTTTAATGGCATGCTTAGGACCATAAAAGTGACTGAATGTATAAGGACAACGTGTTCGGTTTCATCAGTCTGATCGTCCCCGTTGGTGCTACAGTAGATTCTTTGGATGCACATGGGACACTGAACCAGTTAGCGTGCATGTTTTGTTTTGTTCTCATGTGGGAACCACGCAATAGGCTTCGAGCGAGCATTGGTTTCTTTCTACAAGCATCCGAGAGCATGTGGGGTCTTGGAATTGAACCTGATGATCCCCATCGTTTTGGACAAAACCTTCAAGTCCGAAGGTAACATGGTAGAAGTCGGTAGATTAGTCACCATCCCAATCCAATTCATTGATGAGACACTTTTGGGATCCATCGTTTACCCTATTGATGCTGGGTCGATTCATAGTTGATGGCATGGCGAACTTCGTCTGAACGCGTTGAGAATGAGGGAGATTATGAAAACAGATGTCGCTCTTGACGCAGATCCTACGTTGATATACTCAGTCTCCTACGACGGGGAATCAAAACATCGGACACATAATAATACAAGATGACCATGTCGACTGCAATGGATTGTCGTCTCCCCGTCGTAAAAGCGGGCCATAGGTAAAGCTATGGCCCACTCGAGAAAAGGCTCGAAAGCCTCAAACTTGAACCGGGGACGCTACTCAACCTGCTAACTTCCACCCCAGACACGAAAGTTTAGGTTTATGCATAGCCTTCTGATCGTTCGTCCGTGTTTTTGCCAGCAATTTGGCCTGTTACGAGGTCGAGTGACCAACCTTGTACACGAAATCCTCGCGCTGGTTTCCCTAACAACAGGCAGCACATATCTCACTCGTCATGTTCTTGAAAAACTGACAATGAATATGCCTCTTGAAGCCCTTGCTGATTGAGGTACAGTCTCTGAGTAACACAGAGGCATTGGTCGTGGAGATTTCAGGCAGCATGTGATGCTGAAGCATCTTTCGCTGTAGTTTCTTGTCTTTCTGTTTTGTTCGTTCCCAGGCTAAGTCGTCAACTTAAGACATTGTAATGAAGCATTATGTGAAGACTGGATGCAACTCTTAAGTGCATAACCATATTTAAACGAGAACAGATAGGTCAGAACAACAATAGCTTGGTTTTATGATTTCCTTAGTTTTATTGTACATCTCTTATAAAATCGATGTTTGTTTTGCTTTCCTAGCGACAAGTTCACATCAGAGTTGCCACCACAAAGAGAGAGTTCAGGCCAGAGTAAGGACATGGAACATACTGCGCGTGATCTGTTTTTCGTTTTAACCTCATGTTTGCCTTGCTCTTCCCAAGTATATTCAATCATCAATCAACAAGGAGATGGAAACCGAGACTTTCCATTGAAGCCTTGTTATGGATTTCTTCTAAAGAAGCATTACCAAACGAAATACGCAAGCATTATAAAATTGCTTTGCAATGGCTGAAAAATCAGCACAAATAAAATGCAATCAGATTCAAGTATCATTACTGGGAAAAGATTTGACAAATTCAGAAAAAAAAAATATATATGGATGAATGGCTTGAGTTCCCAATTTTGGAAGTGAAAATGTCTATATGATTCTTCACTTTCTCACGTCAAGTAACTCCACTTATACAGCGTTAGCTTAGTCAACGAGAATGTTCTCGTGCAATAACCTTCATCTTCAAGCCTTCTGTTTAACTTACAGAATGAATGAAACAGTTGAATATTCCCTTCTCATATCTTCCATGAGTTGACTCGATCTATACATAGCTAAAAGCAGTACACTGAGGATACATCAAAAGCACGATGGATGACTGATAAGGAAATCAGAAGACTTCCCTCCGATGAATCTAGAAAGCATCATGGGAAGCATTTCATCCTCTGGAAAATGAAACACAGGGTCCATATTACCATAAAGATCAAACAAAAATGTCATGGAAACTGCATTTAGACTTTTGTTTACCTGTCTCTCTACCTCAACAGCTGAAGCAGCAAGCCTGCGCCTCAAAGTCGAATTCTCCTCTTCACAACTCTCAGCCCTAGTATCTGAATGGCAAAATGCGTAAGGAGTATATTAGACTGGTCAATCAGAAACTGTTGAGCGTCTCCTGGTTGTAGTGACTATCAGCAAAACCAGTGAGCTATCACATTGGTCTGAAATGCTTATTTTACCTAGATAGCCAAACTTCACTGACAAACCATTGCTAATGATCATTTGCTTGCTCTTATATGCGAGTGCTATTTAGGTGGTAGTGCTAATGCCACATTCCTTTCAGATATTTGAAGCACCTAAATGGAAGCGCAATGAGCACAATAACTGGACATTGTCATTATCTTGGCATACTGGAAATGACAAGCCTTAAAGGGAAGGAGAATAGCTATGATGATATAGAGCGTGTCTGGATAGAGTTTTGCTTTTCGCTTGTTGCATAATTTAAATCTTGCAGCAGACATACTTTTACCTTTTTTAACCCTAAATACCTTAAACTTTCACAACATACAAATGTTGACACTTATATTCACATATATTTTTTCATAATTTTCTAAAATTTGGATAATAATTTTAATTTTGGCAGGAAAGTAAAAGAAAACGTTTTGCTTAAACTTAATTCCAAACAAACAAGCAAATAAACTATACATATATCATTTTGTTCACAGAATTATTGCAAGGGATACACACTGAAGGAGCATCAAGTAATAAAATTCTAAGACTGTTCGAAGACGTATGTGAGAGTTGAGATGGTAGAAGTGATGCTACCTAGATCACATGATAGCTATTCCCACGTCAGCAGAAATAGCAGGACAAAGTTTAGTTGGGACTGAGATCAAACCCAGCAAATCAAATGAATTAAAACAACCATGCCACCTAGCAGAGACCGATGCTCAAACGAATGTTCTACAGTGAATAGTGAGAACGCAAAGACGAGATGAAAATGTTCTACAGTGAACAGTGAGAATGCAAAGGTGAGAGACGAAAACAATCTCTACATAGGTAGTAGGTACACATTGGCCATGAAAATCACAAATTGCAACGAGCAAACCACCTCCAATTTTCATGATGGTATCATATGCAGAGATTGCCATATGTTTGCACAAACACAAAGCCATATGGCTCTCTCTGCAACCAAAACTGAATAGCATATTGCTCATCTTTCTTCCTATACAAGGATAAGTAAAACTTAACGAAAGTGAGTGATGTAAAAGCAGGAAGTATTCATAATTAGCAAAATAAAGGGAAGAGTCACAAATTGATTGCTCTTACCATAATAATATGATGATAGAATTGTGATGCGCTCAGTTGGCTGGAAAAAGAAAAAAAGAACGTCAGAGACAGCTTGGCAACAACTTATATTATTGAGAGCAATTACTATGTATCCCTAGAGGGTATCATATTACCGAGAGAATAAACTGACTATTATATAAGGAGAAAGTAAAGAGGTATAATACCAAAAGTCATCTATGAAATGATGTTCGCTACTTCGCCAAAATTTATATTGGAGGCATAAAGATAGCATTTAAAAATGGTGGTGCACAAAATACGTGGACTAGATTCATATATGCAGGTGATACTTAATAGAGGGCCAATTCTACCATGAGATTACCGCACCTATTCTGCTGAAAAGCTGTTAAATGTCTCTAAGAACAGAATCATTATGGTGTGATACATTGTTTGCAAACAAATGCACCCTGAGAAATTATTTGGCTCTGCATTAATATGCCTTATTGCAACTGCAACAGTAAAAAGCCTACGCAAGGGAAGGAGTGTTGAGATGGATGTGCCCAGTAATTGAATATTTGTTTTTTATGGCCATAAGTTCCATTACATCTTCAAGACATTTCCTAGTGTCCTGCTCCAACATATTCATTGTATGGAATATGACCTCTCAATTAGTAAATCCAAAGTTGATTATTGAATAGTAAGCAAGAAGATTAGGAAGATACCATTACAAACATCCCTTCACGGCGAGTAGGTAGTTGCTCAAGCTTTTTCAATGTCTCGTCACCTTTGGTAACTCTACCAAATATAGCATACTGAAGTTCATCCACATCAGCATAACAGAAATAATCCCTAGTCAATTTGCAAAAATTCTCATGCATTAAGGTTAATCATCTGAACTAGCATTGGCATACCTTGCCATCAAGATGTGGAGCATCTCCAAGAAGTATTGAGAAAGAGGATTGTGCGCTGTCTGGATCGTCATATCTACAAAAAAAAAAAATTGACTTAAAAACAACCTTTGATATGAGTTTATCAAGTTTATTGTGTTTTGAACATTAAACAAAAACAATCCATAAAAGTACCGAGGGAGTTCCGCCCCAAAAATGTAGACTTTAATATGAGTTAAGAGATGACGTCTTCATAAGGTTTTAAGTTGAATGTAACCCCCAGAAGATAACAAAAAGAAAATTGTCAGAAATTCTCATTAGGAAAGTTCACGCGTCAACATATGGATATGGCCAAGAGAAGAAAACTATCAAGAAGCTCGACAGGAATTAGTCAGGGTCAACCTAAACCTCTCCCAAACTTCTTGTAATTCATGCTGAGAGCAAAGGACTCATGGGAGCAGACACTGAATTTTGATGCGATCCAGCAATTAGATTGTCCTCTGTAGAGAAGACAAATCCATGTCTTTAGATATCTGACCTCTCAATTCTCCAAGATCCTTATTAATCTAAATCTCATCTCTTAGATAAATAGCTCATTTCTGAACCATTTGAACTTCTTAAGACCCTCATTCTGAATTCTTGGCCAATGCAACATATCCCAAGAAAAAGACATACGCAAACAGCTCAATGTGAGTCATATGACGCCCTTTTGTCCTTATACGTACTCAATTAAGATATATTTAATTGGGTTGAATATAGCAAATAAGAAACTCAGAGATTCCACCAATATCATTTGACTCGGAGGATCCCACACATTCAGCAAATTATACTTTTAAGCTTCACAAAACCTAGTAATATTTTACTCTTAGGTAAATGCATGTCCACCGCACTACGCCTTCAAGGGACTTTATCAGTTTCTACAGAAACAGAATACTTAGAAGCATGAGATGTCTCATATCGGTGGAGTTCAACATCCATTGAGTGATCTCAAAATGATATAGCAGCAGACTCCATCGAAACCCAGAATGCTCATATGCTGAGAACCAGTACCACTTCGCAAAAGCACGTCACCTTTACATGTGTCTCTAGTAACCGCAGAAGGAAAACTTAATTAGAGACCTCAATTTTACTGCATAGTTACGGTATACAAGTCCCGTATCGAAGAATTCCCTCCCCCCCCCCCCCACAATAGCGAGTAACGTGCAGTGATCCTCATTGGAGAGCAAAGTCTGCTGTGTTCATCAAAAAGAAACGTTTTCTTTACCTCCCCATGGAAAGAATGCCCCTGACATGCTTGACATCGCTGAACTCGCCGACGACAGTTTTCTCGGCCTCCGTTCTCTGCTCATCATTCATGGGTGCGGATCTCCCGTTCGTAACATCAGCCACTTGGGCAACAAAACCTTTATCCACCTATTCCGATCACATTACGCGCACTATCTTCATCAATACCGTGACCCACATTGAAAACCAAGACATCCCAACCGAAAAAAAACGAAAAGAAAGGGCCGCGGCCTCCAGGCTTCTTCGGAGAGCATACCCGAAAGAAGTGATTGGTATTGTAGCCCCCGAGACGGACGAGCTTGAAAATGTGATCCACCGTCCTTGGAGCAACGCTCGGAAAGAACCCGAACTCGATGTCCCCATAATTAGTCTGCGGGCGGACAGAACACGAAAGCGGTCGCCACGCAATTCAGGGCGAGGAAAACTGCCGAACGTCCCGCGGAATCAATCGAGGGAAAGAAATGTAGGGGTCGGGAACAAGAACCTGGAAAACGACACGAGCTGATCCGAGGCGGGGTTCCTGCGATGCGGCGCGCGCGCAGGCGGAGAGCACCAGGACGAGGCAAGCGGCGATGGAGGATCCGCCGCTGCGAGACCTCATGCTTGCCGCTGCTTGCTCGGTTTGGCGCTCGGAAACTGGATTCCACGGAGTCAACGATCAGATCGCCGGGTTGCGTCGCCGGGACCGATTTGATCTACAGCCCGCTTAACGGCGCCGAAGAGGTCTTAAAAACGGGCCGGGTCGGGTCGGGTCGGTATCTTGAAAAATCGGATCGGCCCGAACATTTCGGGCTTCAACATCCGGGCCTGGTTGACGGTCAAAAGTTATGATGGCAACCCCGTAAAACACTCCCGTCAATGCATTGCTTGCTCTATCTTGGCAAATGTGAAGCTGATTCGTTTAACGAAAAATAAATAATATAAAATATATCTTTTTTAAAAGTGATTGTATATATTACTTATAAAGATGAACGAACGAATAAAAATTTGATTATCCCCAAAAAGGTATAAACATAAATTGTTATCGGTAATAAAAATATATTTTGTTAATTAATTATTTCGAGAGATTTAAGGGATTATTTTTAGAAAATTATTTTCCAAGTCATTTATTTCTGGCAAAACAAACGGAGCTTCTTGTATTTTAGGTTTTCGAGACAACAATACTGAATTTATCAAGCATTACCTTGGTGTAATTTGTTTATACTTTGCTTATCGAGGCACTTGAACGTGTAATTTTCCTTTCAGAACATTTGAAGACGTACTTTTTATGTACGAAAGTAATAAAAAAAAAATTAATTCGTTCTACTTTCAATACCCGAGAATAAATTTTTTATGAGTTTTTCGTTAAAAACCAATGTAACTCGAGACAGATACCGAGCTCGGGCACGGTTGGCTAGTGCCGGGCACGTGGGGCCGGCACGGCTCGATGGCCATCCCCACAGCACCCGAGTGGTTGAGACCCCATTTCCAAAAGTGGCCACGGCAACAACGGGTCCGGTTTAGCAACTAGCCGACGGAATAATGCGCAGTGTGCGCTCGGAACTAAAAATCTAAAAAAACAATAATAAAATAAAAGGGGAGATTTATCTCGGAATAAAAAAGTCCGCGATTTTTTTTTTTCCTTCTCTTTCGGTTCGATTAGATGGCCGACCCCACCACGCGCATGATCAACGACCCACTAAAGAAAATGTTGCGGATCGATTCCAAAACGGATCGGACATGTCACATGGGCGTGACTTGAAACCTGCCAATCTCCCCTTCTTTTAAGGCACTGATTTGGAAAACCACTAGGTGCTAAAACGATCGATTTTAATAATGTTTTTTGTATTACCAGAAACCGCTGTCATCTTCCGAACCCTCTTTTTTATATTTATATTTACAATTTTATTTATTTACTTGTTTATTTTTTAGTAGAGAGCTTTTGCTCCATGCGTGGGCCGGAGATGTCTCCAGCTTTGCCTTTCAATACTCAAAAATTTCATTATCCACCACCACCACCACCAACCCCCCACACCCCCCCACATTTTTTTTTTTAATTTTGTGGAGAATCAGCATCCCTATAAAGTTGCACTTTCGATTGTGCCCTTATTCTCAATCCCTTCTCATGCACTTAATTGAAAAGAACTCTTTCGTTTTTTTCGGAAACATAAAAAGAAAATTAATAAGAAGATGGAAATACGGGCTTTGCGAGCATTAAATATCTCTCGCCGCTCTGTCTACGGAGCTCAGATGCTCTCCATACATATAGTTTCCATCTGCCTATCGGTTTAAGTTTTTAAATTGGACATTTTCACGTGTTATTTGGAACCGGATCTCCCTTTCGATTATCGGCTTAAAGATATTTCTTTTTTTCTATCCCTTTTGCCTTTTTTGATCGTGGCGATTTATTCTAATCGCATCGTGCCAAAAGCGAAAATGCCTAGTGGTGTGCGCTAGTTGCGAATTTCGCCCGTTTTCTTTTTGAACGCCTTTCGCGTCTTCCAATAATGCTCCACATGACGGACACGTCTTTACACGAGTGGCTGCTATGTGTTCGCGCGCCATTGGATGAGACGTTGACCCGCCCTTTGAGAAGGAATATTACACGGATCACGCGAGTACACTCGATTAGTTAATGTAAATGTACAGAAATAGAAATTCGATTCTTAAGGACAAGTACAACAGGTTTCGCGACAAAATTTGATGTCTAGCCGGTCAATTACCGAATATAAGCACGACAACAATCATTAAAAAAAAAAATCTCCTTTTGCCACTTTACATGTATGTATGTTAATCTATGACGAAAACTCACGCTTAAAATATAATTTAGGACGTTGTTTGAAAAAAAAAATCGAACGAATTATTCAAGTTATGGTTATTCTTTATTCTCCTAAATAAATCATAATGCTTGTACGACGTGTGAAAAGTTATTCTTGCGAAAGCTACATACAAAGATAGAATGCGTGTCTTGATAATAGCATTTTATTTTCCCCTAATATAGCCTATATTGGCCCACCGAGATGGTTGGAAAAAAAAACAAAAGAGTCAAAAAGGAAGATGGAAAACTAAGGAAGAAAAATACAATTCAAAGCGAATTTCCCAACTTTCTTGAAAAGAAAATTAAACCAGACAAAAAAACGTAAAACTTTTGGGAATTCGTAGAAGGGTCAATATATCACAAAAAACCTCAAACTGGTACGTCCGTGATAAATTTACTCAAAACTAATTTTTTGATCACAAAAAATCCTAAACTAATATATCCGCGACAAATTCACTCTCCCTAGTTTATATTAAATTTTACCATCAAATTACTGAGTTGGATGACACATGGCAGTTGACAAGTGTAACAGTTTAGAGTTTTACCTCCATTTGTCATGAGATATACCGATTTATGATTTTTCGTGATGTTAATTCAATTTAACGAGAACTAACTGAGGGTAAATTTATCACAGATGCACCAGTTTTAGGGTTTTTTGTGGTTAAAAAGTTAATTCGGGGTAAATTTATCACGGACGTACCAGCTTGGATTTTTTCGTGGTATTAATCCTTTAATCTAGGAGAATATCTATAGGAGTTAAATAAGAAAGATAAGCCAAAACATTACCATTTTTGTGTATTTTCTTCTTCCGTTTTTTTTATACGGCTGGTAAGCGGGCAATGGGTGCGAGACACGATCCTGAACGAGGCCCGTCAATTTATTTTATTTTATTTTATTTTATTATTTTAAAATTTCTTATTTTTTTTTGGGTCAGAAATATTTTAAAATTTCGAACGACAAGATATGGTCGGATCGACAGTATGCCCAAACCTAATCGGAGGTCCACCGAAAGGGTTTTAATATTAAATTAAAAATCGATTGATGGCGCACTTTGATCGAAGTGGGGTCGCGTGCTTAGCTGTGGGCATCGTTCGGAGCGCGGCGCTCTTTTCTATTCCTCTTCTTTGCTCCCGGTCCCGGGGGGGACCCACTTTTGGCCCTTTCTTTTTTTTGGGCATTAGAAAAACAACGACTAATTATGACTTTCGAAATTGACCGCGTAAGATAAAAGTCCTTTTTTTAATTTCATTTTAATTTTATGTATTTTTTTTGGGGGGGGGGTCAGAATATAAAATAAAGAAAGCGAAAAGATGGGAAGTTAAAATCCTCAAATATTCGACCCAAAAAAAAAATAATTCGCAAATAAATAGTGGATCGGGCCGAAAATGTGGAGTTCTTTTTTCTTTCACACGGGCAGTGCGTATTGTAAGTTTTCTAAAAGAGTTAGAGTTTCTTACCGTCTCCTACTTACTTCTTCGTCTCCTTATTTAATTTATTTTTTAGAAAAAGCCATAGAAAAAGCCCTAAATCATGCTCATTACTTATCGCGGCACACTTGTCCCGAACTTTTTTCGTGACGTCAAGAGCCTCAGACCATGTCTATTGCGACATATTCATTTTAGACTTTTTCTCGTGACATAAGAAATCCTAAATATGTACTTGCCCGACACATTTACTCTCAGTTAAGGCTCCATCAAATGATTTTTTAGTCAAAATAATGTCGTTTTTATACTATGTTAATACCGTTTGCTTTTTGGCATTTATGTAGGAACGGTTCTCGTCGGTAGAATCTTGAATTTTGAATTTTTGATGTCTCGAATGAATATTTAGGATAAATATGTTATCGTGGACACAGTTTAAGAGTCTCGGTCTTTTATTATAATTCTTTTTTGAGAGGTAAAGAAAGGTCCAAATCACGGGTGAAGTGACAACTATAAGACATGATTAAGTAAAGCTTGTTATCTTTTATGAACATTTTCATTACAAGAGAGATGCGTTCATTGGTGGATCATTTGATTTGACTAGAGGTTGCTTTCGGTCCGATCGGTCTTCCCCCCTTTTTTTTTTTTAATCTTTTCTTCTTCTTTTTTAATTCCCGAGTTGGGCCGGCAATGTCGGTGTAATGTCGCATTATTTCCCCTGTTGATTTCTCTATACCTTCGGACAGCTCATAATTAATCCAACAATATCAAAAGGACATGCGTTTTCACTCGAGTTATGTATAGCGATATGATGATTTGATGGAGAGTAACTTCCATAATTGAGAAGCTGAATACCACGCAATATCAATAGCTCGAAAGATTTGAAAGTGAAGAAAATATGGACTTGGAAGGGGTTCGGTTTAGCTTTGTGGACCGACATAATTATCGTTTGACGAGGCTTTCGCAAAGTTATATCGATTTTTTTTTACTTTAAAATCAATCGAATTGAACTATATGTGCCAATAATTAGGTCAATGCGCAGAAAAAAAACATGATGTGATGTAGCCAAATCTTGATGGGTTTTAGGGACGCCCGGCATTAGAATTTACATTGGATCATGTAAGCTTTTCGCTACCAGATTAAAGAAAAAACTTAAAGATTGCCTCCTTAAATTTAAATTTAGATTCGTCTCGCTCTCTCGACTTTTTATTCATTGACAGATCGACCCTTGAAGATCTATCTACAATCTCAAATCACCTCATGGCTTCATTGCCAATGCGGATCCAGTTCAATTCGATCCCGACTTTCAAAACACCATTCGTTTCGGGGACAATTTCGCCGTACCGGACGCATGCCGATCTGGACAGGTGTCCGTCGGTTTCGTCCCGGTCCCAAATGACGCCACGTCGAGCTACGAGGGCCGTATCATTCCGCAGTTAAGAAATCGGCATCTGATAAACTCAATTCAGCAGCACATCGCGTGCAATCAAATTCCACCCAAAATTTCGGGGGGTAATAACGCGGAGTTGCCGAGGGGGTGGGGGGCGTAAATGCAATTACGCGAAAGTCGAGGGGGCAAATCCATTTTGCCAAGAACAAAAAAAAAAAGAAAAGGGAATAAATACACCTGTCAACATGTAAATAAAACAGGAAGGTTGATTTTCTTTCTTCCTCTCTTTTTTTTTTTTTAAATAAATCTTTTTATTTCCGTCTTTGGGCAAATCTGGGAGCTCCACCGGCCACATCTGAAGCTGCTCTGATTTGCAGAGAAAATCTAGAGGAAGGGCGACTCTAGAGCGAGAGAGAGAGAGAGCGCGCGCGCGCGAAGAACGGAAGCTTGCGCCGGCGAGGGGAAAGAGATCGCCGGAACGGAACGGAGGGGAGGAAGGTCGAAGGCGAATCAGAATCGAAGCGCTCCTTCTTCCTTTTTCCATTCCCCTTCAACTTCAATCAGTAAGTCGCCGAATCTCTCTTCCCCCCCCCCCCTCTCTCTCGCTCTCGCTCTCGCTCTCGCTCTCGCTCTCGCTTTTGGCTGATCCCGTCTCGTGCTCCCGGGGGCCTCCGCCGTCGCGTTCCGTCGCCGGATTCAGCGGCGGCTCGGAGTCGCCCCCGCGGTTGGCCGTTGCGACCGGATTCCGATCGAATCGGCCGAATCTCCCGGCCGCCTGCTCCGATTCCTTGGCTCGCGGCGGGGCTTTTTCCGGCTCTCGTCCGTCTCGGGAGCGGGTCGTTGTTTCGACTCGACGGTTCGATCGCCCCGAGCTCCGATGTGCTCCGTCGCGGTGGCGTTTTGGTATCGACGATCGTGATTTTTCGTGCGCCGCGACACGACATCGAATCGCGAGAGTCTCTTTTTTTTCCGTTTTCCCTATTTGTTTTTTTTTTCCGGGTTTGTTATATTTCGAATCGGGTTAATTTGTGTGGTTCCGGGGGCGACGAAACGATTGATTTCTTAATTAAAAGGGCGGTTTTGGAGTTAAATTGAGGTATCGAGTGTTAAATGCTCTCTGTTTCGATCGCATTTTGCAGTTTCTTCTTCCTCGAAGTAGAGTTTGACCGTTGAGTTAATTCAGAGTTTGCGTAGAGAGAAAGCCTGTGGATTGATTTGGGTCTGTGAGTGACCTCGGTTACCCTGTCTGTTGATAGATAAAAGGAGACATGTTGGAGGGTCGTTCCTGTCTGGTTTCGAGGATTTTCTCGAGCTCTTGCCGGCCGGAAACCAATTGGTCTTGCAAGACTTGCAGGCTCGAGGTGGAAATTCGCGGCAGCAAGCGCCTGCCCGGTGCTGACGCGGAGAATTATCGGCGAAGGAAGTCGTTCAAGTTTTTTGATCTGCAAGACGAAACTTCTTGGGGTTGGCATGGAAATTCCGATGGTAGGAGGATCTTCGACGCTGGTAATGTTGGAGAGGGTCTCCTATACGATGATACAAAAGAAGATCGCAAGCAAGAAGAAGGCAGTGTGTGTCAGGCTTTTCTGTGCGAAGAATCGGATAATCGACGTCATGCTGGGGATTCTTCACACTCAAATTCCCTTATCAACTCCATTGGCAGGGATATGTCAATTAACTGTCTTATTCGTTGCGCTAGATCCGATTATGGTTCCATTGCCTCATTGAATCGGAGTTTTCGGTCATTGATTAACACTGGTGAGCTCTATAAAATGAGGAGACAGAATGGCATTGTCGAGCACTGGATTTATTTTTCTTGCAACTTGCTCGAATGGGATGCTTTCGACCCAATTCGGGGTCGATGGATGCACCTTCCGAGAATGATCTCAAACGAATTGTTCATTTTTTCTGATAAAGAGTCCTTGGCAGTGGGCACCGAGCTTCTTGTATTTACTACGTACATGATATACAGATATAGCATTCTAACAAATTCTTGGTCCTCTGAAGGCGGGATGAATGCTCCGAGGTGCCTGTTTGGATCTGCTAGTCTTGGAGAGATAGCGATCGTAGCTGGTGGGCAGGATCCTCTTAGTAACATACTGAGCTCTGCGGAGATGTACAACTCCGAAACTCATGAATGGCATCCTCTTCCAAGCATGCACAAACCAAGGAAGATGTGTTCTGCAGTGTTTATGGATGGCAAGTTCTACGTAATTGGCGGGATTGGCGGCAGTGAAGGGAGGGTTCTCACATGTGGGGAGGAATATGATATAAAGACGGGACGTTGGACTGAAATCCCCGATATGTCCCCGGGAAGAGAGACTGACATACCTGCTTCAGCCGAAGCACCTCCTTTGGTTGCAGTCGTGAACAACGAACTGTATTCTGCTGATTATGCGAACATGGAAGTGAGAAAGTATGATAAGGTGCAAAGGATGTGGTTTCCGGTGGGTAGACTACCTGAAAGCGCAGCCTCGACATATGGATGGGGCCTTGCCTTCCGAGCTTGTGGAGACAGCCTCATCGTCATTGGTGGACCTCAAAATTTCGTCGAGCTCAACTCTTGGGTTCCAAGTGAAGGCCCTCCAATGTGGAACTTGCTCGCCCGGAAGCGATCGAGTAACTTTGTCTATAATTGTGCTGTTATGGGATGCTGAGTTGCTGGATTGCCCTGTGCCATGCCTCTAGCGCTTCCTCGCACGATGAGTTGAGCAAGATGGGTATAAGGTTCGTTGCAAGATTTTATTTGCTCGTGGCGGCACTATCCTCTTCTTTCGGTCCGGATTGGGAGAGACGAGGCGACGAGTTTCGGGTTCTCTTGATTCTATAGATGTTGTCTCTTAACAAGAGGTCTTGATTTTCTTTCACAGGCTTTTTTTTCAATCACAACGCTTTTGCATATTTGGAGTTGGTGCCTAGTGCCCGCTCCCTTTGCAGTGACATGCAGCATTTCAGGGAATGGTCTCACATCAATGGTGTCAATAAATACAAAGTGCCAATTGCTCTATCCTGGGCGATGCCTGGATTTTCTTCTCTTATATCTGATACAAAGCCAGCCGTCTGGATCTATTCCTTTATCTTCTCGTTTATTTTCTCGAAATAACTTGATTCACCACTTGGAACTGGAAGTTCTCATTGCCTGGCTTCAACTTCAAGGGAGAAGAACGGGTTCAGTTCTTAAACCGCGGTCCTGTCTGGCCCGATCCTCTCGCTTTCTGGGGCCGGCCCCAACCCTGTCATGGGCCTTTTGGCTGAGCTTTCATGGGTTATCTTAATCATGTAAAGCCGTAACGAATGACGGGCTTGCAGTCACATCAGTCCAGAGTTGGTACGTTCCCTGAAAAGTTCGCATCAGCCGGAAAAGCAGAACTAATCCCTTCTGAGCGACTTAGGTAGGGTGCTTGAGTTAAATGGAATCGTCCAAGTACCATTTCAAAAAATGGGTCATGCTGTGGGAATGCTTAGCTCAGGATATGATTATTCGTGACATCGATCCGATTCAGTTGGCCATGGCGACCCCGGGGCACCATGTGTAAGGGCTCTCGAATAGTGGGTGCCCAAATGGTTTCGTGTTCATCGATAGGTTGTTTTTTTTTTAGATAAAGATCTTAGCACCGAGAGGGAAATTGAACTCTCGTGCAAGATAGAGGAACCGAACTTGACAGATGAAAAGGGAAACAAAACTTTTATTGCACTTAAAACAAAGAAGAGTTCGTAATTTGAAAGAGACTTAAGACTCCCATCATAATGAAGTTACGTAGGTAAGAAGTCGTCTATCGAATACGTAGATAGTGGATGTCAAGTTGAAACTCACAACGAACGCATTTTATATGGTTCTCAATCTTGCCTCAAGAGTAGACCGCGTACAAATCAATTCAAGACAAATGCTAGACTTACTAAAGACCGATTTACAAGGTTATTAGATGATGTGTTAGATTGTGATTGGTTCCTGAATATGCCCACTTGTTTAAAGGGCCACATCAAAATTTTGATAAGGGAAAATTCCAATTAAGGATCCCAAGTGGGGTCAAATTCTCAAAAAAGGGCCCAAAGTGAATATTGTGTCAAATAAGAGCATCTCAAATAAGGATCCGAAGTGCCCAAAAAGTCTCAAATAAGGACTTGGGTCTCCGGCTGGCCAAAATACCTGTCGGCCGGTGAGAAAGTTACTGTTTCGACACTGGAACAGTAACTTTTAAATTTTAAATTTTTTTATTTTTCCTTTTTTGTTTTTTTTTTTAAATTTTCCTTTTCCTTTTGTTTTTCTTTTCTTTTCTTCCTTCGCTGGCCATAGCCGGAGCCGATGGAGGTCACCAGCCTCAGGCGAGGGCCGCCCTCGCCGGCGTCGGGCGAGGGTCGCCCTCGCCTGGGCTGGGCGAGGTCGCCCTCGCCGGCGTTGGGCGAGGTCGCCCTCGCTTGGGCTGGGTGAGGCCGGCCTCGCCAGTTGCAGGCGAGGTCGAGCCTCGCTAGTGGCCTTGTCGGCTGCTGGTGAGGCTTGACCTCGCCTGCAACTGGCAAGGCCGGCGTCGAGCAAGGCCGGCCTTGCCCAGCCCAAGCGATGGTGGCCCTCGCCCGATGCTAGCGAGGGCGGCCTCGCCCGATGCTAGCGAGGGCGGCCTCGCTCGAGGCCAGTGACCTCCGCCAGCCCCCGTTATGGCCGGTGGAGGAAGAAAAGAAAAAAAA
The DNA here is from genome assembly GCA_031216285.1 of Syzygium syzygioides. Lineage (NCBI taxonomy): Eukaryota > Viridiplantae > Streptophyta > Magnoliopsida > Myrtales > Myrtaceae > Syzygium > Syzygium syzygioides. Next base: position 33,866,703 of record CM062248.1, on the reverse strand, counting down.
AAGAAAAGGAAAAGGAAAATAAAAAAACAAAAAAGGAAAACAAAAAAAATTAAAAAGTTATTGTTCTGGTGCCGAAACAATAACTTTCTTGCCGGCCGGCAGGTATTTTACCCGGTCGGGGACCTAGATCCTTATTTGAGATTTTTTGGGCACTTCGGGTCCTTATTTGAGACTGATTGAACACTTCAGACCTTTATTTGACACAATATTCACTTTGAGCCTTTTTTTTTAAATTTGACCCCACTTGGGGTCCTTAATTGGAATTTTCCCTTTTTGATAACTGTCATTTAGCAAATCAATTTCGTGAAGAAATCTTAATAAGTCGAACATTACTCCTACGTTTATAGAGGTCTCAGTCACATTTTATGAGGAGATCTGATTCAATGAGGTGGAGACCAATAGCCCAGTATCCCCCACTTGCCATCATGGAGCAAGTGAAACAAACCTAAAAATTGAATTTTGAAGCACGGTGTACTTTATAATTCGAATTTAACGAGGTTTTTCGTAGGTATCAACTATTGCACATTGTAAATAACAGCTATATTCCAACAAACACAGCGATATGTAATGCTTCGCAAGTGAATATCGATCCATGTAAATCCCTCGACTCTCTAGTCAACAATAATTGAGTTATCACTTTGCTTGGCTTCGGTTGACGATGATGTTTCATGAGTTTGGTCTCAAGATTCTCGACCTACTACTAGTCGTTGCATCTTCTCAAAGTTCCACGAGAGCATTACATGAATTTCATTGATCGGCAAAACTGACATTAAAAGTTCATGAGAGTCTACACTTTTGGTACAACATCTACCGTACTCTTGTGAGGAACTTTGCTCCCTACCATTTGAATCAATAAAATTTCTCTGTTTTTTTTTGTTCATTTTTTTTGGCCAAATAACAAATTTTCTTTCAAGTTGGCATTTTCTTTTTCTTTCTTTCTTTTTTTTGTGTGTTTTTTTGGGGCCCAATAGCCACTTGGTTGCTAAAAAAAAAAGTTGGCGCCACCCAAACAAGACACTGACAGGGCATCTTTCCGTAAATTGGATCCGCTTGGCATTTTCTTTTTCTTCTCTCTTCTTTTTTATGTCCTCTGGGCCCAATATCTACTTGGTTGCCAGCAAAGAAGATAACCCAAATCTGTCTCTCTGTCTCTCTCAAATCGAGGAGAAACGGGCAAACAGTATTTGTACCAGAAAGTGATCGAACGTGGTCTCCACTGCATACTTATTCTCGCCACGTGACGCTTCACCCATCTCCTTTTTAGCTCCCTTTTTCTCCAACCCGTGTCGTTATAACTGGTCTTGAAGTGATATCTTACCTGCGAAAAATCTTTCTCAGTCACCCACTAACTTCATTCCCATCTCTCTCTGTGTGGCTTCTTTTGGGTCCAAATGGCAAAACTGTTTCTGGCATCTGAATCACCCCCCTCTTTTCTTGATCTACGAGCTCTACATGGATTCTGCTGTCTGATGTGAAACTGTCGGTTGCTTTCTTCATTTTGATGGAGCATATGGTGACGCTTCCCCCACTTACCATGGAGTGGGCAGCCCATGATAGGAAGTCCCACTCTCTTTTCGTTTGTTCTTTTGCTGCTTGTTCCTTTTAGGCGACGGTCCTGGCCCGTGAAGTCCATCTGACAGGACAGTGCCTCCAAACTGATTGACATGGTTCCATGTATCAGATTTGGAAAAAGGGAGCCAGCAAGATTTGAGATAATATGTATTTTAATCAAACCTTTTGCCTTTAATATCTCGAAAAATCTTACCTATGATTGATTTGTCCGGTCTCAATGTCATTTACGCATTCGATACATAAAATATAAGAGGGGGCATGTTACAAGTGGAGGCCCTAGTTGATAAGGTGAGGTGAAGTTGCCTCCACCGTTAGATATTCCCCGTAAAAGATACTGTTTCTGATCAATACGTAGAAAGATAAAAGAATTCTGAAGAAAAAAAATTGAAACCATGATCGTTCGCTCAAAACGTTTTATCTAGGGGTGTGCAAATGAACTGAAAATCGCCTGAAACCGGATCGGACCGGCCCGAAACCTGCGGTTCCCACGAGGATCGGTCTAGCTCCCGGTTTTAATTTACTAGAACAGATAAGTACTAGTCTGGTTCCCAGTTCTAGGTGTGGAACCACTCACCCACCCACCCGATCGGACCAGTAATATATACATATATATTTAATTTTTAAGAAAAATTTCAACAAAAAAAATGAAAACATTTTTAGAAAAATAAAAACCATAAAATTCTTAATTCGAAGCTCGAAGCTCGACTCTCGACTCTCAACTCTCATCAATTCACGATCGTGCTTTTAGCCATTTATCGTCTTCCTCTCTCACTTTCGATCACCTTTATTTGCGTGAAGCTTGGTGAAACCATTTCCATGGACCCAACCGAGAACCGGATCGATCTGATCCGATTCCCGGATGAATCCATAGAACCAACGGGTGGTTCCCGATTCCCATTTCTTGGAACCGGTCTTTAGCGGGTGGTTCCCAAATTAGTTTTATCATCTGTTTTTCAAAAACAAAACATTGGAGTAGGTCGCTGCTCTTGGGTTCTTTATGAGTTTAAGGGCTTAATTCCAAAAAAAAGCACAAACTTTAGGTCAAGAGACAATTTTGGCCCAAACTTTTTTTGTCCCAAACTTTTTTTGTCCCATAAAAAAGCACTAACTTTAGGTTGAGGGACAATTCTGGCCTGAATTTTTTTTGTCCTGTAAAAAAGCACCAACTTTAGGTCAAGTGACAATTCTGGTCCCAATTTTTTTTTTGTCTCATAAAAAATCACCAACCTTTACTCTAATCCCAAATCTAGCCCTCTGTTGACTTTTTGTCTAAAGTCACCGTTGTTGAGAAAAAGGTGATGGTGGTGAGCTTGGTGAATCTCGTCCCTAGCATCTGTTGACTGGCGGTGGTCAGCTTCAGATTATGTTTGGCTAGAGAAATTCAATTTGGAGATATTTTTGACTTGCCGGTGAAGTGAAGGAGACGAACAGTTTTACTGTTATTCTTCAAATTGTGGCTCAGAGAATAAGATAATAAATATTACTTTAAATCTAATAAGCAAATCACATGGATTTATTGCTAAGGTGGAATAGTTAAGTTAGATAATCAATGGTTCTAAGTTAATGGGGGCCAGATTTAGAATTTAAGTGAAAGTTGGTGCTTTTGTACTAGAAAAAAAAAGTTGAGACTAGAATTGTCACTAGACCTAAAGTTGATGCTTTTTTACGAGACAAAAAAAAGTTCGAGCCAAAATTGTTTTTTGACCTAAAGTTGGTGTTTTTTTATAGAACAAAAAAAAGTTTCGGCCAGAATTGTTCCTTGACCTAAAGTTGGTATTTTTTTTAATTAACCCTGAGTTTTTTTTTTTTTTGGCTAGAGAATTAACCATGAGTTTAAGAGGTGCTAAGTTGCGCATATTTGGGAGACCAATCGAGTCCAAAACCTAGGGAATCGCTCATGAGGGATTGCTTCCAAAAATAGCACTAATCGATGAACATCTCGCCAACATCATTACGATAAAAGAAAGGTGAACTTTACATGATTTCTTAAGAAACCCTAGTATTGGTTAATCTATGATTAATGCGCCTTGGAATGAGGTTTAACATGGCCTCCTCTTGCACGACGATTTGTAAAGTCACAAGCCACTTAGATCAGGAATCCAATAGTAAATTATATGCCTAATGGTCTTGGGCACATATTCCTTGACATTGCATGTGAATAGATCCTTGAATCAATGCCGAATATGTTGTGATTAAGAGTTATATACTATAGTTTATTCGATGAGTAGAAAAACTTTCCCTTATGATGCCAGCACTAAACAATTCGTTGAGAAGCTATTCTATGCTATTTCGTAAATACTTTCTTTAAGACATGATCGGGATTCGGGAAGCACTTAACCGAGAACATATCTTTTATTAAGTAATATAACAAAAAGCAAAAAGATAAAATAAAATCAGTGAGTGGCTTGCAAGAAAGCCAATATTTTTTAGGCAACATATCAGAAATGCACATAAATATTCACCTAAATACCACCTATGTAACTCTCTCTATCTTAAAAAATGCTCTACTTTCATACCTCTAAATGAAATCGCAAACCGAAAAGATTACCTCGTCTTTACAAATATATAAACTCTCACTAACCCACCTTCGTTACTCGTTGCCACAGCCTCAGATTGCTCTGCCCGCAGGGGATGGGCCCACCGCCACCAAGGGCCACCACAAAAGGTGGCACGTCGCCGTGTCTCATTGGCCTTGATCCGAGTTCGCCCATGGCATCGCGACCTCATCGAGGTCAACCATGGCCTCAATGACCTCAATCCGTCGATAATGGTGTTGTGACCTCCATCCGAGGTCAAACGGTCATAGTGGCCCACGTCTAGCTCGCCATGACCGACCATTAGTGAGAGAGTGAGATGGGGAGAGAAAATAGAGAGACTCGAGAAAAACTAACTTTGCAGAGTAAGGAGTGAGGTGGTGGAGAATGGCGTCAAGCAGAGTTGGAAAGCAAGCTTTGCATATAGGTTGCCACCATGGCGGTGGCTGATTAGGGTTTGAGTTTTAGTCCATCGGTTTTGAGAGGGTTGAGGAATTTGGGATCTACATGCCGGTACTCTCAAAAGAAAATGACAGTTTCGTAGATAAAGAGACCTTTGTAACCAGAGTTAGAGTGCAAAGTGGAATGAAGAATCAAAGTATGAGGTGCAAAAATGTGCTTTAAAAGGATCGATCGTCTCGAAAACACTATAGAGGGTTTAGTCGTCCTCAAAACATTATTTTTATAATGTTATGCCCAGTAAATACATTGAAAATGTATATATTTCTTTATAAGGTAAAGGTAACGAGCCTCTCGGATGCAATTATTAACGAGATGTGTTTTAAGAATAGAGGAAAGTAGCCCTCGATGGAAGATGTGTAATTATTTTTAGCTTTGTCACTTGGTGGGATTCAATAGGCGTAGGCTATTGCACTACCGACGTAGTTCCAAGGTAGTTCAACTACTTAAAGCGGTCTTCGGCGAAATTAAGAAAAGGAAAATAATGGTAGGAAAAGTCAAATACCCGGTCAAAGTATATCCGACATGTTTAATTAGCCGATTGCTGGAAGATTTTTCCGAGTTCGAGGAGCTTCATTTGTCGGATGCCAAACTTTATGGCAAAAGTACACTATAAGTGCCATAACTTGTGTACGGCGCTCACTTTAGTGCCATAACTTTTTTTTGGATCAGTTTAGTGCTAAAATTTTTGAAAAACGATCACTTAAGTGTTAAAATTTTTGAAAAATGATCACTTAAGTGCCAACTCCGGTGCCGTACACAATTTTTCGCCGGAAATCTGACGTGGCATTTCTTTTATTAATTTCTGAAGCTGACGTGGCTCTCCGGAGTCTCGTCGGAGATTGGCACTTAAGTGATCGTTTTTAAAAAAATTTTAGCATTTAAATGATCGTTTTTCAAAAATTTTAGCACTTAAGTGATCATTTTTTAAAAATTTTAGCACTAAAGAGATCCAAAAAAAAGTTATGACATTTAAGTGATCGTTTTTCCTCCGACTTGGCACCAAAGTGATCCGAAAAAAAGTTATGGCACCAAAGTGAGCGCCGTACACAAGTTATGGCACTTATAGTGTACTTTTGCCCAAACTTTATTATCTTAGATTTTCTTTCTTTTCACAATAAATTCTCTCGAAGGGTCCCGGAAATTATCGATGAGCGGACCAATCTCGAACATGGCTCGCACGCATTTAACCCGCACCATCACCTGTCTCCACTTCATTTGTCGCACCGAACAATAATAACACGCTCTTTATTTTTCGAATCTACTCTTTATAAAGATGATTGTTCTATGGTGTCCTCAAAGATAAATAAATAAGCTCTTGCTTAAAATGAAATAAAACAAAATGAAAAACAAATCCTCCTCTTTTCTTGCTAGAGGAAAACGAGTTTACAGTGGAACTTTCTCTTATTTTATCTCCATCTTCGATGATAGTGATGCACGTAATGGCAGCAAAAGAAAAAATCCGTTGCCCCAAACCCGTCTGTAAGATTGCAATTTTAACCTACCCTTAATCATTAAGATAATATTATATGTCAAGGTATATAGGATATTTTCGTGTGGTGGACATTAGATTCAAAATTTGACTTTATATATCGTAAATAAATCATTTTGACAAATTTTAAGACTTAATTGTATTTTTTACAAATTTTAGGAATCGATTATATTTTCGTAATAAGTTTTAGGATTTCGAGTGCACTTTGATCATTTTTTTCCTTCAACATCTACACACACAGCTCCCATTGATGGTGGTAGCCCTAGCAGTATGGGATCAATAAGCCCCCATCAATGATGTTATGGATTCGAATCCTCTTGCGACAGTGGTGCTTGATTTTCATATTGGTGTTCGAGCTTATGGACCTCTAGAGCTTCGGTGGTTCTAAGTGACTAGCCCTTGCATTTTAATGGGCGGAATATAATAACTCAATTGTCGACCTAAGCAAGTCCTCAAAAGGCTTCATCTTGGTCTTTGTCCATATCTCGAGATCATCGGGATATAAAAAACTTCTAGAGAGTATTCCCTTTCCTCGGAGAAAACATAGTTACAGGGGAAACTAGGGGTTAGGTTGTACAGGTACTAACATATTAAAATAAGGAATGCATCCGCAAAGCTTGCCATCACTGTATATCAAACAGACTGCCTTTGCATTTTTCAATTGTGCCAATTCAGTCATAAACCTTTTTAATGATATGTTAATGTAGTTTCAAACCTTTTTATGATTTGCCAATTTAGTCTTCCTAGTCAATTTTGATCGAAAATCGATAACTTGGCAGTCTAGTCTTCGTCGGCTATCCTATGCTGTAAGGCCGACGTTCACAAAGCCAAAATTTGCAACTTTTATGAATTTTTTTGTTCTTTTCTTACTTTTTTTTTTGCAAGGCATATATTTAGGCAGCAAATCAATAAAAGGTTTAATTAAATCAACACAATCAAAATATTTAGAATTGAATCGATCACTATATAATAAATTCAGGATTTTTTAAATAATTTTTCCTGTTTTAACTATCTCGGAAGGTGGACGATGTAAAGAGGGGTTGAAAGTCCTCGTGCTAAATATTAGAAGTGTCATTTTCATTGGAGATTCGAATATCTAATAATATTGAATCTTATCCAAAGTCGTTGGCCCAAAAAAGAAAAAGAAGAAAGGGAGCTTGTCCAAGTGGGTTAAGTCTGTTCATGCGCCACTTGCCGGTAGTACCACCTTTTGGCATCGAGTCCTTCCACATCGCACGAGGATGAACACGTGAAAGTGGGCAAGAAACCAAGTTGCCTTGGACATTTCAATGCTAACCGTCATTCAAAGATGTCCTAATGTCTTTGTCCTCCTCCTTGCTCCGTTTATTTTACAAAAAAAAAATGAATAACTTAAAAGATATATTTAAAAAAATTATTTATATTACTTGAAATAATTTATTAATTATAAATATTTTTATAATCGATGATAATTTAAATCTCGATATTTTCATAAATGATAAAAATATTCTTTGTTCATTCATTTTTGTGAGCGGTATATGCGATTATTTCTAGAAAGATGTTTTCCACGTCGTAGTGATCTTATGGGAAATAAACACACCATAAATAAATAAACAACATCTAGTTGCAATTTCTTTTTATATGTCTAATTGATGTGTAATACTTGCTAGGCACCAGATTTATCAGTACCATCTCATGTAAACTAATCTTTTGTCCCTTTTTTATTCGCTATTTTTAATTTGAAGGATGTCATGTATGCTAAGTTTGTTATACAGGATCGATGTATCAAGTCATGTGGCATCGCGTTACGACAGGCTCGCATATTCTATTTACAATATCCGCGTTAATGTACTGACTATAAATACAACTTTTAATATATCCAACATAATCATGTAATTATCCAAGTTTTTATTACTGTTAAATACCAAAGAAAGAAGGGTTCTTATGTGTTATCAGTATTTTAGAAAATCAAATTATTTCTTTATATTTAGGGATAATGACATAAATGGTCTCTAAACTTTTGCTCAAAATGTAATGTAGTTTATGAATTTTTAATTTATTAAATATGGTCGCTGAACTTTTGCCTAATATATAACGTTGTTCTTAAATTTTTAATTTGTTCACTGTGATCCTTGGACTTTTGATACATATTCAATATAGTCCTTCCATTAATTCAAGATTATGGATAACATTGAATATTTTCATATGATCTAGAGATTAATAATGTATTAAAAGTTCAGGAACTACATTAAACAAATTAAAAATTCAGGAATTATATTGCTTATTGGACTAAAGTTCTGAGATTATATCTAACAAATTAAAAATTTAACGATCGCATTAAATATTTGGTCAAAATTCATAAATTATTTGTGTTATTTTCCCTTTTATTTATATCTTCTTTGTCAACATCTCCCAAGCGTCTGATATCGCCCTTTTTTCCAAGGCGCCATCTTCATCGATCGGCAGCCTTTGATTAGCAAATGTCGAGACGATTTCGTATCCAACGGTGCAGGACCGACACATGGCGTGCCTCGACCAATGAGGTTCCGAGCACAAACACTTTTTGCTCCCCCAACTTTTGCCTTTTCCTTTTTCTTTTCCACGACCCCTGCACTAAATTATATTGAAATTAAACTAAATATTCTTTTTCTTATGTCTGGTCGAAATTAAATTAAATATTCTTTTGCCTACCCTTTTCACTCAATTTTGACCTCCTCCTTCTCCTCCTCCTCCTCCCTCCACCTCCTCCTCTATATAACTTTGTCTTCACTTCCTGCCCTCCTCCCTCTCCTTACATGCACTCTCACCACCACCTTGAAAATCTCTCACCCTCTCATCCTCTCGCTCGTCCACAGAAAAAGGCTCCAAGGAAGATGGAGCCGTCTCTAATGGCGGAAACGTCGCCACTGAAGCGCCAGAGAGAGGCGACCCCCGATGAAGAAGACGAGGAGAAGCGGCAAAGGTCGTACAAGGACATCCTCTCCCTCCTCGAGGAGGAGGAAGACGTGCCGGGCCAAGACCTGTCGTCCCTCATCACGAGCCTCCAGCAAGAGCTCGCCGCCTCCGTCTCCTCCGACCCTTTGGCCGCCTCCGCTGGAGAAGCCGACCCGGAAGCCCCTTCCTCGTCAGCTTCTTCTCCTCCTTCGCCCGCGGGCGCAGGTGCAGGAGGTGGCGGTGGAGGAGGAGGAGACGAGGGAGAGAGGTTGATGAGGCGCTTGCTCGAGGCCTCCGACGACGAGCTCGGGCTGCCCAGCAGGGAGAGCAGCGAAGCTGGCGACGGTGCCGGCGTCGAGGAAGGCGACGATGGGCTGTGCGGTGGCGCTGGTGAAGGCCAAGGATCGATCGATCTGTGCGAGGGTTTGGCGTGGGAGCTCGAGGACGAGGCTGCCAATCACCACGCTATGCTGCAGCCCGAGCTCAATGCCCCATCCGAGTGGTGGGTTAATTAGTGGTTGATTTAGACTTTGACGTTAGTGAAAGAGAAGAAACAGACAGTTTAGGGGTCAGCAAAACGAGAAGGACTGTAAGATGAGACGAGGAAAAAAGAAGAAAAGAAAGTTGGAAATGGAGATTGGTTTTCGAGTGATTCACTTTCCCTTCACTCTTTCATCCTCTCTCTTTCTTTAGTAAATTCGCCAGATGTTCCCCTGAGCTCTTAGATTATGAAGATGAAGGAAGACCGATGATTTTCTTTCCCTTTTTTTTGCTCATATCTTTCCCGCTCGATGCCCTTGATTAATTTCAGTTTAATCATCGAAACAAAAGGACCAGTTCCATTTAGTTTCGATCCCAACCGAGGTTCAAAACATGTGGATTACACCATACGGTTGTAGTGTAATAACCGCGACTTCGTAGGGAATGTAAAGAGTGCATCTTATGGTCCATCCCCAGAAAAGAAAACACAGTAGCATCTTGTGGGCTTCAATGGCTCACAAAACATCGATGGATAGGGTCTCCGGTGCGCGGAGCATTCGTCTCAGCGCTTCTGGGTTCATGCCAGGTGCCTGCGGTCATCGTCGTCCATCGTTGGATAAACCAATCTGAATGTCAGCCGTGGGGTGCAGAATAGTCCTCCACCGTCTGATAGAGATGTCCGCCGTTGTGCTTGCCCCATCCGAAGAGGAGAAACGGGTAGGATCGAGGTCAACATCACATCCCAAACCAAACGCGAATAAAGGGACGAGAGTACGTGCAGGACAGCGCTTGTTAGGATCGAGAACACGCGGGGGCTATCTTCTTCCTCATGTCTCGTGACTCATAAACCAGCCTGGCTCGACTGCGACTGCGTTCTAACCTTCTCCATTTCTTTCTTCCACAGTCCATCACCCAATCCAAACCAGTGTCACCGGCGGTTGCTCCGTCAACCTCACGATCTTCACGATACCTCTTCTTGATAGGAAAATGATCTCTGCACTCTTTTAAAAAGAGCCTAGTGTTGTCAAATTTCTCACGTGCAGCAGGTAGGCCTAGGTAGGCGTTGCCATGGATGGTTCTTGCTTTACGACTTCTATGGATAACGTTGCTTTCTCCTTTGAGCCTTAGAAGTCGCTCCACAACATGTAATTCTTTAAAAGCTTTATGAAGTGAAGGATGTGTGTGAACTGACATGGAATGACTTTAGCATCACTGACTTTAATCATAGAAGCCCCGAGATAACGTTATTACCACGCGGAGAAAGAATCTCCAAATAGCATGATTAGATTTCTCAATGAAAACAGACATTCCCGTGAAGCCCCGACGGTGCTACCTCAGATCGGCGGTCAGCGAGAGTTCGCCAGCTTCATTGTGGTGGTCACGAGTTGCATAGGGGAGGGTGAGATGAGCTGGGCTCGCGTGGTGGCGGTCGCGGCTTGATGGTGACGGCTCATGGGCAGTGCGGCAACCTGTTGAGGACTTGGCGACACAATGGCTCGGCATGGCGGGAAAAAAAAAAAAGGTCACGAGCCACTGAACCCGGCCACGGCCCGATAGAAAATGACGCGGCTAAGCTAGAAATAGAAATGAGGCAGTTTAGGAAATGTTGTACACCAAAAAGCTCGTTTGAAGTCCCACCAATGGCACTCCTCTAGATCGTAGCTATCTGTCATGATATAATCGATTTATGGGTTTATAGGGCATTATACGAGCTTTCAAGCAGTTAGGTTTTCATACCGTTCCTTTGGATCATTGAAAAAAGAAGAAGAGAAAACTCTACAAGAGTCCCAAAAACAGAAGATTATGGAAATTTACGATCAAATGGACATAATTCAAAGACTTCACCATATTAAAGTATGAAGTTAGACTCGAAAATGTGACTGATTAAAGAGTGATGTTTTACAGTTTACGAGTTGCATTCACTGACGCAGCTACCAAAAAGCAAGTTTAACTTTGTAAATACCTTATCGGGTTTTGATTTTGAGTTAATTGCGGATAAATCCGAAGTCCCAAAACCGTTTAAGTGCTATTCGGATTGTAATATAGGCCGAGGGTTCCCTTCAACCCAAACCGGTTTTTATCCTCTAATTTTTTTTTTAGCACACTTTCGTGAGAAAGTCGGGCTATAAATATGAGCCCTAAGTGGGTCAGAAACATAATGTTTCAAAGTGGGCATACTTTGAGATTTTTTATATCACAAAAAAAAAGTTTAGGATAAATGTGTCATATAAAGCGCAAGATGGAGTTGTCAAAAAGACCAACGAGTTATTAGCATTGTGTGGCACGAATGTCAAACTGATAATGTTTTTTTCCGAATGGTCAACCGACTAGCTATGCTAGCAGTAACAGTCGATTAATATAAAGTTCTTTTATGTGGTGAATTATCTTCTCTTATCATCCTTAATTTTCTTCTTCGTCATAATTTATCGAAACAAAAGATCTTTCTCCCAGCGTCGAGGATGTCTTTCTATGATATCTCAACCTGCCCCATGTATCACAAGGAGGATATGTTTGATCTCTTCTCTATCTTGTCTGATCAATCTAAATTTGATTTGTCCTCACGATATTTATCTTGAATTGCAAATTGGTCGAAAACCAAGAGGCTAGTAAAAGTTCTCTCTTCAGAAACCATATTTTATTTTAGTTACTTGCACTGAGTAGTATGAGTCCAGATTAAACAATGGCCATGGAGTTCGATTTCTCCCGTACTGGGTCATGGTTCGTGCTTACAGGTTTTGCGCCAAGGCCTCAAACATGTGAAGTGTGAAGCATAAATGCTCGAAGCCATGACAAAGTAAGTCTAATGATACTCCTCCTGAGAAACAGAAGACAAGAACAGAGAGTGAGAAAGCTTCGTTCATTCTCATCATTTTCCACCGCTTTTTACATGATGGATTGTTCCTCCATTTGATTATGATAAACTCATTGGTGACGGTCCAACTGCCTTCAGAATGCAGGTAAATCAATTGATCTATGGTTGCTACTCTTGCTCGTTGCTGACCTGCTAATCAATCAAAAGATTATTGACTTTGATGTTAATATTTTGCGCAGGCTCTGGAGGAAGAAGTCGCAGTGCTTAATCAGCAGCAAGCTGAAGCACAGGATAAGATCGGGTTTATAAAATGTACTCACGTCCTCAAAGTTGGATAGTCAGCTGTCGTTTGGTCTGCATTGATCGGATGTACCTGATCCACTTTGCAGTGATGTATGGTGAAATAGATCGTACAATCCAGAGCCAGGAGAAATGAGATCGGTTCGAGAAGCTGAAGTGCACGTGAAGTTCCTTAATGATGCTATAACATCTGAAAGTGAGTTTTTTCACTAGTTGCATTCGTTCTTAGATATGTGCTGGACTTGGAAATAACAGCAATCGTTTGTTTACCAGCAAGCCAAATTGTCAAGGAGCCAGCTTCTGCTTCAAGAATTTGCCCGTTTTGATGTATCATAAAACAAGTATACCTAAACACTGATCAGGCACAACTAAGTCAAATTTCTTGACCCTTTGAGAACCAAATATGGAGACCTCAGCACAGGCATTCATCCTCATCATCTCCTGATTGAATACGACAGACCTGTTATCAGAGGATGTTCTAATTATTGACTATAATCTCGCTCATATATTACCGAATTAATGTCTGAAAATGGAGGAAAGTTCATAATAAGGAATGCCAGCTCATTCTCGTGATAGTTGACTCTGACGACCGAAGAACTTGACAGTGCCAATAATACCAATTCATTATCTTTCTTTTTTTTTTATCAAATTCCTTGTGATAAAAAAACCATTTTGGTGTTTTTTGTTTCCAAGTAACAGCGGCATCAGTCGGCTCCAAATAGGGCAACTGTCAATACTGCCTATTTTATCCTGAAGATGCGTTGCTCTTTGATTGATTGCACAGGCATTCTTTAATAATGAATACATTTGTGCACTTGCATTTTCCTCTTGTCACGTACTTAGGGCCCGTTTGGTTTGGGCTTTGGAGGAATGTTCTTAGAAAAATACAAAGACCTTTGAGTTTAAAGGATTTTTCGAAATGCAAGTATTATTTGTTAAAGTGTATTTTAAATCACATTGAAAAACAACTTTAAATTAATTGATAAAATTATATTTTGTAAACGACTTCTAGCTAATTCTTTTTTTAAAAAGTCTTAGCTGGAACTTAGCTATCGACAAGCCAAAATGATCACCAGCCAACCGCCGATGGCTAGATCTAGCCACTAGCCAACCTCGCTTGAGGTCGGGCGACCTCAGGCCACCTGGGTTGAGTGACCCAGGTAACGATTGCCTGAGATCGCACAACCCAAGCCAAGGCATGCTTGGGTCGTGACCCCTCGACGATAGTCGTCGACCTCCCGACCTGCTTCTCTAGGTAAATCACGAGGAAGATGAATAATGCGATGAACAGTGACCTTACCTCCGGACCTTGCATTCCCCCAAAATTCTACAAAAAATTTGTCGAATGCTATTTGCATTTGGCCCCCAAAGTCCTTAGCAAATACTGAACCAAATATACCCTTATTCAACTATGCCATTTTCTCCTTTGGCACCTCTAGCACATCAGACAGATCAGTGACTCTTTTTCAGGCTAGGTGACTGCAAATTTAAGCATGGTCCATTTGACGTCTTGTCGTGAAGGTAATGGATCTCAGTCCCGTTTTATGCACGGACCATTCTGACGAAGAGCTCCACCAACCAAGCATTGGCTTCTGAATCCGCAAGCCGGGTGGAACTTTTAAAAGAGGGCCCCGTCTCGAGAACTGAACCTCAAGCTTGCTCTCAAGGAAATAGAGGCAAAGGTTCCAAATGCTAAATAAAGTCTATCAACTCTATCGGCCTTGTCGTTCTCGTGTACAATGAAAACATTTACCCGGTCAAGGATTTTATAATGGACGTGTCAGACTTGCTTCTTCTGCAGCTCGAGTGACAACACTGTACCTATACCTAAATTCACCCAACTTCACCAGTTAGAACTTACAACTGGAAGAAGACCATTTAAGATCTGCCTCGACTTCGATTCTCCCAACCATACATTCAACTATGAATCACGAACCAGAGAAGCAACATTTGGACCAAATAACACTGTTTAAGCCTGTGTCTCAGATGCTGCTATAACACTAACCATTATCAATCCAACGAAGGAAAGCAGTCGTGTTACATTACAATGCATCAACCAACAGAATACATGACTATTCACAGCATCTCGTTCCTTATTGTGTTCTGCTGGTAATTTGTAAACGGTCCCCAGCATGAGATCGTCTCATTGAATTACCACTAAACTAAGACATTCTCAAAAGAGGATATCCTCAACATTTTTTCAAATGAACCGAGAGGAGAGCTCCAACTTGTGAAGCAATTAAAAGTGAGCTATATCAAAATTGAGCAATTACCACCAAGACGACGCTACACAGGTCAATTTGAAAATCAATAAAAATGAAAATGATAGTCAAAACATAACATAGCTCATCTCTCTATCCTCACCCAGAGTACAATAAAAAATATACTTTCATCCAAACTAAATGAAATTCTCAAGAGCAAGAGAGAGTAAGAGAGAGCATCAAAAGCTACATCAAAACTGGTTCATGGTCCAAAATGCGGCTTAAGCCACAAGAGTGCTAGCAGTTGTAGACTCGCTGCAACACAGACATAAAACAAGCGATAAATAAAATCATAAAATTCAGTAAATTTCTAGAAGACAGCATAATGGAGAACGCACATTACTAGACAAAAGACGAAGTTTGAAGGAAATTTTCAACCAATCTGCCCTTAACGGGAGACAACTAGATACTAGAAAACACCAAGACTAGCAGGAAAGTATATCTATACTAAAAAGAGTAACCAGGCATGAGACAATAGTCTGATATGACTCCATTCTGACATCCAGAACTTCAAAGTTCAATGTCAAGATAAATTAACCACTGTTAAGTTGCAGACCATTTTGGTTTACCTATTCTATTTACAACCATGAGTCATAGAACAATCAGACATCCGTAACAGACTCATAGGGCAAGCTAGCACTCCAAGTCACAAAGGTATTGAGGCCTTAGATTCATATTAGCGAAAAAAGAGTCAATTGGTTAAAAACTACTGAAGACTAATTCCCATTGTTTCGGTCAGAGTTGCTAGATGGTGACAAATTAGAGAATCATAACCAACACAGAACAGAACTTGATATTGTGCTTACTACCATGCAACATAGAGACTTCGACAAAAAGAGCCAAACATCAGCAAGCGAGCTTACTATTTCCAGACAGGAGGAAGCTTCTTGGTCTTCTTGTAGTAGCGCGCGAGCCTATGGATCCTGCTCTCAACAAGAATGAGCCTAAACTTGGAATCTTTGTCCTTCCTGTTCCTCTCCAGATGCTTCCTGATGGACACTGCCTTCTTGATGAGGTGGTAGAGATCCTCAGGAATTTCGGGCGCAAGACCTGTTGGAAAAGCAAAACCAAATCATCGAAAAAAGGAACCGTGTGCCTAACAACTTGTGCTGTTTAGTTAGAAGCAGTATCAGCCAATGCCTTCTCAAACAATCGATACCAACTTTTAAGCAAAGACAAAAACATGCACCGGATTCCAAAAATTAACTCTCTAATCCAATCGAACAAGAGTTTTCAGGATGATTTTGGGGACCACAACAACATAACAAGCTCCAAGAACTAACTTATCTCCTCTTTCTTAAAGCTGTACTTAACTGGATTAAGCCGCCAAAGTCATCAAGCTTACAACTTTAAGTACTACATAGCATATAGAGAGAGTTACTTCCGTACGTCTGGAAATCCATACACGAACAGGCAAATTCACTTCACAAATACAACGAGAATGGAAAAGCAATCGTAATCAGTCGCTACCGTGAGCCTTGAGGATGCGCAGAATCTTGCTCCCCGCGACGCTCTTCACCTGGGCAATCCCGTGAGAGTCACGGAGGATAACACCGATCTGCGACGGCGTCAAACCTTTCTTCGCGAACTTGCAGATGTTGTCCTCGACCTACAGCAATCGAATCCGTCCATCTCACGCGAAACCGCAAAACCAAAGCATTTCAACTCACACGAACGATGAAGAAGAAGAGAGAGAGCTTCAACTCACGTCCTGAGATGAGATCTTGAGCCAGCTCGGAGGAGTCCTCTTGTAAGGAAGCGCCGAGGCCGAGATGCCCTTACTGCAAAAGATGACGAACCGGGCACTTGTTGATCCGAACCAAAGCGAACAGATGATCGGGGAAACGTACGGAATGCAGAAACGTACCCGCGGCTGTGCATGCGACCCATGGCGGACGGATTCGGCCTCGGCGGCGCCTCTCCTACGGCTGCGGTGGCAGCTCTTCTTCTTCTTCTTCGGCGAGCGGCGAGCGGAGAGGGGATCCAGGCAAAGTATCTCCTAGGGTTTTTCCTTCTTTATCATGGACGGGCACTAGAAGTCTTAGCAGAAACCCCCCTAATGGGCTTAGGCCCAGAAGAAAATGCGGAACGTGGGCTTTCAAGAGGAACACTCATCTGCTCCTGGACACGAGATGGGCCGGGAACACCCGCGTTTAAATACAATGGGCCTAGGCCCAATGAGGAATTGCAAAAGCGGGCCGAGCTTCTGTATCCCACAGAATGAGCTGTCGTGTCATTGGCCTTTTAGTCTCAGACTCCGCTTGCTGGCGAATATGGGCCCCGAGTGGGTCAGAAATGGGCTGATCGGGGCCGGGCCGAAACTTCTGCGAGAAATCTTCGGTCTTCTTCATCATCGTCTTCCTCCTCTCGACCCTTCCGCCAAGTCTCTGCTAGAAACCTAACCATGCACGCTCTTCGACGACTCGCGAAACCGACGCTCGGATCACCGGATCCTGCTCGATTCCTCGCGCTCCGGTCTGCCCTCGGCTCCGTTTCCTCCGCCAGAGCGCTTTCCACCAAGAACGGCGGCGGCGGCGGCGGCGGCGACGACGAATGGAACGACGCTTGGGAGACGGCGTGGCTGCCGGACGACCTGTCGTCCGCGAACCGGGCGCCGTGGGAGAGCGACGTCAACTTCCCGTCGTTGGGCCCTTCCTCCCCGGCCGTCGTCCTGCCGTCGGACGCGGACGCCGAGACGAAGGCGTTCGTGGAGGACATGAACGAGAACTGGGAGGAGAGGAGCAAGGTGTCGAAGAGCAAGGAGCTGAGGCAACGTGAGAAGCAGAGGAGCGAGGGAGGGAGTGCGGATTCTTCGCTGTACAGCTTGGAGAATATTAAGAAGGATTATCGGTTGAAGAAGCAGAGGATACACGCGGGACTGTGGGTGAAGGAGATTGAGAAGCAGCAGGAGGCCAAGCTCGGTGCTGGAGATGACATCGAGAGATTGCTTCATACCGCTTCCGAGTATGTTCTTAGCTTTTTATTTTGCATTTGCCTTCGGTCTCTGATTTGTCTCTCTTTATCTGTGCTGGCGTTTGGTGCATCGGATTGTGCTTTTGGTATGATTGGTTCATTGAAGTGTGAGGGGATCTTGAACAAATTGCATTGCCTTATTAGCTGTTGAAAATATATGAATTTGCTGGCACAAGCAACAGAGGTTATGTTTAGAGGCTGCCACCTTAAGTTTATTCCTAAGGACTTGCGAATTTGTGTTAGGCATAGGCATTAGCTTGGAATTAGCTCCAGAGATGACTGAGAAAAATGAGGTTTGGGAGGAAGCGGTTCTCTCTTCTCTGGGTTTCATATGTAGTTCAATTGGATATAAGCGCTCTCTGCAGATGTTCTCGCTAGTGAAATTGACGTGGTATCCTGACTTCTCTGAGAATCGAGCTGCTAATGTGGCAATTAGGTGAATCTCTCTCAAGTTTATAAGGATGCACAAAGGCCATGGGATTAAGTTCTGAAACATACGTCTTTTGGATGGCTTGTAAACACTCTAGCACTAGTTTTGTGTCTTGTCTGTTCAAGGTTGCATCTGTTTTTGAAAGAATTATTTGGCATATTGGCTTCAGTTATTTTAGTGTTGCATCTTTGGTAAGTTTAATGTTTTGAAATTATGGTTGATGTATCTGGGGTGGGGGTCTTTTATATAAGATGTTTTTCATGACAGTTGTCTAAGAGAACTTGACTTTTTCCAAATAGGAGGATCATCTTTTGTGCCAGTTTGCAACTCCTGCTTTTGAAGTTGCCACTTTTTAAGGGACAGTATACATGAAAGCCAATTCAGATTATCTGGTGAAATTGATTTGAGGCTTAAATTTACTGAACCTTATATGGTCTTATGGTTGTGAAGAAAAGAATATATTGTTTTGGTTATACCCTGTTGTGAGGTCTTCTCTGGTCTTTACTGTGATTTTTGGTCCATGTCAGTAATTATCTGATTGATCATGTAGCCGCTAAAGAAAGCACGAAGTAATGGGAGCATCATATTTACTGTACTTTATGCTGAATCCTAGCATATAAAATCCTGAAGTTTCCAAGAGCATAAACTTATCTTCTGTGCACTTAAAATAAATTGCAGGATTTTTGACTCTCCTAGTTGTGATTGGAATTCAACAAACTTATTGGGCTCTTCTGACTTTAAAAATAAGCCCGATGGTTGGGAAACCACATCCAAGTCTCAAGACGAAAATGTGTGGGAAATGTCACAGAGGGAGGAAGATATTCTGCTCCAAGAATTTGAGCGCCGTATTGCATACAGCAAATTTCAGGTTTGTCAGTGTCATAACTGTCTATTCTAGTTTGAAATCTATCGCCATTGCATGTTAATATGGAGGCATTTGCCAGTAAAGTACAAATCTTGTAGGAAAAACAGTACTATGGAGACCAGTTGCATCATCATGAAGTAATTCCAAATGCCATCTACTGTTCTTTCGCATTTCAAATTCTGCACCGTGGTTTGTTGTAATTTATATATGTGATGACCTTAAAGATTGGCAAGAGGACATATCGTACTCATCCCATGACTTTTGGACTAAGACCTGATACTGTCAAAGGGTCCTACCAAATCAGGATCTTACCTCATCATTTCTATCATTTCTTAGATTTAATATCGCAGGAAGTGTGTATTTTCCCCCAAAAATGAAGGGTCTACAGTCATCAAGCAGTCTATGCAGGACATGGGCTGCTTCCTTTTGTTAATATGTTGACTGCAGTATAATTCCTCTGACATAAATAATCATAAAATTATGGCTCCCTCCCTACCTCTTCTTCCTCAAAGTTCACTCTTGCTCCTCATTATCAGTTCTTCTTCACATGGGATTGAAATTGTTGTGCAGATAGCCAGTTTCATAAAGAGCCACATATTTAGCCGGCGAAGACCGGTTGATGGGTGGAAGTATATGATAGAGGTGGTGGGACCTAATGCCCAGAAAGGGAAGGGTAGTGCACCAAGATTACCAAGCCTCGCAGATGCATCGACTCAACCTTTCAGGGAGGAGAAGGCACCAATTGGCAGCCCTGTCCAGAATTTGTTGAAAAGAAGGTAGATTTATAGGTTTATGCAATTTGCTCTCCTTTTATTGTTGAGCGTACCATTTGTGGCATCTAGATTGGCATTCTGGAAAAATTTTGGCCCCTCAATGCATGATGATGATGGTGAGGATTCGACGTCACTGATCTTTTGAAGAAATCATTGTATGTGCAGTTTTCCTTTGGTGAAGGAGAGAGAAACAGACTTGTTAACCGATATATAAGACTCGCACTTTTAACTGGTCTGTTTTTATCGTTTTCGGCTGTTTTGTGCGATAATTCTGTTGCCTGAGGTTGCACTCAAGGTGTGATTGTACGGTTTGATCCACGGCTGCTACTTGGTGCTCCCCCTACTTTTGGCTTTGCCCGACTTAAACGACTTGCCACCCGCCTGAGTTGGGAACGCTTGGTTTCCCCTGCTCTTCTGGACGTATGTAGTTGATCAGGCGCTCGGCCCAAGAAGACTAGAAGTGAGACAGGACACTCATCAGTTCTCAGGAATCACGGAACTTAAAAGGAGTGCTATTGGCCGGTTCCAGGGCGATTACGTGGATATCATGACCTAGTGAGGCAAATTATTAGCATAAACGATCTGCATTGTTTCATCATGAGTTGTAGATGTTTCTACGGTAGAGTCTAGACCCCGACTGAATTAGATTTAGGACATGCTTATGCATTGATCTGTGGTGGATTAAGCACCTAATGGCAGATGGTATCATAAGCTTAATTTCCTGGAGCGACAATACCATGTTGCCGGTAATGCCAACAACCTGAACCTGCTTTTATGAAACAAAAGTAACCGAGTCGAGTCTTGGCCTCGACACTAACAACGGTTTCTAAGAACTGTTCCTCAATGCGTTCTGTCAAGAACTTGAAAGGATTCATCATCCATATAAGAAAATTAGAAGTTGGGAGACAAATCCCTACTCTCCAATGTCCATATTCTATCCCAGCTTATGAATTTTAAGTGTAACTGTTGTGCCATATGGTATTTATAATAACCAATTCAGCGTGCAACATGTGTTGCAACAGGTTCATTTGTCAGAAATTTTAAGATTTCCTCTCTTCGGCGGCCACGGCTTCCGCGAGCTTGAGGTCAAGTGACACCATGGCGGCAAGATGTCAGAGCTCAGGTGACTCTATAACTGTAAGCTCGAGATCTCCATCTAGTGGCCATGGACAGGAGTTCAAAGCTTGGGCCACTATGGCCATGAGCTCAAAGCTCAAGTGGCCATTGCCATGAGCTTCAGGCTGAGCTCGAAACTTGAGCGGCCTAGGCTACCCCAAGCTTTGGGTTCAACGTCGAACTCCATGGCCAAAGCGGCCATGAGCCTTAGGCTCGAGCTCAGGCCATGGCGGACTCGAGGAAAGAAGAAAAACTAGTGCTAAAGAGAGAGGAAAAAGTAACTAAAAGAGAGAGTTGAGAGAGCAATCTTAAAATCTCTACTATGTGGATTTGGAGTGATGTGTCATATTTTCAATGGTTTATTGTAAATATGATGTGGTACCACAGTTGTACAGAATATTTTCTCAGATGAGGTTCTTTAATAAAAGATTTAAATTTTGCGTGGATTGAGTATTGTGCCACGCATATTCTTACATAAAACGATTTATCTCAAAACTTATTTCAAGGAATAATTCCATATTCCGAAGATTAAAACCAAATCCATAGAAGCTGGTGAACTCAGCTCAGTTGATGAATAATGAAGCACGAGGAAGCAATTTAGGAAAAGGAAAAGCTGTTGAAGGTCAAGACTTACCTCAGATTTGGCGAAACCCGAAACAGGGGGTGCTGAAGATCAATATCGGCGCTTCTTTTACTGAAGGTCCAATGACGGGAGCGGTTGCCGCTGTGATGCGAGGTAGCCTCGGAAGAATTATAGATGGATTTGCCAAAACAGTGATGGTCAGCTCTGCAGCTCAAGCCAAGGTCAGTGCTCTTGTAAAAACGCTAGTTTTCTTCTCTAAACGTTCTATGAATTGTCTTCAACTAGAATCAGATTTTTTAGACATGATAAGAGCTCTCACAAGTGCAAATCATTTCAAATGGGATATATGCGTGCTTATCTTGATAGCCAAAGATTTGTTAAAAACTTTCTGATATTAAGTTGGCTCATTGTAATAGAGAGTCTAACAAAGTGGCAGACTGGGTTGCTAAGGCCCAGAGAAAAAATTCCCTACCACAGAATTGGACTCTCTATTCTCCTCCTGATCTTTGGAGTCTACTTTGTTTCGATGCTTTGCCGCTATACTTGCAAGCTAAGACTTAAGATATGAATGAATATCGATATTATGAACAAAAAAAAAATGCTTATTTCAAGTTTTTCGACAGTTTTTCCGCTTCAAGCGCCTCAGTTTTGAAGCTGGTTCATGATCTTCGTTGGTCAACACCACTCGACCGAGGCAAAAGGTCCAAACTTTCCCCGCCCATATATGATTAACGCAAGACGATCGAGCTTCGTCTTCAGCTCGGATCAATCGCTCGTTCCTCTGCTCAAATCTTGTAAGGCCCTTTCCGAGATCTCGCAAATCCATGGCTGTATGGTCAAAACCGGCCTCGACAGAGACCGTTTCAGTTTGAGCAAGCTTCTCGCGTCCTCCATCGCGCACACCCAATATGCGGCCTCCATTTTCGACTCCACACGATCCCCGAACCTCTTCATGTTCAATACCATCATCAGAGGGCACTCAATTGGCGACGACCCACAACGTGCTCTGACCATATTCAACGACTTGAGGACGCAGGGGATTTCGCTCGATCAGTTCTCTTCCATAACGACCCTCAAAGCTTGTACGCGAGTGCAGGCTATTGCGTTTGGCCGAGGGGTTCACGGCATTGTCCTGAGGTCTGGGCAACGATCTTTTGTTGAGGTGAAGAACAGCCTCTTGCATTTTTACGGCGTTTGCGGCAGAATCAGCGATGCGCGCCAGTTGTTCGACGAATTCCCTCGAGAAAATGACTTGGTTTCCTGGAACACGTTAATGGGTGGCTATCTTACTGCATCTAAGCCGAGTTTGGCGATTGAATTGTTCCGGCAAATGATTTGGAGTGGTTTGAGAGGAAGTGCCACCACGATGCTGAACGTTTTGAATGCCGGTGGTGATGTTGGGAATCTCATAGGAGTCGAGACGATCCACGGGCATTGTATTAAAACTGGCTTCTCCTTGAAACTGAATGTCGCCACTGCTTTGATCGATATGTATGCAAAAGTCGGAAATATCCATGCAGGACGTAAAATCTTCAATGAAATGGATCAAAAGGACGCTGCCATGTGGAACTGTTTGATACAGCGGTACGCTAGGTGTGGTCTAGTAGAAAAATCAGTAGAGCTGCTAAACTTAATGAAGCTCAAAAAGGTGGTGCCGAATTCATCTACATTCGCGGGGTTTTTATCTGCTTGTGATGCTTCAACTGCTTCAAGCATTGGGAAGTACATTCGTAAATATGTTGATGAGGAAGAAGTATGCGCAGATGCAGTCATAGGAACAGCTTTGGTGGACATGTATGCTAAATGTGGCCTTTTGGAGAAAGCTGCTGGCATTTTTAATCGGATGAGAGACAAGGACGTGAAATCCTGGACTGCTATAATTTCAGCTCTAGGCAATCATGGGCAGGCAGGTGAATCCCTGAGGCTTTTCTGTCAGATGGAGAAAGAGGGACATAAACCAAATGAAGTCACTTTCTTAGCAGTTTTAAGCGCTTGCAGTCACGGAGGTCTCGTGATGGAGGCTATGAACTGCTTCCGCAAAATGGTGTGTGAGTATGGTTTTTCACCGAAGATCGAACATTATGGCTGTATTGTTGATGTCCTGGGACGAGCGGGAATGCTGGAGGAAGCTTACTATCTCATTAAAAACTTGCCGGTTAAGGTGGATGCCACCGCATGGCGTGCCCTACTGGGTGCTTGCAGAGTGTATGGGAATGTTGAGTTAGGGGAAGATGTGAAGCGAGCGCTCACTGAGACGTATAGACAGCACCCTGCAGATGCAATCCTTCTGTCAAGTACTTATGCTGCTGCAGGAAGGTTACCGAAGATTGCCACCACAGAGGAACCGAAAGGACAGGAGGAAACCGTGAAGGAAGCTGGACGTAGCAATATTGAGGTGAGATTGCTTGAAGAAATCTAATTGTGCAACAAGAGCTTTTCTTGTGGCCTGATTAGCCGGGAAAATTTCTTCAGCAGCCCGAGGAGAATGGGTTCGACTTTTGCCAAAACAGGGTGATTGCCTGAATGAATTATATTGGTAGAAGAAATGCCCACCAAATTGCGGCACGGGAAGCACGGGGGCTTTTTTTGCATTTTCTGCAATATTCTACACATGATGACCTCTAGATCAACATCATGTCACATTTCAACTTTGAAATTCCTCAACAGTCTTTCGGAGGGCCAACTTTATAAACTGCGCAAAAGGACAAAGGACTTCGACAATAGTCAGAAGCTTCGAGCAAATTCAAGAAAGCACTATGACTGACAAACATATGGTTATTCTATCAAAAGCATTGGTGCCGATGGAGGATCATAATGCGAAGGGTCACGAGCCGCATCAATTTTTCTTCTAGAATTCTGTCTTATGACCCCAGTGTTTATACTGAACTCTCTAAAATGACTTTGTTTCCATTACTGTAATAAGTATGTAGGCTCTTCTTTGATTCACCCAAACTGTAGCATGTTACAATAAGCTTGGAGTAGGAGGACGTTGATGAACATTCTGAGGAAAATGCCATTCGACCCAGAATTGAAAGGAACTATCGGTTAAGGCTGCTCCTGCATCAAGATTAGAACAATGGGATAGAAGCTTTAACGTGAGGAAAACTTGCAGTATCGGAAAGAAGAGGGCCTGTCTTTTGGGCAGATCTGAGTGAAAAAACTGATATGCTTTATAAAGCTGAGAAAGAGAAAAATCTATTGACTATATGGAGAAAATTACAGTAGCTCAAATTTGAAAAGAAACATCCCTTATTGAGGATCTTTCCGCCTATCAATTCTCTCTCTACATTTTCATGTCGCAATCTACCTATCACCATCTACCCATCCTCGAAAAAAATTCCACCGAATCGTGAAAAAGAAAAAAATATACAGATTCCAGCGGAGAGGAAGAGGGCCCTGGATACAGTCTGTCAAGGAGCTTTGGTTAACTATCGGCAAAACCACAGTGGGAGCTATAACAAACTATGTATTTTGTATTTTGTGTCGCTCGATAACCATTGCTGCATTAGCAGCCCACCATTTCTCTGCTTGTTCCTCCGTATAATGTTTCCGGCTGTAGGAGAAAAAATGCCTTGTCAGAAAAAAATGTCCGAACATGTATGACTTAGTTAATCAGTGCTCCAAGATTTGGAAATCAACCCAAGTTTAACAGCTTCCTGAAGTTCAGAATTGGAAGACTAATATGGAAGGCAATCGGAGCAGAAAAAGGTAATGGATAATCTAATACAAAGAATGCAAGACCCAAACGGTGGCTGGTTTATGCTTCAAGCTAGACGGAAAAAGATCTAGAGAAAAGCATAGCATAAAAGTCAGCTTTCTGAAAACTCGTTTACAGAATGATTGATAAGATTTCTTATTCTCTCCGCAGTTCTAGTTTTTTTTGTAGGCTAAGCTGAAAACTGGTGAATTATTTTATGCATTTAACTTATCTTGGCCTCCAGAAGATCATCACAATATGAGCTCGGGTTATCCTTTCTAGTAACTTTGAATTTGGGTTCTTTCATGCAATGTGAATGAACCTCGCACCAACTTCCCAATTTTGCCCAATAAAATAACCATCAATATATCAACATTGGTCTGACTCAAAATTCATCTCTTATCTAATTATGCTTCCAAGACAGAGAATGGCGAGATGCTGATACCTGAAGCGTATACGTCTGAGCTCACTACCTCCCCCGGGTAACGAGGCTAACGATATGTAGACACCTGGTTCATCCTGCACCACCCATTCTGTCTTCTCAGGCTGCTGCTTCATTCCATTGAGCAGAGTTGTGCTTACAGACTTCAAATGGGACTCGCTTTCTAGGAAATTAGTTTTTGCTGACTGATTCTCATTAGGGATAAAGTTTGGATCACTGGACAATTCTCTGACAACAGAACCAGAACTTTGGGCTTTCTGTGTGACCGGAAGTCTTTCAGCCATTTCTTTCAACTGCAAGATAATTGAGATTTGCGCAAGTACCGTAAGGAAAAGCTAATTTCGAGTATTGAATTCCAACTACCTGCTAGCCTAACCAAGAGTGTGCATGGCATGTGTTCACGAGCAAGAGAGAGAGAGAGAGAAAGAGAGAGAGAGAGAGTCGAATAGTGATAGACTTAAAGAAGATTTTAAGTTTGGGTTCTCAGCTCTCTCGCAATTTCACTTGGCATTAGCATTTACATCATAGTCATGACATTGAATGGCCACCATTTCAAAGATGAAAATTACCGCATAGATTCAGTTTCTCATAAAAGAACATATTAAATGACCATGCTTATGGTGAAGTGATGCACATATATATGACAACACCCAAATGAGTAATCCTTATTGCCATAGTGTCATATTAAGACACTGATCCTTTTGATCCAAATTAACATGCTTTATCTAAATGCAGAAAATACTCCTGAAGAGTATTGTTAGAGTAAGTTTCTCATCCAAATAGTTAGGAGGAGATGATGATACTCTGGACGGATCCACAGAGAGAGAGAGAGAGAGAGAGAGAGAGAGAGAGAGAGAGAGAGAGTTTCCCAGCCAACAAACCTGAGTGGTTAGAGACTTTATAACTTCTTTGGCAGATTTGCACTTCTGAGCTTCATCTTCTGCTATTGCAGTCACCTGCTTCAGTTGCTTCGACGTTTTCTCTAGTTCACTTTGAAGATGACGGGATTTGGAAGTGAGGTCTTCCACCTGCAAAATATTCCAAAGTATTTTAAATGATATTCCATCACTTAAAAATAACACTTAGAAAAGAGTCAGTAAATAGAGCAAAATTGGTTCACTTGTCATTACAATGAAGAATAATCCATATTTTGAAGTAACCTTGGAATTTCTCCACTAAATTGTTGTGGTTGTGTGAGAGAGTGAAAAAAAACGGCGTACTTCTGAAGGTTTCATAACCTAAATATACTCCTTTTACAGCTTTGCACAGAGCATGACAACTTCATGTCAATACTCAGTAAGAATGGCATATGAGCACAGAGATAGTGGATAATCATAACAAAGATCAAGTATATTCCGTGCAAAAATGCTGACAGTCAAGGCTAGCACTGGTACCACCCCTTTTTCTTCCCTTCAAGCTTACTTTAGATGAATTAACCAATCTGGTCCAGAGACCATATTAATGGCTTCACGTGACATGTAATGGGGCTAATTCAGAAAATAACAATTTCTGGCTACACATTAAATAGGTTATGTCTTATGCATCGGTCCTAATCAGTGGTGGATAGATACCACTGACACGCTGATCTTGGCTTGCACCTTTCATTGTTCTTTAAATAAGTGAATAGTCAAAGAAAATGACTGAGTAAACTCAATGGAACAATGGGTCCTGAAAATCTTTTATGTAATAGTACATATACAAATTTTTGAATTGGTCAATAAAACCGAATGGTTCTTTTTTTTTTTTTTTTTGGTAACCCAGGGAACCCCCGCACGGCCGACAGCCGGGGAGTAAACCCTGGAGGCGACACGTGCTAGCCACCACACACGTGCCACCGGTTAAGTCACCCTGCGGCGCCTGGGATTCGAACACTCAACCTTTTGCGAGAGGAAGAGTGCGCGTTCCAGCAGCGCCACCCAGGCGGGTGGTAAACCGAATGGTTCTTCACTGCTACATGACTCGAAGATCTCTAAGCTGATTATTGTTAGCATTAGAAATTATCTTATCATTGGCATTTGATCTCTAATTGGCAAGTAAACTCTTGGAACTCAATAATCCAAGTGAGATCTGCTCTTTGCGCATCTCTTCTCTTTGTAGACTCCTCACAGGCTCACGGAGATTTCCTAAAGTATATTGTCAAGATGGAAACAGCAAAAAGTCTCTTTCAGTTCGTACTGATACCATGCAAAACAAGATAAAAGCCTGCATGTGGTCTCTAGTTTTTTTTATCTCCCTGAGGAGAAACTAGTGGTCAGGGTTTCTCTCTTTGTTATGTTTGGTGGTTAATAGGATTCCATATGCATGAGACAAGTCGCAAGCTGAAGCATCTCTCTGGGGAGTGTCCAATGCGCATATAAATGGCATTCAAGAACCCTCTTCTCTCTCTCTCTCTCTCTCTCTCTCTCTCTCTGGTTCTAAATATAGACTAAATACAACAATTTGATTCGCTCCTCCTGGAAAAAATTGAACGAAATAAAATGATTCAGCCTATGCATCACATTGAGTCTAAATTTATGTTGGGGATTTTTCTTTAGTTCCACAGGTGTTCAAGCAGGATGTCTTTTCCACTTTGATGGAGGAAAAAATGTAATGATTTGTTCTCCAGAAAATTGATTTGGAAATCTGGAGCGTCAACCATAATTTCAGTTTTTGCTTGGGAAGCTTCCTGGGGAAGCATATTAAATTTGGACAATTTGCAAAAAAGAGAGTGTGAGTGAACTGGTGTTTCCTTTGCAAACAGGCAGCAGATGAATCTGTCGAGCATCTACTGCTACACTGTTGTTAGTCCAGGATGATTAGTAATCTGCTCTTCTCAGCCATAGGTATTCAATGGTGAGCACGGAGTCGATGGAAAAAGAGCCAAGAGCAAGGGTGGGCATCCATTCTAGCAAATAGGAGAAAGATGATTTGTTTGATCCCTTGAGCAACTTTTTTCTGCTAATTTCAAGGGAGAGGAATAGGAGAGTTTTCAATTTCTCAGAGCCATTTTGTAAAAAGTCTAGATTCTTGAATTTTCAGTGCTTTGCTGGACTCCTTATCTTGTAAATGATTTTGTACAGGGGTTGACATCCCCTTGTTGCCCCCTAATGAAATATTTCTACTGATCCCAAAAACAATGTAGGATGTCTTCTCTTGAACAGGCAATTTATTTCCTAATCTAGAAACAGCCTAAGAGCCTTGAAGAGAATACCTGTCATGCACCTAGCACCACCTATGAAAATTTATCTTTCCATAGGCTAATCTATCCATAGTCTAAATACAAAATAGAAACTTGTGTCTTCTTTATGTGTAGAAAATAAAAACACGTTAACAGGGCATAACCAATCAGATGTTCGTGGAACTTTTTACCTACTTTCTTGATAATCAATTAAATTAGTTCAAATAATTTTTTGGCAATCGACATATTACTTAAAAACATTTTTCAGAGAAAAATACTTGAACTTTCTAGAGCTCCAGTTCAAGTAAAGTTCAAGTGACTATGTATATTGCATAAAAAAAACATGAACAGTAGCCTTAAGAACAATGACAATGTACTGCGCGGAGGGGCAAAAGAGAGTTTGCAGTTGTGTAAAAAGCATACAATTTTGCAGACAATTATAATTGGATTATACTTGTTCATTTCAGACAAGTTCAAGATTTTCCAATTTGTTAGTTTCAATTTTTCTCCTCATTCTCATCTCTCTCTCCTAGTATACTCCTCTAAATCCTATCAAGAACTTCTGAATATTGTTGACCCCACAATTGTCTCTCTCCCCTCACCCCCAGCACAATTCCCATTATATAACTTTGGGGCACCTCTTGCCTCTAGACTACATCCATAATCAATCTACAGGCCAATAATTTTCTCCATCGGGACAGAATTCTTATCAATTCCTATTATTAACTTCAGGAAGATGTTTTAACTAATCTCATGTCAGTTGTAACCTGGAAACCACCCTTTATATCATTATTCCGATGCTTTGCACCCTTGGCTGGCATATCCCTTTGAAAATGAGATGTATTTACAGGGAAGTAATTGGTTGCGTATGGGTGATATAACTACAATTTATGGTCATCCTGATTGAAGCTCAATCTTGCAGAAAAAAGAAGAATCTTTATTAGTCTTGCAACAATTGTTTCTGATGCAAATGCCAAACATAAATGAAAAGGTACCGAGACTTTAACACCAGCACATAGTATTATTTTTATAACAATGCACAAGTTCAAGAGATACCTGTGCTCGTAAATTGATAATTTCTTGGCTTACACTGTCACTGCTGTGCTTTGAGTCGTCAGTAGTTACTTCAGAGCACCGAGGTGGACTAGATTTCCTCGAAAGAGGAGATGCTGATCGAGAAGGCATTCTGGAACCAGGTACAGAAAATGAAAACATTTTTGTGGGAGCTCCAACAAGGTTAGGTTCTTTTGTTGTATTAAGGCCTCCTAGTTGAAAGTTTCTGTTAAGAAGTGGAAACACACGGCTACCACGTGATCCTAGTTTTGCATCATTTATGGAATGCCTGCTCTCAGCCAAATTAAGAGAGTCTGCAGACAAAAGCCTGCATAGACGCTCCTCTGATGTGGAGCAGCCATCCTTTTCTCCCACCTCATTATATTTCGAACGTAAAGTATCAGTTCTAGCCTTAGGTATGCGCATAACAGGACCAGATTCAGTGGTCTTCTTTAATTTAACATAGCATTCATCACACACACGATATGGCTTGTTCAGGTTTGGAGCCAAAGACGCTTTCAGGCTTCTTCTGCTACTGCATGCTTTGCAAAAAACTAGACCGCAATTGTAACAATTGTGGCGTTTTCTCCTGAAACCAAATGGATTGTGACATCCTGAACACATGGAATGGTCAATGCTGGATACCCATTTATGTAGACATATGACAGCCGTGAAGTTGGAACCACATACTACACTCTTCACTTGCTTGTCTTTCAAAAAACCAACAAGTGTAGGTGTACTTCTGTTGTCATATTCTCCATGACCTAACTGCCCATTTGAACCCTTTCCCCAGGTATAAACCTCTCCTTTGGAAGTTAATGCTGCCACATGATAAGATCCACATGCGATTTCCTCAACAAAGCTATCTGCAATTTTCCCCTCAACACGAGCTGGAGCTTTTCCATCAGCCAAAGGATTCCCAAGCTGGCCATAGGCAGTACTTCCCATAGTAAAAACTCGTCCTGAGGTTGTAAGGGCCACGGTTAAACTATGCCCACAGGCTACTCGGCAAATAGTTTCACCTGACAATGCTGCTATGCACTTGGGAATTAGTCTGGTTTCTTGATCACCATGCCCGAGCCGGTTTTTATCTCCATCGCCCCATGTGAATAGCCTACCAGATGCAGGACTAGTGGAACCTTCCGAAGAAGAACATTCGGTTGTTACTTCAACCACAGCCGCAGTGTGCCAAACACCACAGGCAACTCTTGTTGTGCGTAGTCCTTGCAAAGCTTCCACTTCCCGAGGAATGCTTATGCTGCCACGATCACCATGTCCTAAAGCACCAAAAGATCCATCCCCAAAAGTAAACAACTGCCCAGTAGATGTCACAACAGCTGTATGCCAAGGTCCACAATCAATGCAGGTAACATGAAGACCCTCCAAATCACCTCCTACTCTCCTTGGAATCCAGTGACTGACTTCACTTCCATGCCCAAGCAAACCCACATTATGAGTTCCATCACCCCACGTATAAAGATCTCCAGAAAGTGTGGCAGCGCATGTGTGATACTCACCACATGCTACTAACTCAACGGTCATGCCACTGAGGGAGTCAATAAGCTTGGGGTAGGATATATCTGATTCTATGCCGTGCCCAAGCCTTCCTCCCAACTCCTCCCCCCAGCTAAAGATTTCCCCTTGCCTGGTAACAAGCACAGCATGCCTGTAACCACAAGCGATATTAAGAACATCAAGAACCACTGTTGATTCCAAAGCCTTTGGCAGAAAAGCATTTGTTTTTGTATCATACGGACTCCCAACTCTATGCTGACCACCACCAAGAATTCCGCCACCAATTCCCTCTCCCCAGATGAAAGCATCACCCAGGGATTCAAAATCTTCACGACAAGAACCTTGGCTAGAAGAACTAACGGCACTGGATAAACTAATACGAAATGTCTCAGCACCAGAATTTCGACCATTCCAGTTATCTCCTCCCCCTTGTGACACTGAATTAAGAGGATTGGCAATGGTTTTGCTTTGATTGTAACCCGTGTCTGCAGCAGTATAGGTTATTATGTCTGAGAATGCCTTTCCTAACCTATTCTGTGAAGTACTTTCACCAGGAGGCTGAATGCCTTGGATATGTCCAGGATCCTGTGGTTATGAATGGTTAAAAAGAAAATGAGAAAAGCAAACAAAAAAAAAGCTAAAGCTTCATGTAATCCTGCTGATTTTAGGAATTATGGAGAGAAAGACATAGCTACTGACAAACAGTGTAATGGATGGTGAATTTCTTCGTGCACGCGGACTTTCTGAGGATGCAGCGTCACTAATTGTATCAATTCTCCACTTGCGGAAATTACCCCGTGTGATCAATGCTTTGAGACCAACAAACCAAACTTCAGCTTCATCCTTGTCTTTGCATATCTGTTCATGAACGCAATGGCCTCATGACGAATATCCATAAGAAAAAGCCTATAAATTGTTACAAGTATTCCATAGGAAGCAAGACGTGATTTGTTTTTTCGCCTTCACTAGGTGGCTAAGATAGAGCCATTACAGACAAACTCACCAAATCCAAGGATCTATCACTGCAGATCAGGGAAAATGACTGATACTCCTTCTCAGGTCGTGGATACCGCTGAAATATTGCCTGAATGAAAAGCCATTTCAATAAGAAAATCGGAACCAGGGGATTAGTGACCTTTATATTATATCTGTAATCTACCAAGAGAACAAAGAACACAAAATAGAATTACTATGTAGAAGTATGAATCAAAATATTATTAGAAACAAAATTATGTACATGCATGATTTTGCTGAAAATTGTAAGTGCAGCGGAGGAAGTGATGTTTCAGGCGGAGATAGCGTTTCGACCTTGATTACAGTTGTCCAGAGGCTTACAAAAAAATGCTTTGACGAGTACATTTTCTAAAACTAAAGGCCGCCATAACTTAAAGCGAGACTGATCTATAACTTACCGTACGCTGTCCAGGTATAATTCTTGAGACTTGATTTAGTTTAATCTGTTTTGTTTCTTTGCCAGAGTACCATATCAACGTAGACTCATCCTGACACAGAAAGCAAATCAAGTAGTCAAGAGAGGAACTCAGAGAAGTTCACAAACAAAGTTCCAGGTGGAGTGATTGATAGCAGCGTGGTTCAGGGAGAAAATCAATACGGATAACCATGGGAACCTTTTCTATCAACAGCTTTCTTTGGGCTATTGGCATTTATCGTAAAGGCATGCGTCAGTTTACTCTTAAATCAGAGTACATTGAGCCGATTTAACAACTACAATAACATCAATCACAAGTCTAAATCACAAAATCCGATGATCCCATGAGATACAATGGAAATCTCGCGTATCTTAGGTACCGACTGACCTCAAATTGATTCTACGGTGCAACTTATAATACGTAGAGACTAGTTTTAAGATTTTTTCTCTTACAGGCTTTCAAACATTTAATTAGCATACTGCTTACTTTACCCAAAAAAAAAAAACATTTAATTAGCATCACGGGACTTACACTGGCAAGGTGGAAGGGGTAGAACTTTGGCTTCCCTCTGCGACCATACTTCAGTAAGCAAGCGCCTTTTTTAAGTGCTGTAATTGCCTGCCATCAAAATTTTGGCTTTGACTACCCGGAACTTGTAGCTATAGAAATGAAATTCTGAAATCTTATCAAATATGCATAGTCCTTACTGCGTAGCGTAAGAAAATACATCCTGTCTTAGATATCTACACTGAAACCGAAAACTGACGGCCACCTCTAGAAGTTTTGATATTGATGATGGTCCTCCATTGAATGACTTGTTTACATAGCATTAAGGCTTTTCAAAAGCTTCATTCTCCACATCGTTAAATGGTGGATACAGATGTTTTGCAGGAAAAGATTGAGAAAAAGTTAAAAAAGATAATGGCTTCCAAAGGAAAGCTTCATAGAAGTCAAGCTGTTTCAAAAAGATGGAAAAATTTTACGTCAAGGTGACGGGACTCGATAATAAGAACGACTGATTTGCGCATGATTGACAAAGGAACGGAAGAATGAAGGCTTTCATGCTAGTAATATCATATGCAGCTTCCCCAAGTCTCCAAAGGTCACTCCGCGCACTTCCCCTCTCCGGGTAAAAATCTATATATCAAGTAATTGACTATTTTAAACGCTACGGGATGCTATGATGCAGTATTTGAGTAATTCAAGTGAAGTACTCATGCTACTGATCATCAACAGCTCCTTTGCACTAAAGAACAATACAATGGGCTACTAAAGTTACAGACGAAATCACAGGACAGAGAGTTGCACCTACCACCCAGGACATGGGCACTATATCACCATCATAAGCCAGCATACACGATTTATAACAGCTATTTCCTAAAATGAACCGGAGCTATAAACAAAAAGGTAAGGGGAAAACCTGCTCGATATCCCTATCCGCAGTGAGACCACTTTTCTGAGGATCAGCCATTCAAGTTTCAATGTCATCTGATGCCCAAACGCACACCAAACACCCATTTGACAACCAACCAGCGAAATCTTCGAATTCGTGAGGCGATTTCCAACTCCAGCCCATCCACGATCACTTCGACTCCACACGACGCCAGCCGCCGCTGTAATTTCCAATGCCGAAGCGATTCCTTCCGATCAACAGCCGCAAATGAGGTCCAAGAACCGAAATGCAGCTCCAGAAGCCATGCCTAAGCCATAAAGCCACGGAGATTCCCCGACAGGAACTCGCGGAAGGGCGACCGATTCCGAGCTCCGAAACAGCTCGAG
Source organism: Syzygium syzygioides (assembly GCA_031216285.1). Taxonomy (NCBI): domain Eukaryota; kingdom Viridiplantae; phylum Streptophyta; class Magnoliopsida; order Myrtales; family Myrtaceae; genus Syzygium; species Syzygium syzygioides. The sequence continues at coordinate 33,832,067 of CM062248.1, read as the reverse complement.
GCCAATCCCGACACCGATTCGGCCGAGACCGGAGATTCCTTCGCCGCGGCCAACGGAAACGGGAAATCGATCGACGGAAGACCGGCCGCGCAGCACACGACCGAGGCAGCGGCGATCGGGTTCCTCGGCAATGCCGCGAGAATCCGGGGCGAGTTTCGCGCGATTCCCCCGAGCCGCTCTCGGGCGATTCCCGGGGATCGTTCCGGATCAGGAGAAGAGCCGGGGGGGAAGGCGGCGGCGGCGGCGGCGGCGGCGATGCGATCGAGGCGGGGCGATGGAGGAGAGGGGTTGACGCCGTCCTTCGATGGGAAGAGAGAGAGAGTTTGACGGAATTTGCTCCGACGTGCTCGCCTCTCTCTCCTTTCGCTCTGTCTGTCGCGGAGGGAATGAATCTTCTTTTGCATGAACGGTGGCTTTTGTGCGGGCCGAATGCCACGTCAGCAAACCGAAACGGGAGTTGGAAAATAAAACGAGACGGAGGGGATGCTGTTATTGTTAGTTAGCTTTATGTCCCCTCTCTAAACTAAACTGGAATTTTGGTTGCTGAGGTGGCGCGCGGGGCCCCTGACCTAGAATGGGGTGGCTGCGAGGCCGCGTGCGAGAGAAAATTATCCCAAAAAATAATAATTTATTATAATTTTATTAATTCAGTCCTAAAATTTTTAATTTTATCGACTAAGTCCTGAATATTTTCATGTTATGCCAGTTTTTTTGGTTGGATATCGCTGATGCCGACGCCGGTCGTCCTGTGTGGATAATTTTTAATGATATATTTCCTTTTCTTTCTCATTTTTTCCTTCCTCCTCTAGCCGATCGCTGAGGCCCGGTGACTGGCCAGAAGCAAGGGTTGGCTGGCAAGGTAGGGCCTCGCCATGGTTGGGCAAGGTTCGCCGACTCGCTGGCCTCTGCCTTTGGCCGGGCATTGGCAAGAGGAGGAAGAAGGAAGGAAAATAAAAAAGAAAGAAAAGAAACAGATAAAGAACAATCATATATAAATTCAAAATTTATTAAAATTTATCTATATTAGCGTCGATTGTTCTATGTGACATGGCTAGCATCCATGTTAAGGATTTCAAGCCAAAATTGGTTAAATGACCTCAATTGTAAAAAGTAAAAAGGTTTAGTATTCAATTGGCAAAATTGAAAAGTTTAGAATTAAATTGGAAAAAAGTGCAAAGGGTTAAGGACTTTTTGAACAATTTTCTCCACTTTCGAGCATAGAGAATTGTTTCTTTCAGATCCAATGCTCTTTTTAAGCACCGATTAGGCAAAGATCATATGGAATAGTGATCGAAAAACATGGAATCGTCTTTACCTCGAAACTGTTATGATATAATGAGTAAATATGCTAGAATTCAATTTAATTTCATACATAACATGGACACGCAACTTGCGCAACATATCTTAAATTCGGTTTGTTCTATCTTCTCATTTAATTTAATTTCATGCCATCGTACGTAAGTTTAACGTGGCCTATCGAGGTAAGTTTTTTATCGAGTCCGGTAGAATTTCATTAAAATATTAATGTCCAAGTTCCAGAGATTTGTAGACGTGATTTGCCACATTAGCGATTCTTGAAAACTTAACCGGATAGGGCGAGGAATGTGCTTGTGAAATACATCAAATTTGAGCATTCCAAGGACGAAATTTACCTAACTTATGGGTAACGAGTTGAAAAAGACAGAAAATACGAACACACACACATATATATATACACACGGTTACACGCACACATGTAGGTATGTGTTTTGGACGCTGGTCTGAGGTTGTTCGCGAGAAACGGAGAAGCAAAGCGGGAACGACGAAGGTAAAGGGGTTGATAAGGAAAGCGGCTGACGGGTGACGACCGACACGGCGCCGTTTTGAGGGTTCTTGGGTTGGGTTTCTGCAATCCTTGCTTTTCGATTCGTTTCGCGACAGCTCTGAACTCGAAGGAACCCCCCGACAACGCGCACGGACACCCACGTACGACGAAACCATGGCGACTGAGATGGAAGAATTGGTGGGGTTCTTGTCTTCTCCTTCTCCTCCTGTAAGCCCTCTTTCGCCCTTCGTTTTCTAGCTCATAAATCTTTTTGGAAAGAAGCGGAAGAAGGTTCCAATTCGATCCCGTTGTTTGAATGCGTAGTGCACGATGCAATCCCTTCACTCCATCCTTAAGCGATGTAGTTTGCCGAGTGATGGGTGCAAAGGAACGATATTTTTGCATAGCAATTAGCGAGAGAGACTTGAAAGTGTTGCACGTTAAGCAAAAGAAGGGGAAAAGGGATCAACTTTGAGCTCCCCGGCGATCAAGAAAGGGGAAAAAGGTTGTCTTTTTCCGGCCTCGTAACGACTCGTTAAGGTTAGAACTTGGTAGCTTGCTCATGTGGGTCTTGTGGGAAAGTACCTCGAATTTTCGTTTTGATAATCTTCAGATTGAGGTCGTAACTTGAAAGATCAATAGCCGGACGAGTTTTTTCATCACGAGAACGACTAAACCGCCAGCAAAATGTTGATGAGAACCACCTGCTCTTCTCTTTACATAGTGTAGTCTGTCAAAACTCGATATAGAAAGGAATTCACCGTCTGATGAGCTAGGAAAAGGGAGTTATGGATGATTAAAGGCCTTGCATGCTATTTTAGATGGTAGAGGTGCTGGGGCTAGAATTTTCTAAGCAAGAAAATTGGTGGCAAATGAGAAAGTTTGAACAGGGAGAAACAATTGTGAAGTAAATGCTGTTGTGGTTTTACATTGCAGTCTAAACCTTTTTCTTTGTGTAGGCTAAAGTAATTGCCCATTTCATCATGTCAGTAATGATGAATCAAAACTAAGCGAGGAAAAGTTTGCCAAAGATATGCTCCTCTGATTTCAGCACATTTGAGACTGTTTCTTATGTAGTACGTTGGCGTATATCAATTTGAACTTTTTTTTTTTTTGGGGGGGGGTGTAGTGGAAGAGAGAGAGATGGAACAACTGTGCTTTCTATTCTGTCATCTGTATAACATCATGATGACATAGTTTCTTTGCCTGTTCTTTTACTGGATAGCAACACGGCAAATATGACTTGACTTTTATGCTTATCAAAATAGTGATGATGGAGTCAGTTAATCTCAAGCTTGAATGGCACAGCTGAACATTACCATTATGAAAAGCTCAATTGAACTATTTCTCACTAAGTCAGCTTGGCTACATGTATTTTCTTACATAATGGATCAAATATGCTCTCTTTCCTCAACCTTTTATTTGGAGTTTTGGTACTGGGCTATTGTAATTTTAGTCTTGACTCGTGGGCATTTCTCTTCCATATTAGGTGAAGAAGGCGGCGGTGGACATTGTCAGTGGATTAACTGGAAGTGAGGATGGGTTGCAGTCTCTGGCCTCGTTTGCAAAGATTTTACTACCATCATTGGTTCGACTTTTGAGTGAAAATAAGGTGATTCATCACTAATTTACTCCATGATAAGATTTCTACATATAAGAAAGAAGCCTCAATATAACAGAAGTCTGCCAACAATTTTTAGATTGATGGCCTTATAATAGTTATATCAAAACAGTTACTGTTAGAAAGTCCAACTCAAAAACTTAAGCTATTTGGTGGAGGGAGACCACATAAATATAAAGAGCATTTAAGACCTTTTGTCAATCGATGTGCGATAATATTTCAATACCCCCACTCACGTGCAAGCCGGATTACGAGTAACACGTGAAATTTTGACTACGCATATTCACATAGAATTTTTACCACGCATATTTGCGAAAGGGATAGCATTGGCTCTGATACCATATTAGAAAATCCAACCCAAAAGCTTAAGTTATTAGGTGGAGGGAGACCACATGAATATAAAGAGCATTCAAGACCCGTTATCAATCGATGTTTCAAAGTTACTATTGGCTTCTATAAATTCCTGTTTTTTTATTCCAGCATATAAGTTCGTTTATATTATTGTTGTATTGAGGTAACACAATATAGACTCTTAATCATGTGGTTTTTCTCAATGCCAAATAAAAGTTCTAAATTTGCCATTGAATTTATTGAAGCAAAAAGACAAGTCTGGTTACATTAGCCATTGCAAAGCAGATTGCCTACACAACATTCATGAGTAATTACTTTTTTGGCAATGGCTTATGTCTATTTATCAGGAGGTGTCTCAACCAGCGGCAGAAGCTCTTGTAAATCTTTCACAGAATTCTAACATGGCATCCAAGATGGTCACGATAGGAATGGTCAAAACAGCCATGGATTTGTTGTACAAACCAGATACATCAATTACTAAATTGCTTGTTATGCTTCTGGTCAATCTTACACAGTCGGATGCTGGTATTGCGTCATTGCTTCAGGTATTTCAGTCCAGCTCATCATTCAGTCACAGCTGTTGTCCTTCAAATGTAGAGTATTTGTATGCTTTCCCTTTTGCCATTCTTTTCAGCATATTTGTATCTTTCATTTAAGGTCTATCACTCTAAGATAGTTATACATGGGATTTTCTGCTTGCTAGACAGGAGATGAGAACGTGCAAGGATTATATGTGATGAGGCTTGTGAGGTCATTTTGTAGATCCTCCAATGAATCAGGCGGTGCGTTTCCATTCCATGAAATCTATTTACACATTTGCAAATGAGGCCTTCACGCAACCCAGTTATCCCTGTTGAGCCACAATGGACCTTTATTTGGCCTTATGTTTGTATCCTCATTTTTTCTGCCTGCTAGGGGTAGAGGCCTACATATGTATTTTGTTCATAATTAAGATCCTCTCCTTATGATAAAGATTCAATATGTATCAAGAAAAAAAGGAATTGTTGGCATGGGCATATGGGATCATAAGTTTCTCACGACTAAGAATTGGTGCTTTCCTGGAAGATAAAATGGGCAGACCTCAGCTGGTATACTATCCATGTCCAGTGGGCAAGAAATTTGATTTTGATCATCATGCCAGTTTCTTCAATGCGAATACTTTTATGCATGAGATAGTTTTTGCTAGTACTTCCTCATATATGCTTGTCTTGTCTTTTTCATCAATTGTTGAATTGACCTTTTTCATTCTACTAGATGATTCATTCGAGCATGTGGGTTCAATCCTGGTAAACATTTCAAAGAATGAAGCAGGGAGGAAGATTTTACTGGACCCCAAACGAGGTCTTCTTAAGCAGATCATCCGTCAATTTGATTCAAGTAGTCCATTGCGGAAAAAGGGGGTATGTTTTGAGATAACTATATGAAATTCATTTTGAATGTTTAGAGATGGTATTTTACTAAATACTTTTGTGATTTGAAAGTGCACGTAAGAATATCATGTGTGCTGGCTTGCATGATATAAAATTTGGACAAATGTTGACTTACAGAATCATTTGAAATTGGGATACTCACTTCATTCAAATCTTTAATGAAGTTTCCATAGGCAACTGATATTTATAATCATATTGTAGTTCATACGTGCCTTCATGATACTAAGTATGTCGCCTTCATGGCAATGGTATTTTGTATTCCCCAAGAGCTACTGTTCTCTGCTTGAAACTAGGTCGTTGTTTGGCCAAAATAAGTAACAAAAAGTAGGATGCTAAAAATAATAAAGAACTAGGTTGCTGAAGGCTTGTTCCTCAAATACATAGGCAAGTTATTTAAACATAGTCATGACCCTTAAAGAGGTGGTGTCGATATCCTAAGAGGAATTGCGATGGCAATGGGTTGGCTTTATTGGGTCTCCATCGACAAGATCATGTCTTAAAGGGAACTACTGGAGTTTCGAGTCAGGTTGGGGACAGTTTGCAAGCAGTGCATGGTGTTTGGCATGAGTTTATATCTGCATTACATGTACCTGAACCTCTTCAGATAGTAGTCACATTATTATTGTAATCTTGTTCTCTTACTGAAGATGTAAAATGTCTAGGATGTTAAGTGTTTGTATTTTTATTTCAAAACATGTTAAAGAATTTGGATACGGTGGTAACTTCAGGCGTCACTCTTTTCTAGAGTTCTGATTATTTGCCTAGATTTATTGCCCGAATTAGATTGGACTAGATAAGGCTAATTTGTTTGCATGGGTGCATGACAAAATTTTTGTTAAGTGTGCAGTTTCCTTGGTTTTCTTTGGTTGCATGAGAAACAACAAAGTACTGGGCAAGTGTTAGTTTCCTATGATGGTATAGTATGGGGAAGCTTAGTAAAGATTTGCATGGACGATTGCTTGTGGCAAGCCTGAATAAGCCTCCCTTTGTGACTGTGCTTGCCACTGTACTGTCTTAGCTTGAATCTCGTAAATTCCTTTGTACAGGTATCTGGAACTATTCGCAACTGCTGTTTTGAGGCTGAGAATCAACTTCAGAATTTGCTTTTAGTATCCGAGTTTCTTTGGCCTGCTCTTCTTCTGCCTGTCGCTGGCCACAAGGTACTTTTTGCGTCTATAACTTGTTCTTTTAAAGAAGTGTTAAGGCTTTTTTCTGTTTCACGTTGTCTCGAGTCAGCACCTATATCAAGTTTAATGTAAAATCACCACTAAATTAGCATTTCACACGGGAAATCCCTTTGAAAGAACTCTTTCGAGTTGGTTGGATGAGATCCTCAGTAATACATTTGAGATACTTATGAATTCTCACCTGATGTATGTCCTCTGCTGGAGCATTTGCTTGTACGGTTGTCCCATCGTATACTTCAATTGCAATTTCAGTAATTTTGGAGCTTGTTTCTAATTCCAATTCCTTTTCTCTATCCTGCATTTTTTAATTAAAAATACGTTCCCATGATTTTTGGGCAGATCTACACTGAGCAAGATACTGCGAAGATGCCTCCTGAGCTTGGGACTGCATTGTCAATTGACCGGGAACCAGTTGATGATCCTGAAATTCGGATCCAAACACTTGAGGCAATCTATTTAATTGTGTTACAGGTATAGTTTAGACTAGTAAATAATCTCCATTGCATATGCCATGGAAGATAACGAGTTTGGTTTACAAATTGAAAAGTGTCAAAGAAATAGGGAAAACTATTCAATCAGGTTCTGTTGATATATCAATTACTGAACTGTTGGTTTCTCAGTAAAAAGATAAGTATACTTGTCTCTTAGAGATTTTGGTCTTTTGCTTGTAGATGTCTTTAGAAAATCGAGGTGACCACAAAATAAGGAAGTATCACCTATTCAGGATGTTGAGCCAAAGTAGGCGGAGGTTCCTTGTTTCAAGATGTTACTGTCACTCAATTCTTGGCTGTGAGTTTGTCCTTGTCCGTCTGTTACATTCTCCCAGGACATGGGGAATGTCGGTGCGTTGGAAAGTGAAAAATACGAGGATACCTTGTGGGTAGACTGATGCAACACGTCCTGAAATACTTTTAATATGACCGAGAGAACAACTGGTATTATGCGGGGTTTCTAGGCTATCTTGCACTTATCAGTAAAAGTGGTTAAGGCCTTATTTGACTATCCTATTTAATGAAATAAACTGTCGTGGCAAAAGCCTTTCCATTGGAGTTGACTTTAAATGTTTGCAATATTTTGACCCAAAAAAAATGTTTGCAATTTAATTGACCGACTTGTTCTAGCATAGCGACCATTTTTGCTGTCTTCTAGTATTGCAGCATCTCTCGCTTCAGTAGTGCCACATGACTATGATATAGATTGCTCTGATTGTAATTGGCCAATTCCATGTTTCCTTATAATTCCAATAGGAGGCGGGGAGGAGAGCCTTGTGGTCCGTCAATGGGCCAAGGATACTTCAAATAGGTTATGAAGATGAGGAAGATCCTAAAGTAATGGAAGCTTACGAGCAGATTGGCTCTTTGGTGCGTTAACATCTATCGCCCTTTCCCTTCCCATTTGCAGCCTAACCATGTCCTGTTAGATTTAATTGTCCTCTTGTTGTGTGGCAGCTTGTTCAAGGTGGTGGAACGGAGGAATCAACCGCTGAAGCAACCAAGTAGCTGGGTGTATCTTGCACGCTTCGGTCAAGAAGTCCTCGTAATTTTGTTTTTCCTCAAGGGACTTGATAGTGATTGTGAAGGTCATTCTTTAGGTTTTTTTATACTCTCTACATATCACGTAGCATGATATAAGTTGTGAAATATGTCGCAATGATGTTTAACTTGCTCAGACAGGCACCCTTCTATTTTCTCGGGTGACCAACGCACTGTACTAATGAATTTAGAGTATATTGCTTCTATATAGCAATAGGAGATCATGTAGACCTAAGTATTGGACAAACTTCTCGTCTGGCTTCGGGGTGTTGCAAATTCATTCATCTTGGGCTAAGCATGGTTGAACTGAATAACATGGAAGTTATGTTCGGCATCATTCAACAGGAAATCTTACACACGTATTTGTTGACACCTAAAATCTCCATCCTTGGTGGACCCAGAGTGCTGCTCGCGGGGAGGTCACGACACTATTCAACATGCACGTCCGCATGTGATATCCTGCATGATCTTGAATTCTGCGGTCATATCATCACATCAAAGTGGACGATTTTGCCTGATCCATTGAATGTCGTCGGCACAAATCATCATCCTTCAATCAGATGCAAGTTTTGGGAGTTTGCTCTATTAGTGTTTCCTTTTTATCTTTAATTGGAGTCTCTTGTTATGACTTATGCCACACCTTTTTTCTCCCTCAGTGGTCAGTGGTACATCTTCCTGCTGATAAACAGCAGGACGGAAATGTGACTTTCAAGACTTGAATTGCTTGTCGGACGTCCGTGTCGTGATCGATACGTAGGGACACATCTGTTTCCTTGGAACATCTTATATCAAATTTTTTGCTCTCGTTTTCTTTGTTCCTTTCGCCCGTCTCTTGCCCTCGCAAATAGATTTCTACCAATTGCCTGATCTGGCTGTTCATTTGAGCTCGTAACAAGGAATTTGTTGGATACTTTCATCAATTTGAAGATCATTATGGCTTTGGTCCCTATAGGGTGGCGCTTTTAACATCAGTTGAGGGTAATAAAGGTTCATTCATCTCTTGCTATTGGAGACCAACATACCCATTTCCCACATTGAATCTGTGGATCGTAGCTTCATGAGTCATTTCTGTGGTCCATGGTCACACAAGGACTTCCACCAATCTCCTTCATCATTTAACAAATGAACATGGCTACACAAAGGATATATTGGTATCCTCTACATGAACTTACATATCTACTACTCAACCAAGGGGCAGGAAAAAAGTGTGTAGAGTAGTTTCATCACCATCTGAGGCATGATGATAATTTCTACTCTACACCCTTTGGCGTGGACCACGAGAAACAGTGTCTCGTTGATATATTCAGAGTGAGGAAGTGCTGGCTAGAAAAGTAATGTCACGTTGGATCACATTTCTTACCTCTTTTCTTGGTGGGCGACCATTCTTCTAAGTAGCAAGTGGACGTGTACCCAAAGTTTCTCAAGACTTGAATTGCTACTTCAACCATCAACGTCACTCTCAGTTAGGAGGCCATGTAAGGACAGATCTGTTTGTTGATTACTTCCCACATATGCTGCTCCTCTACCACCTCTTTTTACTAGGGGAAATTACCAAAAAAGTCATAAACCTATTACACTTGTGTCAATTTAATACTATGACTTTCAATCGCTAATTGAATCATATACTTTTGATGATTTGCCGTTGTAGTTCTTCCAACCAAATATCCAAATATAGGTTTGTGACTCAATTGGTAAACCTTCAAAAGGTTTGGGACTAAATTAACGCAGAGGTTTAGGACTAAATTTGCAATTCGTCAAAAAGTGTAAGACTAAATTGACTAAATTGAAAAGTTTAGGGCTGAATTGGCAGAAGTGTATTAGGTTTAGGACTTTTTGGGTAATTTCGCCTTTTAGATGCTCATTGTTCAAATAGAGATGAAATATAAAGAGCAAACACTTTGTGCTTCTGGAGTCACCGCACATGCCTTGTAGCCGACGTGCCTGCAACTTCAACTTGGTTAGGAGAAAATCATTTTCTTATAATGCTGAGGAGTTTCCCCGAAAGACTGAGCATGTTAAAGTAATCTTCTTCATCCCTCTTTTCAATTGGCCAAAATGAACCTATCATTTTTTCGCAATGGGATCGACATTTAAAGTACAATCTCATCTCCAAAATGTCTATAAAATGACTAGAAATGCCAAGATATGTGTGATGATCTGATCAAGCATGAAATGTCCTGGGGATTATAATGGTCATCCCTTGGGCATGCTCTTTCTTCCCTCCCCCCCCCCCCCACCCCCCTAGATCTGCCATGATGGTTTGAGATAAGAGCTTCATGGAAATCGATAATAAAAAAGGATGGTCAGTTGGTCCCTAATCAAAGTCTAGCTTTCCCTCAGGTGGTCCCTAAAGGAATAAAAGAAGACATGCTTTCCACCACTTCAATGCTGAGAGAGGAGGGATCAGAAGAATGTCAAATGAGGACAATTAAGTCTCATTTATTTGGAAGGTGATGAACCGTAACATTCTTGGTCATATTGGTCCTAGAGAGTGATGGAATACAAGTTAAGACCTTTTCTCTCTTTAAACTAATCAAACCCTTTTGTCCCTCTTTTCCCCTCTGAGATTTCCTTCAATGAAACGTTTGATATATAGCTATGAGCATTGCACCCCAAGGTTATTGATTTTTTTGCAACCCTGAAGCTTGTCTTTCCTACAAAGTTGTTCGAATTCCTTACAATGTGCGAGCAGAACTGTTACTTCGCCGTTCCTCACCGTGAACAACTGGAGTCTCGTTATCGATTAAAGCGTCACACGATTTCTTGTAGTTTCGGAACCTTTTTGTTTTGGCTAAGTGTTGAGAGAAATTGATGTTGTGCTCTTTGTCGAATTTATGGGGTCATCTGCCTTCTGCCGTTTTCAATTTTTTGGTACAGCTTCGTGACCCCATCTTCACATGGCTGCTTTTGTTCAGTGTTGTCTTCTCATATTTTGCGGGTCCGTAAGAGACTATTTAGTGAGGTGAGGCTTGCATCTGCGAGAATTTTACGGTTTATGAAAGTGAAGATGTACTGAGACATTTGTATTGTCCAAAATGTGTCCAGACATTGGTTAGAGATAGAGATGTGATGGGAAAATACTCCGATTTACATTTTTCCACTGATCGGGCTATCCAATAAAGCTAGCGCGAATATCAACATGAGACCATAAAAATAACGCGAAATTATCTGTCTTTCTTTTAGTATGAGCCATTGTGGCTTCTTAGAGGTAGAACTATGCTTGGAACAGTTTTTTTTACTGAGTCGAATATCAGGCAATATTATTTTCGACCCATTCTTTTGTCCCCTAAGCTTCCATGAAAAACAGAAGAAAAACATGATACACACGAGGATCTCTCTTCTGATCATGGGATCGGTTAAATTCAGCACAGATCAATGCTCAGAAAGAGTGATAAGATTGTGCTTAATTTTCTTACAACAGTCCACGGGGGGAAAAATCGATACTTTGAATGGACAGATGATGTGAATGAGGAGGAAATAAGACCTTGGTCCACAATATTTATGAGGTAGTTGTGGAATTGATTGAAAAGCATCCTCCTGTCCCCTGCTGCAGGCTTTGCCCTATAAGGTCGTGCACAAACCACAGTGAGGGAGGGTGTCATTGTAGATGACATTCCTCCCTTGAGAGGCTCTTGCTTCAACAGCTGTGAGTTGAAGCACCCACCAATCCATATTCGGGAACACATGACTCTCACTGATGGCTACACCAATTAATAAGCCAGGAAATATATTTGGAGTAGTTGTCATCCGCATGATTCATCTCTCATGCTTTATGGCATTAGTATTACAAAGTGAAGCAGTACCACTTTTTCATATCATGCCACTGCATGATGGAAGATCGCTGCTGCAATCATTCCTGAATAGGTTCTTCACAGGTGGGTAAAACACCTTACATGTCATAGCGACATTGTCAATCATCTGAAATTTCAGATCTGCTGCTAGAGAAAATTATTGCATGAAAATGGAATATGCCCAGTTACTATAATTACTATTAGACCTTGGACCCCAAATCACATGTGACTCGAATATAACTACTATTCATTCGCAAATTGAAGAAACTCGCGACATTGCTGATGCTCCGATCACTGAATGTACAAGAGCTTCGGGCCACTCGGGACGTGCGAGCCAGGAACCAAACATGCGGCGGTGTCCATGTGCTGTCCATTCTTGGACTCGATCCCTATGAGCCTCGACTCAGCCCGGAACTTCGCTGCCTGAGCGGACTCGTCGGAACTGTGACGGATACACGGCGACCTGTCACTAGTCCTATAAGCATCTCCCGCTATTTGTACCGCTTTCTGACTCTTACACCCCAACAGAGTACTAGAACGCCGCCACCCGGGAACATCTGATCTGCCCCTGCCAGCCTTGTTGGCAGTTAAAGCAGTCCTCACAGGGCTAGTAGTGGGGGCTTCTGAATAATCAGACATGACCGAGATATCTGCAACGCTCGCGGTCACGACACTCCATTCAATGCTGGCTTCGCTCGGCGCATACCTTGTTGTGGGGGTTATGCAATCTGAGGTTGCGTCAGAGACCTGCCTGGTGAGATACGAATTCACTTTCCCTGTGAGGCTCTCTATCTCAAACAAGTCCGAACTAGCATCACTCTCGCAGTCCATGCTGCTGTAGGCTCCGACTCCGACTCCATTAGAGCTTGCGGAAACTTCAGAAAATCCCTCCTTTCTTGGAATGGCACTAGTGCCATCGCACGTCAATATTGTGAGCCTCTTCTCTAAGGTGAGTAGGTTCTTTCTTTTATCGAACACCGGGGACCCAAAAACCTCCAGTGACTTCTTGGGCTTCAGCTCTTCCTCCTCCTGGAAATGGGTCTTGATAACTGGCAGATTCCCAGGTTCTTGCTTGAGAGAGCTCGGAGTGAACAGGTTTTCTTTCTTTTGCATCTCTTCGATCATCCAAGGATCCAAGATTGGCATGTTCTTCCTCGGCTTGGCTTGGAGTGCACTCGAAGTAGTGTTCGTGCTGAAACTGATCTCACCAACACGGTCATCGACGTCAACTGAGCTCTTACCGGAGCAGGAGCATTTGCATCCAAGAGAAGCTAAGAAGCTCTTCCCATTGTTTGTCTTGCTGGTCCTGCGCTGCGAAGGATTTCTCAGGATGCTCTGAAGCAATCCGCTCTGGCTGTTCCAGCTCGATTCTGAACGGACACTTGGAGTGGCGGCTTGGAATTTCGGTTTGACCAGCTGCGTCGTGACATGAGGTTGCGGATCTTCCTTCTTGCCATGTTGCGAATGGGATTGGGATTGCCCTGAACCCATTTTGGGAATTCTTGGACTCTCCTCCTCCTCATCGATCCCTCCATTGAAGTATTTTTCAGCTCCAAACACTCCAATTTCTCCATCCTCCTCCTTATAAAGATGCTCCTCCTGATGGAAGTTCTTGAAATTGAGGCTTTGACCACTGGTCTGAACTAGCTTGTGGATGAAGCTCTCCTCTGTGTTGTTCAGATACGAAGAAAAAGACGCATCTCGGAGGTTGTTGCTGCTGGTGCTGTCTTCCAGGGAATATAGTTGTGGGTGATTGGGGTTGAAGGATGGTGTCAAAGTAATCATAGCCATTCAGCTCTTATTGGGGAAAGAGTTCCGCGCAAAAAGCACAGCAAAACAGAGCAGAAAATGGCTTTCTAAGTGGAAAACTACAAGAGGAAAAGGATGATAGGAGAGAACAAAAAGGATGCAAAGGACAGATTTGAGAGCTCCAGAAAATACGGAATCGACAAGATTGATATTATTTAAAAGGCCATGAGGATCCTAAAGTAGAAACAGCTTGAGAGGTCTCCTGAAAGAAACTTAACAATGGAAGAGCCTTGTTAACATAAGCCAGTGGCCCATCAGCTAGGAGCCAAGATATAAAGGATACGAGAAACTATTACTTGAGGTGGCTCTCACGTTAGCTTGACTTATTAAAAAAAACTGCTAAGGTAGGTTTGGGCTTCACAAAATTTAATGATTGAAGGGTAGGGGCCTATACAACTTACTTCCTAGATAATGGAAAAATGACATTGATATTAATGGGAAGAAACGTCAGGACCACTAAAAGTTACACATTCCTGCAGCTTCAAGTGGAGGAAGGGTCAATGACATTTTACTCCTGTGTAGTCACTCAACTTTCGCCATCCGAAATCGATTTCACGGAACTGAGATAGACGAAGAGGACCCTTTTTCTGCACGGTAACAGCCAAGACTCTGATCGGTGAAATCTGTGTGCTACGTACAAGGAACGTAGAATGAGTATACAGTTAAGTAGCGCTCTCTTGTTAGCATTTTCAGGGGTATGTGAATGCTGGCAGAGAGCTTGCAGAGGTTGATTGGGGGAGCTAAGCTTAGCTTGTTACTCTGAATAAACTTCACACAGAGAGGATGTTGAGATAAAGTTGCGGGTTCAAGGGTAGCTGTGATCTAGGCGAAAATGCTACGCCATAGCAGAGTCTCTTTGTTGGAACATGAGTTCAATTTCACAACAACGGATGTTGATTTCTTCCCTTCTTTGATCACGGGATTTACAAACCAGAATACATTCCAAATCTGATTGGCCCAACCGAAACTTAAAAGAGACAAAAGCACTAAAAAAGTGCTTCGACAACATTCAACACATTATACCTGAAAGGCACGGAAGTACCAATGAAATAAGAAAAAATGGACCACTATTTTCCACGTGTCGCGAAGTCGGGGTTGAAATTTGGGCAGCAAGAAGACCAGAACGAGGTATTCATCTGAAGTTTCACCACTAGTATGCTGAACAAGGAGTAAAAGAATTCATGATTTCTAGACATTTCAACTGAGTGGAGGATCATTTTCTTCACGATAAGTAATAGAGAACCCAGGCTTTGGCTGATGGCCATCGATGGAAACTATGCTGAACTGCATTATTTATTTCAGTTTTTTTCTTGATGAGCAATATTTACTGCAGTTCGATAAGATCTAAGACCGATTGTTGCCCGCGTGCAGGTGACATGACATGTGCATTGGTCAACCTAAGTCACCGTACACAGTACATCAAGCCGGAATTTGCAGCTCAAACCTTTAGCCATATTGGGTGGTCAATAATCCAAAGGCAAAAAATAAATCAATCCTTGGATATTGCAGTCCACATGTTGGTCGCCAGGCTCACCTATTGCAAGGACTCACCTATCATGTCCAAGTTATAATGTCTATGTAAAGTCCAAACTATACTATCCAATCGGTCACTCAGCAAAAAAACCCCCTTTACGGATGCTACAGCAAACGCTGAATCGTCACTTACCCAAAACTTCTCTAGGGGATGGTATGGAGACAACATGCCCCTTTTAGTTATGGGGAGAGGGAGATATTTGACATCGTTCTTGCTCCAAGCACAAGAGATGGCCTAAGAAGCGAGACAGAAGGGACGGATAATATTTGTCCAATGATCTCTTGGGCCTACATGCCGCGGGATGCTAAACAGGATTGTGCCTAAAGTGGGCATGCGGAAGTACTCATTTCGCGGGTGTTAAAATAGAGAAGAATATGAAGAAAGAAATATTAAACCACAAAACCAGCTACTTAGATTAATTTTATCTTTCGTTCCATCAGTTTATCAGAGGTTCATAAATAGATAAGCCAACAAAAGCTGGTTCGGCTTCACTCATTTGAAACCAAAAGTAAATCTGTAGACTATAGTATTCGTAGGTTAAATTTTTCACATCATACATCTGCTTGAAGTAATCAACTAATTCACTTGCAAGTATGGCCCAAAAAACAGTCCTTAAAAGTTGAGCATCTTTGCATGAAAGAATGAACATTGCATGGATCGATTTTGGTTGAAACTAAACTTACGTAGGGACCGCTCTGAGATTCTGCATCTTTCGAATTTAATTTGGTCATCATTCGAGCTTTTCGATATTATTATCAGACAAAAGGAAACTCTGTCTATGGCAAATTACCAAAAGAAAGATGACCGCGACCGCTCAGTAACAAGATCTCAATAATACAAGAAGGCAGTAGTTGCATTCGTTTTCCTGTGTTACAATTATGCATACCGGACAGTCAAAAAATTTAATGATTGATAAAACAAATACGACCGGAGTCTTATCCAATAATTAGATACTAGGTAAAATTACCGACCAGCAGATATTGAGTTGATGCTTCCCATTCCATCCACCCATAAGGCCGGACATATCACAAGAATTCACCAAGCAAAAGATTGATGCTTTGCGAGCTCAAATGTGCACTACACTTTCCGCCGAGCCATTTACCGTGAAGATGTGGAGTTCCCACTAGCAACCCAGTACTGCTTAACAGCAACCAAAATCTTTTCTGGGACAAGCGGACCATCTTCATGGTCCACCATTTTAGTGTCCCACCTCATCCCTCCTACTATCTTCTTCACTTTAATCAGCACATCGACTTCATCGCGGATAATTACCGCACCTTCTGGACGCAGAATTCGATCCATCTCAAGGAGAATGTCCTCCGCATCACATCTGCAGATCAACAAATATACCCCATCTAAGGCGGATGAAATGGTGGAGGAAATAACTTAATTGCAAGTTTGTTTGTGCTTCAGCAAAAGCAAAAAAAGTTGCCTTTTGCTCTCCCACTAATATTTAAATGTTATACAAAAAAAAATTACATGTGAATCTGCATGTCAAAATTTGTATATTGTAAAATATTTCAGGTGTTATGATCTAAGAAATGTCAAAGTGTATCTGTCGCAAGATTCAGATTAAGCAAAAAGCAGAAAAGTAAAAGTTTAAGGATACTACTTACGTATCCTTGTACAGACTGAAAACTCCATTGGCATGGATAAGGTCGTATGTCCTTGGATATGTGGAAAAAGCTTCACACCTGAATTGATATACCTAGCAATCTTTAGTGACCGCTAACAAGGAAATAAAGAGGAGAAATAGAGTAAAAATAAATAAACAGGTGATATGCATATAGTCAAGTGCAGTACTTGACATTAATTTTAAGGATTTAGACCAAGGCATGTGCTAAGCACACTTCTGACATTGAAGAGAATACCGAGACAAAGCCAGCCATATAGCTTAATAATCCCATCCAGAACTATTATAAAGTAGATGCTTTTTGTAAAATTACAGAAAGAACTACACCAAACACATGTAGTGCTAACGAGAACAACTTTGGCCACACTAGAAACCTGGATTGTCTTCTATAAGTTACTTCTTATGTCAGCATTACTTATCAAGAAAATTGAACAGTTGGACAAGGACAATGCAAATTGCAGTGTTCATAAATTTCCTGACTGATGTGACTGCTAGAAGGAATATGCTATAAATATCTGCGGTAAAGAGGCATTGACCAAACAGGAGAGAGATTTCTTATACTTTACCAGTCATGATAGATGCCAATCAATCCTCGCTCAAAAATGACACCAAGAGTGCTGCTGTCAGCTATTGTGGGCACAACATTCATCGTCCACAATTTAGGAGACTCGATTGCTGCAGCAAAGCCACCCAACCCCGCATTCATATCCATAATGTTGCGATACCTTCCAGTGTCAAGAAGCTTATTGATTTTCTTATAGGCATTCACATGCCTCTTCCACTTATTGCTGTCTTCCTGGTACGTCTCAACAGAAACTCCAGAAACAGATCCACTGACAATTCTTGGAGGGACAGTATATAACCTCTCTGGAAACGGCTTCAGTTCTCCTCCAGCTACTTCATCTGAATCGTTAACATCAGGATATGGAGTTACACATGCCTCCATTTTCTTGTACCTAAAAACCACGGAAAGCAAAAGGCTAATAAGGGAGTGAAAGAAGATTGAGCTTCAGAAAATATGGTCTTTTAACCAGGCTCATGAAGTTTACACCAGACTTGCTGGAGTTCTCATATGTATACAACTAATTTGTCCGCTTAATGAAGCCGATAAGCTGGAGAACAAGCACAGATATCTTTCACTAAAAATTTACCCAACTGAAAACCCTCAGCAATCTAAAAAGATCATAATGGGCAATCTTAAGCAATGTCGCTCACTATCCAGTACTGCTTTCAGCTTACTTAGGAGTGCATACATTAATGACTATCCAAGCCATGAATGGCTGATTAAAACCATAGTTGGCAGCCTGAGGTCAAAGTAGTAATTTTTATAGAACAGAGGCATTGGGAGGAATGGGATATCGACTTCCTGCTTAAGACAACACCATCAGAAAATCAAAGTGGGGGGACCAGTCAGCCCGAAGCAGGTCCCCTGCACGTGATAGACGGGAAGGTAGAGCCGAAACTGTACGACGACACTGCCGAGCCAGAGAATTCTAGCCCTTTCATTGTGCTGACCTTTTGGGTTACCATTTGACTTCAATCTCTTTCTGACCTCACTTAAATATTCATATCAGCATTCCACTATCCTTTTATTCCATCCAGCTGAAAAAATATGATGAGAAGATGATGTCAAAGTGCCAAATTTAGGGACATACCACACATCATCTACTTCTGCAGACTTGCAAAAAGTAGCTCGAGAGTCATCTTGCCTAGCATGGCATGATTCAGCATTTATTCTCTTCTGCCAAACGGCTATTTCACCCTTTTCATATTTCTTCTCCCAGCACAGGAGGCTGGCAGCCTCCTCAATTTTCCTTTGTTCCTCTCGAAGTTCCTCTTTTGGACGTTGCCATGCTTTATAATTGGTCCTCCAGTTTATTGGAGGACCAGAAAGAACCCAGTAACCACCAGGTCTCAAAACTCGATCAACTTCCTTAAGGTACATTCCATCTACACCAAGAGAGAGAGAGAGAGAGAGAGAGAGAGAGGACAAGGAAAAGCAGAAACATCATTT
This sequence comes from Syzygium syzygioides, assembly GCA_031216285.1. Taxonomy (NCBI): domain Eukaryota; kingdom Viridiplantae; phylum Streptophyta; class Magnoliopsida; order Myrtales; family Myrtaceae; genus Syzygium; species Syzygium syzygioides. Next base: position 33,813,361 of record CM062248.1, on the reverse strand, counting down.
ATTAGATCATCAAAAACTGAAAAAATTAAAAGCCAAAAAAACAAGGCCCAAGTGACATTTGAAGATCTCACCATTGGACCCCCATGGAATCAGGCACCGAGAACAGTGAGCCATATCAAAGGACCTTGAAGGATATGGCATCTTTATGGTACCAAGGACACCTATGACAGCAGGTACACCCCGTTCGAGAGCAAACTGAACCTGCGCTTCATGTGAATCTCTAGGCGCAAAAGACATGGCAATGACCTTCCTACTCCAGAGGTATGCACCCCAGCTTGCCACCTAGGAAATTAAGGACATGCCATAAGTAATGTGAAGACTAACAACAGAATTGATAAAATTGGAAAAAAAAGGATGAAGCTACAATGGCAGCAGAAATAAAATTACAAAATGAAGAATAAGGGGAGAAAATTCAAGCTATTTCACTTACCCCACAACCCGTATCAAGTGCAGTCCTGACTGTTCCATTATCAATTGGTATCACAGAAGCAAGTTGATCTATGTACTTATCTGCTCCTTGAGGAAATTGTGTCCCGCCACCAGGGAACCTAAATACGTTGCCCTCATACTGAATCCAGTTCTGAATAGCTTTCTCAACAGTCAAAGCTTTGTATGGTGCATTTGCATAGGGCACATAGTCCCGACTCTTTGGCCAGGGGAATGGAGTTACATAACCTTTGGGTGCTGGGATAAGACAATGCAGCTTCTCTCCCTCAGGAGGACAATGTCTCTCCCGGTAATTCATATTCTCCCTCGGAAAGGTCATGGCACGTTTTTGATCTTGGCAAGGTGTGTAATCGGTGAAGTGAGAATGGCATGGCTCAAAAACCTTGGGTTTTTCAGATTCGCCAATAGTCTCCGATTCACCACCATGATGAGTTTCAAAATTTAAATTAGAAGCTACATCACAGTCAGCCCCACTTTTTGTGATTGCCAAAGCTATACTATCTCCCTTGCCAAAACCACTACGTTGCCAGGCACCCAGCGCATAGAAAAAAAGGCATAAACCTGCTAAGATAACTAATTGTATGGAGGTCCTAGTCCTACCATCAGCTGAATTTGGTTTTGCCATGAAGACCTGAAAGAAAGCCACATGTCCGAATTACAAACGCACAAATTAGAAAACGAGAACAAAAATCGGAGCACTGGATTCAGCACTTAAGAGTAACGAGTATATTCCTTTCTCAATTTAAATGAGGCATATTCACCATTCACATTAGCAATCACTTGCATGACTTGTATATCAACAAACTGCTGAAACTGAAATCCAGACTGACAACTAAAGCAGCATTAGTTTTCAATTTGAAGGAATTTAGTAAGAAAATGAGATAGAATTGTCATTAACAATCGGTGGTGTTTGAAAAAAGACATATTCAACAGAAAAGGTGGTGAATAGTCAAAATCAACAGATGAGCATACATGCTAGGTTATATTGATATTTGGGAAAAAGAAAAAAGAATTCCAAAGACTAAAACTGATCATCGTGAGCTAGTAAATTGAATGGTATGCAATCAGTACGGCAATGGCTTTGAAGTATAACGCAAGTTTCTCAAGAGAAACACGAGGAAAAATCAAACACACATCTACCCAGAGAAACATATTAAATACACGGATTTCCAAGCGACACGTTATAGTAGTTTATCACATTTGTATTTGCCTACGTCTGTGTCCGCGGCACACAACTCTTGAACCTCCAAATCTAAGTACCATCCATCAACTATTCTTTCTACTTAAGTCCCAACAAAATCAAGAAACTATATTTTGCAAAATCGGATCTTTCATCGATTCGACAGTAAGATCAAAACACCCACTCACATCCAGTGAGCTCCAGCAAGATACAAAGACTTAAAAAGCCGAAGTTAAATAAAGGAAACCCATTTCTCCTGCTTCTTAGCAGGACCCGAAACTCCAACGATACGCACAATGAAGAGAGGGAACTCATCGACCCGACCGAGGCAGCACAGGCGCACAGCATCTCCCAAAGCTCAAGACCTCAAATCGCAGGCCGCAAAAAGCGAAAAAGGCGCGAACCCTCAGATCCCTCACCTATCGCATGAAGACCCACGAGCGCTGGTCCAGGATCTCGAATCAAAGCTCCGATCTTTAACGCCGCCCGCCGCGCTCGGGGGAGGCACCAGGGAAACGACGGTGGCCGAAAAAGCAGAGATCGATCAAAGGACCGATCTTTCGAAGGCAAATCGGGAGCCGAGCAACGGGAACAGTAGCCAGCTAGGTCTCGCTCATTCGACGAACGAAGCCGGAGCGCGCGAAGGGAGAGAGAGAGAGGGACGGAGCTCGTGCGAAACGACCCTTGTTTTCGCATGTAAAACTCAGCGCGTTCGTCTTCGTCGCAGGTCTCCGAAAGAGGAGAGAGATGGCGATCGAAGAAATATACGAATCGAGACCCGACCAGATCTCTCTCTCTCTCTCTCTCAAGATCGTTCTCTAAATTATTAACATCGTATGGTATAAACGAAATGAGAAGAAATTTTCGTTTGTTTTTTTTGTTTTTTTGGGGGTCAAGATATCATTGATTAGATCAAGGCGTAAAACAGGGGACGGGGGAAAAATCTGGGGAACAGACGGGGGCCCCACCGACCTTTAATGGGCTGAAAGTGGTGGGAGGGGCAGTGCTTTGACCGATGATGGTTACGCAGGTGGACAGAACGCGATCATTAGAAGAAGCGGAGGGGCAGGCGTTTTCGTGTCGAATGATTTACGCGGTCGACGACATCAGCACTTAGGTTACGTTTATTCGGTAGTATAAAATTCAGGATAAGATGTGTTTTATCCTATCTTATATTTAATGGTGATTCAAGATAAGATAAGGTCGGATATAAACCGGATATAGCCTGAATAAAACAATCTGAGGGGAGGAGGTAATATAGATCAGGATAGAATTTTTAATGCCTATTTTTTTAAAAATCCTACGCTCCACTCGTCGTCATCTTCATCCCAACGCCTTGTGCGCTTTCACTAAAAAAATTTCTCGACTTTTTTTTCTTTACCGACTCTTCCGGACCCTTGAATAGCAAAAAAAAAATAATAAAAATTATTCTATCCGACTTTAAATCCGTAGTCCACCAAACAGTGAACATGATATGAAGAAATCCCAGGATTTCTTATCCTATCATATATAATCCTATCCTATTTAAAATTCCGGACGACCAAACGCAGCCTTAGTGTACAAGTGTCGCCAAACATACGATCCTTGTCGTATTTACGTGGTCTCCCTTCGCTAGTAGGCACAAAATCTCACGTGACATTAGGTTAAAAGTTCTCAGTTCAAATATTTTCATATCTTTATTTACCTCTTCAATTATATATTTCCACAATTTAGGCTTTGATTAGAGTCAAACTTGTGCGTGAGAAGGAGCGTTAGAATATTTAAATATTAAATTATGCTTTTATTAAAATCTAACCTAATGTGGTATAAGAGCTAGGGGTGTCAACGGTTCAGATTTTCAGAAAAGTTGAATCGAACCGAACGGTTTAGATGTGCATTGCCTTTGAACTGAACCGAGGTTCGATTTTTCACTTTTCTTTTTTGCAATATTAAGATTGGGTTTGACGAAAAATAAAAAGAGAGATTATGTAAATTGTAATATTAATAAGATAGGCGATTTTCAGTTTGGATCGGTTAGCTGAACGAAATTGAAACTATCCAAACTGAAATAAAAGTTGTTAATTTTTCAAGATCCTAACCAAAATCCGAACTGAAATGAAAATACACGAAATTTCAGTTCGATTTTGACACCCATAATCAGAGCCAATGTTATCCCTTTTCCCGAATGTGTCCCACCCCCATTGGTCAAATTCCACGTGCAACTCGTAACCCAACTTACACTTGAGAGGCCCGTTGAAGTATTTTTCTTACATTGCTTGATAACGGGTCCTATATACTTTTTATTTTTATACAATCTTCCTCCATCGATTGGTTTAAGTTTTTAGCATAATTGGGAATGGTGCCACATAATCTCGCACACTCCCAAATCATTGAACAAGAAAAATGATCAAAGGTACTTGTTTTTTTTTTTATTGGTCCTACTCTATCTTTCACTTACGATATACACTTAAACTTGCACTCCACCTCTTGTAGGGTGTGGGCGTCGAAACCCACATCTCAAACTACTCAAGTATCTTGTTGGCTCAAGCTTGTCAACTCTAAGACCGATTAACTCATGAGCCTTTTTACGCTTTGAATATTATCTGAAGTAATATTTATTAACTAAATAGTCATTAACTTCCTATAAGATATTATCCTTGTATTAATTCACTTAATCTGTGTTCGTTTGGCGGAAAATGTTTTTCGGAAAAACATTTTTCGGGTTTTCCAGTGTTCGGGGGTGGAAAACATTTTCCCCTCAATGAAGGAAAACATGACCAAATTGGCGGAAAATGATTTCCGCTTCTCAAGAAGCGGAAATCATTTTCCGCCAAACTCCTCCTTCCCCACTTTGGTTGCCGCCGCTGCCCCCTCGGATGTCGGTCACCGCTGCTGGTAGCTAGTCGCCGCTGCCGCCGCCGGCCGCCGACTGCCCATCACCCAATGCTGGTCGCCGGCCACCGACTGCCCATCACCCAATGCTGGTCGCCGGCCGCCCGCCAATCACCGGCCCCCGCTGCCAGCGAAAAATATTTTCCGAAACTTTTCATATTGATTGCCGAACACCGGAAAATTATGTTCCGGGAAAATATTTTCCAGGAAAATGACTTCCGGAAAAACATTGTCCAAAAACACAATATTTTTCATCAAACGAACGGAGCCTTGATATATTGTTCGTTTTGACGAATCTCACAATTTCATCTTTTGGCGTACAAGTAAGCATTTTCCTGTAAAGTCACCCATCCTATTAATGTTGTCACGCTCTCACTTGAGCATTCCAACATTGGAGTTCCAATGCTAAATAATATGTTATGTCATGTGAGTTAGTTCCGATTTCATATATAATTTAGAGACATTATTCCCTTTGTTCATTCTGTAATTCATTTACTTCTACCCCTTTCCCATCTTAAAAGTTTGCCAGAAGTCAATCCTTGTCCGAACCCATTTAACTCGGCAATCACTCCTTGCGGTCATCAAACTGGGTTGTTAATGGTCCACCAACTTCCACGCCATTCCTTGCTAAATGGATCTCAATATTAAACCATATCGTGATACCCTTGATCAACTCACCCTAAGTCAAAGGGTGTTACATTAACTCAAGCGAGTTAATCTAAGGGTGTCATTATTGAGTAGTAAATGTGGGAGTCAAGTCGAGTTTGAGCTTGTGACCATTGATTCGACATGATTACATCACTAGTTGTTGCATAGTTCGTGGCTAGCATTTTGGTGGAGTTGCGGTGACGGGCATGCCAACCTCAAACCTGTAGATCATGGGTGGTGCGGAATAATAATGACTCAATCTGAACATTATATAGTAGGAATGTAACCCTTCTGGTGAAGTCCAAAGGATTGCTCTTTCCTGCCTTTGTATCTCTGGCCTTGTGCCTAGATATAGGGCTTGTTTGGTTCAACTTTAGGGGAATTCTTTTGGCAAAATGTAAAGGCCTTTAAGTTAAAGGGGTTTTCCGAAATGCAAATAGTGTTTAGTAAGTGTATTTTAAAATCACATTTGAAAGCAACTTTGACCTAAATACCGTTTGGTAAAAACTATATTTGTAAAGGAATTTTGCTAATATTTTTATCAAAAAAAAAGTTTGAGGTAAAGCTCAACCATCGGCTAGATCTAATTGCTGGCTAACCACCGATGGTCAGATCTAGTCGTTGGGTAGCCTCGCTTGACTTCAGGGGAGTCAGCCTGAGCACAACCAAGGCGACACCTAAGGTCGGGCAACCTTAGGCGGCAGCGTTTGGGTTGCGCGACCCCCAGGCGGCAGTCGGTGGGGTTGTGCTACCCATTAGGCGGTAGTTGTCGACTGTCGGACTTACTTCTTAGGGAAGATGAACAGTGCTATGAATAGTGCAATGAACAATAAACTTGCATTCCGAAAATGCAACTTACCAAAGTATCTTCAGACCTGCTTTGGGCTAAAATCCTTTAGAGTCATTTGGAAATGCAATTGCATTTTCCCAAAGCGCTCCAAAAAAATTGCCAAATGCATTTACATTTTGCCAAAGGACTTTAGAGCATCAATGCTCATTTCAAATGTTGAACCAAATGGGGCCGTGCACTTATTAAAAAAAGGCTCCTAAATGAGAAGAGGCTATAACTTTTCAATGCACCGCTTTTTCGGGTATGATATGTAATTAATGCTTTAAAATGCGAAACATTTGCTACTAAATATACTCAACATATACCTTTAGAGCACTCATCAACAAGACATCGCAAAAATTAGCATACGAAATCTTAATCATAAGAAATTAATGGAGTAACAACAAAGATTATAATAACGAATAGAACTTGGTTTTTCCATTTATGTGTATATTATGGGTCTATATATATATATATATATATATATATATATCTAACAATAGTCGAATGAGTCTTTATTTGCGGATGTTCCAATAATTATCAGCTGCCGTAATGGTTTTCGAGGAAAAAAAAATTAATTCGTGTAGGTAATTATTATAAAAATGCCCTGATTTTAGATCCCACATTGGCATTCCACGTACGTAAGGTACATTTATATGATTAGCTAGGCAAAAATAAAATTAGAAAACAAAAAGGGCACCTTGTCTTGGAACATGGGAATTTGGAACCCACGAACTCCAACAATTGGCAACTTGGCAGAATAGAATATTTCAAGATCTGACGGTAATGCCAATGGCATATGAGTGGTAATTTACCAAAGTTGAACGGCTACATCTCACAGTCAGATCTAGCTCTAGATACGCACAAACTCACCTTACTTATAGGGAAAATCTTATCCACAATTTTCATGTTCCGCAAAGAGCTTGATTTTTTTTTTGTTTTTTAAATTGAAGCGTCGAGCAGGGTATCATCTTTAATTGGCATCATCGATTAAGCACGGTACAGAAAAACATCGAGCCGTCTCTGGAGCATATTGCGTTTAATCGCGCGGCGACGGAATTTTAATATACGATCGTATGAGTACTTCACATGTTGGCAATGGACCGAGGACGACGATGGCCCGAAATTTGTGGACGGAAAATTTCCACGCCGAAGCAAAAAGTGGCAGATCCACAGTCGTCGGAGGGGCGCGGTCCTCATCGAAGCGTTCTCTGGCCGCCACGTGTCGCGACGGCGACGGGCTCGAGGGGGTGGGGAAACGGACGATTGCCGACCGACGCGACGGACGGTGGGGGCCCACGCGCGTTTGAAATCATGGGACAACGTCCGCGCACGGACGCCACGTGATGCCAACCATTCGCAGCGTCCGACGATCTTTTGTCAGCTTCCGACAGCTCACGCGTTCCACCCCGACACCCCCACGAATGGAGTTCAGATCAGCACCGCCTTTCATATAATCTCTGCCCACCAACCCTAAAAGCACTTTCACGACCTTTTTAAGCATTATTTGTATCATTATTTATTTTTAATTTCTCGAGTGTATGAATCCAATAGGATTCTCGATGATCTTACTTATACGCGGCATAGAGAAATATACAAGTAATTTGACAAGCAAAAAGAAAAAAAAACCTTTCTACGATTAATTTTCTTATTGGTTAGTTACAAATACGGTCATCCCTCACATTTAGTTTTAGGTTTTGCGTTCGAGTGATGCTATAATTTGTAACCCATCAATCAAATGGAATGGCTAAAGGAAAATCGAGACGAGAAAAAAGATTGGGATACTTTAAAATCGGGATAAGTTCGTGTTTTAAAGTTTCTTTCTACAAGATCAACACGTCAGCAAAATACTATTTGGACGGCCATGATAAAATCTCCCTATTTTTCTCTTTCCTTTATCTTTTTTCCCAATTTCCCTGTTTTTGCAAACTTCCCTTTTTGTCGAGGTTAAGGAATGTCCAAACAACCTACGGATTACCGAAGATAATGACGACCGAAAAGTAGCGCGCCAAGAGCGCTTACATAAAGTATCCTGGACCAACTTCAAACTATACTTCCGTTCATATTATTTTTTGGTCAGATAATTTCATGTATTTCATAACAACCCAGCCCCCGTGGATATCGAAATAGACCCAAAAATTGCCAAAAAAAAGGGGGTTTGTCCATCTCGAAAGTCGTCATGACACGTGGCAGTACACGAGGCCGGAGTGCTAACTGGAACGAAGTGGATGATGAAATAAAATTAAATAATCCCAAAATATTCACATTTCTATAGCATACCCAAATCAATCTCCGTTTGATATGGAATTTGATTTGTCAAGGGACAACGTAATCTCTATCGGCCAATACCAGAAAAAAAAAACCAGCAAGGACAAAATGAACGGTGACTAATCAAAGAAATGTGCACTAAATTTTTATCAAAAGGTGCATTTACGACACTAGTTTCGTAATCGAACAAAATATGATACTTTATCTACAAGACGGTGCAATGTGGATGATAGATGTTTTGAAAATCTAATAATCATTCCTCATTAAGTATGCTTAGTGAGTTCTTTCATAGCATTTGCTAACACACAATCCTCGATCAAACCATGGTATGGGCCGTTTCACTTTTCATACCTATGTTATACAGTGATTTAGAGGAGTCCGCTCAAAAACCTTAAATGTATACGCAGAGTGTGCCTATTGGCTGAATTAACTCCCAACTTTCTGCGGGAAATTAATGGTTCATTTTACCTACTAAGTACAAAAGATTGAACTGATATTTCCTTTTTCTTTTTTTTAGAGTAAACAAAAAAACAAAAAGAAAAAAAGACATAGATAAGGGTGACATAAAGCTGTAGATAGAACAAAGATGGAAGTAGCTAAAGTAAAATCTTCAATTTCAATTGACCGTACTGGGCTTCGGTCCATGAAAGAATACATATGTATCGCCAAAGCCCGCATCTGAGGCCCAAAAGAAAGATGGGCCTTTTAATTTCTTCAGCCCCACATTTGGTGAAGCATGGTGTAAACTTAGGCCCTACTTCTTAGGGGTGTCCAAACGGAACCGCCCGAACTGGGAACTGCCCAGACCGGACCAGACCGACACTATTTGGGCAGCTCTAAGGGGTGCCGGTCCGGTTCACAGTTCCTAAAAGTGGAACAGGTGTTCGGGCGGTCCGGTTCCCGGTTCTAAGGGGGAACCGGACCGGACCGACATTAATTTCTTCAAAAAAATTAATAAAATGTAAACAAAATCCTAAGTGAACTTTATTGACATCAATTCTTTGATAAAAATTAGTAAAATGTGAACTAAACTCTAAGTGAATTTCATTGATATAAATTCATTGATAAAAATTAGTAAAATGTGAACTAAACCCTAAGTATTTTGACCAAAAGAAAACTAAATCCTAAGTGACCGGTTTTATTGGACTAGACCGACGGTCCGGTCTGGTTCCTGGTTCTAAGACTAAACGGTCCAGTCCACGGTTCTCAAAATTGGGAGCCGGTTCTCCCGGTCCGGTTCCCGGTTCCACTCGGAACCGGACCGGACCGGGAACCGATCACCCCTACTACTTCTTGGGTAGGTGCATGTGTACTTGTCAGAAGATCGCCGTACGCAGAAGTATTTTTAGTCCGCGGTAAATACATGAAGTTCAAATAAGAGAAATCTTCAATTTCGCCGTCATTTTTCACTTGAGCAAGCTCGTTCCCTCTTTTATTTTTCTTGTCCTGTGTTACTTGAAAAGCTCTCTCTTGTTCAACATTTAATTTTGCATGCTTGCCTTGCCTACAGATTTGGACCATCTCGTACATAGTTGTACACTCGCTGCTTGAGCCATCCACCGGAGTTTATAATTTTTTTTATTTAAGAAATGAAACTACCTCAATTCTAGGTACCCCAACAACAAAATCATTAGAAACTTTACAGCCCTAGATGCCCCGGAAATCATTATCAAAGAATACTTATTGGGCGACGGTTTTTTCTTTCTATAAGTCCTTAACACCTCTGTTGGCTTGGCAGTCGTCTGTTGGACTTAAACCTAACTAAAATAAGAAGGGATCTCCGGAGAAATCGTGGAGCCACCTATTAATAGTGATGGCAAAAGTGTATCGTGCCCGAATCAATCACCCACGAGCCTCTTATCCATTTTCATTCGATCACGGCGAGTAAGCAGTACTATGATCGGACTAGGATCATCATGCATTGAATAATATTCATGTATCAAATTGGAAAGTAAGACAATACGCGGGTGCTAACTCTGTTGATTAATATGAATATCAAGAGTTTATGTGATTATGAGAATCTATTAACATAGGAAGGCACATTGGAGCTCTTCGCTTGATGTCCTTTGTCCTTGTGTTGATAGTGTCTTCACACTACCATAGCTTCTCGGCATAAAAGCGAGAGAGCTATTGATCGAAGAGGAGTTGCCGAGTTGTTTGCTCCGGGTATTATTACATGACGTTCCGTATACGAGTCCCTTCAAATGGAATCAGGTGCTATATTGGATCTGAATCAGATTTCCGATCCTACATAATCATTTCATTAAAAATTAAAATGAATGATTTTTTTTCGCTTTCATGCTTTGGTGAGTCTACGAGGTCGTTTCGATGACTTATGTCGTGTTGAAGGGATTATATGGCACTTCCACAAAGGTTGGCCGATTTTAATTTATAGGAGAGTTGGTAAATTATTGTGTTAGCAAGAAAGACAAATGAATGTTGGTAAAATATACGAATTTAGGTAATTTGCAAACTGCCAAAAAGAGATAACAGTTTCATAAAGATATCATCAGTAAACTACAATAAATTACCGGGATACCAAGTACTTGGCAAAATTGACAGTTTTTTGGCATTTACCAACTTTATCAGACAACACAAAAAATATATGTTTTTCAGGAATAGAACAGTAGAATATCCAACATTAGCATATTTAACTTAGACAATAATGAAGTCTCTTATTTAGCCAAAAGAAGCTCTCAATGAATAGTTTTGTTGACACCAAAAAATGCTCCAATTCTGGACCGACGACTAGAACTAAGAGAAGCCGAGCAAAGCATGGCAGGAGCAAAATTCTTCAAGTGTCGGAAGCTTTCGGTCGGTTAATATAGATAGTCGACAAGACGACTAAGTAATTGTCGACAGCAAAAACAAAGAGAAACTACTAAGTTTTGAGACATGATTGTCAATGAATGAAGCTCGGTCTGATCAACAAGAGGGCCACAACTAACATGAATCACGATGAGCTGAATGCTGGGTAATTGCCTAAGTAATGGGTCCGATAATTAAGGACGCAATCCGCTCGGGTAAATCGATATGGCTATGGAGAAGCAAGACCGCGGAGCCGTAGATCACAGAGGCCACTAACTATGAAGGTCGAAAGTCATAGGCCATTGTAAAATTCAGGAAGTAGAGCCACAGGCTGTGAAAGTAACTGCCCATGTTGGGCACAAAAAGCAGAAAAGTAATGATTGTCGAAGTAGTAAGTTTGCTTAGTAATTGCTTGTAGATACATGTTGCTGAATTTTAGAAGTCACGTAGAATATGTTTGCTTTTATTATAACCATTGTTAACTACCAGTAGTAGTATAAATAGTTGAATGGTAGTTTGTAGCATGGACCGACAATCAATCAATGAACATCTATTGTTTTATTTTATTTTCTCGTTATCTTTACATTTCAAGACTCTTTTAAACGACTTACCGCGATCTTCTCCAATTGCAACACTTTTAATTTTCTCATCAATTCGCATTTCCTGTCCAAGAGTCAACAAGGTACCTTTCACATCCCTTGTTATTCCCATATCGACCCACATCTTGTAAGAGTTTTCCATCGGTTAACTTTTTGGCGAAACAAGTTTGTTGCTTATTGCAGACGACAAACAAATTTGGATCTATCTACCACCGGCAGATGAACAGTCTTCTTGAAGGACGATGCTTTGGGACTAATAACGAACGTGGAGTTGAAGCCTATGAAATCATTATTCATTTCACAAAACGAATTTTCGTTGCACACAAATCTATCATCTAAGCATATTACATGCAAAAAAGCATTTTTTTTAATTTACTGACAGTTCACAGCATAAAAAGTTGCAAAAATCACAGTAAGAGCTAGCTTCGCTACTTAACCTAAACACTGCTTAGCGCTTAGCTAATAGTTTTGCTGGCGTATAATCCTTTTCATCATCCTCTGGATGGACCTAACTTCATTAACCGCTCAGTGGACTTTCTGCATTCCCGCTAATTAATAATGCATAGTTTAGTGAGATAAAAGATTCATCTTCGTGCGCGAAACTCTCTGGTTTTGGTGACTTTTCTTCATGGGATTAATGTTTACGTAGAAAGAGGCATGGGAGCTTGTGTTTGAAGACCAGTACTTTGACACTAGTTCAATCTCTTATAAAAAATACAGCAATTATTAATTACGTGTTGCACGCTTGGGGAAGCAAACCCTAGGTCAACAAACAGACAGAAAGAGATCGAACCGAGGGGCCAGATTTGGGGAGTTTCACTGAATTTGGAGTCCCAAGCGTGGCATTTGACTCAGTGAAACCACCCCATTAATTGCAAACGGTACTGACCTTTGCTCTCCAAACCAGTTTGACATGACTTGGCGAGCTAAATGAAAATGTTTTGTGCCTAACTACGCCATTGAAGTCTCTGCAAGTTGAAAGACTTACGAGGAGAGTTCAAACTTCAAAATCCGTCTCGGCCTTGTAATGTGCACACCAGTTATCACTCTCATGGCCCCTTCGAGCTGAGGAATCCCATGCACACGACCCGGTTAAATGAGTTTCTGATTATATATGTCGAAACTCATTTTCTCCTTTTCGGGAAAGGGGAAAACATGTGAAGAACAGAAGATAAGACGAAGTGGGTTTGAAACATGGGCGGTGTTTCGGAAGGATAAACTGGGGAAGAGGGGAGGGTTTAAGAAGGAAGCAAATGGAGAGACTATGAACAAAACGATCCAAATATTCCAACAAAGAAACAGAAAATAGATTTGATATTTCATAATATCCGGATCTTCTCTCGTGCACCTCTATACATGATCATGACTGAATTTCACATTCATGAAGACGTTGTACCGTGAGATCTTCCACACATCATCTTTGTAGGAGCCACAGCTAGGAAATTACGATGAACAACAAATTAAGCTAAATATATTTTATAACATTTTCTTTGTTCACTATGTTAGTGGTAGAAAATAGTTTCCACATACCGTAGAATCCACACACACACACATATGGTTAAAAGCTAAGTACATTCTCGACCAATTTGTAACTATTTTATATGAATCTTCTAGCATTGCCTACGGTTGAGATTCTCATAGTTTCATAACAAAAATCTTGGAAAAATTACAAGATCCATCCTCATATTTCTCCACACTTAAATTTTGCGTTCTCCAATCTAAAAATCTCATTCTTTGCATCTTGAGATTCCCCAAAACCTATATTTTGCACCCTTTATATTCTATAGCTTGGTGGGCTCTAAGCCGTGACTATAGGAGTAGTTCATCTCCACTCCCATGAAAGTTCGTACTTTAAAGCTCTCAAAAAGGGATAGCCTGGGCGGTCTAGATTTTAACCGTCATGTTGGATTAAGTGGTAGATCATATTGGTCTAGTGCGTTGCGTAACGAGTGTAGAATTTGGTGGCCCCACAACAAATTGTTACTGAGTATTAGTTTTTCTTTCGGATGAAACGAGAATCCTATATCAGGTCCGGTGCTCCTCTCGATGACTCGATAAATCTCAATCATTGATGAAACCTTATTTCTGTAAATCAATAAGTAAGATTCATAGAAATGCCAAAGGGGAGTACTGATGAGATAGAGGACGATATGGATCCATTTAGATGAAATCATTCCACAAAGGAGAGATGTGAAGTTTAGCGTATGTACAAAGAAGTTAATCATAAATGGTCGTATTCCTCTATATATTTTCTACTTCTGTGCACAAAGGTGGAAACATTGAAACGAATCATCCATTTATTTGGCATGCAGTAACCAAAAAGGAAACCTTGCAAACACCATTTTCAGGCAAAGAAAAAGACGCTGTGTGTCCGACTGTCGTGCCTGAGTCAAGAAGGGACTCCTAAGACAACCTATCTGTTACTGTCTCCAACTGTTTGTCTTGAGGAGAGAGGATAGACGAGCATCGTGGCTTCTTCCTTAGGTCAAACAGATGCCCTAAACATGGTTTGATTAATTTAAGGATATCATCAAATGGTCCCATTTGACCCATAAATTGCCATCACACGTCGCTCTCTCTCTCTCTCTCTCTCTCTCTCTGTATGGCAGTATCTTCAGGCTCATGAAGAGAGATGGAAAAAGAAAGAAAAAACTAAAAAGGCTCATCTCAATCTGACAAGTACAGTGGGAATAGAAGCTCGGGAGAATGGAATAGAAACGGGATTTGCGGATTCTGAGAACCGAGTTTCATAAAGTATATGTACTAAAACTCAGACGGACCCTAGTTTAATAAGCTCCCATTGCATTGGAAGTTGGACCTTGGTCCACCACTATCCAAATAACAATTCAAACCAGAAAGACACTCGCGTTTACCATTTTCCCTTTTGTCTTGATTCGCAGAGGATGGATAGAGAGAAAACTATCACGAGATAGATATGAGAAACATGTGGGTAATAAAGAATGGGGCCTAATCCCCATAAACTGTTGATTTGGTGGTTCTCGAGATTCCTAAACTCGGAGCTAATGCATTTGAACAAAACCCAAAATGGGTCTTCACTCTAGTAGAGGAGAGGACAAAGAAAGAAAAGAAACAAAAAAATTCAAATGCTCTCAAAATGCCGTATTATTTATTTATCTAATTATTATTAGTTTAGTGAAAAAAGCATTTCGAAAATTAAGCTATTATTTTCAGTATTCATTTAGTGGACGCGTGACATAATGCTTTAAGAGTATGTAAAAGTTTTTCTGAGGCAGGAATCTAAATGAACGAAAATATGCCTATTACATAAAAAGTGTATCCCCAAATAACTTGAGAGATTAGATTGTTACATTTGTAAATCAAGAGTTAGCATTCCATGTATATTCCTGAATTATTTTAATTTTTATCTTGTCAACCATTTCATTTTACCAAGTTCTCGCGTTGTCATCGGTAGATGTTCTTTTTATTTTTTTTGGGTGGTTTGAAGTTACTCGCAGAAGACACGAAGCTTTCCTAATTAAAAGTCCACCAGAAAAGACGGCCGATCCTTCGGAGGAAGACCCCTCCTTAGGTAGCATATAATCTCCATCCAATCAACTCCAACGCTTCTTCACTTATATTAACCACCCTTGTCTCTCCTTCTCCAAACTTCACAGTCTCTCTCTCTCTCTCTCTCTCTCTCTCTCTCATATATCACTCTACCTAGGGTTTTAGATCAAGGGTTATAAGTGAAAGACAGGGCATCTTTAATTTCTGTGTGTGCGCGCTTCAAGAAAAGAGTCTTTAATGGAAGAGAGAGTTGATTGTGAGAAATCAATGGATGAAGTGATGCTTCCAGGGTTTAGGTTTCATCCAACAGACGAAGAGCTTGTAGGGTTTTACCTCAAGAGGAAGATCCATCAACGACCTCTTAGCATTGAGCTCATTCGGCAACTCGACATTTACAAATATGATCCATGGGATCTCCCTAGTAAGTCAACTTAAACACCCATTAATTCGTTATTGATTCATTTTCCTTTTTGCAGTATTGTCGTATAAACTTTACATCCATAAGAGTTAGCTAGGTTTTGAGGAATAATGAAATTTGAGTATTTAATTTGATTTTGTTTTTGGACATGAAGAGTTGGCGACTACAGGAGAGAAAGAGTGGTACTTCTACTGCCCAAGGGACCGGAAATACCGGAACAGCGCGAGGCCGAACCGGGTAACCGGAGCTGGGTTTTGGAAAGCCACTGGGACGGACCGGCCGATCTACTCGTCGGAAGGGTCCATGTGCATAGGGCTGAAGAAGTCCCTAGTCTTCTACAAAGGTAGAGCTGCCAAGGGCGTCAAGACCGACTGGATGATGCACGAGTTTCGCCTCCCTTCTCTCACTGACTTGTCATCGCAAAATATTCCTGCCCATGTAAGATACATGTTCAACAAGTTTTACCTGAATGTATAGAAAGATTTTCCTTTTTCTTTAGTAAGTTTTTTACAAAGCAATGTTAGTGCAAGTATGTTCTTGCACGTCTTGCATGATATTGTGCGTGTATGCACGTCAAAATACGCAAGTAGCAGTTTACTCTTGATTTAATGGACCTCATGAGCTGATTAAATTCATTATTTCTCGATGTTTTTGCAGGACTCATGGGCAATATGCAGGATTTTCAAGAAAACGAACTCGACCTCCCAAAGATCTCTCGCTCACTCTTATGTCTCTCCGACGTTACCATTTGAAACCACTGCCTCAGAAACTGCAAACTCACTCATTCACTCTCAACTAAGCCCAGACACTCCTTCCTTCTCACCATCCCCATCCAAAACCAACTCCTCCATTCACATTCCTCCTAACAATATCACTCCCATCTTGGACTCATCATCACTGGTTCCATGGACTAATTTAGACTTTGCCATCATTTCATCGAGCATCGACCCGAACCCTAATCACTTCCTTTTCCCACCTCTCCACGAAACAACCACCTCGGATGTCTCCTCCATTCTTCAGACCATGTCGTCCTCTAAGTTCGGAGATGTTGGCAGGAGCTTCGAGTGCGATTTAAATGACCATCAAGGACAGTTCAACGATGGCTTCTCACTACTGACTCTACCGATCGAAATGCAAGTGAACGATGCGATTGCCGGCAGCGAAGAAGCGTCCTCTTTGTTCCCGAGGAACCCGAGCCACGATGAGCCGTGGGAGACAGTCCGGTTCGGCGGTTCTCCCTACGGCTCGGGCGATAATTATTTGAACGTGGGGGATGCATGGAAGTCAAACTTGGTGTGGGATGCAACGAGTGATTTGTCCACGTATTATTATACTACCACCAAGTGCTTCACCTAATTTAATTAGTCATCGAAGTGATACAACGATGGCTCGAGCGGGTCGATGACTTCCAAGGTTGTTGTCCGCCACTCCACGCACAATATCGGGGTTCTCTAGCAGAGAGAGTTAGGTGATTTTCATTAATTTCTTCGATAAGAGAGAAGGGAAATCATTTGTTTATTTGTAGAAAAATTTCTTAGATGAAAAATGCTTTTTAAAATTAGTGATAAGAAGTCGAACCACTGCTCGTGGTTTCTTCCCAAGCTATTATTTATTTGCTTTTTGTTTGTTTATTTTTTTTTTTTGGGCTGGATCGTCCCAAGTGTAGCTGATGATCGAACATATATATATGGACTACTATTTTGGAAACTTTTGCACACGAATCAGAATCAGAATACATTGTTTGTCTAAATCTTCTATCGCAGCTTCTGATCCTCCAAAGACAAGACATGCTTCAGGATAACATGCGACAAGCAGAGCCTCAAAAAGTTGAACGAACTCTTCAAGGATTGCATTCTCCGGTCAAATCTTTTCCCGGTTCTCCATTTTGTTTGCTTTTAAAAAGCTAAGACTTTCGACTGCTAAGTTATCAAAGAATAACGATAGTCATATTAAATGATTGGTTCACAAAAATGACATGTTATGTGATATAACGTGGTGCAAATAGACTACAAAATACTTAGGTTATATTCCACATTCGGAGTTCCAAATGGGAAGATAGACCTCACTTACAGTCGCTTTATTCCGCGTTTTACCTTCTTTGCTTTTCAAAGATGATGCATGATAAAGCCAAAGCCTGACAATCGCTTAACTTGGTGATTATTTGCTTCTTAAATTCGTACTTCGAAACCAGCATGCCAATGCCCCAGGAACTACTAACTGCTAGATCTCTATTTATGGGGCTCTCTCAATTCTTTTCTTTTCTCCTCCCACTTCGGTCAGGCGTGATAGGTGTGATCTAATGAATCCTACAGTAGCCGTTCGCATATCGATCAAACTAAGCCAAGCTCTCTAATTAAAACGGGCCAAGCTCACATGGCGCCGCCGTGAAAACCTACAAAACCATGTACATTTTCAGGTCCCTAGCAAATGATCCTGTTTTGGCGAACATCGAATCGAATAAAAAGTTGGCCGGTCTTGGTGTCTACCGATGCATAGAGTGATACATTCTCCAATGAGTCGAAAAGCTCGACCAGGTTATTTTTCATGAGCTGACCGGTTCCTCTATCATGTGCATCAAGAATGACCTTTGAGCACAGGGTAAAGCAAGCGTAACCATTTGACGCTTCTATCTTCTATGAGGCATGGAGGATGTGCGTGTGCCGAGGACAACGGACAAATTCAAGCCAGCTTACACCAAAACCAAGCCCATTATTAAGTAATATTTGAAGTGATTAGTTTCAGGGTGGGACTGGGAATTACCCACTAAGAATTGATTCCACAAAATGGGAATCGGGAACCACCTATTGGTCCATGGAATCGGTCCCACCAAGCACTAGCCAAAAAGAATGCCCTCTAACCGTGTCCATAGCTCCTACTGCGACACCATCCATGACCTATTTGAATACCCGAGGTAGCTTCACCTTCCATGACCTGCTTATGTTTTGGTGAAAAAAGACCAAAACATTAAGCAGACACTTTTTGCCCCGCCTTCCGAATATTGCCCTGATTTCACTGTCCATGACGTGGTGATATCAACACATTTGACAACAGAGGTAGCTTTTTTAATTGCCCCGCCATCAGACCAAACCCAACCCAAGTACATGGAACAAACTCATCCAACACAGTAAATTAGACAACTTACAGGAGAGGGAGGCGAGGCCGGCTGTGAGGGAGGGTTGGAGGCGAGGCCGCAACTGTCGATGTATGGAATTGATAGCCAAAGGCGACTGCGAACCGAGAGGCTTGGCTGGTGTGATCGTGTGAGAAGCTAGAGCAAGAGAGAGAGGTGATCGTGGACAAGAGCGAGGTGAGGCACGGGGAGAGACAAGAGGAGAGAGTTGAAAGGCTAGAGGAGAGATGGAGACAATTGAGAGGTTGGGGTTTCTTTTTTGAGGAAGCATGCACAGCATCATGTGAGCCTCGCCCAAAAATATTGTCGTAGGTGAACTGAGATAGCTCAAATTAATATATATATATATATATATATATACACACATATATATATTGATCCGGTCCAAGTGGTGGGCAATTCCACTTTGGAACCGAGAACTGAACCGGTACACTGAACCGGTACAGACTAGAACTGGTCGATCCGAACAGTTCCCAGTCCTTTTGCCCTAGTTTTAATGTGCCTGCTTTAGCTTAAGGATCAAGCTATCGCGCCCCCCACGCCCTAAGTTCATTCCCCCAAAAAGGCCGATGCGCTTAAAATACGCAAGGCAATTACTTAACCAGGCGACGTCTCCAACCAGTCTTGTCATTATGCGATCAAGATGATCACTCTTGGAAATGGCGGCAAACTCAGAGTTCCTCTCTAGAATATTGTCAGTTCCATACCAGGGACTGCACATCTCAAATTGAATGATAAAAGGCAAAGGAAAAAAAAAACCATTTGCAAATGGTCCAGAGCAATGGAAATGAACCGTGTATAAACCCCAAAAACCAATTAATCTGGTGTTAAAGGAAAGCAGGTAGTACATGATTTTACAGTATCACCAAGAAGCAATTAAAAGGGAAAGAGAAACAAAACATCTGCTCGATGAATTTGTCGACAAAATCAACTCTGATGGGTCTCACATTGCTTTTCTATGACTCCCTATCATTAAATGTAAGCCAAAATTACACTCTTCGAAGGTCTAACCCAAAGTGGTTCCCAGTTTCTGTATTCTCAGCTTTTTGAGGCAAGCTTTTCCTTTGCCTTCTGAATCTTCAATACCTTCTTCACAATCTTCTGCTCTTCCACTAAGAATGCTCTGATGATCCTATATAAGTCAATAAAAATTTAATAAATCACAGACCGTCTTCTATGTTGACCACAGAAACAAAAATTTCAAGCAATAACTGTTGTGAGCATATTTGCACCTCTCTCGAACAGCTCCTCCAGACAAGACTCCACCATATGCCCGGTTTACAGTTCTGCAATTTCTAGACAATCTTGATCTCTTGTATTCTGCTGGCCTCAAGTGAGGAATCTACAGCATGGCACATTGTGGTTAGTAGAAGAAGGTCAAAGCCTACTGCAGAAAGCACAGACGGTATAAGGTAGTTCAGTTGCAGTCAGTATGCTCCCTTTTAAGCAATAAATTATATCTTGAAACTCATTAAAACATCGTACACAGAGGCTACATGTAAGTAGCAACTGAGATGACCACTGAAACGTGTCCCATGTTTACACCATCTGAGATTTGACTTTCTCTCATATAAGGTTGCCAACAAAGCCTATTATCTAAAATTACTTAGAAAGATGACATGTGCTCTTTTGTAAATGGCATTCCATAAGAGGCCAAAGCAGTTTGAATCTACATGCCAACTTAGTTTGTTGTCTGCTTGCTTCTTTTTTCTCTTTTTGTTCCTTTTCCTGTGCGTCAATGACCATACAATGTTTGAAGTGGAGCACAAGCACTCCTTCTATGTCTATTATTCTTTTGTATATTGACATAGTTCCAGACATACTTTCATCAAATTTCTTCCACAGCAGATATAACCCATTAGCAAATTTTTTTAATTCATTCCTCCTCAGTTAGTCTGTCCTCCCTCACCAATCATTCTTAGTTTACTCAAGGCATTCTCTTAGTTCCATTTCTAACTTCTTCTTTAAATGATTCAGTGCCATGAAGTAGACAATATGATTGAAATTTTATTTGGGAAATCATTTTCATATGATTTTTAAAAACCTATACTCTGCTAGTTTGAATGTCAAAACGCATATTCAGGAAGAAAAACTTGCTGGTACAAAGAGCAAAAGCATTCTAAAAGAATGACTTGCTGTCTGGTCGTTCGAAGGAATAAGGAAATTTCACATCAAACTAATTTTTTTGTTCGAACTTTTCCAGTTTCTACAATTTAGTCACTATCAAACCATCAACATTCATTGTTCCATGTATTTTCATCTCTTTAACGCTTTCAAAAGCTCCAAACCCAATAAAAACCAAAAGTTTTAACTTTTATTAATAACAAATTACGTAAAATATTACCCATCACACTGCAAAGCGGGGTGATGTAGCTGGTCTAATACAACCAAGAGTCTCAAGTTAGTGCCTTCCTGCATTGACACAAGGCATCTCACAACATGCAATAATTCTCAACTAACTTAAACCCAAATAAATGCCAAAGAACCTGCCCGTGCATTTCATTTCCTAGTCAAGGAACAAGGTCTTGATGGTACAATATAGCTAGGAGTTATGAATCTTTCTTTGTCTAGCCTCATAGATGTGAGACAATGATATGCCCCACAAATAATCTTTCACATGTCAACATGAATGGCCAAAGAAGATCGACTTTACGACGATTTGATTTCGTGTTAATTGAAGAGTTCTGGGTATCTGTGGAGAGTCCGATCAAAATGAACACACTAGGCTATGTATACCAACTGTAATAATGAGCAAACCTCTCTCTCCCCCCTCACGCATGAAGCTGTGACCTTTCATGGAACTGCAACAATTTTGGCTGCGTACAATTCACATATGGAGATCATTCACATGATTGCTCACATCCACCACAGAAAAGCAGACACATCAGAATGGCTACCGAAACCACAGCAATTCACATAGCTATTCATTCAAGCACGGGATCCACAACTGACCACCTACTCGCCGTCACTCTAGTTTCGTGGTGATGAGAATGCGGGCCAACCAAGCATTCGGACAAATTTTACGAATTCACCCAACAAACCCGATCAAAAAATACCATCCATTTGCTACATTGGTAATTATTCATACAGCGGCCAATATCAACTACACCAGCATCAAATCACTCGAAGATCTACGAGACACAGCTTGATCGACACTGATGCAATTAGGCGAGAGAGGCAATAAACAAACATACCCCCTGTATCCTCTTGCCGGTGACTGGGCATTTGGGGCCACTCGCTCTCTTCTTGGTGGTCTGGTAAACCAGCTTCCCTCCTACACTCCAATTTCAACCGAAGAAGAAGAAGAAGAAGAAGAAGAAGAACAACAACAACAACAACTCAACGCACCATCCGACAAAGCGACGACGGCATTGAAATCGAAACCAATACACACAAGTTCTAGAGCAACTGGTCGGAGATCGAATGGGAGATGAAGGAATTCATACCGGGAGTCTTCACGACCCTGTGCTGGTTCGACTTGGTGGCATAGCTATGCCGCTTGCGATACGTGAGACGCTGCACCATTTCTGTGCGCGCGCGCGCGCTAGCCTCTCTCCCTCTCTCTCTCTCTCGCTGAGGAAATCAGCTGCCCAGAGGAAGAAGAAGGGGCTTTTCCGGTTCGCCGTACTTATCTATGTGCTGAACAAGAACGGGAGGGGCTTGAGAAACCCTAGATCCAACGGTTGAGAATCGATCTGTCCTGGTTCTCGTTGATTGCCTTTCTTGTAGGGTCCGAGTCCGAACTGGGAGTCAAGCCCGATTGGGACTGATTTGGGCCTCAGCGCTGACGTCACGAGGCCCATCTGAAGTAGGCGAGGCCCGAGCCCGCCCTTTTTGCCAAGGGAAAGTGACACGCATGGTCCGTGAACTTTGGTCAAATGTGTAATGTGGTCCATGAACTTTTAATTTGTTCAATGTGATCCCCAAACTTTATTCTAATATGCAATGTCGTTCTCGGATTTTTAATTTGTTTATTTTCTAAACTATATGAAAATGTTCAATGTTGTCCCTGAACTTGAATTAATGGAAAGACAATATTGAATATTTTCATGCGGTCATGGACTATATTGAATATGAACCAAAAGTCTAGAGACCTCATTACATATTGAATCAGAATTCAGAGACCATTTGTGTCATTATATCTTTTGCCACAATGTATTCTCCAGGTCCACTCGAATGATGGATTGGCCGGTCGCACCAATGATCAATTGTAGGTGTTGCACATAAGTGTAAGGGTCCACACGAGTTCGTCATGGATTATCTGAATTACATGAATCGCTTTGAGTTTTTCGATCTTCAATTTTTGTGATAGATGCTGTGGATTTTCGAGTAATTGCTTTGGCAAATTTCTACTTCAAATACTGAAAAATTGTATCACTTGCTTCATTACATCATAACCAATGCTCCCAAATCCGGCCCACACGTACATTATGCTACACGGGTCAACCTAGCAGCAAGCAGGGTGAGCATCAGTTTTATGAACCGGGTTGAACCGGTTTTTTAACCATTATATTAAAAGAAAAGTTTCGCGTTCTCCGAATTTTGAACCTTGTCTTCAATGTGAAGAGCACTTGCCACTCGATTAAGATAGCTATCTTGTTTAAAAGAGAAAAAGCGGACAATTCCTGGTCCCGTTCTTTGGAATCAGGGATCACGGAATCGGTTTCGGGTTATACCTTGGGAACCAAACCACCCAGGAATTCACCCCTAGCAGGCATTAGCTCATGTTGCTGTCTGATGCAACGCTAACAGCAATGTCTCAACTTGTTAGTCTCACGTATTCCTCGGCTCATGTCGGCACTAGAGAAAGGTGGGAAGATTTGGACTGTGTCTATTTATATTGGATCAGTACTTTAGAATCACTTCCTAGTTCCTGGAGCTACGAGTTTTGCTGATTTGATTTAGTGTCATGTTCCATTAAACTGAATCTGAATCCTCCACTGAGCTATTACCGTGCACAGTTATATGGAATGCGAAGCAAAATCAGTTGAGTAGTGTAAACCGCATTAGGGATGTCGTGAGTCTCGTGACACGAGACGGTACAGAAGCAAATAGGATCATGAAATGTCCTCAAGTTTGCCAGGTTACAATCATGTCTTCATTGCAGGAGGCAGTTTAGGAAAAGGACATAGATTTGGACGAGCAGAAAAAGAATGTCTTCATTTTAGTGTAGGAAACACACGGCATCGAGTATGAAAAAACAGGACAATCAAACTTCTTCCTCACAAAACTTACGGCAATCGGCCGATCTTTCGTTTTACTGATCGAACAAACTCGCCTATACTAATCGCTTTGCTATACAAATCTCTGCATTTAACAAGGACCAAAAAATAAGAATAAAGAGCGCAAAAGAACAAACGAACTAGCCATAGCCAATTCTAGTGTAACTACTTGGGATCCCCAAGATGGCTCGTCTCATGCTCATCTAGCATTTCCGGCAAATTTGGTCCATCTTCCATTTGAAGAAGGACTAGGATGAACTAGGACCTGTTGTGGATAGGATCCGAGCCTCCTCGAACTTGTCTTTTGCTTGACTGGTTAGGATTGAAGCTCGCAGCTTTGCTTGCAGATGTCTTGCCGGTCATTAATTCCATGCTGGTATCCTTCAGCAGGCGTCGACTTAATGTTGCTATATGCTGATCTTCTTGGGCCTGTCTTGCAAGAAGTTCTATGCTGGTTAAGCCCGAGACTTGACTCGGCTTAACCGCTAATGAACCGACAAGGATCACAAAGATGAATGTTCTCTGGACCAGAACATTCATTGTTTTGAGAACTAGAAAAGCCAGAAGAGAAGAAAGAGAAGATGCTTCTTGTCTCAGAGAAAAAATGGGAATTTCTTGAGACTGCTTGTCCTGCCTCTTCTCTTATTGTTCCTTTCCTGTAGAAGCAATGCAGGCTATTTATCAGTCTTAGTTGGAACTATCTGTGGAGGGAATTTTGAGGCATTCAACAAGGAGGGGCCCAGAAACAATTGTTTGGGGGGAATTTTAGATTCACCTCAAAATAAACATCATGAGACTTGTAACGTAGGCATAGTAAGGCTGTTTTATGGAAGAATCTGACAAAGGATGAATCGAAAAAAGGGGAAGTGGAACAGTGTCCTTGAGAAGCCAAGTATCTTTTTTCAAACTCGTTGTTCCCAAGCACATCTGTCATTTCCTCTGCTTTTTCTCGTTCGTCTAACTTTGAAAATGGCCAATCACTTCTAAGTTCTCTTTATGGTCTTTGGTCTTTAAGAAATTGCTAATTCAGCAGGCAATGCTTAAAAGTGCTCTCCCCCAGGGAACAGATCCAATTTCCTAGACTTTCCATCTTCTTCCCTATTCTAAATAGAAACTAATTGACCGCTGTATCGACACAAGAATGTCACTGAGTGCACCGTTGTAGGTTCTAATACTTACGCACTATGATTTTTCATGCCTCGGGGATACTAAAACCACTGCTAATAGTAAAGTAAGATCGAGAAAAAGGAATGCATCAAGTCTGTTCTTGAGAGGGTGGCATCCTGGTGACTGACTGTTCCTTTGTTACTAAGTAAAGGCGGGTTTGCTTTTTGTTTATTTAGTACATGGAAGAGTAGTGACTAGGGAGACGGCAGTTAACATGGGCCATTTAAGAACCAGTGGATTGGTACATGAGCAAGCAGACTGGAATCAAATGGAAGGAGAGGAGAAAAGGGAACAAATGGAACAGCACACTAAAGAAAACACACACTTCCTTTATGCCATTCCGGATTTAATTCTCACTTTAGAATTCCAAGCTCTTTCCTCTAGGAACCAAAATAGATTAATAAATAAAGAAATGAATCGGGTCCTTGTGCTGAATGTGTTTCTTTACGCTTTTTCTTTTCTCTGCCGCCTGTGTCCCCCCTGATATTTTGATTCAATGTCGTTTTTCAGATAAGAAAGCGGCCAATTCCAACTCTCTTTATCACCTGTGGTTGTTTCTTGTCCTGGTCTTCCTTTTTCATGCTGTAATGTTATGTGCATATCACATGCGTCGGAACATTCTGTAGAATATATTCCTTGAGCTTTGTCTGGCAGATGGTGGCTTGAGATTGAGGTGAAAGGTGACTCGAGTCACGGTCTGAACACGCCTGACTCAGCTTGAACATGATGCCAATGTGCTGATTCTTGTTCTGTTTTTCCTCGATCTAGTAAGAGGGTGTGCAATACGCCTAAATACTTGCCTCTGCTCTATGCATACCCAAGTTCAAAACCATTTCGAGAGAACCGCTTGGGAAGGACGTGGGAACAAGCACAAGCATACCAGTCTGTGAACATAAGGGCATTTGAGAATCACCACGTGTTGATCTGTAAACTAAAAGTTACCAGAATCAGGGTCGGCGCGGGCACTTTGAAAGTGAAACGTGATTGGACAATCTGATTTTTGCCAGGGTTAAGGTAAGAAATCATGGTACCTGGTTAAATCATGTCACCTGATCTCCCATCAAGCAAGCACCCAAATGTACGAAGTCGAGACCAATTACGATTTCAAGCTCATGCCTAACCAAATCAAGGCAAAAAATTAATTGCTAACTTGGGCCTTTTGCTTTTGCTTTGGAACGGCTGTGTACCATGTATATGTTACTTATTAAAATCCAGCAAGCTATCAGCAGAATCTCAGGAGGGTCCATGCTGTCTTTGGAATTTCATCAACTCCGATGAACTCAAGGAGGGAAAACAAATAAAGCGAAAAACTGAGATGCTGGGACTTTGTAGATTCTCAAGGTTGGTCTTAAAGCTCTGGCTTTCCTCCACTTTTTCTTAAAAAAGAAGAACGATTAAACTGAGGCCATTTCGCTGAACGAGCCCCACATTGACAGTCTCGCAAAGACCGATCCGGTGCTCATATGACCGAGCCGCCGCTGATAAGGACAGGTTCTTCTTTCTTGTCATATTTTATCGTATCAACTCTGTATTCAGACATCCTAATACATTTTAAAGTTAGCGCTGCAATTAGACAGCTGAACAGAACTGCACAAGAAGAAAACACTCCAGAGCTTGTATCTGTGATGACGTTCGACCCAACGCTATCTCCAGGTGCCGAGGCTATCATTCTTGACCCAATGTTCAATCTTAAGCCATAACGTGCACTCTGCACAACCTAATCAACAAAGTAAAGCTGGACAATGCAAGAGGAGAGCAATATTACCTCATGTTCGCATTTTCACCTTAACCCCTGTGCATGGTTTTGTCTTTCCTTAATCTGCAGGTCAAGCAACATTGATTCACTAATCTCTTAAACTAAAGAATTCACTGGTATTTGTGATGCCATCATGAGTATGTAGACTTAACTAATCTCCAAGAGGGTGGAACTGGAATCTAATCATTTTGATCAAACTCTGTCCGGGGCCTACCTGCTTCTTAATTTGAGACACACTTGAGACACGAACCTGTAATGAATTCTACAGACAGTAACCTTATTTAGGTAACTGCGAAATTTTTAACGATGAAGTCACCGCTGTGGAACATCGACACAACTAACCCGAGGATATCTTTTTCTTTTTCAACCTTTTCTCATTTCCCAATGAAACAACAAATGAATTAACACAGAACGAGTGTACCTCCCAAAGAGAGGAGAGAATTGCATTCATTTTATAAATTTAAAGCTCAAGCCAAGTGTACACGTCGTGATACAATGATAGATATGGCGGGCCCAACTTGCCAGAAAATTATACTTCACAACAAAGCACTAATCCAAGGGTGATGTTCAGTGGTGTGGCTAGGGTGAGCTTTCTAAATATTTCCGTATGCACCCAAAAAAGTAAAAAGAGGAAAGAAAGAATGGTATAGGGCATGAAGGATGCTCGACCTCCCAAAGATGTCATTGCACAATCCCTGCAAGGATCCTACTATATACAATCCGAGAGCCCCCGTTCAGCCCTCAGAGAGTCCCTTCAGGCTAAAAAATGCAGAAGAATGATACCGACAAATCATGGTGCCAAACAGTCATGGCTCATTTCTTCCGATTGTATGGATGCAGAAGATGGTTAGTTGCTCTAACGAAACAATCAGCACCTGTTCACCCGAGTCACTATATACCGTCCCTTCTCTAAGTCATAAATGGTCTTTACTTGAGGCTTCCTCCACTTTGATAAGGTCCATGAGACAAGCATGGATATCATCAGAATAGCAACTACCGAGAGTAGGATGGGCGAGTGATTAATGAGAATGGCGAAGGGCCAGTTGGGTTTCTCTGCATCCGCAGCCGCTGTGGTCTGCAATATGAAAGCTCCAAGAGCCCAATCCAGAGGGACACTCCCTACCTGATTAGCAAATGCAATCCTGTTTAAGAATAAACACATTTGATCACCAACAAAGGACAAATAACAAATATTCTAATGTTGAAGTGAGCAGACATAAAAGGGAGACTTCATGGAGGGAAAATGCAATATCTCCTCTTTTTTTAAGAGAGTAATTGACCAATACCAGTAGAAGGTTACTCTAGTGAAGGCATTGAATGAGTTACCTATCATCATTCAATGCGATTCCAAGACTATCATGAAGGAAGGCTACAATATAAGCTGAAGAGAAGCAGTAGCGTAGTAAGTCTTCCTCATTGATCGAATGATGTCTCTTCTTCAAGATTGACCAATCCTCTCCACAAAAATGTTCCCCAGCCAACGTCAAATCAGAAAGAACTGCTTTTTGTGTCAATCCAAAAAACTGAACAAGCAAAATAGCACAGAGAAATGAAGAAAGTTAAAAGCACGTAAAATCAGGGTACCCCAACTTCCAGTTCAAACTAATTAATGAAACAGGGGATTTAATGCTGACAGATGGAATTTAATCCCGTTAGCCAGACCTTTTATTAGAGCACAGTGTAACTGTCTATACAGGTAAGTTCATACTATGCAAGGAAAAACTCATACCTTTGACGTATAGAAAAAATTCTCTGTAGCAAGAAATCTCCCTTGAAGCTTAGGCGTGAAAGTTGATCCTATGTAGCATTGTCGATAAGCACACTTATCTGCATCGCAGGAGAGAGAGAGGTTGAGGACCACAACTAATAAGCAAAGACTAATATAGCCAGAATATAGTGTAAAAAATTAGTCTGTGAGAATTGACGACCATTTTCCTTTTGCAATAGTTTAAAGGCCGCAGATCTGCACTCTGAGAAGTTGCCCTTGGAATCAAAAGTGGACAAGAGTCTCTCTTTATCATCCACTGAATCCGGTGAGAGCTTCAATGGCTCGGCATGAGAGTACCCTTTTGGGGTGCAAGGATCAATTAACATCCCCTTTTGAAGAGACTTATCAGCTGCACAACACATAGATGCTAAGTAAGTGTAGAAACAAAGAAATATATCCTGCTCCACAATCATGTATAGTTAATAATGACCATCGTCAGAAGATTGAAGCAACTTGCGAAATTGATTAAAATTAATAACATGTTCATATAAAAAACAAGGAAAATGTTTAAATAGTAAATACCAGTTCCATTCCTTTGAATGTACACAATTTCCATTTATCTCTTTCTATTTGTTTG
This sequence comes from Syzygium syzygioides, assembly GCA_031216285.1. Taxonomy (NCBI): domain Eukaryota; kingdom Viridiplantae; phylum Streptophyta; class Magnoliopsida; order Myrtales; family Myrtaceae; genus Syzygium; species Syzygium syzygioides. Next base: position 33,784,145 of record CM062248.1, on the reverse strand, counting down.
ATTCCCCTCAGCTTAAAGGTGGATAGTTAAAAGCTTCAAAACACATTAATGCCAAAGGACGTGCAAGAATGTAGACAGTCTTTTTATACAGACTAGTGCACATGTACATATACATCAACAGATAGACACATCCACACGTTCTGTATGTAATAGGCACGTATGATGCATAGGTTCATGGATGCACAGGTACATAGACACATACAAACTACATTGGCGTCTGGATGAAAATCACAAGATGCAGTAAGTGGCTTATTCAAATTCAAACCAAGCTGCAATGTAAACATTGAGCGTCATACATAATAAGCTGAGAGTAAATGTAGACATACTTACCCAAATTCTTTTCTTCAGAAAGAAGCAGTTCTTTCAATGACTCAAACGCAACAATCTGCAAATTACGAATTTGATAGCAAAAAATCTTAGGAGGGGAAACAGCACAAAAAACTGATGTACGCTGCACAGAGAAAAAAAACCTAAAAATTTTTTTACCGCACTCACAGAAGCTGACAGGAGACATCACAGTTACCCACTTTATGTGCAAGCAATGGTAATGCATAAACCCAAATGTTCACAAGTGGGACTTCTAGAGAATGAACTCATACCTCTTTATAATTAGCCAGCCTCCTAGTTTTAATCTATTATTTCGTAGTGTTGGGTCAAATCAGGGAGCAAGATAAAACATAAATTGTCCGAATAAGGTAAGAATAGACAATATGTTCATCGAGATGTTTAAGCCAACATCAGAACTTATTAGAACCAGCATCATTTAACTCATTAATGACCGTCATCATTAACACTTGAATGACTCTTCTACAAAAAGACGGCACATCTAGTTTACAAATTGAGATAACGACATAACCAAGTTGCACAAGTACGATCTTAGGAAAAGGAAAAGGATAGAGATATTAATTTGAACTGGTCACAGCTTCTTATTGACCACCCGCATTATAGCTTATAACTTGGTTTGAAAAAAGTTAGTTTTTTTACATGCACCATTTGGAAACAACCACTAAGCTTCACATATCACTGTAAGTATTTTCTGACAAATTATTTACCGCAAAAGTAGAAAGGACAAAACAAAGAGATAAAACATCAACCAGTTAACAAAGAACCAAGATAAGTGATGAAGCAGGGATATTCAAATTACAAACAGTAAATCAAACAAAAAACATGGATTCATCAAATGAAGCACAGAAAAAATTATTAATATGATATCAAGAAGGGCAAGCAAACAAAAGAATTCACCCCACATTAGCAATAGGGAACGAAGCAAAAGAAGACGGTACCTGACCAAATTGAAGAAAGCTGTGGCTGTAGAGGTTGTATATGATGTTTCCAAATTTCACAGTTCGTGAAAATTCAGGAGGTAATGGCTCCCTTGAAGAAAAGGTCACCTGAAAAAGAAAGTAGAATGTAACACTAAATCAAAGTCCTATTTTTTATGCTTGGGCATAGATAATGATTTCGTTGGTAGCTCTAGGCAAGGTTCAACCTTCAATATTATCAGGTAACAAAATCAGTACATAGTAAGTATATTAATTATATTACGAAATATAATCCATGGGGCTCTCCCTGCTAATAGGCCAAATCTTCAATGAAAATGACACATTGTAGTTTTAGCACTATGAATAAAGTCACGGCACCAATATAGAAACTGGGATAGCAATTCAAACTAAAATCGCTCAGAGACAACTTAGAAAGTGAACACCATACATATCAGTAAAGAAAAGATGTTCTAAGTTTAAACAAATTGCAAGACTATAGCCATATTATTTACAACGATGAACAATTTGACTTAAAATGGGCACCATGAGTACCAAAAACATAAAAAGATCAGTATAGGGAGATGAAGCTGCACCTGAGCAGAAGCCCCACCAAGTTCAATGATACCAGTAGTGTCCTGTGGATCACCCCCAAGAGCACGGAGTGCATAGTTAGCAACCACCCAAGCGTACACCCCTTCATCGGACCCTGATGCAACCCAAAAATGAGCTTCACGATTTGCAAAACAAGCACCAAACCCGAAAAAATACTTTGCCTTCTCCCTCCCCGTGTCCACTAGACTTTCTCAGGGCTCCGCAGGAGAAGAAAGACAAATTTCAGAACTCCCCAGGATTAAACTAATCAAAACGCATCATTTTCAAATAGCTATCAACCTCACACCCACTCTCTAATGCATTCAGCAAATCACCACACCTGGCATTATCTCTGAACTGTCAAAAACCAAACCAAGTGATAGTGGCCAGACCTGTAATAACCGAAGCCCACTCATCCTGGAACTGGAATCCCGACACGCGAAGAACCTTCCGGCATGAGTCGAGGATCTGATCCTGGACGCGCCGTTCGAGCATCCGCAGCCCAGCCGTCGCCATCAGCCGGACCTCGGTCTCTCCCCAGAATTCCCTCGGCACCTTCCGCCTCGCGAACTCCACCAGCTCGGCCAGTGAGGCGCCCGCCTCGCCCGGATCCTCCGCGTACGCCGACAAGCCGGGATTAACCCGCAACGACGCCAGCCCGTCTTGCCCGAAATCGAACGCCGCACCGTCCCCGCTCCCGTAGCTGAACACGTGCATCCGCGTCCCCGTGCTGCCCCCGTCGATCACGATCGCGTACTTCCTCCTCGCGAAGATCGAGAGGCCGCGAGGGGAGAGGAACGCGTAGCAGAGGACGAGGGCGAGCGCAAGCAGGACGGAAGACAGGAGGCAGAGGTTCGATCTGGGAGGGTGCTTAGGGTTTCGGGAGAAGAGGTTGGTGGATCGGGAGCTGTGGCGGAGCTGGAGCTTGATCGGATCCATGCCGCGGCCGTCGCCGTCGCCGTCGCCGTCGGCCTCGGTGCTGCGGCGCTGGTCGTCGTCGTCGTCGGCGGTGGCGGAGGCGGCGGATGATTTCTTGTTGCTCCCGGCTTTGCGGGCATTCGATCGTCGCATGAAAGGGTTGGGGAGAGGAGAGACCGAATCACGCGAGGCCCGAGACGGCGGTCATCGAAGGTCCCGTCGGTTTCGTCGTCTTCGCCTCCGCGTCTCCGTCCCCTCCTCCCGCTGACTCTCTCGTCTCCTCCGCGCGTGGCGACGCGAACGGGACGATGCGTTGTCATTCCCCCACTTTCCTGCGTTTCTTCTTTGCGCCGAAACGGCGTCGTGATGGAAGATGGATCGTTGGGCCTCGCCTGGGCCTTTGGGCCGCCCGATTAGGCCCATTCGGGCAAATGTTGTGGGCCGTCCAACAGCTTCGCCTCGGTCGAGCCAAATTTGTCTCCGGCGCCGGCAGTGGCAGAATGGTAAATTTATTTTCTTAAGCTCTTCATGTCTGAAGACATTTTGGTAGTTGAATTTCTGCAGTATTGCGCCACCCGGGTGCCGAACTTGGTTTTAAATGGACCGTCTTAGATGGATGCAACGGTCACATGTGGATTCAAATCAGTAGATTCCGCCTCTCGGGATATAAACTCATAATTCCATATATCGGATCAGCTGATGTAAACCGAACATCACAAATGCGGCGCGTGAAGTGAAAATTCATCAATTGAGGTCTAAGTACAGGAGGTATCGACAGGCTTAAGCTCTCAACTCATGACGTTTTCAAGATGACGAGTCATGCCATTTTGGATAAAGGGTAGGTTTAGACAGGAGTGACTGCGTGTGTTTGCTCTATTACCGAGTTATAAAAACTCTTCCAAGAAAAGGGAAAATTACATAAACGGTTTTTGAACTTTAACCGAATGTGTAACGTGATTCCTGAACTTTAACCCAATATATCAACCTAGGCCAAACTCGGTTTAACACCAACCGTCTTAGATGGATGCAACGATCACATACAAGCCCATACCGGTAGATTCTACCTCTTAGGATATAAACTCGTAATCCATAGAGCATACGATACGTATCCGGATTAGCTCATGAAAACCAAACGTTGCTCATGCGGTGCACGATGTGAAAATTCTTCGAATGAAGTCTAAGCACAAGATGTATTGGCAGGCTTAAGCACTCAAATCATGGCGCTTCGTAGACCGACAAGTCACCCTACTTTGGATAAGTGGTAGGTTTAGACAGCAGTGTGTGCGTGTGCGTGTCTGCTCTATACAGAGCTAGAGTCCCTCCAAGAAAAGCTCAGACACAACTAGATGCCGAGTTGGCCACTTACCACGAAACTACTGGCGTAGCGCCATCGATGCTTCTCAGTGGTTTTTTTCTTGTGGTAAACACATTTTTAGCCGACAAGGAGGACACGGAATGCAGCAAGACGGGAATTCATTCGATCATCCAGCTTTTTGAAGTCAACAAGCGCCAATTTCCATGGCAATAATTCTTGCAGACCGCACGGAGGTCGTGAATCCACTATGAAATATTCTGATCGAGCTGCAATTATCTCGCTCTGTCACCATAGACCCATCAAGATGTTAGCGATTGGAAAGTTTCTTCACATGGCGAAGGTCGCGCAATCAAATTGTGTGGATGGCAATTTCCGAGCTTGCGCTTTTTGGATGGATGGAGAATTCCCGATGAATTCCAAGTTTGCACGCAATTGATTGCCTAGCTCTAGCTTTTTTGTGAAAGGGAAATTTGGCAAATGGTGCACTCCGCGGATGAAACCACACGCTTGTAGAGATGATGGTACCGTGCATAATCCATCCAGTATATAATTGCATGAGTTCCTCCCAATATATATTTTTCTGTCCCTTTCCCGAGAAAATTATTAAATAAATCATAAACCTGTTACAATTGCACAATATCAATCCATCCGATCAATTTTGGCCGGTTGGTGCTAACATGGACGGCGGACGTTTTATGTAACACGACCGGCGTTGACGTAGATAATATTTAATATTTTTTTCGAATTATTTATTTATTTTTCTTTATTTCTCTTTCTTTTTTTCTTCTCCCTTATTCCTCTAGCCGGCGAGGTCGACTTCGCCGGATACTAGCGGGGGTGAGCCACACTTGCCCCTGGTGAAGCATGACCTTGCCATGGCTGGGCGAGATATCTGTTTCCTAAGGTTTGGTTGGTTGGTTGTTGGTTTATGCATGTTGAGTGTTGCGATCGGCTTGAAAACTGTTCAATTCGATGTGTTGTTTTGTGTTGATAGGTTGGAAAGAATATGGTGGAAGAGCACCGGTGCCAAGCCCTACACCTTTGCGCGAACAATTGCAAATTCACCCAGCAACGATGATTTCGAGCCTCGCCAAGGGTGGTCGAGCCTTGCCCTCACCAAAGGAAGGAGGAAGAAAAAAAAACAAAGAGAAAGAAAAGAAAATAAAAATAAAAAAATTCGAAAAAATATTTTTAAAAATTATTCACGTCAGCGCCGGTGCCAGTCACGCTAAGTAAGAGGACCAGCCTCATTGGCTAGCCAAAATTGGCCTAATGAACTGAATTGGTATAAATGCAAAAGGTTTAAGACTCAATTGGTACAAAAAAAGTTTATGACTAAATTAGCGCAATCACAATAGATTTAGGATTTTTTTGGTAATTTTCCCTATCTCTCTCACCCACAAAAAGTTCAATGTATATTCACTTATATCTCAATTTGCTCTTCCAAGAAATTATTTCTTTTTTCAGTCCCACCTTTCCTTTCTCAGGGGTAATATGCATGCATAATTTCAATTTCCGGTAACAAACAATAACATGTCATTCATATATTGTACTCTGAGTTAAAAGATAGCATCTCATTAGCAACAAACAATATCCTAATAAAAATTATCGCACATCATATACCGATGACGTAATATGTAAAAATATAAAAATCAATGTATTTCAATTGACCGGTCGCACTGTAAGTAGTGCTCCTAAAAGAGACCAATCAAATGGACTGAGAATCGGGTGAGAGATGATGTGAAAATCCACTACCAAAAAGCACCTTCATAGCTGCTTTTCATACGAATCTTGAATGGCTATTACTACAAAAATTGCACAGTACACCCATGATAAAATTTTCCGAGCTAACATAGAAAGATTATGGATTATATCTTTCTTGCAAATATCACCAACTTCTGGGTGTCACACATTAATTATTTTAAATTAACTTTATGAAACATCTAACTTCAAATCGGAAAGATCCAAAAAGATAAATACATCATCCTTTCAGGGTCTTTTACTTTTTTCACTTCACACGAGCTAGACTTCTATTCTCGTGGAAACGAGCTTATCTTAGATAAATAGCGTTATGGACAATTAAATTTCTCCTTATGACAAAATAATTTTCTTGTACTTTACTTTTGTCGCCCCCTTTTTGTCGAGAAAATGACTATGTGCTCATCGTGTGCGATTCTTGAAAATGAAGTGGTTTGGTTTGACGATAAATCAAAAATCAAGATGAGAAAGAGAATATTCTCTTTACTTTATTCACAAATCTATTGCCTTTTGGTATGGTGCAAGCATTGAATTTGAAACAATAGCTATGGTATGTTGGACTATGCAGGACCCCACCGGAGAGGGCAATAAACCTTGGCTAAGATTCCTTCATGCAACTATTCTTTTCTTTATTATAGATCACAATTCTCCTAAACGTACATGTTAGCTGGAAGAGGCTTTTCAAAAAGAATGGGTATTCTATTTAAGTTGATTATTCATTTCTCTACTAGGGTAGCAATGTCTTTAAAAGCAAGCGCTTGAAAAAGTTTAGAGCACCTCGAGTTTTATCAAACATATATTATATTATCCACCAAATTAACTTTGCATCTAAATTGCGAAAACTCCAATTTTCTCCCTTGTGAAAATTGCCTTCCAAAAATACTACCTTTTTAATAGGGGTGATCGGTTTCCGATCCGATCCGGTTTCAAGGTGGATCCAAGAACCGGGGATCGGACCGATTGGTTCTACGACCGGTGGTCCGGTCTGATCCCGGTCCAATCCAACGAGAGGGTGCATGAGCTCCACCATCCCCACAGATACAGTGCCAGAGTAGGAAAAAACCGAAAGGAAGAATCTATTTTGGTAGTTTTTCATGGAAAAACTCGGAATATGTGAAGATTGAGAAAGCAAAAAGAAAAAATGTTATGCGGAATGCTGTACTCAAAGAATTGTGGAAGAAATTGCAGAGTTGCAATAATTATTGCAATTCAATGCCCCCCCAGTTATGGTCTATAGTAAGGAAGAGTCAAGCTATGTAAGCTGACCTAAGGCCATATGAAGGGCGAACGAATGAAGAGTCGGTTCGGTCCGGTTCTTGGATTCCGGATACTGGTTCCGCTATTAGGAATTGGGAACCGAACCGACACTCCCGAGAATTGGACCCAACTGGCGGATTCGGTCCGGTCTGGGTGATTTCCTGTTTGAATGATTCGTTTTGCACATCCCTACTTTTTAGAGAGAATCCCATTTATGTTTGGATAAAAATTGGGAAAAAGAAGAAGTTCTCTAATAGGTTTATACGTGCAGTCGAGTCAAACACGTATATGCACGAATGCTGGATCTATCCCCATCATTCTAAAGGAAAGAATAAAATAAAGATGGATAAAGCCACAGTATATCCCAAATGCACAAGAAAAGTAGATGGTGCAACATCAAACTTTCAAGGGGAAACCTCCTTACCAAAAAAAAATCTTTCAAGGGGGAACCTCGTTTCAACTTCATCCCAAAAACTACTTCGTAAGAATAAAAATTTGATGGAAGCTCCAATTTCATGGCGGCACACATCGTATCTACCAACGCATGCCCGAATCTGTGCTTTCAAGTCTTGAAGTATCTCACATGAAATGTAAGATGCACATGCTCGAATACTTCATCGGAAACGTGGATGAATCGTCCTCTCGTAACCTTTCGCTGACTATGTAGGACATGAACATATTTGCTAAATTGCAACGGTTGAATTATCTACACCCAATTATGAAATACTGTGGTAAAGTAGCTACTATAGTAAATGCGAGTATATAGAGCATACTGCGCATGATGAAGCTCATGCAGATTAAGTGAATGCAAACCATGCAAATTAACAAGGGGGGTTGCAACAGTCGCGACGGCGCATGGAGGGAGGAGAGAGAGAGAGAGAGAGATGGCACGGAGTGGCGACGGGCAGCTTTGACAGGACTGCCCGAGATGGCGGAGGTGGTGATGGGTGGCGGGTGAGGGTGAAGGCAGAGTTGGGTTGAAATGGATGAGTGGATTGTGTGAGGCTAGGGTTTTCCGGATGTTTACACAAGGAAAGATAATTATGTTGTCTTTAGTGGGGCAGAGGTAGGTAATCCGCATGTTATTATCGCACCGTGAAAACTGAGTTATGATATACAATTTTCGCAAAAAAAAAGAGAGAAAAGGAAAGTAATGGAAACTCTAGGAGGGCAAGGGAACTTGGAAGTATTATTGCGACTTATGACTGGGGTTAGCTACTTTTGGAATAAGCTAAAAAAAGAAAGGAGAAACGAGAAAAGAAAATCATCTACTAATTGCTTTAATCAAATGTTGGGAGCCGAATGACAATCTACTCATCCTCACTATCTCCATCCCAGGAACCAGCAGAGAGTCATGTTAAGGCAATAATGGAGGTTCGAGTGCCCCCACACAGCCAGAAAAGCAGAAACCCCTTTCCGGTTTCTTATATAAGTGTCGATTTTTTTTGCCAATAGTGGGCAACACAGGCCTGAGAGTGGCCAAAAAAGAAGGAGGAATGGAGACTCAACAACACGAGGGATCATCGCTCCCACAGGCCAAAGGAACCACCTTCCTCCGGACCTGCTTCAATGGCCTCAACGCCTTATCAGGTCTCTTTTTCTGTCTCTCTAATGACTCATCGCATTCGTCCAGAGAAGGGGTCTCGATGTGCACCGACATGCCCGAGAGCCGGTCGCCCGAGCTCAATGATATAATCATCGAGTGCTCAGTGGTCGACATGTTATAAGCATATCCGTCGTGCTGTAGGCCACTAATAGGCATTTGAGAATTGGAGGTTGGACATTTGCGATCTCGAAACCTTCCTTCCGAAACGTCCTTCCTAAGGACAATATCAACCAGTAGTACAATATGTTACTGTGAAAAGTTTAGTCATAGAAATAAAAAAAGCCATTGCAATGAGACTCCTAAATTGTATTATATATGTAGGAAAGTTCTTTGTTTTTTCACCTTCAGTTTAGAATGAATGGTACAGCAATTTTCAGGTGTTGGGATACTGTCAATTCCTTTTGCTCTGTCTCAAGGAGGATGGTTGAGCTTAGCGTTTCTCTTCCTGGTAGCAATCCTATGTTGGTACACGGGTTTACTCCTACAACGCTGCATGGACGCGAACCCACTTATCAAAACCTACCCTGACATTGGCGAACTGGCCTTCGGGCACAAAGGAAGGGCCGTAATATGTATGTTCATGTACCTCGAGCTCTATCTGGTCGCGGTGGAGTTCCTCATACTCGAAGGCGACAACCTCGACAAGTTGTTCCCTAACCACGACTTCAAGTTGGGTCATTCGACAATTGGAGGCAAGCAAGGGTTTGTTCTGCTAGCTGCCCTTGTGATCCTGCCAACAACATGGCTGAGAAGCTTGGGCGCTCTCGCCTATGTTTCAGCCGGAGGCGTCTTGGCTTCGATTATATTGGTCCTCTGTGTGTTGTGGGTTGGTGCGATTGATGGAGTGGGGTTTGACGAAGAAGGAACGCTCTTGAATTGGAGTGGTATACCGACTACCATAAGCTTGCTTGCGTTTTGCTATTGTGGCCATGCAGTGTTTCCCACTATCTGCGATTCCATGAAAGATCGAAGTCAATTCTCAAAGGTACAAATGTACGCTTATTTGTAGGCTTACAGTATGCTATTCCCATTCTCTGCATTACAGTATGCTCTTCCCTTTGCATTGTGCGATGCGCAAGTGCAGGTATTGTTGGTCTGTTTCCTGACAAGCACCTTCACCTACGGGTCGACAGCGGTCCTAGGCTACTCGATGTACGGCGAGCATCTGAAATCCCAAGTGACGCTGAATCTCCCCATCAGAAAGATGAGCTCCAAGATCGCCATCTACACGACGCTGATCAATCCCCTCACCAAGTACGCGATCATCATCAACCCGATCGCAACGGCTCTTGAGGAAACCTGCCCCTTGCGCAACAGCCGGCCCATAAGCATACTGGTCAGGATGGTCATCGTTGTCAGCACGGTCATCGTGGCGCTGGTGATCCCGTTCTTCGGCTACGTGATGGCGTTCATAGGCTCGTTCTTGAGCGTCACGGTGTCGATACTGCTGCCTTGCTTTTGCTATCTCAAGATCGACAAAGGCTCGAAGAAGAAGAGTAGGATAGAGGTTGGAGTCATAGTCGGGATCATATTGGTCGGGTTTTTCATCGGTATCGTGGGTACTTATTTCTCTTTGAAACAGATCATGGATCATTTGAGAAAGTGATACGATTCAACTCTTTTAAGTGACCAAATAAAAACGAAAGGCAAGAAAACTAGCCTGCCTTTGTACAAATGTAACTCTTTTTTTTTGGACCGGAAATAAATCCATCAAGTACTTATTTCTACAGTTTTAATAATAAATCATTTGAGCACACTCCTACATCCAACTTACAAGAAAATCCTAGAAGCACCAACGTACAATCATGATTATTAAAATATATCTCGAGTTTGAATCTGACAGATGAAATTCGATCCGAAATTAAATATTATTTATAAAAGTTTGAATATTTCGAGTTAGATATTTTTACGGACGTCCGAAATTGAGCAATACATAAACTCTTCTTCGGGGCACACAAATTAGTCTTCTGGACGTCAGAATCATGCAAAAGAAATAAAAAGGAAAGTCCAACGGTTTGACAGAATTTGGACCCTGCATTGGATAAGGTTTGAATCGCACGGAAATATTTCCTGGGTGAAATTAGTGTGATATTTCCTATTTGAGTCCAAGTTGAAAACGTAAATTGCTTTATTGACCAAGAACTTCAGTCCGCGGGTGTCAGGATATATTTTGCTCATGGATCAGGGGAAGCTTTAAGCGAAGTCCTCTTGAAGCGCTGTTTCATCTCCGAGTGCCGTGGGTCATCCATAGACGTTGGGTACTTGGCGTGAGTTTTTCTCATAGAATTAAACAAAAATTTCAAGTATTTATAGAAATTAAATTTTATATAAGATTTGTATATAATTCTTTCACGAGATTAAAAGATTATTTCGTAAAGAATTACGGGGCTAAACATTGCGTCGGTTATTGAATGAAATTGAGATTTAAAAGTATTGAAAGTGTTTGAGTGACATGAATGTGATTTGTAATTTCCGTTATATCACTTAATCTATAGTGAAATTCGTTGTTGCTCTCCCCTTGAACGTAAGTCACAACGACCGAATTACGTAAATCTGGTGTTCGATTTATTTTTGTTATTCTATCAATTTTATTGTTCGATCGGTTGGCTTACGCAACAATTGATATTAGAACCTAGCTTACCTAAGTTGAGGCGAATCGATGGCAACAGAAAAAGGAAAAGTGAGAATCGATAGATTTGATGGGAAAGACTTTGGTTTTTGGAAAATGCAGATTGAAATCATCTATATCAGATGAAATGGCACTTGCCAATGTCTAGGGAGAAGCTAGAGACGATGAAGCAAGCTAGCTGGGAATTGCTGGATAGACGAGCATTGGGTGCTATTTGGCTGACATTGGCTCATAACGTCTCGTTTAACATCGTGAATGAGAGGACCACTGAGGGTTTGATAAAAGCGCTGTTGGACATGTACGAGAAGCCCTCTATGATCAACAAAGTCTACTTAATACGACGTTTATTTAATTTGAAGATAAGCAAAGGTGCATCAGATCATATTAATGAATTTAATGAGATCTTTAGTAAATTGAGTTCAGTTGAGATTGACTTTGAAGATGAGGTATGTGCTTTGATTCTGTTATTCTCATTCCTGATAGTTGGAATACTACTGTTATTGTTGTTAGTAATTCCTCTAGGTCAACAAGTTTGACATTTGATGGTATTCGAGATTTAATTCTAAGTGAAGACATTTGTACTAGAGAATCTAGTAAACACGTATCTGCTACTTTAGTAAGTGAAACAACATGAAAAATTAATATTTGTGTTAATAAGAGTAGTATGAACTCAAACAGACGTAATTAGTTTAGGACTTGTGGTGTTGTTTATTGAAGTTGTAGCAAGAGGGGGGCATATTAGAAGGGATTGCCTTAAGTTGAAGAATGACAAGAGTAAAAGGAATTAGAATTGAGTTTACGAATGATGTTGCAACTATAGCAGACAGTAATTTGGATAGTACTGACTTTGTCTTGTCTGTTACTAATTATTCATAGATCGATAGATAAATTATGGATTCTAGTTGTTCTTTGCACGCTACACCAAACATGAACTGGTTTTCTACTTATCGATGCACAAATAATAGTAAAGTGCAGTTGGGGAACAACGCTAAGTGCGATATTGCGGGTGTTTGTGATGTTAGAATCAGAATGCATGATGATATTGTATGGACATTGACTGGAGTGAGGCATGTTTCAGAGTTGAAGAAAAACTTAATTTTCTTGAATGCCCTAGATTCAGTTGGGTGTCGATATTCTTCAGAATGTGAAATTTTGAAAGTTGTTCGAGGTTCTTTGGTAATAATGAAAGGAATCAAGCACAATGGCCTGTATGAGCTTCGATGTGAGACAATGATGGAATTCGCTGCGGAGACGTTGAATGCATCGATTCAAGAGTCTAAATTGTGGCATATGCGTTTGGGGCACATTAGCAAGAGAAGCTTGAAGGTTCTAAATGAAAGAAATTTGCTACGTGGTTATGTTGCCAATGAATTGAATGTATGCAGGTGCTGTGATTTAGATCAACGGCGGAAAGTGCAGTTCAATGCAATTGTCAGAGAAATCACGGATATTGTAGAATTAATTCACTTAGATGTTCGCAGGTTGTTGCGATACCATTCGAGGAAGAGTGCTGCATTTATGCTAACAGTTGTTGATGACTACTCGAGGAAGACTTGGGTGTTTGTCCTAAGGCACAAGTTTGATGTTGTTGTCAGGATCATGCAGTTGAGAGCTTTGATTGAAAAGGAGATCGATAAGGTGATCAAGTAGGTGCGGACTAACAGTAGCATGGAGTTTTGTTCGGAGCTGTTAAATGAATTCTACATGAAAGAAGGTATAGTGAAACACCACACTAGTGTCAGTGGACCACAATAGGTTGCAGAATTGATGAGCAAAACATTACTAGAGACGGCCCACAAAATACTCTCTAGTGCTGGTATGGCTAAGAGATTCCTAGCGTATGCGCTTAGTACGGCGAGCTACCTGAAGAATAGATTGTTATCGACTGCAATTGGATGTTGGACTCTCGAAGAAATGTGGTCAGGTAATGTTGCTGATTATTCTATTTTTAGAATATTCGGTTGCTCATGTTATGTTCGAGTTAGTGATGGTAAGCTCGATGGAAGGGCAATGAAATGTATGTTCCTAAGTTGTGCACAAGGTGAGCGGGGTTATCGGTTGTGGTGCCCGGAATTAAATTCACCTACTATCAGCAGAGAAGTTACATTTGATGAGTCTATAATACTTCTAGGTAAGAGTGTTGGTGGTAGTGTTCATACGGATATGAACGTTGTTCAGCTTGAGGTGGAGTTGCAACAAAAAATTCTTGAGGTAGCGAGTATTAGCGAAGTAATCGACACGGATGGTGTTTATAGCGAGATAGAGCCTATTGAACCAACAGTTGCTGTAATTGCTGATATTGACAAGATGCGTATTCGATCTCCTAACAGATATGGATACAATAATGTTTTTGCTTTATCTGCGGTAAATGAGGTTGTGTCAGAAATCCTTGTGGAGCAGTTAAAGGTGCATGTGGAGTTGGTATTCTGACGAGGTCCATGACTATAACAAAGATCAAGTACAGCTTAGACTTGAAAAATGTCTGTGACGATTGAGCCAATTGGAGCTGTGGGAGAGCAATAGCGAAGTTCCGACAAAACGATTGTAACTTGGCTCAAAAGTCGAGTCAAGATAAAAATTATTAAAATATATCTCGAGTTTGAGCTCGATAAATAAAAATCGATTCAAGATTAAATATTATTTATGGAAATTTGAATATTCCAAGTTGGGTATTTTTACGGATGTTCGAAATTGAGCAATACATGAACTCTTCTTCGGGCCACACAAGTTAGTCATCTGGACGTCAAAATCTTGAAGCTGAAGCCACGGTCAAGCAAAAGAAATAAAAAGGAAAGTCAATGGTTTGACCGAAATTGGGCTCTGCATTGGGTAAGGCTTGAATCGCACGGAGATATTTCCTGGGTGAAATTAGTGTGATATTTCCTATTGGAGTCCAAGTTGAAAACGTAAATTGCTTTATTGACCAAGAACTTCAGTCCGCGGGTGTCAGGATACATATTGCTCGTGAGTCATAAGTCAGGGGTAGCTCTAAGCGAAGTCCTCTTGAAGCGCCGTTTCCTCTTCGAGTACCGTGAATCTTTTATAGGTACTGGGTGCTTAGTGTGGATTTTTCTCGTAGAATTACATTAAAATTTCAAATGTTTATAACGATTAAATCTTGTAATAAAATTTATATATAATTCTTCGAAAGACTGAGAGATTATTTCATGAAAAATTATAAGATTAAACACTGCATGAGCTATTAAGTGTAATTAAGGCTTGAGAAACATTAAGAGTGTTTAAATGACTCGAGTGTGGTTTGTAATCTTCGTTGTATCGCTTAGGGTGCGCATGGCAATAATTCTATGCCTGAGAACTAATTCTACTCAGAAATGATTCTTTTTTATTTTATACCCAGAAACAATTTCTAAACATTTGAAAGCGTTTGGCAACTGCCCAAAATTTTTATTCTTAGAATAGAAAAAGAACGGAAATGTGTTTAGTAAGTACAAAAAATTCTATTTTATTAATAATATTTTAATAATATTTTGAATTTTTTTAATATTTCTTTATTTTTTTTCCTTTTTTTCTTTTTTTTTCTTCCATTCCTTGGCCATGGCCGGTCACCGGAGCCGGCTACCGGCCATAGGCCCGGGCTAGCAAGGGCATCGCGGTTCTCACCGTTGCCCTCACAGCCAGCCTCGCCTTAGCTGGGCGAGGTCGACCCTTGCCCGAATCTAGCGAGGCTTGACCTCACTGTCGCCAACCTAGGCTGAGCCTCACCCAACCATGGCGAGGCCGACCTTGTCGTCGCCACCCAGGCACTTGGCTGGGTGAGGCCTCATTGTCGCGGCCGCTCGCCACCCTCGCCCAGACGAAGAGGGCCGTGACACCCTCGCCGGCCCTGGCCTATGGCTAGTCACCGGCAACAGGCCGAGAAGAAGAAAAAGAAGAACAAATAAAAAAGAAAGAAGAAAATCAAGAAAAATAACAAATGAAAAAATTATTCCAAAATCAAGAAGCTACTTTTTTGCTTCTTGATTCTGTTCCAAAACTTATTCTATGAACAATTTTTTGCAAAATTATGCCCGGGCACAAAAAATTTAACGAACGAATTTCTGTTCCTGAACTGATTCTGAGAATAAATGAACTTACTATTTGGCAATTTGCCAAACGAGCCCTCAATCTATAGTGAAATTCGTTGCTGCTCTCCCTGTGGACGTAAATCACGATAACCGAATAACGTAAATTTAGTATTCAATTTATTTTTTTATTCTATTAATTTTATTATTCGATCGCTTGGCTTCTGCAACAATGCTTTTGACAATCAATTGTCCCTCGCATAGCCAGAAAAGCAGAAGGCTCTTTCCGGTTTCTTATATAAGTGTCAATTTTTTTTGCCAATAGTAGGCAACACAGTCCTAAGAGTGGCCAAAAACAGAAATGGCGGAGGAATGGAGACTCAGGGCGTGCATGAAATCCATTCTGGAGCAAAATTTCTACTCCAGAATGCATTCCGAAACAGAAATGTGTTTGTTAAAAAATTTCCGGAATGCATTCTGGAAAAAAAATGTGTTTGGTAAAAACACATTCTATTTTTGCTTCCAGAATCAAATTTTGACTCCAGAATGACTTTTCCACAAAAAAAGAGAAGCTACAAAAAGTAGTTTCTCTCTTCCCGGAACTCTTCTGCCCTCATTTCCTTTTCTTTCTCTTCCTTTGTTCTTTCTTTTGGAATTCATTCTAGCCCTAATTTCTTTCTTTGTCTTCCATCTCGTTCAACTCTTCAGTTTCGTGCCCTCCCCTTCCCTCCCCACGATTGCACCGGAACGGCTACTGCACGTGGCGGCGATCAATTTTGCTCTCCCTATATCTCCGCCTCTTCAGTTTCGTGCTCTCCATCCCTCCTCGCGACTGTACCAGAACCACCACCTCACACGACAGAGATCGATTTGGCTCTTCCTGGTGAGTCTTTGATTCCTCCAACCGTTTCACTTCCTCTCGTTAGCTTTTTCCTTCGGTTTTTTTTTGTGGGGGGGTCGTCGGCTCTGGGTCGAGGAGATCTAAGTCAATTCGGATTCGATTTGGGGGGGGGGGGAATTGGGTTAAGGTTTCGATTCGCGCCCCCGATGCGCTCCTCGTCCCCGCGTGCTGATTGGTTTCGCCCAGATTTTTGGCCGCGGCGGCGCGCGGTTTAGGGTTTCATTTTTCGATTTTTTTTGAAGTTTTTTTTTTCGATGTTTCATGGCGTGGTTGGGTTAACTTGCCGGCA
Source organism: Syzygium syzygioides (assembly GCA_031216285.1). Classification (NCBI taxonomy): domain Eukaryota; kingdom Viridiplantae; phylum Streptophyta; class Magnoliopsida; order Myrtales; family Myrtaceae; genus Syzygium; species Syzygium syzygioides. The sequence goes on along the minus strand of CM062248.1, from coordinate 33,767,597 downwards.
TATGTGCTGGGTAATTGATAGTCATGTGTAGAAATGGCCGTGGGTTTCGTCGTGTTGATATTGATGTGTGCTGATATGTAAATTTTGGGGTTCCTACCCCCCCTGTATTTGGTTTGTTAGTGGTTTTAAAGATTGGATTTTGTTGCCGGGTTGCTTGGTTGTAATTGGAGTCTTTCCGGATGCTCGGTTGATTAATTTCGTGGGAGATTGTTGATTATCGTCGAAAAGTATCTTCTGGTGCATTCGTTGCCTATCGGAACCTTTGTTTTCGTCGTCTGATGTTTGGGCAATCTTGATGTTGTGTAGTAGGATAGGATGCTAAGAATTCCAGAGTTTGCAAATTGTTAGTGGATTATGCTAGCATCTCGACGAGCCTACGAATGATAATGGTTATACCGAAATTGTAATTCCGCTACCACGAATTAGCATTTTCGAGCTGTTTGACCACAAGAACTGGTGTATGACTAGCAACTCGAGGGCTTATACTCGGTGGTCGACATCTCGCTGTGAATTGAGACAATAACCCGATTTTACATATCAAATAGGCATTTTTCTCACACAAACCAGATTCTGAAGAACATCGGACTTGATCCCAGATTCTAAGATAATGAGTTCATTTTCTGATTTTACAAATCACTCTTTGGTTGATGGTGCAGTTCAGCTTGGGACTTGTTTCAAATTTTAGCATAATTTTTTTTTAACGTGAGTTAATTTCGACTTTTTTTGCATGTTTCAACCAGTAGGCAAGCCCCTTACATAATTTGATATATGGACTATGCACATTTTATGTTCTCTTTGATTGAATAATGATTATCAAGTTTGGCTGGTGGTGTACTTCCTTTCTCAATAGCTTGAAACTAATGACATTAGGGTGTGAAATTCTCTACTTAGGTACAATTTATGTTCTCTTTTGTAGATGTGCTCCTCTATTTAATTCTTGTTTGTTTGTTGAATTGCCATTACCAGCATTTGCCCCTGAAATTTCATCGATTTTACATAAATGGAATCCTCCAAATGCACGTACATGGCAAAGTGGAATGAGTCGTTGACCGAATTGTTTGTAAGTCTGATGGTAGATGAGGTAAAAAAGGGAAATCGCACGTCATGTACCTACAATAGAGTTGGGTGGATTAACATTGAAAAAGAATTCAATGAACAAATAGGACTTCACTTTAGTCTAACATAGTTCAAGAACAAGGCACAGAAACTGAAGAGATAATATGGTAGTTTTAAGAAACTGCTTTCAACAACGGGATTTGGATGGGACGATGATAGCAAGAAGGTTGTTGTGGACGATGAAACTGTTTGGGCAAATCACATTAAGGTGATGTTACTTACTTAGGTCATCTTATTATTGTAACATCAAATTTTAGATTTATAAAATGTTGAGTACTGCCTAATATTATTTTGAAAATGGTGTAGGATAATACTGAATGGGCCAAGTTCAGGAAGGACGGATTTCCTTTGTATTCACAGCTTTGTGTTGTGTTTAGAAAATACATACACCACTGGAGAGTTTGCAATGGGAAATGCACAAAGCGTGGCACCGTCGGAGGGTACAGGTGACAGCGGTGTGGTGGTGACAATGATGTTCATGTCAACCTAAGCGAACCTGAACTGTTTTTTGAAACTCAAGCTGATACGGAATAATTTAACGTGTCGACGAGCCCACCTCCAAAAAGCCACATGTTGGATAGGACTCCAAATGCCAAGAGGAGGAGAAAGAGCAGTTCGCATTCATTTGACGCGACTTGCAAAGCCATTCAAGAGATGATCAAAGCTAAGACGGTTCAAACATCAAGTGCCTCCGTGACCTCACAGTCCTCAACACCTGTGGACCCTTACTCTATAGCAACTGTGGGTGCTGTCCTAAATGCCATGCATGACTTGGACAAGATTCTTTACATCAAAGCTATGAAACATGCTGTCAGTAATGCCTCTTGGAGAGAGGGCTTCCTAACATGTCGTCCCGAAATGAGAGTTGCCTTTATTGAGGCTATGGATGAGTAGTTGAGGGCTGTTGAGTAGTTATTAGGCTATAGTATGCCGTTTTATGTTTGAGTTCATTTCAACTTTTCACTTATGTATTTCAGACATTGACTTGTCTTTATGACTATACATTTGTGATAATGTTGAAACTTTGCTTTAATGTGATTGAATTCCATAATTATCTGTTGAGTGGTATTAAATGCCCAACATATCAGTTCAAATGTATTGGCTTCCCTACCAACATGTTGAGTTTGTCTTCTTCTTTCGGATGATGGCGTAGGTAATATGGAAGGAGGTCGAAATAGCTGGTCTAATGACCAAGTAGCATCAAGTGAAACAATTGTATCAGGTGAACAAGACTTTGATGAGGATGAGTTGAAAATATTGTTGGCATGGTTGTGTACTGCTTGGTTGCATAGGTCCATGCACAGGACAGAACGTATTAGGGACAGCGTATTGATAGGACCCCAATGGGTTAGCGAGCTTCTTCATGGACATTTAGATAGAGTATACGAAGCATTTAGAATGGAGAGACATGTTTTTCTTAACCTTTGTGGTTTGCTCAAGTCAAGAGGTTGGTTGGCAGACAGTCGATATGTTAGGGTAGATGAATAGGTTGCCATGTTTTTATTAATGATTTGTCACAAGAACTCCAACAGAGCTTTATGTGAGAGATTCCAACGTTCAGGAGAGACTGTTAGCAAGTACTTTGCAGCGGTGTTGAAAGCTGTTTTAGAATTGGCGAAGGAGATTATCGTACCTCCTTTATTTGATGTTGTCCCAGAAGAAATTCGGATTGAGCCAAAGTTTAATCGTTACTTCAAGGTATGTTTTTTGTACATTTTCATGCACCATTTGATTAGTTTTGCTCACAATATTGTCTAATGTATGTATTTAATTAAATGACAGGGGTGTGTAGGTGCTATTGATGGCACCCATATTCATGCTACCGTACCTAAACATATGCAGCCACGATTTAGAGGTAGAAAAGGCACAACTACTCAGAACGTGTTGTGTGTGTGTTCCTTTGATATGCGATTTACTTTTGTATATGCTGGTTGGGAAGGATCAACCAACGATTGTCAAGTGTTGTCGGCTGCACTTGGCACACCTCACCTACAATTTCCTCGACCACCCGCAAGTGCTATTTTGATATATAATGAGTATTTGTGTTTATGATTTTGTTAGGATTGCATTACATGATCAATCTATGAATACTTTGTTGTAGGCAAGTACTACGTCATCGATTCTGGTTATGCTTCAAGTCCAGGATTTTTAACACCATTTAAAGGTGAACGGTACCATATACCAGAATTTCGACGAAGTGGGGGACCAACAACAGCAAAGGAATTGTTCAACCACAGGCATTCTTCATTAAGGAATATCATTGAGAGATCCTTTGCGGCTTTAAAGAATCGTTTTTTTGTTTTGAGACAGATGCCTCCATTTAAATTTGAAAAATAAACACAGATTGTAATTGCATGTTGTGCGATCCATAACTACATCATTGAGCAAGATAGGATGGATAAGTGTTTGTCCATATATGGAGATCCGGATTATGTGTGTGAACCTACTGAACAGGGTACAGACGATGTAACAACGATCGAAGAGGGAACCGAGATGAACATTATTAGGAAACGTATTGCCAATAAAATGGCTAGGGATAATCATATGCCGGAGATTCCATGAAGTTCGGTTTCCACTATTGTATTGTACTTCCATTATTATTATTCAAGGATTGTTTGCTTTTTTTGCCTTTTGTAACATAATGTTGTATTGTAGGATTTGTATTATGTGTAATTGAGGATTTGGTTCCAAGTCTTCTTGTAATGACATGTTATTTTAGAATTTCCGTTCTTTTTATTTGAGGATTTAAAAAAAATGTACTAGATTTTATCTTAAATATCATGCATTGTAGGTTAAGATAAATAAAATTTTGTAATTGAGTTCGAACTATATTTGTTGTGGAAATAGAACTAACGAGCCGTTATCAAATATATTTCTCATCCAAAAGTAGAAATTTCCTCTTATTTGATCAAACAGATTTCTCTTTCAGAAATCAATTTCTGGAGCAGAATTAATCATGTTTTACCAAACAGATTTCTCCTCCAGAAATTAATTTCTGGCAAGAAATTGATTTCTGGAGCAGAATGGTTACCATTCGCACCCTCAACAGCCCGAGGGATCATCACTCCCACATGCCAAAGGAACCACCTTCCTCCGGAATGTTACTTCAATGGCATCAATACCTTATCAGATCTCCTTCATCTGACATGCTCGAATGTCGATCGCCCAAGCTCTATCATATAATCATCGGGTGCCACGTAATCGACATGTTTTCGGATCAGACCCAATTTCTATTATACTCGAATTTTATTTCTTTTTATTTTCTTTTTCTTTTTCTATTTTTTATATTTCCTTTTCTTCTTCACGTTGAAGCTTCACCGAGGCTTCCGTCCTCCATTGTTGGAGCAAATGTCCTCCGGCCATCGGTCACCATCTCCAACCGATTTGTCATCGGAGTTTCGATCACTGCCACACTACGCTCCATCAACCATCACTCTGCCTGTCGCCCGTCTATTATCGGCAAAAACCGAGACAAACTCATTTTTTGAGAGGCTACCGTTTTGCAAGCCAAACGACAAACTCAACAAAAATTCTTCAATCAGCAATCAATATATCACAAAAGTGCACATTAAGATGATGAAGAAGGGACTGACTACTGCGGCCTCAAACCGCGGGCATCGCTCCGACAAAAGTGGAATGGATCTCCATCGAAGGTTCGATCAATGGCCGACTCGGACAAAGGACGAATGTGCCACAAAATCAAAGAAATCACAGAGATAACTTGATGTCAGGATCAATACTAGAACGAATCGAGCTTCCAAAGCAATGATTTCACAAAAAAACAGATTCGGTGCCTCTTGCAGACATTCCATCGAACAGTTAACATGCGATCCAAAAAACGAGATTCCGATTTGATTCCGATCTGATTCTCAATCAAGAAGTGATGCGCATATGCCTAAATCATGTTATTCCACAACAAAGATGCCTTATCCCATCAGATTTTTCCGCACAAACTCGACAATGGAATCGACTCGTCTCGGCCAAAACGGTGTACACACAAGAAAGAAGTCTTTTTACCTGGTTTGGATGGAAGTCTTCACGATCGTCGACGAACAGGAACGCGAGTCCTCCGGTGCGGCTAAACAGCGACGAGCAAATCGCCGGCTCGCACTTCCGGAGTACCGAACCGAAGTGACGAGCAGACTTTTCCGGCGAAGATGAAGGAGCGACCGGAGATCAAGGGGGAGGAAATTTGCCGGCAATCCTCCACGTGAATAGCGGAACCGAAGGCTCTCCTCTTCAGACCCTTCTCTTCCGGCGACCGCGGGTTTTTTTTGTTTTCTTCTCTTTCCGTTTTCGTCTCTACTCTCTCTCCCTCTCTCTGGCCAAGTCTCCGTCGAGCGTCTCCCCCTCCGTGTCATCTCTCTCGGCCGGGGTTGTCTCTCTCGCTCCAACTGAACAGAATCCCCTTTTGAAGATTCCTCTGTAACTGAACTTAGCCAGCTCATGCGGCCTTCTGGAATTTCTTGGCCCCCCGATTCTGTCCCCGACGGTGATGCACAAATTCAGTCATTTTTTGGGTCCGCTCGCGGACGCGGCGAGACGGAAGGAGCCAGCTCTGGCCCTTGAACAAATTCAGTCATGTTTTTGGGCCAAATTTAATATTATGTTAAAATTTAGGAGTTATATTGAATAATTAAAAGTTCAGAGATCAAATTATATATTTAGCTAAAATTCAGGGTCCGTTTTTATCATCGTTATCTCATTTTTCTTTGGGGAAATTCCTTCTTTCTTTCTTCATGTTTTTCACTCACGTGGCCAAGTATTTTTTTTCTATTTTTTTTACCATTTTCCAATTTTTTTTTATTGATTTTGATCCTCTTGATTTTTTTATCATTCTTTTTTTCTTCAAGCGAGGTGTCAACGTGTTGTCTAGTGTTTTTTTAGTTCTCAGCCACGTTTCCGTACGAAGTGCTCCTTTTCTTTTTTTATCAAGACATTATGAATCCATGACAACTATACTTTTCGAAATGGACTTTTCATTGTGATACCGGAACCGAATGTTGTCTAATTTTCGCATGCTCTGCTCCCTTGCTCATCAAATTCCATATGAATCGTTCATAATCGGGCTTGCATGTGAGATGGAGTGTTAAAAGTATCACATATTACTTATTTACGAGGATTGTATATTCTTAATGTACATGTGGACTCTCTTCGTCAACAAACTTAAGCTTCGGAATTGAAATTTTTAATATGCTAATCGTTCTTTCTTCATTTGTTTTTTCCCGTTGATCCCTCCCTTGATGCTTCTTGCCGTCGATCGTTTAGCATATTGATCCCTCCCTTGATGCTTCTTGCCAAAACCGACGTCTAAAGGCTGGCAAAGCATATCACAAGAGAATAACAAAAGAAAGAAGCAACAACGTACAGTCATGGTTGTGACAATAAATTGTCCCCCACACCGCCAGAAAAGCAGAAACCTCTTTCCGGTTTCTTATAAAACTGTCAATTTTTTTTGCCAACAGTGGGCAGCACGGTCCTGAGAGTAGCCAAAAAGGAAGGAGGAATGGAGACTCGACAACACGAGGGATCATCACCCCCACAGGCCAAAGGAACCACCTTCCTCCGGACCTGCTTCAATGCCATCAATACCTTATCAGGTCTCTCTCTCTCTCTCTCTCTCTCTCTCTCTCTCTCTAACGATTCATCACGTTCATCCAGAGAAGGGGTCTCGATGTGCACCGACATGCTCGAATGTCGGTCGCCCGAGCTCGATCATATAATTATCGAGTGCTACGTTATCGACACGTTATAAGCATATCCGTCGCGCCATTGGCCACTAACACGCATTTGTGAATTGGAAGTTGGACATTCGCAATCTCGAAACCTTCCTCCCAACCACACTACAATATGTTCGGGTAAAAAGTTTAGTCATAGAAATAAAGACCATCGCAATGAGACTCCCAAATTGCACTATAGATGTACGAAAGTTCTTTCTTTTGTCACCTTCAGTTCAGAACGAATGGTACGACAAATTTCAGGTGTTGGGATACTGTCAATTCCTTTTGCTCTGTCTCAAGGAGGATGGTTGAGCTTAATGTTTCTCTTCCTAGTAGCAATCCTATTTTGGTACACGGGTTTACTCCTACAGCGCTGCATGATGGCGAACCAGCTTATCAAAACCTACCCCGACATCGGCGAACTGGCCTTTGGGCATAAAGGAAGGGCCTTAATAAGCATCTTCATGTACCTCGAGCTCTATCTGGTCGCGGTCGAGTTCCTTATACTCGAAGGCGACAACCTTGACAAGTTGTTCCCTCACCACGGCTTCAAATTGGGTCATTTGACAATCGGAGGCAAGCAAGCGTTTGTTCTGCTAGCCACCCTAGTGGTCCTGCCGACGACATGGCTGAGAAGCTTGGGCGTTCTTGCCTACGTTTCGGCCGGAGGCATCTTGGCTTTGATTATACTGGTCTTGTGTGTGTTATGGGTTGGTGCGATTGATGGTGTGGGGTTTGACGAAGAAGGAACGCTCTTGAATTGGAGTGGAATACCGACTGCCATAAGCTTGTTTGCGTTTTGCTATGGTGGTCATGCAGTGTTTCCCACTCTCATCAATTCCATGAAAGATCGAAGTCAATTCTCAAAGGTACAAATGTACGCTTATTTATAGGCTTACAGTACGCTCTCCCGGCTCTCTGCATTACAGTATGCTCTTCCCTTTGCATTGTGCGATGCACGAGTGCAGGTACTGCTGGTTTGTTTCCTGACGTGCACCGTCACCTACGGGTCGATGGCGGTCCTAGGCTACACGATGTACGGCGAGCATCTGAAATCCCAAGTGACGCTGAATCTCCCCACCAGAAAGATGAGCTCCAAGATCGCCATCTACACGACCCTGATCAATCCCCTCACCAAGTACGCCCTCATCATCAACCCGATCGCAATGGCTCTCGAGGAAAACTGCCCCTTGCGCAACAGCCGGCCCACAAGCATACTGCTCAGGACAGTCATCGTCGTCAGCACGGTCATCGTGGCGCTGGTGATCCCGTTCTTCGCTTACGTGATGGCGTTCATAGGCTCGTTCTTGAGCGTCACCATGTCGGTACTGGTGCCTTGCTTTTGCTATCTCAAGATCAACAGAGGCTCGAAGAAGAAAAAGAGTAGGATAGAGGTCGGAGTCATAGTCGGGATCATATTGGTCGGCTTTTTCATCGGTGTCATGGGTACTTATGTATCTTTGAAACAAATCATAGACCACTTGAGAAAATGATACGATTCAACTTATGTGAGAGACCGAATAAAAACGAAAGGCAAGAAAACTAACCCGCCTTTTTATAAATGTAGCTTTTTATTTTTATGGATTGGAAATAAACCCATCAAGTACTTACTTCTTCAGCTTTTAATATCAAGTCATTCGAGTGCGCTTCTATATCCAATTTACAAGGAAATCCTAGGTGCCTTCACTAAATAAATCGATTAGTACGGTACGGCCTTAAAAATATAAATATTTTAATTTCATAAAAAGTATTATATAATAAATGGGAAAGAACGGGACAGCGGGCTCTCGTAGCTCAGTTGGTTAGAGCACCCGTTTAGTAAGCGGGAGGTCTTGAGTTCGACTCTCAACGAGAGCAATCTTCTCTTTTACTTTTTGGCTCTTTTTTTTGAGGAAAAAATTTATTTTTCATATGAGCGGCTCTATTTCCACCCCATTTTGGCTATCATACTCACTCTCTCTCTATTCAATTATCAATTTGTCTAGATCAGATTGTTAATTTTAATTTATGGTATCATATTTTTAATTACAAAAACGATGTTTAACTTTAGAAACCTTATTCCGAAAAAACACACACAAGGTCAAGATCAACTAGAAAAATATATTGTATTTTAATTTTATCTTTGAAATAAAGTTTTAATCAAATTATCTGATAAAATATAAAAAATAAGTAATTTAGGCTACTATAACTATAAATTTTAATCTTTAATGTAACTTTTGTGATTAAAAATATGATAACATAATTGAACATTTATATTGTGAAATTGATGAAAGAGATGATAGAAATAGAGGAAGAAAGGTATCGGAAAAGTCCTAAAACTATTGCAATGATGCCAATTTAGTTACAAACATTTTTTTTTGCCAATTTAGTCTTAAACATTTAGTATCAATTCAATCATTCTAACTAATTTTAGCCGGATATTGAAGAAATGGGTGCTAGCTGACCTATGTGGCACTGTTGGTACTCACGTGAATAATTTTTAATAATATTTTAATTTTTTTAGTTTTTTATTCTTTTTTTCTTTCTTTTTTCTTCCTTCTACCGGCCATTGACCATGGCCAGACTAGTCAAGGGCCAAGCGAGAGCTCCCCTCGCCAAATCTGGCGAGGCCACCATGGCCTAGGCTAGTGAGGGCCGGCCTCGCCAGGGCTCGTCCTCACCTAGCCAACCATTAGCAAAAGGAAGAAGAAAAAAAAATTTAAAAATCGAAAAAATGTGAAAATATTATTAAAAATGGTGCCACGTAAGCCGATCAATGTCTACATTAGCAATATCTGACTAAGATTAGTTGAAAGGACTGAATTGACACTATGTCAAAAAAATTTAAGATTAAACTGACATAAAAAAAAATTTTAAAATTAAATTATTACCGATTCAATATGTTTAAGATTTTTCTAACACTTTTTCGTCTTGGAAAGGCAGTTTTGTTAGTTAGTCTAACCAAAAAAAAATCGATAAATTGAAAGAATGGCATTTCAGTCGGTTACTTGAAAAAAAGAGTGTTCTTTATCCAGCTTCTTCTTCTTCTTCTTCGTGTTCCATCCACAATCTTCTGCATTATCTGCTCTGAGTATGGCGACGGCTTCGCCTCCACCAGCATGCACGTCCTATCCACCGAAACAGGACGCGACGTCGGCCTCTGCATCCTCAGCTCGTCACCCACTCTCGCTTTTGCCCAAATGCAGCTCGTTGAAGGAGCTCAAGCAGATCCAAGCCTTCGCGCTGAAGACCCACCTCCGACACGACGCCTCCGCGATCAACAAGCTCGTGAATTTCTGCACCCGGTGCCCGAACGATGCCTCCATGGCCCATGCCCAGAAGCTGTTCGACGAAATTCCCCACCCGGACATCGTCCTCTTCAACACCGTGTGCCGCGGGTACTCGCGCGCGGATGACCCGCTTCGGGCGATGGCGCTGCTCGTGCGGGTTCTGAACCTCGGTCTCTTGCCTGACGATTACAGTTTCCCGTCGCTCCTGAAGGCGTGTGCCGGCGCTGAAGCGTTGGCGGAAGGCAAACAGCTGCATTGCTTCGCCGTCAAACTCGGGTTGACCCGCAATGTCTATGTGTCGCCCACTCTTATAAATTTGTACACCGAGTGTGGCGATGTGGAGGCTGCTCGAAGGGTATTCAATAAGATATCCGACCCCTGTGTGGTTACGTATAATTCAATCATAACCGGTTATGCTCGGAGTAGCAGGCCCAACGAGGCATTATCGTTGTTTCGAGAAATGCAAGCAAGTAAACTGAGGCCTAATGATGTGACCGTCCTGAACGTTCTTTCATCTTGTGCATTGTTGGGGTCGTTAGAGCTTGGGAAATGGATTCACGAGTATGTGAAGAGGCAAGGTTTGGATGAGTATGTGAAGGTGAACACGGCGGTGATAGATATGTTTGCAAAGTGCGGGAGTTTAGAGGATGCAGTTTCCGTGTTCCAGAACATGAAGATCAAAGATACACAGGCTTGGTCTGCAATGATTATGGCCTACGCATCGCATGGACATGGTTCCAGAGCAATATCAATGTTTGAAGAGATGGTAAAGGCGCGAGTATCGCCAGATGATATTACTTTTCTGGGGCTCTTGCATGCTTGCAGCCACACTGGATTGGTTGAGGAAGGGTACAGGTTCTTCTATGATATGGAGAATGTGTACGGGATTGATCCCGGGATCAAGCATTTTGGATGCATGGTGGATTTGCTGGGACGAGCCGGACAATTGGATGAGGCTTACAATTTCATACACGAATTGCCAATTAAGCCCACGCCAATACTATGGCGAACATTGTTGTCTGCTTGTAGCAGCCACAATAACATTGATATGGCGAAGCGGGTCATTCAGAGAATATTCAAACTGGATGATACCCACGGCGGGGACTATGTGGTTCTATCAAACATGTGTGCTAGAGCTGGCAAATGGGAGGATGTTGATTTATTAAGGAAAATGATGAACGAACAAGGGGCGGTTAAAGTTCCTGGTTGTAGCTCCATAGAAGTGGACAATGTAGTGCATGAATTCTTCTCAGGGGATGCAGTTCATTCCATTTCCACATCGCTGCACCACGCACTCGACCAGTTAATCGAAGAGCTGAAGCTGGTAGGGTATGTCCCCGATACTTCTCTAGTCACTCTCGCAAACATGGACGAGAAGGACAAAGAGATCACGCTTAGATATCACAGTGAGAAATTGGCCATTGCTTTTGGCCTTCTAAATACTCCCCCGGGGATGACAATACGTGTGGTGAAGAATCTCCGAGTGTGCAAGGACTGCCACTCTGCTGCCAAACTCGTTTCTCTGATCTTTAGCAGGCATATTATTCTCAGAGATGTTCAACGGTTCCATCATTTCGAGGACGGCAAGTGCTCTTGTGGCGATTACTGGTAGTTTTCTCTAATGGAGGTTTGATGAAAGTCATTCAAAAGTGTGCCCTGTGATATACCACTTAACAAAAGCAAATTTCCCAAGCAGGCAAGGGTATACGGATGTACATGTCTTGCCTCAGACACTCATAGTGCTACACTATGCTTGCTAGTGACCGTTTTGTTTCTCTGCGGAACAGGATTCAGAGAAGCAAATTAAGTTTGTTTTTTGCCTCATGGCAAACCGGAGCATCTCTCTCTACTGCAAGAACTCTCCTCTTTTTGAAGGAGATGAGTAATTGCAATTGTCGTTTAGAGGCAGGTCTGGTGTGTACAAATGACTTGTTAGAATTAAAAAAGACCAGGTGGCCAAGTTTTGCAGCGTGGAACCAACTACAAGCAAGGTGTGAAAGGGTTTTGCCTACTAAAGACAATCCATGCAATACATAAAACAGATCAGCCTCATGGCGGTTGAAATTTTCATGCTTCTCTTTTTGGGGTAGTGGCATCAAGATTATCCTGCCATTTGTCGGCACCTAATCTGACTTCCGTGGAGAGTTAAGAAGATCAGCTAATTCAGTGGCCGGGTTTGCAATGTGGAAACAACTACAAGTGCCAAGCGGGTGTGAATGGGTTTTGACTGCTAAAGACAATGCTTGCAATTAAAACAGATTAGCATTATGTGTCGGCGCCTAACGCCAACGAGTTTGGTCCATGATTCCTTGATGAATATGGTAGTGGACTGATGAACTGTACCAGATGAATCTCTAGTCTGAAAGGCTTTATTGTGGCTTCCTATGGATAGGGACTTCATATTCAACCAACTCTTTGCGAAGGCCGATCACATTCAAATGTCACTGTCCTTTGGACTTCTATGACCTTCTTTTACGACATTAAATAAACACATTAACGTAGCGTTAATTTCGTGGAACAGAGGCCAGATTTCTGAACTTTGGGGGAGTGTTCATTCCATCGTACCCTTTATGAACAATAATGATTGCTTCTTCATTGATGACATTGAAATAGATGGATGAAGAGGTAAGACCCGAGGAGAAAATATTAGGTGCATTTCATACACCTTCCATCTTGGAGCGACATCATAAGAATCAGGGAGCGACCGTTAACCACTCGACCGGATGCATCAATCATGTGGTGTGGATTTGATTATTAAATTTTTGAAAAAAATTTTGGCAAGAAATCAGAGCATATGCTCTTTCGGATTCTACTACCAAAACCTTCCATCTTGGCCTATAAAATAATAGCTTCGTGCCATTCCTGGCATTCATGTCCTAATTATAACCACACTACTTGATCATCATCATCATCATCAACCACCCTCTTTGAGACTCCAGTGAGAGAGAGAGAGAGAGAGAGAGAGGGGTGTCAGAGATGATGAAGTTTCAACGTTCGATTGTGATCAATCTCGTGTTACTACAGTGCCTAGCGATCCTCGTTGCGTCGCAAAGCTTTGATTTTTTTTACTTCGTTCAGCAGGTGAGTTTTGAGTCTCGACTTTGTGGTTTCGCATTTGTCTAGATCCTAAAGTCACATTTATGCACGTAGAAGCAACTGCAATCGATGTATTTTCTTGTGATGAATAGTGGCCGGGCTCGTACTGCGACACAAAGCAGTCTTGTTGCTATCCGACCACTGGGAAGCCGGCAGCGGATTTCGGGATTCACGGGCTCTGGCCTAATTACCAGGACGGCTCCTACCCTTCCAACTGCGATCCGGACAGCCCCTTCAACCCGTCCGAGGTGCGTGCCTAGTGTTCTTAACAAAATCGTACACTTCACTGTTGATTGTTGTTAGTTGACACAAGCCGATAAGGGCCGTGGCTCAACTTGCTACGCTATGAGTATTAGCTATTTCTAGATGATGATAACCATGACAAGGAACCCAAAAAAAGGCGTACAAAAATGGAGTTAACAGGACAAAAAACGGTATTTTCATTCTCTTCTGGTGAAGTGGTTGCCCCTTTTTTATCCTTTTGGGCTCTCTTTAGAACTACAGTAGGGAAAGAACAAAGAGTCTTAAGTAAAGACATCCTAGCAGTAAAAGGTAGTCTGATGATCTAGAACTCTTTGTCCATGAAATTGACACTAGAAAAGAACTACACATACCCAGTGACCGCTCCGCTCATTAGGAGAAAGTGTCGCAAATCGGCAATCAAATTAATGGTTTTGTTTTCCAGATAGCAAATCAGCAATTCAACTGTTGATTGTTAACAGAGCTCTGAGATTTCGCATCTGCCATGTTGTGTATAGATATCAGACCTCAAAAGTAGCATACAGAGGAGCTGGCCAACACTGGCATGCCCGAGCAGCGACGGCCAACAGTTCTGGTCGCACGAATGGGAGAAACACGGTACCTGCTCGGAGTCTGTCCTTGATCAACACGCTTACTTCAAATCGGCTCTCGGACTCAAACAGAAGGTTAACCTCCTCCAAGCACTGAGAAGCTCAGGTAATCATATGTTTTGCCATACTAATTCCATTTATGGGTGTCGCTGGATCGGACCTCTTAATCTGGTTTGGTCTGGTATGACCCGGCCGGTTCCCTTTGATCCGATAATTCTAACACCAATATGCTGTATGTGACGGAGTCTATGCTTTCACATTACCACTGCGATTTACTTCCTAAAATGTCGACTGGTCGCTTGATCTCTCCTTCATTTGTAAATTGCAGGAATAACACCAGGAGGCTCGTACAGCTTAAAGAGCATAAAGGACGCGATCACGGAAGCAGCAGGGTACACTCCGTGGATCGAGTGCAACAAGGACTCGTCAGGGAATTACCAGCTTTACCAGATTTACCAGTGCGTCGACACTTCCGGGTCCAAACTAATCGAATGTCCAGTGTTTCCTAAGGGCGCATGCTCTTCGGAGATCGAGTTCCCTTCTTTCTAGAACTTAAATATGCGGTTGGTGTCGCGTCATATCGGGCTATAAGCATCTGTTGCTCTGCTTCCTTCGCATAATTCTCGAAACGTGACTCCATCCAATTCTTTCACATGATATCGTCACTAGTATAGGCCTTAATACCATGGCTAATGTAGCCTCTTCAGCAAATGGCCATGTCTACGTCGATTTCGTTGCTTCAGACAATGTATCATCTGAGCATGCTTTAACCAAAAAGCCAGAAAGAACGTAGCGTCTCGTGAACTTTCTCAAGAGGGTATGGCTTGTACGCAATTGGCTCCGTTTGATCTAAGATTGTGCTACTGTAATCATAATTAACACAACCACATATCGCATCGCCACTTGCTTAGGCTCCGTTTGTTTCGTAAAAAATAAATTATTTGAAAAATATTTTCTAAAACAATAATCGCTTGTATCACTTAAAACAGTTAGTTAATGGAGAATATTTTCATTATTGATAATAATTTAAGTCTGAATATTTTTGTGGACAATATAAATATTTATTGTTCATTTATTTTTGTAAGTGGTACATATATCTTCACTGTGAAAATATGCACATAGGAATACCTTCGTCAAAGACTTTGCGCTTAAAATATATATATGCTAATTCATAGAGATAGCACATATCTTTGTCCTCATCCTGCATTTAAGTCTTTAAAGAACAATAATTAGATATGTTGGAATAGCTGTTAGAAGCAACATGCGACAAGAAATCGGTGGTTTATTTGATTCTTAACTGCGTGAAGTATGTATTCGATGGTACAATGACCGTCTGATGAAGTTTTCTCCAATGCTATTAGCATTATCAGGGTCCATTTATTTCGTGAAAAAATTAATGATTTCAAAAACGTTATCCTGAAAATGGTCACTTGAATCGCTCGAAATAATTAGTCAATGAAAAATGTTTTTATCGTCGACTACAATTTATGTCTAAATATTTTCGTGAACGATGAAAATATTTTTTATTTGTTCATCTTTGTAAGTGATACAAGCAATCATTTTTAGGAAAACGTTTCTCAATTTATTTATTTTTCTCGAAACGAACGGAACTTGCTAGCCCACATGTGTGTTAGCTGTAGATGTGACCTTAAAAGCATTGATTCTTTAGATGCAATCGACTACGATGTGGAGAGATTATACGGAACGTTTGTATCACTTCTCAGACAACCAAACTATAACTTTTATCAATAAAATGATCGCATGTTATCTTAGCTGTTTGATATTGTAAAATTTGTGATTATCCTAATCTTATGCTCAGCCTTTGGGTTAAGGTAAAGTTGGCCCGACGTGGAAGGTTTACAAACGAAAGAGAGACTTGTTTATTTGGTCTCACGCATACGATGCAAATATAAAAAAAACTTTTTTGTACGATTAGGTAATTTGATAGAAAAGTTGATAAATTAAAATAAAAAATCAAATAACCGTTGTATATTTTTTTTGGTTGAAAGAAAGTGCCATTTTACTCAAGAGGTACATAAAAGGCTATTAAGCCTAGTAAATCCCCAATAACTGAAGACCAAAGCAAAAGGTTAAGAGCAAATAATAAAGCACAGTTTGCAGTTATAACCACACTCTCATCCCTCAAGAACAGATCTACCACCATAAACTATCAATGGTCGATCACCAAATTCAATGATAAACACACCTTGAGATTTCCCACTCTATTTGCAATGGATTGCGATGTGCATCTAGGTTCAACGCCCTCATCGCCATTGCCGTGCAAAGATACCAACACCAAAATGTTGAAAAAACACAAATCAAATACCTATAAGGAGCTCTTACATTTACATCTAGACCTAGTTTTTTTTTGGTAAGGACATCTAGACCTAGTTCGAAAGAGTAAAACCCAAAAAACTTGATCTAAATCTAAATCGGGAGAAAAGAGCAGTGTAATCTCAAAGAGGATGTAGAGCCCCGTTATAGACATCCTCCTTGGTGGTTATTGACTGGATGAATGGTCCAACTGGTCTTCACATTCACGCAAGATTAGCTAGTGAAATTTATTCACACACACAAACTCTCGAAACATATCGGGAGAGAAAAGAAAGATATAAAGCCTCAAAAAAGGGAGAGAGAGAGAGAGAGAGAGAGAGAGAGAGAGGTCTCTCTCAAGGACGACATTGCAGAGAGGCAGCGGTTTCAAGGGAAAGGAGGGGAAACCCTAACCTAATAACATTTGTATCTAACTAAAATGGAAATTGATAAACCATAACTAATTGATAACTTAACCGAAGAAAAGTTGATGAATCATTAAAATTGATGTCAAGAATTTCGTATAAGATTTCATTCATTCAAGACGTCTTACGAAAAGTAAGTACAAGTTAGTAATAGATGAGAAAAGTTGGTAATTAAAAGAAAAACGAACTTGGTCAGAAAACTAATAAGAATTAATAACCCAAAACTAATTGATAACTTAATGGGATAAAAGCGAGTAAGTGGCTCTAATTGAGATTGATGGTCTCTAAAAAGAGCCAGTAAATTTAAGGCATTCCCAAGTAATCAAACAAAATCTCGTAAACAATGAGAAAAGTTGGCAAATAGTAAAATAATTAAATACATTGGTAAATAATTCAAATGAGAGTTAGTAATCAATAGAATGTGATCGATTAAATTTCAAAAAAGTTTTTGAGTCGTGCTAATTTAAGGCATTCACAAGTAATCAAACAAAATCTCGTAAACAATGAGAGAAGTTGGCAAATAGTAAAATAATGGAAAAATACCATCAAAAATCTCAAATTATGCTATTTGTAACAAATTTATTCTGAACTTTTTTTTGTGACATGAAAAACCCTAAACTATACCACTTGTGACAAATTTACCCTGAACTTTTTTTTGTGATAAGAAAAACTCTAAATTATGTCACTTGTGACACATTTACCCCATAATACTTTGGCCCATGGGTATTTTCATCTTTTTTCTTTTCTACTTTTTTCCTTTTTTTTATTCTCTCTTCCCTCCATCGGCCATGGCGGATGGAAGCCAGCGAGGGCGGCCCTCGCCGATGCTAGGTTTGGGCGAGGGTAGGCAAGGGTCGCCCTCACCAAATCCGGCAAGGGCAGCCCTTGCCGGCGTCGGGCGAGAGTCGCCCTCTCCGACTTCCCTCTACCATGGCCGGCGGAGGGAAGAAAGAAGAAAAGAAAAAAAAGGAAAAAAAGACAAAAATGCCCATGGGCCACAATATTATGGGGTAAATGTGTCACAAGTAGCATAATTTGGGATTTTTCTTATCGCAAAAAAAGTTTAGGGTAAATTTATCACAAGTGATATAGTTTAGGATTTTTCGTGTCAAAAAAAAAGTTCAGGGTAAATTTATCACAAGTGGCGTAGTTTAGGATTTTTTTTATATTTTTCCTAAAATAATTAAATACGTTGGTAAATAATTCAAATGAGAGTTAGTAATCAATACAATGTGATCAATTAAATTTCAGAAAAGTTTCTTGAGTCGTGCTAATTTGGGTTGCATCCATCATGGCGCTCGACTTTGTCTCAATCTATGTGTGAACAACTTCGTCCCTCGATCTACGTGGGAACTTTTCCTTGCACGAAACATGGTCTGCCAAATATTGTCACTTCTAAGCTCAGTTTTCTCGAACATTACACTTATTTAAATAGTATTACTTCCGACCTCAGTTTACTCGAACACTACACGTAATTAGATTCCAGTTTATAAGCAAACCCTACCTATAATACCAATCCGGGACGTAAGAGAGGTGTGGAAACCGTTAAATGCGCATGAATCATATTTAAAAAAATGAGGTTGCAAAGCATATACCCTACGGCATATCCTGCTCTTGGTCGTACATTAATGCCTATATATACAGTTGTTTAACATTAAACAGACCTATCATTTCACAAGCTCAAGAGCTCAAATTCTTTTCACAGGAACTTGGAGAGAGAGAGAGAGAGAGAGAGAGAGAGAGAGAGAGACAGAGAGAGAGAGAGAGATGAAAGCCAAGTGTTCATTTGCGATCATCATAACAGTCTTGGCAACACATTGTCTGTCTGTTCTTTGTGCTGTGGACGACTTCGATTTTTTCTATTTCGTTCAACAAGTAAGATGTCTCAACTTTTTCTACCTCTTGTGCTGTCTGATTCTTTACACGTTTTTTTTCTTGGATTGATGTTTGATATTCTGTATGATTTTATGAAGTGGCCGGGGTCATACTGCGACACGAAGCGCAAGTGTTGCTACCCAAAAACAGGAAAGCCAGCGTCGGATTTCAGCATCCATGGACTGTGGCCTAACTACAAGGATGGCACTTACCCTTCCAACTGTAACCCTGAGAATGCTTTCGATAAATCTGAGGTAATTGTCTTTTTTTCTTGTTTTCCTTGACTTGATCCATATACAGTTCTTGAACTTGAATGTAGTCAACCCTGTCAATGGATCTGGCAACAAGAAGAATTTCCTCAACTCAAAACTTTAGTTTGAAACAAAAATATGGCAATAATTTTAGGTTTCCAGAGTTGAGTGTATATCATAAGATGGTGAAAATAGTTCCAGCGCAACTAGAAATGAAATATGCATTGTGAAATGAGAGAATTGATGGGACTTTGCGACAACAAAGAGAAAGGGTTCCGCCAACTCGGAAGATACTAAATGTGGAAAGCTTGAGCCTAACAAACTTGGATCGAACAGTCAAACCATTTGATCCTGGTAATTTGGATTCACGCCCATGTTCTAAGTATTGTGATCTGCGATTGTTGGGGCTGGTCACCCTGGATTAGGAATCGCAAAATATATAACTCTGGATATTGAATGGAAAGGTCAACACCTATGCCGCTCGTAGATTGATCGACAGATCGATCCGTTTGTGATGTGGGATTGAGATCTATTATTATACATTTGTCCAAAAAAAGTTGAAGATCCATACATGGTTACCAGCTCTAGTGAGTTTAGTCTTCACAGTGGATCACATAAATGTTATGGAGTTGACGCAACATGATATTTCTGATTGAGTGCATCTGTGTCACACGAAGTCAAGAACGGCAGGTCTCTTGGCATTTAATACTGCTAGTTGAAGCTACTCTTTCCACTAATATGTGATGCGCGCAATGATATATTCTGGGATTAATGAACATGAAGGACGTTGAGAAGCTGCCCTTTGATTAAATAAAACTCTATAGTCGCTCGCACATCACGTAATGCCATACTTATCCAAGGTGAACAAGAGTTGAAAAGTTCAGTTCATCAAAATGTATCTTATCAATCACTTTTCTAAGTGCTAGCTCATAAAATCATACGAAAATTGCAAAAAGAAAATACAGCCGAGGAGCTTGCTGATTTTGGGTACTAATGTAGATAATTTGTTCGATGAATTCATGTTGTCTTTGTAAAATGGCACAGATTTCTGATCTGCTCGGCGGTTTGGAGAAGAACTGGCCATCATTGACATGCCCAAGCAGCGACGACACCAAGTTCTGGACACACGAATGGGAGAAGCACGGGACTTGCTCCGAGTCCGAACTCGACCAACATGAGTATTTTGAAGCAGCCCTCAAGCTCAAACAGAAAGTGAACCTCCTCCAAATCCTAGAAAATGCCGGTAAGATTTACGTAATTGCGTGGACTTTCCTTCTATGTAATCGAGTCTATGACTAATGATGAGAAAACTCTCGTGCAGGAATCAAGCCAAACAACGAGTTTTATAGCCTAGAGAGCGTGAAAGAAGCAATCAAGGAGGCCGTTGGATTTGACCCTGGATTGGAATGCAATGTGGATTCATCGGGCCACAGTCAGATTTATCAGATATTCGTTTGTGTGGACACTTCTGGTTCGGAGCTCATCAATTGTCCGGTTTTGCCCAGGAGCAGATGTGCTTCCAAGGTCCAGTTTCCGTCATTTTGATCAGGGTTGATGGACTGATTTTCAGTGAAAGTTAATAACTTGTCCATCCATTGGACTAACTTGTATCCACCTTTCTTTCGGAATAAACGCTTGATCTAGTTTCACGCTGAAGCCGACCAGCTGTAATTTATGAAAATGAATACCCCATGGTATCTTTTGAGATGAATTCGATTTATATTTAAACTGTTTGAAAGATGATGGGGGGTTAGCTCTCTTTGGGGGGAGGAACAGTTCTTCGGGTGCATTCAAGTGTTGATATCCATGCTTCATCCGACAAGGCACGCCTGGTCCCAGCTCCATGTTAGTCCTTAAATTATTGACGGAACTGGTTGCTTGACGTTTCGCACAGAATAAAATAATGCACGTCCGATCTAACAATATTCGTTGCAGTTTCGTAGGAAACCTCACGCTTTGGATCTATTAAGTGGGATATCTGGATCTCTCTTTAAGGAAGAGCTCGTCCCTACCCTTTGTGGTGGTAGTTACGCTATACCCAACTTACCCTTTAAACCCTAGTCGCCTGTTTTGTCTCTGCGATCTTTTTACCTTTTAGTTTTATGCTTTACTCCTCAGCCTTCTCGTCATTAGGTGTTGGCTTCATTCCATCGTTCAGTAGTCCCTGGCTAAAGGAAGCATGTGGGATAAGGACGATGTTGCTGATGCTCGCATTGATATTCTCAGCAGGAGATTAGGTAAATTCTAGTTAGATGATGATGTAGCTGTGATGGTCGGTTTGGTTTCCAGTGAGGAACTAAGTGAGTGCTGTCTTACCCTCTTTGCGCAACTTTTATGCAAACCCTAGTGTGAATTTTTTCAAGCATTTCAAAATACTATGCGGTAAGTTTAGACGAATGAAAATGTAGCCATTACACAGATGGATTCGGAAAGTTTAGAGGAATGAAAAATGGAGTGCTAGAAGCTAGACGATGGTCCTTCGCAAACCATTTTTCATTGCTTAAACCTTGGGAGCCTAATGCATCACCACATTGCTATTGAAGACTATGTTTGCTTATTGAAGAAATATCTTTATAAGTTGAAATAGTCTCCTAGGCAATGGTATAAGCATTCTAAAACTTTCATGGATAGCCAGGACTATTCAAAAAGTCAGTTGAATAGTGTGTTTACTTTAAGAGATTGGAATATGGGTCTTTGATTTATCTATTAATGTATATTGATGACATGTTGATAGCGGTTAGACATATGCCTGATATTGATGTGTTGTGACAGAGTTGAGTGCTGAGTTTAGGATGAGCAATTTGGGTGCTGCAAAGAAGATATTGTGAATGGAGATTTTGCGATATAAGGTTGCATTGCAGGTGTCTTGCATCTGTTCCAAGGAAAAATATTAAGAAAACTATAGCACGTTTTGACATGCAATAAGCAAAGTTTGTGAGTACACATTTAGCTGCTCACTTCAAACTTTTCGATAAGTTATCACCCCAAATAATGAGGAGGAGGAGCATATGTCCCAAGTTCCTTATTCTAGTACAAGGGATTACATTATGTGCACCATAGTTTGCACAAGGTGTGCATTTCACCATTCTTTGAGCATCGTTAGCTATTGCATGAAACATCCAAGTAAGACTCAATGAGAAACTGTGAAGTAGATCCTCGTATATTTGAGGCGATAGTAGATGTTGGTGTTGTGTACCAAAGGGACGACAATGGCAATGAGACTGCAAGCTAAATTAGTAGTGCAGCTTCTTATGCTGGGATAATATGTTACACCTTCACCCACATTGGAAAACTTGCAAAATGCCGGACCATGTTTGAAGCAAGTCAAATTTTACATCCCATTTCCGATACAAGTGAGCCAAATTAAAACCATATGCGTCCCATGATTTATACTTAGATGGATTTTCTAAATCTAATAGACATTTAGTTGAGGGAAAGCTACTCAATCTAATGTGATTTTAATCGTGTGACTCCTAACGTCTGCTAATTATATGCTCGATTCAATCGTACCACAAGTGCTATGGTTGGCTTGGAATTAACAAAATACGATGAAGTAAATCAACGCCGTAGCAACCCATGCCGCCTTCCCAATCCTCTCGTATTAGGGAAATGTTTTCTCAATGTCTTACTACCCAAGTAGTTTATTTGTTGATGGACAATTTAGCTAACTCCGGATATCCTGACCAATCAATAGCAGCTATCATATCCCCTCAATTATAAATTACGGAGGTCAACTAAGCCGTGGTTTCTTTTAACATAATTCATTTCATTGTCGACCAAGTTCAAACATGAACCTTAAAAAACACGAAGGCACGAACCCTTAGTAGCCCCAGCAGGAAACATGTGGATGAAGTCGGTGGCACCCACTTTGGGTAGTCTGGGTACATGATATTCTGTCGATGGGCCAGGGCACCAAATCAGGCCGGATCAAGCGGGCGGGTCGGTCTAGACCCGCCCCCATTTAGGCACCCGAAGCAGGGAAGCGGAGCGGTCCTACTCAAGCACTCCAATGGTCCCGATAGCAACGGATCCACACCGAGAAAATCTCTACTTGATACTCTTAAATTTTTGACCCAACGTGCAATATCATCTCTAAAATTTTTATTTATTTAATAAAATCTCAGAAATTTAACTTAATATTTAATATAGTTTCCGAACTATATAAAAATATTTAATTTAATTCTTCTATAAATTTCAAAATTAATATAATTCAGCCTGTCTAGTGACTAAATTAAATAAATAATAAAAATTTAGAAATTATATTGAATAAATTAAAAATTCATGGATTACATTGCATATTAAACTAAATTTTAAAGATCACATTAGACAAATTAAAAGTTCAAGAATCTCGTTATTAATCGAGCCAAAATTTAAATACCATTTACGTGATTTTACCTTCCTAAAACAAACTCCGGAGCTGCTTCGTCTTCGTCCGTTTCTTCTTCTTCTTCGTCGTCGTGTCGTCGTCTTCGTCCTCAAAGTTCCAACTGACGAGAATGGTTTTCCAGATCCTTCCAGGGTTCCACCACCTTCCAGTATGTTCCCAACTCCTTCCCCCCCTTATAAACCCTCCCTCCATTCCTCGCACTCTCTCGCCCTCCATAACCAAAATCAACTGCCCCCCTCTCGCTCCAGCTCTTGATCAATGTCCACCGAAGCTCCCCGGTCGTCGACGGACGCCGCCTCCCTCCTCCACCTCACAAACCTCCCTCTCTTCCCCCCACCCCCCCCCTTCTTCTTCGGCTTCTCGGCCTCCCGCGCCCCTGCCGGACCAGACCGGCTCCGGCTCCGGCCCCGGCCTGACCGGTTCGTCTTCATCGACCCCTTCACCCGGAGCCTGGTCCTCGTAGGGACCGCCGGCCCGGACCCCGCGAGGGGAGCCGAGGGCGGGCGGCCTCCGGCGTCGAGGGCGTCGGTCGAGGCCATGCCGGGCATGGAGGTGGAGGAAGGCCGCGAGTGGGACGGCGCCGTTTGCCTGGACAGCGTCGCGGCCGAGGAGCCGGCAAAGGAGATGCCGCGCAGGCAGCGGTTCCACGGGGGCTGTATCGAGCGGTGGCTGGGGGTCCACGGGACGTGCCCGGTGTGCAGGTACGAGATGCCGGTCGAGGAAGGAGAGGCCGGCGAGAAGCGAGGAGGGGGAGTCTGGGTGAGCTTCGCTTTTGGCGGCGGCGGCGGCGGCGGCGGCGGCGACGATCGCGTTTCTTCTTCTTCTTCTTCTTCTTCTTAGATTTCTGGAGGCGATGGATTGGTCGGAGATTCATTTTGTTTACTTTTCTTCTTTTTCGTTCCATACAAATTGTACAGCGTTACACGTCTTCAGTTCATTTCAATCGGTAATCGAAGAGTTGGCGTGGCCATTCTTGAAAGATTCAGACAGTTTGCCTCGAGAAATCCAAACTCCGACGTCACAAGATCGACTAAGAAATCATCATGAACTTACACTCGTTTCTAATACAAAACAATGAACACCTAGAGAGAGATTGATGGAAACACAGTCAATGCATCTTCAGATCAAGATCTTGCATCAAGAAAGCTTGATGAAGTAGTCAGCTTTAGATGGATTTATTGCGCATAGAGTTTTGCTAGGGATGATCTTGGGTGTTCGAGGCGCCAAATTGTCCTCTTTCTCTTAGAATCTTGATGCCCTGATATCTCCCTAACATCATTAGCGTAGCCATTGGATTTGTCCCTGGCGATTCCAGGAATGTCGATCCGTCAACCACCCTCAATCCCTTCACGCCGTAGACCCTGTAGTCCTCGTCGACTACCGAACCGACCCCACAACCACCATGGTAGTGGTAGAATGTCCGCACGTTCTGCTTGCAGAACTCGGCCAGCTCTTCTTCACCCGACAGTTCGTCCTCCTTGTGCTCGACCCCCAGGAAAAGAGAGATGGCCTGAGACCTCACGACACTTTGGAGCAGCTGCGCCATCTCGATGCATGCCTTCATGTCCTCTTCCTTGGATAGGTAGTTAAATGTCACCATGGGGTTCTGCCTTGGGTCCGTGCTGTTCAGTTTCAGCCTGCCTCTTGATGCCGGGAAGGCATACTTGACAGCGACCGGCATCCTTGTCGCATTGAGACTTATGGGGAGGATCCCTGCTTCGATGATGAATTTGAGATCATGGGCAATGCCGGCCACTACGGGTGGTTCGGGCAGCCGATCCTGTGGTTTGGCATCTGCGAGAAGCGCCATGCACGGATTATCTTGCATTCCTCGGCCCACTCCCCTGAGGTCACTTAGCAACGAGATGTTGAACTTCTTGAGATGTTCAGGAGGACCAATTCCGCTAAGTAACAGCATTTGGGGACTCCCTAGTGACCCTGCAGCTAAAATGACTTCACCGAACAATGTCGAATCATTTGCATAATTGAGGTAAGCTTCGTATGATTCTTCCAAGCTCCCATTGCTCCTGATGAACGTAATGCCACAAGCCCGGGTCTCATTGTTATCGCCTACAAAAATGGAAAAGAAATCAAGTGGAAGTGTTGAGTATGTGACCTTCTTTGGCCAAGAAAGTTTGCGTGAATGTAATGCTTTACGACATAACGGTCTGAGTGGCTCACTGTGATTGCAGAAGAGGAGATTCCTCACGGTTGAATTTACAAGCACGGTCAAGTTTTCCATATGCCCTGCCTCTAGGAGATCGGCGGATGTATGCCTGGTTCCGTAATTGTCGAACACGCTTGCACCAATCTTTGTTCCTTCGATATGTTCCAGCGTATAGCCGTTATACGGGAAAATTCCTGCTTCAAGGAATCCAAACTCGGCGACAAACTGCCATGGGGTCAACTCCGGCGGAAAAACCACTCTCGACTCCACCCATCTGTATGCATCCTCTACCAGCTCTACGTCCCATCCGACTCTTTTAACAAAATCAGCACTAGCTCTGCTGTAGAAACCACCATTAATAGCGGACGACCCTCCCAGAACCCGTCCTCTGTGATTTGTAACCCCTTCTCCGGAGATGAAGCTCTGCGCCACTGATGAATACTCATCGGTGTTGAGCAGCGAGAAACCATAGTATTTTCTATCCATGACTAAGGGGTCCTCATAAGGCGATCCACCACGCTCGACCAACAGTACGGAGAATTTCTCGGAGAGAGTCGCCGCTAGAGGACATCCTGCAGTTCCTCCCCCGACGATAATGTAATTGAAAGACTTGCCCGAGATTTCTTTGAGGTCTGAAGTTATGTAAGGTGGCCTGTTTCCTTGAATGGGGGAGCAAGATGACCAAAAGATGCTATCAGAATCCAGATCAATGTCGATCTAAATTTGCAAAGCATGATTCTAAATAACATAATCAATGCAAACATAGTTACTTCCGAAACAAGATAAGAACTACAAGGTAAAGTTGCATACCTTGAGACAGTGTACAAGGAAATGAAGACAATATCTGAAGTAAAAGGATCAATTTTATCGAAAGCGGATGAGTTTTATGCAGAATCCCCATGTTTGGTCCTTCCCCTGATCTAACCATAAGGGAGGAAGAAGTGATATATTTATTAGTTCTAATGGCTCATTGTCGTCTTAATATGTATCCATACGCTGCTGGTGTAATCGATGGCATTTTCCTTGCTTTGATATCGCCTGCGTACGCATACTTGGTCCAATGATTCACTCTTATTCTTTTGGGGAACTAATGATTTCGCTTCTGCGATGAGTTTCCTCCACTCTGGATGCTTTAATCACTACACTTTTCATGTATCTGCGTACTTAAGTTAATATGATTCACTCTTTTTCTTTTGGGGAACTAATGATTTCGCTTCAGTGATGAGTTTCCTCCACTCTGTATTCTTTAATCACTATCTATATCATGTATCTGCTTACTTGATGTACAGTCCTGCCGCACTTGTGTTGAAGACAAAAACACAATGATAATGTTTTGTGCAGGAGTCAACTTGCCTGGATTGGTTAAGGTGAGCTCTAAAATGGGATAATGTACTTTAACGGAGAATTCGATGGCACATATCGGCCAACACGTATCCACACAACATATATTGATTTTTCTTTATATATATAATGTGCTTTGAGGAATTCTTGCGGGTCCATTTACACGCCAATATACATAGTCTACAACCGAAAAGATCAGCACTCAGATTGAATTTTGATGCATGGTGCACTCCGTAAGCCTCTCAATCCTGCCTTGTCCCAAAAGCTCCAAAAGAACTAGAAATGCCCATTTGCCTGTTCGATTCCCTGAAAGTTCAAGTCTATGCTTTTCGGGCCTGGATCGAAGTCGGCCTGATATTGGCTGTTCAAGTCAAGTGTTGCCGGGAGTTGACATTTTTTCAGCTTGTAACTTGTCTTCGGAGAACTTTTGCAAGATTGTTCCGCAATGAGACCATTATCATCGGAACTACTGCTGGCACATCTCTTCCTCCCTATGGCTTTGTTGCATTTGCTCTGTGAAGGTAGTTCTTCTGGCCGTATGTTACTTAGCCGAAGCTCAATTGAAGTTGGACTAAAGTTGTGCGTTTCGCCATGCTCCGTGCCCTTTTGCTTCTCTTCGTTTCGACCCGAGCTCTCAGAAGAAGTTAACGAACTTTCTACTGAACATATACCTTTCAATTGTTTCCTAACTGCATCATTGAAGCCTGAACTTCCTAATTCCGTCAGTTCTGAGAAAGGAGAATCGGGGCAGCCGGAGCTAACCATCGAAACTAATTGAGAAAGTTCGGCTTTTGCGGCTTCAATGCCAACTGAGGAATTATTGTACCGACCTAATGTTTCCTGAGCTTTTCTCAGTACAGATTGGAGATACTTGCCTTGAGCTTCGATGCGTAGCTGCAAATGCTTCTGCACCTGAGAGGAAAGTAGAACTAAATTGGCATCTGCAGCAAAGTCAAAAGGCTTGCATGAGAAATGCGCATGCTGGTCTTACCTCAATTTGTTCATGAAGTTTTCTCTGCACTTCCAATTGCATTTGGAGAGCCTGAGCTATCTGCAAGCTTCTGGTACATGAAAAGGATCGGTGAGTACATCCCTCTGTCCAATCACGGCGTTATCAATATTTAATAAGATGTGATATATCAGTTAGTCTTACTCATTGATTTGGAAGGTCGATGGATCGATTATTTGGGTATTTTGAGATTCGTCTGTACTCTGAACCTCTTTGTTTTCTGCAATTAAGCAACAAAACAAGTTCATCATTGAAATCAATCAAACACAAGCTCTAAAGATTGGGATCATTATTTAGTGGCTCAACCTGTTGCGTAGAATTCACCTTCTTGCTTCGTGTCAATGCAGGACTCTGACTGTTGGCTTTTTCCAAGCCTGTACTTCTGCAGAAAAAAGAAGCAAACTTTTCATTTAGCTTTTCCAATTGGCATCAGTAACAGTGATAACTGTAGCAATTTGAAGCATGAAAATTGCCTGTAAATGGCTCTTCAGGTGGTACAAAGTCAGCCCAGCAATGCCCATCGCTCTCATCAAACTTTTCGGGGTTGCCTCTGTCCACAACAAAAAATCACGAACATCAGTTGGCACTCGCAGACCGATGATTAAATCTTTCATTTCTACCCTAAAACGTATGTAAAACAATCGGGACTATACAAACTTAACTGTCTGCTCCGCCCAGTTGTACAACCGCTTCAACGAACCGATGATGAAGCTCAGGAGTCCACTTCAACCTGGGCTTTGCATCAGTGGACAGCACCAGATTCATCTTGTGATGATTTTGCAGACCCATTTGAGATGTTGTTTGTAGGATGGGACTGAGAGACAGAGTATGGGCGATGACAGAAACATAAATATAGGATTAGGAGAGTGTTTTGGGTCTCTGATCCTTCCTTCTTTTCTTGGGTGTCTAGCTTTGGTTGATTATGTGGGAGGTGTGTGGTTCTCTATATAAAATTTGTGGAGTTGTTGGGCTGTCCTATGTTCCTTCACTCCATATCTGGAAACATGAGTGGGGCAATGTTGGGGTAGGGGAATATATGCCCTCACTCACTCAGTCTCTGGCTCTTTGCCTTTTCTTTTTCAATCTCTCTCAATCCATACCAACTTTTCTTTTCTAGAGAATTTTCTTTTCTTTTCTTGCTTTCTTTCTTCTTTGACTTGAAAGAGGGGGTGGGATGGAGAGAATCTCTGGTGCAGCTAAAAATCAAAGAAAGCCAACACACATCAATGTGATGAGTCTCAAAAGGATAGAAAAGAGGCCAAAAAATAAAGTACATGGTTTGTTTCTGTCTTGCTGTTTTTCCACCTCTCTCTCTCTCTCCTTGATTCCCTAGTGAATGAGAGAGGTTTGGCCCACCAAGAGTCCATGCATCCTCAATGCATATAGTACAGCTTTCCTTATACTTGAGAAGCTCTGAGTGTTCAAGAATAATAAAAATAAAGGTAGAGGGGAAGGCTGTGTTGTTTTCCCTTTTCTACTTAGATTAAGGCTATGTATTGTTGACAACTTTTTTTTTTTTCCCAAGATTAATTATGCAAAAATAAGGGCGGTCGCGACAGGTATGATAAGATTAATTTGCTAAATTAGCATATTACTTTTATGTTGACAAATTGTAAATAGGCTTTTCAACAAGCGGGTCATATTCTACGATGTCTAATAGAATTTTTCCGCATCACTCAGTATACTCAAAGATGATTCTCACGAGGGGCATGAAATGCAGTATTCGAAAGAATTAAAAGATGATAAATGGGTCTTTAGTTTCTTAATAATGCTTCATCTTTCTGATATGACCCGTTCCAATGCTCTGAGGAGGGATTGGTGATGTTGGCAGATTCCTTTTGTTCTTAGCAAGGAGGACAGGAATGAATGAATCCAACTTAGGTTTATTTATTTATTTATTTATCTATTCTGTACAGCCGCACCTGACCTTACCTAATGTTTTTCTTGGCAAAGAATTCACACCAGAAAAGGAGAAGAGAATCAAGTCGTCCCTCTTATCTCCTAGAAGTTCTCTTTCTTTTTCTCCGAAAATGTCGAAAAAGAAGTCATCTTCAATCAATCTTCATCATCATATCGAAGGGAAGATTCGAGTTCCTTATAACCCGGTCGAGTTCATTTCTTTTCGTAGAAAATTGAAGACCAAGCATCTGTTTCTTTTCCTCTTTTTCTTCTTGTGGTGAAATATCCACACAGAAAAGAATCTCAGCCCCGGGTCCTCCATACAACCTCTCAAACAATGGCATTATTCTATTTGCCAACCGCGTACTCTTTATACCTTTTGACGTCGCGATACACCGCCATCAACTGTATAACATTCGTTAATGGGGACACAGAGGAACGTAAACATCGCGGTACACCGCTATCAAAGGTGGAACATTCGTCAAACAGAGACACTGAGGAGGCTATTAATCTCACTCGAAATACATGGATCGAGCCTTAAAAAGAACCCATCATGCCAGAAGTCCTGTTCCCCCTGTCCAAGCAAAAGACGCAGTAATATTTGCAACGGTTTGACTATTTGTGTGTATGCCCATAATAGTGTTAGGATGCAGTTATCCCACGTTAGAGATTCAGTTTCCCTCTTGGCAATTTCCTGGGTGAAGGCATCAAGCCTCTAACGCACGCTCCTAACAAATGATATTGATGGTAGATTGGTGAACCCCCAATCTATTATGGTGTTAGGTGAAAATCCCGACGATATTCGGACAGTAGGCATTGTGGTGTAAAAACGCGTAATGTAGCAACATGGGCGCAATGACAAACTTCTGGATATGTTAATAGGCTCAAAGTTAGGTTCCATCTTAATGATGTCTCTAGGTAAAGGTATTGAGTATTTGTTGCGCGCTTCAAATAAAACGATCCACCTCAATGGACAAATAATCTAAGATTGTCAACTGCCTTACTAAGGAGAGAGAGAGTGAGTAATCAACCTCAAAGGACAATGATCTAAGATTGTCAACCACCTTGTCAGAGAGAGAGAGAGAGAGAGAGAGAGAGAGAGAGAGAGAGAGATTTTGGTGAATGTGATTTTTCCGAAGTAAGGTTTTGCAACAAAGTGAAGTATGATAAATCTTCGACAAAAAAAGAAAAAGAAGTATGATAAATCTGGCTTCTATTTGATTGCTTGATGGTGAGACAACTGACTATAGAGAGTTCAGTCAAAAGATAAATCCTATTTTTTTATATTGAGATTTAAGCATTACATTTACAAGATCTCAATTCATTTGGCTAATCCATTTCCCATAAGAGACAATGTTCTTATGTACTACCCCATGGCTTAAAAAATTAGATGCACAGAAGAAGATCTCGCATTCTAAACCAGATTAGAGAGATTGGAAGGAGCCCCACTACATGAAGTGACAAAAAGGCACAAGTTCTATGGCTTTTCCACTTTCTTTGCCATATAAAATGCAATCAAAGAACTGAATTATGATAAAGAAACATATTCCAAAGGGGGGGAAGAGAGTGCATGCGCTTTATTAGCCTGTATTCCACAACGAGGAGATCATCCTCCTGAGCAAAAGAAATCTCCACCCAAGAAAAAGGGGGCAATAAAAAGATAAATACATGTCATTGGCCAGCAAAAGATGGTGTAAAAGTCAAATTGAATCAGATCGATCTTTAAGGGTTTTCTTGGGTTGCGGTCGATGGTTGTTGTTGCTGTGTTGATCGCCGGAATCAAAATCCAATGATTGATCACTCCCCACCCAAAAGCACTGCCTTCCCAGTGCCATACATTCGCTTGGTCTGCTACATTCATTAATATGTTTCCTTGGTGTCATCCTATGTTGTTCATGATAAAGAGAAAATATAAAAAAGCTATATATTGAATTAAGGCACAAGGCCAAAATAAATAGGTACAATAAAACCTAATCTATAAGATATTTTAGGGAAACAATCCCAGAGAATATACAAAGAATAATTTTACAATGACTTAGAATATATACAAAATCCCAAATATATTGTAACACCTCTCCTCAAACTCAAGGTGGATCAAACAGCGAGAGTTTGGAAAGTAGATACTGAAAGCGGGGTGCTGTAAGAACCTTTGTAAAACCGTCAACTAACTGATCTGTAGTCCCAATAAAAGGAAGAGAGATGGTGCCAGCCTGGAGATGATGACGAGTAAGATGGCAATCGATCTCAATATACTTGGTGCGTTCATGAAAAACAGGATTAGCCCCAATATGAATGGCACTTTTGTTGTTACAATGCAGAGGAGTGGGATCTTGAAGCGAGATGCCCATGTCAGCAAGTAAACGACGAAGCCAGACAATCTCAACAGTAGTGTCAGCACGATACTCAGACTCAGTAGAGGAGCGCGAGACAATCTGTTGTTTCTTGGCATGCCAAGAAATGAGAGAATCACCAAGGAAAATGCAAAATCTCGTGATGAATCGATGATCAATTACATCAGAAGCCCAGTCAGCATCAAAATAAGCACATAACTTTAGAGGAGAAGAGGATGGCAAAAACAAAGATCGCATCAAAGTACCCCGAAGGTATTGCAAGATCCGCAAAAGAGCAACATAATGAGTAGACCAAGAGGCAGCAACAAACTGACTAACAACATGAACTGCAGAAGCAATATCAGATCGTGAAATAGTGAGATACACAAGGCTACTGACCAGAGTCTGATAACAAGTCACATTAGAAAGAGGTTCCCCGTCGTTAGGGTGAAGCTTCTAATTCAACTTAATAGGAGTGACCGCAGTACGAGAATCAGAAAGAGCAGCCCTAGAAAGAATATCGGTGGTATACTTCTACTAAGAGAGAAGAATACCACAAGAACTGCAAGCAATCTCACGTCCGAGAAAATAACGCAATGGACTAAGATCCTTCATGGCAAAATGTTGCTGAAAATGCCTCTTGGTATGTGCAATATAAGCAAAGTCATTGCCGGTAATGACCATGTCATCCACATAAAGAAGAATGATAGTATAGCTAGAAGACAAAATATGAACAAACATAGTATGATCAGCCTCACTCTGAACAAAGTCCGCAGAACGCATAGCAGTGGTAAACTTCTCAAACCAAGCACATGATGCTTGTTTGAGGCCATAAAGAGCCCGTCGAAGATGACAAGCCTGACCAAGGGCATGAGCAAAATTAGGTGGTGGCTGCATAAAGATTTCCTCCTGAAAATCCCTGTGAAGAAAAGCATTTTTCACATCAAGCTAATAGAGAGGCCAGTTGCAAACAGAAGCAACAGCTAAAAGAGTATGAACATAAGTCATCTTTGCTACCAGAGCGAAAGTCTCTTCATAGTCAATGCCACATTCTTATGAGAAACCTCACGCAACTAAACGAGCTTTATAGCGCTCAATACTACCATTAGAACGATTCTTTACTTTATAGATCCAACGACAAGAAATTAAGGATCGTCTCAGTGGAAGAGGAAGAAGTTCTCAAGTACTAGAACTCTTTAATGCAGAAAGTTCCTCAACCATGGCTAGACGCCACTCGGCACGTTGAATTGCCTCGCGGTAACTAGTAGGTTCCTGCACATCATGGATAGCAGCCAAAAAGGAACCAAGCTCGGCAGAATAAGAAGCAGCAGCAACATACTAAACATGGGGCGACGATCCCGAGGAGGATTATGACGTAGCTCTAAAGCGGCAGAATTGTCGGTGGCAGAATCATTGGTGGTAGGGGAAGCAGGAGGAGCACTAGCAGGAGGTAGTTTAAACGGAGAAGGAGGGTCAGGTATATTTAGAGGAGGAGAAGCAGAGGTAGGAGGTGGGTTAGGACAAGGATCAGCTGGAAAGTACATAAAAGGAATAAGAGTAAACACTAAAGGCATAGTGTTAGTAGAGAAGTAAGGAACATGCTCATGAAAAGTGACATTACGAGAGATATGAATGCGCTAAGTAAACGGATCGTAACAACAATATCCCTTGTGCTCGGTGCTGTAGCCTAAGAATGCACATGATATGGATCGAGCAATCAACTTCGTACGTTCAGTGGGAGGGAGAAGCACGAAACACATACACCCAAAAACTCGAAGATGTGTATAGGTAGGAGAATAAGAATGAAGTTGCTGAAAGGGTGTATCCTGATGGAGAACGAGTGAGGGAAGGCGGTTAATAAGATGAACCACAGTAAGAAGAGCCTCAACCCAAAACTCAATAGAAACTGAAGTAGAGAGTAAAAGAGCACAAGTGGTTTCAAGAAGATGTTGATACTTACGTTCAACAACCTCATTTTGAGCTGGGACACCAGGACAGGAAAGTTGTGGCAATGTCCCATCACTAACTAAGAGAGAACGAAAGGCACCCGAAAGATATTCCCCCCGGAGTCAGAGCAAAAAACTTTAATTTTCTTTTGAAATTGTGTAGATATCATGGCAGTAAAAGTCTGATAAATAGTAAAAAAAATTACTACACTGACGCATAAGATAGACCCAAGTATAGCGAGAATAATCGTCAATAAACGAAACATAATATTTGAAACCACTCTCGGATGGAACAGGAGCAGGGCCCCATACATCATAATGAACAAGATCAAAAATAGCACTAGAACTAGAAGTACTCGTACGAAAAGGCATAGCAGATTGCTTTGCTAAAGGATAGACAGAACAATGAGGTAAAGCACTAGATGGGACAAGGCCAAGAACCCCATGTTGTTGAAGGATAGAAAGGCAAGAAGAGGAAGCGTGCCCTAGACGTTGATGCCACCGCACAAGATCCAAAGCCGCTAGCACGGGATGAAGAGAGGAAGTGGAGGTGGATGGAAGGCGGAGAGACTGCATAGTGTATAACCCGCCATTCCTACTGCCCTTGCCAATCATCCCGCCACTCGAACGATCCTACACAAAACAAGAGCGATCAGTAAAACTCACAATACAACCAGCATCAGTAAGCTGGCTGACAGATAATAAATTAAGCACCAGAGAAGGGACATGCAACACATCAGAAACACAGAAAACCCGAGGGCAGACAAGAGTCTCATGTTGGACAGCTATAAGAGGAGAACCATCCGTTCTAAAGAATCGTGCTAGAGACTTGAGCTCATAAAGCTCAGTGAGACAAGCAGCGGAAGCAAACATGTGTCTAGCAGCTCCTGAGTCAAGAATCCAAGCAGTAGAAGAGCCAACTGATGAGGAAGCAGTAGCTGCAAAAGAATCGGTAGGAGTGACAACAATCGAAAGGCCAGAATTGGATGACTGAGAGTTAAGTTGCAATTTATTTAAGTTGGCTAATTGAGCCTCAAGTGCAATAAATCGCTCATCCACAGAAGGAGAAGTGGGAGAAACATGCTAAGCTGGAGTAGGAGTGGGTGGAGTTCGAGAAGAGCGCTGGGTATCGCACCACTTCTTATTGTAGCGAGACTCAGTATGACCACAGTGATGACAATAAAAACACTGAATAAACTGTTAAGAACCCTAAGTTGGAGCAGGAGACGATGATGTAAGTCAAGGAGTAGGAGCAAGAATCGCAGTGGGATCAGGCACTGCAGAAGATGAGAGAAGACCCAACCGGGTTTCCTCAAACTGAAGTTCCTTGATAGCATCAAGAAGAGAGGGTGGAGGATTCCAATAAAGAATCTGACTACGAACACCCTCAAAAGCAGGTCGAAGCTTCATAAGAAAATCATAAAGTCGTAAGCAATCCTGAGTCTGAGAAGACTGACATGTGGCATAGCTAGAACATGTGGAACATAAAGTGGGAGACAAAACATCAAGTTGACTCCAAAGCGACTTCAAATAATTGTAAAACTCACGAATAGATCAAGTACCCTTAGTAGCAGTAGCAATCTTCTACTGTAATTGATAGACACGGATAGAGCCAATCTGAGTAAACATGTCAGCGAGCTGATCCCAAAGATTCTTTGCACCTGTGATGTGAGCAAACTGTGGACAAAGGGCATGATCAAGAGAACCAAATATAATGGCCCAAGCCCTTTGATCAGCAACAGTCCAAGTCCAAATGTCAAATTCACACTTAGCAATCTCCTCAGAAGTGAGTTTGGATTGCTCAAAGGACAGACGTGCACACCCTCAACATGCTCAAAGAAGTCAAGATAAACAAGTGCAACCATAGCCGATGGCCGCCAAAGAGCATAATTGGAGCCAACGAGTTTGACATCAATTCGGTCACCCGAATCACCCATATCAAATCCAATAGCACGGAAAACGACCAAAATTCAAGAGCAGTAATAACAACGGCACATGAGAGTGCATGTGTTGAGTATTTACCAAGTGGTGAAATGTGAGAAGTCACCAATGACAAGATGATGAACGTGGTGTCATCAAATCAATAAAACCACGAGAACACCATGGCGAAGAGTCCTGATCTTCCAACGACATTATCAAATTGTGGTGAACTTGATTGCTGGTGAAACAAAAGCCCAGAGCAATTGCTCTGATACCATGATATGGAGAAAATATGAAAAAGCTATATATTGAATTAAGGCACAATGCCAAAATAAATAGGTACAATAAAACCTAATCTTTAAGATATTTTAGGGAAACAATCCCAGAGAATATACAAAGAATAATTCTACAATGACTTAGAATATGTACGGAATCCCAAAGATATTGTAACAGCTCAGAAGTTAATTACAAGTATTCCAACATTCCTTTTCTTTTTTCAATGAGATCTGAATTTTGATCTAAGGAGAGCATTGTTATATGCAGGAACCACTTAGAATTGGTGGCTCAATCTTGGATTATTTCTGTTCAACTAGGATATCGAGAGAGATTTGATTTGGTGAACTCCGACAGGACTCGTTGGGGATGGTCTAACATATTCCCTAGACCTTTATAGTGGGCTTGATGTTGGTTTGTATCATCCTGACATTCAGCAACCCGTCATTCACTTGTGCCCTTCCTACACGAGGCAAGTATCATTGGTTTGTGTCCACCCGACATGCGGCCACCTATCCACCATCCATTCCATACATCAAGATTACCAAATGGTATGATTCATTCGGCTAACCATCATATTTTCGTCACTATAAATACCTCATTACTTCATTCATGTGGGACGTTTTGGTTGCCGGTGATTTGAATTATGGATATCCAGACTTTATCGCCATCGTCGACTTTCGTGACTTCGATGGCAAATTTTTTACAAAGTTTCTACATTTGAGTTCACTACAATTGCTTGCACCTTCTCTCATGATCTTTCTACTAGGAAAATTGTCAAAAAATTCCCATACCTATTATACGGCGGTCAATACAATCTTGAACCTTTCAATTGTGTTAATTTAGTCATAAATCTTTTGATATTTTGCCAATTTAGTTTTAAGTCTTTCAATTATACCAATTTAGTCATAAACCTTTTGACGATTTGCTAATTTAGTTCTTCCGGCTAATTTTGATCGAAAACCGCTAATGTAGCGATGTAGTCAACACCGATCATCCTACATGGCAAGAACAACGCTGACATTAACAATTTTTGCAATTTTTTAAAATTTTCAAAAAAAATTCTTCTTCCTTTTTCCTTTTTTTTCTTTTCTTTTTCTTTTCTCTCTTTCCCTCCACCGCCCATCGTTGGGCCTTGACAATAGTCAGCAAGGGTCACCGGCCTTAGGCGATGACCACCCTCTCGCCTAGGCTAGTGAGGGTGGCCCTCGTAGGCCCTAGCCTAGGTGAAGGAGTTGCGGCTCTCACCGGTGGCCGTCGTCCTCCGTTGGCCATTGATGAGGCCTCGACGATGGCCGACAAAGGGAAAAAGGGAAATAAGGAAAGGGAAAAAGGGAAATAAGGAAAAGGAAAAGAAAGGAAAAGCAGAAGAAGAAGAAGAAGAAGAAGAAGAAGAAGAAATTCAGAAAATTTAAAAAAATTTAAAAAATTGTCCACGTTAATACCAACCAAGCTACATAGAACGATTGGCACTGACTAGACCGCTACGCCAGTGATTTCCAATCAAAATTAGCCGCGATGACTAAATTGACAAATTGTCAAAAAATTTAGGATTGAATTGGGTGTCGTACAATAATTTTAAGACTTTTTGGACAATCTTCCCTCTTTCTACTTCATCTTACTTGAGGTGCAACTGCTGCACGACATTAACCCTTCCACAAGGGAAAAGGACCTTGAGAACAAACCCCTTCAAGAACCGGTAAGCATATTCCGCATATATGTGCGGTCCATTTCTTCTTTCATAAGATCAAGGTGATCAAAATCGTCACCTTTCTTTTTGGCCAAACTAAAATCCTCACTCCAAAGAAAGGAATAAAATAAACTGTTGACAAGTATGCATTTGGCTTGTGGCCCTAAAACTTTGAAAAACAAGAAAAGGTAAGGGGAAGGGGCGCAAGCGAAGCTCACAATTTCTCTCTTTTCATCAGCTGCTGGCTGTACTTGCGACGCTTTTTCTTGCTTTAATATATTCCATAACGAATAAAGTAGATTCTGGGATGATGCCCTAATGGCCCCCAGTCCTCTTTCTCTCTTTTCTTCTGGCTTGGAGAAGGTCTGGGGAATCAAAAGTCATCTAAAACTAAAGAGAAAAAGGAAAGTTGCTCCCTCATCGATTACATATTATTCTCTCTCAACGCACAATCCAAAGGCGTGAAAAGAAGGAGATGAGAAGAATATAATGGCCTCAGGAATCATGGCAAAAGCGAGACACAAAAGGGTAGCAGTCACCATCTCCCCAGAAAGAATATGATTGAAATTCTAGTGCTTTTCGTATAGAAATAGATTTTGCGTGGTGATTTTACACCTCCCCACTCGATAATGACGTGAGCCTCTTGTCACTACTATAAGGAAAACTTTATCAGGGTCGCCATGGAGTCGTTGCTGTGTAGGGTTTAGAGCAGCAATAAGAGGGCATAACCACGAGAAGTGGAGTGGAAACGGAGCGAAAAAGGGAACAATCTCATCATTTGCGCGCTCCAATCTCTCCCCATAGGCTATATCGACACTGATGCCGTCGACAACCTCAAGCTCGAGGGTCGCCAACGATGGCCGTCGGCAATCTCTGATCTAAGAGATCGAGGGTTGTTGGGGCGGCAACCGGTTAAGGAGTTCAGCGAGGGTGGCCAGTGAAGAGAGTTGTTGGTTTCCAATCATAAGAACGTTTATGATTGAGAGAGCTTCTTGATATCTGGGATTAGGTTTATCTGGTATCATCATTATTCACTCAGTGCAACTTTTGATCCTCCAAACGGGAAGAAACGACGTTTCAACACTAATAACAATAATCACGACATCGAACCACCTTCGGCTGTCGATTTCTACTAGAAGAAAACCTTTTTTCCATTGTTAACGATGTGATTATATTGCTCGACTAAGAAAAATAAATATTACCCGATATGAAATAACGAGACTTAATGATAATTTCAGATATGAATGAAGTTATTTGCCCACCAAAAGTACTAATCT
The DNA here is from genome assembly GCA_031216285.1 of Syzygium syzygioides. Lineage (NCBI taxonomy): Eukaryota > Viridiplantae > Streptophyta > Magnoliopsida > Myrtales > Myrtaceae > Syzygium > Syzygium syzygioides. The sequence goes on along the minus strand of CM062248.1, from coordinate 33,728,442 downwards.
CAATGCCAAAATGACATAATTAGTCTGTACTGAAACACGATTGCGGGAAGATGTAATTTACCTAATATTCTCCAACTAGTCAGATCATCAGAAATGGTCACATTCAGCTTCATCATGCGATGTGCAATGTCTTCCGAGTTTGTACTGATGAGAGAACATCCTCATCACTGACCCCACGACTCCATAGATGGGGACAAAATAGGATCATGCACAAATATTCTCCCTCCAATTATTTAGGCCAAATTTGCTTTGCCCTAAATAATTGGTTCAGCTGAAATTATTTCTTTCCCTCTTCATTTATTTCTTTTTGAACATCAAAATTTCTCTTATACCTACCGAAGTAGAAGAAATTGTCCAATCAGTCCTAAACCTATCTGCACACGGCCACATTAGCTAGTTGTTTCCGACAAAAAACTGATCGGAAAAACCATATTGAAATTTCACACAAAATTTAAGACTTAAAAGATAAAATCGAAAAGTTTATAACTGAATGGATATCTATACAATAAATTCAAGATTGATTGGATAATTTTCCCTACTAAGAGCTAATAAGATTCCTCTCACCATTTTCAGAAATCCGTTGCCTCATTGGATGCCAGAAAGAGGATTGTGCATTTGGAATCAGAGAAATGTGTTGGTATGTGCACAATAATTGTAATAAGATCCTAGAAATTGCTCTTTCTTCTTTCTTTTCAATTTTTTTTTCCTTTCACCATCTTTCCCATCAAGCCAACAAAGGGGAACAACAGTCATGATTTTCTTTGCCACTCACTCTTCAAAGTAGATAGAACTCGAATCATAGAGTCCACTCAACAATGACAAAGGTAAAATCAATCAATTCTCAGTAAATGTGAAACCTAGACAAGAATCTCACCAGAAAAGAAACGGAAGCTTAAGTACTGATTTATAAGAAACCTCGATTAATCCGAAGATGGTTTTGTAAATTTTCTATTTGAGTTCATCATGCACATCATTCGCGTTTTACAAGTTTTTTTTTATTCATAAAAAGTTTTAGGATAATTTGTCTTGTCGATACAATGATAAAAAAATTATATGAAAAAGGGTATAGCCGAATACAAAAATTGAACGTCGCAAATCTACTATCCCTATTTTGTCACCTAATATAACATGAAGTAACTCTACAAAAGGTAATGAAAAAAAAAACTAGTATCCAAGGGCTTATCAATTCCAAGATTAGAAAGCCGATCAGTAGAAAGATTTTCTTCCCAAAAATTATGTTACACTTTAAACTCAAAGTGAGAACATAGCAGTCTTCTAATATCTTTAAGTAAAACAGGGCCAATATTATCAATCATAATGTCTGGCTTAACAAGATTAGTGATGTCTTTAGAGTCAATCTCAATGATGATTTTATGAAAACTAAGTGTTTTGCAAAGTTGATTCCGTTAGTTACATGCTCGTAATAATGGCTATTTGTTACATTAATTTAGGAAAAATTACCCAATTGATCCTAAACATATCGAACGGATGCCAGTTCAGTCATGAATTTTTCAAATTGGCCAACAGATTTCTTAACATTTATGCGAAATTCCAATGTAATCTTACCGGATAATTTTCACCGATTATCGCTGGAAAAGTACCAAAAAGTCCTAAACATATTGTATTAGTACCAATTCAATTATAAACATTTCAATTTAATCAATTTAGTCCAAAACATTTTCACATTAGTACAAATTAAGTCTATCCCGTCAATTTAGACCGAAAATTTTTGACGTTATAATCAGTCATCCTACGTGGCATGATTGACACTGACGTGGACATCTTTTATAATTTTTAAACAAGTTTTATTTTTTCTGAAATTTTTTTTTCCTTTCTTCTCTTTTCCCTCTTTTCTTTTCTTTTTTCCACTAGCTCCGGCGAGCTCTCCAGACATTGGGTAAGGGTCGCAACCCTCACCCAACCTCGGCCAGATCTGGTGACCCTTGACAGAGCTCATGGAAAAAAAAAAGAAATTAAGGAAAAGAGAAGAAAAGAAAAAAGGAAAGGAAAAAATTAATTAAAAATTATGAAAAAATTAAAAAAAATGTTCATGTCAGCGCCAGCCATCCTGTGTGGCGTAAAACGGCCGGCCAGCGTCCATGTTAGCAATTTTCAACCTAAATTAATCGGATATACTCAATTGGTACATATGTAAAAAAGATAGGACAAAAGGTTTAGTACTGAATTGGTACCAATACAATAATTTTATGACTTTATTGGTACTTTCTCCAATTATCGCCGACGTGGTAGTCTAATCTTCTCCGGCCATCTAATTTTGCCAAAGATTCTTCAAGAATGTTGCCAAACAATTTTGTGTTTTTCTAATCCATGTACGTGTTAAAGAAAAGCTAGTGGAAAAAAGAGAAATCAAGATGCACAAGAGAAAAGAAAAGGACAAAAGCAAAGTAAGTGCAGAGGACAGGAAAAAAACGAAGATGGAAATTTCACTTGTGAAATCTGGATTAAATAAGAAGAAAATACTCTCCCTCTACACTAGTCAAATATTGGTCAACCTAGCGGATTTTACAATCCAAACGAATCCAGACGCCGCTTATAGACCGGAGATGCTGATTTGAGTCATGTTCCAATGATAATCTGCTTCTTCTTGTTGACCCTTTTCACACAAATAAGAGAAATGTTAACCTTTGCTCATAACTTCTTCTTTTTTGTTAATTGAAGTATCGGATCGTAGTCAGTTCTCCATAGAAACTGATCTGTTTAAATTGCCTATCGAAAGGGTCAATCATAGTCTGGCACATCATGTAATAAATCGGTCTTATAAAAACGATATTAATAAATCTGACGTCACTCTTCACATTAAGTCTGAAGTGCGTTTTTTAGATATCGTTCGGTTTAAATTGCCATTTTGTCACCCGATGAGCTTACCTGAGTCACATAATGTCTGGGCTCGGTTCTTATCGGATTTCGTTCTTTTACCTATTTAAGGTGGATTTTGTCATAAAAATCAAAAGGGACACTCTTCATCTCTATTTGTGCCCTTATTCAGGAATAGGGCTTTTCCCAATTGGGCCAACTACTTTCAAGATTTAGTTCTTTTCTGCCTTTGATGGGTTTACACTAAGAGGAGCAATTTCAATTCGACAAGGCCGTATTGGGCCCAACTGCTCATGCAATTCCCTGATTTTATTAAAACCTGCATTTTAGGTATTAAAGTTTATAAACTACATGAAATACTTTCTTTACCCAAAAAAAACACTACATGAAATACTTACCTTACCCAAAAAAAAAAAAACTACATGAAAGATATATATGGAGTTTTCTAAAAATTACAGCGAGGACTCGTAACCTTCGAAGCTCTAAGTAAGTACGCTTGGACGGTTTCATGTGGACCGATGGTTGAGACAATAAAGACACCATATGAAAGCACCAATGAAGGTAAAAAATTTCTACCCTTAAATTACAGAGTAATGTTCAAAGGAGCCGTCCAACGACAAAAGTCATTCTTCGAAACGGGTGGTGAAATTCACGACGCCCGAATCTAATTACAAGTCAATTCTTATTTCAAAAGCACCTAATCATCATGAAATTGGACGATGGTAAAGTTAAGGTGAATTGAGATAATGTTGTATGTCATAAGCTTCGTGACATCCTTCTGATGATGCACTTGTTGCTATACGGTGTTCCACTAAGTTCCACCATCGCCTCGTTTTCTACCAGTCACTGCCAAAAGATGATTATACAGATTTTTTTTTTTTTGCTCTATTATCCAAAGTCATGCCTTCTACCTCTTGATTAGGAAAGGCAATCAAGATGCACCTCGGTTTTATGGTAATCGAGGGAGCTCTATGAATGTATTAGCCCTTCATTTTGGCAACGAAATAGCTGTTGACATCTAATTTGATATAGATATCAACAGGCATGCAGCTACTGGTAAAAAGATTGGGGGATGGGGATAGGAAGTACTAAGTTCGGAGTTTGATCTCCTTGAACAACGTATACACTTGTATATAAAAAGAGTAGAGTGAGACCAAAAAATGATGAAGTTGCAAGATCCTCATCAAGCATGAAATGTGATTGGCAATTCACAAGAGTTGAAGAGTCCGCATATCGTAAAAGGCTTAACAGGTTCGGGTCGACTCAAAATTAACCACATAAAGAAAAGATGTCATGCTATGCAAATGTACATAGCCTTACCTAACCCTTAATTACGCTTTAGGAGTCAAGAGGCAACTTAAGGTTTGGCCCTAAATTGACTGATCCACCAAAGGAATTTCTATGGGTATAATTATTGTTTCGACTCTTGAGGTAAAGCTAGTAATATATAAGAGAAACCGGTGTTCTCATCTTTTTAGCGAGAGCACCCAAATGACGAAGTCGTGATCTCTTATTATGCACAACTAGAGTCAATCAAAAGGATGAGCTTTCAAGAGTTTGAGCCACGCTTTACGAATCCTTCGAGCTCATTCCTCCGGGCCGAGGTGGCCCGCGGTCGGCCCTAAAAACTATTTTCAAGTCTACCCACTCAATAAAAACTACTTCAAACAGGTACCCAATCACCCCGATCCACTCAAACCAACCCCAAACCCTTTTAAAATGACGGCATGCCCAAACTAATCTCCCATACAGTTCAAACTTTCCGAGGCCCGACCCAACCAATCCGACAAGCAATTCGGAGGAGCCCGCCCGACGTCGATGGATGAAGGGGGCTAAACGGGTAGGTTGTGCTCAAAGATCATCATAACAAAAAAAGGCCAAGCCCCTCTCTCTGTCTCTCTCTCTGTCTCTCTCTCTCTCTGGTAAGCGAAGTGGTGATTAGAAAGAAAGGAAGATGAAGAGAGGTGGAGGCGAAACGTGTCGGTCACTCGAAGAAATGCCCAAATCCGCACTAAAGCACCAAAGCAAAGCGGGCCCACACTTCCTCAGGGTCCCACCGACCGAGCCCACCTGGCAACTCGCTATAAGCTGTCCCTCCGACAAATTATCCACACATTTCATTTAAATTCGTCGACATTCTTTACCATATGCTCGATTTTCCCCATCCTCTAAGAACTGTTTCTTTATATTGGAAACGGACTTTGCCCTTGACTTCCTAAGCAATCCCGTAAAACATTGTGCCGCTAATTATGCTTGTCCAAACTTTGGTCCTCATCGTGTGTGAACTTTATTCGCGTGTTCGATTTTATCGACCCATCTGGTTTACTCCCCGGCTGTCGGCCGTGCGAGGGTTCCCTGGGTTACCAAAAAAAAAATAGATATCCTTCGGGTAATGACAAAAAAGGGAAAAAAAAACAGACATAATTGTGTAATATGAGTCTACGAATATATGTTACTTGAAAATTCAATTAGGAAGGACCAAACTTAGAAGTGTTAATATATGAACTAGGATCGTATGAGCCCGGTTTGTACCCTCCGTTGAATGAGGTGGGGCCATGTAGGTTTTATATAATTTAATGGTTTGTGCAAGCCGGGGCTAGGTGCGGACAACAATTTCTCCCAAAAGTAAGTATAGTATGACATGTCAGCTCTAATTGCCGACCAGTTCAAGAGGTAACAAGCTAAGAACTTTTTTCTTCGGGCTAAAGTAAATCAATTGAGACCTGGGGATGCCTCGTGCTAATTAAACAATGGGCATGACATAAAGATTGATAGAAATAAAAAAAAAAGGAGATAGAACAAAGGTTATAAACACAAAAGTGGATATTGTCCAAAAATAAACGAGGTTATTATGTAGTGTTTATTCAGATATGTATAGATTTATCACACGATGCATGTTCGATATCATGCTTTTTCAGGTGCATACGAAATCATGTTTGGTCCATCATCCTAATTAAGACTCGCATCTTAAGTTAGTATGGTATTTCACAAGTATAATTTACCTAGACGTAACATTCTCTAGAGGTGAATGCATAGATATACATCCATATGTTCTCGGAAATACCATAGTTATCCTTACAAACTGTTTACACCAAAAAGTGAAAAAAATACATGGAAATAGGCATCGGGAGCTTTGGCGTCGGTAACTTACCGATAGTTTGCAACTTACCAATAGTGGGTGAGCAGAGGATCGGCATCAGCAACTTACCGATAGTTAGGTATCAATAACAAAACTGCTTATGGATAAGGGTGGTTATTTGAACGTGGAAAGTGCCTAGAAAATAGGAAGATAATAACTACCGTTAGGAAGTTGCTTTTTATTTAAAATTTAAAAGTTGTAAACGCTTGTACGAAATTATAAATATCCCAAGTTTGTATATTGTAAAAGGCCCCCCAAAAATTAACAACATAACTCACGTTTTTTATTAGTTTATCTTTCTTTTATTTTTACATTTCGTGCACTCGTACCTTTACATTTGGCCAAGGCCATTATTTTCCTGCAATTTACAAGCTTTAATTCTTTAGGAGTAGTTCTAATTCTCATATTCACGTCGCCAAGTGTGACATTCCGAATTTCGGTCAATTTTTGGGATTTATAAAATGTGTAATTCGTCAGTGTGCTTATAGTAAAATCTCGCCCGGGAACTAATCACTCCCGGTTATTGTTTTTAAAATTGAGATTTCGCTAGAATCGCACTCGATCGAATTTAGCCGTTATTTAGAGCCCAAACTTTGGTGTTGAATTTCTCAGAGTTTCAAGACAAATTTAATTGGACGGTGTCGATATTATTGTGGCCCACCTCGATATTGCTCGGGATATGTGGAAAGTGAATTTTTGACCGGATGCGGATTTGGACTAGTAGACCTTCCTTGTAATGTATTTTTATTAATATTTTTTTGTTCTTTTTCTAAAATTATTAATTAGGATTTTTTTTTGGATCATCGGATCGTTTTCGAATTTAAATCGTATCCGTTGGATCGCGATTATTACGATTTGACTATATATATATATATATATATATATATATATATATATATCTCCTCCCCTCTTTTCTTGCTGACCCCCCTACGTCTTACCTCTACCCCCCCACCTACCCCACCAACTCTCCCTCTCTCCTCTTTTCTTTTTCTTTTTCTTTTCCTTTCTTTTTTCTTCTCTTCTTCTTCCTCCTTCCTCTTCCCCCCCCCCCCGACGCCATGCTTCTGCTCCTTCGTGCTACTAGCCGATCGGATCGCTTCCTCGCCGGGACCGGCCCAGCCACCGCGCGCCGTCCGGCCGCCGCTCCTCATCCCTAGCCGCTTCCTTTTTCCCCTTTTCCTCCCGACACCATTGCTTCTGGCTTCTAGTTTGCTCCTGTTGCTGCTCGCTTGATCGCGCCTCACCGGCGACCAGCCCAGCCACCATCCATCGTCCTCCATCGCCGCTTGTCACCACCGTCCCGAATCTCCCCTTTGGCCACGCGGCACCGCCCCTGGCCACTTGAAACCTCCCGTCGCCGGTCCACCAAAGCCACGCGCTAGCCACGCCTCTCGACGGTCACGCCCGTCGCTTGTCTCCGCCACTCACCGCCACTGTCTAGCACCCCCAGCCACCGTCACCAGCTATTATTCACACCTAGATCAGCCCCCGAACAGCCCCACAGCGGCCGTTTCTTCGCCGCGCTCGTTCGCTGCTCGCCGGAGCATTCCGAGGAAACCGTGGACCGCCCTCGTTGCCACCGTCGTCCTCGCGTCGTCACCGGCGTTAGCTAAGTTAACCCCTAATCCCGCGTTTAGAATGTTAAACTTGCTTAGGGTAGTTTAAATTATGTTTAGATTAATTTGTTAATTGTTTAGTTAGTTGGGATTAGTGATAAGTTATCGGTTTGTGCGATAGGTTATTGTGATTGTGGTATAAGCTATTAATTATATTATTATTGTTATTGAATTATTAAATAAACATATTTTCGGAATTAAATAGTATTTTATTACTAAATTAATTAATTCCGAATTAAATATTATTATTTTATTATTAAATAATTAATTTTCGAATATTAAATATTATTATTTTCGGAAAATTTTCTAGTGTCAATTGTGATGTCAATGTTGGTTTTCGCCGTATAAGTTGGCGTATTTGGAAAATGATTTGAATTACTTCGATTCGAGAAAATATTTTGAATTTTGGAAAATTAAATTATTCTCGGATATTATTAAATAATTAAATTCAGAATTTATTCATTATTATTTCGGAAAATTTATAATTTCAAATGATGAATTCTAGTTTGAACATTGGCGTATATGCCGTGAATTGTCGTATTAAATTGTTTACGTGACAATTTGTTTGATCGAAATTTTTTAAGGAAAACTTATGTGATCTTTTTTTAAATTAAACTATTTTTATGGATATGCCAAGTTTGGTAGTGATGCTTTGTGATTGATAAACATGTTTAGCATCGAAACTTGCGAAATTGATTGACTGTTGAATGTGTGGCCATGTGATATTATTGTATGGCATTAATGTGAGCACTATTCATGAACGTGTGGGCTAATTGAGAAGATAATAATTGGCCGGAATGCTTGTGTGCTCGTGTGGTCACACGTTGGAGCCGTCTTGCTGTGGATCGCTTGACGATGCCCGATTTATCGGATGCCTGGGGATAATCTAAAGTGCCGATGTCACGCCCCGAACCCTACGGACACGCGATATCCCGTTATGGTCGTTATGATGCGACGTCCCAGGACTCGTCGCTAACCCTTTTCTTTTTATCTTTTAATACGCATGCGGAAGCGAACATAACAATCTCCGAACAACAACAATAAACAAGCATAGTTAGAAAAACAAACACAATAGTATTTTACTTCTCACTTGATTAACCCCTGGGAATGTTCTTACAAGCCCGCTTCGGGCTCTACCACAAAAAGGCCAGCAAAAAGTAACAGGCTGTGGTTAAACTACTCCACCAACAGGTCAATCCCAAAAAGCCAGCTTCTAAACACTCTGAACCAAACTGAGTGCATCAACACGCTAAAGGCCTGAAAAAGGGGTTAACAACAACAAATGAGACGAAAGTCTCAATAAGTTAACGGCCTAAGCCCCGCTTAGGCTCGCACGGGGGTCCCTAATCAGGCAATACAACATCAACAACACATTAATAAACAACCACATGCATCCTTACCTCGCCTTGGTACACACGTTGATGAAATGCATATGTCACATACTCGAAGCTTTTAACGAGATTTTCCATGCATTAATGTAACACAATCGCGCGTGTCTCAATTATAAGGCAAAACCCGCTTGGCCACATCCCATACCATGCCTAGCAGTTTCTACCCCATAATCAAGCACTATGCATCACACGTATCCAGTTATTACGCCCCCTCGGGGCCACTGCACATCAAGCGATTTGCAGCAAGATGGCAGTCTACCGGTATAACCGGGCTCCGTCCCGCCCCGTCGAGCACGGCTACGTCAAACGATCTACAGTAAGACGGCATTCCAATACGGAAACATCAAACGATCTACAGTAAAATGGTATCCCGTAAGGAACATCAAGTCCAGCCTCGGGCCGCGACAAGGCATCCGGGTATTGGCACTCCAGATTATCCCCAAGCATCCGATAAATCGAGTATTGTCAAACGATCTACAGCAAGACCCCGATAAATCAGGCATTGTCAAGTGATCTACAGCAAGACGGCTCCAACGTGTGACCACACGAGCACACAAGCATTCCGGCCAATTATTATCTTCTCAATTAGCCCATACGTTCTTAAATAATGCCCATATTAATGCCATACGACAATATCACATGGTCACACATACAACAGTCAATCAATTTTGCAAGCTTCGATGTTAAACCCGAATATCAATCACAAAGTATCATAATCATTACTTGGCATAACAATAAAAATAATTAAATGCCAAAAATCTCGTAGGCTTTCTTGAACATTTCCGATCAAAACAACTTGTCATAAAAATAATTTTATACGACAAATCACGGCACAAACGCCAACATTCAAACTAGAAATCATAATTTGAAATTATAATTTTTTCGAAATAATAATAAATAAATTCGAAATTTAATTATTTAATAATATCCGAGAATAATTTAATTTTCCAAAATTTAAAATATTTTCTCGAATCGAAATCATTCAAATCATTTTCTAAATACGTCAATTTATACGGCAAAATCCAATATTGGCATCATAATTAACATTAGAAAATTTTTCGAAAATAATACTATTTAAATTTCGGAAATTAATTATTTAATAATAAAATAATAATATTTAATTCGGAATTAATTTAATAACTAATAAAATAATATTTAAAATTCCGAAAATAAATAATTTAATAATAATAATCAATAACAATAAACTAATCAATAACTTAAACGCTAAACACAATTAACTAATCACTAACGCGCAATTAACATAAATTAAACTACCCTAAGCAAGTTTAACACCCTAAATACGGAATTAGCGGTTAACTTACACCACTAATGACGGCGAAGGCGCGAGAACGGCGGCGGCAACAAGGGCGGTCCGCGGTGGTTCCGGCTCGGCACGGCAGCCAGCGGACGACAGTGAACGGCGAAGGAATAGCCGCTGTGTTGGCTGGTCGGGCTGTTCCGGGCAGCCGGGACAGCAGCAGCGACAATGGCAACAGCTAGACGGCTTGGACGGCGGCGGTGAGTGGTGGTGACAGGCGGCGACGCGCGGCGGTCTCGGTTCCAGCGAGGCGCGGTCGCGGGTAAACAGAAGCCAGAAGACGAGGTGCCGAGGGAGAGAGGAAAAAGGAAGCGGCTGGGGGTGAGGCGCAGCGGTTGGCAGAGCAGCGGCACCACAGATGAACAGCCAGCGGTGAGGCTAGCAACAGCAGGACGGCGCGCGGCTAGGCAAAACAAGAACAGGAGCAAAAAGCCAGAAGCTGCGGCGTCGGAGAAGCCAGCAAAGGAGAAGAAGAGAGAAGGGGAAGAAAAGAAAAAAAAGAAAAGGAAGAGAGAGAGAGGGGTAGGTGGGTAGTAGGTGGGGGAGTGGTCAGACGGAGAGAGAGAGAGAGAGAGAAGTAAAGGTCAAATCGCAATAATCGCGATCCAACGGTCACGGTTTAAACCCGAAAACGATCCGACGGTCCCCGAAAAATCCTAATTAATAATTTTAGGGTTTGGGTAAAATTGTATTAATAAAAACACACTGCGAGGGTGGTCTACCAGTCCAAATTTGCACCCAGTCAAAAATTCACTTTTCACTTATCCCGGGTAATATTGAGATTGGCCACACTAATATCGACACCGTCCAATTAAATTCTTCGCGAAACCCCGAGAAATTCGACTCCATAGTTTGGGTTCTAAATAACGGTCAAATTCGATCGAGTGTGATTCTAACGAAATCTCAATTTTAAAAACGATAACCGGGAGTGATCAGTTCCCGGGTGAGATTTTACTATAAGCACACTAACGAATTACACGTTTTATAAATCCCAAAAATGGGCCGAAATTCGGAATGTCACAGCCGATACCCCGGATGCCTTGTCGCGGTCTGAGGCCTGACTTGATGCTCCTTACGGGATACTATCTTACTGTGTATCGTTTGATGTTGCCATGTTGGAATGCTGTCATCCTGTGTATCGTTTGACGTAGCCGTGCCCGACGGGGTGGGACGGAGCCCGGTTTTTACCGGTAGACCGCCATCTTGCTGCGTATCGCTTGATGTGTGGTGGCCCCAAGGGAGCGTAATAATTGGAATACGTGTGATTGCATAGTACTTGATTATGGAGTAGAAACTGTTAGGCATGGTATGGGACGTGCTCAAGCGCGTTTTGCCTTATAATCGAGACACGCGCGACTGTGATGCATTAATGCATGGAAAATCTCTTTAAATGCTTCGAGTATGTGACATATGCATTTCATCAACGTGTGTACCAAGGCGAGATAAGGATGCCTGTGGTTGTCTAATAATGTGCTGTTCATATTGTTTTGTCTATTTAGGGATCCCCGTGCGAGTTGGCCTCCTAAGTGGGGCTTAGGCCGTTAACTTATTGAGACTTCATCTCATTTGTTGTTGTTAACCCATTTTTTTCAGGCCCTTAGCGGTTGACGCACCCGGCTTGGTTCACGGTGTTTGGAAGCTGGCTTTTTGGGATCGACCTGTTAGTGGAGTAGTTTAACCCCCAGCCTGTTACTTTTTGCTGGCTTTTTGTGGTAGCGCTCGAAGTGAGCTTGTAAGAATATTCCCAAGGGTTAATCAAGTGGAAATTAAAATAGTGTTGTTTGACTGTTGTGATTTATTTTCCTAACTATCCCTATTTGTTGTTGTCCGGGGATTGTTGTGTTCGTTTCCGCATGCGTAATTAAAAGATAAAACGAAGGGTTGGCGACGAGTCTTGGGACGTCGCATCTCAACGACCATAGCGGGATGTCGCGCGCCTGCAGGATTCGGGGCATGACATCACCGTCCCGAGTTGATATCAGAGCAAGGACAGCTCGTTCCAAATTTGGTCGAGACCTGGAGTAATAAGATGCGATGGGTTTTATAATAGTAAGTTAGGAAAACACTATGTGCCTGTGCTTGATTATTAGATTTCTCGTTTTTCAACGGGTTGTTTATAGTTTGTAATTCCTTTTAGAATTGGTAAGCAAGGAGGTTTAGAAATGAGCTAAAACCCGAGATTAAGGATCAATTGGTGCTCTTGAATTTAAAGAATTGTGATGAGTTGTATGAGATGACACAGTTAATTAAGAGGAACCTAGCTGAGAGGGCAGCCTCGTTTACATCATGGTTTGTGCTAAACAAGGATAATCACCGGTATGGGAAGAGACCAATGACAAGAAGTAAATTCCATGTCCCTCCTAATAAGAAAAGTGGCGTGAGGAAACCAATGTACAATAATAATGGCCTGTGTCGATCTTGTGGAAGACACCACGGATTAACCCCGTGCCCTATGAGGACGAGAGCTTGTTTTGGATGTGACCAGCACGGCCACCACGTGAGAGACTGTCCATGCCAAGCAGCGGGAGCGTAAAGACCAGTGCAGCAGGTAGGACAACCTGCAAGGAACGCCCCACCCAACGAATTGAACCGACCCCAAATATAAGGAAGGGTTTATACTATCACACGGAAGGAGGCGAAAGACTCGCTCGCCATAATTATAGGTAAAATCTCGTTACACAACCATGCTGCTTATACTTTGTTTGATTCTAGATCTATGCCTTTGTTGTGGCTAAGAAATTTATGGACTTAGTGGGGTTAAATCTGAAATTACTGAGAGTGGTCTATAGTATTTTTACCCCTTTAAAGGATAGTGTAATGTTTGCAGTTGGTTGTGCTAGTTGCAAGTTATCTGTTAGTGATCGTAAAGACAACATAGATTTAATTGTTTGGACGATATTTGACCTCGGTGCGATTATTGGGATGGATTGGCTCACCAAGCAATGAGCCACAGTAAATTGTTATCGTAAGACGATTCAGTTTGAGCCTATAGGGAGCATTTGATTCGAGTTGTTGGGAATCGAGAAGGACTATCGATCCCTTTGATTTTGTCACCTAAGGTTACTCGAATGTTAGATGAGAGTTGCCAAGACTATTTGGCAACTGTAATTAACACTTTGGCAGAGGAACAAAGGATGCTAGTATTGGTTATTTTGCATTAAGACAATGATGTATTTTAGAGGTGTTAAGTTTAAATTTTAAGCTCTAATGGTTAGTACTAATCTTTTGGAGGTTTGGATGTTATCCGCAAAGAAGGTCTTCAAGTGAGATGGAGGAGTTTTGATTATCGGTGGAACTAGATGAGCTGGCCAAGATATGATTTATAGAAAGTAAGTTATGATTTTGAGAACTAAGTTATGATTGATTGAGTTAGGCTGCGATCTCCTATTGGAAAAAAAAAACAGAGAGAATCTATATTCGAAGTCTTGATGTATCATATGAAGATACTTAGTATGATAAGTAATGACCTTGGAAGTTATAAGCTTGAGTTGTTACATGTGATGTAAATTCACTTGCGGTTTATAGATTGAAGTGATAGGTATGTTCCTCATGATTGTAGGATCCAACTTGATTTTAACCAGTTTTGTGGAATTAGAGGATAAGTATTGTACCCTCTTTAAAGGAAAGTGGATGGATGCTTAAGTTGTGATATTAGAAGTGATAAGTTGAATGATGATTTTCGAGGTTTATAACTTGGGGAACATTGAATAGAATATAGGTAAGTTTTTACCTTTGGTGGATTTGAGGAGTTGAAGTTATTCAATTAGGTAATGATCATTTAAGTAATAACATTCATGTTAAGTTATGTGGAATTGAGGACAACCTCTTATTTTGATGATTTGAAATATGATAGTCACTCTTGTTTAAGAAATGATCTTTCAAATAGCGATCAAAGACAAATTCTTGTTTTGGTGGTATCAAACTCCGTTGAGGCAAATATAGTCAATTGCTTGGGAGATAATAAATTCGAAACTCGAAGGAGTGGATCTTTTTCTAAGCATTATGATTGGAAGTATTTTAGCCATTGATTTAATATTTTGATTTCATAAATCTCTAATTGGAGGGAGAGGTATTCTTAGGTTATGTCATAATTAAGACGATAGAGATTTTGATAGATTCATTAATGGTTTCTGAAAGTTCAGATCATACTGGATATGAAAGATGCAATACATTGGAGGTCAGGTAGATTATAGGTTAGAGCGCAAACGAATATGCTAGCGGATGTTTTTAGTCGGAAATCTTCAATGACGGTTGCGAATTCGATCAATAGGGAATGAAATTTACTCAAGAAAAAAAAATAATAAAATTCGAAGTCTAAGCTAACATGAATGAACTAACGAGTGTGATGGCTGCACTTAGGATTGAACTGGAGATTATGTAAAGGATTAGAATAATGCAGCAATCAAATCTTAAGATTATAAAGGTTTGCAAAGAAGTAGCAGAAGGTAGAAAGATCGGAATTTTCAAATACCGGATGATGAAATGGTAAGGCTTCATGGACGTCTCCGCGTGCCCAAAGAGGAAATTAGGAATGAGATTTTGTCAGAAATACATAGGAGAAGATATAGTATCCACCTTGGGAAAAACGAAAGTGTATCGTGACCTTCAGCAACAATATTGATGAAGTAGAATGAAGGTTGATATCGCTAAGCATGTCTTGAAGTGCCTGGCATGTAAGCAAGTGAAAATCGAATGCCATAAGTCTTCAGATTTGGTAAAACCTTTAGAAATTCCCAATTGGAGATGGGAGCTTGTTATTATGGATTGTGTGCAAGGATTGTCAAGAACGTCAAGTAATCACGATTCTATTTGGATAATAGTGGATTGATTGCCTAAATCTGCACATTTTCTGGCTGTGCGAGTGGACTATACATTTGAAAAGTATAAAGGCTTATATATTAAATAAATAGTGCGACTGCACGGAGTGCCTGTGACCATTACATCGGACTGAGACCCAAGTTTCACCTCAAATTTTTAGAAGAGTCTCCAAGTGGCTCTAGAAATGAAACTTCAGTACAGTACTGCACTCCACCCACAAACGGATGGATAGTTAGAACGGGTGATTCAAGTGTTAGAGGATGTGTTGCGGGCATATATGATTGATTTCAAGGATAATTGGGATGAGAAGTTATATCTAGTGAAATTTGTTTACAACAACTATTTTCAGAAAAGTATTAACATGATCCCATTTGAGGCTTTATACGGAAGAGCTTATGGAACATTTGTCTATTGGGGCAAAGTAGGAGGACGGAAGTTGACAAGATCGGAGTTGATACCAGTTATAACTGATACAGTAAGGGTGATACGCGATAGGCTAAGGATTGCCCAAAGTTGCTAGAAAAGTTATACAGATAGGCGACGTAGACCATTAGAGTTTCAAGTAAGAGATCATGTATTCCTCAAGGTATCACCAATGTGAAGGATGTCGGGATTTGGCAAGAAAGGCAAGTTGAGCCCAAGATATGTAGGACCGTTCGAAATCTTGGAGCGAATTTGAACGTTGGCATATCGCCTAACTTTGCCACCAAAGTTGGCTCAAGTACATAATATATTCCACGTATCCATGCTAAGGAAGTATGAACCGGTCCGACCCACGTTTTGAACTACAAAGAGATCGATATGGACGACAGAGTGTCGTACGTGGAAAAGCCAATGAGAATTGAGGATCGGAAAGAGCAAGTATTAAGAAACAAGACGATTCCTCTTGTCAAAGTTGTGTGGCAACATTATGAGACCGAGGGAGCCACATGAGAAAGCAAAGAGTTAATGCGACACCAATACCCCCATTTGTTTGAGTAATTGGGTTGGATTGTAAATTTCGAGGACGAAATTTTTGTAAGGGAGAAAGAATTGTGACATTCCGAATTTCGGCCAATTTTTGAGATTTATAAAATGTGTAATTCGTCAATGTGCTTATAGTAAAATCTCGCCCAAAAACTGATCACTCCCGGTTATTATTTTTAAAATTGAGATTTCGCTAGAATCGCACTCGATCGAATTTAGCCGTTATTAAGAGCCCAAACTTTGGTGTTGAATTTCTCGGAGTTTCAAGACGAATTTAATTGGACAGTGTCGATATTATTGTGACCCACCTTGATATTGCTCGGGATATGTGGAAAGTGGGTTTTTGATCGGGTGCGAATTTGGACAAGTAGACCTTCCTTGCAATGTGTTTTTATTAATATTTTTTTGTCCTTTTCCTAAAATTATTAATTAGGATTTTTTTTTGGAATCGTCGGATCGTTTTCGGATTTAAATCGTGTCCGTTGGATCGCGATTCTTACGATTTGACCATCTCTCTCTCTCTCTCTCTCCTACCCTCTTTTCCCACTGACCCTCCTACGTCTGACCTCTCCCTCTCTCCTCTTTTCTTTTTCTTTTTCTTTTCCTTTCTTTTTTCTTCTCTTCTTCTTCCTCCTTCCTCTTCCCCCCCCCGACACCATGCTTCTGCTCCTTCGTGCTGCTCGCCGACCGGATCGCTTCCTCGCCGGGACCGGCCCAACCACCGCGCGCCGTCCGACTGCCGCTCCTCATCCCTAGCCGCTTCCGTTTTCCCCTTTTCCTCCCGACGCCATTGCTTCTGGCTTCTAGTTTGCTCCTGTTGCTGCTCGCTTGACCGCGCCTCGCCGGCAACCAGCCCAGCCACCGTCCATCGCCCTCCATCGCCGCTTGTCACCACTGTCCCGGCTCTCCCCTTTGGCCACGCGGCGCCGCCCCCGGCCACCCGAAACCTCCCGTCGCCGGTCCACCAAAGCCACACGCGAGCTGCACCTCTCGCCGGTCACGCCCGCCGCTTGTCTCCGCCACTCACCGCCACTGTCCAGCACCCCCAGCCACCGCCACCAACTATTATTCACACCTAGATCAGCCCCCGAACAGCCCCACAGCGGCTGTTTCTTCGCCGCGCTCGTTCGCCGCTCGCCGGAGCATTCCGAGGAAACCGCGAACCGCCCTCGTCGCCACCGTCATTCTCGCGTCGTCACCGGCGTTAGCCGAGTAAGTTAACCCCTAATCCCGCGTTTAGGATGTTAAACTTGCTTAGGATAGTTTAAATTATGTTTAGATTAATTTGTTAATTGTTTAGTTAATTGAGATTAGTGATAAGTTATCGGTTTGTGCGATAGGTTATTGTGATTGTAGTATAAGCTATTAATTATATTATTGTTGTTATTGAATTATTAAATAAACATATTTTCGGAATTAAATAGTATTTTATTACTAAATTAATTAATTCCGAATTAAATATTATTATTTTATTATTAAATAATTAATTTTCGAATATTAAATATTATTATTTTCGGAAAATTTTCTAGTGTTAATTGTGATGTCAATGTTGGTTTTCGCCGTATAAGTTGGCGTATTTAGAAAATGATTTGAATTACTTCGATTCGAGAAAATATTTTGAATTTTGGAAAATTAAATTATTCTCAGATATTATTAAATAATTAAATTCCGAATTTATTCATTATTATTTCGGAAAATTTATAATTTCAAATGATGAATTCTAGTTTGAACATTGGCGTATATGCCGTGAATTGTCGTATTAAATTGTTTACGTGACAATTTGTTTGATCGAAATTTTTTAAGGAAAACTTATGTGATTTTTTTTTGAAATTAAACTATTTTTATGGATATGCCAAGTTTGGTAGTGATGCTTTGTGATTGATAAACATGTTTAGCATCGAAACTTGCGAAATTGATTGACTGTTGAATGTGTGGCCATGTGATATTATTGTATGGCATTAATGTGAGCACATTCATGAACGTGTGGGCTAATTGAGAAGATAATAATTGGCCGGAATGCTTGTGTGCTCGTGTGGTCACACGTTGGAGCCGTCTTGCTGTGTATCGCTTGACGATGCTCGATTTATCGGATGCCTAGGGATAATCTGGAGTGCCGATACCCCGGATGCCTTGTCGCGGTCCGAGGTCGGACTTGATGCTCCTTACGGGATACCATCTTACTGTGTATCGTTTGATGTTGCCGTATTGGAATGCCATCATCCTGGGTATCTTTGATGTAGCCGTGCCCGACGGGGTGAGACGGAGCCCGATTTTTACCGGTAGACCGCCATCTTGCTGCGTATCGCTTGATGTGTGGTGGCCCTGAGGGAGCGTAATAATTGAAATACATATGATGCATAGTGCTTGATTATGGAGTAGAAACTGCTAGGCATGATATGGGACGTGCTCAAGCGGGTTTTGCCCTATAATCGAGACACACGCGACTGTGATGCATTAATACATGGAAAATCTCTTTAAATGCTTCGAGTATGTGACGTATGCATTTCATCAACATGTGTACCAAGGCGAAGTAAGGATGCCTGTGGTTGTCTAATAATGTGCTGTTGATGTTGTTTTGTCTATTTAGGGATCCCCGTGCAAGTTGGCCTCCTAAGTGGGGCTTAGGCCGTTAACTTATTGAGACTTTGTCTCATTTGTTGTTGTTAACCCATTTTTTTCAGGCCCTTGGCGTGTTGACGCACCCGGCTTGGTTCAAGGTGTTTGGAAGCTGGCTTTTTGGGATCGACCTGTTAATAGAGTAGTTTAACCCTCAGCCTGTTACTTTTTACTGGCTTTTTGTGGTAGCGCCCATAGTGGGCTTGTAAGAATATTCCCAGGGGTTAATCAAGTGGAAATTAAAATAGTGTTGTTTGACTGTTGTGATTTATTTTCCTGACTATCCCTATTTGTTGTTGTCCGGGGATTGTTGTGTTCGTTTTCGCATGCGTAATTAAAAGATAAAACGAAGGGTCGGCGATGAGTCCTGGGACGTCGCATCTCAACGACCATAGCGGGATGTCACGCGCCCGCAGGATTCGGGGCGTGACACCGAGTCTTCCTCTGATATGAATCTTCATCCTTGGTGCTTTGTCGTCAAGTCAAATCCCGGCGTTGTACCGCCGCTCTTTCAAGCTTTGTCCTCGAGTCAAATTCCATCGAAATTTGTTTCGATAGTACTTCCTAAACTTTTCTGTCGAGTCAAACTTCGATTTGGTTTAGGTTTGTACAATTCTACGTTGATTTTTATGATCTCTTGGATATTTCCTGCCAAATTACCCCAGAACTTGTCCTTCAATTAAAAGCCGAAGATCTATTTTCGGTGTTTGTTTCCTTACGGATTAAATTACGAAGAAACACAAATCATGAACTTTAAGTGAAGAAGAACAAAAAAATTCTTGCTTTTTCCATGTTTCATGTAATGAAATTTAAAGTGATTTTTCTTTTTTCCATTGTCATTCTCGAAAACATGTCTTTCGTTCGCAACAAACTTCGAGGCAACATTTCCAGACAATCTGGTAATAAGAGAACCACATCCACATCCTAAGTGAAGCAAAGAGCAAAAACGATAGGGGAGAAATCGTACACATTGCTCCTAGCCAAAATGGAAGGGCCCGTGCGTAAATGGAGTCAGTCAACAAATCGAGAGAGCTTTGGAAGTGGACAAAAGAAGGGAACGAGTGGGGATCAACTGTGGGAAAGAGAACAGAGTGGGGGGAGAGATGACATGGAAGGGAAAAAGTTGGACAAAAGAGCACTATCTTTTTGCAAGATGTGGGGGAATCGAACAGCATGAAAGATCGCAAAGGCCACATGAACTTGTGGCTCAGAAATTTCCCCCCATTTCTGATGTGGCATCTTCCCACATGAGCTTGCGCTCGCAGGGCTCTTTTCCACAAGAGGAGAAGACCTGGGACTGTTCTTGGAAAAAAACAGAGAAGCAAAGACGGGACAGCTAATCTCACCGAGACTTTTGAAAACTGTTCGAGAACAGAGCAGAGCTACAACAACGAGGAGAATGTTGGAGATGAAAGATCTTGCGATAAAGCTGTTTGGGAAGACGATTTGTCTCCCAGCGAAGCGAGGTGTTCTCGAGGAGCCGTCTTGGGGAGCTGGAAAAGATTCCGTTTCGGGAGCTGGAGGTCCAAGCGCATGGTGGGATCGTAGCGACTCTGTCTCTGCTGATGCTGCTTCGCAGGAACAGAGAGATGGAAGAGAAGCAGAGGAGACTCATGGAGACAAGGTATGGGTTACTGACAAATAGTTAGCTTTCCTTCATGGTTGGTTTTTTGAAACGAGGGAAGAATTGAAACTGAGGGTATCCAAAGCTCAGCACCTGTCAGTCTTGATTTTCCAATCCTCATGGATTTCCTTTTCCCATCTATTTCCTCATACTTCCTTTCTGGATGGGTGCATGCTTGAACTTCTAGTAGCTTAATATGTCCTAACGTCAGAGGGTAAACTCTGTTTCCGATTCATTTTTTTCTCTGTTGCTGTCATTCAAATTATGGATTGGAGTCGAGCGCATCCAATCTCATGAAGATCGCAACATATAAATTGGTCGGGATCCATTGATCGGTTATATGTTCGCTCCGGTGCTTGAGCAAAATTGGTCAGGATAGAGGTCGGAAATAACCCTTTTTCTTGCGGTGCTAGCTCGTTTTGTTTCTTGGTTATTGGTAAGCTTCATTATTGTTATCCTAGACGGTCTATCACTGTAGAGATCTGGGCATTCGCCACCGTTCTTGGCTGCTTCCTACTTGCTGATCCCCCCGACTTCATGAAGTTGCGGCTTCGCAATCCATGTGTCGACCAAAACTACGTTCTCATCTCAAAAGCAACTATCTAGTAATTGAGCTGGTTGCCAATGAATGTCAATCTCTTGAATTGCTGTTCTTAGTCTTACTTTGCTCTCTGTTTAATTCTGTTTCTTATTGAACCCGCTGAATTTATTGAACTGGACATGGATTTTACACTGAAGATGAATTCGCTCACAGTGAAATGATCAGGAAATGCAGTTTAAAAAGCTACAAGCGTATGATTCAACTACAAATGTTGTCTGTTAGTCTCGTATTATTCAAAGAAGGATCTATCTTTTCCCAGTAGATGTTTCCTCTTTCCACTACATACTAATTTCCGATGCCTCTTTTCAAATTGTTAGGCATTATCGGAAAGAGAACCGATGGATGACAAATATGAAGAAGGCACATCGTGTCGGAAGACAGACAACCCGAAAGACTCGACTGACTCAACGAGCATTAACCCGAAAGATGAAATGGGCAGAGAAACTTCTCCCCCTACCGCGCGGAACAAAGAAGAGAGCGAGACGAGTTTCTCACAAGAAACGACTCCAAAGAAGCCCGACAAGATACTACCATGCCCGCGATGCAACAGCACAGATACCAAGTTCTGTTACTACAACAACTACAACCTGAATCAGCCCCGGCACCTCTGCAGAAACTGCCAACGGTACTGGACTGCCGGAGGAACGATGAGGAACATCCCCGTTGGCGCCGGCCGTCGTAAGAGCAAGAACTCTTACGCAGCCACGGTGGCACTGTTTGACCACATGGGAGTACCTGAATCTCTTCGAGCTGATTGTGCTGGTGATTTGAAAACCGCTGGAACCACCATTCTGAGGTTCGGTTCGGATTCTCCTAATTGGGGTCGATCTGCAGCTCAAGTGCCAAGTACTATAAACGGGTATCTTGATCCTGGACGAGCAATTCCATGTTCTGGTAGACGGGTAGATAACTTCAGTGACGAACGTTCGAGTGGATCTTCTTTGACAGCTTCAAATTCAATGGAGAAGGCAAGCGTCTGTAGCGCACCAGAACCGGCAGTCCGCAATTATCGAGGCTTTCCATGGGATTCTGTTCATTGGAACTCCAAACCTGCTCTACCCACTTCAGGCTTCCCGGTTTCATTTTACCAAGCGCCACAATGTTATTGGGCTTACACACTGCCAGGTTCCTCGAATGCGACTCCAAAGGCGTCCTTACTGCCCTCCTCATTTGGCCACGGCGACTCGAGCACTAGTCCTCCAAGTTTGACGAAACTAGGGAAGCATTCGAGAGACAGGAATGTCTTGAGTCCTGGAAATGGCACTTGGCCTCCTAAGACTAATCCAATAGATGATTGCAGGGTAACTACCAAGAAATTGATCATCGGAGCATGGGAAGCACCGGACGGAGCTTCTGATTCAGGGGAGTCAGACCGTCTTCTCTCCCGGGCTTTTCAATCAACTGTTAGAGGCAAGAGCTTCGATGACCGAAGGACTCTATTGCTGCAAGCGAATCCCGCAGCACTGTGCCGGTCAATGAACTTCCATGAGAGGACGTGAGAGGGAGAGACAAATCCAACCAAACTTCGAATTTGTATGATAAAACAAGTCGAGCTATGCCTATGCTTCTCTTGTACGACTGTTTCCTAGATTTTTGCTGCTCCTTCGCATGAAGACATTCACCAATTTGGTCATTTCTCTTTGATTCCGGGCTTCATTTCTCGGCCTTGAGCCCGAATTCTAGATCCAATGCGCTCTTATCAATCCAGTCCACTTCAATTTGAACCTTAGAAGGTAAACATGCCATGCATGAAGATTTTCCCTTTCTGTTGTACAAAAAGGGATTGCTTCACTTACAATTGCTTTTCTTCTTCTTCTTTTCGGACGAACTACGAATGTCGACAGAACGCACATGACCATTGGACGAGCGCCACTTCCAGGTGCATGATGGTGCAGCTTGCTCATAACATGTCGATGCTTTTGCTAAGCTATAAAGCATAGTTCCCTCAATTTCTTTAAACAGCCGAACTTTTCAGCACAAACAAAGGGTCGATTTGGTTCGACCCATACCGTGAAATAAACTGAAAAGATCTCATGCTCACGTAAGCCAAAGGTGATTCGGGTAGAGTTGGGTTTCAGGAGCAAAGGCGACCAGGGAATGTGTACGAAGCTTTCACAAAACTCTTGGTGTGCATCTGGACACCGAATAAAATTATTCCTGTGGAATTTCGAGCCATCCCCACTGACCTGCTTTGGGACGCACTGGTCCTTATATGAAACAGTAAAACTGAGTAGAGTCATGTGGCCCTGGCTATGGCATCACCATCATCATTATAAGAAGAATAGAAGGAGAGTTATTCCACTAGTGCTTTCAAGTTGCCTTTTCCCTACGGAGGAAATGGAATCGTGCTGCCCTAAAGGCAAAAGCTGATACTTGAAATCTAAATTCCCGAAAACGAGAAACATTAGCTGAGCCTCTTTCTTGGATTACAGGTGTAGCTTTGTGACGCGACTTGAAAAGGGCACCCAACCCACCCAAGAGTAATGGCGAGACACGCTCCTGTATTTCGTGGACGCTCCAACTATGACTTGACGTGAGCACAACATATTGGTCATATGAATAAAGTTGATCGATCACTTGATCGCTGTATCGACGAGCTTTTTAAACGGACCTCACACGCCGTACTTAAAATAAATTTTGATGTTGAATGCGATATCGAGTCAACATGGACAGAGCTTCAGCTGGGCTGGTTTGTAGATAACGCTAGAAGATCTTGTTAACGACGAGATCACCGTTCTGGAGTTACGGGCATAACCGAAACTGAGTCGAGTCCATTAGCTCAACTCTCTAACTCAAGACTCGATTCTGACTCACTCGAATGCACAGAATTTCACACTTGAGCTCAAACTCGACCTCAACTAAACTCAACTCACCAATAAATTTAAACAGAAAGCTCACATCTTTCCGGTGCTTGCGCACACTGCTCTAATCAAACTCTGAAAAAACACTATGATTGGATATTAATGACTCTTTATCTATCTATTTTTCTTTATAAGCCCTCAAGCGACCTCAATCTGTTCTCGATTAAAGCAGCCCGCGAGCCTAATCTTTTCGACACCATCGGGTTAATCAGTTGTTATATTATGTTTTAAGGCCTCTTTGTCCGAGAAAGAGAACACAGAGAAAGTTGAGGTTGGAATGATTAGAGACACGAATCACAGAGAAAACACAAAGGCAGGTCTTTTTGGTTTTCATCGTTTTCTTCTCTTTTTCTGCTGGGTGGGGTGCCATTTTGGCTTTTTCTTGGGTTGCTGACACACGTCCAGCAAGAAACAATCTTTTCAGATTACCTCTAATGGCTCGCTCCATTATGTAGGAGCAGATCCACATTAGGGTCCTCACTGACGATTCCCCAACTACCAGGCCATTCTCAGAAGAAAAGCTTTTCTCTTTTCTGAACTCCAGCCTCACGTGGCTCCGACCCCGAGGAAATCAATGAATGGTGGCGACGCCGGCGGCGGCAACTGAGCTTCAGATTCCGGCGGCGGCGGCGGCGAAGGCGAAACTCGATGGGCCATCATGGACGCGACCGTGCCCGAGCAACAGCACTGGGCGTACGGGTCCCTGAGCACGTGGCAGTCCTCGTCCGGCGGCTGGCTCGCGGCCGCCGGCGGCCAGGGGGGTGGGTGGAGACAAGCGCCGTATGGGTTCGCGCAGGGTTTTGTTTGGTGGTTGAACAAGCTTGTCGTCATATCGTCGTCGTTGCCGTCCCGACCTATATAAAACAGTGGCTCAGTTTTTACTTCAGTCGTGATCATAAAGAGACTGAGAGCTTGATGAGTGACGGATTCTTTTGTTCCTCCTTTCGATTTTGAAGCAGACATTATATTAAAAGACTACTGATTGGCACCAAAATCGTTCTCTCAAACCTCTCCTTATATCTGCATACTTGTATACTTACAATTTTTATCGGTCCTGTTTTCCATTCTAACACAAAAGAAGACACGGAAGATGATCAGACAGACAGACGGACGGACAGACGGACGGACATGCCCCCGGGAAGAGAAATGCACACAAGATATGATCAGCAAATATAGAGGCCAAACGAAACTGTAAATATCACCACAAATGACCCACCGGCGAGAAAATCAAATCCATTCTGAACCGCCAGTCCCTCTCCATTATTGCTCGTTGGGCTCGACCCATGATTCAACCCCAGAATATGATGATGCTGATGCTGATGATGATCAAATGCCGTCGTCCCGATTGCCCAATGTGACACCCCAACGTTACCGAACGACACGGCGTAATCCGTCCCCGCAGGTGTGTCGTCATAGTCGTCCCGATCGCGATGGCCGGCGGGGGTTTCGTCCAGGCTGGCGAAACCGGACGACGGCGACTGGGACAAGCTGAGCTTCCTCCGCCGGTATGCGGTGGACTGCTCCCGGTACTTGCGGGCCATGATGACGTGCCAGTGGTTCTTCACGGCGTTGTCGGTCCGTCCGGGGAAGAGCCGGGCGATCATTGCCCACTTGTTTCCGTACACCCGGTGCGCCTGCATCAGCCTCTCCTCCTCTTCCTCCGTGAACGCCCTCCGGTTGATCCTCGGGTCCAACTGGTTGAACCACCTCAGCCTACAGCTCTTCCCTATACCACCATCGACGACGAAGACGACGACCCATAAGCAAAAGACACGTCTTTTCGTCATCGTCACCCAGAAAATCCAATCTTTTCCCTATTTAATACACGAAAAAAAAGGGAAACTTTATGTTTTTCTCGGTGTTCACCTGATCTGCCCTCGAGCTTCTCTGCAATAAGGTTCCAGTTCTGGGGGCCGTAGAGGGCGACGAGCTCCTTGAGCTTGGTGTCCTCAGCGGGCCTCCAGTGGCCCCTGGCGCAGAGCTTCGACTGGCCGCCGGCTTCTCCGTCGACCTTCCCGCCGTCGTGCTCGTCGCTCGTGCTGTTGCTCTCTCTGATACTGTTGCTGCTGTGGACCTTCCTGCTCCGATGATCAATGGGTTCGCTGCTCCTCCTCGTCGTCGTCGTCCCCAGGAGATCGGTGAGGCCGTGGTGGGCGGCGGCTGCGGCGAGAGAGAGAGAGCCCATGTCCGCGTTCACAATGCCGGTCGAGGACGAGGAAGAACGGCAGCTCGTGATGATATTGTGTCCGTTTGCTCCCGATAAATCGACGCACTTGTTCGCCATTTCCGCTCTCTCTCTCTCTCTCTCTCTCGCTCTGGCTCTGCTGACAGAGAGACTCGGATACGGGACTGTTACCCAGTCATCATCGCAGTAAATATTAAGAAGAGAAGCAGAGAGAGAGAGAGAGAGAGAGAGAGTTTTGTTTCGCAGGCAGAGGAGAGAGAGAGAGAGACTCGAAGCGGCAAAAACTGCAAGTGTTCCAATTTTGCCTTTGATCCGACCAAAAAAATTTTTTGCCTTTGACGGAAACCTAGAGAGAGACAGAGAGACAGAGAGAGACAGAGAGAGCTGCTACTCTACTGTTTTGGTTTTTGTATTCTTGTCCTAATGACTCCATCAAATTCAAGAACCCGTTTTTCAATGATGAACAGGACGGTGAATTTGACCCTGAGGAAACGAAACGAAAAGGTCGTCGAAACTAAAGGCATGTTTGACTATTACTCCTCCTCGCCTCAAGTTAACTAAGCTAGCTTCTCGCTATATGTCCCCCAAAATATACCGGGAGAGCCATTTTCCCCGTGACTAGACCTACAAATTTCAATCATGATATAGTATTTACATAAATTTCTCACTACGTTATCGCACTTGATCGATATCAAACGGGATTTTCAACGATACAGTCACATCATTTTGTCGCCGTGTGATTTGATTTAGATGAGCGCTTTCACGTTGTCACAAAAAAAATCAATTTCCGCCGCTCTAGAATGCGATCATATGGGTTGCTTGGGACGAAACTTGATGCACATTTTGGGGCCGGAGCTATCGCGATAAAAATTTGCCAGAGGAATGTTGTGAAACTGGCAAATACTGCCGAATTTAAAGTAGAATATTATACATACGGGAGTGTGAACAGAACTTATGGTCGAAAGGATTTAGTTTCTCTCGTATGTTACATTCACAAAGCCTATGCGGGCGAGTGAAAAGATGAACTATCGCGAAGAGAGAGAAATCAAGACGATCGGCTCGTGAGAAAATCCTTTCAAACGGTCAAATCAAATAATTTAATATATCGACCGCATGGAACATTCTCAGACGCGTGGAAAGGTTGTTCAATGTGCTGTCATAGTTTCTATAACCATCGAACGCCCCTCCAGCCGATCAAGAACAGACCCTTCTCAGCATTGGTAAGTGCGGTTGTAGTGTAAATCAAACTGGTGAGATTCGTCTCCAGTGCGAATATACTTTTTTTAGACTAACTTAATCAGATCAAAGTGGAGCATTCATCAAAGCACATGGAGGCACAAAAGGGGTGTCTCGCCAAAAGACACCAAATTTTCACGCTGCCTTTCGCATTTACGGCCATCTCTGACTACCACACATCCCCATTCACTTAATATGTTCGATCCAACGGTATTCAGAGTGCTTCAATGCTGGGGTCAATTTGCTCACTTGCACGTTTGAAAGTGACTGCAATACTCTCTCTATAAACCAAGGATGGGGTCGATGTGGTTCTTGGCTGTCTCACCCTGCAATGACAAGAAAGGCTCGCCAATGTGACATGCTGGGTTGCGCTTGTGCAGGTCCGAGACCAAATCCTTTCTTTTCATTACAGGCCAGTGGAAAAACTTCCTGAAAATGAGAGCTTATGAAAGACACACTCCACTTGAACTAACCCTTATCAAGAACTGACAATTGACACGTTAATAATAACCCCCACAGCCAGGCCTAATTCACTAGACCCTCTCGGACTCCACCATCATCGCAGCTCCTCAATTCATCTTTTTTAACGTTTTGGGTCGTTCTCCGTATCCTGCTGGTTAGCTTAACTATAAGGGCTAGGGCTTTAGGGCTGGGGCTGTCACGAATTCAATTTAACCTGAGCATATCAGGGTTAACCACCTGAAGTTGACCCAACAACCAAATGGAACTTGTCCTTTCGATCTGCATTGCATGTTCCTCGTTTCCTAAACCGATGAACGACATTCCAAAAATGATGCCCTTACATATGAACTTCAAGTCACGGGAGTGAAGCGAAGTCCCCACTCGATCCCCACCTGCTTCCTCTGTCTCGTGCCATATGTGAGATTTGTCGAAATAATAATTTTTTCTTTTTCTCCACATTTAGCTTATTTGTTTCTCAGTTATCCTAATCTTTAGGAGTTAGTGGAATAATTGATTTATGAAGATTATGTATTATCATGAGTCCTATTTTTATGGTGTTTCTGTTAAGTATTTCCTTATTTAAAGATTTCAAGGTTCTGAATGAGATATAAAATTCAGCCTCATCTCTCCTTTCTTGTAGATATTTTCGTACTTCTGTTTTAATTGTTCTCGATTCTACAAGATTTGGTCCTTGTGAGCTGTGCTTGATCCTAAGTTCTTTTTTTGGGTTTTTTGGTGGGTGATGATGCATGACCGAAGCAAAGTCCATCCATGGAAGACAGATCTTTCTGTTCATATCATGGACATCCCCCTTCGCTTCATTAGCCTTACGACCTATATTAATAGCAGCACGAATTTCATGAATACGGTCATTGGCATCCATGAATGAACAAAAGTCGGTCGTCTATCAAAATTAGTACGCACGCGCAAGCTCTCGTTCTGAAGTTTGGATGAATCAACAGTGAGATTTGATTTTCTAGAACCAAAACACGCACCAATGGATGCGGTTGTCCACTCAAAAGAGCTCGATGAAACCCCACAGTAAATGGCGAAAATGGCTCGTGAGCAAACTCACACTGTGCCGCGACCAACCCGAGTAAAAGCACAGCGCGGAAAGGTGGCTTCGTAGTTTGCACCCTCCCCAGCGTTACACCAAACAGTTAAAGGACGAATTTTTAGCATATTTCTCAGTGTCCAGAATAGTTTCAGGCCCTTTGGTCAATTCCCACGATATGTGGCGTTTCTGTAGGGTTTTTGGAAGCATCGCTTTGACGGAGCTTTGAAGCTTTGACTTCCCTTGACTCGCGTTTATGTCTTGAATGATGATGCTCAAGGCCTATAAAGGAATGGATTCATCCCACGTGTGCTTTTGCATAGGACCGCATTTACAGTTGATTTAATTGTAATTTTTCATAAACCAACCATTAATCTATTTCTGGTTTCTTTTTATTAATGGAACTGAGATTAATCTTGTCCCTCTTTGAATTATTGTACTATTTTATGGATCTCCTCCTCGTTCTCAAAGCCCTCACTATATCCCATCAAAGGGAAATGCCCTATTTGAAGCTTAAAAGTTCATGCACCAACAACATAAGGGGGAAAATACGGAAAAAAAAAATAACAATGAACCGGGAAAATTTTCCAATAAGTGGAAGTTATCCGTACGAGACGAGGCATGATTTGTCAAGGCATCAACCCACCGGTTCTCCTTATGGAAGGAGTGCATAAGTAACTTCTCCCCTGAAGTTTTTGTTAGCGGCATGCAATCGTCAATAAGCACTGCATGCAGGCAGATGAGTGTGTCCAGAGGAGAGCGTTCGATTAAAGTAATAACGTATGGTATCTGTGCGGTATCTATTTCTATCTCGATTTTCCTTATCTTAGCCCAGCTTCATGTCATCCTCAAGTGCCCCACAATTTCGCTTCAAACGCTAGATGCAATTATTTAGGTTTAGCTAAAACGCACCAACCAATATCTGTTGTAATATCTTAAAAATTCATTCTTTAAGTCATATTTTCATTTAAAATGTAAGCAACTTCATCCAAGCTTCAGTTATCAAAAAAAAAAAAAACTTCATCCAAGCTCCTGTAAAACTGCTTATTATTCTTCAAAAAAGAAAATGAGAGTAGATTCATTAAAACTCTAGTGAAACTTTTCTATTGTTTCTTTTAAGATCCAAATGGTACTTTTACGTTTTCTTCTAAACCAACCATACACGTCTTCAAAATGGAATTGGGGTCAATGAGTGACCGACCATTGGAGAGGCCCAGAGAGGAACTATAAATGGGAAACAAATCCTAACTGAATGACCCACCATGACAAAAGTAAGAAAAGAGAAAGGCCATGAAAAGGTAAAAGCTTGCAAGATGTTTGCCTATCTCCATTTTTTGTTGTTACTTGCCCACTTCATGGAGTTTCCAACTAGCTATGCTTGCCCACCCAAACCCCAACCCTACCCTACACAAATCTTTCTTTATAATTGATATTTTTCCCTTTATCTCCGTACCTGATTTTTAATGGTTTTGCTTGTTGGAATGGAATTCTAGAGGCTTTCTTTGTTCCCTGGAGTCACAGTAGCGACTATCGGAAAGATATCCTCCTTGGGAACGCGCAAGAAGATCATCTTTAGCTTAGAGGGATTCATGCATTCAATTCATTCACAGACCTACATTTGTTTCGAGAGTTCCTGTCTTTCTGTTCGAGTTAAGACAGGGCTGATCTTCGCTTTGCATGTTCAGCACTTGACGTCGTCGTTATCTCATGCATCGTCCGGGCTTAAACAAGTTCGCTGACCATGTAATCTCCTTGAATCATATCAGAATCCCGTGAAGTTTCAAACGCAACAAACTGGAAGGGAAAAAAGACGAGCTGGAAATGCAACAGCTCCTTCATTAAAAAATAAAGGGAAACGGTGACAAGTTGCTCTCTTCATCGGGCACGATCCACATCACCAGTATACGCACACGTCCCCCCCAATCAAAAAGCTGGATACATATATTTGCCTTTGGTTTTATTCTCTGAAGGAATGTACCTCCACCTCAACCACGTGTGCTCTGCAAGCAAAACCCTCTGCACACGTGTGGAGCCCTAGCCATCTCTCTCTCTCTCTCTCTCTCTCTCTCTCTCTCTCTCTCTCCATTCATGGGTCACTTTGAACCAGACTTCTTTTGTAAGTAAAGCAGATGCTACTATTCATAGAAACTTAGGATAGCCCCTATCCTAGACCTTTGAGGGTAGGTCTTCTTTTGTCCACCGCATGATGTGTATATAGTCCTCACAAAGTTGTTGACTATACGTGTTCTAATAAATTTGATTAATTAACTTTAAAAAACAATAACACGCGTCAAACCAACAAAAAGGTGCAAGTTTTGATATAAGTATTAGATTTTTCTCTCGCTATAAAATGCTATTTCTTTATAATTCAAGTGCAAGAGTGCAGAAATACAATTATCAAAGAACTCATGAAACAAATTACATTCTAACTGTCAAATTATTATTATTACAATAAAATAATTATTGCGATACGACTGGATGAAAGATCCAATATTGATTAACTGTGGGATATCGTGACTGAACCATACAACCATTATATCAATAAATATAGTCCGCAGCTTAGCAAAAATGTTGATTAAATATGAAGTTTATGACCATGTAACGTACATGTGAAGACCTTCGCCTGATAATTTATGCTTTTGGATTTGACCAATTTTTACGTGATACTGACGAATTCTATCTCTATGCATGCTTTCTCCACATAAGAGAGAGATTATTAAAGTATCTCATATTAAAACATGTAAATGTCATGATTTCAATTTTCAGCTTGGATTTCTTAGCAAATATAGGCTATGCATGGCAACCATTCAGATTCTGAGCAAAAATAATTCTTTTTGATTTTGTACCAGGAAATAATTTCGAAGCATTTAAAGGCGTTTGGTAATTGCCCAAAATTTTTATTCATATAATAGAAAAAGACCAGAAATGCGTTTGATAACTATATAAAATTTCTTTTTATTAATAATATTTTAAATTTTTTAATATTTATTTCTTTTTTTCTCTTTTATTTCTTTTTTTTTCTTTCTTTTCCCTTCCTTTCTTGGCCATGGCAGGCCGCTAGCATCGGCGACCGGCCACAAGCCAAGGTCGGCAAGGGCGTCGCGGCCCTTGCCGCCGCCCTCACCTTGGCTGGACGAGACTCGATCTCGCCTAGATCTGGCAAGGCCAACCTCCCCGTCGCCACCCAAGTCCGTCGCCTGGGTGGCGACAGACCTTGGGTGGCGACGGCGAGGTCGACCTCAACTTGATTGGGCAAGGCCGCGAGTCGCCCTCCCCTAAGTGGCGAGGAGGACCCTCGTTGGGCCTGGCCTGTGGCCAGTCGCCGGCAGTCGGCGGGTGACAAGGCCAAAAAACAACAACAACAAAAAAAAGAAAAAAATCAAGAACAATTAGTTCTAAAAAAATTGTTTCAGAATTAAGAAGCTACTTTTTTTATTTTTGAATTTGTTCCAAAATTGATTCTAGACACAATTTTTTGTGAAATTGTGCTCAGGTACAAAAAATTTAACAAACAGATTTCTGTTCCCAAATTGATTCTAGAAATAAAAGAACGGAATCAATCACTATTTGATAAATTGCCAAATAGACCCATAATGGACTCTATATGTGACTTGACGTATGTCACGAGTCTGCATAGTATTTCCTCGAACTCTAGCGCAAGAGAAAATGGGTCACCTTCTTGTTCTTGCCACCCCACACTTTCCCGGTGGTATAGTAAACTGAGAAAACTACAGAAAGTGACTTCTTCAATTGCGGAAGTGCCAAAAGATCAAAACCCTGAAGGTGCTTTGGTTAGCAATCAATGGGGGAGCACTCTCTTCCAAGCACTGAAACTTGGAGGGCCAGTACAATAATGAAGAAGAGGCCTCTGGTCATCCTCAACGCCCAGAGAAAAGGACAGAGGGTTTGTTACACTCTTACAGTGGGGGGACACTCCACCTTTTCTTAGGTTAAAAATTGAATGTTTGAGGACTTTTATTGAAGTGGTGCGGGGTGAAATGCAGTTGCTATTCATTTCTTTTCCTTCGTACAGCCCCTAGTTTTTGGACAGACGTTACTGCGATTTTCACATGTTCGACACTTTGAGCTAAAAGAAAATTTTCGGTTCGTAAAGAAACCTTTGCTATTTTCGTACCTGTGATGGGATGGATAGCTCCATCTAGGCAACAGGGACTTTGGCTCCTGCATTGGGAGGCCAGGACTAGGGCATTCTCATGCAGAACTAGGTCTCATTAAGAATGACAAATCTGAAAAATTTTCGTGGACCATAGGGAAAACGACATGTGGGTAGGTTTCTATGGTTTACGGTACGTTATCGTTCCAATGCTTTGGAACTCATGAAAACGAAGGTGATTTTCTTAGAAATGATTAACTCACAGAGACATCAATCGCGTGTTGACATGAAAAGAAATGGGTTATACACACGGGGTTAATTCAAAAAAAAAGCACAAACTTTAGGTGGAGGGACAATTCTGGCCCGAACTTTTTTTTGTTCCATAAAAAAGCACCAACTTTAGGTCGAGGGACAATTTTGGCCCGAACTTTTTTTTGTCCCATAAAAAAGCATCAACTTTAGGTGGAGGGACAATTCAGGCCCGAATTTTTTTTTGTCTCGTAAAAAAGCATCAACTTTTATTTAAATCCCAAATTTGGCCCCCCATTGATTTTCTGTATAAAGTTACCCTTGTTTTAGAAAAAAAGTTATGGTGGTGAGCCTAGCGAATCTCTTCCATGATGTTTGTCGACAGGCGGTGGCCTACAGCTTCAGATTACGACAAAACAATAAAATTTGGCTAGAAAGATTTAATCTGGGAGATATTTTTGACCTGCTGGTGAAGTGAAGGAAACGAACAGTTTCACCGTTATTCTTCAAGCAGTGGTTTATAAAATAAGGCAATGAATAATACTTTAAATCCAGTCAGCAAGTCACGTGGATTTATTGCTAAAGTGGAATAGTCAAGTTGTAAAATCAATGATTTTAAGTCAATAACGGCCATATTTGGGATTTAAGTGAAAGTTGGTGCTTTTTTACGAGGCAAAAAAAAAGTTTGGACCAGAATTGTCCCTCGACCTAAAGTTGGTGCTTTTTTACGAGAAAAAAAAAGTTTAGGCCATAATTGTCCATCGACCTAAAGTTGATGCTTTTTTATGGAACAAAAAAAAGTTCGGGCCAGAATTGTCCCTCGACCTAAAGTTGATGCTTTTTTTTGGAATTAACCCTATACACACGTTATCTAACTGGTTAGCTAGGCCCCCAACCATAATTAACTTATAACTCTTTAAAGTGTTTTACGTATACTTGATAAAACTTTAGATATAATCGTAAATTTGAGTAACACATCAGTGAATCGCCAAACCCTACTTGCAGGTTTGTACTTTTGTTACTCTCCGGTGTAACATTATGTAAGGGCATTTCACTCTCCCTCTTTTCAAATTTTCCTGAAACTTATGTTCATGTTATTGTGAGTTCTATCTCAAGGAAAGACCCAGCCATTCAGAAGAAAACCCACCAAAGTGACAATGACCTCTTCATTTCCTATGCTTCAATGCTTCGCGTGAGAGAGAGAGAGAGAGAGAGAATGGGGAAAAGCTGTGCAGATGACGGATCATACGATAGTGAGATCACAAAACCAACCATGCATCACTTATGATAACCTAATATCGATGTCGCTTTGAATCACCTTCAGTTGCTTCTCTTCTGTTAGAAACGTATGCGGAAAACGTAAAACAGAACACCGGAAATTTACGTGGTTCGATCACGAAGTGATCTACGTCCACGGGCGAGGCACGACAAAATTCCACTATAATCAAAGAGAGAGTACAAAATTTCAGAAGTCGAAAACAAAGACAAAACCCTCACGGCTCACAAAAACTCTCTGAAACAAATTCTCTCTGTTCTACAATGAGAAAACCTAGCCACGGTGTAAAATAGGGCTTCCGAAAATTTTCTCGGGGGCTACGCCCCCGAACCCCCCGCGCGTTGGTTCGTTTCGGCCCAACCCGCAGCAAGCGAACCAAATCTCAATTTCCTTTCCACTTTCGGGTCGCACAAAAATATGTCGGGTCGGGTCATAAACCGGACCGAGTACATAAATTCAAGACATATTTAACATCTTCCATACCAGTTGAGCAAAGAGAAATTTTTTCATCTTCACAAATTACGGATTACCATCCATACCCATCCCCTGGACCCTCTCTTTTTCTTTTCCTCTTCCTACACAAAGGAACAAATGTAGCTCATCTCCTGTAGAGACTTATAGAGCTGTAGCGCTCTAGAGATGAGATGCTGTCACACTCAAACTGTTCGTAAATGAAGACAGATGCTCGTAGCCATTTCCGCATTACAAGCCAAGCGGGGCTGGGGATAGAGAAGGACCACGTACGGACATTTAGTTAGTTAGGGGCATACATTCATTGTCACATGATGTGAGACTTGAGCTGGAAATGTTGTTGATTCTCCAAACCAAGAGGCCGACAGGACTATTCTCGTATTAGAATCAATGACCCTCCTTTGGTGTCCCACGGGGGTGATGGAGCTCGTGCTTTTTCGTGATCTTGCATGCCCACCCCCAACATGCCCACTTGAAGTGTTCGGATCAACCAATTCTTGTTTCAACAAAACCATCTTCTTGCACCAGCGAGCCGTATCACGTTGTTGCATTACGAGTACTATTCGTTTGAGCCGTTTTGTACTGTTATTAGTACCGTAAATTTTGTTATATTTGATAAATTGCTTGCCAGTTTGCAATGGTTCAAAATATTTTATATGAGGAAGGGTTGATTTCGATTCAGTCATGCCTTTTTTTGAGGATGCTCGGGAACAACTCTTAGATCAATTAAGGATCAAATGCAGGCCGAATGTTGAAACCTTTGTGGCTCAGCAACATTACCCTCGATGTGAGCATAGGAATAGGTTGGTGAGGCCGCACCTGGACTATCGGATATTTGATACATAATAAACGTATAAATGTGGTCTGTCGAAGATGAATCAGATGAAATCATTTTTGCGTTGTACAGAATGGTGAATGTGGTCATCCCTAGGACCACGTCACAGAGCAAGAAAGTTCAGCATTACTCTAAGAAACTAAGACACACAAATTGATCAAGCCCTCCAAGAAGAGGAACGATGGGGCAAAACACCAACGAAGGTAAAATTGGATTAGATGAAAGGAAGAAAAAAATCGCATTTACAGGGTAGGGGAAGAGAGATGGACCCTCGAAATAAACTGCTGGGTTATCCTATATAAGATTCTGTTGGGGGTTGTCCCCTTGGGATATAGAAGCAACAGGAAACATAGTTTGTACATTAGTTAATTTACTCTATAACCTTAGTAGTTGTAGGGCAACAAACCTCTGTGGCCTCCGACAAACACAGGACAACAACTAGTAATAACATGAGCGTGATTGAAAAAGCTAGGCCAGGGGCATTCATTTGAGTCTAAGCGGGGGATATAAACCCAGCATGAAATGATGACTGTCCTTGTCTCTCCTCACCAAGTAGATTAATCTAAAAAAACGTGGGCCTTCCAGGCATCATCTTACACTCATGTGGTTTTGAATCTCGTTTTCAATACTGTTCTGATCGCTAAGCCAGCCCCTCCATATCTGGAACTTCAAAGCTATACCTGTACAAAGCTCAAAAACTGCGATATTGCACACGCAGTCGCAGTCACAGTCACTGAGCCTCTTGCATGCATGTATAAAGTAGAGCAGAGAGAGAGAGAGAGAGAGGGAGAGGGAAGAGGGGGTGAGAGCGAGAGAGTACTTGTTCTCACTTTGGAAGTTGAACAAGCATTTAAACCTTGATGGGACACACGCAAACACACATGCTGTAAACAGTCGACTATTCTCTGCTTCTAACTTTGTGAAGTGCATTTGTGCGAGTACGAACCATCCATTCATCGTTAAGATAGTTCACTGTTCTTTTATGGATGCAAGTAAACGGAAAACACACATTCGGAGACCCACAAGCTCTTTGAACTCGTTGAAAGACAGAATAACTATTCTCTGGAAAAAGCATAAATGCGCTATTGAACACTGTGTACGTTCCTCAACTCAAGTCAGGGCGGTCACTGTGTGTCCTTGGCCAAGTAAATTCGTGAAAAATATTGCTGACCGCCTTGTTCATGAACTCCCGTAGTAATCAATGAAGTATCAACCTGTTGGTTGGCTTTATTTCCTTCGAAATCTTGCAGCTTGAAAATTCTGCATCTGTATTTGAAATAAAGGAAAAAGGAGGATTGATTAAAACGAGACGAGAAGAGCCGGTTATTGAAAATGAAATGAACTTGCGAAACAATACTCAACAAGCAATTCACCGACGGATGGATAAACTTTACAGTCTCGCTCCCTATTCTTTGAGTTCGTGGTCCCCCATCCAAACGACTCTGAAAACTCGCACAACAAGATTCTTTTTGCTAACAAGGTGGGCGTAAGTCTTTGCTGGGCAGCACGGCAATTGGGACCATTGTCAAATCTGAGTCTGTCGACATATTCAATTAATCTAACTTTAATTCGAAAATTTGTTGTAACGCAACTCACACATAAATTTTAAAAGTATTCACCTAAAGAGCGAGAAAGAGAGAGTCGAGGGTGGGGTCTACCCTTGTTTAAGGTAATTTAGTCAATTTATGGTTGATGTTTTTTAGTGGGGTATAAATGTGTTCTTTTCTATTTTCTTGTTAGCCAAAGGAAAGGGGTGGTGGTTCTGAACTTTGAAGTATGAAGTAAAAGCTTGGGCAGACTGCAAGAGCGTACAACCTGTATAACACCGTCTGAACTCAGCAATCTTAGATAGGCTCTACACAGCCAGCTCGCAGGAGCAGAGAGATCGTACAGCAGTGAAACAAAAAATGCACACAAAGTGGGTGGTGCCACTGACAATTGGGCAACAGTGGGCAAGGGAATAGGAAAGGGTCACGATACCATTTATGGATACAACAGATCTGGGAGATAATCAGAATGAAAAAACAGGGGGCTCGTGTTTGGAGTTTGGGGGAAAGTTAAAAACCTGATCATCATCATCAGAAGCCGGCTCTGCATCCGCAACAGCTCACTGATACAACATTGCGGACTAGACACAACAAAGCGCGCTGCTAAATGGGTCGAGATGAAGGCTAAGCTTTCCACTCTTCCCCGGGATTTGCACGATGTTAACCAGTCGATGCAGAGAACAGGGTTAGGACGGATGAAGATGGAGGCACCGGAGAGAGAGAGAGAGAGAGAGAGAGAGAGAGTGGAGATGTGCCTGAGTGTGTCCACGTGCGTAGACCCTGACGTGGGCTTTTCAAAGCTATGCAGCGCAGGCCTCTCTCCCTCCTCTCTCTCTCTCTCTCTACTGTCCACTGAGTAGGATTAACAAAGCGATTTCGCAAATATGTATCGATGCACTTTGTCCACCAACGCCTTGTCAGAGAGGGATTCGTACGAGCTTTGATGCGACGTCCTTTGGCGTTATCATGAAATGGCACTGCCGTGCAGCGTTGTTGGGACATGGGCTGGCCGAGCAACGTAGCTCATCCCCTGTTTTCACTTCTCGTTTCTCTCCGATCAGTAATGAGAAAGTAATATATATATATATATATATAACATCAAAGAAACTTACAGACTCGTATTTTCAATGCAATGTCATCTCGAGCTCCGAAGCTCCAAGTACGAAGTAGACTATAGGTAATACGACCCTCGTAAATTGTATCTTCATTTTGCATCGGTTAGGAACTCACATGGATTGCATCCTAGACGCAGTGGATCACACACGCCCCTTCCTGTTTAGGGCAATAATACCTAAAATGACGTTGAAAAAACATTCTCTCTTTTCATTTTTTTTTCAATGTGTTTGACGGTCCATAAGAAAGCCGATCGGTCAATGTGAATTTGACGACATCTAAGTTTTCGCTCCTGAGGCCTTACTGCAATTCCCTGAGGGAAATTAAGAATTTCGACTCCGTTGATATTGTGGAAATCCTGCCTCTAGCCAAAAGTTCGCCCTAAACCCTTGTTTTTTCTCTTCCTTTTTATAGGATTGCATTGGCATTTCGACCTTTGGGATCCAAGGCTATTATCCAATTCAATCATGCTATACAGTTCATACAGCCATGGTTGGTTTTTGCAATGCGTGTGAAGCGGCAGTAAAACGATTCTGAATTTGTATCATAGCAGTTCATAGCTGACTCAGAGAGAGCAGGCCAAAGAAGAAAATATAAATGGTCATATGTACAGATGATCTAAAATGGCGACTTCCACGGTTTTAGCAGAGTACTTGAGTTGCAGCGATGGGGGGCTTCCACGAGACTAAATAAGTTGGAATGAGAGTTTGAGAGCTTTAATTGCCAGCAGAACATTAGAGGATTTAAGTAAGTAACAATGACAGATATATGCGGGAAAAACGAAGAGCGCGAGCAAATCTCTGCACGAGCAGTTCAATCAATCGTGTCAAGGCTCGACCCCTGGCAGGAGATGTAGGGTGCAAGTGGATTTTAGGTTGTCCGAGGGTACATCAACTTAGCAGATAATGTGAGCAGTCTTTTGATGTTATGCTATAAACACCACCTCGCAAGAAGAAATAACGACATCCGTCACCGACATCGATAGAGAGAGTCTTATGCAAGCCATACGTGTATTGTTTATAGCTAGACCTTCAGTTCAACCATATTCAGTACACACAAATGAAAAGATTAGTGCAACGACACTTAGCTAAGTATGCAACAAATAGGATGTGCCCGTGCATCAAAGACGCGGGATCACTGCTCCGTAACTAAATTGACAATGCAAGCAGTCGCAATGTGAGTAAAGATGAAAAACTCTCGACATCTTTAGATAAATAGTTTGGCCACAGTTGTCTTTGCAGATGAAGAATCCGCAAATTGATTATATCCATCAGAAATAGATGATACTACCAACGAATAACTAGCAATTTAACAGTACACGAATGAGAGACGGTGATACCAGGGCAACATCTAACCTAATCAGTGTTTTGGCGGAAAAGTAAACATCTTATGCTGACAAGCACACGAGCGGGACTAATGTCACTTCAGAGATGACACTGCTGACGAATAACTTCATGTGCAGAATCAATCCAGATCCTAAAGAAGGCCAAGGGGATTAATCAGTGAGTTTGATGTAATTCCAAGTCCAGCACTGCTCTCGACAAATGACTCGCCCACGGCCAGCTTCAATGCCACGCTTAAAATTGTTCTTGGCAGCTATATGTGCAAGTGATCGCATGCACAATCGACCGAGATCTTTAAGAAGGCCAAATGAAGTTAGTGATTTTGAATGAATTCCAAGACTACTCCCCAGAAGGATCTATACAAGTGGCCGATTTCAATTTCACAGCACGAGCGAATCAGCTCCTAAACGATTGATTAAGCAAGACACCTGTTCAACTCTGTGGTTCATCACGCTCAGCAGTATGCCACGAGAAACTTCAGAAAACATCAAATCGAGCTTCATCTATATCAACCGCGCAATTCCAGTATAAGCGAACAATGCAAAAGCTATATAGTTGTAGAACTGGCAGACTGGCTATCGCTATCGGATATGCTGCCAACAAATAACTTCATGTGCACAGTTGATGATCCATGTGCAACTGACTTTAAACTCGACCAATGATCTATACGCAACCAACTCCAATTCGACACTACAAATGTAGTTGCAGCTATTTGCTCGAGCAATCACATGCATAATCATCCAAGATCCTTGAGAAGGCCTAAGAATGCAAGCGAGGTTACAGAAATCAAAACGTTCTTCTCAATAGAGGATCTAAACAGCAGCTGCCCTCAATTTCATGTGTAAAATCGAACCATCAGCTATTCGCACGGGTAAATTAGCTCTAAACAATCAATCAAGAACGACGTTTTCTCACGCTCTGTACTCTGTAGAATGCCACAGAAAGCTTCAGGAATCGCGGAATAGAACTCATCATCTATGTATCAGCTGTACAATTCCCATATGAGCAAAAAAAATCTGCAACATTGCAGAACTGGGCTATCTATTTGCCAGTGACAAATTCTCATAACACCATGGACACATCTACAGGGAGGGGAGAGGAGCCGACTCACCCCGGGCATCGACTCTCCGCAACCGCATCTCGATCAGACTCGCGGCGAATTCGCCGTCGCTGACCTTGAGCATCTCGGCCAAGGGCATCTCAAGCCCGTGCTCCTCCAGCATCTGATGCCGCGGCCGGATCTTCCGCTCCAGACTGAAGGAAAAGTACTGCGGGAAGCGCTTCAGCTCGGTCAAGTTCCCCCGCATGTCCCGCAAGAAATACTCGGCCTTGGGCCTCATGTTGTTCTGGACGCTCATGGTGAGCAGCCCCGGCGACCTGATCGCCATCCTCGAGACCTCCCCGTACCCGAACCCGAGGCTCCGCAAGAACTCGATCTTGGGCAAGAGGGTGCGCTCGACGCTGGAGACGAGCAGGAGGGTGGTCTGGCAGGTGATGGCGCGGCGGCCCACGAAGCCGAAGCTCCGGAGGAAGGAGAGGGTGGGGCGGAGCTGGGCGTCGACGCTGCAGACCAAGATGCGGGGGCAGCGGAGGATGGACTTCTGGAGGTCGGGGAAGGGGATGAGGGCCTCGTGGAGGAGGAATTCGAAGACGGGGTAGAGGTCGGAGTCCGGGTCGGCGGTGAGGAGCTGGGGGAACATGTCGAGGACGCGGCCGAGGGCGGGGCGGGGGATGCCGAAGGAGGCGAGGCAGGACTCGACGGAGCGGAGGGCGGAGAGAGGGGAGGAGCGGAAGTCCGGGTTGTGGCGGAGGGCCTTCCGGGGGTCGACGTTGAGGCTCTGCAGGTAGAGGAGCTTCTCCCGGAAGAGGAGGCCGGAGTCCGAGGTGGAAGTGGAAGTGGAAGTGGCGGCGGCGGCGGCGGCGGCGGCGGCGGAGGGTGGTGGGAAGTGGAGGTGGTGGGTACTGAGGGGTTTGGGGAGGTGGAGCGTCGGCTGCAGGGAACAGGGGTGGTGGTGGAGCTGGATAATCATCTCTGTTCTCCCCGCGGTCGCCGTGGTAGCGATGATGGAGGAGGACGAGGAGGACGAAGATGATGATGAAGACGACCTGTTCGAGGTTTTTCCTGCTTGTTTTGTCCGGGTCGGGTCGACCAATGCACGCGATGATGTGGACCCGTGACGTGGGGCTCCGAGCCTCGATCCGACCTTAGATGGGCCAATTGGGATCGGCCCACGAGAATATCAGTTTCCTTCCTTCAGGCCCAACCCACGGGAAAGCTTGTGCCCATCGTCCGTTTCGGAAAGGATTTTGGGCCTTCACGGAGCAACTATTCGGATCCACGAGAAAGCTTGACCCAAGACCCGAGGGGCAATTGGACATATCCATTTGCTCAAATGGGAGTCGATCCCATTTAAATGGCCGTGAGATTGATTTCGGGGCCGGTGACATTGGACCCGTACGAAAAACTCCTTGGTGTAAAAAGCCCGATATACAGAGTAAAAATCCGAATATGATGTGGATCCATATTACTTAAACACTTGTATGAATCGACGCGAATTCATACATGGCGTGTCAAATGCTTGATTAATTGACATGAACTATAAACATGATTATGGGGAGCTGGAAAAGAATCATTTGGATCTCATTATCTTGGATAATCTCCATATAAATCGGACCAAAGGACCAAAAAGAAAGAATAAGCTTTTTATATGTGTTTCGCAATCAATGATAATCTGCCGGTTTAGACACGTGGGGCATATCCTTGATTTAAGAGTTTATCGTTTCTAATGGACCCGTGATTGGGGTTCAAATGTTTGAAAAAAAAATCAAGTTCAAGATAGATTCATAGTACATTGATGTATGGTATGATCAAATGACGTTACGCTGAATTTGGGAGGACTTTCGGTCCATACTTGTTCCGCGACCGTCACATGCTTTAATTACTCGTGTGAAATAAATGAGTTATGGTCAAAACTTATTGAGAATTCATTGAGATTGATGATGCAGATCTTGTTTTATCTTAGCTTTTCGTGATGCAAAAAAACTAGGATACAGTCAAAGTGAGAACTTTCCTTAAAAACAATAAGCTAACCTTAAGTAGGTAAATCTTGAGTTCGTATATACCATGTTAACCCCATCAACTGTTTGGAGAACAATAACAATGCGAACAATATCGAATTAGCGTGGCGAAATAAAATAATCTCCCCTCTTGTGCAAACCTAATAGGAAACGACTGAATCAAAGAATATAAATACTAAGCACGCAAATGCAAAATTATTTTTTACGTGGAAAATCTCCTCGGTGTGAGGAGATCGAAAATCACGGGACCGGAGTCTACCCAAAAATCTTCACTATCAGCAAAATTGGGTGAACGAAGTTCTTTCCTAGTAAATCCTAGAGGTCTGTAGTAGTAAAGACATCAAAAACATCATTCTTGGCAATAGACATGAAAATCACAAGAGATAAAAGGATAAATTTCACAAAAAATGCACTTTTGGTGCAACCCACGAAAACCTGATGTAGAGAGCTTCAACTGAGAATTAAATCGATCAGATTCGAGAAGAATGTGGCACGAACACGCTGATAAAATTTCAGCTCAATCGGACCACGAATCGACCTCCAACATCAACATTAGATATATCCTAACATCAAGATTTTCTGCTCTCTTTCTCTTCTGTTACCGTGTTTCTAAAAAACATTTTTTTTGTGGTCACGAACATGGTAATAATGAGAAATCCTATTTCTCCATATGAATAGACCTATGGGTTCAAGTCCTCGGCTTGCAATTCATTGGGCTTCCTCCATCTGGAAGTGAACCCAGCTAATATCAACTCGAGAAGAGTGCTACGAAGCACCTGGACGAGTGGCCTTCTTGCATGACCTCATCCGCACTCTCCCTCCATGGCCGACGTGAAGTTGAGGTCACCAGCTGCCACGAATAACCTCAACAAAGAGGTTCGCGTGACCTCAATCCGAGGACACAAGACTGCTACGGGCAACCTTGATCGGAGCTCGTCAATGGCCGGACCGGCCTATGACCTCAAATAGAGGTCAAGAGTGTTGTGGCACAACATCGCCTGAGGTTGCCATCGACGCATGCACGCGCGCACGCGCGCACAAGCCGGCACCAAGAGTTGGGAACCAGAGAGTAAGACGGTCGAGTGGCGTGAAGATCATCACCATGGTAGGCAGGCAACAAGTGGTGGTTGAATCAGGGTTCTAGGAGTTTTTGTATGGGTGGTGGGGACTTAGAATTTAATGGGGGGGGCATCCTTAAAAAGAAAATGATAAATTTTAAATAAAACCCCGATGGCAAGTTGGTAATCAATGTCCAGTACAACCATCGGGATGGTTGATCTAGCACGA
The DNA here is from genome assembly GCA_031216285.1 of Syzygium syzygioides. Taxonomy (NCBI): domain Eukaryota; kingdom Viridiplantae; phylum Streptophyta; class Magnoliopsida; order Myrtales; family Myrtaceae; genus Syzygium; species Syzygium syzygioides. The sequence continues at coordinate 33,684,407 of CM062248.1, read as the reverse complement.
GTGATTTACAACGTGGCTCTGCAGGTGCCATCCTCCGGTCTATCTTTACTCTTGGGAAACCTTTGTTGGTTCGCAAAGGAAGTAGCCTGAGTTCCTAGTGTACCGCCAGCCCTGAAATTCCCGCTAGCAAAATCACCTCGAGCAAAAACTTGTGGCTTACACTAAAAAGTCCTTTTCTCAGGCGATCAACAGTAGTTTCGTTGATACCCCGTTTTCGGTAACAATGAAAAAAAAAATAAAAAAAGATAATGCGGCGCGTCGCAGTGTTTAGGGCCAAAATCAAGGCGTACGTATATTTGTTTTTTATTTCCTCTGGGCATTTTTCCTTTAAAATTCAACACTTCAATTAAAAAAAAAAAAGCAACCGAACGAGAGGACAAACCTAAAGCCAAAAGTCGTGCGAGAGAAAATTGAAAATTCAAAGCGGGAGAAAAAGAAAAAAAACGAAGCCAAAAAAGAGCGGGAGGGAGCACGACGCGCGGCGGAGCACATGGGGAAGTAGCGGGCCCCACTTGCACGAGATTTCGACAACTCGCGGATGCTCCTCGCGATCGCACGGCTCGAGACCTCCACCCCATTGACCCGTCGCCCTCGTGACCCAAACCAAGCCCTCCCACCCAACCTCCTCCTCGGGTTCGGTGCCCCCAATAAATGCTCCGAGACCCGATTTTGCCCCAATCGAAGCAAACAATTTCCCCGCCTTGTTTCGATTTTGACCCGACAATGGAGGCCGCATTTCGCTGCGCCCCCGGAAAAGCCCCGCCTCAGTTTCGCCTCCGTCGGGGGTTCAAGGACGATACACGGGATGCGCAGCTTCGTCGAAATTTCCGGAATCGGGAATTTTGGCCATCAACTCCAATACTAGTCCTAATAGATAATTAACGGGGCCACTCGTTTGGGACGAAAATGTCGCTCGGGTGCTGATTCGTGAATTGCCGCGACGTCGACCCTGTGTATTTCTTCTTTTCGCCGGACAAAGGACCCGGGAAATCCATCCGGGATTAGATGCTTAATCTTATGGAACGCGGGTTTGGTCGACAAAGTGGGACTAGGCGAATGAAAGCTACGGCACAGAAAAATAGTAACACAGGAGTCCATTCCTTCATTGATTAGTACTCCAAAAACAGGAAAATTTACAGCTTCGCTAGCAATCAAAGGACTTGACGGTCATTTCCAGCAAAAAAGTATTCGCTGGACCAAACCCTAATCAATCTCAACTCCAAATTAAAAGAAAAGGGTGGAAAATTCAAATTACTAACGGCGGGTGGTACGTCTCCACCACTGCCAAAAGCTTCTGCATTCAATTGCCACAGAAATGCAGGAGCAACGAAAGGGCCATTCTGACACCCTAAGGAAAAATCACAACTTTGGACTTTTCACCAATGAGCCCTAATAATCATCACTAATGACCCAAATCAGAAAAAAGGAGCCATTTAAAACTAGCCCCTCCTTCATTTTGGACCGACAATACATATACTATATAGTATAGTAATTATATAATAACCTAGTGTACTAATTAAATCCTTCCACTCGGTCATACCCCCTCGCAGCAGCTATATGACTATATCGATTGATTGAAGGTTTGGTGTTTTGGCGGTAAGGAGTGGGCCCTCAGCGGAACTGCGCTCCGGCGAAGGTCTGCCCGAAGGACCACCCGGCGGGGGCGACGTTGTAGGAGGCCACGCTGCGGCCGTCGCTGGTGGTGACCTTGAAGGAGAGGGACTGGCCATTGAGGTTGGCGTTGCTCTGCCAGTTCTGGCCCCAGTTCCGGGACATGGGCTGCCACCCGGTCCTCGACCCCTTCACGGCCACCGCGTGGACGTCGCCGGCGCCGCCGACGTTGGTGACGAGGACGAGGTTGAAGTAGGAGTGGCCGTTGATGGTGAACCTGATGCCTCCCGCCCTCCGGCAGGGTACCCTGTGGAGACGCGAGCAGTTCCGGTGCGAAATGAGCTTTTGATCTCGTATTATAAGTTGGAATTAGTTGGGAGAAAAAGTGGATTTCAAGTACCTTCGGTACGCGACGGGGACGATTCCAGCGCGGTACTGGGCAATGTGCTGGAAGACGGGCTGGGAGAGGTCGAAGTGGTGCTGGGGCGGGTTGCACCACCCGCCGGCGTTGTTAGGGAGGGCGTTGTTGGGCGGGCAGAAGTTGGTGGCGGTGACGACGATGGAGCCCGGCAGGCACCACTTCTGGTCGTTCACGCACCGGATCTCGAAGCACGACCCGCAGCTCAGGCCGTTGTTGAACAGCGCCGTGCTCAGCGCCGCCGTGTTCGTCCCGTATCCCTGGCTGTACAGGTTGCCGTACCCGCACGCCCCGCCTAGCAGAACAGGATTCCACGGTTATCGACACGAATTGGACCGAACATGAAACTATTTTCGACAGCCCAAGCCCAATCTCACCCTACCCTCCATTCCCTAAGATTCGCTACGAAAAGCTTTGCCAAAAAAACGACAAGAATCGGGAACCCATCGTACCCATTGTGCCGGAAGCGTCGCTGCCTCCGTAGAAGGTGGCGTGCGCATTGACCCAGCCGCCTCCTCCTCCACCGTAGCCGTCGACGGACGACGCCAACGTCGTGAGAAGGCCCACCACGAGCAACCCAGCAAGAGCCATTTTTCTCCCCCCCGCTCCTGCACAAAAAACAGTGCATTTAGCATTAATCTCAGTGTCCAAAGAAAATGCGCTCGCATCCCCGTTTGAGAAATTTCACACCGCTTTTTCGAATTCAAGAATGGGGTTTACCTCGAGAGACACCGACGAGAGAGTCCTGAAAACTATAGCAGCCGACGAGAAGAAACAAAGGAGCGAGCGAGCGAGCGAGCGAGATGAGCGAATGGAGGGCGAGTGTAGAGAAAGTGGTAAGGAATTGACGGTGTTATATAGAAAATTCCCGGAGGGACAATTCGGCTCCACCTCTTTTTCTTTTTTCTTTTTTTTGACCGACCAATGTTGCTGGGGACCAAAACCTTTGCTGCCGAAAAAAACAAGGAGGAGGAGGAGGAGGAGGAGGAGGAGGTGGGGGTTAGTTATTGCGGTAGACTCTCAGTGACTCGCGACAGTGAAAACCCTAGGCACACGTGCCTGGGGTTTTTCTCTTGCACCAGAAAAAGTGGCTGTTTTGATTTTCACGGCGTCGTTTTGTGATTTTTCTCGGCGGGAAATTTCCTAAGGCAATGCGAGCGAATAAGAAAATTGAAAAAATGAGGTGGGGCCCGGGGGCTTATTCGTTTTTCGCTGACTCACCCACATGCAACTTAGGACTTAAGGCTAGAGCCGCTTTCGGTTGAATTCCCTTTTGTGCCCTTTCCCTGCTTTGGTTTTTACTCTTTTCACCTTCCATGGGGTATGGCTCGCTTGGTCATGAGATTGAGCTAGGCTTTTCGAAATTCGCATTCGAATTCACCCTCCTCTTTAATGTGTTTTCATTCGAGCAGTATCCGTGAACACGAAGGGATTATACAATCGGCATCTCCTTACTCGATCGATGCCAAGACATTCATTATATGACATTGTCATCTCGGTCTTGTAATTGCTCGTATTTTTCTTTCTTTCTTTGCTGCCATGTCATAATCGACTTATGTATGTCAAGTTTTTTCATTTATTTCACGGTTCGTATTAATGGGAACCATCCTTTTTCATGGGAATAAAATGATAGAAAATGATAGCTGGCTCTGCCGACTTCTAATCGTTCCTGACATATATAGCTAGACTTTTCGAAATTCGAATTCGAATTCAAATTCATCCTCTTTTTTAATGTGCTTTGAACACTATTTGCAAAAAACACAAAGTGGTTATGCAATCGGCATATGCTTAAGCAATCAATTAGTGCCTTAGACATTCATCATACGACATCATTCTTTTCGGTCTTGTAATGACTTGCACTATTTTTCCTTTCTTTGTTGTCATAAACTCTTTCTAGTTTTTCACGGTCGTGTTTGATGGTAACCATCCCCTTTCATGGGAATAAAACGACGGAGAAGGACGACCGGCCTTGTCGACCCTCTCCAAACGTCATTATAAATGTCTCATACGTCTGCTACAGAGTGTTCGGTTGTAGCTATTACACATCACCCGCGATCCGAAGGTTCAAGAATGGCAGAAACCCGTCACTTCTTCGGCCCCAACCAAGATTTCAAGCATTCTTTCCACATGACCGGCTCGTGACCTTGTTGGAAAAAAGTCAACCCTTTCATCATGAAGCCAGCCACTTTGGTGGTGCGATCTAGTTGAAACTGGGAAAGAAACTTAAACTATGAGCAAGCTAAGGAAGGGAAATGTACAAGTAATGGAAGGAAGTACGGATGATTCCATGTCGATTCGGCGAAGTAGCAGGACCAAGATTCTTGCTGTTGGAGTATCGTATCCTGTATTGACTGACCCTTCGGACAAACGCTACCGGTTTTTTCCTCTTTTCTTTTTTGCACCAAATCTGAGCGGCAATACTTTGCTTCTAAGCCAGCAACATTAAATACTAATTATCATGCCAAAGAAATATTTATATGTATTAATTAACATCTGATACGGGAGAGAGCATCGCAGATCACAAATCGGATGCTCCATATCTAGCATGTGCATGGTACGTGCTGAAAATTTCCAATTCTTCTATTGAGCGAAAATATCATCCAGATCGCACCATACTACGAAAACTTTGGCGACTGATTTGATTCAAGAAAGAAAATGTCAGGTGGTTCTTAAACGTTAAAAAATGAAAGAAGTAAGATGCGAGCGACAAGAGTGCGTTCCGTAAAATGATACCACGATTTCATCCCGACACCCAACGTCATGAACTTGCCCTGCTAGTCTTTCCCTCCTTTGCATTTTTCGCGATCTCCCTAAACATCGCCGACCATTCACATCTCTCCGTCGACGACAGCACGACGTGTACCGCACGAGTTGTCGCGTCAGTTAGTATGGAATTCTTTGGTAAACTTCTTAGCATGCGTGGCGTTACCTTATTCTTTATGTCTGACTCGATCGAGCATGGGCGGAATTGCAATAAAACCCTTTTGTTTTTTTTTACTGGATCAAATTAATCAAAGTATTTTTTATTAATTTTCCACCGGCTCCAATCATCCATGCACGCTGCCCAACGTTCCGCATGGCGACCAGCGCTTCAAACCGGGGGGGTCAAAGCGCTCTGCTTCCCCTCTCTCTGTGTCGCAGCATGCGCATGGCGTTTGATGGCGGCTTTGCCCTAGGTTTTTTCAAGCTTGTTAAACATGTCTTGAATTTTATGTGCTCGGTCCGATTCATGACCCGACCCGACATATTTTTTGTGCAACCTAAAAATGAAAAGAAAATTGAGATTTGGTTCGTGATGCGAAGGGTTGGTGACCCGACCCGACATATTTTCGGGAGTCCTATTTGTACTGCGGCTAGATTTTCTCATTGTAGAATAGAGAGTTTTACTTTCAGAGAGTTTATGGTGAGCCGTGAGGTTTTGTCGTTGTTTCGACTTCTGAAATTTGTACTCTCTTTTGATTATAGTGAAACTTTATCTTGCCTCGCCCGTGGACGTAAATCACTTCGTGATTGAACCACGTAAATTTCTGGTGTTCTGTCTTTTCGTTTTTCGCATATGTTTTCAATAAAGCCCATGCTCCGCTCGTGCACGGCCATCCACCACCACCTCCACAACCACCATCGACGACAGCTTTCCCGAGCCTGGTCAAACTCGTCAGGACGACTCCACCATAACCAAGAGCACCTCGGCGACCGTGCAGAAGAAGAAGAAGAAGGGCTGCTGACTCGACCCGTGACAAAAAGTAAGAAAAAACTTCAGATGGTCAGACTCGAATTTTCATCTTTTGTCCGGCGCAACTCAATCACCACCGTTCTCAGATTCGAATTCGAGGGTCTTTGCTCCGTAGGCTGATTTAACCAGAGAGCAAGTACCAAATTTTGAATCCCAGAGGTCCTTCTTCCGGTGCATCGCGCGGTAAAATGCGAAAGGACATCTTATCCAACGACTCGCTCGCTCTGGGCGCAACAAGAAAGTTTTCCATTTCTCGTGTATCGATCAAATATAAGACGAGAATAATAATACATTCGAAAATCGCGACTCTTCTTAATTCTTATTAATCGTAGGGGTGTACTTGTTAAAAAGATCCGCTAAGCATACACGGGTGTTGTTCGGGTTGGAAGCCGTGCGATAAGAGCTGCACATGCCCATCGTTTTGTCTCTACTACCCCCGCGCGCTAGCTTTTCAAATCCAATTTGGCCTCTTGTCTCCTTCCTCTTTCTCTTGTTTTCATCTGATTTTTCCGAAAGATTTCTCCGATGAAACCAACCTCACAGGACAGAAACGAACATGGCGTGGCGAGAGCGAGAGGACAAAATCTCGGGCTATGGCAAGATTCGACAGAGACGGGCAGATGTTTTGCATCGGGAGGGGTGGAAACCTCGCAGCCCCCATCTGCGTGGATTTCGTATCATTAAACCGATGCCCGAGGCATTGATGAATCGGGTGAATGGAAATATTCCTTTTGATCCGCAGGTTTTCTGAAGCATGCAAATCTGCTCTGGATCGAGGAAGAGAGGAGGGTTGCTCTGCAACTTCACCTCCGATGACGATGACTCGAAGAGCTTTTGTCCCTCAAGCGTGTGCTGCGAAAATGTGAAGAAACTTCAAATCTTTTTCTTTGCGAGAAAGAAATAGGAAATTTCCTCCGCTTAACGTCTTCCAGGCATAGCCTTACGTAAGTGACATACGGGTTCGCATACAATTCAAGTGCAGCTTCCTATCTCTTAGTAACTCCGGGGGGCGCGAGCGTAGATGCCCTGCCTATCTTGGAGGCCCTTAGAATATCCTGCAAAGCTCACGATGAATCTATTGAATTCAAACCTTCGATCTCTAAGGATGGCCCTGATCGCGTGCACGGGATTTAAACAGATAATCTCCGGTTCATAAAATGGCGAAAATTCTATTGGATGTAATATTGCTTTTAGATGGCGATTATAAGAAAAAACCCTGGTTCGTGATAAAACATTTAGTAATTTTAAAGTGTCATGTCGTTGGCTGATGTAGCTTGCGTTTTTTATTATGAATTTTCTCTCGCTCCATCTCTTTGCCTTCATTTCTATAGAGATCCTGCCATATGAGAATGAAGCTTGGCTATCTCCACTGACCAAGTCGACACACCAGATCTAGGTGGTAACATTGATAGATTCCAAGGCTTCGCCGCCCAAGAAGCCAAGGAGGAAGCATGGCACGAGGTCAAGGAAGGAGAGGCTTAGCTTGGCCTCTCTCGTGACTTCGAATATGGGTTACCCGTCAATCTATTTCCAACTCTTTCAAATCGGTCCAGGCCACCCCTTCCGTAAATCGCTCAACTCAGCTTACATGGAAAAAACAACACTCTAAATGAAGGTTGAAAAATTGGTAGGAAGGCAAGCAGATCGAGCTAACGAAAATAAATTAAGAAAGAAGAAAAGAGAATCGCCAATACATATAATCTTTTTTTTAATTTAATTTGAATTTTGCAATGAACGAAGTTCGACCTTTTTTAATACTCAAATGTTGACACGTAAATTTACGTATTTTTTTTTTTTGCATAGAAAATTAGCTCAAGTGTATCGAATTATCGACGAAACATGAAAAGATAATGCCTTTTGTTTTCCGTTAAACGTAATAATGAAGGAACAAGCGTGACAAAAGCAGGATCTTTGCGGGGCCCCGCATGCACATGCACGGAGACACAAAAAGATTTCGTGACCAACTAACCAACTTGCCGTTAAGGCCGGTCCAAATCTCCCATCGTCTCGAAAACAAAAAATAAAATAAAAGAAAAAAGAAAAAAAAAATGGCCGACGTTTTTTGTCCGCACAACTTTCGAAGCTAATTGGACCGGGCCGGCTATCTTGTCAGCGATCTCTTTCCTCTGTGACCGAACTAGGATTTCCATTTGATTCCCCCTCCTTTTTCTTTTTCGCCTTTTCATTTATTAATTCTCCTTTTTTCTTTTTCGCCTGTCCAAATTCGGGGATTTTGTTGATTGCTCTGCAGCTACGGGTCAAAAAGCAGACCCTACTCCCGTCGCCGTCGCCGTCGCCGTCGCCGTCCTCGTTTCTCTTTGCTTGACCGACAAGTCCCTGTGATCTTTTGCGATTCGTGCGTTGTTGCTTCATGATTAGTCGAACAAATCATCATCATTATCTTTTCGTCCTCTTGTCGCAACCTCGCTCGATCTCGAACGTCTCTTTGGTTAATGACAGACTGTGCTCACGAACGAATAAAGCTATAGGGAGGAAATATATGGCTCCATCGTCCAGATATGGAGTTGAGATTTTCTTCTTCTTCTTTTTGTTGTGGTTCATTTCTAGAATTTAACGAAACTGCCCGCTTTAAATTTAGTAAGGTGGATATTCCGAAGCGCCGAAAGTAAAGTTCGAATTGAACAAAAAAACGACTCGTGCTAGTCGGTTATTTCTTCGTTCGGCCGCCCCCCATCGAAACAATTGGCTTCAGTGGCTTTCTGCCTAAAAAAGGATTTCCTCTCGTAAACAATCCCAATCGAATCTCGATCATTTTCGGCCGGTGATGTCCGACTATTGAGTTTTGGTCGCGGAATTAGATTAATGACTATTTACTTTAGGAGATTTGAGTCAACGGAAAAAGAGCAATTAAAGAAGATAAAAATAAAGGAAAATGACACAAGTAATTCTTAAACTTTATCTTGATATGTAATGTAATTCATAAACTTTTAATTTGTTTAATTTTGTTCCATGTTCGATTAAGTCACTGCACTTTATGAATATGTTCAATATCGTCTTTCGACTTGAATTAATGGAATGACAATATCGAATATTTTCGTATAGTTAGGGATTAAATTGAATATATACCGAAAGTCTACGGACCACATTGAATAAACAAAAAGTTTAGGAATTCATATTGCATACTGGGGTAAAGTTCATGAATCACATTAAATAAATTAAAATTTTAGATATCATATCATATATCGTGTTAAATTTTTGAGAATATTTGTATCATCGTCTCAGAAAAAATAAAATTCTTTTCGTTTGTTGGGAGGGCAGAATGAGATTATTCATAGACGACGGTTGCTTATGAAATACCATAAAATATCGCCAAGAAATTAAGAAAAAAGAAAAGAGAAAGAAGGTTACTTGTCCCCATACATTGACTAATGCAACAGTGACACGACAGGGAAGGCGACTAGGTAAAGCCACGCCCACATCCGACAGCATGTGGTGCGCCATCGTTGGTTGCCGTTCGTGGCTAAAGTGGTCATCATGTGCTTAATCATATCTCTTAATCCAGCATCAAATCTTCCCCAATCATATCACAATTGAAAAAAAAACAGACAACAAAGTCGTCCCCTCTCTCTCTCTCTCTCTCGGTGCGACAGAAAGAAGAAAGCAATTTAAAGAAGAAGAGAGAGAACGTGGAACAAAGAACGAAGGCAGTTTGGGTTTCCAGAAAAAGCAATAAGGTCGTCATGATAAGAGTTGTCCCTACAACTAACAGCCGCTTCCCTAATTCCACGTAAAGTTGTAATCACGATTAGAGCGCGTTTGACAAATTACCAAATAGTAATTATTTTTATTATTTTATTTTCAGAATTAATTTTGAAAGATAGATAATGCTGATAAATTTTTTCTTTCCGAGCATAAATTTGTAAAAATTTATTTCCAAAATCAGTTTTGGAACAGAATCAAGAAGCAAAAAAAGTAGCTTCTTAATTCTAGAGATAAGAATCATAAATAGAAAAGAAATTTTCTTTTTCTTCTTCTTCTTCTTCTTGATTTTCTTCTTTCTCCTCGGTTTCTTCTTCTTCTTCGTTCCCGACCTGCCAGCGGTGACCGGCCACAGGCCAAGGCCGGCGAAGGCCGCCCTCGCCCAGGCCACAAGCCACCCTGGCCTGTGGCCGGTCGCCGGTGCCGGCGACCGGCCATGGCCAAGGAAGGGGAAGGGAAAGAAAAAAAAAGAAATGAAAATAAAAAATTCAAAATATTATTAATAAAAAGAAATTTTGTGCAGTTACCAAACGTAATTCTGTTCTTTTTCTATTCAAAAAATAGAAATTTTGTGCAGTTACCAAACGCCTTCTAATGCTTAGAAATTATTCCTGAGCGCGAAATAAAAAATAACCATTTCTGAGCAGAATCAGTTTTCGGAAACAGAATCAATTTTTGCACCATAGCCAAATGAGTATGTGTTTTAGCGATTTGACTCGCGCGATTTAATATCTTCGGAGAGTTCTATTACCACGTACCGAGTTACCTTCGAAATAGTTTGGGGGCAAACGGTGACGTAATCACAAGCGCACCATGTCCCACGTTGGAGGTATTAGCCTTGCACCCTTTGCTACGGCCTCGTGGCCTCGAGCATTTGCTGACGGGGTTTGGTTAAGCATCGTTTTTGGGGACTGGCTTGATCCACGTGAATCGGGTCTCGTGTCTACCATCGATCTTTCCCTCCTTGACCGAAGCGAAGATAAAAAAAAAATCGGCCCGCAATCAGCGGAGTGTTTGCCCGTAAAAAGATGGAAGAACAATCTTTCCTGGTGGATTCATGCTGCCTTCGCTTTTCAACTGCTTTAGTTAGCTCAAGCTATCCGCCATTCAACGACACTTTTGAGCGCTGAAGGTACCAAAAGGACATAATAATGTCTAAGAAAATTATGGCACACTCATTTGAAGCTGAAGCCTATCTATTCCGTCTATGAATTTATTTATAGTTTTATACCGCTTCAATACAGATGTGAGAAAACTTATTGTCAATTTCGTAAGTCTAGCGGGAAAATCGCTCGACAGCACAAATCTCCATTCGGGAGTAAGGAAATAATTGATCATCTCACCGTATCGGTACGTATCGCTAGAAGGGGCACTGAATTCAAGATCGAAATGTTTCGATTTATTTGATTGCTTAACGTATATTTCGACGGCATTCTCTAACAAAGTCGTTTCGTGAATAAGCGGTCTAGATTTTCGGCTGCCTCGAAGAAATACAATTGTAATGATATGAAGGTATATCTCATGACTTAGATTATGTTTGGGAGAGCGTGGGGGGTGAAGAAAGAAAAAGAACAAAAAAAATATTACATCCAAATTAAAACATTTTCCTTCCTCTTTGTGGATTTCTCAAATTTTCAAAATTATCTCGACGAGCAAATGGCACGATAAAATCCCGCAACGAGGACCGTCTCATTGAACCAGTGATAACGCGGGCCCTCCTCTCTTTAACGGCTTTTCACGTATGTGCGGAGGCCATTCAAAACAACGAAGGCGACTAAAAGAGGGAACAAAAGATAATGTGGGATTTTAAAATTCGACTATGCCACTGAAAAGTTAAAAGAAAAAAGAGAAGGAGGGCTTTTGATAGAAAATTTCAAATGTATATTTTTTAGAAAAATATTTTTTCGCGTGCTGCCGCAAAATAAATGGAGCCTAAATGATGAAACATGAAAGTAATCAATCAAGATTTCATGCTTATAAAGATAAAAAAAAAAGGGAGAAAGAAGTATTCTAGCAAATTCCGATTCCATCTATTGACGATATCGGGTCCATGAATGGTGCAAGGAAAAACTTACGGGAAAGCCTCGATATAGAGAAAACAATGGGCGTGAGGGGGTGTTGTGCTCGATCGAGTAACTTCCGTGCGTTCCGATTTTCCGTTCGGAATCGTCGCATCTGTAATTGTTTAGGGATATCGGTAGATTCAGTACGTGGTACGATACGCGTGGTGCGATGGGCTTTCGAACTTATCACTTAGCTCTCGTGTATGTGACTTTTGGCTCGACCCTTATCTCGGTATATTTGTTTCTCTCGACAATGTGATCGTTTGACGAACTTTGTGCAAGAAACTTTTCAAATCCTTTTGGAGCATGTATATGATTTTTTTTCTTCGTGGAAAAACTGCATGGCAAGTTGGATTACTTATTGCCAAATTCAACCTATACAACTTTCATGTATCATCTCCGACTAAGGCACACCCCACGATTCTAATCTAAGCTTGAAACGAGTCGATTGGATCAGACTCAATGACCGTTTCACCGAGGATTGGATTCATGGAGCCTTTGAACGATTAATTCATCGAAATTTTCGGCTCGTATCGTCGAGCTGCTTTAAGCGGTTTGTTGTCGGGATGATTGCACCTCCGATCCAGGAACTTTCGTCATTTCCTAATATATGGTCCTCGAACTTGTGATTTGTTTAATTAAATCCCGAAACTCGTATATTTCAATCGAATCAATCTGCCACCGGCCGGCATATAGAAGCCCGCATCATATCATTTTGCCGATAGACAGATGTAGAGCGCGCGGATTCCGTCCAAAGTGGAGTGCCGAAATTCAAAGGGTTTGTCTCGACCATACTTTTCCAACGGTACGAACCATGCAACCGGAGGCGACCCGTTGAATGGGTGGTGCTCCGGCTGCTATCTCTTGCACGGGCAACCAAACAGCATGCGGATGCAACTCGGGTTGGGTTTTCTTTGCTTCCTGAACGTGCGCTCCAGGAGACATCCTATCCTGATGGAAAACCAAAATGGTGGTGGTTGCGAGTCCATGTCCTCCCCTTTCATTTCGTCCTATTATTTGCATGTGCGACCTATGAGCATGACGATTTGGTCATGGAGGTGGTCACCATGACACCATTCAAAGAGATTCTCACGCATTTATTATAATGACAATCGACCCTCCACGCCGTAACAATGAAAAGAAACGAGAACTAATGGTGGATGTAATTTTGGGGGACTAAGATGATCAGGCCTAGGAGAGGTCATGAACCAACTAGGAGAAGGGCCATTTCTCGATTTTAGGTGGTCCCTCCGCTCCACATTAAATTTTTGTTGATTTTCTTTTTCAACAAAATCGGTAAATAGATAATTAGATGTCCGGAGCTCTTCGAGCACGCAACGCAACTAATCTCCATGTCGATAATAACTCAAATTCGACGGAGAAAGAGGAACGCACGGTTGTTTTTTTTTTTCCGACGACCTTTTGAGGGATTATTGTTATCATTCAATGGGTTAGAGATTGGACATGATATGACACGGGTTATCGGATGATTTTGGGAAGTGCTATTTATTCATTTATGAAAACATAAAAAAAAAAACATAAGTGAAAAAGTTGAGTGATCTAGCCATACCAAACTTTACATAAGCCATTCGCCTTAACCCTAATTAGTTTCAGATACAAGCAAATGAAACCACAATTTTAACTATCCCACCTCTCCAAAATACACCTTTTCATTTTATTTGTTCCCGAAGATCTCCCGATTTGAATCGGTGTTTTCTTAGCCTCATAGATGGATCTAATTTGACATTCTCATTTTAAAATCCAGCTTGCCATGCAACACAAATTCATCAAAATATGTCCACCCATTTGTGTGGTTCTAGCTAGAAATAAAACAAAATGAATGATTGTCATGTCAAAGATAATACGAAGCTTTACCATAAAAGCAAGGATTAATACTACGAAAAATTTCAAACTAGTGCATTTATGACAATTTTATTCCAAATTAATTTTTTGATCACAAAAAATCTCAAACTAGTATAACTATAACAAATTTAGCCCCAACTAATTTTTTTACCACTAAAAACCCGGAACTGGTATATTTGTGATAAATTTACCCTCCGTTAGTTTCCATTAAATTAGATTTATACTACAAAAATTAACAAATTGGTACACTTGTGATAAACAAGGGATAAAATATAAATCCGGTACATCAGTCAACTGTTGCGTGTCATTTAACAAAATAATTTGACAGTAAAATTTATCGAAAACATAATAAGGGTAAATTTATCACGGGTATACCAATTTGAAATTTTGTATGGTCAAAAAATTAGTTTGGGGTAAAATTGTCATGGATGTATCAGTTTGGGGTTTTTCGTGATATTAACCCTAAATGCAACTCTACTTCTTTTTTGATTTTCACCTAATAATTACCCCCAAATTACTCCTTAGTTGTGTCCATCCATCCTTTGCGTATTTTGATTAGCAATAGGTAATCGAGGGCAGGAAGGGGGCGACCGAAGACGACAATTCTCTGAGAGCTTTACCATTGAAATTTCACACTCATCACAGATTATTCAATTTGAGCCATAACTACTATTTATTTTGAGCAAGTCCGCCACTACCGTGCCACACACGGTACTAATAAGAGAGAGCCAAGGTTATCTTGCGTCGTGATATGGCCAAACCTATATAAGAGACGAATTAAGGCTTCTTAGGATCTGAGAAGCGATAGAAGGATTCGAATTTATGACAAGAGAGACTCCAAATCACTTGAGAGTAAGATTTGCCCGCTAGAACAACCGCCATGGTGGTCCTACACTAAACCACACAACGCAAAAAATAAATGATAAAAAATGAAAATTTGAGTCCACGAAAGAAGTTTGGGTTTGGCTGGCGATGGTGGAGCGACCGTGGGCAAGGGGGGGACAATCTCACATGCAAAATGAGCCAACATGTTTGATTTTTTCCAGGATTATGTTCGACCGATCCTTGTTGCGTTCTAACAAGAAAACAGCTGTGGCAATGGACCCGCCATCACATGCAGCTCACATGGTGGTCGTGGAATGACGTTTAGCTTGTTTCTGCGTACGAATTTCCCATCATCATTAAATTGCAAGGACCAAGAAAACAGAGAAAGAGAGGCAGAGCGAGGCTTCACTGTTCGTGACCTTAGTACATTTGGGGATGTGAACGCGACTATGATGTTTCAGGGACGAAGTGACAGAACTTGGTTCCCTCCTAATTGCATGTGAGCTTTAGTCAAGAACTTAGGTGAATGCTCTTTAATTTTGTCTGCAATTCTTTCTTGTTTCCCCCCTTACCAGTGACCACCTTCTTCTAGCAAGGTAAATGCAAGCTCTTCATGGCCAGTGAGTCATATCAAGAATCTTTTACTTTGCAAGCTAAGATACGTGATCTAAAAAGGAGTGAAAATGGTATATAAGCTCCCCACAAGCTCCATATAATGTCAGATTGACCACTCGAACAAAAAAGACGGAATGAGTTCGACTGCTCGTTCCTTTGATTTCAGTCGGTTTGCGAGACTAAACAACGCACATATCCCATTCCCAACCAATAAGTTTTTTGTGTGGATTTGGGTTGCCCCAGATTGATAGTTGTTTTGAATTTGATCTCCATGTCATACAGATAAACTGCATGAGTTTTGTACTCCGGTGGTTTTACTTTTGATGATGTTGTAAGAGGACCATGGTGCTCGGTTATCGGATGAATGTAATCTCATTCGCGTAAGCCGGCTATGACTTTTTTTCAAACAACATAGAATATTCGAGCTTTTCGAATTGATAAATTCTATTTAATTACCCGTCCATTTAAATTGGATATGGCTCATCATTGGGGTAGCAAGCGTAGCTCCAAGATTACTCTTAATGAGAGACCAGAGTTCAAAAACACGAAATAAATGCAAAGAATAACATACATAAGGTCGTTTGCGATTCGGGTCATCCCTGCTGCTTTCAAGATTTTGTATTGGATGCTCCGCTTTGGCTCCTGGTCTTGAGCTCGTAGCTATTGGCCTAACACCCAGGCTAAACAAGGCCTTACAACTTCGGGAGGGGCGGGAGTGGGGGGCGAGGGGGGAGAATGGAGCCTCGAGAAGCATTATTGAGAGGAAGATCCTTGGCCCCTCTTCACCGTTGGATCTCGCCAATACAGCCCCTATAGTTTTCGTTATCGATATATCTTTTGTTCACTGTTCCCAGGGTTTTAAGCACGAAATATTCCGCATCCCGACCAAATGGTCAATTACTCACCCCCATCGAAAGTTAACCTGTTCACCACTTTCCTCTTGTCCTGGTGACTGTCTTCTCAAGGTTTGTCTACATCACCGTCTTATCTTCCATTGGAGTAAGAAAATCTTCACACTCAATCGGCAAATTGGTGGAAAATGACCGGGCGCTTGAACGTGTCGAGTGGGTTGAATTGCCATGCCCAGATCCATCAGGGCCCAAGTGCAGTCCCCCATGCTTGCCAACGTACCGGGCCAAGATGTTACCAAGAAAGAGAGAAAGAAGGCGGTCCTACTGCGCCTGCTTATAAGTGTTTTTTTTCCCCTGTTTTTCATTGGGCTTCTATAAATATGAGTAGGCTGACTTCACATCAGAAGGGGGCAGAAGTTGGCCCAGAAGATGGTTGAGGTCTCGATGAGTGAAGCCCGTGTTTGGGAACACAGGGCATGTGCCTGTGGTCTTGGCCTTTCTGTACTGCCGCCGAAGTGGAGGACCATTTCATGACAGTGACCTACGGGCGTCAATGGATCGGGTCAGGCTTTTATGATATCCTACCTGACCCAAAATCAACAAGATTGCGCTTGACCTGCCCAGACCCGGCCCAAAAACCTATTGGCATATACCCCAAGAGTCGGGTCAGGCCGGGTCTGATTTCGGTTTTTTTTTTTTTTTGCAGATAGATTGGAAATTGGTGTGAACCTTAAATACAATTAGTCATGTTCGTCACTCTATTACGACCTTTCCAGTTTTTTTTAGTCATCCCCGCGCTCGAACTCTCTCGAACTTTCAGCTTCTCTCTCTCACTCTATTTATCCCCCTCCATTGTCACATCCCATGTTCTCTGCACTGAACTGAATCATTTTGTTGCAAAGCATAAGCTGAATTTGCCCTTGTTTGTCTTCTCGAGTCGCGTGGATAGCTGACGAGTATCGAACGATGAGTAGGGTCGCGTGGATAGTTTGAGGACTTTAGTTTCTATTACAACAACATTGCACCAGGACAGTTACCTCCCAGAAGTAGAATTAGGCAGCTGTGCATCAAGATGTTTTGTTCCATTTGAGATGTACTTCCAATTCCATATATGCACACAAATTACACCACAATCTGGAAGTGCAATATATGGAATTGCAAATCCAAGCACCACAAGCAAACTTATGTTCCAAGAGAAATGCAGACAAGTGAACAGCCAAATTAGCCTCATTGGTTCACCGACAGATTGAATCATCTACCACAATCAACTCAAATCTCACCCTCATTCCAGCATTGACCCTGGTTGAGATCACATTCTCTCTCACCAAAACCTCGGTATGAAATCACGATGAACAAATCCGGTCAATTCAAAAACAATTGGGTCTCACAGCTCAAAATTACCCGGCAGCACTCAAACATGATTGAATTCCTTGAAGTTGCGAAGTGGCTACTTAATGAAGAATCCTAGGTGAGCTTGTTTAGCTAAATCAATTTCGAACACCCACCATCAAGAAAAAGAAGAAGAAAGCATATCTCTCTCGCTCTCTCTCTCTCTCGCGTGCGCGAGGGTGTACTTTGGATAAACAAATCTGTGTATCATCGTTGGATATAAACAATGCTGACAGAAAGTGCACTTGGTGAGCCACCTATTGAATTTGCCGCCAAACAATGTCGAGAAGCTCGTGTTCTCGTCTCGTCCGCACGAGGGTGAGCTTGGAGAGAGAGAGAGAGAGAGAGAGAGAGAGAGAGAGAGAGAGAGAGAGAGAGAGAGAGAGAGAGAGAGAGAGAGAGAGATTACTGGTAGCACCATGGGCAACAGCCAATAGTGATGGACTGACAGCTGAGTTGCAGGTGACTTCGGGGAGGGAGGGAGCGAGCGAGCGAGCTTTGCAAGGATGGTAGGATTTTGTGCTTTATGGCTACGCAAAAAGTGAGAGAGAGGAGAGAGAGGGAGATGTGTGGACTGTGGTCCATGAGTGGTCTTGCGGTGTTAATGGATTGAACCCATCGCTACTGTAACCTAGTAATACCCACACCTAAAAGCCCTACCCAAGAAGACAAGGCCCAACTCCAAAAATAAGCCAAATTTTAGGGCCGAGCAGGGCCCGTGTGGGCTTTTTGGACACCCCTAGTGATCAGGAGTCCTTTTTGTCTAAGGCGGGATGCGGATGTGACATCCTTTTTAAGTTTGTTTTGATAGGAGGTATGTGCATATTGGATATATCGTATCCTGAACTTGTGATGTTGCGATCAAGTTCTCGAACTTGTGGAATCAATCTCTAGTTTTGGGCAAATCGAAGGTTGCGTAACATTAAAGTTGACCAAAAAGCAAATGCAAGAATAGTGACTTGTCGATTGGTTTGCCCTAATCGGATTGCAAGTATAATCGATCTAAACCCAGCTTAAAAAATTGTCAATAAGTCTACATTTAACAATGGCACTGATCATTTCCATATAAAACTTGCGAGCGTTACCGAATAACCAGTCACTTCATTGGAACAAAAGATGGACGGACTTGATTGGAATATCGAACAGGTTGGAGAACTTGATTGTATGAATTTTAAGTTCAAGATCTGCAATGAAAATGGTGCAAGTTTGGGAAATGAATATGTTCCTTCTTTCTTCCAATGAGGAGGTGACAATAAATTGACCTGGTAAGGAAAACGAAGGGAGTGTTTGGTTCAATTTTCCCCAAAACCTTTGGGAAAAAGTTTAGGTGTTACGCAAATTTTTTTTGGCTACTATGGAGAATGCGAACATTAGCAAAGCAGAATTTCAGCATTTTCGAAAGGCAGGTTTCGGGGTAAATGAACTTTTTTTTCTTCTCAAATCGCTCTCACTAATTAATTCATATATAGCTTTTGCCCTCATGACTAGTCATCTTTTCCTTGCAGATTTGGGAGTTCACAAAGGTGGAGAAGATGGACGAACGCTGGCGAGGGGTCGTGTAACACCAACGTCGCGTTGCTGGGGTCGGGCGAGCGGGCTCGGTTCTTATCACTTGGCTCGCGTGATGTCAAAGTCCAATCTATTGCTTGGCTCTCCCGACGCTGAAGTCCAGATGAGGATCGCCTGAGGTCACGCGACCTCGGCGTCACCTCGCCTGAGGTTGGGCTAACGCTCGAAGGCCAAATTGAGGAGAGATCGTGGTCGGTCGCGAGGCTCCAAATCTAAGGGTTAATAGTCGCGAGTCTATTGAGGCTCTAGATCTGAGGGTTAGCAATTGCTTGAGTCGCATGACCCAGACATTGCAACGCTGTGTTCACCGTGCTTGGGTCACGCGACTTCGGGCGAGGCGACTCGACCGCAACTCGTCTGAGCTTTGTTTAACTTCAGTCGATGAGATTTGCTTTGACAAGGATCGCTAGTCGAAGCTTGCTAGGCCGATGGTCACCATCGATGTCGCTTAAGGTCGTCGTTGGTGAAGCTCGCCCAATCCCTATCTTTTCTGCAACTGCTCACCCATGTTTACTCTTTTTTCTTTCACAGTTGCTTCACAAAATATACACAAAAATGAGTTATCCAAAAAACTATTTGCTTTCACCAAATACACCTACACCAAAAGGTCCTCCAGAAAATGGCTTTGCATTCCCGCAAAACTGAACCAAACCAAACGCCCCGGAAGTAATCATGCATTTTACCATAATGATTCCTCGATATCCAAAGCAACTAGACTACCTTGTGTATCACCGTGTACTCGCCAAGCGATTGAGAGCCCATAAGGTTCGAGCCGGGCCGGAACAAACATGACCAATCCATGAAGCCCATTGGACTTTGGAACAGAGCCCCTTCTTTTTTCTTTTTTTTTTGTTCCAAAGAGCCTCTTCACATGATCAGAGAACGAATTGAATTTTTAAAGATCACCCACCGCCAGTCGTACCTTATCACCGTTTCCCTCTTTTTGGGAGGCTGTTGGAGATTGCCTTGATTCATTAGTTGTACAGCTGTTCTGACTCGTATAGACAAAAATTACGAGAGAGAGAGAGAGAGAGAGAGAGAGAGAGAGAGAGAGAGAGCAAATTCAACCCAATCGATACAACTCTCGAATCACAAATTCCCTCTTGGGTCAAAACATTCTCGGGTCAAAACAATCTTGAAGTATGGAAGTAATTAAAGTCAAAAGGCCTATCTAGTTTTTCTCTCCTTCCTTTCTCTTCTCCAGTCAAAGGATGAAGACGCTGACCAAAATGCTGGCAAAAGCTCGGTTAACTTTCACCAGCCGCTTGGGATCGTACCAAACTACGTGCAGGAGCGAAACCACAGCACCCATAAGTTGAATTCAAGAATCAACAAAGCGAAATAGTTAGGCAAACCGACCTCAAGAAAGGGCAACATTCGCTAACATCGTACTGTCTACTGATCAGGGTATGCCCTTGCTGCCTTGTTGGAGTTGGATGGAGTCCCACCATCATGTTGGTCAAAACCCAGAAGGATCCTGATGACGCACCAGAAAATCAGAAATGGGCAGGTGGGATTGTCCTAATTTAGTCAATGAACCAGAAGCTTAGCTTCAGAAAGGCGATGAACCCTATCGAACAGTGACGTTTGGATCAAGAACAGAAGCAAAGTCCCAAGCCGCTTGACGTGGGCAGTACCTAATTCCCCACTTTGCTTCACTTTAATAGGTGCATGCCCACAATAGACACGATTTAGCTTCGCTAATCACGTTCCTATAAATACGCACCCTTCCTCCAACCCTTTTCAAGCAATCTCAGCTCAGCTGTATCATACTGAAGCATCCATCCATTCGAGAATCCTTGAAGAGAGTCTTCCTTTTACTGGGTTTTCGCGACAGGACAACATGAAGGCAGGACAGATTGAAGCCGCCGAAGCTTCAGAGCAGCAACCGCCAGCTCAAGGGCTGAAGAAATGGATGTCGATAGTCGACTTCGTTCTTCGCATCGTCGCGGCCATTGGGACGCTGGGAAGCGCCATAGCCATGGCAACGACTAATGAAACGCTTCCTTTCTTCACTCAGTTCTTACAGTTCAGGGCTCAGTACAACGATATACAGTCTTTCACGTGAGCTAACTCGATCAAAGTTTTTGTATTCGTTGTTTTGTTTGTTTTACTGGGTCGAGCAAACTGATGATGTTTGATGTGCGTATGAAGCAGGTTCTTTGTCATAGCGAACGGCATTGTCTGCGGCTATCTCGTGCTTTCTATCCCCTTGTCAATCTTCCACGTCAAGAGGCCGGCGATGACAATCACCAGAATCATCTTGATCATCTTCGACACGGTAAAGGGCGAAACTCTCCATATAAATTACTAGAAAACGTACTATAATCATGCAAAAAAGTGACATTTCTTTTTCTTCTGGAAAAAAAAAAAGCAAGAGCAAGAGAGAGATGTACTGATCAAGAGCGAATTCTCATAAAAATTGCACTATCTGATAAAGCGCATCTTGAACATTTTGAAGGCGATGATGGCTCTTCTCACTGCTGGAGGATCCGCTGCTGCTGCCATCGTCTACTTAGCCCACAACGGCAATAGCAGCGCAAACTGGTTCGCGATCTGCCAACAATTCAACTCGTTCTGCGATCGGACAACGGGATCTTTGATCGGCTCTTTCGGGGCAACACTTGCGATGATGTTGCTGATCATTCTCTCAGCCGTGGTTATTTCTCGACCCTAACGTGTTCACCACTGGGCAGGCATCAGGTTACTCCGGGTGTTTGGATCTGTTAGTTAATCTTTATTCCTTCCATGCGGTTCGTATGTGTAAAATGCGCACAAGTTTGTGCATAGTGCAACTTCACTTCTGTTAGTCTAATCTACACCACTGGGCAGGCATCGGGTTACTCCGGGTGTTTGGGTCTGTTGGTTAAATCTTTATTCCTTCCATTCGGTTCGTATGTGTAAAATGCGCACAAGTTTGTGCATAGTGCAACTTCACTTCTGTTAGTGTAATCTAGGATTCCATTGATTGAGCGCCTGAGGATTTCAAATGTAAACCGAAAGTGTTCTTTGTATTGTTAATGAATATGAGTGTGACATGACCAGTTCAGTCTCTAGCCAAAACAGAACAGAACCTAAATGCACCAGCACCTCATGAACATATATACTTTGAGAAGGACGATGACCAAGCGATTAACGGGATACGACGATCGATAAAACTAGTTCCGAGATCATAGGATCGACACGAGAACATTTGGGTTCCGAGAATTTAAAAGTCAAGATCAACGCTTGCAGAGGGATAGTAAAGGAATCAGCCTCTGTATAAAATATCAGCTTCATTCACATACATCACATATATGTACTTTGAGATTGTTCTGATTTTCATGCTAATGAAGAGCAGCCATGAGTTCGAAAGCAAGAAAGACTTTTTTCTGACTAGGCAAAAGAATGTAGCCAGAAATCACACAAGATCAAGCACCTTCAACTCAGAAGCCGAGTCGCCCCTTCAGACCGCACCGTTGATTGGCGGCTGCCAATTAGGCCATGGTCGCCGTGCACGCCTTCTCTCTCTCTCTCTCCTATGCTAACATCTCCACGAGGTCGTCGATGGATTTCAACGTCTTCTCATAGAAAAGGTACGATTCGTACACCTTGGGAGTGCGGACGTAGTAATCGAACTGAAAAGAGAAATGGTCACGGCTCATACGTATCGTAATCGGGCATAAACAACATGCACGCGACATCATTTCAATCAAAACTCCATCCCCGAAATCGCACATGAAGAAGAACCCACTCCGACATTGACCTAGCGACAAGGGCGTTCCTATGCTTTCGGTTCAGAAATCGATGGTTTTGGTTTCGATTTTTGCACCGGGGAATTCATACTTTTTTTTCCTGGTCAGAATTAATTACATAAATAATTGCCATAAGCTGTACTTTATACTAGTCACTAGCTTATCCGAACTCTATAACACGAGCTTAAGAGTGAGGCGCACGTACCTCGGCCATGTTATCCACCAGCTCGTTCGCCTTGCTGACGTAAGCCCTCCGGCGACCCTCCGGCAGCGTTGCGGCCGCGTTCTTCAGGTCCTGGGACAGGTAGGCCGACTTCAGGCGGATGTAGAAGATGACGTACCTCCAGGACATGGTGTCGAGCATGCCCCGGAGGTCGTGCAGCCCCTCCGCCGTCTGCCGGATCCTCGCCGCCGCGTCCTCCGGCGAGAGCCCCGGCTGGAAGAACCGCTCGATCAGGAACGACCGCGTGCCCCAGCTCTCCGCCCGCGCCCCGGGGGCCGCCGCGGCGAGGAGCCCGAGCGCGAGGGCGGACGCGGCGATCCCGCGGCGGCCGGCGGCGGGTTCTCCGCCTGGGGGGAGGGGCGACCGGGCGACGGGGAGAGAGGGGCGGCGGAGGGGGTGGCCGTGGGCGTGGCCGTGGTGGGGCTTGGCGGCGGTGCGTGAGTGGAGCGGCGGCGATGCAGCTCGAGTGAAGGCGTTCATGATATTCTGCTTCCGCTTCTTCTTCCGGATAAAGGTCGTTTTGACGCCTTCCGTTTCCGGCTTCGGAAGGTGATTGCAAAAAGCTTGGTGTGTGTGCTGACGAGCTTCCAATGATGTCTCGCCACTTGTCATCGCTCCGGCACGTGCCATCTCTCCCATGTGCGATCCCCATTATGAAGTTGTCGCGCTTTTTCCTCCCACACGACCTCCCTTTTCCGTTAAAATTTAAAATAATATATCCAAAAACTATAAAAACAGCACGTGTCGATCTGTTTGTTGACATTCGAATTTTGTAAAATCGTGTCCCGGGCTTTGGATTTAAAGGCAAAGATGTAAAAGCCAGAGCTAATCTAGAAAATATTCGGGATTTAGTAACCACCACGTCATTAATTTACGTGACAAGCGTGGCTCCACTCAAATGTGTGACACTTGTCCTTTGACATGGATCGGCTAGAAAATAAATAAAAAATAACGAAAATCTGTGGCTTTCATTTCTCACTCCTTTGGCTGACATTTAAACTTCCGCTTAAAACTCTCTCCTCTTTTCAATTTTCAAGGGCTTTTTACACTCTCATTAAGAGAAAATAATAAAGACACATCTGCTCTTTCTTTCTCCAGCATGTCCCACCGCCTCTGCCTACCCTATAGACCTCGTCAGTCGCAGCTGCTGTTCAGATCTACCTCTGGCGAGTTGCCTCCCTCGATATTCTTGCCATTGCAGCCGCTAGGTCACGAGCCCCCTTCGCCTCCAGAGGCCCATCGGTTGTTACAATTCATCAACCGAAACTTCTCTCTCTCTCTCTCTCTCTCTCTCTCTCTCTCTTTCTCACGCACGCACAATCACGCTAACACGCCATGGATGATGTCCAAATCCTCAGCTATTTCCGATGCGGTGATTGAGTGCAAGGTCTACACTCGCATCGATCTCTTAAGGAACCCTAGCAATGTCTACTATGGCCGCACCATCTCTCTTGGCCTAGGCAACTTCTGGACCTCCGTCCATTGCGCCCCTCCTACGAGCTCATCATCACACCTCACCCCGTCCACAATCTCGTCTACTTTAATTCTCTTGATCATCCAGTAAGGTTCGTCTCAATGTGTGTGCATCCATTCAGTCTTTGCAACTGCATTTTGAAATGAGTTAATACCATAAAAACCCTAAACTTATAAGTCTGTGATAAATTTACCCAAAACTAATATTTTGACCACTAAAAATCCCAAACTGGTACATTTGTGACAAATTTACCATCCGTTAATTTTCTTTAAATTGAAAAATACCACAAAAAATCACAAATTGGAATAAATGGAGGGTAAAACATAAAACTGACATATCAGTCAACTGTTGCGTGTCATTTAACAAATCAATTTGACATTAAAATTTAACGATAACTGACTGAGGATAAATTTGTCACAGCTGTATCAATTTGAGATTTTTTGTGGTCAAAAAATTAATTTGGGGTAAAATTATCACATGTATATTAGATTTGGGGTTTTCCGTGATATTAACTTTTTTGAAAAATTCCATGAGTTATTTGTATAGTCTCGCTGTTTGAGAGGATTGATTCGAAATGGGTGCAAACGCAGATGAATCGGCTGCAAAGCGGAGGGTACTATGGAGGAGTTCGTTTGCACATGGCCCTTTGCAAAGTTTTGTTAGAGTTTATTGCAAGGATAACAACATCAATCTTAATGGAGCCCCATTGGCGGCTACGGTTCCTCCAAGAGGCCCCGCCGGTCGCATTTCTTCTATGGTCGCCAGTTGAGCGATAGCATTCGATTGATTCGTGGAATTAAGAGGAAATGCGTGATTTTCAGTTTTTTTTTTCATTTTTTTGATTTGTCTCTCGAGCAACCGAACAATTTTTAGCTTTAGCTCAATAACTTTTATCTTCACTAAGGTCGAGTCAATAGTTCGTTTGATGGGATTTTCTTTGTCGCAATGAAAAAGTCCTTATTTTTTAACTGTCCATCTTCTTGTTGTTGAGGCAAGAAGAATGGAACAAAATACAAACCCTTTTGTTTAAAGTTGAATGATGCTTTTCCTTTGTGGGTATTACGTCGATTATATCAATATACTCTTCATCACCGAATTCTGCTAGTGAGTGAGAATGATCTCATTAAATACCTCCTGGAGAAGCCCGCACTGGTTGGGAAATTGGCCAATTGGCAAATCCTCATTTTCGGAATTCGACGTCCAAAGCATGGCGCAAAAATCCATCCATAGCCATTCTTTGTGCGAATCCGAGTCACTTTAGGTCACTCGCATCGCGCATACCATGCATGCATTCCATAAATGCACATATGTTTTTAGCTGTTAGGTGGACCTACAATAGGCCAATTCTTGAACTCAACGGGCAGTTTTCTTCTTTCGTTACTAGTGGTGACTCATTTCCCTGGCCGCGACATCCGTGCTCGGGAATCCTCCTATGTTGAGATGATTAATTGAGCATCACCCATCAGTAAGCTTACATTGTCCAATTTGTTAAATTTTCATTTCTTTTGCAAAATTTCGTTTTCTTTTTGTATTTTTTTTTCTCCACGATTAGACTATTAGTG
This sequence comes from Syzygium syzygioides, assembly GCA_031216285.1. NCBI lineage: Eukaryota > Viridiplantae > Streptophyta > Magnoliopsida > Myrtales > Myrtaceae > Syzygium > Syzygium syzygioides. The sequence goes on along the minus strand of CM062248.1, from coordinate 33,658,757 downwards.
TTGCAGCAGATGGCTTGTTACATATGTCCGATATTGTGAGTTCAAATACTGGTGATGGTTCCGCGTTGCTGCTTGATAGGTCGGCTTCGTTGCGGCAAGAGTTGCTGGTTAAGGTGGACGAACAATCTCGGTTCAGACATAGAGTTGCTGGTTAAGGTGGACGAACAATCTCGGTTCAGACATAAAACGTGGCCCTTCTAGCCCCAAGGAGGAGGAGGAGGAGGAGGAGAAGTTTGTCATTCAGCTTCACGGAATAGGTCTTCTAGATAGAAGATTTTCTCGTAATTGCTAGATAGAAGATTTTCGAGATACGTAAGCTTACTTTACCATCGCCTTTCTTACAATCCTATGGCCTTTTTTTCTTTCGCAATTGTTTCGCATCCAATTACGACAAGTCGTCACGACAGTCATAAAACAATGTTACACGTTCGAACTTTATTATGACAAAATTTCGTATTCTTGTACATGTTTGTACTTCATCACTTTGATCAAATCTTTAAGGCTCTTGAGAATTTGACCGATGTGTTCGACTAAAATGTTTGTTCGGGACTGTAATGTCTATTTTGTGGTTAGAACCTACCATGTCAGTTGCACACACGTCATACATGTTCTAGTCCAGCCACCATAATTCGACACGTGTCCACTGACGCGAAATTAGATAAAGAAAATTTGCCAAATATATATTCAACCTCAGCCATGGAAGAACGTCCTTGGAGTTGCAGCATTTCCCTCTCGCTGTGGCCGCTAGCGGAGTCGCCGGCACTGCTCTTGCGCGTCTAAAGCCGAGCTACCCCTTTTCGGCATCGCTCGGCGCCAACGGCAGCCATGGACGAGCGACACGACGCCCGAACGGAAAAGCGACCATGGACACGGGAGGCGAGCGACACTATACCCTGACACGATTTCGGATACGGAGGTGATCGGAGAAGTACAGAAAAGGACGGAGCCAGAGAGGCAGCTCAGGCCGATCGCCGGTGATGCCGGAAGGGGTCCCCCATCATCATCCACGGCCGAGGTGGGTGCTCAACTAATTTTTTGAAGCTTTCTTTCAAATTTCATTTACCCGTAATTTATTCATTGACCTAAAATAAGTTGCATTTTAGAATATCAGTAAATTAACTCATTACTAACTTTTTGAAGTTTTCTTTCAAATTTCATTTACTTTTACGAAAATTCTCCGTACTGACAAAGACTATCTTCAAAGATATTTTTCCTTTATCCGTCATTTGAAATTTAAACTACTAAAAAATAGGAATTTCGGGATGAAAAAAAATACAGTACGTTGTTCGAAAAGCATTTTGGCTTCCGAAATTTGAACTCAGCAAAGCATAAGAGTCTCCAGATAACGATGCTTATCGATTGAACGCGTACCATGCGACAAAATTGTGTCATGTGTTTCGCCACATGACAATCCCGGAGCTAAAGTGAAAGGGTTGCACGAAAAGGGTGGGAGCAAGTATTCTATCGGTTCCGACTTTCGCTATATACAATAAATGGATGGATCAATCGAGAGAAATTTGAACTCACGGATATTTACTCATTCGTTTTCAGAACAGCCGTAATAATGATACCGAAATATCTCGAGAGAATTACAAGAAATTATTGGTTATTTAAAAGAATTGGGGTTGCATTGCAGTATCTAATATCCAACTATAATTGGTTATGGGCAATTGCTCCCCATTTCCAAACTCCCTAATCGCCTAATCGCACCTCAAATTTGACTTGGACCCCTCAGCCATCACAAACTTCCACAAGGAAAAAAGAAAAAAAAACAGTTTTTTTTACGGAGCGGACCGACCAACCTCATTCCAAACCCAGACCAAGCAGAGGAAAGATCACTTCAATGCGAAGCAATGCGATTTTAACGATCTCCCCCAGCTCAGCGACGACCGCCGTCCCCGGCGTCCCTCCGCCGTCTTCCCACGCTCTCCATCGCCTCTCGCCTCCCCTGCTGAACCGCTGCCGCGTTCGCCCTCGAAACCCTCTTCCTCGCCGGGGCTCGAACCCGCGAAGAATCAGGCCGACCCATCGACCATTTCCGAGGTGAAAAATCGAGACTCTCCGCCGGATTCGGAGATGGCGAAGGCGGGGCTATTCGACCTCGAGAGGCACTTCGCCTTCTACGGCGCGTACCACAGCAACCCGGTCAACGTGGCCATTCACATGGTGTTCGTGTGGCCCATCCTCTTCACCGCCCTGCTGCTCCTCTGCTTCACCCCTCCTCTCTTCGGCCTCCCTCGGGTCGAGCTATCCCTGTTCGGGCACGGCCTGGCCTTGGCCTTGAACGTCGGGTGCGTGCTGACTTTGGTCTACTCCGCGTTCTACGTGTTCCTCGATCCGAGGGCCGGGTCTTTGGCCGCTCTGCTCTGCCTGGTTTGTTGGGTCGCCGCCAGTTTCGTCGCCAGCAGGCTCGGGTTCTCTCTCGCTTGGAAGGTGATTTTCTTGAAAGCCCCCGGCTTGTTATCTGCTTGCTCGTTTTGGTGGGTTCGGTGGAAATTCTGCCTTCTTTTTTATTCAGTTTTGCTTATGACTTATGAGTTTCCAATTGAGTTCTCTCTTCAGCTGTGCCCTCATCCCAATATGTTGGGAGTGTCAGACCAGTTAGGCTACACATAGGTAGTGTTGTTTCAATGAGTCGTATTGAGTCGTTTTTTCGGTGTCTCTGGTGTTGTATACGTCTTTCTCGCGCTTTGGTGTTTGGTATGCTGGCATTCGATTGATTGGGGCGCGATATTGGTTGTGGCTCGGTCGCTTGTAGTGGTGAAGTTCTAAGTAGAATCTTCAGTTTCGATGCGTTTGCTCTCTACACTTTGAGTTCCGGCTGTAAAATTATCTTTGGAACTACAAAAGGAGACTGGTGCAGTTGCTCCCCTATACTCAGCCGGGTATGCTATCTGTGAGGATTGGTGAACTTCAAAATCAGAACTGAGGATAGCATGTGGACTCACACTGTCCATATATATCTCGAAGGCGCATCACTGTTTCATGTTCACTGAATTAGTGATCCTGGTACTTTTTGTGACTGCTAACATTAATTGTTGGCGCTAATTTTTCTCTTATATATCGTTTCTCTAGAGAGTTTTGTTTCTTTTTTATATCCATCAGAGTTTCACAGATGCAGTGCAATTTTTAGATCAATTAACATTGTAATATATATATGTGCGTGCGTGGTACCAGCTGAGAGAATAGTTTACAGGCAAGTTCCATTTGCCATGGAAACAGTTGCGGCTGGTCAAGATTAATAGGCCGAGTTACTTTGAAGGACCTATGCGGTGTCTGTGCTGTTTCACTGTTTTATTGATAACATCATTAGCTACTTATGTGGGATTCAGGTAAATAAAGGAAAACAAAGAACACACATACGTGCACAAAGTACTTTATTCTGACAAATGCAACTGTTGTTTATTACGTTTTCTATAGTTTCCTCTTCCAAAGATTGCTAGCAATTTCATCTCGCTACTCTTTTCTTTTCCCTTTTCCTGCTGTACGGTTTGCTACTTTCAACATATAATGAAGGGTTGATGGCACTTGATTATTTTGTGATGGAAAAGGATGTGGCTTTCTCTTAGTGTTGCAGAAGTTTTAAGACTTGTGTCAACAAATATTAATAATTTACTTATTGTATATGTGCATAAATTTCCGTGATAGTTCCTGAAAGTCAATTTCCTCGAGCCATCTTGTTCATCAGGATAAGGAGGTTGCTGGCATTCATAGGATCTTGCGATCTTGGTGTTGGTTTTCATCTTAAACAGATTTAGTAGCATTTGCTAATTCCAGCAAAGAACACAAAGTCGTCATTCATTTATATTTGTTCTCTTGCTCCTTTCATGGCACTCCATGAGTGCTGTTTTTTAAACTTTAGAGTGATTGGGGAAACATCAGAGTGCTCTGGTGCCATCATTTGTCACATGGTTTGTCCGAATGATGTTCCATATAAAGCCATTTTCCCTGGGCACCAATCTGCGAGTTTTCTTCTTGTTGAATATTAAAATTGAATGAGGATCACTCGCTTCCGCCATTTGACATCTTCATCATCAGGTTGTTCTCGTGGCTCAGATAGTGTGTTGGACTGGGCAGTTCATTGGCCATGGGGTCTTTGAGGTAGGCTAATACTTCCCTTGAAAGAGCTCTAGGAATTGGCGATCTGATCTGCAGCTGATCAGCTGAATTAATTTGTACAGAAAAGAGCCCCAGCTCTTCTGGACAACCTCGCTCAAGCCTTCTTGATGGCTCCCTTCTTTGTGTTGCTGGAGGTGAGTTCTTGAAAGCATTTAAGTAGCGTCCGTCAATGCATGATCTCTTGCATTCAAACATTTTCCTGGCAGTCTCCCGTGTGTTTCTTTGTGTTTGTTTTTTTTTTTACAACTTTTCAGGCCCTTCAGACGTCTTTTGGATACGAGCCATACCCTGGATTTCGTGCGACAGTGGAAGCAAAAATCAATGCCGAAGTTAGTGATTGGAAAGACAAGCAAGAGAAACTGCTTACTTGAAGTTTGTTCTAAAGTTCCGGTGCCCCATCTCAGCCCCCTCTACGACGCCTCCATATTCTGTGAATATAATAAGCTTGGACTAGCTCAAGTCATACCTCTGCGCATAGACCTATACCTAACATTCACACCGCGATGCCAAGATATATACAAAAGCAATGAAAAGTCTTGTTTGTTTTGTTCATGTCAATTCCTGCATTTTCGCTAAGTTCAATCGAGTTGGCCAAGCATGGAGGACTCCAGGCAAGTTTCAGCATGGAGTAGTTGGCATTTTCCTTGTGATGGGTAAGACCGTAAGAGGATGTGGTTGGCTAGTGAGAGGTGGGTGAGCCATGCCTATGGGCCCTCTCTGGTGTGATCTGCAATTTGATATGATCAGGTCTTATTTAAAAATAGTGATGGTTGATTAGGACTTCCATTGTAGGGTCGGTCCGATTTATCGAGCTTGTCTACTTGTCTAACTGATCTTTTGGCTCCTTTCGAGTTTGGATTGTTCTCTCTCTTTTTCTTTAAGAACCCACAAAGTCGATGAGAGAACATACGATTCTAGATGCTTACTCATGCACCTGAGAGAGAGCACTTGCTTTGATGAATCGGACAGGGCTAATCCGGTGCTCAAAGAGATCTTCACGGAACGCAAAGAGTGTCGAAACAAAACCTGGCCAAACAATTGATCGTCTACGTTATCGCGAACCCGTGAACTTGGCAAATATGGCACTAAATGACCGGTTAACCGGTTAGGTTAACTTATGGTGTGCAAGAAGAAAAACCCGCGATTGACGGAGAAAGCCGCAGGCCTAAATCCCCATGTTTAAGCAACCAAATGGAAGGAGGGTAACTTGTCGAGGAAGTCAAGACAAGAGCATTAGAGTCCCGACGGAGGAGGACAAGTATCTTTCAAACTTTCAAGAGTTTTCCCCCTGGCAGACGCATTGGATCTCTCTCGTTTCTCATAGGGTATATTCTTCAAAATTCGAAGGTACCTCCTCTGGTGCCGACGCATGCAATTCAATTCGTCTTAAGATGCGACGAAATCGCGAGATGAAACACGTGCCCAGCACACGATTACTGCCTAATATTCTGCCATTTGGCAAGTCGATAGAGGAGAAATGATTCGGAGGACATTGGTTGGCAATCTCAGTTCGAAAGAGACAGCTCGAGTCTTAAAAGTTATCACGGTCCGGTCTTATCCATAGATTAAGAAAGATGAACAACCACTTTTGGTATCGACCGAAATACATCACGACAAAGAAAACCAACCCCTTGAGCTTTGCGATCAATCCATAGTTTCTACGAAAAGAGACTGTTTTCTCATCGTCATCCACGCCCGTGAAAGAGACTTGCAAGAAAGGAGCTGAGATTGCACGTAAAAATTTCCACAGATTCATTATACTTATATATAAACCCTTGCAACCAAATTACAGATTTTTCGTTTCTTGAATAGCTGGTGGTGTCCTGCCGATCGTCAAATTCTTCACATAATCAAATTTCACATTTCCTCTCTATTTAGAGCCATGATTTTTTTTTCTTCTTTTTTGATTTTTTGTCCCCAACAAATCACTGGAGGTCAAAGATGGGGTTGATGACCACGGTCTGGTTCAAGGCACTGTTCTGAACCGCTTGGAACTTGCCCCAGTTATCTGCCACGTGGTGGGGCATATGTCCACCCTGTGGTTTCTGATCAGCACAATCATTGCCAGAGTTGTTGCTTATGGTGTTTTGGAAATCAAAGATTGCGCTGTAGGGGTTGTCAGATAAGATGTGGGAGAATGGGGCCAAGTAGTCCATTTCCAGCAGATGGGTCAGTGAGAATGTCCTTGGGAATTTCAGCATTGGTGGGTCAGTAGCATCAAGATTGGCACACACTTCGTCAGTTGCTTGGACGTTATGATTGGGTTCTTCAACTCCGGGCTCCAATGTCTTGCCAGTTTGCCTCTTCTTGTAGATCCTGCACAGCACCCAATCATCCAGCTGAAATAGATGCAGTCAAGGCTAAGCATGATCAGATCGCATCGTTTCACATAAGCCCCGAATCAAACTTCAATCACTGACTTACTCGCATCGACCCGCTTCGTTTCTTCACTTGTCCTTTCACGTCGGTTAGTCGGTACTCATGCATGATCCAGTCGGTCTTGGTCCCCCTGGGCGGGCGGCCCTTATAGAACACGAGGGCCTTCTTGACCCCAACATACTTTGACCCGCTGTAGATTGCCTTGTCCGTGCCCGTGGCCTTCCAGTAGCCGGACACGGTCGCCCGGTTGGGGCGCACCCCGTTCGGGTACTTCCGGTCCCGCGGCGTGAAGAAGTAACACTCGTTCTCCCAGAATTCGGCTTTCTCTACAAACCCAAGAAAGCAAAACCACTCATTAATCAACATACCACATACACGTACAATTGAATTGCATACAACCGTCATAAAGTTCAATCTTTCTTTCATGGTGGGGTTCTAAATTAAGTCGGGGACCAACCAGGTAATTGCCAGGGATCAAATTTGTAAATATCAACTTCTGGGATGATGGCCGCGGGGCATGGCCTGGACGTGGCCTGGTTTCTTAGGTAATGCATGATTAGTTCTTCATCCGTGGGATGGAATCTGAACCCAGGAGGTAGGCCAGGGCCAGAAGAAACAGACATGCCCTCCATTCTAGTGGAACAGATGAACACGAGCTCAAAGACAAATTGGGAAGTATAACGGTTGATGATTGGCGAGACTAAAGTTTGCACTACACTTGATTAAATATTCCTTAGCTGAGGATGGTGACGACGATGAGAGGGAGAGAGAGAGAGAGAGAGAGGGAGAGAGGGAGGGAGGGAGGGAGGACTCGAGAGGCCAGGCTACAAGGGGAAGGAAGGCTGTGAAGAGAAACTAGGTTTTTGAAATATTGGAATGGAGAGGCCCCTGCCTTTTATTTGTGATGGATTTTGTCATCTTGTGGAAAGCTGTATGGATTTGATTGGTGGGCTCTTTGACTTGAATTCCTTTTGAAAATTTGAACGGGTGCCTTTCTTATCCACAACCTGCTGAAGTAAGACATTTTGTCCTCACCACCTGAGGTTCCCGTTCTGTATTATTATATTCATGCTGTACTATAACCTTTGCTGGAGTAGATGAAGCCCCCACTACAAAAGAAAACGTCCTAGTCCCTCCCTAGTTCTACACGTCTTGTTATATTCGGACATATATAATTACAACCAGGTCTTCCAAAAGCAGAAGGAACGCCATGCGGTGGTGGATGTACCCTCGCTAAGATCCAAACGCATCCGTATGTTTTACTTGACCGTGGCCAAGAACGGTTTGACCTGGTAAGGGATAAAACTTTGAAGCTTATCCGCTCCATCTTGAGCTTCTTCTTCTTTTACATCCCTAGGTAAGATATTTCGTTCGTTCGTTCATGCATCTATTTGTTTATTGTGGGTAAAACGTGCTTTCGACCTGGACAACAGTTGGCGTGAATGGCGGGATTCCATAAAAATATTGAGGTTCGATGTCAGCTCAAATCGTGCATGGGTCCAGAGATATGAGAGAGATAGGCGAAGGATCCGTCTTCACTTGTTCATACTTTGAACAGTTGAAACTCGGCCGGTATGGGTTCGAGGTTCACATGTCTTCATACCTAGTAGGTGCGAAATCACTTAAACTTTCGAATTCGTTTCCTCTTTCCTATTAGTATTGGAACCGAAGATTTTCAGTGACTAGCATGATGCCCTCCAAAATACTTAGATTGGGTCACACATCCTACTTGAATTTGCGCTAATTGATTTGCTAAAAAAACGATGGCAAAACCAAATATTCAACGGTGAAATCGAGTTATGTTGAAAGTGCCAATAATCAGGCTCCATTTATTTCGCAGAAAATGAATGACTCGGAAGACATTTTCCTAAAATAGATCGCTCGTATTGCTTGAAATGATTAGCTAACCAAAAACGTTTCCATTGTCGATGACAACTTTATGTCACATTCCGTGGACGATGAAAACATTCTTCGTCCATTCATATTTGTAAACGATAATTCTTAGAATAAAGTTTTTTCAATTATTTATATTTTCGCGAAATAAACGGAGCCCTAATGTTGGGACGCGAAGCTCGAACGAGCAACCGGCACTTTTGACCGCTACTCCTTATCGAAATAGAATATGCTGTACAGATGAACGGGGTTGGAAGACCCAAAGCATCACTGTGCTTTTTATTATGACCAAGCGTGATGATCTTTTGAAGTATGAGCTGATGGGAAATCAAGTGCTGTAATTGGTGGGGAATGGTTGTTAAGGCGGAGGAGCATCTTCTCAGCACAAAAGAGAGAGCGTTGATTGGGAGGAAACTTCATGGGGACTTGGAGGTTTTCAGGTGACTCTATGGTCATTGGTCACGGTTCAATTCTTATCAAGATTTTGAGCGAGACGCTGCTGACCAAATTGCTCAAGAACGTGGGAAAGCGGCACTGTTGTTTGCGTGTGTCCATATCCTGTTCTCAATCCAACAAAAATAGAAAAGCTTGGACCGATGTTTCATGTCCTAAAAAGGGCATCGTCGAGCCATGCCATCTTTGCCCCCCCCGAAGGATAACCCTTGCCGTCTTTGGTATGTTTCAGTCGGAGCTTTAGCAGGACGACTAAAGTCCCCTCACTAGGGTTTTTCTGAGGCCACGCTGCCTCGATTGAAAAAGGGCAAATCAGTCAGAAACGAACATGTCATATCGCATCTGCATCGGATGAATGGATCGATCATATTTGGTTTTCGGGATGTGCTTCGTTTTTCCGATTATGCCGTAAACCGACTCCCCGAAATCGAGGATAGAAAACTCCTAAGCTTTTTTCGGCATCCTCGAGGATGTCATTGGATCGATCCAATTTGGCCATCGCATCTCCAGCTCGAGCGAGACGGCGGAGTCAACGCCGTGTCGAGAGGAGAGAACGGCGAGGCTGAAATTGCTATTGCCGGCGCGCGCGAGCAGACGTCGCCGTCGGTCCCCACCTCGCTGCGCGACACGTGTCCGCGACGATGGGCGTTGACCCGTCCCGGATAAGCACGGGACAGACCATCTACTACCCCCTTTTTCAAACTACCGCGCTCCTCGTCTTGCCACGTCACCGCGTGGGTCCCACCCGGTGGGGCTCGGCCCGTCACGTCTCCAGTGTTTTTCGCCTTTTATATTTTTGTTTTCGGTCACGTGCTGGTTCAATTTCTTTAATTGCGTTGCGGGCGGCTAGTGATGCCCTTGCTTAGCTCTGATTTGAGGAGCTAAGATTGAATCTATGCGAAGCTCGTTTACCGACACGCCATCACGCTTGGAGTTTGACGTTTTGCTTGTACAATGCGAGTGCTAAGGTTGGGCATTTGCGACATTTAAAAACTGGGATATCCCCGAGTTATAAATTGAATAGACGAGATATGCAGTGTCATTTATAAGTAAGATAGACACCCAATCAATCATCATCTCGTGTGGTTATTCATAATTATTCATCTCAAAGTTTGATTCACGTGGATTGGGTTGGTAGGGAGACATGTTAGATTGCGGTTCATACTTTCCATAGATAGGAAGACACGGGAGGTCGTAGGGGGTGGAGCCCTGGCGATGTTAGATGGCTTTTATAGTTTGAGCTCATATTTCATCGGTAGTTTGGACTTATATAATTATTTTCTTTTGTAATTGAGAATTGTAACATGAAGATGGGAGGTGCTAATTTTAGTGGAATCCTCTATTGGATGTAATCATAATTTAATGGTGAACCAGGATAAAATTTTGTGTCTCGATTTTTCTTTCTCGTCTTTTTACTCTCTATTTCGTTGTGTTTGTACGCCTAATCCTCACAAGAATCTCCTTGTAGATGGGTTGTTCGCAGACGAACTAGACTAGTCTTGATTCAACGAAGGTGAGGAGCGATTGTCATGATGAGATGGTTAGGACAAGGTGTGGCTTTTGGCGGCTTCTAGGATGATAGAGGGGGTAGGAATGGATTTAGGCAACGCATTGAATAACAAAGTATCGCAGGGTAGTACATCTCAAAACAGACGAGGACATTAGGCAGAAAAGTTTGTGACGGCCCACGTCCCATATCGGATGATTATGGCCTTGTGATAAAGTAAGATCCATCGTCAATTGTCACCACCTTGTATGATTACTTGGAGTACAAATTTTGAGATTCGACCAATGCGGGCTAGGCCAAAGGGATACGATAACTTCTAGAGTAATGACCGAACCAATGAGCACTCGATGTTTGATTACCAATGTCCTCTGTTTTAGCATAATGTTATGAGTCGTGCACCTATTCTGCAGATGAAAGTTACCTGTTACAAATTATAAAAAAAAAAGGTGACGAGTATTCATCGAGCATGGTGCTTTTTATTTATAAGTTGATTCCGAGACCAAAGAGTGAACTCGAGAAAAGTGTTAGAAAAGTCCTAAACCTATTGCATTTGTATCAATTTAGTCCTAAACCTTTTGATGTCGTGCCAATTCAATCCTTCCTGCTATTTTTCACCGGATATTACTAACGTGGAAGCCGGCGGGCCGTTGACATGGACAACTTTTAATATTTTAATATTTTTTGAGTTATTTATTCATTTATTTATTTTTCTTTTTTTTTTCCTCCCCTCCCTTGTTCCTCTAGCTGATTGCGACAACTGCCCACCAGCAAGGCTCGCTCTCGTCCTTACTAGAGGCCGCAACCTCATTGGATTTGGCGAGGTCGGGCCTCGCCCATGACCGGCGAGGCTCAACCCTCGCCAGCAAGTGTCAGGCCACCCTTGTGGCCATCTGGAGAGATCGAACTCATCGGCCCTAGCCTCTGGCCGATCGCCGAGGTCCGGCAACCGGCTGGAGGAAGAAGAGAGGGGAGGAAAAAAAAAGAAAGAGAAAGAAAAGAAAAAGAAAAAGAAAAAGAAATAAAGAAATAAAGAAATAAAATTTTTGAAACATACTAAAATATAATTAAAAGTTGTTCATGTCAGCGCCGACCGTGCCACGTAGGCTGGCCGGCATTCACGTTAGTAATATAAGGCCAAAATTAATCGGAAGGACTGAATTGACATCACGTTAAAAGGTTTAGGACTAAATTGGCATAAATGCAATAGGTTTAGAACTTTTCTGATACTTTTCTCGAGTGAACCGACATATTTCTGGTCAAAAAGCAAAGTTGCAAAAATCTTTAAATCCACGATACATTCAATGCGAACAATTTCCATTTAAATTAAGGCTTTGATCTCATGCAAGTGAAAGCGAGCTCACGTTCCTTTCGATTCACTAGCATTACCGAAGGATTGCGAGGAGTCGATATTCTCGACTCAAGACTTAGTTTCCTCGACATCATGACCACACTAAATCGCTTCAATTTACTACGTGTCAATCCCAAACTCAGAAGGAGAACATGCCCTTGAGAAGCGAGAGAAGAGAAGCCGAGAGAGCCATTTCCGATTGGACCATGCTCACCAACTCCCTCTTGGCTTAGGTTTCGCCATGTAGCAGGTGTCACTTTTGACCTCTAGAGCTCCTTCGAAACTTCCAGCGAGGATCCAGTCTTCGGAATCCACGACCACCTCCTCTGGGTGAAACAAGGCGGGCGTCCCACCACAACAACATCCCAGAGATGTATATGCTTTCGTTTTCCCGAATCGAAATCGAAAATTTTGAAATTCTCGGGATTTAGTCTCGACGGAGACCCAAGATAGGACCACTGTGTAAGATCGTGTTGACCACGGGGCTCTTGCTGCGCGCATCCGCGTCGATTTTTCTCCCCTTTTTTTTATGCTCCGATCGCGGCGGTTTCTGTTGGGCAGCTTGTGGTTGGGGTCGCAATCGAGTCGGGCCTCCCTAATCTCCCTGAAGATCTTCACGGAAAAGTTTGGAGCTCCTCCTCCCCCATGCCATAGCGATGTCGTTCGAGTTTATCCACAGAGCAAGTCAAACTAAGTTGCACGCTCGGATGGGGGCTTCTTGTTCCTCTGTGCACGTCGTGTTCTGACCCCTCTTCGGCAGATTTTGTTGGTATTGTTAAGCTCGTACCATGTCCGAGATCGATTGGTCTTAGGAATCGATCCCCTGTTGTGGGGTGTTGGAATATTCGACGACAGTGACAAAAGAGGCACCCCGGAAGGAGGGCACAAAAGGAATGGCGTTTTCTACATGTTTTGTGATTGAGGCATTGGGCATTGTTTAGACTATGTTAAGATTATCATGGTCGTGTGCTGCCGACAGTTTTCTGTTTTTTTCCTTCTCCGATAGGTGTGGGGGGGAGGGACCTTGATGGGTTTGTTTTCGTCATGTTTAGGATGATGACATTGTTATGATCTCTCGTGTGTGTTGTTTAATGGAGTAACGGAAACGAGTGTGTGCTCCATGAGAGATGGGCGCTCGATCCTATGGAAAGGAAGGTTCGGCAATCGCACGGGAGCCGTTCAATGGCGCCTCGCTCGGGTTCTCGACATTGGAACGTCGGTCGGATGGTTTTCATCGAGATCCGTGTTCCCGTGCTCGTAAATATCGAGGTCCCGTTGTATTACCGATGTGATTGTTATTACGGGAGCTTTCGAGCCATCTATCTAATCGATCTCCGCCCTCTTCGAGCCTTAAACACGGGGCATGACAAAGTACATTCCATTAAAAAAATGTGTGCATTTAATCAACTTGTGATGTGTAGATTCTTGAAGCATTTTGATATGCGAGTGACTTTTGAGCGTTTTCTGTGGTTTTATTATTAGTGCAAGCGAAATTCGGCCGGGCATTGTTTCAGATTAACCAAACCAACCAAATGTTCAATCCATAATTCGATATCTTTTGTTCATGGATGGTGTACAATTATCTAATTAACGTTTGGTTTTTAAAATAAAAATAATATGAAGAGCCTTGGTGATGTATCGTATATGGTCTTGGGTTTGAGTCGCAAGGTCACGGGTCTAACTCCGAAGCGTCGGGATCCTAAGGGCTCGGTTCCAAGTGCCGAGGTCGCAAGTTGGGAATCCTGGCTTGGGTCGGAGGTTTACAGCTATGGCCACCTAGATCTAGGGTCCATACGACGATGATGGTCACGGCGCTGTAGGTGAAGTTGAATGCCGAAAAGCAAATCGCAGTTTCCAAAAGCGTAAATCATTTTCAGGATATAAGCATTAACTATTTAGTTATCACGAAACCATTTCCAAACGCTCAGTTTCAATATTGACCGGAACAAAAAGAATAGAAAACAAGCGGGCCTCAGTTGGAAAAGGAACACTTCATCGGTATTCATTTGGCACCTAACTCGCCATTATTAGTTATACCATCATACTTTTTATGTGAATTTTGAGTAGCGATCTCGAATCAAAGGTAATGATTTTGCTCCAAAGTTTCCGACGGTTTGCGCGTCATCGAGCAGGTCAAATGTTAATGTCCTTTGTGGTCAACCGCATATTAAAAGTACATGAACTTTCAATTTTTCCTTCATAAGAAAAAAAAATAGTTCAAATTAACATATAATAATAAAGTCATCTAAATTTTCTTTTCCCGTTTGTCTTTAGTCCGGCTTCAAGCGTTCATGCCAATGAACCCAGTCTTCCCTTAGGAACTACTTGTGAGTCCCGGGCTGGGCTCGTGGTCGGCCCTGGAGATGGCCGGCAATGGGCAGGCCCGGCCCGGCCCATAATTAAGCCCATACCTATTTGGGCCGGCGCAATCCACACGCTCGCATCCGGGCTGCAGTCCCGGCCCATTCTCAGCCTCTCGAGCCCGGTAAATCCTCGGCCCGTTTGTTTTTTTTTTCATTTTTCTTTCTTATTTTTCCACGTCGACCGCACGAAGAAGCCGTAAATCTTGTCCCTTCGGCCAAAGAAAGAGAGAGAAGGTTGCGTAATCTTCTGCGTCTTCCTCCTTCCGCCGCTGCTGCCGCCGCTGCTGCTGCTGCTGCACCTGCGTTCCTAGGGTTTTTGCCACTGCTGCGGAGCTATTGCTCCTCCCGCAAGCCCGCACGAGCACGCCTCGGGACTCCCCGTGAATTCGCTCTCGCCGGGCGTCTCTGTCGAACGCGAGTTCTCGCGATATGATGGATGGTGCCTTGGCGCCGTAGCCCGCGGAGCCGCCGGAATCGTTCACCGGCTCGTTTCTCACGTTCGGGCGCGGACTCGGGTGAGGAATCTGTTCCCGCGAGAGGGAGAGCATGTATTCCTCTAGAGGGGGTAATGCGTACGGGCAACAATCGTATTCTGGCCAATCTGGGTATGGTCAGAAGGTGAGTCGCGCGAGTCCTCCTGTTTCGAATTCTGCATTTTTGTTCATATCGGTATTGTCTCTCCGTCCCTCTTCGTCGTTCTATGTCAAATTCTGCATTTTTTGTTTATCTTGGTATTGTCTCTCCTTATCTTTTCGTCGTTCTATTTCAAATTCTGCATTTTTTGTTTATAGTGGTATTGTCTCTCCCTATGTTTTCGTCGTTCTATTTCAAATTCCGCATTTTTGTTTATATTGGTATTGTCCCTCCGTATCTTTTCGTCATTCTATTTCACATTCTGCATTTTTTTTTTATATTGGTGTTGTCCCTCCGTATCTTTACGTCGTTCTCTTTAATTTGTAATTTGGATTTCGTTACGTTGTTTCTTGGTTGTTATTTCGGTTGGTTGATTATGGCATGGTGGGTGATGATGTCTCGGACATTGACTTAATTGGTTGGGCAATAATACGGGAGTCGATTTTTCGGCTTCTTCAAGGGGTTAAGGAAATACAAGTTAGTTTCTGGGAATTTTGATCGTGGAATTCCATTGGGATGATTCGTATGGTGCAGGTATGAATGGCAAAGAGTGACGTGTTTCGGATAGTAGTCAGGACATATTGCATGAAAGTAAAGACTATCCTCGTAAAGTTTGTCAGAACCTGATGTTTTCTGAAGAGGAGTGCTGGGTTCAAAGGCTCAAAAATCTGTTTTAATTACTAGATTCCATAAATGGGCATAGGACCTTTGTGATGATTTTAGTAGTGTGGTCGCTTTCAATATGGCATTTTGATCGGTCTGTCTAACTGACGAAGTTGTAGAATCACCTTGTAGTTTCATTCACGATATTGTACTATGCAAGAGTTTCCTTGAATTGGAACTGCTTGTCTAAGGATATGTTAATCTAAGGGACTTTAAACTTTTGTAACATGAAGTTCTGTTGGGTCTAGTCTTATCATCTATCGTTTTCAGATGGGACCTGCATATTCGGGTGGCTCTGCTGGTGGACCTGATGGGGGCTCTCAATTGTCTTTGGCCTCTCAGCATTCATCAATCCGCGGTGCTTTGCAGGAAGCCGATGCTGGTGGATACAGGGCTCATCCTTCAGCTGCAGCTCATTATGGGGGACAGTACAGTTCTGTGTATGGCTCAGCTGGTTTGAGTGGATCTCAGCAGGTTGGTGCGAATTGCATGTGTATCTATTGTTGCTGATCGTCTGAATGATCTCAAGCTTCAGTCGTCCTTCCTATTTGAGGGATTTTATTTGATGATTATGCACCACTGGACACCAGGGTGCAATTTCTCCTATTGCGCTTCCTTGATTGCCATATGAATTCATTGCGCCGAATCCTGAATTTCTCCTTTTATTCATTGGATACTCTGTTTAATTGTCTGGCATGTGTGATAAGAATCTCTGACTGTTGAATGATCTCCTTGCTAAATATCAAATTAACCCATGCATCGACATGTCTAATAAAATGCCTCTGGGTAAAAGATTTGAAGTGTTTAATTTTTTCAACTTTTTTGTTGTCATGGATGTATTTTTCCTTTTTTAATCTTAGTCTTGATTTCCTTTCCTTTATGATCTTCCTAAAATATTGATGGCTTGTCCAACTCTTTGAATTGCGTGAAAGTAGGATATTCCACATTTGGGGGTCCAAGAATTTTATCAAACGTTTTTGGTGGAAAAAAATGTGAATGAAAGATCCTCCTGTATTGAATTGGGTCCATGTACCTAAGAAATAGTGAGAAATCTTAATCTCTCTCAATACCTTCTTCAGTTCGAAATTTTTTCGTGAGTTCGAAAGGTAGTCTTGTATCCGGACCTAAACTTATAATGTTTTAACCTAACTATTTGAACAGTCTTAAAGCCATGTCATTTTTCACAATTGTTCTTGATTCGTTCAAAGAAGGAGGTAATCATCTATCGATACATTTATTAGAAGATTGATATAATTCTATTGTACTATATTATGAATTTTCTGGAAGAATGTTTTTCTTTGATTTCTCAATTCATTTTTTGTATTTCTTTTTTCCCTTTCAAGATTAAAGGCAACTCCATCTGCTTCTTAGTTTTGATTTCCATTGCTTTTATGTTCTTCTTCATGAAATATTTTTCCTTAATTTCTCAATTCATTTCTTGTATATCTTTTTTCCCTTTTAAGATTAAAGGCGGTTCCATCTTCTTTGTACTTTTGATTTCCTTTGCTTTTATGTTCTCCATTACGAAAAGTGCTCAATTTTGTAAGTTGATGTTGTGTTTTATTGTGTCAACAATAACACAGGAGAAACCTTTTTTATGCTCACCACAATGAAGAGAACTTATGATGTCTTAGCTGTATCTTGTTAACACAATTCAGAAAATCTACGGTCATTTTCATGATTGCTTCTAATTCTTTTAAAGGAGATAATCATTTATGGATGCATATATTAAAAGAGTGATATGAATCTATTGTCTTATACTATGCCTTTTTTGAAAGAATTCATTGCTGTTAAACAAAAGGGGAAGCATCCCTAGTACAAAAATCATGGACAGACGATTGTTTCTATCAGTTCCTGCATGCCATAAGTGAAACAAAGTTATGGTAATGTACTTTTTTTCTAAAATACTTAAAATCTATAAATGAATTTTCTTTGTTTCTTGTTTCCTTCTTTCTAGGATTTTTAAAGAAAAAATCACCATAGAAGAGTCTTATGAGGGGTGTCAGTAAGATTAAATCAAGTATATATCATAGATGTATCTATAGAGAATTAATCCTTTTGCCATGTTTTTCGTGAAGTTTTCTCTTGTCTTTACTTGTCGAGGCAGTTGGTCATTTGAATTTCAGCTTAATTAGCGTTGAAGGTGTCGAATCCACCATGCTTTATGATACCAATAGTGCTTGAGTTATTATTTACTTATATTCTTCTTGTTATAGCTTCCGGCACTCAGTAATAAAGGGGCTGGGCAATCTGTTTTAGAAGGTCGCAGCAGCTACACCTCATCTGTACAAGCTTCTCCTAAATTTGCATCCAGTGAATATGTCTCCTCATCCAACCATGGTTATGGTCGAAAAAATGAGGCGTTATTTGCAGAAAAAGTTCCTGATTATCCTTCTTTAGAAAGGCGACAGTACACTGAAAGACAAGGTGCCTATATTGGGAGAGATGCGCAGACAGAGCCAACCGGAAGATTCACTGATTCTGTTGGTTATGGTCATCAGCGTCAGGTGTCTTGTTATCATTGGTTTTCCAATTCTTGCTGGCTCAAATAATTTTTTGGTTATATTGAAATTCAAATTAGTCTCTTGTTGGATTATAATTTTAGAGACTTTTTTGTTGTTATTGCTTCTTTTTTTACGATGAAATTAAAACTCGTCTCTTGCTAGAAAAACAATCTGTGGAGGTTTATTCTTCACTTCTTTCTGTCTTGACAGTCTGAGATGTATGATCGCATGGATCAGACATCTTTACTTCGACAAGAACACTTGCTGAAAGCTCAATCACGTCATTCCACTGCGCTTGATGGAAGCTCCAGGTAATTCCGTGTTACGCATTTTGCATCCACTTAGAGGACATTTCCTTTTTGGTACTTGCTGTTCAATATGCTATTCATTTTCTTTTCATGCTTGGGTCTACTACCCAAGTTCACCCTACTTGCCCATCAACTGAGGCAGTGGTCCATGGTCTGCTCCAAATATTGTTTAGTATGTTGGAAAATCTGACCAAAACAAAACAGTATGTTCGAGAAAACTTAATAAAATGGTGGAATATTTCTTACACCACTAAGTAGCAACACATTTCTGGCAGACAAAACGAATATCTTGCAGCCAGGGTTCCTACAAACCGACATCCGGACCAAGATCTTGTGTCTTACGGAGGTAGAATGGATGCTGATCCTCAAAGCTTGTCAATGCTTGGTGCTCCCTCGTACGGTGGACCAAAAGCACCATCAATATTAGGGGCAGCTCCGAGAAGAAATGTGGACGAACTCATTTATGGGCAAAGTTCTTTGAATCCTGGTTATGGAGTAAGCCTGCCTCCTGGGAGGGACTATACCACTGGAAAAGGGCTTCACGGTAGTGAGTCCGATTACTCAAGTAGCATACTATCACGTGGTAGTCATCCTCGTATTGAAGAACGCAACGATGACAGGGCTAGTTATCTTCGAGAATTTGAATTAAGAGAGGAAGAGCGTCGCAGGGATCGGCTAAGAGAGAGAGAGAGAGAACGAGAAAGGGAGAAGGAACGTCAACGCGAACGAGAGCACGAACGGGAGTGGGAACGTGAATGGGAGCGCGAACGAGAACGTGAACGTGAACGTGAAAGAGCTCGAGAAAGGGAACGCTTGTTGGAGAAACGAGACAAGGAAAAAGAAAGAGAGCGAAAACGTTTATCAGAGACTGGACGAGAACGGACCCCTCCGAGGGCCTCGAAGGACCGACGAGGTTCTTCTTTGACAAAGGAAGGCAGATCTTTGCGACGAGATTCTCCACACCACGAAGCTTCAAATAGGTGGACCATGATGATTTACTTTGCGTCCTGCTCTAGTCTGAATATATTCCTACTCGGTTTCCTGTGCCTTCATGACTAACTTGCTCCTGTTCTGTCATTCTGAAGGCGTCCTTCACCTGTTAAACAAATAAGGAGAGAATATGTCTGCAAGGTAAAGAAAAGGAACGCAAGGATTGTCTTATTCATCATTCATTAAAGAGATTATCTTCCTTCAGAGATCTGCGACTGCTGAGGGGAAGATTGCTTTTGCTTTGAGATTTCCTGTGTTACTCCTGGCCAAGTGGCTTCTCACTTTGCTTTATCTATTACTCAACGTTCTAAACTTGGAATACATCAATTGTTGAAGAATCTGAAGGGACCCTCTCTTCTGAAATGCTTCATCTCTCTGCTTTTCTGGTGCTACTTTGCCGTTCATCATCACTTTACCTCTGTTCCCACGTTTCTTTTTTCTTCAAATCTCTTCATCGTTCCCTCTGCTCAATGCTTTCCAGCGCTATCTTGCACCTCTCCAGTTCTTATCGGTTGCATCAATTGTCTTTCGAACTAGTTGATATTTTATTGTGGTTTGAATGCCAAGATTTCCACGTAAGTTGCTCTTACGCGTTGAGCACATTTGTTCTGGAATTTGGGACTATTCCTTATCTTCCCCTCTCGATCATCATCCCCATAAAAAAAGATATGTGCATATGCGCATGCGCGTGCATAGGTATCGATATACTTCTGTATGTATCGCACAATGATTCTTTTGCTACTTCCGA
This sequence comes from Syzygium syzygioides, assembly GCA_031216285.1. Taxonomy (NCBI): domain Eukaryota; kingdom Viridiplantae; phylum Streptophyta; class Magnoliopsida; order Myrtales; family Myrtaceae; genus Syzygium; species Syzygium syzygioides. The sequence continues at coordinate 33,638,849 of CM062248.1, read as the reverse complement.
CAGAATTAGATATTTATGCTTAAAGAGATAGTGGCAGAGACTAGTGAGCCTCGGATAACAGTGTCTTCCTTATTGGTTTCTGGTGAAGAATAGTCTCAGAGTCTAATAAGCCTTGGATAAATTCGTCTTCCTTGTTGGTTTCTGGTGCTGTTTGTTGTATCTTATGAATTAAGCTCTTCCAAATTTCATTTGCAGGTCTACTCATCCAGTTTAGTAGCTGTAGAAAGGGATTATATGTCTCTGGATAAACGCTATCCAAGACTTCTTGTATCTCCGGAATTTTCCAAGGTTTGCAGTTATAATAGGTCTTTCTTATGCTGAGATAAAAATTTTAAATGATGGAATGTGCTCTTACTTGAACCTATCGTGTTTAAGGTGGTGGTGAGTTGGCCTAAGGATTGCCTTAAGCTCTCATTTCATACCCCCATCAGGTACCTTGTATTGTCTATTCTATTCACGCTATTTTATTTTGCATCTAGTACTCTGTACTGGAAATTGTGGAAGTAGTAATCTTCCATTAGGGTTGCTGTGAACTGTTTGAAAATATTCCTCCAATTATGTGAAGATTTTCTCAAGGCCCAAAGATGGTCGGTTGTCTCTTTATAGTAGGCGTAAAATAATATTTTGATGAAATGTAGTATCTTGTTGGCTGGGACAGTTTTGAGCATGACTTTCTTGAAGATGAGAGTGCAGCTGAACCAAAAGAGTTATTAACCAAACTCCCCTCCAAAGACTCAGAACAACCAGTACGTCGAGATATTGTCTGGAATGCTAAGGTATGTTTTTCCTAGAGCTTTGGACTTGTAGCCAACCTGATGTTCCACTTTTTTTAATTTGAAATGACGATTCCTGTAGTATTTGGCGTACTGCGGTTATTTGAGTGCATATTTGTGCTGTCTCAGAAATACTCTATGTGAAGCTAAGTACCAAATTTTACTGCAGACAGGATGGGTACAAGTAAAATGCCTGAAGGCTTTATAATCAGTCATTAAGATGAACTTTGCTCGCAAATACTGTTACCTACTTCCATTGATATCTGTGTTTGTGGGATTCATTGAAGCATTAAGTGTGTCAGCTTTGTGATCAAGTGCTCAGTTTGCATTTTGACTGGTAGGTATAGAATAGAAATGAGGTCTGCAGATTATTGTTTACTAGTGAGAAAGGACGAAAAGATAAAATCTATTGATTTTAACCAGCACTAATTCCCAGATGTTGGTTCTTGAATCAGGTCATTATCTTGCCAAATTCAATCTTCGTGTGTGATTGATATCTATTTAATTGAAAAATGCTATTTAGTTAACCATCGTTATGAATTTATTAATGTTTGATACTTGGAACTGCCAATGTCATTATAATTTCTTGCACATTCCCTGTTAGTAACTTCTTGTCAGGATGAAATGATGATACAGTGGATGAGCTACGGAGTTTTCTTGACTTTCTAGTTTATGCAAGGAAAGCAGACTCTATCATCTCCATTAGCACAATAGTAATATGTAAAAGGGCAGCCTGGTGCACCATGCTCTTGCTATGTGTGGGGTCCAGGGAAGGGTCAGACCACTAATGTACACTTCCTTACCTTGCAATTGCAAGATGCTGTTTCCACGGCTCAAACCCGTGACATCCAAGTCACAGGGTGACAACTTTACCATTGGACCAAGGCTCCCCTTCACAATATTATTATGTAAAATATATATTTTTTTATTTGTGATATTGGGGTCAACAATATTTTTATCCGAGTTTATTTGGTTACCATTGTTAGCCATATATTTAATATCTTATAGCATATAATACTCATAAGTTGCTGTAGAGTTCCAACTTGCCAATACCCTTTTTGCTACCTGTTTACGTATTATATTTATAGTTACTTTCAAATATATCGCAGTTGCACCTCCTCGCTAGTGTGTTTGAGCGTTTCCCTATGCTACTATGAACGAGTTTTCCTTGTATTGGGGAGCCACAGCTATAGTTTCTCCTGAATATATTTAAGAATATTTCTTGTGGCAGCTTATGTCTTAAGTCATTGTCTTCATGGGGAAACGCTTTACATTTCCTTCCATGATTCCATCGTCAATGCAATGCCAACGAATTTACTCTTAGAGCATTTTTTATGTTCATTTTTACTCTTGGAGGTTAGGCGGTGTTTTTTCTTGCCTTTCTTCCTTCTCCTATCTCTGTCTCTGAACCACTCTGTCGATCCCCCTTTTCTTCTTAGATATTTTGCACTCTTGTCTTGAAGTTTCACTTTTGCTTCATTGACATCCCCTTTAAATCTGCAATTGCAAGAATCTGTCCTCAATTTACTTAAAAGGAACTCTTGTACCTTAGTCTTAATTCCTTTGACCGTAGAAGTCTCGGTCGGAATGGAATTCGACCATTTGTATCCCTCTTCACATTCAAATGGGGAGACGAACCAATTTACTTTTTGTTGGATTTGATTCCATTTGGGATTGATTGGGGGTCTCATTTGCTGTGACTCTCATTTTTAAAATTTAAGGATCGATGCTTTTGTATTTGCAAAACTTTCTACGTTTCTTAGGACACAGACACAGTTCAAATTTCTGATTCTAGTAATTTATATTTTTCTGCAATTTGAGAATCTCTTGTGGATTGAACACCCTGTCCCAATTAGTGCTGCATATTTTCCCTAAAATGTGCTGCTTGATGCTGGTGCAGGTGATTCTGATGAGTGGACTCAGCAGGAGCGCTCTAGAGAATCTATCGTCTGATAAAGGCTTTGGTGATCATGTTCCCCATATTTGTAATATTTTAAGGTTTGCTGTTCTTAGGAAGGATCATTCTTTCATGGCAATTGGTGGACCGTGGAATTGTAGTGATGGCAGCGATCCATCTGTTGATGATTCTTCTTTAATACAGACGGCCCTTAGGTTTGTCTTCTCTTTCTTTTGCTTTTTGTTTTTTGGTTTTTAAGACAAATGTGCTTTCTTAATCATTAAATCGCTGTAAATGTTCAGATATGCTAAAGATATCACTCAGCTTGATTTGCAGAGTTGTCAGCATTGGAATCGTTTCCTTGAGGTAATCTACTATCTTTTTCTTCTTTTTTTTTTGGCTATTTTGTATCCCACCTAGCCCATAGAATAGGTACCCTTCCAAAAAAAACAAAACCCAAATGTGGGATTCAAACATCCTGAGGTCACATGTGCTTGTAATAATGATTAACGTTGGTCATATCTCATTCTAGTTCGCAGCGAACGTTCTTTCAGCCCATAGAGCATGCATTTGTCTAATCACGTCTCTATATACTAAACGTATATGACTCTGTTTATTGCTTTGTCTGTGTGATCGAGCTTATGTGAACTCTGCTTACTTGTCAAGCTGTGTATTTGTCCGAAGTGTTGGTTTGCCCTGTTTTATAGTGTTTGTATGTGACTTTGTGGTTAAACGACAGTGTGTATTGATATATGCCTTCACACATGCATATATATAAGCATGCATGCATACATGTATTTGTGGGCGCATGCGCTGAAATTTGTTTCATATCTTCTTACATTTTGACATTACAGATACATTATGATCGAATTGGGAAGGATGGCCTCTTTAGCCATAAAGAGATCACTGTACTTTTTGTCCCAGACTTGTCGGACTGTCTTCCATCACTGGAGACATGGAGGCAGCAGTGGTTGGCTCACAAGAATGCTCTTGCTGAGAGAGAACGGAGAAGAAATTTAAAAGATGAGGTTTGAATTTTTTATTAAGGCTGTGGTTTATTAGCAATGGCTTACACAAGACAATCACGACATGAACAGAAGTTGCTTTGCAATTAAATGTTCTGGTCTTTATACATGTAGAAGTGAGCTTGTTGATGCAATATCTGGTGTCGTTGGGTGCTTACTGCATCTTTATGCCTTCTTTAAAATGTTCTTCCACCTTAATATCCGCTAACCTTTGACTCTATCATCTATTCACTTTACTACTACTCTTTTGATTTTATCTTTGTTAATGGTTTATGAGGCTGACTGTCTTTAATGTGTTTCCTCAATTCTCTTTTAATCAGTGGCACCTGTACATCCTGCTGATTTATACAACTATATAAAGAATTTCCTGTACAATATAGGTATTATGGAAGAAAGTGAATTGTGTCCTTTCCGTACCAAACCTTTTGTTTTGCTCAGTTCGACCTAGATTCCGCGGTAACAGTTTGTTGGTAACTGTTGTTTGAGTGGCCCAAGATAGTAAACTTTCTCAGTCTTTCATTAATCAAACTGAAGTGGTCACCATGCAATGTAATACTTTCGTTGGTGGTTGAAAGTAAAAGGACTATGCTATTGTGTCAGTGTTCTGTTGCTTCATGTTTGGATGATGGTTTGCTGGAGATTGGTATGGTCTTGAATTTCATGGACTCCAACTGAGATCACATACATAACATGTGACTGGCAAGTCACAAGAATGATAGCTTGTTTTTTAGGATTAGAAAGAAAATTTGAACCTGATTAAGCCTAATTGGTCTTTTATTATGGGGCCAAATAAGTTGCACTTTTGATGGAGACATTAAGTTTGGATTTCATCTACATTGTTGACGAACTGGTCTGATTTTCCAATTCAAATACATTGAACTCGGTAAAGTTTTGTCCCTGTAAAGTTTGATAGGGAAAGGAAAAAATAATTACAGCTTTAATTGCTTCCTGAAGTATGAAAGTACCATTGTCGCGTTTCCATTCTGATTCAGATGTGCCGTTTGGGTCACAGTCACAGTTGATTGCATATTTAAGGATCTTAATCCTGGTGGTGGAAGTTAGCAGTGTTGACAGGTTTTGGTCTTAGTTTGGTTTTGTCCAGTGGGCTCCATCCATTCTGTATTTGATGCCTGTTCATTTGTCCAATTAAGGGTAGTTGACTTAGCATCAGTATGAAGAGGCAGTTATGATAAATGCATAGTTTTGCTTGTCGAGGTTGATATGTGAATTTTTAGCGTCTTTTATTCACCAATTATCATTGAAGTTGAACATGAGTCTTTTATTGGTATTCTAAAATCATAATTTTATTGCAGAGATCTGGAGATAGGATGGAGGGGACCAAAGGTGAGTGAAATTTGCTAAAATTCCCTATGTTTGCACATGTTTTGCTAACATGCATGCTGTTGTTTTTCTTTTGTCTTCTTAATAGAAAAGGGTTTATCTTCCTTAAAAGATTCAAATATGGTTGGCAAATCTGAGAAAAACATTGACTCTGGAACTTCTGGAGAGAACGGGAATGGTGATCAGAAAGATAAGGATGCTGTTTTTGTCCAAGGAGGGGAAACTGAAGAAAGGAGTGGCAAAAATGAGAAAAAGGATGCGGATGAAACGGCTGAGGTTGACAAGGATGCAAAAGTAAAGGAATCAGGAGAAACCGCTGGTGCTCAGGCAGCTGGTGCTATCAAGACTGGGAAGAAAAAGATTATACGGAAGATTGTAAAACAGAAGGTTGCAGACAAGAAGGCTATAATGGAGAAAAGCGATGGTAAACAGAGTGATAAGCTTGATAAGGATGCTGGAGATGGTAACAGAAAATCAGTGACGGCAAGTGAGCAGAATGAACCATCTATTGGTGTCAAAACTTTTATCAGGAAAAAGGTGGTAAAGAAAGTTCCCCTGGTTAAAGAAGGCATGCAGTCTGAGGTGAAAGCTGAAATGGAGACAGATTGCACCGAAGGGGAAACTCAGGAGAAAACTGATCCTGATAGTGCCATCGTCGGGCAAGATAGTGGTGCAAAGACAACCATAAAGAGGAAAATAATTAAGAAAGTACCTAAAAAGAAGGTGGTTGATGGGGAAGCCAATGTTGCAGTGGCTGATTCTAAGGGAGATGATGAACAAATAGTTGTCAAGGAAGGGAAAATGGATAAGCCTGTTGGCAACACCGAAAGTCAGGTGAGCGAAGTGAACAAATTGAAGAGGAAAGTAATTAGCAAGAAAAAGTCACAAGCATCTGTTCCTGAGAAGCAGAATACTTCAAAGACTTCAGCAGCAGCAGAAAGTGTGGTCAATGAGGAGGAAAAGAAGGATGAAAAGGGAGTTGAAGAGACAATTGGCTCCAGCACTAAAGCTGAGGGCAAAGCTGAGAAGCAGAAAGCTCCTGAGAAAGATGTTCATGATAATAAGAATTTGAAAGAGGGGGAGTCGAAGAATGATAAGGAGAAAAAAGACGCAAATCAGAATGATGAATCTATGAGAAAATCAGATGAAGATACAAGGGCAAAGAGAAAGATTGAAGAACCTCCCCGCTCAGGCCTGATTCTACAAACAAAAGGTCCCAAGGGTTCTAAAGTAGGTTGACCATGAGAGTTTCTTATTATTATGATTGCTATGTATGTTTTGTATCTATGTCAACCATCAGCTTACCTTCTGGTACTTTGCGCTGTTAATTGTTGCAGTTGCGCTCATTATCACTTTCACTTGATTCCCTCTTAGACTATTCTGACAAGGATGCCGAAGAATCAAACTTTGAGGTGAGCTCCTTGGCTTCAACATGTGACATCCATCTGATCTGCCTTTGTTTACGAGTTTGGACTAACAACGGTGTTGTGTTCTTATTTGTACTAATTCCTTTGATGCATGAGATGCAACAACAATATCAATTCTTTGTTTGTTGTTGTAGCTTTCAGTATTTGCGGAATCACTTTATGAGATGCTCCAGTATCAGATGGGATGTCGTCTCTTTAACTTTTTGCAGGTATGTTTGGACGAGTCCTTTGCCTTTTCCACCTCTGGTCGGAATAAAATGCATGAGTTGAATAAATAGCTAAATGTTCTACTCCTTTCATTATTGATTTCAAATGGAAGAAACTACGTACAAAATTTATTACAAAAAGAAATGAGCGCAAGAGGAGGCGAGAAGAAACTCAAGAGACAGGAAATGACAAAAAAGCACCGAAACAATTGAAGACTTTTGAACGCTCTCTGAAAAGCAAATCAGCTACTCCTGAGACAGCTGATGTTTCTGCTAAACCAGAAGATGAAAAGACTGACGACAAAGATGATTCCAATGACAATGTTAATGATGAGAGAATGAATGAAGGAGCAGATAATAATGAGGATCTAGAGGAAGATCCTGAAGATGATCCCGAAGAGTTTAATGAAATGGAGGAAACAGCATCCCAACTCGACACTTCTAAAGAGGCAAGCAAAGCTTTCTTGTTATGTTTGGTTGTTGCTTGATCTGAAATTAGATGATTGTTCTGTGTAGACAAGTGCCTTGCATCCCATTACTTTAATATTTGGATATTTTTTATACACTTGTCTAATTGCTTTCTAGTTTGATTCTTGAAGGCAACTGAGCAATTGGAGAGTACTGATGTCAATACTGGGCCTGAAAAGGTTGGTGGGGACAAAGAGAGTGGAGCAGAGGAACCAGTGAAGGATAAGGAATTGGCACAGGACAAATCTAGTGCGACAACTCCGAGGTCTAAGCCAGATCATGATACTAGCGCACCTGGAAAAGTAGAGGAAGTGGGAACAGGGATGAGACAAGCGGGTGTTGAGGATAGGGTGGTCAATAAGGAATTACTACAGGCATGTCCTCCTGCTCCCTCATTTTTTTTGTCCACTTTTGGCTTAGCTCTTCGAGTGACTTATTCTCTGTCGGTTATTTTAATTCTGAACAGGCTTTCAGGTTCTTTGACAGAAACCGAGTTGGATACATACGGGTGTGTAGAAATTCTCCTTTCCCTTGTTACTTTATAATTCATCAGGGAGAGTAAGGAGCTGTCTTCCTTCTTTCAGGTTGAAGATATGAGGTTGATCGTTCACAGCTTAGGGAAGTTCCTATCGCATAGAGATGTCAAGGTAAGAAATTGCATGCCATTCTTTTTGATGTGGGGATTTGATTCCCCTTTTTATTGATTTCCCTGGTATCGTGTGTTTCAGGCTCAACCAAATGATTTTTTCTTTTGTTTCTTTCTACGCTTCTCCTGAATCAGGAACTGGCGGCGTGCGCATTCTGGGAGAGCAATACTGGAAGAGACGACCGCATTCTCTACGAGAAGCTCGTTCGAATGTCTGATGTTTGAGACCAAGGAAACTCATCTTCTTTCTATCGGTTGGGAACTGTTTCGAGGTTTCTTCAGGGGTGATATAATCATGAGCTCTCAGGATCATTTGTTAATTGCCTTAGAGGTTCTGCCAATTTTTATTCGCGATCGAATAATGTAGTATGGCCATTATATTGTGTGATTTTTCATCTCTTGATTAACGGCGGGTACAACTCGTATAAGCTGCGGATGTTGTGAGGAATATAGGGCGGTATATCTGAATTCTACTCATTCCTGATGGGCTCTTGAATTGGCCGTCCAATGGCAAGCTAGTCCCTTTAACAAGAGTTAGTCCCGGATTTCACCTCCTGTAGAAAGTCGTCTGGACCGGACTGTGAACATCTCACGTGAAAAATCCGGTTTCAAAATTAGTCAAAGTCTCTGGTAACCCGATGGTTCGGCTCTTTTGTGCAGGAGACCGACTTCATTATTTCTTAGATGCAATGAGGTAATGGCAAAGTAGGACGTCTTGTTTCGGTAAACTGACCATCTACTTACGCGACTTTTTAATTTGTTGGTGTCTGAATTTTGGTCCGAAGTATATTGTTGCTCGCAAATTTTTAATTCGTTCAATTTAATTTGTAGACTTTCGGTAAATGTTAAACAAAGGACATGTATTGTCGCGAACTTTTTTCTTGTATGGTTTTTATTTTGTTAAACCGGAGATTCCATTCATTTCTCAAAGGTACATAAAGGGCTATCAAGCCTAGCAAATCTCAAATAATTGTGGAACAAAGCAAATGCTAGAATGCAAATAACAAAACGAAGTTTGCAACTAGATGAACAATCTCATCCCTCACGAAAAATTTTGCCATCATTCGGCAATTGATCGCTAGATTCAGTGGTAACCAAACGTCGAGATCTCTCACTCCATTTGTATTGTCTTACGATGTGTGTTTAGATTCAATGTCCTCGTAACAATCGCCATGCAGAGATTTATATTTGTAAGGAACTCTCATATTTATATCTGGATCTAATTTTGGAGAGTAAAATCCCTAGATCTAAACTTAAATCTAAATCGGAAGAGGAGAGCGGCCTCATTTTGGAGAGATTGTAAAGCCATGTCGTGAACATTCTCCTCGGTGGCTGTCGACCGGACAAATGGCCCAACTGGTTTCCGCATTCATCAAAGATCAGCCGTAGAAATTTATTCACACGCACAAACTTCCAAAACAGATATGGAGATAAAATAAAAGACAATCAAAGCAAAGAAAAATAAAAAACCAAAGACTAAATAAGCTCTTAACTTCAGAAACAGAAACTGAGAGCCTACATGAGAGCTTCAAAAGAGGAAAGAATTTTTGTGAGACGAGGGGGTTTGCCGACAAAGAGAGAGAAAAGAATGAAACCCTAGCTAAGATAGAGATCTTGTATGCTTTTGCCTGGCCCAAAAACTTGTATGCTGAAGAAAGCAGCGGAAACATAATTCTCAGTTTGGCATTGCTCATGAGTTTCTCTTGTAATGAACCTGCTAATTGCTAGCAACTTACAAAAATGTCGATTGTTATGAATATCAAGCTTTGTTTTGTTACATATTCCTTTCTTCTTGGAAGAATATGCTATTTCGGAAACGCGATTCTCGATTTGGCATAATACATGCCTTTCTCTTGTAATCAATAGCCTGCTAATTGCTAGCAACTTGACAATGTCGATTGTTGTGAATACTGACCTTGTTATGTATTCCTTTCTTTATGGAAGAGTCTGCTATCTCATCTCCCTTTTGAGTGCTCTATATTTCATTGTCCGTCAATTACAAACGATTATAGAACATCGAAGTGGAGCAGACGCCACCGTCCCCATTCTTTATGAGTATAGCTATGTTTTTAATTGCCTCGTTCTTGCAATTGTGAACTTTCTTATGGTGTGCGTTTCTTTGCTCCTGTCGTCTGGAAAACTTTTGAGGCATTTTTTTATTGCACCTTTTGCATCGTCTCTTTTAGTAGTTTTTGCTTTTGAGAGCTTACATCCGGCAAGTCATATGATTAACCAAAGGTTATGTGATCTTACCCAACGAGAGAATTCTATAGCCAAATTCTACATAACCATCAAGATTGACTCCAATAATTACATATACAATAACATAGAAATCGCAATTCCAGTAAGGTAAGATAGATGACTCCATACAATATTATTATTGACATAAAAAAGCCAATTCTTCTTCTAATTTACTCATGATTGCCAATTCCTCATATTCGTCTTCTAGCTAAGTTTTATTTTAGGAATCCATGGTGAATCTCGAGCTCGAGCACGGACCAAGATCTACCCCACAAGCCGGGTTCAGTTGGGTCGAGCTCTATCTCGAGTGCCAAGCAGTGCAAAACCTAGTCGAGTCGAGTCGAGTCGAATCGAGCTCGAGTATTCGACTCCGGTAACCATTTTAGCCCACATATTTTTTCTCAGTAACATAATATTTTATCTATTCACATTTTATTGAAAATCGCTGGGTTATTGGGCCGAACAAGAAAGTCCACCGAACTAAGGCGAAGAAACAAAGATGGGCCTTAGGCCCAAGTCGCTAACGAATTATTGTAATTAGTACAAAGCTTTTTATCTTCCATTAATTTACTAAATGACAAGCTCCCCGAACTCTTATTTAATTCCACTCCAGTCCCTGCTCCCGGTGCTCCGGCATGCCTTTGGTGCGTCGGTCGCTCCGCACTCGATCGCCGGCGACGGGCCATTGACGGTGACTGGCCAAGAATCTCCCCTTTGAGCTCGAGCCGCCATCTCTGGTTGGTGTTCGCTGACCGGCGTCATACCACATTGTCCGTTCTCAAGGTTTTTCGTTTTTCGTTTTTGGATTTTGTCGTGTCTTGGGTGGAGTCGAAGCGATGCGTGACTGGGACAGGAGGCGAATTAAGGCAACCCGGTTGTGCTCTTCCTTACTCGTACTGTCCGAATCGTCCTTTCCGGTATGGAATTGAGGTTCCGATGGGCATTTGGCTCGCAACCGGGGACCAATTCGTGTGGAGGAAGCTGAGATATGTTCGGCGAGGTCACCGTCCAAGATGGATGTTTTAATGTAGAGGACGAGAAGAAACTAGGCGGATTGGAATGTGTTAGCCACGTTTGGTGTTGGGTATTAAGCATTTTCCGATAGTGTTTGATGAGCGGGCTTTGACTTTGATCATCCTGACAGGGAGGGTTATGGTCCCTGCTTTCAATGGTTGAACGGGGTTCCCCGAATTGATGTGTCAAGCATTGTTCACTGGCATGTTGCATAGAAATAGGATTCAATGTGCAATGCGAATTCAGTTGGCAGCATCTCCAATCCGAGCGGCATGGCTCCAATTCTAACCTGTGGCTACTTAGGCCTGTTCCGACATGTTTCTGTCGAGATCTTATAAATCTAGGAATGACTCGATCCTCGTCTTTGACTCCTTCGCGTGCTTCTCATGATGCCTTGATTAACTGGCGCTGGTCTATGAGAGATGCAGCACTTAATTTTTCGGCGTGGTTATTTGTGAAGGTGTATAGACTCTCTTTTCAAAGGTTCTCTAACGGATTTCCTTGTTGGGGGCACTTCTTGTGCTGCTTGTGGGTGTTAGCAACACCATAGGTTTTAGATGTCATGGTGATTGATGCTTGGGGGTTGTATAGTTGCATTTAAAGTTTACTCTGAACCTAATTGCTTATGATCTTCCTAATCACCATGAATACCACTTTGTTGATCAGGATTTAGTGGAAACTGCAGTCTGCGGTCTCTCTTCAAGCAAATGAGCATATGTGCAAATTGACATATGATATGCACAGGTCCTGGCTCTAGCAAATGAAAAAAGCTTTCTAATCAAACATCATCATACTACCAGAGAAATTTGTACTTTTTACTGATTCGTCTGCCATCTTTTTTTTTTTGGACGTAATTCATCTGCCATCTAACAACTGACTATTTGCTGGTTTTCTTGTTTGCTTTGACTTTTTTTTTTGTTATTTCTTTAAATTTTCCGTTTTTAGTAGGCAGTTCATGTTGATGAGTTTAGTGGTTTATGGTTACCAGGAATTAGATTGCCTTATTCTTCATTGGGATGGCCCAGTTGGGAACTTTTTTTCCCTGGTCAAGCTTCCAGATGAAAAGGTCCAGCATATTGACCTGCATGTGTTGTAGGCATTTTCATATCTAGTTGTCTCTGTCTGCAACTTTAATCAAGATCAAGTATAGATAGTGATTATAACACAGAGTTGCATAAAGCATCAAATTGATTTTACTTAGTGGCATATCTGTCACATCAACTAATATTGATCATGTCGCTCATCTCGTTTTCCTGGAAATATGCGTTTTTTGAGTTTGAATTGACCAACTCAATTTCGTTGTTGGCTTTCGCAATTTTCCTTTTGAAAAAAAGGGAAACTGAGTCTCATTCTTGTGAGTACAAGGTTTCATAAACAATATCTTTCGGCTAAAATATAATTGGAGACATTCACACGTCTTTTCTTTGGTTGAGTTCTGTATCCAGAAGGCTCAGTTGTCCTCTTTTGAATATGTTCTGAAATACTTGGATAGTGTCATTTTGTACAATGTATTATGCTGTATGCACAATTTCATCTGCCAGTTTTCTAAAAATAAACTAGTTCTTTAAAGTACCTCTGATACATGCGGGAAGTAAATTATAAGAGGCATATTGAACGAAGCTGGAATCCATAAGGACCATAACTTACTTTTCCATCTGACGTAGCAAAAAGTTAGAGAGTGGCTAGGTCGTTCGGATGAATAAGTAAATTGCACTCTTACTGTAGCTGCCTTTGATTCTGATATCTTCAGCCTTTATTATGTATCTTCAAATATTTTTCTCTGAGGAACAAATTTGTTATTACTAAAAGCAATCATTAGAAAATGTAGATATCTTAATCTGTGAATGTTAAGGTCACTGTTTCTAACTTTAAGAACAGAGGATTTATGAGGAGTTGCGCATCAGAATGGGTAAAATATGTGGCTTATTAGGTTAAGTTTTTCCCACCCGTACAATGCACCCAGTGTTATGAGATATCTTTCTATAGCATAGGTGTCTTCATTGATTGTTTCATTTCACAGATTAGAACTCAAGTAATCAAGTCCAAACTTACTTGTTTACCCATGCCATAGGAGTTTGGCATTGTGTATGACACCGTTTGCTACTGAGAGAATTTTGCAGGGAACTACTCTCTGATGATGGATGCGAAGTTCTGAATTATTTTTTAGAAGGGTGCACTAGTGCACAAGGTCACCTGCACTGTGGGGTCTAGGGAGGGGTTGATATACCTAGCCTTACTCCTGGTTGAAAATAGCATTTGTTTTGTGCAACATTTATTAAATATCTGTTCTCCAAGAACACACAACATATCAGTCTTTTACTCATATCCAATGTCGATACTTACAGTATACACTTCATCTGATATGTTTTTTGTTGCTGATATCAATCGTTGCATGATCTTCCAGCACTTTTGACCACGTTAAAATGTTTCAGTATAGAAATTATTGGATTATCCAACCCATGTGTTTGTCTTCAGAATATTTTTGTGTCCACCGTTATTGCTTTCCCAAGTGAAGTTTCAACTCTCTGAATATCTCCGTGAGAAGCAGTTGGAAGCAGAAGCTATCAAGAGCCAACGTCAGAGAAGCAATGCAGTATGCTTCTCTCCATATGAGAAGAAAGCTGCGATCCATGTGACTCCTGCGGCCTTGTGGTTAATACTGTAAGCGAGATTAAAGGTAAACGCTTACAATCCCCAGGCATGTGCTGTGGACAATGGCGTAAACTATAGCCTAATTACTGGTCTAAGAGAATTGCTGAGCTTTTACACTGGGTACGTAGAATCCTGCATATTTTCTGATATTCAGCATCATCCGTTTTGTCCGAAAACGTCATGTAAAAGCCTGCATACCCTGCTCCCTCTAGGATTATGTTGGGATGGAAAAGTAAAACATATTAAAAGAAAAGCTTGTTTTTCTTTTCGCGTTACTATAATGCCACGCCCGTCGGCCCTTGTGTTATTCTATTATTATGAGTGAGAAACAACTTTTGCTAAAACTGTTACTGAAATATGTAATCACAGACCAATATGTACATCTAGTTTACAAGCAAAACCCGGACCATCTTCTGAATGTACTAGTGTCACTGCCTCCAGACACAGCCATTCCAATTCCCGTCCTTCCTCCTATCCCTAAGCCTCCATAATACAATCTCCACTCGTTGATGCTGTTCTCCATCTGGACCAGACACGGTGAGCCCACCCCTTTATTGTCCCATCCTTCGTCCTCAGAAGGCTGCAGCACTGGGCCTTCGTGAATCCTTTTCCAGTTCTTCAAGCCGTCTTCGGAGACTGCCATTCCGATACTCCACTTCCCATCTGCTGCGACACCCTCATATGCCATCAAGTAGTTTCCCGCTTTCCCGTTTCTTACTACGCAAGCATTCTTGACTCCACACTCATCGAAGGAACCGCTTGATCCCCCTCCCAGGATTTTTCCATACTTGACCCATCTGATTCCATCTCTGGACCTTGCCAGTCCAATGGCAAACTGACAATTATCTTTGTCGAAGGAGTAATAATACATCCTGAGATCATCGTTTTCGTGCACTATAACATGTGGTGCCGCGATAAACAAAGAATCCCATTCCTTCTCAGATCCCACATCAAGCAAAGCTCCGCTGTGGTCATCTCCTTCTATTCTGGCCCAGTGCCTGCCATCTTGACTGCAGGCTAAGCCAGGAAGCGATTTACAAATTTTGCCCACTGCCCTCTTTTCGTTGTCATTCCGATCACAGCTAAATCTTTCTGGGTTTCCCAGGGAAATGGTAGGCACTCCAGACAAATCAACTTCGTCAGAACTATATCCTGTATAGTAAAGCCAGTAAACGGCACTGTACATCGGACTGGACATTATCACCATCTCAGATGGTCTGATGCTTTCAGTGTCAAAAGCCCACCAACTGTCGCGACAGTTCATCACCATTCCTGCATCTGCACAAGATCTAACTGTGTCACCTCCCCGTGCCCAATGGATCCCATTGCTTGAAACAGCAAGCCCGATGGACTCGGAGCCGTTGCTGCCACCATGTCTCCCATGATACCACATGTACCATCTCTCCTCATTGTCACCAATATACCTTTTCACCACCGGCGAACCGACTTCTAGGCAATCCCAGGAATTGCTAGGACCCAAGTCGAAGACCAGACCTTGAGATGAAGTTGATGTACCTGGCGGATTAGGCGGTGGAGTGTCCAGGCTTGGCACTGTCGACTTCTGATCGAGCTCGGTGGTGGGATTCTTGTTGGTTGCATTGTTTTTGTCAATGCGTGGTTTCATGGAACAGCTGACAGGAGGGACTGGACCGGTTTTGGAGCCGGAACATGGATACAATCTCTTGAGGCCGTGAAATCTATTAGGGAAAGATCTGCTGCAAGTATAAAGGGGAAGCATTTCCTTCCTGGAGGAAGAGAAAGCCGGTTGAATAAAGTTTGTGGGGTTAGCCATTCTACCGGCGGACGAAGACATGAGGACGTTAAAGGTTTTGATCCTCGAGCCTGCTGCTGACGCCAACGCCGATGCTGCTGCTGCTGCGTCCATGGCTAGGACTCAGTCGAGGAAAAGCAGCTGAGGGGATCAAATATCACCGGCTGGAAACAATGTCAATAAAATTATTGCATATTTACAGTGGGTGGGGGGCTTCATATCCAGGGAATTTTTCTCCTTTCCCTTCTGAGCTAGTTTGGCTTGTCCACCTCTTGCTTTTCTGTCAGTATTTATAAATGAAAATATCTTCGGGTTGCAGATGGGTGTGTCTGTAGCTTCCTCTTAATTCACTTGCAGCCCCACAGGCACAGGTGAAGTGACCCCTTTAACCCTCCTTAACCTGTAAGTCCACTCCCGCCAATAACGGAAGACTAATACTTTTCTAGGAACCTATTGAATCCAAATTTCAGCATTGGTTATGCCTTAAAAGAGTGTTTAGTCTCCTCTCTCTCTCTCTCTCTTTCTCTCTCTCTCTGGATCTTGCACTTGTTTAATTCAATAATTAGGCTAACCAGTCAATAGATTATGTGCACTATGAAGAGCATTAGATGAAGAGAGGAGTTTGATTAGTATCACTCGTCTTGCTCTTCTTCTTTTTTCTTTTGTTGTGGGTATGGCCATTCATATCTACTATTCTTCTTGATGACTTGGGCGGCCCGTGAGAAAGGATATTGGGTCGCTTCTACCTGTCAACCGCCAGTGGCAGAGCTTTGGTCTACTGCTTCAAAATTCCATCTTTTATGCGTGTCAAGTCCCCATCTGCAATCGATCGTTGACCCCTCTCTCTCTCTCTCTCTCTCTCTCTCTCTCTGTAATCAAATTTCATATGAAGAGTTTTATCTTCGGTTCACCTCTGGATGATGATACCCCATGATTGAGGGAATTATATTTTGTGGGGTGGAGGAAATTTTCTTCGACCGTAACTCTAATTATCGGTTTTAAAGTTACGGAAATCGCCTACATACGTTGTTAATCAAATATAGATGTGGGCGATGTCCACATTTGTAACTTACTAGTCAAAAAACCGATGAAAGAAAATTTCCTCCAATAAGGGATGGAGAAAAAAAAAATGAGCTCGATAGATATGTAATGGTGCTTGTGTATACATCAAATGTGGATAAAAAGGACCTTCAAGGCGGAGTTGCTTCTTGGCTTGTGTATGCAGATTATAAGAAAAAAAAGATCGCCCGAAAAAGCTGTTGGAGCGATGAGATACGAGCTCCCAAAGTTTAGCCTGTTCAAATTTCTTGCAATAGGATAAATATCAGGAGACATGCTCTACTAGCTTGATTCCTCATATTTTCGAGAGATTTCACTTTTTCCACGGGAGTCCGCTCAGTGCATGGAAACTACGAACTTGTGATTTCGACTCGAGCGGAATTTCTATGAATTGGAATGCGCGGTTTCCTACATTCGATTTATTAATCAGGAACACCATGAGCTGAGTTAATTAGTATTTGCTCACCAGGGTTGCAATGGTGGCAAGTGGGCATTTCCAGATTTCACAGTGGCGATTTTTACGCAACATGTGATTGATTTGTGCATTAAACCCTTGCAGAAGTAAGTACTTTTCACCACTTGTCTTGTACCCAACTTATGTCTCGAATGATTCGACCAAAGAAAAGAAAAAAGAAAGAAAAACCCAAGTCTTGAATGAGAAAAACGAATGAATATATTAACTTTTTTCGGGTCGCTAGGGCAATAGTTGAGACAATATAAGCTCTCAACCTTCTTGAAGGACGAAAAATTGTAAGATACATATGCTACCTCCGCTTAATCAAGCTGAACTTTGTACGATCTCAAGAAGCCAAAAAATACTTTCCACTGACGTGGGATACAAGTCAAAAAGAGCTGGTAATGACGATAAAGTGTAAGCAGTACTCTCGTTGAACTCGATTCCATTTTAGTATCGATTTCACTCGTCGCAATAGGAAGGTCGCATTCGGGTGCTCGGGATAAAAGCCACGATTAAACGACAGTTTTTAACCCGGTCCCGCATCCGACAGTCGGATTGGACGTTCGATGCATCTTCACCACATGATGGCATCCTAGGTGCTTCCCCGTCGTTTGCGTACCAAACCCCAACATACTTTGAGCGAATGGGTTCATATTAACACCATCAAGGGAAGCTAGATAGCACGTTCTTCCTCCTTCCTTTTTTAACTTTTCGTTTTAGACCAAAGCGTCTCAATCCATGGCGGTATAACGAAGAACATGCGCTTTGCAACCTTGACCGTAGGTTGAGGCTCCTCCGAATCATCATGGGCACCTAACCTTCAGGCACTTGAAAGGGAAGCAAGGCCCTTTCGGGGAAGACCTGTGTGGCTCTCGTGTGGCAAAAATATCGAACGGCGATTCCGATGTCGTCTCCAATAATTGTGCCCCCGAGCGGCACCTTGCCCTCGATCCCTTCACACACAAATGTTTCGTGCTTCAATGCACCATATCCGTGCACGTGCTTCCATTCGATCTGTTCGTTCATTTTTTTTTCCCGTCTCGGTGGTCCAGTTTTGTGGACCGTAGGCGTACGAGATAATCTCGGCCTCCTCGGCGTTTCGACCGTTTCCGACTAGAAAATTGTCCTTTCCATGAGGCAAAGAGAATGATGGGCCACTTGTGTTCACAATACGCTTTTTTTTTTTTTAATTCTACATGGCTCAGATCTGTGTAGAACGTGCCTGTTAGTTCACGTTTCCTTCCTTTCTTCCTTTCTTTCTAATCTTATGGGGCACGATGTTAAAATAAGAATTCGGGTAGGCCGATTCTCGGGCGATGTGGTGAACAGAACAAACAAGAAAAACGGGCGCGTGAATCGTAAGAACTCGTTCTTTCGGGGGTGCTCGGTCTTGTAGATTTACAGATTCTCGATGCATAGTAAGATTGATCGAGTAGAGTCCATTAATTATGGAAGGAGGTTTTTCGGATGGAAGATGGTTAAAGATTGCTCGGAACGCTTGTTAAGACTCGAATACTAATTGTACTTCAGAAATGGATTTTTCTTAGAAAGAGGTTATCCCACTTTCTCCGGGCATTGATAGCGATTTGATCAAATTGCTACTCTAGTTGGAGAAGCTTTTAACCTCGGAAAGTATGAAGCCAAGGAAGTAATCAGATGCGTATCGACTTTTTTCTGATGGATCAAGAATAGATAATTGTCTCGTCAATAGTCAAAGTTTCCTTACCTACGCTAGCTATCTATTGCATCCCCAATTCTCCGGCTTACCTTTGATAAAAATAAATAAATTCAAAAAAATTATTATTATCGCAAAGTGATCTTGCTAAGGCTTCCCAAAAGTGAAATTAAAAAATGATCATCATTATTCTTTCGACCGCTGCTTAGCTATTCTGCGATTCTACTTTTCTCGGTGCCTCTGTCTTATGAGATGATCGAGATAACGTATGAATCGCTCGGTTGGTGCGACGAATCTACTTTCGCTAGAGTTGTTATCTTCTTCCGGAAAAAAAGAGGTTTCTCCAATAAGGACAATGTGTCATCAACCTTAGTGCGACATTAGCAAAATCTACAGGCCATGTTAGATCGAGTCGTTAAGGGCTCGAGAGTTGAAAGTTAGACAAGCTTTTATCTTGGTGCCGATGAAATCCCCACTCACACGATTTTCCATAAGGAGATAGGTGAAAATGATTCTGGAATTTGATTTCCTTCCCATTTATTATCCTCGTGGCCAAGGATTGTGGGCACGTCCAATGGATGAATTGGAACATATCCATGTCAGCCACAAAAGCAGACTGCCTCGCTCTGCTTTATCTCGGCTTAATTTATGTCCTAGAAACGAAACCCATGAGGTGCATCGACAACGTGCGTGCTCCGTGAATGTTATGATATTTTTGCTTTTGAATAAAGGTTGCGATTGAATCTATATATATAAAGGAAAAATACATCTCTATTAAAATTAGCCGGATGAATTATTAACTCTCGTTGGAGTTGTGTTGGAAAAAGTACGATACCAATATATCACGGCATTATATGATTTGATTGAGAAATGGTAAATGTCGTGTTTTTTTTCTTTAATTTTGTTTGTTAAGTGATTGAAAAATTCAATATTGGAGATCTAGACATAATTCAACCACTGTGCATGATTCCCCACTTGCTCAAACAATCAATTCAATTCTGACACATGACCTAGGAATTCAATTATGTAAAAGATGAAGTCCGGAGTTGAAAAAGAATATAGTACTAGAAATTCTTCAAAAGGACACTAAAGGGCTTTTTTTTCTTTTTTTTTTCTCTGTTGAAATAGTTGAATTGTTCCCGGCATGCATGTTTACAGCTTAAGGACACTCGTTAGCAAAATTCAATTTTGGATCCCAATTGATCAAGGGAAAAGAAAAGCAGTTCAATCAGTAAGGCACCTTCTCTCGTGACAAGGCCGAGAAACTCGAACACGGCGAGCGACGATAAATCGCGTTGGGTTAGTAAGGTACTCCACGTTCATGGAATCAAGATCTTCATTGCATTGAGTTTGATGAGCAATCTTGCATGCAATAAGTGAGGGAATTAAACCATGCAGCTTTCTAAACCTAACCCACGAGGGAGAAAGAGAGAGGGGCCTTCAGGAAGCTGCTTGGGGACTGCGCTTCAAACCAGCCTGGAACTGAAGAGAAAAACAACAGATACGAATCTGAAAAACGCTTGTTTATCACATCAGGGCGCGATGAAACAATGTTAAACCAAGTGCGCAAGTGGTGGAGACAGATAGAACCGTGCCCTACTTCATTATCAAATTCTTTTCCCCTTTCTTGGTTACGAAAAAAAACAGCGAAAGGCGGAACGAATCGCCATCACTGTCTGTTTATTTTCAAGTTGTGTTTCGTATGCATCAACTGTTCGCTGTCTCGCCAGCTTGTTTGGAACATTGGATGGTTCGCCACAGAGAGAGAGAGAGAGAGAGAGAGAGAGAGAGAGAGAGAGTGGCGGGGCTTGTGAACAGGAACGTGAACACCTAAAGGCCCTTCTCTCTCTCCCTCTCTCTCTCTCTCTCTCTCTCTCTCTCTCTCTCTCTCCCTTCGTCTATCTCTCAGTCAACATCAGTCCTTCAAAAGAAGAGCTTCATGGGGGATGATGATCCTGAGGAATCGAAAGTCAACGACCGTATGGCAAGCGAGCTGAAGTTTAGTTATGTACCCGAGAGAGAGAGAGAGAGAGAGAGAGAGAGAGAGAGAGAGGGGTGATCTTGACTTACTTCATAACGGTTGAATGGATCCAATCCAACAGCCCGTCCCTGTCGTGGTCCTTGAATGAAAATAAGGTAAAAAAAAAAGAGCAGTCACCGATGGAGACGGTGACTCGTTGGCCGTTGCCTATGTTCATGGCTTTGGTCCTTGCCCAAGAAAGTGTGCCTTTGAGGTTGCCCTATGCCACTGACAAATCCGTCTGTACATTACATGGTACACGGACGCTTCGAACGTGATGTCCACTCATCAGTCGAGTGTTGCGAGTTCTTGATCTTAAAACATGTGCATTCAAGGATTCGGTATGCTCGGTGCTCCACTATTTGTGCGGTCATTTGACTGATATGATGATATAACGTCAATTTAACACGTGACGTAAGTGTCGCATGATGCTACATTATCTTTCACCGTGAAAATGAAGTGATTCATGTCTTCCATTTCTGATTTTGCGATCATCATGAGCAATATTCATATTATTTCTCAAAACGAGATCACGCATGCTCTACACGCATTCTCGTTCCGCCTTTCTTCAAACTTCTTCAAACTTCTTCAAAGAAAATCAGCTACCTAACACATGTTTGAGAGACGAGATAGAGAAAGGAAAAAGAATCACAATGTGCAGCCAGTCTAGGGCAATACAAGATTATCCCTATTTGAAAGCAATCGATTGGAAAGAGATTATTATTGCACGATAATAAGATATGTGAACTTAGACATATAGGTTTGATGAAATAATCCTTTGACACAGACAGAATAAGGAAGAATAATCACGAGTCCTGACATTACTGCTCGTACTTATCCATTCATCCCATTTTGATTAGATCCTGAACAGAAAATATTTCAGTCCCCTTGATTCCCATACACTGAGAATAAATCTTTATATATGCATCGCCCATTCGATACAACTGCATATAAACTGTGATTGTGTTTGTTGTAGTTGTGCCGTGACGTGCTGTAAATTATATGTTTAGTAATCTATGTTCGGACCACGATATCTGTGGAACACTCCACGTGTCGGCGATTAATCTGCATCGACGTCGTCAAGAAGATGGATAGCTCGGGAAGTGGCGAGGGTTCTGAAGCTACAATAGCAGGCGCCAAACAAATATCAACTTGCGCAGAAGCCATGCACACTGTCACACACCCCATGCAAATGCTCGTTTGAGCAGTTCGATCCTTCTTTTATGGGATCTCATCTCAACTTGCTTTTCTCCATTCCAGTTCTCCCAACTCACGCAACAGGAAGGGATACACTTTTCTATCGAATCTTTCTTCAACTGATACCATTATTGAAATCCCCCGCTTTTGCATGTGAGGAAACTATCTTTCTTCCTCAGCTAACTTCGTACGATCTCTCTTTGACCGAGAATCGACGTGTATGGGCTGCCATCTGCAATTCAATGCTGCAACATCGTTTCGGCCTGCTCTTGGCTAGCAGAACCTTCCATTGCCAATAGAAACGAGCTTTCGGCTCCATTTATTTCGTAAAAAATAGATAATTTGTAAAGTTTTCTAAAACCGATAGCTCGTATGGTATATGAGATGAGAAATATTTTTGTTGTCCATGAAAATATCAAGACATAAATTATTTTTGATGATGAAAATATTTTTCGTTAACTAATTATCTTCATCAATACAAGTGATCGCTTTTATGAAAATGTTTTTCAAATCATCCATATTTCATGAAATAAACAGAGTATTTAATCTGTTGAGTTTTTAAAAATGAAACCCAATGCCGCAAAGCTCACAGGCTGGACACTGGAATTGAGTGTGCATGGGAATTGCAGATTCAGGAGCAACCATGCCTAACGAATCTTTGCAGCTGTGTTTAATTTAAATCAATCGTGCATCGATTATTGAAGAAAAAAATGCATCGTCGGCGCACATTTTTCGTAACGACATTATTTGAGGAACCAATAATCAGCTTCTTCACAATTGTATAACATTTGTCAATCACACTTCGAAAATGACCATTATTATAGAAGTAAATTGTTGCGTTGCGGGTTTCTCGGAACTAATGCACTCTTTAGTTTCTAATGTGAGAAAGGTTATTCCAGTTGTGTTTCATCGGTATTTCACTGACAATGAAATATTTTTCATTGAAAGTCATTCTTCGGCTTTTAATATGTGAGATTTCGTTGAACCACATCCAACTATTCTAAAATCTTAAACTGTTAGATAGATGCATGATTTAATATTTAATTACTCTAATATAATAGAAGAATACCGATTCTAAAATCATAGGCAATAAAGAAATTAAACAAGACTGTATAAATACAAACCGTGTCGAATTTAATCAATGACACGGTCTAGAAAATACAAGGAAAAATCACATGTATACGACTTCTCGAGGTAGGAGCACCTCTTGCCTTCACAATTCCTTAATGTATGTTGACTCGAGTCGAGCTCTAGCCAAGAAAAAAATTGAGAAAATTGATTTTTTTTTCAGATGTCGAAGGAAGGGCAAAACATAAAAGCTATTAAGAGGAACTGTGTGACGCCCTAGAACGTCACATACGACACGTGTCTTTTCCAATTATTACTCATAATTATTATAAGCATGCCGAAACACAACAAAACATTCATAATATACCATACAAGACATCACGCGAGATTGATAATATACATATATTCATCTTTATACAAACATTGGTATTCCTATCTTAATACAGTGTTCAAGTAAAACATCATTACAAAAGTCTTGGGAAGGGTCAAGGTCACCTATCACTAATGTCGCTACTACGCCCAAAAGCATGTATGTACAAAAGTCAAGTTATTCGCTACGGGTCAACAACTTCACTCATCGACATGTCACCATCACCATCGAAACCCCTCAACAGTCCAACCAACTTATCATCGATATTCAAGTATCGAGCAACAAATCAATGAGGAAATTACTCTAAAAACCTCACATCGACTCATATAGTGGAACTACACTTAGTGTATGCTATTGCTAATCCGGGCATAAGCGCATCTTCATATTCACAATCAAAATGCATAAGAGCTCCAAAAAGTAGTGGCAGTATCCATCCTACATGTGTGAAAAAGAAGGATCGAATCAAAGCCTAGTAAATGAAATCTCTAAATCTAATGTAAGAGATCATCGCACTACTCAACCAGCTAATATCAAGAAGCAATGTCAAATCAAGACAAGTACATCACAACTAAAAGGCAACTAAATGAGTAAATGCACTATTTTTCTTATCATAATTTGCCAATGATAGTCGATGAACAATTACATAAGATGGTCCCCTCAATACAAGAGGATGGCATGTTATATTCATTTTTAGCATATCATCTCATCCCAAACACTCCCGAGGCATCTTGACACACGGAGCATCTAACTCCGAGGCATCTTCCTCACAAATATATGGGGATTAGAAACGTAGTACAATACTTTCCATAGATATCTCATAACAATAGTGCACATAGCAACACTCAATTCTTGTGATCTTCTTTACATCAAAAATGAATTCAACGCTTATTATTTTTTTCATAGCCGTTCTCAAAATCAACATTCGGTACACGACATCATCTTTTACAAATTATTACCGAAATACAACCGCCATTTCTTTTCCATGCATTAGTTACATAAGTGGTAGTAACATACTTACCTCTTTTCATTTTTTTTTCATGCAAGCAATGACAACATTCTTAGATAATCGGCAACGTGAACATCGACAAGCCAAAGAATTGAACACATGATTAATCGATAACACTTAGCTAGTTAATCAGTAACTTAGTTAAATTACAAAAATATCACTTTTAGGTTTAGTTTCACCATTTTACTTTTTTATACTATGAAATTTCATGGAAGTCGATTAATCACAACCTTTGCTTGTAGAGACTCGCCAATTCAAGTCAAACGAACACAACGATTCAACACGCAATCAATATAACTCTCTCACACTTAACATCAAAGTCCAAACTAAAATTAACAACATCAAACAATCAAGTCAAAAGTACTAAGTAGATCAGTCTAACTTAGCCCCTGGAGTTTCACTTACCTTGAATAAAAAGGCTTGAGCAAAATTAAAGTTTTAATTACCTTTAAAGCAAAATAATCAAGAACATAGATTAACAGCTTTCAATCTTTTTAAGCAACAAAACTAGTTTACTAAACGAGAATAAAGCCCACAAAATCACCTTGTAAACAATTGAAATATTGATTTAGAGATTTCAATCAACACAAGAGTGAAACACTTGCTTGTAGTCGAAATATTGGAGGATGAAAGTTGAGAGAGAGAGATTGAAGATTTGAGGTATTTCGGAATGGAATTTAGAAACTCACATGAGGTACAAAAGGATAAAAACAATCAACCATGGGTTAAAGATAAAGATGACTTGGGTTAAAAAATACTTGGTGGTGAACAAGAGAGAAGTGTACAAATCAAAGGGTGACATTTGGCTTACCTATATGGTTCCAAAGTAGATAATTTGATAAATTACCATGATATATAGTAAATTAATACGTAAACAACGAAATCAATGTCTGTTATTAAACATCGATTATACAAAAAAGTACTTTGATCCCATTTTAACGTTAACCAAAAATCATCGGATGCTAGGAAAGACTCAACTCAGTAAATTTCCAACTTAACACTCACTCGATATGTAATTTTGGAGCATATTAGTCTCCATTAACAACCGATGTGGTGATACATGTTTCATCGCCACTCTAAATAGTTGACCCGGGAGAAAACATTTACTAATTTAACCCAAATGGAATCATTTTCCGAAAAACTACGGACAAGGAGAATACAATTTAGACCTTCCTCTCCTACAACGTTGATGATCCAATTGGAAGTTCCACTTGTGACATTTATCGTCCTCACTTCCTACATTTTATTAATTGATGTAGGAATTTCCGGATTTCACATAATGGTTTATGGCTTTTTTCTCGAACTACTTGGCCGATGTCTAACGGATGTAATGAGATCGATATTGCCATTACCAATCAGGTCCGATCGTCGATTAAACATCCATCCCATTAAATCAAATCCATAAGAAAAACGCGTATCGGTTCCTCTAAATCGACGGGACAGGCTATCTACCATTCCTCGGAGAATATAAGAGCTTGTGACCTATTGGGATTTTGGCAAATTCCCAGTTCCGAATTGGGTTATCGATGTCATCATCAAAGATTTTGACTGCAAATACCTAATTTGAAGGCAAAACCGGGCCATGACTTTGGGGCCTCAGCCATGTCTTTGGGCCGGGATGGTACATGGGCTTCGACAGTCCCGCGATCGGACCGAAACAAAATTGCGAGGCGTTTTACTTCTGTGTCTGTGTCTCCTCTTCTTCTTCCCCTTCGATCGATCGGTAAGGTTTTCGCTTTTTGCCCTCTCTAAGTTCTTCGTTGCCTCGCGTAATTCGACGACCACGCCGTCGTTCTCGGATAGCGCGAAGCGACTTCTCTGGTCGATCACGAAGCTGATTATAAGTCGATGATGCTCTGATTATGTCGTTCGTTTTGGATTTTTGGTTGATCGGTCGAATTGACAGATGCCATCCGGTTGCTCTCATCGTTTGGAAGCTGTTGTTTTGCTGCTTGATTGATTGTTTTTGATTGTGGTAATTTCCTCTGTGGATTTCTAGGTGAAAGACTAGCTTCAGGCTGCTCTATTGAGTTTTTCTTATGTTCTGAGCTTAATGCTCGGTGGTTGAAGTTATTGGTCACAAAAGCACTAAAATTAGATACTAGATAGTTGTGTAGATTCAGGAAAAGAGACTAGAACGGTGCTACTTGAGTGTTGTGCTGTGATTCTTGTTGGGGTGGGAGATTTTTCTTTTGTTTTCATCTTGGTGCTCTTTTGCCAGCAATAGTTTTATGCTTCTGTCATGATTATGTTAAGAATCCCTGTGTAGGCATTAGATATTTGCTCATCTGTCCTATAGATTCAGGGGTTTACACTAATGGGGAAGGACTCGAAGCCGAAGGACTCAGGAGGAAAGGGAAAGGGGAAGCAAACAGGGGGTGGGAGCGATGAAGCCGCTTCCAAAGGGAAAGGCAAAGCCGGGAAGTCAGATGGGCTAGGCACTTGCACTTATGTCAAAGGTTGGTTCTTCTCTGTTTTCTTTCTTAAAGAGTCACGTTCTTCATGTCTTTCTCTCTTTGCATTGAGTATGTGGTAAGTAGCTGTCAAAGTATATGGTGCATTTGCATTTGACATGTGAATGCTCCTCTTTCAGACAACTTTGCATAAACATACGGGACCGAGGTTTGTTTTCTCTTCCCTTTTGGTACTCGTCCAGTCACAGTTCACAACTACTTTTGGGTGTGGCTAGCCTACGCTAATGTTAAAGCTATCATTAAATCCTCATAACTTTCAGGAATAAGCACATCAACCCAGCTTGAGTATGCACTTGTTTTCAGTATTGTGAAATCTAGCCTCAGTTGTTTGCAAAATATAGTGAGTCGAAGCTGACAGTGTTTCACTTTCACATCGGAGTAACTTCAAGCTTCTTAATTTGGTACTCCAATATTGTTCAGCTAGGCATATACTTTGTGAAAAGCAAGGCAAAATCAACGAAGCATACAAGAAACTGCAGGATGGCTGGCTAGGCAATGGTGACAAGGTTCCTCCAGCTGAATTCGCAAAGGTAATTATGCATGTGCATGTCCCAACAGGATTTTAGGGCAACGTCTTTTACCTCATTTAATCTCTCAGGGATTTTTATGTTTTCTTCCTTTTCTTTTGTTTGAGACTGAAGGAAATGTCTGTCTGGATCATGTATGCAACATTGCAACTAGCCCTCCTCTCTATATTTGGTCCCATTCCTATGAAACCTAGGCATGGTCATTTCTGCAGAACAGAGTGAGATACAAGATGCATTCATTCCACATGAGTTCCTAAAAAATTAAATTTTCGTGGGAGTGATCATCTTTATAGGAAATGATAACATCCAAGGAAATCTAAGCTGTAGTTCATTCCTGTTAAGTGCTTAATTGCTGTAACAAATACGTGCGTTAAGGTTTGAAGTATAGCAAACTGTGCTCGAACTCTTAGAGCATCTCGAGTGACTACTGTTTGGCTATTCTGTCTCTTCATGGTTTTGTGACGTATGTTTGTGCTGGTTTTAATTGACAGTTAGCTGCAGAGTACTCGGAATGCCCTTCTGGGAAGAAGGGTGGGGATTTAGGATGGTTTCCTCGAGGAAAGATGGCTGGCCCATTTCAAGAAGTTGCATTTAATACCCCTGTTGGAGCTACAAGTGCACCATTTAAATCAACGTATGTATCTGCATATCCTACCTCACTTCTCATGAGTTGTTTATGTTTTCCTTTCACTTCCAGAGTGCAATTACTTACTTTGAAACCAAATGAGGGGGAGATTGACTGCCATTACTAACATATCCATCTGATAACACACTTTCATCCTGAAGTTTGCATGAATTTGAGGTAATTAATCGCTGAAGACAGCCTTTTTGAAATTCTATGTGGTGCTCCAGTATGGCAAACAGGAAAGGGGTGAACTGCATAAAGCAGAATAACAATAAGTAGAACATCTCTCTCTGAGTGGACGGATGAGATGAATATGTTGATAAAATTAGAAAATGATTGTTGTCCTGTTTGTGAGATATTTGCCACTTTGCCGTGCAATGATGGATTTTGTGTATATAAATTCCATTGGAATACCGTTTCATTTATATTTGATGGTTATGTCATACTTTCACTGAAAATATAAGAAAAATCTTGCTCTATGATATCTTGCTTTTGGAAGTTTTTGTTAGGTGATGATCGAATATGACTTTCTTCTTACTTTGTACTTTTGGGAAATGTTCAGGCATGGCTACCACATTATCCTGTCTGAAGGGAGAAAGAATTGATGAATGCTGCTTCTCTGGGGGTCTTTTTTTGCCTATGTGTCGATCTAAACGATGGATGTTTTTATGTATGGCCTTTTATGTTGTGTTGGGTGCAAGGTGCCTGTTCAATGGGTGGTCAGTGAATGTGCAACAAATCTCCGCTTAAAATGCCTCAGTGCTTTGTGATTACTTTTTATCGGAGTGGGCTTTGAGCTCATGTTCATCTTGATGGGTTCAAGATCTGAATTCTAGTAACTGTCTGTGTCAAAAAGAAAAGGAACCTTTGGATATGAAATAATAGTGAGTGAACAAAATGTACCGACATGAAATGGTCTTCTGCCACCTGAATTAAACACTAATGCGCATTCTCATCATGATCCAATTTTGAGTTCGGGGGGTTCGCTTGGTATACCACTTCCTAGGAGAAATCTCGTGAATCTTTAACATCTGCAGCTAGAGATAATGCATACTAGTCAGTTTTATCCCATGAGGTCAATGCCAGAAACTTGTGGGAAATGGGGCATGACATGATTAGGGTTGAGATGGCTGCTTGGAATGAGATGTTTTTATCACTTGACGAATTGGTTTTAGACAATTAGGGAAATTGGAAGAGCAATCAGCCCCTGCATAATCCTATGGAGACACGGTTGGTGTTAGCAATTTGGTATTATTAGGTTCTTGTCAATCGGACGAAGTAAGGTGACTGGTCTGCAAAATTTTATCTCTATCTCTGCCTGCGAATTGTTTACGTGGGTATAGTGCCAGTTTGCTGGCCGTTCATTGTTCATGTTCTACTCTTTATGTAGGCAGTGGGTGTTGAATGTCTTAATCTCAAGTACTTTCTACTTGTAGAGTCTTGAAATTCATCAGATGGTGATGAATATATGCGAGATGACTAGCTATTGCTCTTCCCATTTTTCTCAGAAAGTTTTGTATCTACGAGTAGTCCTCCTCTGTGTATAGTGTTATAATCAGAAAGATTGGTTAATAGAGCTGCGCCATTGATTTATTTTCCGGCAAGGTAGAGACAGATTTCAGAAGCTAAAGCGAAGATTTTGATTTTCACATATATCGAACCGTAGACTCCAACAGGCATTATAAGTTGCCACGCATAGAGTTTGTTTGATACAATGTTACAGCAAGAGTTACGGCCGTGGAAGGGGTACCAAAACTATCAGGAAGTTCCTCATCAAACCATGTGTATTACATCTTCAAAATATGTATTACCGACGGTACAAGTCATAGCATCTGGCAGTATTACTACATTACAATTACAATCAAACAGTACAGAGACTTCTTTCGGTCTTAGTTTATTGTTTCAATCTTAAGACAGGTAATCACGTCTCGAATTGAATATTAGCCTGACGAATTTAGACGTGACAAGTGATGTACATGTTGGTGTGAAATTTGGACGACTTCGCATATATATGATAATTAACGAAACTAATGATCATGTCCCAGCAACCCGATGAATGGCGGTTACAAAAAAAAAATTGAAATTATCAGTTTCTTAATTTCACAAAAGGGGGCGTGCATCTCACGGCACGAGTTGATTCCGACGACCTGGATTTAACCTGGTACTAGGTTTTTGGAGGGATTCTCTGTTTTTTTCGTTTTATTTTTTTCTCTCTTTCCATGTACAAGGTTGTTGGAGTTGGACGGCAGTTCACAGTCAAAGGAGGTTTTAAGCAGGGTTTAGGCGGCCATGGAAAAGTCTTCCGTTTCTCCTTCCTCAACCGCCAACCACGCGAACCCTAGCGACCACCGCCATGTCCTCCCCCGATCCACAGCCCTCCGATTCCCCCTCCGGGACCGGCTCGGCGACCCTCGGGGGCGACAACCCCGGCGGTGCTGCGGATCGTCCGGAGAGAAATGGAGAAGAAGGAGGCGCGGAGGAAGGAGATCATGAAGAAGAAGAAGAAGAAGGGGAGGAAGGGGAGTGCGGGTTCTGCTTGTTCATGAAAGGCGGTGGGTGCAGGGACGCGTTCGTCGCGTGGGAGGTGTGCGTCCAGGACGCGGAGAAGAACGAGGAGGACATCGTGGACAAGTGCTTCGACGCGACGGCGGCCCTGAGGAAGTGCATGGACGCTCACTCCGATTACTACGAGCCCATCCTGCGCGCCGAGAAGGCCGTGGAGGAAGAGGTGGCGAGGGAATTGGAGGAGGAGGAGGAGGAGGAGGAGAAGAAGGAGAAGGAATCGGAGGCAATTTCTGTTGCCGGATCGCATGATCCGGTTGAGGGAATCACGCGTTCCGAGGATTCGAGCCAGCGAGATGAGATGACAGGGCAGGCGAGACCCCTCAAACGAGTCTAATGGTAGGTGAAAAGAGATGACTTTTGGCCTTGTTTGTACTGCATTTTTGTCTCAATGGTTAGCCATGAGTGTGGAACTGGAGGTCATTCTTTGTATTGAGGTTATTCGTTTTTGTTTAGGAGAATTTGATGGGGGAGAGTAGGAAGAGATGGAAATCGAAGACAATTGTTCATGTCTCGTGGACTCATAGACTAAAACCTTCCATGAATAAATGTAAATTTGAGCTGCCAGATCCACTTCAGCGACTCATCATATTTCTCGGCATCTTATCTGTGATTGTAATGTAGTTCTTTGGATTCGCATTTTGCTAAGGCCATTTGGGGGGGTGCTGTTATTGTTTTCCATGCGTCAAACGATGACGGTGTCTTGGTAGTTATGATGCCTACAGGTTGTCTTACGGTAAAGAATTAGGCTCTGGTTTGATGGATGGAAAGTCTCATTGCCTGGATGAAGGTCTGGATAGGAAACAAATATAGCATTGGACAATGTCATTGATTTTTCTACTGAATTCGCAGATTTGCTTATGATGAACTCTCGCACTCGAGCTAACTGTTCACGACATTGCTAAAACTTTATTTTGTTGTCACCCCTGCACGAAACGCATGGTGATTTTTTTTTATTATTTTTGACATATTCTCTCACGATCACAACCTGACAATCGCGACATTCTGCACAAGGGGTTCTTCTCACGTGATGAAAGGCAAAGGTGGTCTGTATTTTCATCAGATTGGAGCTTTGGCTATTCTGCTGTTGTTTGCTTTGCTGGTCTTGTGTCAGATTCTTTTCACTCCAATCTTCTTTCAGTTAGCCACACCTTCTGTGTCAAAAGGATGGCTGACTCGGGAAAGATAAAGATTGGTAACTGGACTTGAATCCAAAATGATTTCTTACTGGAAGATAGGCAGCAGAAATTGGTCCTGCTCCCGGTCCACTTCCGGCCATGAGTGCGTTCTGTGGCAGTATAGCAAGTTGGTTTCAAGCTTAGTCGTTGACTTCCAACCATTTTCGCTGCGGCTCATTTCACTTTGATGTGGTCTGTGATTTCCGCATCAGGATGTCTACATTTTCACCTCATCAACTAATCAAGGCTGGAACTATCACTTTTAATCAAAGTCGAAAAGGGACGTTGATATATCGGCATTTTAGCAGCTGAGTGACACATACAATGTCCGCATCGAGCTGGTCCAACTCGACAGGCATAAGTACCAAGAAGAGATGGATTATGGATTCACTGACGATTCGACGTCGGTCCTGCGCCGTCTCTGACGAAACCCTTGGACTGGGATGACTCCCTTCTCGTTACCTCACATCAATCATTCCATTTGCAGATTTACCATTGTTGAATGGTGTCTTGGGTGCATGATCCGCTTGGGTGCTTTTACTCTTTCTCAAATCTTTTAGATCGTTGCCGAGACATCAGCATGAATCCAGATGTGGTAAAGGGAGACTTTCCTATTCTCATCGCAGACCGCAACTTAGCATCACAGAATTGGTCTATGCTATATTCTTAGATCCCCAATTCAATTCAAATCAGAAATCACCACAAACCAAGTAAAAATTATTCACGACTCTTGCTTTTGATTTACTATATATATATATATATATATATATATATATATATATATATTTTTTTTTTGAATTTTGCGGCTCGCAAACTTTAACTTATATACAGAGTACGAAATACCTAAAATCTATATATAACATATATCATATTATTGTTTTTATGACTAGTCGAGCAGGAAAATTCAATGGCAAAATTTCCCATAAAAGTGGAACTTTGAAGGACTAAAATAAGAAAATATCAAATTTCTCTATCCAAAGAGATCAAAGAAAACAGAGGAGGCCCCCCCTTATCTTCTTTGCTTCGCCAACGTCTTCTTCTTCTTCAACTCCCGCAGCTCCATCATCGAGCTGAGAAGAAACTCGCAGAGAGAGAGAGAGAGAGAGAGAGAGAGAGAGAGAGAGAGAGATGGACAGATGCAAGCTCTTCTCTCTCTCCTCATCCCCGCCTTCTCTCTCCACTTTCCTCTCCCCTCGCCGGAACAACTTCCGACATCTTACCTCACTTCCATGCAAACGGCCCTTCGTCTCGGCCTCCCTCCTCCGCTCCCGGGAACCGCCACCGCCACTGGCCCCCGCCGTGGAGGCGTTCTGGGAGTGGCTCCGCCGCGAGGGCGTCGTCTCCGCCAAGACCCCGGCGAAGCCCGCGGCAGTCCCGGAGGGCCTGGGGCTCGTCGCCCAGAAAGACATTGCCCGGAACGAGGTCGTCCTGGAGGTACCCAAGAAGCTGTGGATAAACCCAGAGGCGGTGGCCAGCTCGGAGATCGGGAGGGTGTGTGGGGGGTTGAAGCCGTGGGTATCCGTGGCTCTGTTCTTGGTCAGAGAGAAGCTGAGGGACGACTCGCCGTGGCGGGTCTACCTTGATGTCCTCCCAGAGTCCACCGATTCTA
The DNA here is from genome assembly GCA_031216285.1 of Syzygium syzygioides. Lineage (NCBI taxonomy): Eukaryota > Viridiplantae > Streptophyta > Magnoliopsida > Myrtales > Myrtaceae > Syzygium > Syzygium syzygioides. Next base: position 33,605,561 of record CM062248.1, on the reverse strand, counting down.
CTGTATTTTGGTGGGTTTGGCTTCGTTTTCGCCGTGTTTGTTTTGTATATAAGTTCTTTGTTCTCTGTATATCATGTTAATAGTGACACGGAGTGTGTTATGAGTTTGAGATTTTGGAGGGTGATTGGTTTTAGTTTTGCTGGTTCCAGCGCAGGTCAGAAGAGGAGCTAGCAGAGCTGCAAGGTTTGTGCAGTATTCTTTTCTCTTTTCCTTTTCGCCACCGCTTCTTTATGGGACGTTTCTTTGGAATTTGGTTGTGTTAAGTCAGAGGCACAAGTTATACTGGCTAATGACTTGATTGTGATCCTGACATGAGTTCTTGAGTAGTCGCCTTATACTTTGAACAGTGAGTGCATGTGTGTTTTTCCCTTGGTTTGCTATAAGTTGAGAATGCAAGTCATGTAAGCTGCAGCAGGGAGTTACTAGAGATGTTCAAGGTGATAAATTTGTCTGGCCAAACATCCTTGGTTTGCTATATGTTGTGCACTTGAAGACCAATACTTGTAAAGGACCTGACTCTTCTTATTTGACAGCTTCAAACAATGATCCTCATGTACTCCAACGCCGCCTGGTGCATTGATGAATTGAAATTATACACAGCGAAAGACCAAAAGCCACAACCAAAAGCCTGTGTCACTGCAAGCATTCCCTACCAAACAAAAATGTTGTCAGTGTTTCATTTTGGTGTCAGTGTCCTTACTTGTCTAACAAACCTAGCTTGTCTTTAAAAACACTCTGCTATTAGAAGTTTGTGACAGTTTGGCAACCAAAAGCTGGGCGATGAGCTGCCCCAGGCACTGGATAAGATTGTACTAATCCATGTTTGGGGATGACTTAGACCCCTTGATAGAGTCATTATAACTTCTCATGAACGTGTTTATCAGCGTTGATATCATCGTGGATGGAGTTCCAATTTTTCTTCCTGCATGTATACATTATGACATATAGATTTTTTATGTTGTCCCAGCTTCGATAGTATGTGGACATTTCTGAGTTATGACCAAAGGATGATATGTTTTTCATGCTTTGTAATTACTAGGAATGATCCTAAGCCAATTTTATGTGAAGTGGATCTTATCTTTGTAGGATCCCAGCTATTGAGAACAACATTAGGTGTGAAAGAGTATGTGGGGACTGAATTCCGGAAATTGGAACAAGAGATTATATTACCTAACAGGCAGCTCTTCCCCTCTCATATAACGTCAGATGACTTCCTCTGGGCATTTGGGATTCTTAGATCAAGGGCATTTTCAAGACTTCGTGGCCAAAACCTTGTGTTGATCCCCCTTGCGGACTTGGTAAGTATTGCTACCTTCTTGACATTAATTAACTTCTATCTGCTGGGGTTGTTCCTTATATTAATTCCGGTGGCTGGAGAAAGTCACTCAAGTCACCAAGCAAGACCTGGAACTTGTGTCGTATTAACTTTTTATTTTTTGTTTAGTGTGAAAAATAAGGAAATTGCCTGTAGTCTTATTGACCGAGGCTCATATGCATTTATTAGGAAAAATAAAGCATGAAATTGTTGTGAGGAAAATAACATAACAAAGAAATACTTTGATATGCCTTTTGTTTGGTTGGCCTGCGTTCATGCAGGATGACAGTAATACACCTTGCAAATCCAACCACGCTGTGTTTCTTTCTTGAGTACGCTTAATGTTGCTAACTATTCCAGTTAGCATTAAACAAGTACATCTAGCAGGTTATCGTACCTAAATTTTCTGCAGTCATTCTAAGAACTTGTGAGACAGAAAAACTAAGTGGTCCTTGTTATCCATGTCTATAGTAGGAGCCTGCTAAATGGGATTGGTCACGCATGCTTTGATTGATTTCCTATGCAAATGGTGGCTTCACTAATGATGTGGTAAATCATTCGCCACAGTTGAAGAAACTATGATCGAAACCACTATTAAGGACATGGGGTTAACTAATCCTCTAGCAAGCTTCTTGGATGTTCAGTTTTGATTACTATATACTATTAGATTTTTTTTTACCCATGTAAGGATATGTTCTTCTACAAACAGCTAATTTTGGCCTCCAATAAACATGTCAGTTCGCTTCATCCTATTTCTCCTCTTAGTTGAGAATTTACCATTTGTTGGTGATTTGAACTTCCATTAACCTGAAACCCTTTCAGATTAATCACAGTCCCAGTATTACCACAGAAGATTATGCATATGAAATCAAAGGTGCTGGTCTTTTTACAAGAGAGCTGTTATTTTCTTTGAGGAGCCCTGTCTCTGTCAAAGCTGGTGAACAGGTAAATTTCAGATCTTGGTCTTACGGTAATTCTTGGACTTAAAAGATATTTAATTTTAACAAGCAAATACTTTGGAATCGTGAATTTTTTAATTTATAGTTCCCTTTTTGTACAAAGAGGATTAGCATTTTTTGTTGTAGCACCTAGCTATCGCTAAGTAAATTCTTGTGAATCCAGATGTAGTTGTATTGGCATTAAATCAGTCATGACATGAGCCATGAATTGTTCAAAAGCTTATCAACTCTTTTCTGATGCTAAGAAACTTATGAACAGGTTCTGATTCAGTATGATTTGAATAAGAGCAATGCCGAATTGGCTCTGGATTATGGGTTCGTAGAATCAAACTCAGAGCGTAACTCATATGCATTAACACTAGAAATATCTGAGTCAGATCAATTTTTTGGAGACAAGCTGGATATAGCCGAGTCAAATGGTCTGGGCGAGACTGCATATTTTGATATAGTTTTGGGTCAACCTCTTCCACCAACAATGCTTCCGTATTTGCGGCTAGTAGCTCTAGGAGGAACTGATGCTTTCCTCTTGGAATCCATTTTCCGGAACACAATATGGGACCACCTGCAATTACCTGTAAGTCGGGCTAATGAGGAGCTAATATGTCGTGTTGTTCGAGATGCTTGCAGATCTGCACTTTCTGGTTATCATACCACAATTGAAGAGGTAAAAATCCGTGATATCTTGTACATTGGTCAAATTCAGCTACTCATCTGGTGAACCAGAGCAAGAATCATAATACTGTTTGGCATCTGTCGTTTCATCATATAGAAACAGAAGTCAGATTCTATGCCTAGGTTCTTAATTGAGATTATGTAGCAAATGGATGTTATATAAGTTTTAAACAGAATGAATGGATGGAATTATCTGATAGGTGACCTCCATCCTCATCTTTTCTTGCCTTCATTTAGCCCTGGGTTTTCCCTAGCATCGAAAGTTTTAGTACTCTAAACATTGAAAGGTTCAATAGTAAGATGTCATCTTGCAGGATGAGAAGCTTGCAGAAAAAGGGGATCTCGCCCGTAGGCTAGAGATTGCAGTTGGTGTAAGAGCTGGGGAGAAGAGGGTGCTGCAGCAAATTGACAATGCGTTCAAGGATAGAGAAATGGAATTAGATGAGTTGGAATACTACCAAGAAAGGAGGCTTAGAGATCTTGGTCTTGTTGGAGAGCAAGGCGATATTATCTTTTGGGAGAAGTAAGAGTTGAACGTTATGTGCACTCCTGTGGGATCCTGGTCTAATATGACAGAAAGCAAGAGAACAACGTTGTTCGCTGCATTTGGCTCTTCCCTACTCTCCAAACCAAATTCAGAAGATGACAAGGCACGACCAGAAACGTCATATATCTTGCTTCATTTCCTTGCAACGATTTTGTTAAGAAGACTTTTCTCTGCATGGCTATGGCTCCGTGATCCTTCTGCCATCTTGTCTACCCCGATCAACTTCCAGCTGCCTGGGCTCTGTTACTTGTGCAAGGTCGACATGAATGAGCCTCTATGTATTCTTGCTTAACACGCAGATGGTTATAGACATTTTGTAGCCATGTTTAATGTTTGTTGCTGTATTCATATTGCTGCACTGACCATCTGATATGGCTGTTCCAAGGCGCAGCCCTGGTGCTAGATTATCCTCCTGTATTTTACTGAACTCTGGGTTTGATAAGATCAGCTTGATATATTCGTTTTATTTGCATAAGCCAACATTGAGATATAATATAAAACGGTCTCCTTTCTTTCTGATGTTAATTCAAAAGAACTGATGTTTTGCATGCTCGGTGTAAATGCATGATTTCTAAATTATCTTCGTCCTCTGCCAATTAGAACGCTTAGTGGACTGATTTTGTAAAGCGTGGGTGCGTAAAACCCCTGCTGCCTTACTTCTAAGACACGTAGAGGGCCAGTTTGGAGTCGCCCTGTGGGGAAAGGACATTGATCCACTATACACCTTCATTTTGGTGAGGAGCATCAACCACCTCTTTGGTCTGAGATTCTCTGGGCATTTAATAAACTAATGGAGTTGAAGCTTGAAAGGCTTTTTCACCAAAACATATCGCTGCTCCAGTTTCAACAAGTTTCCTTGATTTTGATCAAACCTGATGAAAACAACTCAGAAACCCTTTCACTTCAATGGACTCGTGGACGAATGGCTATTAGGTAATTAATCACTTAAATATCTTGAATCACAGAGTGTTTATCCTGAAAGTCGTCTTGATATAGCTTATTCATGAATGCCCTTCTCCCTGTGGATGTCCTGTTCATTGGTCTAGTGCCTCTATCTCTTCTCTCTATCTCTCTCTCTCTCCGCCACTTTTTGCGTCTCACTTCATTTGGAAAGATAACTGAAAACGAACCCCTCATCCACTGCGGAGCTCACAACACAATATCCAAGAAAACAGACACAATCCACAACACAGAATGTCAACTCTCTTCTGTTCCGCCTCTCCACCCTCTTCTTCATTCCCTCCTCAATTCCCTCTCAGATCCTTCAAACACTTGTCTCCCCTCAAGACCACCCTCAAAAGACCTCTCTTTTCCACAACTACGTCTTCATCACTCCATGTTGACCCCCTCGAATCCGACCCGCCATTGCCATCTTCTGTCCGCACATTCTGGAAGTGGCTCGCTGAAGAGGGCGTGGTCTCCTCGACCTGTCCGCTTCGCCCCGCTTATGTTCCAGAAGGCCTCGGCCTAGTCGCTCGGCGAGACATTGCTCAAGATGAAGTTGTCCTGAAGGTCCCCAGAAGGTTGTGGATCAACCCGGACGCCGTTGCTGCTTCAGAGATTGGCTATCTCTGCACCGATTTGAAGCCCTGGGTGGCTGTCTCTCTCTTCTTGATAAGGGAGAAGATGAGAGGCAGCTCGCCATGGCGGTTCTATATTGATATCTTGCCGGAGCGAACGGACTCAACGTTGTATTGGTGGGTTTTGTGTTTGCTTTGTGAATGCTATTGGAAAATTATTACTTTTTCTTAGCTCTATTGAATGGTCTGAGATTGTGGGGTGATTCGTTGTGTGCTTCTGTTTTCTGGTTCCGGTGCAGGTCAGAAGAAGAGCTTGCTGAGATTAAAGGTCTCTGTGGTTTCTATATCGCAGATGGTGCTTATGTTCTATGTGCCTTGTTTAATTGCCTTGTCTCTGGATATCTTTGAATGAACTTTTTTTGCGGAATTATCCAGGAACCTTACTTTGCCGGATGACCAGGGAGATGAAAGAGCATGTAGAGAGTCAATACCGAAAAGTAGAAGAAGAAATCATATCGCGCCACAAGCAGCTGTTTCCATCTTCTATAACTCTGGATGGGTTTCTTTGGGCATTTAGCATGCTGAGATCGCGGGCATTTTCGCATCTTAGGGGCCAACTTGTTATGCTTCCACTCGTGGATTTTGTAAGTCAATCGATTCTATCCTATCATAAATCAATAATGAACTTGTCTGCATTTCTTTCGGGCCTCAATCAGTCTGCCAGAAAATTTAAGAATTCAATAATATTTACGTGCATCAGATTAACCACAGCGCTAGCATAACAAGAGAAGATAATGCGGAGGAGATTAATGGGCCAGCAGGTCTTTTTTCTTGGGACCTCCTTTTCTGTTTGAAGTCAACAGTGCCTGTCAAAGAGGGTGAGCAGGTAAATCTCTAAAGCCTGTTGAACTTCCTTAGTAATTGATGATCCATTTGACATATTATGAATATGATATCGTTCTCAACACAGTGCATGTCTCTTCCCTTGTCGGTCACAGAGAAATGAATCTTATCCTAATTGAATTGTAGTAATTAACACGTTGATTACCGGACAAGAAATCCTCAGAGATCGAGAAAGTTTCATTTAATTACCTGAAATGCCATTACGCAAGCCTCATCTGGTAGGGCAGTGATTTGTGACCGTTCATAGTGACTAGCAGAATCCTGGGACAGGTTTTCATCCAGTATGGATTAAAGAAGAGCAATGCGGACTTGGCTCTTTATTATGGGTTTGTGGAACCAAATACAAATCGCAACTCTTATATGCTTACATTTAACATATCCAAGTCAGACCCCTTCCATCAGGAGAAGCTCGATATTGCAGCAGCCAATGATTTGGGTGAGACTGCATACTTCGATATTTTTATGGATCGTGCTCTTCCGCCAGCAACTCTTCCATATCTGCGGCTTGTGGCACTTCAAGAAACAGATGCATTCCTCCTGGAACCTGTCTACAGGAAATCTATCTGGAAAACTCTCGAATTACCAATAAGTCGCATGAACGAGGAGCTGGTATGCAAGATGGTCATAGATGCTTGTGAATCAGCTCTTTCAGGCTACCACACCACAGTTGAACAGGTGCCTGTAACATTCTGATCTCCACTCGGGTAATTTTGTTAGGATGGTTTCTCCTAGGGAGTTAGTTCAGTTGGACTTCACTGAACCAAACAGGGTAAGAATGGCCTAGTTAAGAGTTCTTTACCGTGTCATCTCTATCCTGAAATCAATTTTGGTGGTAAACTTTTTTGATAGATAAAGGTATGATAATCTCATGTTTATTAGTCTTACTGCCAAATGTCGCAAAATGTTTAGATAGTTGGAATTAGCCAAGTCATTTAACAGTGTTCTAGTATTTGAAGAGCGTTCACATTTCCTAATCTGCACTTAGTGAAACTAAAAATGGGGAAGTCCTAGAAAATGATGATCTAAAATCTGTCACTGATCATATTTGTACAGATCTGTGCATCTTTTTGCCTTGACTGCATTAATTTTGGTGACTCTTAGATCTCGGTATTTCGGTTTCTCTGAAAGCTGTAGGAGCAAATCCCACCTAATTGCTCTATGCTTTCCCCCATTCAAATGCAATGACTTGCAGGACGAGAAGTTAATTCAAGAAGGAAATCTTGGTTCCAAACTTGAGATAGCCGTGAGGGTTAGAGTGGGTGAGAAGCGGGTGTTGCAGCAAATTGAGGGTATTTTCAAGGAGAAGGAAGCTCGATTGGATAAGTTTGAGTACTACCATGAGAGGAGATCGAAGGAGCTCGGTCTGGTTGGTGAGGAAGGTGAAACTTATTGCCAGCCTAAGATGGATTCGACGCCCTCCTTATAGAGCCAGTACGCAGTTTAATCACGCCGGTCTCTTGCGGTTGTGTTTAATGGTCAGGAGCAAACTGTAAAAACATTTTATTTCTTCTGGAGATGCAAGGGACGGTAAGCAAATTAATGTGTATTCATCTGTTGCATCAAGGTTTAAACATTACAGACTCGGCTTAGTTGGATTGACAATTTGTGTACCTCACTCTGGAGAGCGAGTTGCAATTTGTATGAAGTTCTGAGGAAACAAAAGAAATTGCAGGGATTTGTATTAGTTCTGCCAATTTTCATTGAGTAGGCAAAGAACCAAACTTCCCCAGTTCTCTGTTTCAAAGTTCCTGGCACTGCTTTGCAAAGAAACGATCACTGGTTCGGTACTCAATTAACCAAGTTTCTTTGAGGACCACATAAAATTAGTTTAGGTTGCCTAACACAGTGCCCCTACAAATTTGTAATTGCATTGTGTGCTCTTACTTTCATATAACAGTCGAAAATTGAAGCTCAAAGCAATGCTGCTTACCATATAAATTTAGGTTTGGCTGCAGTTTACTTTGTTTACCATCTTACGCAACACCTCACTATGATGTTAAGAAATAAAACTAAAATGAACTTACAGATGTCTCTCAAGTCATCATCTCAACAGATCCTCACCCGACCAAAATTATAGACAGAAACCAAATAAGCTTTTCATTCTGCGTTAGCACAAAAAGAGCAAAATGTACACTCTCATTTTCAGCGACTTCTCAACAGATTACAATCGTTAACTATGGACAAGAAAAAATGATAAATTTATCTTTGTAGCTGCCCTGAAAGAAAGACCAGAATTCCCTGCTTCCTGCTTCTTGTCGGGCTCTCGGGCATTTGCTTATCATGGTCAAACAGAAATCCATTTGTGATGATGAAAGCAGAGTAGCTCGAGCATCAAATTCAAGAGTGTCTTCATATATCCTTGTAAGGAAAAATAATGCAGCTGTACCGTGCGCAACAACTTTTGTAGAGATCAACTTGAATCCCAAGCCCATAAACATATTATGCGGAACATCTTCACGTGACAATAGTTGATCATCGCCGGCAATCAACTGGGGACTTCACTGGAGTTCCTCCTGCTTGGACCTAGTAAATCATCACAGTCAGGTTGCTCACAAAGGCACTCCAGAGGATTTGCATAAAAATAATCCTCCTCCTTGGGCTTATCGACAATAACTCTACGATGACTTGGCTGTCCCATCTTCTTCTCATGTGCCAGACGTACAGCAACTTCAAAATCATTCCGTGAAAGTGTCCCATTCTGTTGCAAATCCAGTAACACCACAAGCCTTTTACGATCTAAGAGAACGGTTCTCTTAAATCCAAGATATCTGCAGAGAAATGTCACAGTTTACACACAGCTTTTCAAAGGAAAATGGGATAGGCCTAGTTTATTTGTCTTGTTCTTCCAAGGGAAATAATGAAAGAACATCAATCAAGTCAACAGCTTGCCTGCGGTGACCTTCCACAAGTTTTGCCATATTTCCATCATATGTGGGGATGAAAGTATTGCTGGCTATTGATACCATAAAATCTAGAGCCGCCATTTGTGACGAGTGATTGTGGAACTGCTGCAACTCCTTTGCATCCAGCAGCATCTCCTTTTTAACCTGAAATAAAAGTGAAATCTGTGAAAAAGATTGAAGAATTAAGTATCAGATTACATGGAGATGAACTCCTCCCAGTTCCAATTGCAATTGGCATCAATGGATGTTCTAATACATGCTCCAAGAATTAGCAGCTGCCTAAGCATCCTTTTATACACTGTCTGCCCTCAAAAGTGAAGATGGAACTATTTAACATTCTCCTTACAATTTTCACCTTTAGAGAGTTCAACACTGCTAGCATCAGAAGATGTTGGTCACTGAATTAGAAATATAACAGCACATTAATATGTTAACTCACAATCCGTGGAAATGCAGCCCTTAATGCGGCTAATCTCCATTCGCTGCCATAGATCTCTCCAGATGCAATGTAAATCTGCGTGTGTTTGTCAAAACCTAGTGCCTGTAAAACTAGCGATGTCTCTTCCGGAGTCAGAGGACACAGACCTTGTGATCTCCTTTCCTCAGATACAATCTCTTTCTCCCTCCACCAGGGAAACGCATACCTGCATGAAAAGCACAATTCATGTCACCACACTATAAACGGGTAACGAGAAAAACAGATAAGTTGATGAAATAAAAGGATGAAAGACATCAAATGCCGCATTCCTCGTATTCCATCAGGCTCACTTTTGCCCAAGTGCCACATCTAGAACTTCAGAGCTAAAGCACGATACAACTACGTTGTAGCATAGGCCACGAAATATTTTAGAGTTCCATCTCAGGGTAAATTCATATGAAGTTAAAGATTTAAAAACATATCCCTTCCTAGAGCAAAATATTAGATAAGTAAGTATAGAGAAATATACAAAAACCAACATCGAGTGTCCCTTAAGTACAATATCCATCTCTAGTTAATCTATATTTTACACCATCGTTCAAGAACCTATATTTTGGACCTTGAGGTTTCAAAAAACTCATGATTTTTTCCTTAAAGGCATAAGTAGCACAACATCAGCTGAATGAGTTAAATGAAAATTGTCCAATGGCAAGCAATAAATCATGCACATGCCAAGACAAACCTCATTTGCTTGAGCTCTTCAGCTTCTTCTGCTGTACAGCCATGGGTGCATCCGGAGAAAGCCAACATATCCATCTCGTATCTTAGATGCAAAGCCATGAAAGGCCCCTTTTCTCGAAGGAGACGGACTAATTTGCTCCCCAGAGCCTCGATCTGAGGAGTAAACTTTAGAGCCTGAAAGTTGACTCGACATCTGAGCCTCTGAAGATCTAGTGAAATTCCATTGTTTGCCAAACGAGCATCCGTTCTATTGAAATGTACCACCTTATGCTTGCTAAATAGTGGCAAAATCTGCATGGCATAGGCAAAGATATCACACGGGGAAGAAATATGTAAGCAAAATAAAACTACATTAGAGCACTACAACTGCCAAATCTCTGCATGCCATTCTGCCATGCAAGGCAAATATCTCAGATTTAAATTGTGATCAATGGCTAAATCACAACTAGACAAAAAGGCCCTACATGTCCAGGTGAATCTCCATCAGCATAAAAAGCTAAGTGGAAAAAGGTCCAATATAAGCATGCTATCATAACACTACAATCTTAAGCAGCCAAATTTAAAGAACAAGAAAAAGAAGATGCAGGCCACCAGGAAACAGAGATGCACATGCACAATTAATTGAAGGCCATGCCCTGCCCAGGTGAAGACTGCTGCCACAAATGGCCAACTGATTTTACACGCTTAGAAAGCACCTTGCCCTGCCTGAGGCCTTTTATAATGGGTCAAAAGACAATGCATATGCATAAGCACAGGCAAAGGAGACAGAATTGAGATGTGAACCGAAAAACGTGGTTGGATGCGACCGAAATTGGATCCAAGTTCCAACTATGACAGCGTATACCAATTACCAATCATCAGATTACTGAACGCAGGCCCACTTTCATTAGCCAACTTGACCCACCCGACCTCTATTAAAACCATACTTCAATCATTTTTCTGTAACAAACAGATAAACGTTGTCCAACCTGTTCCAAATAATACTTTTCGTTTGACCAGCTAACAGGGGGCATCCGCAAGGGTTGGTAACCATACTTCTGCTGATATCGCTTTGGCAGCCTTCTTACAATCCGAACTTCATCTCTTAGGGAATCAATGAAATGTCTCACGTCAAAGATATCCTCAAAATTACTGCAGCAATATCACGAAATTAAACACCTTAAAACCAGCCACAGAAAAGCACTCTGAACAAAAGCTATTCCAAAGACTGAATATACCTAGGGTCAGCCCAAAAAGATGTTTTATCGAGCTCCGGAACTACCAAAGTGAGATTCAAAAGGCGAGCAATAGTCACCATGTCACAGATCTGAAATTGCATTTCAAATCAGTGACCTCATGTTACTGAAGAAAAACAGGTCAGTAAAGTGCTTACCGCAGCTCGCATTTGATTTAGACCCCCATTGCAAGACACTTTTAGAAAACCATTACTTGTATAGTTCCCTAAAAGTTGAAAGTGTCAACATACTTGCATACGATAGAAGAAGAAACAGAAAAAAATGGGAGGAAGCAGTTAAATTAAAATCCCTGTGGCCACTGAAGTTGAGAAAATGATAGCATTGACGTAATCACAAACTAAAGTGGATACCTATGTTCAAGGCATCTACTAGCATTGCTTATTTTTCAAGAAAAGAACTACAAATGCTCAGAATTTTTTTATCCAGAGCCAACATAGTTAAAGCACAAATTAGTTATACTACTGATTTTCTGTAATTAAAAAGAACTCACAAAACAGATAGTGATACTAAGCAGCCAAGTTGACTTTTAAGAAGCCAGAAAGCTGGCTTCAGTTCACCAGTTCTACCAAAAACTGTAGAAAGTAGATACCAAGAAAAGGAAAAGTCACCTTAAAAGCTCTCTCTCATAAGTCCCTTCATCAAGAGAAATTTTTTGTCACTCTGGGAGCACTATCACTGCCCTATGTGATCCACCCATCCCCATATCGAGCAACATTTTATCCTTCCAATAAAAGAGTTCATTACACTAATCGCTTGATCATTTGCATTAATGGACTTTGTAATGCTGTGTTCTAGTGCTCTCTCTAGCACCCAATACTTTTCCCTCCAGCTGAAGCATATGCTCTAGTAGTTCCATGACAGAACAAATCTAGACATATGAAGAGATTTTAAAGTCATGAGTAGGAATAAGAAATAATTCAATATAACCAGGGCACCCAAAACTAGAAAACTTGCTCTATCATCCATCGCCCACACACAGCCAGATGGATGAATCATAACTCCCAACGAGAAAAAAAAAAAAGGGACTGGAGCACGCGAGAACCCCTAAACACTCGAGCTACATTCCACACAATCCAACAGTCATGGCATCTAGAAAAGAACTCACTTGCGGCGAGCAAAAGAGGCAGCGGCGGTGGCGGCGGCCGAACTGTCTCTTCAATGACAAGCGGCAAAGGATTAGAATGCGACAGCCGATTCGATATCCTCTCGAAGAAATGTGGCCGCCACAGCTCCCCAACCGTGACCAGCTGGACCAAACAGGTCCACAGCAAGATGCTGGAGCACACCCATATGAACCAAACCTGCAACCTCGTCCTCGGGATCACCGGGGCCGGTAGCTTGTCGCACCTCACCTGAATGCCGCCCTCCGATCTAACCTCCATTCCTCTCCTGCACACCTCATCGCCAACTCATCGAAACACGAAAAGACTAAACTCTCGCCCCCGCCCCCCTTCCGCTCCGAGTCCAAACCACACAGAGAGAACCCGCGATTTCAAGTCGCCAACGGCCTCAGCAGCGCGCGCGCATTGCTCGATCGGAAGAACCTCGAAACCTCGAAACGCGAAGCCCTAGCCAGCACGCAGCACCGCGACAGCCCTCGGCCCCCCCACCGTTTGCCTATCGGAATCAGAACAAGCTCTCACCTGGGTGTACAAAAGGCGAGGACTTTAAGGTAATTCCGACAAATATCAACCGAGAGAGACGGCAAAAGTAACGCAAATCACGAGCCAACGACGGGAAATCAAGAGTGGGCACCTACCTACCGACGGACACGAACAACCGCCGAGTGCATGCTCGAGCTTTTCATGACCTCCATCATCGCGAAACCCAGAACGATCCGAACGTTCCTCAATCCCCCCCTCGCACAATGCCGATGCTCGATCAATCTCGGCTGCCCGTCAACCAACCGAACGAGGTAATAAAGATCAGAGCTTTTTCATCCGGTCGGAAATGGGAAGATTCAATCTTTTCCTTGCAAGGAAGGAGAGAGAGAGGAGAGAGAGAGATGGGCGAGGAGCTTGTTCTTGATGCCGTGATTTACCCAACTCTAACAGCTCGATCTTTCCCATATTAATAATAATTTCCCACTTTCCTCTAATCCATCGAGAAAGAAAAAAATATATATCTTCTTTTTTTATTTCGGACATGTTTAATTAGGATGCTTAATCTAATGCTTAATCTAATTCAGTGGTGGAGCATATGTGCATTGTTTACATTGACAGGGGGATTCTCTGTCCCCTTTTGTTTAATCTTTTTTGGGCCTGGTGAGAATATTACGGGGAGTAAATTACAACTTTAGTTTGAATAAAGTGTTGGATTACCGTTTAATCAATCGGCATGGAGATAATGATTAAGAATGGATTTTTGAAATGTAAGAAGAATGGGATTCATGCTGAAGTTATTGGAGCTGTTTGGGGAAATCACTGACAGCTAAATTAATAAATATAGATCTTGAAACTTTACCCCCGAGGTAAATGTGGATCTTAAAAAGAAGAAATAAGGAAGTCGGGGTTTGAAATGGAAGAAGAAGATTGGGAATGAATCAGATTATTTATGGTAGGTTCTTTAATTATTTAGGAGAAAAATCAGATTTTGTATGCAACATCGACATTTTACAATAATGTTTAGTTTCAGTCACAACTACTCATTCTGCCTGTAAGTGCACGCGCCCATCACATCAATCACACCGGTATGCAGGAAGCCAGATTATCTCGCTACTTAAAATGGAAAAATGTAAACGGCACAAGCTTGCAGGATCTTTAGTCATAGTACGATTCAAGTTTGTGACCTCATGAACAATAGTATGACCCATTTACCATTGGGCTACCATGCTCGATGATATCGATCTTATGGTTTGGATATATCATTAAAAAAAAAATTGGAGCCGGTGAAATTATGTACCGATAGACGAAGGATAATATAATATTAAAGATATAACATGTAGAATTAACACACTTGGTTGGGATTTTTTATTCGAATCATTTCAACTAATGCTACTTGCACGAACCAAAAGTCTTTGAATTTTTACCATTTCACAAGCTTACAGGGTTTTTTAAATGGGTCTATGGGTAATCGAGTCTCCACACCAACGCCCTGGGACTTGTGGAAAAAAACTATAAATTACAATCTTGATCATATTCCCCAATCAATTTTCTTTTTAATTTCCGTAATGCCCTGGCACGTGATGGAAGAATGTATTCTAATTCCCTAATCTTTGAATTAATTTATAGTATTATCCGAACTCTCCTGCATTAACTTTCCCGCTCGATATCACGTTCCATCTGCTTCTTTGACTGAGTTTATATAATGTTATTCATCTCGCAGCTTGTTCGGACTAAGGGTGCGTTTGGTTCAGCATTTGGAATGCTACTTTGGGAATGCAATTGCTTTTGGGTGAAAGCCCTTTGTGGGAAATGCAAATGGCGTTTGGTAAAAACTCATTTGCAAAGCTACTTTGACCCAAGTGGTGTTTGGTTAATTTTTTTTACAAATGGGCTTTGGGGGGTTTTTATAAAAAAAAAAGGCAAAAATACCCTTCGCCGGCTCCGGCGAAGGGCTACGGCCGCCGGCGAGCCAGATCTGGCGCCGGCGGCCATCGCCCGTCGCCGGGCGACCCCCGGCGAGGTCGCCTGACCCAGGCGACGGCCGCCCGGGGTCAGGCGACCGCCCAGGCGTGGCCGCCTGGGTCCCGCGACCTCAGGCGGCCGGCGGCCTGGGTCGCGCGACCTCAGGCCGACGGCCGCCTGGGTCGCGCGACCCAGGCCGACGGCCGCCTGAGGTCGCGCGACCCAGGCCGACGGCCGCCTGAGGTCGCGCGACCCAGGCCGCCGTCGCCTGAGGTCGCGGGACCCAGGCGGCCACGCCTGGGCGGTCGCCTGACCCCGGGTGGCCGTCGCCTGGGTCGGGCGACCTCGCCGGACCTTCGCCGTCGCCGGCCCTTCGCCCTCGCCGGAGTCCCTTTGGTGAAGAAGATGAATAGTAACACGAGGGTAAAACCGGAATATTAAAATTTGAGTGAGGGTAGTTTGGGAAGTATAAAAATGATTTTGGCATTTGGTTCAAGGCTGAAAGCCCAAAGCTAGTCCCGGCCAGCTTTGGGCTTTCAGCATTGAAAATGCTAGTTTTGAGCATTTTCAATGCTCAATGCTAGCCGTTTGGTTCAGCATTTTTGGGAAGGGGCTTTCGGGGCTGAAAGCCCCTTCCCAATGCTGAACCAAACGCAGCCTAAATTAATGCGAAAATCTCGAGATTCTAAGTATTAACAAACCCCGAAACAAGTATAAAAGCAATTAACGTTGAATGTCCTCCTGTCTATGACACGATAAGAGTCTTTTGCAAGATACGTATATTACGTTCACACCTCTGGGTCCTCTACGCCCTCGAGCGTGGCTCGTTCGAATTGTTCTTTTAACGGTTAACAAAAATGCTAAGAATAGAAATCCCTCTAGTGCAATACCAAAAAAAAAAAAAATTCCCTTCGGTGACAGGTTTAAGAACTTCAACTATGCGTTTATAAAAAGTGACAGAGTTTAGGAATCCGTTCACTAAATACGGGACGAAACACGTGTTTTTTTTCCTATGTAAAGTCTCGAGTGTCCACATGTCCAAACACTCCCGGAGGATCGTACGTTGACCATGACCACGACCTCAAACTCCCAAAACCCTGTACACGGGGTCGCGCATCTAACGGGGAAAAATGTGGTCGTTTTTGAATGAATTGAGCACGAGATTTCTGATAGGTGAGTGGCTTCATATTTGTTAGGATGTCACCGCGACAAAAACAACCATTTGCCGCATGGTTTCCATAGTCTGGCAACCACCGTTGTGGTAGTTGCCAATAATAAGAAAGAGGAGACTCGTGTCAATTCAGTTCTCAACATTTTAATTTGGCCAATTGAATTATTCACGTCGGCGCCGACTATGCCACGTAGGACAGTCGGTGTTCACGTCAGCGTCGACTATGCCACATAGGACAGTCGGTGTTCACGTCAGCGATTTTCAACTAAAATTGACCAGATGGACTTCGTTGACAAATTGTCGAGAGGTTTATGATTAAATTGATAAAATTAAAAGATTTACGATTGGATTGGCACAAGTGCAATAGGTTTCGAAATTTCTAGGTAATTTCCCCAGGTCTGTCCACCACAACAATAGAGGTCTGCTAGCAATCGCCCGCGTTTAATTGATTTTTTCTCCAATCTTTATTTTGGGTATTTTCAATTTCTGAGTTGCTTATTTGATAAGAATATGTTTGTATACGATTTTCATATCTAGTTGATCTTTAGGAAGGACTGGATATTAAGGACGCGCATGGAATCCATTCTGGAATAGAAATTCTGTTCCAGAATAGATTCCAAAATAAAAATGCGTTTGTTAAAAAATTTCCGGAATGCATTTTAAAGCAATTTTCACATTTAGAATAAGAATGCGTCTGTTAAAAATACTTGATTCCAGAATGTATTCTTGATTTCAGAATGCATTTTTAATTCCAGAATGAGTTTTGGGCAAGAAAAATAGAAGCTACTTTTTATATCTTCTTTCTTCCAGAATGCATTCTCCCTATTTTTTCTCTTTTTCTCACTAATTTTTTTTCAGAAAATGCATAAAAATTGAAAAATTCCAGAAAAATTCATAAAAATTTCCAGAAAATAAAAAAAAATCAAGATTTCGAGAAAATACGAAATTTGGTGAAATTTTTTTAAAAAAATATAAAAAAAATTAAAAATTTCAAAAATTTCACAGAATGGTTTAAAATACCTTTGGGTACCTACTTTGAGTAAAATTTAATTTTTTTGAGGTGCCCAAAAAAATAAAAAAATCAAAAATTTCAAAACTTCACAAAATGATTTAGAATACCTTTGGGCACCCACTTTGAGTGAAATTTAATTTTTTTGAGATGCTCAAAAAAATTAAAAAAAATCAAAAATTTTAAAACTTCACAAAATGGCTTAGAATACCTTTGGCCACCCACTTTGAATGAAATTTAATTTTTTTGAGGTGCTCAAAAAAAATAAAAAAATTAAAAATTTCAAAACTTCACAAAATGGCTTAGAATACCTTTGAGCATCCACTTTGAGTGAAATTTGATTTTTTTGAAGTACCTAAAAAAATTAAAAAATAAAAAATAAAAAACTTCATAAAATGGCTTAGAATACCTTTGGCCACCCACTTTGAGTGAAATTTAATTTTTTTGAGATATCCAAAAAAAATAAAAAAAATTTCAAAACTTGACAAAATGGCTTAGAATACCTTTGGGCGCATACTTTGAGTGAAATTTAATTTTTTTGAGGTACTCAAAAAAATCAAAAAATCAAAAATTTTAAAACTTCACAAAATGGCTTAGAATACCTTTGGACACTCACTTTGAGTGAAATTTATTTTTTTTGAGGTGTCCAAAAAAATAAAGAAATAAAAATAGATTTTTGTTCCAGAAATCAATTTCTGGAGCAAAATTGGTCATGTTTTACCAAATAGATTTCTCATCTAAAAATCAATTTCTAGCAAGAATTCCAGAAATTAATTTCTGGCAAGAATTTGATTTCTGGAGTAGAATAGTTATCATTTGCACCATAAGATGCTTTTCAATATCTCTTATCTGTTCTCATCCTACTCTATCCTAATCCTCGTCCTCACGATCAAATACAGCCTTACGGTTATAATGCAGAATGGCTGGTTAGCAAAGAAGGGCTTTTGATCAAGCCCAGGATTTTTGAGCATATCACTGCAAAGGAAAGAAAAAGAACCGTATCTGGGAACTTGATGGTCCTCCTCTCTCTGTCAAATCTCTTCCAAAACCTGAACGCAAGTCTGAGAAAACTCCAGAGCTTTCCTTTGAAGCGAAGCAAGCATGAGGCCTCGTGCTTGCCCAGCATTGCATCATAGCACGAGAGTGGTGGGGTACTCAAAAGGACAAGCATGTTGGGATCAATAAAGTAGTAGCATAAAGGGGAAGAAAAAAAAGACATCTTTTGATCTTCCATTGGACTTTAGTCCATGAATGCAGTGCGCTGTCTTTCATTCTATATTCCTGTTCAAGGCATGTGCCCCTCGCACCGAAAGTGCGAAGACTGGAACCGGTTAGGTCAACTAGGTTGAACTTCTCAATTGGGACTTGGACAAATGGATCCTTTTGAACCCCGTGAATTTTCAACTGATTCGAGGACGAGGTCCATTGTCATGTGGTATATGAGCCCGTTTGGTTCAACTTTGCAAATATACCTTGGAGGAATGAAAATACCTTTAGGTTAAAGTCCCTTGGGAAAATGCAAATACGTTTGATAAAAAATT
Source organism: Syzygium syzygioides (assembly GCA_031216285.1). Taxonomy (NCBI): domain Eukaryota; kingdom Viridiplantae; phylum Streptophyta; class Magnoliopsida; order Myrtales; family Myrtaceae; genus Syzygium; species Syzygium syzygioides. The sequence continues at coordinate 33,587,061 of CM062248.1, read as the reverse complement.
CTTTATAAAGTTACTTTGACCCAAATAGTATTTGGCTTTTTTTTTGTAAAGGGCTTTGGGACCTTTTTTTATTAAAAAAAATTACCCTTCGCCGGAGCCAGCGAAGGGTTACAGCCGCGCGCAAGCCAAATCTGGAGCCGGCAACCGTTGCCTGAGGTCGGGCAACTGTTGCCTGAGGTTGCGCAACCCAGGCGCCGCCGGCCTGGGTCACAAGACTCCAGGCGGCCATCAGCTCCTAGGTGGTCGCGCAACCCCAAGCGGCCGTTGCCTGGGTCAAGCGACCTCGCTGGCTTGTCGCTGGGCAAATCTGATGTCGTTGGCCACCCTTTCGCGAAGAAAATGAACAGCAACAACAAGGTCAAAATCGAAATATTAAAGAATAAGTGAGAATAGTTTGAGAATAAAAAAATTAGGTTAAGCATTCCCAATGCTGGCTTTCAGCCGAAAGCCTATTTGGAATGCTTACCAAACACTCTAGCATTTTCCCAATGGGCTTTTGAGGTCGAAAATCTCTTGGGAAAGCTGAACCAAATGGGGCCTATATGGTAAATTAGGTCCACATAAGAAATTTCCGCAAGAAAAAGTCCGGGCCGATTTGAATATACTCGAAAGAGTCTTGTTAATAAGTGGGTTCGAAACACTCATTCATCACACTTAGTAAGAAAATATCATATTTTTCAATACGTCGATTGACACGTGACACGAGAAAAACGGTGCATTCTCATTATTGAAATGGATCTTGGCCGTGTTTCGTTGTAGGTGGTTTTCGGGAAGTGGTTCATAAGCTATATAGACTCTTGGGTACTTGCCATTAATTTTGGTGACCGAAGACACGTCACTGAGATTTGCATCTTCAAGATGAGATCGAGTGAGCCTACAAGAAGGCTAGCCAAGCAGGCTGGATCGAGAAAGTTAGAACTTGCCCGAGTCCCGCTCGCTTGCATTTCAAGCAAAGAGGCTCGCCGACGAGCCTGAGAACCCTTCGTTCAATCTCGCCCGTGACAAAGAAAAACGGATTGATGTTCTATGCTGGAACAAGCTTGGACTAACTGGGCCTAGCTCGATGGGCCTAGACTAAAAAAGGAAACAGCTTGCTCAAGCCCGTCCATTTGTATTTTGGCCCCCAGCACGAGACCGAGCCCATTGTCCCGAACACATCACTCAGTCCGTGCGGCAACGGATGCAATCTTTCAGGAATCGAGACTTCCGACCATGTCGCTCGCTCTCTTGCGCACGTTTCCTATCCCCTTTTCTCTCGCGTTCCGATTTGTAGACGTAACACGCCCCATTTTAACTCAACTATCCAGTCCCTCAAGCGAGACATGCATATCATTTCAGTACAACATCTGGTTTCAGTCTACCATGATCTTATCAAGAGAATTGCTTTGGCTCTCAATCAGTTTGTGCACAGAAGGCCAATCTCACCTTTAGATATCTTTCGAGATAAGATGGTATTCATTCCACTCCAAACTCTTAGCACAAATATCTAAAGCAACTCTCACAAACCAATTATATGACCCGTTCTTGGTCATTCACTCTTCACCCCAATGTTACAAAGCTTTACTCTTTTAGTCCACAAGACTATCAAAGAATTCGGACCGTGACACTAGCATGTGCATTGCAGTTGTTCGTGCATGCACACCCCGCATGCACTGATGCGTATAGCCCTTGTATCGGCCCGTACCAAGCTCGTGACGCCTAATAAATGACTCGGCTCGTGATGCCAAGCTGCTTCGTCAGCAGAAAAGGGCGAAAAGGATCCTACTTGCGTCCGATAACAAATCATCCCTCACCACGTGGCTCAAATCAGACAGGCTGTACTTTCCCTGTGCCACGTCACCTTCCCGGGGGTTTAGAACTTCGTAGAAGGCGCATCGATGTTCTTTTCTATTTTCAAGGTTCAAAGCAAAGTCCAAGGCTTCAAAACAAAACCTTCGGCTTTTGTTCCGGGACAACCTCCGAAGGGACGAAACCGATCGTACCGTCGTCCACCTCGATCCTCTTCGTCTTCCCCCGCCACGGTCGCAATGATGATCCGATCGCATGCGCTCCCGCTTCTGATCCTGTCGTCCCTCCTGGCGACATGCCGATCGGTCCGGTTCGAACTGCAGTCGGGCCACACCAAGTGCATCTCCGAGGACATCAAGAGCAATTCCATGACCGTCGGCAAGTACAGCGTCGTCAACCCCAGCGAAGGCCAGCCCATGCCCGAGTCCCACAAGCTCACCGTCAGGGTAAAAAGCTCGAACCTTTCGTCGACTTTCCCGTCCGATTTGCATGCTCGATCGCCGTCGCGAATTCGGGTTAGTTGGTTTTGGGTTTGTATGGGGGTCCTGATCGAATTTTTTTTTTTTTCCTCTTTGGCGCAGGTGACGTCGACGTATGGGAACAATTATCACTACGCGGACCACGTGGAGTCGGGTCAGTTCGCGTTCACGGCCGCGGAGGCTGGGGATTACATGGCCTGCTTCTGGACCCCGGATCACCGGCCGCCGACCACGGTGACCGTTGAGTTTGATTGGAGGACTGGTGTGGCTGCTAAGGATTGGGGCAGTGTTGCCAAGAAAGGCCAAGTTGATGTAAGTTTACTTCTCAGATCTTTTCATGTGCGATTTCAAGAAGATGCTGCTATTGGGCAATGTTGAGTTTGGCTTTTTGGGGCCCTTCAATGCTTACTTTATATTTCGCTGTTAAATTTGATGGAATGGGGAAAGTAATGACTTGGTCGAGGTAATGTCTAGTTTCGGGGGGAAGGGAAGGTGTGGGGTGGGGTGTCTAATGTGTTCTGGAGTCAGAGGAATCGATGAAGTTAACCGTGAGTTTGTGGGTGTAGTTGAGTGCCTTAATTCCAATTCCTCTGTTTAAAGTAGCACCGGGGGAACGGGGCATACTGTGTACCTTGTCAAATGAGACCCATTTCTTCAACATAGCTCAGTGGCCGTACATTATGAGCACCGAAGATTTATGTTTTTCTAGGTGTTGTTATCTTGCAAAATTTTCTTGCGCTTATACTTTTCTCCGAGAAAGTTTCTTTTTGTGGGAAGAGATAATGTCCATACCTACAATTGTGTGTCAGCTTGCTTGTCCTGATTGATTTACATATGCTCCGAAGCTAGGAAGAAGCGAGTTGTGGCCTATGGGGGAATGCAAACTGTTTGTCATTTGGGATGAAGTAGTGTTTTTCAGCTTATAAGGTTTCGTGGAGCCTGGAGATTTAGGTTTCAGGTCAATCAGATGCTCTATGACTTTAGATTTTTCAAATCCTTTGTCATCAAGCCACTGGCTCTAGGTTGCGCTAGAAGCATGATTAGATGATTCAGAAGTTGTAGCTTCACGCAAGATCTTGGACTTGGTGGAGTTTGACCTGTTTTTTTTTTTTTTTGGTAGGGAAATGCAGCAAGAACAACATTTTAGACTTTAGATGTGTCCCTCACAGTTTTTGACAAGAACTACGGAACGATTGTGGGAGTTTGGAAATGCAAAATTGCTTTGGACTTTTCGTATTCTATGATTTAAACTACTCTACAGGATACAATCGAATTCTAAGTTGATGGAAGAAGATATAAGACTTGAACACAGAGCAAGCAAACTCTTTCTGAAGGTCGCTGGACCATTCTAAATTGATAGCATAAGGATCATGAAGTAATCTGAAATAAATGCATTGAAAGAGAAGCCAGCTGCTTCTAACCGACTGAACTTGAACTTTGCATCCTTTCCTCTTTCAAGAAGCAATGATAACAAATGGTATGGGTTTAGGGTGAAAACGGTAGGTGAACGTGTTGCAAATACCTTAATCACTGTTGTTGAAGTGCCGAATTGGTTGAAGTGCTGAATAGGGAAGGGGATTTGAATGGCTATCGATGTTAGTCTTAATAAGGGAAAAGCAAGAGTCTTATGTCTATTGGAGGAGCATATTTCCTTTTATCTAGAAACAGATTCCGCATTGAAACACCTCCTATCAACCTGCACCACATAAGAATGTTCTATTGACGTTGTGTTAGATCCATTTTTTCTACCATGCCTCAAGCAGGAAATTGCCAATTCTTCTTTTGTCTTCACCCTTCAACAAGAATATTTAACAATTTCAAAGAAACCATTTGTTAGGGTTATCATCAGGCCATTGAATCGACTTACGATATTGTACTTCTAGCTTAAACACTTTTTAAATTTGTGTGTGGAAAAGAGCCAACAACGATAATTATTGCCTTGTTCTGGCAGATGAGGAAAATACTGGCATTAAGATTGATAAAAAAAAATGAACACTAACATCTGTGCATATGCGAGGATTACCATTGAAAGAACTGCCAAAAAGTCCTTGAGCACAACTCATATCCTTCCTTCCGCATCATGTTTTGTTTTGCCTGTCATTCTGCAGTAATTTAATCCTCTGAAAGTCTCAAAATAGTTTGGGAATTCTTCCTGAATGGAGACCATTTCATTATCTTCAAATTATCCATGGTCCCATCTTTTTTTCTTCTTTCCTTATTGACTTAAAAAATACGTAGGCGGGTTTAACGCTCAAAGTTTTTTAACGTGGATGATGCCATCTGAGTAGTACATATAAGGAGGAGCCAGAAAGCTAAATAATTGGGCATTGAAGAACAGGTTTGTTGTGGTATATAACTTTTTTCGGTCAAAAGGATTAAATAGCAAGAGGAGAGTGTTTAATTATGATTTGGGCCTGGGCAACTGTTTACCAAAAACACAGGTCTCCCATTTTGGGAAAGTACAGTGCCGAAGTCACTGAATGGGTATAACTATACTTGGGTTGGACGAATTATGCGAAGAGGATCGCTTAACTGTAGTAAGAGCTCCGAAATGCGTTGAGGCACAGGTGTCCACCCCATAGAAACTGTCTACCCTATGTGTGATAATTTGGTCATTATAGTGAGGATCCCCGCTTATGCTTTATTTCTTCATAAAGGCACCTTACAATTTTTTCCCGCTGAAATACAAGGGCACGTTTTCAAGGCATAAGATATTTTAAAAGAATAGTGTCTCCTAGGTTGCAATGGATTATTCGTTGGGATTCCAGAGACCTTTTGTTTTTGCTTAAAGAATGGACAATAATACCGTACCAGAAGGAATTAGCGAGGTTGAGGAAAATTAATGGCCTTAAAAAGGAGGTTGAGGAAAAGATTCTTTTTATCTGATATGAATAGTTATCATCTGTTCTTGTTCACACACTATCTATTTTTGGCAGTCATTGTCCATTTCTTCATCTTAAGTTATCTGTTGATATACTCCCTAAGTTATGCCCATCCTTTTTTTTTTATCTTTTGAATATCAGCTCATGGAACTGGAGCTGAAGAAGTTGCATGACACGATCAACTCCATTCATGAGGAGATGTTCTATCTTCGCGACAGGTGTGATACCTGCATTTGCACTTCCATTTTTAAAGTAGCATCTAAGATTTCTTTTGGAGTCCCCTTGTGAAGATGTCGACTTTATGTTTCTTTACTTAATTCTTCAGGGAAGAAGAAATGCAGGAACTTAACCAAGCGACCAACTCCAAAATGGCGTGGCTGAGTTGCCTTTCGCTTTTTGTTTGCTTGTCTGTGGCTGGCTTGCAACTATGGCACCTCAAGACATTTTTCGAGAAAAAGAAGCTCATCTAGATATATCAGGACGACATTTCACAATTTTTGTTTTCTGTATCATACGTGGAGTTAGACAATATGTTGAAAAGGACCAAATAGGAGATTACATTGCTGGATAACTTAAATCGGCATCATACCACACAAAGGGACTTCATTGCGCCATCCTGTACAATTGTATTCTCAGGTCGGTCTTGATGAAAATATTGCCTCTTGTCCTTCAGTTTAGTGGAATGAACTTTGCTGAACAAGAATGCCTCCTTAGCCTTTAAGTTTCATGGCACCTAGTTCTTTTTTCCTGGTCAGACTTTAGTTTTGCTACTACTATCATTGTAGTGTCACCAAGCAGGAGCCAAGGGCTGCTGTATCTAGCAACTAAGCCGTGGTGAGGAGTGACATACTTCCTGCGCATTGAATAAATTAAGCACTATTAGGTTGGATACAGTCAAAATCCAATGATCTTGGAGACTACTATAACATTATGTTTGCTTGGTTGGTGCACTTCAGTTCGGTTGTTGAGAGAGAGAAATTGTGAATGCATGATAATACCTGTATCTACAAATCATGTTTTTGTGCTTAGCCCGGTGTAAGTGTTAGCTAAACAGCAAGAATTCTAGCATGTGGTGAGGCTGCAGCCGTCCCTGTTCTCTTTTTGATGCTAGATATCAGTTTTTTTTTTTTTTTGCTAAAGGATGCTAGCTATCAGTTGATGTAACTATCAGAAGCACTCGTTCACTGTTGTTATCTCCTTGTTGCATCTGTGAGAATGCAGACCAAAGCATTGTGAGATTCCCAATTCTCCTCCAGCTCGACCCTCTTCCTCGCCTCCACTTCTTGTCATTCTGACAAGCTTCGTTCAACATAAGCTTAGAGCTCGACATTGCTGATGTGGTTTCCTCTCTCCACGGGGGAACTATTTCTCGAGAATTCTTAGTTCAGAAACCTGTACATGGGAAAGTGCCGACTTGTGCACTTTGCTCGCCTTCTGCAACAGGGAACGGGATAGAGGCAGGCGTTATTGCCATCAGCCATATCTAACTCAGGAAGATCATTCAAGTGAAAAGCTTAGGATTTTGTCCCAAAATAGAATAAGTGAATGGCTTCGGATCATGGTCTCTGCAAGTTTCAAATGTTTACGAATCACCAATACGGAATAAGCCGAAAATATTGATACATCTCGGGAAATGGAACTATTTGCATTTATCTTTTCTTTTCATTTTGCTCTTAACTCCATGTGGTGTTGGTTGAGATTATGGATTGTCCTTATAGACTCTGGACTGAGCCTAACGGATGATGATTCTCACTGTCGCGTTGCAAAGAGGACAAACCATTGAAAAAGGCACCCAAACGTCGGCGAGAAGAAGCACTGGGGGAAGTGACTCCTGACACTCTAAATGACATAACCTTAAACAAATCATTCAAATGTCAAGTGCAGCAAAATCCATGTCCTAATCTCGAGAACAGGTCACAATGTAAATCATAAAAACTATTTTATCTGCGAATCATTATCAATGTCTGCCTCTCCAATTCTTATTAAAATGTCTTTGAATTTAATAATGGTGGGGAAAAAAACAATCAAGAAACATCCTACTCCATTGGGTCTGATGGCATCCAGAATCTCTTTCAGGCCGCCTCAGCATGCACTTATTTTCCTTTCCTCCAGCACAAGAACAAACCAGGATTTGCGTTCTCTTCAGTCTAGATTTTCATTATAGTTTTCCTCCGTCTTCCTTGATTTTGTCTTAATATTTTATATAAACAAACGCAACCAGATTGCAGTCACCTAGACTATCTTGTTAGATAGTGGGTTCTGAATGAATTCACCCACTTGTCTCTCAAGTGAGAGAGCTAAGTGGGAATTCACGTCATGAATAAAAAGTATCACATCACTTTGCTTTACTAAACGAGAATCATTCTATGGACAATAGGGAGTCAATTTTGAGGCGGGAGACCAATAAGCAGAGAGTTTGGTCAGGAGGATCATCTGTTCAGCTAGAGAAACGAAGCTTTAGTCAACCCGTGAAGAAGCAAAGGGATGGCTTCTTCAATTATAATAGTAAACTGCTACATAGAAACCCCTTGAAAAGAGCCATCCTCTGTAGAGGCTTCTTTTCATTTATCATTTCATCAGACGAACGCTGTGTGTTATTTTGCTAGTGCAAACGAAAAAGAGTGTCCAAAGAGTGGCCACAACACTTTGACTACGTCATTGTCATTAAACTGAAAGCTACTAAATAGCCATAAGTTACTTGTCACTGGCTCATTCGATAAAGACCAATTACAAAGCCGAGAGTTAAATAAAGGCTTAGTATTTCTTGCGTACACCAACTTAAGGGCTACGTGTTTAACTGAAACTTCACTTGCTAATCAAACGAAGGGTAATTACTTCCTCCATCTTTTACTTTTACTACATGAAATTTTCAGTTAATAATTACATGTGGCACATTTCTTTTGCTAAATAGGCAGACAACAGTATCCCTCTTATTCCCTCACCAGCACACATCAAATCATCCTTAGGGGAAAAAACCAGACTCATATCTCGGCGCAAAACTCTGCTTTTTAGCCTTTCCATTCAGCATGATAATGAGTGCAATTGAAGAAAGAGCAAGGCAAGCAAAGGTATAGACCCCATCATCAAGATTCAAAGATATGGGATTATCTCTTAAACCCCTCATTTTGACCAAATGCATTGAAGGCCAAACAACATTTTTTTTTTTACAGCTGCCTAACTTTTTAAGCTTTAATGATGATGGCTATCAAAACCGAGGGTAAATTGATAGCCTCGCTCGAGTCACGTGTCAAGCTACTGGCGAGTCTTGGAAACTGTTTAGGTCTTGCTCAATCCGATGTACTGGTCCCATACGCTGAAATGTTCATATGGAGAAAAAGAGTCAGTGGACCTCTATCTGATGGGGTATGGTGTGGTCCAAATCCTAACTATGAGTTGAATAGTTTTTCCTCGGCTCCACTCTTAATCATATTGTCCCGTCACCGCATTCCAACGACATGTTTCATATCCGATGGAGATTTTTCTAAAAAGGACCCATTTTCTCAGCCACTTCCACTAATCATGTTGTAGAAAGCTGAGGCAAAAGGGAGGCTAAAAGTACTAGGGGATAGCCCAATGTTAGAGACAGAGAAATGTGATTTTCATTAGAATTACCCGAGCGAGAAAAGGAGTGGGTCAAAGAGGGGTCTAGTGAGCTAAAAAGGTTAATACAAATAATCACGAGGAATTAACAGAGAGTCAATGAGGTAAGTCTATGTCATCCTTAGCTTAGGGAGGACCCCATCACCCTATAGTTTCAGATAACTTCGTGGATATGGGAATAGAAGTTTCTTGTTCCTGATGCCTCTATTGTCTTCTTTATAGTCAAACTACAGGCATGAAGGTCTTCTGTAAAACTCAATTAGGACAGGTCAGAAAATTGGCTTTTGTCATTTAGCCACGTTCAATGATCTCTCCAATCCCACCAACGGAGGTCCAAATGGATCCATTCAAGAGTCCTTAGTTCCATGAATCAAGGCATGAGGCCAAGCGAGATTAGGACAAGATGGGATCTTTATTACTCTCTTTCACATTCACAAGAAATGGAGCTTAGAATGAATGTGATGGACTGCAGGCTGAGCACATGGAGGTCCAATCCCTATCAGGCAGACATGATTCCACAGAGTGCTGATATCGGGCTTTAAGGCCTTTTCTGTACTTTTCCCCTTACCCCCACTTCATTGACTTCAATAAAGTTCTCCCTTTTCTTTTGATTTTCTTTTTGGACCCCAAGGAACAAAAGCTAAAGGCTATACGCTAGCCTCAAATATTTGACATCTAGTCAGTGGCTCAGTAGAGTGAAATAAGCATGTCCATTCCATATTTACGAACGAAATCAGTAGCAATGTGAAAATCATGAGAGAACTTGTATCTTTCAGCTTTCCATTGGAGTGCTGTGGCATGCTTACCTTCTCCTGATCGACGCAGCCTTATTACTCATACACGATGAGTCTACTACGAAGTAACATTTTTCACATAATATACTCATTTTACAAACATGGAGACACCCAGTTAGAAACATCACGTCTGTGAAGCTCTTGCCACAGGCTCATTCGCACCTTTCCTTTTGATAGGAAACAAAGAAGGTCAGAGACCTCAGAAACTGAAAGCCCATCTCTCTCTCTTTCTCTCTCTCTCTCTCTCTCTCTCTCTTCTCCTTATTATATGCCGCATCTGCTGCTTCAACTTACTCTCACCACCCTGTCTTGCTGTGAATCGAGCCATGGAAAAGACTGAGGAGTCGAAGGCCAACAAGAAATGCAGCACCAAGACAAGAACTTTCAGGAGCCCCATCAAGAACCATCATCGCCAGCATCAACCTCAGCTGTTGCAACACTCCAACAACAATCAGCTCGGGCTCGGAGGACTGTGTAGCCAGACCCAGTGCTACCAGGCCTATTATCCTGCTCTGCTTCCTCTGCCTCCTCCTCCAACACTTCCCCGACTCGCTTCACCTCCATCGCTTTCTCACGGTCGGACTCGCAACCAGTGCTTGAATTCGAAGGCCCTGGTGAAGAAGTCCTCTCACAAGCTCAATAGCCCTCCTCCTCTCGCCACATCCTCCGAGACCCAGGTCCCAAATGCCTCAGTCACTCCAGGTAATGCCAAAAGAAAGAAACGAATCGGAGAACCACTTGTTTCATTTGCTGTTCTTGCTTTCTTGTTTCCCTCTTCTTGCATGTGTGCTCTGCTTTCAATCTTCACTCTGCCCACATGTTAATGCAAGTTGGTTCCTTTTTATTCACCCTTCACAAGTCCTATTCCTGCTTTCTTTGTGTTCCAAAAGGCTCTTGTGGGTACTGTCGACTCTATGAGCAAGGCATGTGCTTGCGGGAAAAAAAAAAGGTCTAGTATCCGAAAGTTGAGCAGCTCGTCATAGGAGTCTTTAACATTATCGTGGTTAACGATTGGTTGTTTCCCAATGACCGACAGAGACTCAGAATCTTGTTCTTGGTTATGAAAGTGAAGAAGATGAGGGTTATATAACTCACCCTGGTGTCTTTCCGAATACTTGAAACAGCTCCACGGAGGGTTCAGAGGCAAACCAGTGTGAAGGAAGAAAATGGAAGAAGGCTGTTTGGTGTCGTACCACCAGAAGCAATGGCCGTCGCCAGGAGACCAGATTCTGGCGGCGTGGAGGGCCCGGTTATCCCGCTTCTTGCCAACCATTTTCTAGTCCAATTCGACCCGGCCCAGAGAATTTACCATTACAATGTTGAAATCACCCCGAGCGCCCCCAGGGAAGTTGCCCGGGCAATCAAGCGACAGCTAGTGGAAGACAACTCGGCGATATTTTCCGGGGCTCTTCCCGCGTTTGACGGCCGGAAGAATCTCTTCAGCCCGGTGGAGTTTCAGAACGATAGGCTCGACTTCTTCATTAGCCTGCCGATCCCCACGAGCAAGTTGATACTGCCATCTAGCAATTCGGAGGGCAAGCATCACAAGCACAAGCTGTTCCGGATAAACATGAAGCTCGTGTCGAAGCTGGAAGGGAAGGGACTGAGCAGCTACTTGAGCAAGGAGGAAGATGATTGGGTTCCGCTTCCTCAGGACTACCTCCATGCCCTGGACGTCGTGCTGCGGGAGAGCCCCGCGGAGAAGTGCATACCCGTGGGCCGTTCGATGTACTCGAGCTCCACGGGTGGGAGCAAAGGAATCGGGGGCGGAGCTGTTGGAGTTAGGGGTTTCTTCCAGAGCCTACGACCGACGCAGCAAGGTCTTTCGCTCAACGTCGATTTCTCCGTGACGGCATTCCATGAAAGCATCGGAGTGATCCCCTATTTGGAGAGGCGACTCGAGTTCCTTAGAGACCTTTCGCAGAGGAAGACCAGGAGCCTGAATGTCGAAGAAAGGAAGGAAGTCGAGAAGGCTTTGAAGAACATCCGAATCTTCGTTTGCCACAGAGAAACTGTCCAGAGATACCGGGTCTATGGCTTGACCGAGGCGCCCACCGAAAATCTCTGGTTTGTGGACCGGGATGGCAAAAATCTGAAGCTGGTGAGTTACTTCAAGAACCACTATAACTATGACATAGAGTTCAGGTACTTGCCGTGCTTACAGACGAGTAGAAGCAAACCATGTTATCTTCCAATGGAGCTATGCGTTATTTGTGAGGGCCAGAAATTTCTCGGGAAACTTTCCGACGATCAGACGGCAAGAATACTCAAAATGGGTTGCCAAAGGCCAAAAGAGCGAAAAGCGATCATCGATGGAGTGATGCGAGGACCGGTTGGTCCAACGAGGTAACGTTTGAGATCTGTGGAGTGAACTAGTATTTTTTTTTTTTGGTAAAGAGTGGAGTGAACTAGTATTAATCTGTTTTTACCTGAAGGTTCTATTTAACTGATTTTTAATCTCCATTGACTTGTGACTCCATTGCTGAATCATCGAGTTGTCTGCTTTAACTGACAGCGGCAACCAGGAAAGAGAGTTCAATCTCCAGATTTCAAGAGAGATGACGCGAGTAAATGGTCGAATCTTGCAACCTCCAAAACTAAAACTAGGTGAGCATGGCCATATAAGGAATCTAGTTCCGTCTCGCCCAGACCGGCAGTGGAACCTCGTGGATAGCCATGTTTATGAAGGAATTCGGATAGAAAAATGGGGCCTCATAAGCTTCGGAGGAACCCCGGATCAGAAGTCGAGCATTTCGAAATTCATCGTGCAGCTCTCCCAAAGATGCGAACAGCTAGGCATATATCTCAGCAAGAATCCGGTTATTACCCCTCAATTCGAACCGAATCACGTGCTCAACAATGTTGTTCTTTTGGAGTCTAAGCTCAAGAAGATCCACAAAGCTGCAGATAACAACCTCCGACTACTCCTATGCGTAATGGAGAAGAAACACAGAGGATATGCAGATCTAAAGCGAATTGCCGAGACAACCATTGGAGTTGTAAGCCAGTGTTGCTTGTACTCCAACCTCGGAAAGTTGAATTCCCAGTTTCTTGCAAACTTGGCACTCAAGATAAATGCCAAAGTAGGAGGATGCACGGTCGCTCTTTACAATTCATTACCCTCCCAAATCCCGCGGCTCCTCCATCAAAATGAGCCGGTGATATTTATGGGTGCCGACGTGACTCATCCGCACCCGCTCGATGACTTCAGCCCATCTGTTGCCGCTGTTGTTGGCAGCATGAACTGGCCAGCTGCCAACAAGTATGCATCGAGAATGAGGTCTCAAACCCATAGACAAGAAATAATCCAGGATCTCGGGGACATGGTGGGGGAATTACTAGATGATTTCCAGCTCGAAGTCAAGGAGCTGCCCAGTCGAATGATCTTCTTTAGAGACGGTGTGAGCGAGACTCAGTTCCACAAAGTCCTTAAAGAGGAGTTGCACGCCATTAAGAAAGGCTGTGCGCGATTCCCTGGCTATAGGCCAACCGTTACATTCGTAGTCGTTCAGAAGAGGCACCACACGAGGCTATTTCCCGATGATGCCGATTTTTCCTCTACCAAAAACCAGGTCTTTGACGAGAACATCCCACCTGGGACAGTGGTGGACACCGTAATAACTCATCCGAGGGAGTTTGATTTCTACTTGTGTAGCCACTCGGGAGTAAAAGGAACTAGCCGGCCGGCTCACTACCACGTACTGGTGGACGAGAACGAGTTCACGTCCGACGAGCTCCAGAAGCTGGTGTATAATCTGTGCTACACGTTCGTGAGGTGCACTAAGCCGGTGTCGTTGGTGCCCCCAGCTTACTACGCCCATTTGGCTGCCTACAGAGGCAGGCTATACCTCGAGCGATCAGAGACGTTGGGCCACATGAGAAACGGGTCTCAACTGTCCCGAGCCGCCCCTCCAAAAGCCGCGCCTCTACCGAAACTCAGCGAAAATGTGAAGAAACTTATGTTCTACTGCTGATCATTGATTTCCTCCTTCCTAGGACAGTTATTTCCGGGGCTCCCGAATAATCAGTTAGTTGTCCGGATTAACGGAGAGATGTCCAAATGTAGCACCAGCTTATCACCCCAGATCATAGCTTCTTCTTTTTTAATTTCAAGTGGGCTAATCAAGTCGTTTCAAGGTTAATGTCGGGGTAGCTCAGATCAATGCAACATGTATAAAGTTCTTAATCCAAGAAAATCAAGTTGCTGCTCATGCTCACAAATGCCTTAAATGCTAGCTAATCTCCTCTCATGTATCTTGCTACATCACAAGGCTTCCCTTTTCTTTCGCCTTTCTTTTCTTCTTCTGCTGACTCAATTCTCTAATCACCGAGCATTCTAATGAATGTGGCTCAAAAGTGAAGTGGTTAAGGCCGTTGATGGGGCCATTAATGACCGGAGGGTGGCCCTATTAGGAGTTAAATCTCCAACTGAGAACTGACTTCTTTTTCTTAAGTTTCATTGTGCTGTACGCAACCATTCCTCTTGTCACGAAAACCAAGATTGACTTTTGGGTTCCGCCGGGTTGATCGTTTCTCCACGTTCGATCTTCGCAGTCCATCGATTTCACTCGCGGCGAGTTGCTGTCCATGAACTTAATATCAGCTCTTACGTCATTTATTGCTCTCTGTTGACGACGACGACAGTTCGTGATGATGAAGTTGTAATGCCGCGCAAAAGCTTTCAGAGAGAAAGAATGGAGGTCCCAAGAAATTCTCTGCGCGCGTAAACATGGTACGAAGCTACGAGCCAGGCAAAGGAGGGACTATAAAGATAGCAAAGGAAGCAGAGAGAGGGAGAGAGCTGTACTGTGACTGAGAAACAAAATTCGTGTGAATCCTTGCATCCAATCCGAAGAAATTCATTAAAATCGATTTGGAATTTTACTTGGCCGCAGGTGATAACACCAAAAGGACGAATATAAAAACAGAGAAAGGGCACACACGTAGCCGAGTATATAAGACCAAATTTTTCCCATGCATGCAGTGTCAGAGGAATGCAGAGGAGTAAAAAAAAAGGGGTGGCAGAGAGGGCACTGCAGATGGATGGAAATGGAGAGAGAGAGAGAGAGAGACACGCCAGAAGAAGACTGAGAGGGCATTAAAGAAAAAACCAGCTTTTGAGGGACCCGCCGACGCCAGTGCCAGTACTAGTGGCAGGCTGAGTTTACCTCGCTGAAAGCTGAAGCAGCCCCCCCACCACCCCCACTCGCTCGGTCCCAGCGTGCCAACCATTTCAGTACTGAACGAATATCGAAGTCCACAGTGAGAGAACCAGACGGAGACAGAAGGAGAGAAAGAGACAAAAGAAAAGCCTAGAAAGATGGGATTTTTGAAGCAAAAGTATAAGTCGGGAAAGGCTCTGACTTCCCGACTTCTCCTTTTGTCTCTTCAGCTCCCTCTCTCTCTCCCTCTCTCTCTGCAGCCCACATGTACTATCGTCTTTCAAGAAATGAACAGGTAACTACTCATCAGGCATCGCTCCCGCAGCTTCTTGAAAACAGCAGATGAACAGGAAAGCTCATTCACGCCTTGGTCTTCTCGCACATCTCATTATCTGACGGGAGCAGGGGGATCCCGGAAAAAGTTTTCCTTTTCTTTCATTAGACTTTAGTGACTAGTTATAAGCTTCAAAACGTTGATTACAAATCTCACGGGAATAATTAACATGTTATACGCAGTAAATTCCTAACTGGCTACTTACCACTGAGGCAAGCTCGTTCTGAAGTGAATACACAGTAAATATTACCTTGAGATATACCATGTAGGCATTGGTTCCAAACTAATGAAATATGAGATCTATTTATATGACACATATTAGCGAGCCGGAAATTTCATAAATTCGTTCTAAATTTTAAGAGTTTTGTGGATTCACAAATTCTTATATTGACTCCTAATTGCCACCGCATAGTGTGTTGCGGTGTATTATTGGGAGGATCCTAAATCATTGGGAGACTCTTTTGATTTGGTATGACAACCTGGTGATTATTTGAACTTACTTGAATTGTTTAATGTCGTCGTTAATGTTTTTTTGGGCAATCAAGTCATCAAACTATGTACTTTTTTGTTTATCTCGGTCTTTTTGTAAAGGGTTAATATCGCGAAAAATTCAAAATTGGTACACCTGTAATAATTTTATCCAAAGCTATCTTTTTATCGTAAAAAAAACCCCAAACTGGTACACCTGTAACAAATTTACCCAAAACTAATATTTTGACTACTAAAAACCTCAAACTGATATATTTATAACAAATTTACCCTTCGTTAATTTCCGTTAAATTGAATTAATACCACGAAAAATCATAAACTGGTACACCTGTGATAAATGGAGGGTAAAACATAAAACCGGTACATCAGTTAACTGTCGCATATCATTTAACAAAGCGATTTGACAGTAAAATTTAACGGAAATAAACTGAGAGTAAATTTGTCATAGGAATATTTCTTTTTCTTGAGAATGAAATAAAAGATTATTTTGTTTCACAAGGAATTTGTCATTCTTAATTAAGACATAAAAATCTTTTGAAATTTGAGGTACTATTGCGTGTAACGTAGGCTTAGCAGTTCTAGAATCATCAATGACTGATGAACCTGCGGAAATTAACACGAGATAAAATTATCACAAATTCACTAATTTAAAATTTTTCGTGACATTAATTCATTTATTAAAAAAGCTATACAAAGTTACAACATTGTCGTTAGATGTCATATCAACACTCTGCAGGGCACTCGTAGGGCTAATGCGATGGCACTAGCGTCGCCCCGTGCATCAATAGACATAATCGCACGAGTGTGCTGGCGCCGGTGGAGCCCAGTGCATCAAGAGGAGGGGGGCAAGGGCCGCAACCCCTGCCTCGCCGCTTGCTGACAAGGGCCACTAAAACCCTGTTGCTAATGTGACCGAGGGCGAGGTCGGAGGGTGACAACCTTTGCCTTAGATCCGTAATATGGTCATGCCCTTACCTCGTTTTGCGGGAGGGGTTAGCTGCCGTCACCACGCACGAAGGGTTGAGGGATCGCACCTTGCATGCGTATGGCGTGTCTGTGTCGACTGTCGACCCTCAACCCCCCCTCTCTCTCTCTCTCTCATTGTTTACATTTGTTGGTGATTAAAAACGGTAGCAATGCACTTAGGCTACGAATAATTACCGTTCTATTTCAAAAATCATTTTTTATCAGGAATTAATTTTTTTTATTTTTGTTCATGGATGAGTTTCTGAGCAAAAAAATATATTTAATAACGACACAAAATTTCTATTTTCAAAATAAAAATTTATTCGATAACGGCACAAAATTTCTTCTTCTCGAATGGCTAGTGAGTGGACGGCGGGCGAATGGCAGGCGATGGATGGCAGGCGACGGACGGTGGCAGTAAATGGTAGGCGGTGAGGGGAGGCGGCGGCAAATGACGACATGGGCAGTGCGGAAGATGGCAGTTGGAGGCAACTAATGACTAGAAGAAGGCAGCTGCAAGAGGAGGGTGATCGGCAACGGGAGACGGTGGACGATGGATCGCAGGCGACAGTAGCTAGCAAGGGGAGACGGGCAACTGGAGGCGGGAGCGATGGTCGGTGGACGACGAGTGGTGATGGGAGGCAGGCGACGGCCGGCGGCTGGAGATAATAGCTGGTAGATGGCGGGTGGCGGTTCATGACGACCATCAGTGGGAGGCAGGTAGCAGCCAAAGGCGAGAGGAGGGTGGTCAACTACCGGAGACGAGAGTTGGTGGATGGCGAGTGGTGGACAGCAGTGGGAGGAGGGTGGTTGGCGGAAGGAGATAGTAGGTGGCGGCAGGAAATGATGGCCAGCGATGGGAGGCGACCGACAATGGGAGTTGGCGAATGGTGGGAGGCGGCGATGGGCGGCAGGTGAGCGCCCGGCTAGTAGCAAGGGCTAGCCATGAAAAAAATTTTAACTTCTTATTTCTATTCCAAATAAAAATTCATTCTAAAAATAAAAAATAAAATTACATTATCAAACAGATTTTCATTCTAAATTTATTTCTAAAACAGAAATAGAGAAACAAAATAATTATTATTTGCAGTATTAATCGTCAAGAGGGTTGTTGGACTCTCGTCAATGGCTACCCGCACCCCTTTTTATTTTGTTATTATATAACAACAATTAATCGAGAGAACCCCTAAAGTGACGTTGATGAAGTTGTCACGTCAACAATTCTATAAGGTTTGTTGATAAGAAGACCGCACAAAGTAAAAATCAAAATTTATATTGTATGATGGGATAAATTTCAAGTTTCTACTTCGATTCACGAAAGCACATACATAGAAAATTTAGGTTCATAATTAATAACGAGTTCATTGTGAAACAGCCTCAATTCAAGTAAAATTCACGATCCGGCGTGGCACAAACCCCACGGACTCATGAACACGATCCCCTTTCACTCCATTTTGTGCCTATGGTCGGAGTATAATCATAGAAACGGACTTCACCTGCGTACCACGACCCAAGAGCCCCATGCTTTTGCATAAGAAACGGCGGAGCCGACGCACCTGGGACGGCTTTGTTTCTCGCACCCCTCACATGTCTTGATGCAAATGTCCATTTCATCTTCGTGTAACGCATTCCCAACAATCAAAGATATCAAGTCGGATGAGATCGTTGGAATATTTAGGACGGAAATGGGGGATGGAATAGAAGTTCTCGTCTCCTCGATTCACCGTCACCAATCCGGACTCCAAATCAAGCCAAAAATCACCTCATGAAAAGTCGGATGGGAATCTACCTGTCAGATGTTGACCCCACGAGTGTTACATCTCGGTCCAACGTTGATTTTTCGCGCATGAGCATATGCTTTTTTTCACCGTGTGGGGGCTGGCATCAAGAGAAGAGAAGCTCTGCGCGGTTCGCGGTAAAGTGGATACAACAAGGAAACGACGGGGGAAAAAGTAAAACACGAGACAAGACGAGGAGGGGTCCCCCCGCTCGTGAGCCTTCCGTAAGAAAGAGAAGCGATTACCCAAATTACTATCCCTCCTAACGATCATTCTCAAAAAAATATTTCTCAACTTATTGATTTCACTTTTCGTGAAACAAGTGGAGTTTTGCTTCTTGTAATCCACGGATCAGATATATGAGTCGGATTAGATCTATGACCGAGTCCTATCTTTGTAAACACGGGATCGAGCCTCCTGTACTCAAGAGCTCGCGTTGAAAAACTCGATAGGCGATGTGATGCATTGCGGGCTTATCGCAATACAATGTGACCCAACACTCATCCCACTGTTGTTAAAAAAGTTTTGTGTGGTCTGTTCCTGCATGATCGTGCTTTTTTAGTGGCTCGAGCCGGCATAAGATCCGGATTCGAGATTAGACAGGTTTTTGTTTGTTTCCGCAGGTTTTGTTTCTTCTTTGCTCCTGATCCTAATCTTGGATCATGGTCGACAAATGACGACAAAGAAGTAATCATACGTTCATTTTGCGCTATTGCCTTCCTAATCGGTTTCTAATTCTTTCCCACTCACCCCCGAATCCCAAGCCCCCTTGATCACCAAGCTAAACGCGTCCTACACCGTAGCGTGACTGCGTATGCCGTAAAAGCAATTACATAACCGTGGATGGAAGCGATCTTGGCATAGGCAAAGTTTGAGCGTGGAGATCAAAAGCATACAACTGGGTAGATGAATGTAGAGGTGGGCTGTGATAGGTAATAGGGGTGCATGCAACAGAAATCGAATGGATGCAAATTCTTGGAGGAGCAATGGCGAAGGTGGAGTTGGAGAGGCCAAGGTGAAGGTGGTAAGGTTCTTGATGGACTTCGGTGGCTTTATGGAGATGGTGAAAGAGGAGTTCCTGATATTAATTCATGCTCGTGACTTAAAACATGATATCTTATTTTACCTTGTTCATCATGGCTCGGCGCGAAATTTTTTCATTTCATACTCAATTTGTTGCCCAATCCAATAGAAATTTACGAGAATGAAGTTTGTCAGCAAAGCAGAGCGCTTCAGACGAAAGTGGGAAACCCTATCCCAACACTGAACTTGCCAGACCTTTGAAGATTTTGCTATAGAAATTATGTTTGTCATATTTCCTAACGTTAGTGAGATACGAAGTGCATTGGGCGCTAACTCACAATGTACTCCAAATAGGTTTATTGGTCAATTTCTGCTCCTCTCTGTCTCTGTCTTCCCTCTTTCCAGCAAGGAAAAACAAAAGAGATTCCTTGTGTGTGGTGACGGAACCCCCATAGTGATGACCCTTCATATCAACAACATTACAATACATTCCATCCCATCCCTCCCCCACCCCACAATACAAAGCGTCCATCGAGCACGACACCCCTTTTTTGGAGCATTCGCCTGTCTCGTCAATCCCCGTTCAACCCCTTTTGTTTTTCTCATTTCGGCCATTCTGCATTTACATGGATTTCCACTGTTTTCACCAGTATTTTGTCTGTACAGAGCATCCTAAAGGAATACGCATCGTGCACTGTGTGGGGTGTTGTACTGTCCCAGTGTCCCGTCCTGGCTTTATAATATTCGCTCGCAGAAACATCCCAAGGCCCAGCTTCCGCATAAAGCCCAGAACCTTTCTGGCCCAAGCGAAAGTCCACCCGGTGAGTCTATGGGAATGTCATTCTCAATCTTGCCCGAATCAAATGATCATCCTACAAGCTCACACTAATTAAAGCTACAGACGTAGTAATTATCAGATCACCATAGCTATTCCATCTATTAAAAGATGTGACCGGGAACAAACTGAAACAATGCTAAAACTTTAATTTGATGTCTCCTAGAATTGAGAGGCGGATTCCAAGTTCACTCAGATGCTCTTCATCGCGGCAAAGGTAGACAGGCTATAAAAACGCCAGAGAACGAATATGCTGATGGCTCTAACAAACCTACACTGGAATTTAGAGTGTACAAGCACAAGGTATTGCTGCTCTAAAGTCTTGATTCTCTGTGGCACCATTTCTTAACCATACATGTACTTTGTACTTAGCTCTAAAGGAAAACTGAAGTAAAGACCATTGACAAGAAAACCCAAGCCCGGTAACATAGTATATTTCACATAAAACATTAGCAGACTGTGTCAGCTCCATTTTTTTTTTCTTTCATCCTCCTCTCATTAGATTGAAGATTATCCATACAGAATAAGAGTCTTACCTAGACAAATCTAATTTTGCATCAGAATATGGGCTCCTGTAGGGTCGTTTCGGCAGGAAGTTGAAGCAACTCCCTGATTCCCTCACATACCTGCACAATAACCATCTAGCTACTTCACTCCAGCCAAATGAAGTGACAATCATGAGGAGGATTCCAAAAACATTCAATCACTCTAGTGAGCGTCGATCTTGACACTATGTATGGACAAGTCTAAACTTCTAATATCAAGAAGCAAAACAAATTGAGTCATCATTGCAATGCATCAGTTTGGAGATAGATGTTCCCCAAGCAGGGGAGTCTAGCGTAAGGATGATAAGATCTGCATAACCTAAGAACAGTAAGATAAGTGCCATTTTTATCTTCTTTGGCAAAAGAAAAGGAAAGGAAGTTTGCAGATACAAGGAACCCTCAGGATTCTCTAGCCAAGAAAAAAAATACTCCTAGCATTGTGTACTGTCCACGTTTATATTCTCTAAGGTTACCAAATTTCAGCTGGAGACGATGTACAAGCATATTCAATTGGTTAAGCAAAAATGCAAAAGCATAAGCAGAAGTTCTCATAACACATACCATCTTTATCTGTGCCTTAATTGATGCAATCTGATGAGTGTACTCTTCTATTTGCCTGCAAGATGAAACAGAATGAATGGTGGGAGAAACGAAAAGGAGATAAGAAAGAGAAGTCCCCATCTCCACTGTGGCACTTATATCTAGACTTCCGAAATCGCATCAGTTTAAGTGCAAACCTGGCTAACTTCTCTTCCCTTAGTGATATGTAATTCAGAGCTTCAGACCACGTAAACTCCACATGAAATCCTAGTCCAACATCTACAAAAATGCATTGTGTATCTGGCCTGCGAACATGTGGCGTTACTGAATTAAACCTCAAAAGCCACCACAAACCAGGAAATTAAACCAGCACCAGAGGAACAGACTCTCCATCGCCTATTTTCACATAACAAGTACTCAGTCTCATGCATTTTTCACCCACACCAAATACAATTACATGAGAACTAAAGCTAAACAGGTTTAGTGTCCTGGTACTAATTGTAACATAATTGAAGCCTCAGCACCACTTGCACAAGCACCCTCTGTTCACAAAACTTATCATCATTCACATAAAAAGAAAAGCACAAGCATATCTAGTATGACTATGCCGTTGCTCAGCAAGCAGTAACTTCACCAAAAAGCATGACAAGATGGCATAGCCCAAGACTTGTCTCCTACCAGCATTACAAGGTAGAATATTTGAAGGTTCCAGGGAATAATCAGAGAGAGAGAGAGAGAGAGGACTTACACCTCCGCCTGCATGTATACCTCAGAACCAAGGTTGACCATTGTCTTAAGACTAGTTACACTATTGCTCTGAAGGTTCTCAATGTTTTTTTGTAAATCTAAGCTAAAAGTATTACAAGGTCAAGAAAATCAAAAGACTGTCGACGCATAAAGTTGCAAATATAAACTGGTGAATGCTCTTGAAACACTCTTAAAAGAAAGGAGATAATCAAAATTGTAAGTAAATCAAGTGTGTATGACAATGGATTATTCCAGATGATAAGTAAACAAATCATTCCATATAAGGACAAGGAATCCGCTTACTTAAAAAAGGATACAAAGTCTTCTGTTCTTCGAAAACCTTATCCCTGTATAAAGACAAGGGCCAAGTCAGCCACGCATCAGCAAATAATTGTACTAATCCATTCCTGAGCTTACTAACGCATGGCACGCTTCAGCTAGATAATATACCACCATCTTCTGTTAGAAGAGCCCCTCTCCAAACAATTACTCATAAACCATGACCCAGATAAATCTAATAAAATTAAGCCAAAATCAACCTTTTCAGGAATGTAAAAAGAAGGTATGCAGGGATTCAAGTCCAACTTCCAGATGATGTATGACGACTCAACATATACATCACAGTCATCCGTCCTTACAGCAGCCCCAGAAGTGGAGGGAATTCTATACAATCCTGGCTTCGACAGTCAAATGCAGCTACAAATTAATAAGCTGCAGAATGAAAAAAAGCGCAAAACAAAAAGAGTCCTGAAAAACCGAATCTTCTATCCATGAAACGAGTGCACAGAAGATTTATATGATATGCAATGCCTAAATGTAGGGGAGTGCTTGTTGTTTGGCCAGAATTAAGAGGACGAGGATCCAGCTTCTATCGCTTAAGAAAATATTGCCATCAATCTATCGAGTCCTTGGCATCTCACATCACTTTCCCCTCATAGTAGTCATCCCTGACTTTTGGCCTCTGTACTCATAGATAAATGTCTTCTTGAAAATGCTCGGCATATTAAAGATACTGTTTTTCCCCGCACTTATCAAAGAAGAAAGTGTTAAGTAGAATATAGCAGATACCGCTCGGATATGGCACGAACAAGATCCGGTTTCAGACGTCGATCAACAAACTCCTCAAATTTACTAACTTTATCTTGGCGGTAGTTGTCCATTAGAAACCCGAGGAGAGGGCGGGGAGAAATTCCTGCAAGGAATAGTGAGGAGATATCAATTTAGCAAAACAAAAGAAAACACAGAAATCTCCTTCGAATAGAAAAAAAAATAAGGTACGAAGCATTTTAATGACGCCAGCGCTCAGATCCTTTTTTATAGCCACTTAGAAATATCATGTGGTGATCTAACTCCCAAGATAGCGCAAAAGCCTTTTCCCGTGCTTTTATTTCGAAGTCGTGATTGGTTCTATTCCCCACATTAGATTGAAGGTAAAGTATTTCCCTTTCGGATCAACTTTTGTTGTCCAAGTTGATAAGAGAATTCCGCAAAATTCTCACGCCATTTTCGTGTGTGCTGTGCCTGCTCTAACACGACGAAAAGCATTCAGCGAAGATCTAAAACCCGACCGCCACTTCTCTTCCTTCGAAATTCACTCACAAATTCCGTCCTCGGGAAAGACGCAACGAACAAACCATGTTCGAAACACTAGAACCCCAGTTCACCACTGTCCTCTCTCAAGTTCCCCTCCAAAACGAACAAAGCCGGCGACGCTTACAAAGAGGCATCACCCAACCTTGCATCGGCACATCACATTGACCGCGCCCACAACGCTCGAGCACAAGGCTTCCCGCAGTTCCCAAACGTCACGTTCGAAATGCCTACTGCGCGCGCGCGTCAAAATTTCCACGACCAGGTCGGCTCGCGACGAAACCCCTAAACGCGCCCCGATCGTTAGCAAACACACGAACGGAAGGAGGGGGGCTTTCTCGCCGCGCCCGGGAGCCATCGATCGCACTCTCGGGCCAGGAGGAGAGCTTCCAGGTGAGAAGGAGACACGGAGAGAGACGGAGAGAGAGAGAGATTACCGAAGGAGCGCGAATCGGTGCGCACAGCAGCGGCGAAGCGCCTCGTCGGGTTCGTTCCGGCCGAACGCCGGGAGAGAAAGAGCGCGAAGAGAGAGAGAGAGAGGCGGAGGGAGAGGCAGGCAGACTGAAATGCCCTTGGAACTGAAGCGCAGGGCATTCCAATCCTTTTTAGGTCAAAGATGAGCGAGATTTCAAGCATTTATAATACGAAAGTTAATTTTTTTTTCTAGTGACGGTTTTCTCAAACTAAAAAAAAAATTAAAATAATAATTAAATATAAAGTAATGTTTGAATTCTAGTGACAATTCATGTCGAGGCTTCACAACTTTTTTCTCGTAATTCTTTGTTTACATTAAAGCTCCGTAAAAATCGGCAAAAGAGTCGACGCTTCTTTTTATCTGTAGCTCTTTGGTTCACGTCAAAAGTCCACGAAAGTAGCAAAGTAGTCGAAACTCCTTTTTTTTTTATGCAACTCTGTGGCTCGTGTTGAAATTTCACGAAAGTGGTGGAAGGATCGAAGTAACATATTGTTCGAAATCGCGAATTTGAATGATCATGTTTTCGTGTTGCTATAGCTCATTTATATTTCTTATTATTGTCGAACATGTGACTCCGGATGCTGCAATGAGCTAGCTCCTTTTCTGTTTAAGATATAGATTATACAGTAATTGTAAATTGATCGATGGAGGTTATCTTCATTTTTGCATTTGTGATTCCTTGAGCAACAAATCAGGAGAAGTTTTTATTATTTCCTTATGCGCATTTTTAAGTTCATTATATCGATATGCTGTTCATATCAAACGATGAATATTCAATATTCGCTTTATTATTGCAATTAACAAAACAGTGGATTAAATATGACAAAATCTATGAATTTCATATCATATGCTATCCGGTCTTATCTCGACTAGAGATCTAGACGACCAAATAGAATTTTCATGTTTATCTTGTGAATATTGCATCAATAGGTACGGTTTGCAATTAAGTCATAAACCTACTATTGGTAGCCAAGATAAAAGTTAAGACATGATTAATATTAACATATCATGTGCTTAACTATTGTCAAGACAGGATTGGGCCGAATATAAAAAGAATATAACATGGATAAATCAGTCTCATGTGGAGGCGCAGGATAAAGGTGAATAGAATATATCTCGCACTTAATTTCTCTTATTTGTCCCCTCAACTCACCCATGTCTGCTAGCCATGTCTCCTCCCACCCACATATGTCCACTAAGCTCCGTCTTGTTACCACCGATGAGGCTCATCCAAAGCTCCTCCATGGCTGAGCTCGACCGAACCTCGACCACGGAGGAGCTTGACTCAACCTTGGCCATGGAGTAGCTCCATAGCTAGAATTTGAGCACCCGCCGTCGTACCCTTTCATGGCCAGATCTGGAGCAACAGGCGGCGTCCCATTTGTTTCGTGTATCTCCGTCACACAAGCAGCTGCAACTTCGTCCGCAACACCTTCATTCTCTAGGCCTCAACCTCGGCATCGCCCATGAGGGTAAGGGTGGAGACCAGGCTGGTGATTGTTTAAGATTGTAGGCCGAAATGTAGATGGAGGAGGGATTGATGGTTGATGAAGATTTTGCACGATGGCGATGCCCAGATAGCTTGGACGTCCGCAGGAGCTCAGAGATTTAAATGGCCGACATTCAATCCGACATGGCCGGAGAGGAGGCAAAGGTGGAGGACGGTGAGGAGAGAGAGGTAAGATTTGCCACCAACGGCAAGAGCCATTCAACCCATCTTGGATATCCGTGTATATACCAAACATTATATAAGACATTAGAAATCTCATCTTAATCAAATCTATATCTTGTCCGACCTTATCCTATCCGATGACAAAGTGCAGGTGACCAAATGCAGCCAAAATGTTCGCAAAAATGCGGAAAAGTTCTAAACATTTTAAATCTAATGCGATCAAATCTGTCCGGCGACTTATCAATTAATTTCATATCAAACACGTTTCCGTGGCTCTACTGAAACCATGAATATGTTCATCTGCGCCAGACGTAACCTACTGAAAATCCTTTGAAAGTGCATCCATCTTATATAGATTTACCTGTATATTTGTTCGTAAAAATCGATAGACTTACATTTCAAATACACCTAAGTCAAGGTTAGAGAAAATTGACACTTCTAGAAGAGCCTGTTCATTTTCAAATCTAGCAATACCGAACATATTTCTCGTGGATTAGAAATTATAAGTCTTCTAGTCAAATTACACCATCATAGGAAGAGTTCAAACCTTTTGACGCACTTGGCCCATTACTTACCTTCAAGGACAAGTAAAAAGCAGAAATGCTTAATTTATCTATTTATTTATTTACTTATCTTTTTTGCTAAAATTATTTATTTATCTACTTACTTACTTGTAAAATAGTAATCTCCGTCATTCCATCCCTAATCTGTCTGAAACATCCACAGCGACGACACGAGCTCCAGCTCTCGGCCATGGCGCCCCCGCCGCCGCCAACCCCGCCGCCGCCCCCGCCCCCGCCGCCGGCTGACTTCTGCACCGTGATCTCCGAATCGCGACGCATACTCAAAGCCCACTCCCGCCACTTCCTCGCCCTCTCCGTGCTCTTCCTCCTCCCTCTCTCCTTCGCCGTCACCGTCTACCCCACTCTCCACCGCCTCCTCCTCCTCCTCAGCTCCTCCTCCTCCGACCCTTACCACGCCCAGGCCCTCCTCAGGCGCTCCCCGCTCCTCCTCAATCAACCGCCGCAACAGCAACAGAGCGGCGTCGACGCGGGGAGCGTGCTCGTCACCGTCGGATACGCCTCCTTCCTAACGCTTCTGTCCATCTCCGCCACGTGTTCCATCACCCACAGCGTCGTCCAGGGGTTCTACGGCCGGCCGGTCAAGCTCCTCTCGGCGATCAGGTCCATCGGAACGTCCTTCTTCCCTCTCTTGGCCACGCTCATCTGCACCGAAGCCATAACCTCCCTGATCGCGATCGCTTCTGGAATCTTGGGGTTCTTGATCCTCAAAGGGGCTGAACTTGTTATCGGTCATGAAATCAGTCCTTCCTCGCCTTACTTTCTCGGATTAGTGGCGTCGATCGCGGTGGTTCTGGTGTTGGTATTGGGGTATTTGCATGTGCAGTGGGTTTTGGCGAATGCGATCGTGGTGGCTGAATCGGGCTTCGGGTTCTATCCGCTGAGGCGGAGCGCTTATTTGGTGAAGGGAATGAGAGGCGTGGCGCTGTCGCTGACGCTGTTCTTCGGAGCTCTGTCGGGGATTTTGGTGTGGACTATTACTCTGTCGACTTCGGAGTCGGCGATTGATGGGAATGAGTGGAAGCGCTGGCATTTCGTGGTCCAAATCGTGGGGACGACGAGCTCCCTTACGATGCTGATGCTGCTCAGTCTGGCCGCGAGCGTCGTGCTGTACATGTACTGCAAGGCTGTGCACGGGGAGCTGGCCATGGAGATCGCCGAGGAGTTTGCGCAGGAGTACGTTAGCTTGCCCTTCGACGACGGGAAGGTCCCTCACGTGGTATCCGTCGCGCATATGCTTGATTGATTTGCGATAGGGCGAGGGCACTCGATCATTGACTCGGGTTGTTGTAAGATTGCTTTCCTTTGCTACTCTGTTTCATAGAAATGTAGTGTAGGTTGACATATGCTCCATATATGATATGTGGCCTCTAGGTGTTAGATTTTGTTTGTACAATCAGAGGCATGTGTATTGTACAAGCAAACTATACAGCAAATGAATTTTACATCAGTTAGGATCTGATCGGATTCAGCGTGATCATGTAATGACGGGTAATAAAGGTGTCGCAATTCAATAGATGGAGATGTGCCTTTTTCTTTCTTGCAGTGGGATAAGTCATGCCCGCGTACTGAGTGAAAACATTGTCGCGTTCTATGGTGCTGCCACTTTCTATGTAGGGTGTGGAGGGATGCTGTTTGGACTCACGTTTGCTGTTCAGATGTTGTGGAATTCATGCTTGGCACATGTTTAAGTTGTTTGGTCATACAAAACTGCAGTATTCTCGGCTTTCTTCAGAAGCAAGCATCATTCATCGAAGGGCCGAGATTGCAGTCTGGCGTTTAAGAGATCATGAGTAACATATAAGTTGCAGATATACATCAAAGGTCGTTCAGGATTGTCTTTGGATAATTCAAGTATGCTTTTGTTTGGTTACATATGCCATGGAGCAAATGGTGTTGGCAGGAATATTTTGAAGAAGAGCAAACCAAGGTCCCTCGAGAATGGAGAAAACGGATTCTTCGGAGTTCTAAAAACTGATGAATATTATGTTTGTAGCCTTTCATGATCGCACCAAACCATGTTCAGTTCGTCGCCTTTTCAACTCTGTTGATGTTCTTGGCCATGGATATGTGTTGATTTGCTTTGAATGCTCATTCTGTAGTGTCTCCTAATGCACCGTTTCATCTCATCTCCATATATTACCGGAGGCATTTTGTTTGAGACTGAAGATTGTAATCCTTAGGAATTACTGTGCTCTTTGCCCTGCCCGAGCTGGTCGCCTGACTGAAGTGCTGCGCAAATCTGCATGCTAGCTACCAGAACTTCTGCCGGATAGGCATTGTCTCATGAGGCATATCCAGCCTAACTGGTTCCCTAGAGGCAGAAGCTTCTCTGTTGGTAAGCACACACTTAGCTGCTAAATCTGCTTTAAATTTCTGCCATCGATTGTACAGATATAACAATAAACCGATTTAGATTGCGGTTGGTCCTGTAGCCATATACGTTATGTTACTCATTCTGTCATCCTTATATTCTCGAGATGAAACGAAAAGAAGCAGACAGATTATCATGGTTCCACATTGTTCGCTTCCTTTGCGCATGTAAAGTGTCATACAAGCCATTATTCACAAACTTACGCCGTCCCTGCCTTCTTTTTTCGTTCCGACGAAGGTATTCGTGGCCTACTCGTCAATATACATGGCGTACCCTGGCCAATTCATTACGTTTGTTGAGGGAAACTACAAGTCTAATCTCTAGTAGGAAGTCCCACTTCCCTTCCTGATTATGGCCTTCCGATTCGAGTGTTTGACACGAATTGTTAAGAGCCGAATGCAGAAATCAATATCTGCACATTGCAACGCCTTTGTGAGAGAGCGAGAGAATTGAACTTGATAAACAACGTACTGTAGAAAGTAAGACCGAAATCAACTCCTTGCCAGATGAAGGATTACAAAAAGTTCAAATGAGGCAGCTTGTGAATCTCAAACTTTGCCTTTCTGTGGGTTTAGAAGAGTGAGAACCAAGATCTGCCAAGTTGAGATGACAGCTTTTCTCGGCCAATCCCACTTGCCAAATAGTTAATTCAAAAACTCTTTTTTACAGTTTATCGAAACTCCTTCAATCTAAAGATATCCGAGGCAATGAACAGCATCAGAATGCAAAAGCCAAGATGGGTCTATTAGTCCTCGGAAGCCCGAATGACTCTTGTCCATGAATGAAAGAATTGTGAACTCCATCGCTTCTTCATCAAATCAGTTCGAAGCAAGACTTCATACAGGTCAAAGATTTCTGTGATCGACCTGAGAAGATGAGGACGACGACGCTTTCAATCTCGCAACCCTCTGATCCTGATCAAACCCCAATAGAAGATTACTCCAGTTTGCTGACCTCTGAACAAACCTAGAAGGAACCCTGTCACTATCTTCCCCACCTGATGCTTCATACCCATCACTGGTCGATCTTGAGAGAGGTAATCCTCTCTGTGCAGTCATACCAGCAGGTAGTCCAGTCGGCCGCCTACCCTCTTCAGGCCCCGAGGAGGAGACTCGGAAAGGGTGGATGTCAGGAGACTCCAGGCTGCTGTCAGGGGAGGATCCCGCAATTTCATTGGAGCTAGACATGGCCCGGCTTGTTTGGAAAGCACTCCGAGCCTCAAGCTGAAGAGGAGCCAAGCTTGTCGATGTCTCAGGGATACCTTTTTCTGCGCTTTTCAGCGAGAGATTCGTGACTGGCTCCATGGCCAAGTCAGCTGGGAGCCTCACCCGCTTACTCGGCCGCTTCCTATTATTATCAGGCCTTGGTATCATCCTTCGGCTACTGCTTCCAAAGTTGCTGTCCGCTTCAAGGCCAAATGGGGATTCTCGTCTCACAACAGGCTGCAGTATTTTAGATCTTTTTCTAGCCTCTGCAGCAGCTTTCGAGACCTCTTCTGCATTTAAGCGAGCGAGTGTCCACGGACTGATTTTCACTGCTCCAGGGTTCTTTTTCTTTGGCAGATCCTCTCCCACCGTCTTCTTGCCCAAAGAACTAACAGATCCAGTGTCCGGAGGGACAACATCAAACTGGAGGGATAAAAATAGCTATTCATGGCACACAACACAAACCTAAGCTTTGTAAAACTTCAGCAAATATAGTTCATAATGCTCATAAAAGAGAATTTTGTGGAGACATCATAAGCAGCGCTAGCTTATTGCCTCGGCTCTGCCCAAAAATAATGCCCAAGGAGGCAGGTTTAATTTTTATCAAGGAACTTAAATGAGGATGATCTTGGCTTTCAGAGATGATTAACAACACACCAGAGCTGAATGTTCAAATGTAAGAAAATCTGTTTTGAACAATTCATACTTCCACAAGTTTAATGAGTACCTGATCTTCAAGGAACAATCGTGGCGGCGTGCACCATGCACCTCGGTGGAAAGTTGTGAAAGAGCTCGCACTGCTTAATCCAGTAAGTGAGCTGGCAGGAGACATTTGTGCACTTTGATGGCCTACTCCTTGTTGCTCTTGCTCTTGCTCCCTCAGAGCTATGATGTAATCATACGTGCTGATTCCCTGAGATTCGATTCAAAGCTATGTTACTACATCAAATATTCAGGCAAATTAAAATGTAAAACAAGTTCAATTATTTTCATTGCAGAAGCAAATAGCACAAGAATACCAGAAATGCAATGCAGTTTGTCTATGAAAAGGGAAAAATTCGATAGAACGGTAGCCACAGATGATCCACAAATAGGTGACAATTTTCGAACCAATGGCCAGCCAACCACCCGTAACCTAAAGTGAAGGCTAGAAGTAAACTAAAGATTCAATATCATAACCAAGAACTACCAGTTTATGAAAGAAGAAGATTTTCAAGAGCAAATACCCAATTCAAAACCAAAACGTGGGCCAGAAGTGATCATGTCTCAGTCCGTGCAAGAAGAGGAAGAACAGATTAGAATATCAAACTTAATGGTAGGAAAAAAACAATTAGGCACAAGAAAAAGAAAACAGAAAAATGGAAAAGGGCTAAACCTAAACAATCAGAAGAGGTGCTCATGTACTACTTAAGAGCAAGTTGGTGGCGAGTTACCTTCTTTACGAGAAGTATATGGAAGAAGAAAAGCTGAGCTAGTGGTAAGGTGGCAATCATCGCCAGGATGGTGCACACCACCTGCAACATGACAGATTCCAGTAGCTAAGTAATTATTCAATAGCTTGTATATAACAATTAACACTGATGTAACAAGTTGAGACATGCAGATAATCTTAGTACATATGCAAGCAAGTTCAAATGAATCTACTAGAACATGAAAGAGCAGCAATCTTACCACTACAATCACAAAGGGCACTAAAGAAAAACTGCTCCCCAATTTGGTTGCAATATCCACCATAAATCGCCTCTTCTCGAGAAAACAGCATACAAGCACAAGCATACCCGTGGACCATTGCAGAATAAGCTGCAGTCTCAAGGCCAGGATGAAAATCCAGCTATTTACAAGTCAATAACTGCTTAACATGAAGGAAACAAAATAAAAGACTCCCAGGATGTAATTTTTGAGTCGTGACACAAACATAAACCAAATTCAAGCAGCGTTCACTTGAGGTGAGAATTATTATTGCTTCATGTTGGCTGAGCAGTATAGTAAATACCAGGTAAATGATGCAGACCTAAGACAAATGGCAAACCAAACAGGAACTCCTCAGACTCTATAGATGTAAAAGAGCTAACGTAGGGCCGTCCAGCTCTTATGCATATTAGAGAGCTTTCAGCTTGATTTACACTTTATAAATTGAAAAATGCATCATGCAGGCAATACATATCAGGAACGCAACAGAGTGAAGGCGCCCAACATACTGGAGACAAAGAGAGACTGAGGATAAGAGGCCAGGATCTTAATGACATTTTAATAAACAGGATTTAGAAAGAAACGAAGTTGATGTATTCTTGCTTACCAAGAGAAGAGCAGACACCATAAGAGTGAAAAACTGCTTGTAGTTCTTTTTACCAATACAATTATTCAGCCACTATAAAGAAAAAGAAAAAAGACAAGTAAGATGATTTGATAAGCTCCAACTTGAATATAATCGAGAGCGCGAATGTATTAATAATCGGGATCTCGCAATACCCTGCAGTGATGATCAAATCTATCAACACATTTGTCACAAACTCTACAGTGCTTGCTGTACTTGAAAACCTGCAACAGAAGATCATTCGAATTACATAATTTTATAACAACCATCCGATGCATATATAAACTTATGATCTTGCAAATTGACAAGTTTATGATGCAAACTCTGTAAAGGAACAACTGTCGCATGCAGATGCTACTTTCAGGAAATATTATCGACAATGTAAGGCCAATTAAATAATTAATGTTCGAACCTCAACTTCACACAAGCTGCAATAAAACATGCCATCTTCACTTATGTGTTTCTCAGAAGATTTGTCACTCGAGCTACAGCACTTGCACATTAAAGCACAGGGAAGTAATGCTAATGCACAACAAGTGGTGTGTTTGGACGGCCTCTCAGTTTCAGCAGTGGACTCCTTTGCTGCCGCACTCTCTACATCCTTGTCAAGAGATTTGCCTCCAGCTGCTGCATTATTGGCATCATATATAGATGAAGTTGAGTCGCCTCCTAGTTTGGAATCCTTTTGTCGGACATGCTTTCCATTATCTAAGACCTTGAGATATTTTTTAGACTTAAAAACCCCTGGGTCTGCAGGATCAGCTGAGGCACACCAAATGTACAGGCCAAAAACACATGTAATCTGAAAGGCCAAAGGAGTTATTGGATCAGATCAGAAATAGCAGACAATGCATTATATATAAAATTAAAGGCAAAGAATCATTGAAATTCAGTGTTGAAAGACTTCAAATGATAATATGGTGGAGCGTCTACTTTCGTCATCTACGAGAAGTTACAAGCAAAGAGAAGACAAGAACTTTCATCTAATGTGCAGAGATGCCTAATCTATGGTGATTTATGCTGTAAGCTAGACTGCATCTTGCTCAACTTATATGTGTCCATCTGGGTAGTAGAATTTTGCTGCAATGTCAAGCAACCTTGAATCCAAGGTTTTGCCAGTGGTTCAATTAAAAGAGGGCATGCCACAACCCGGCACCACCTAACTTTCAGCTGCTAATACAGAAGAGCCGGCAGTTGCTATGTAACAGTGGCGCCACACAACCCAGTTAGCCTCCTCACAAGCACCCCTCTAGATTATGGTCTTTAACCTTCTCCAGGCAAATATTGGCGGCAGTGCAAAGCAATCATCTGTCTACATTTCCCCACCTCAAAATAACGATCTCACTTAAAAGCAGTTCTAAAACAACGGAAATCTCAAACCACTTAAAGAGAGTCTAAGACAGCATTCCAAATATTAACTCGAGAACCGACATTTTCACATCTACAGACCACCCACCGAATGGACAAGTTAAACGTGACCCGTTCAGTCTGAATAACAAGCCATCATCACGCCAATTGGGAGGTTAGTCCCATAATAAAGCTCAAGGCTTTTTGACAAGTGTGATGCTGAGTGCCGCGAATTGAACACACGCTCCAAAGGATCTAAGAAAAAATGTACACGGGAATGGATAGAACCAAGAAAGGAAGAGGCACGTATCATGAAAACAAGGACTAGCATAAAACAACCGGTGGTTTTTTTTTTTTTTTGGGTGGGGGGGGGAGGGGGGGGTCGAATATAACACCCAGTCGAAAAAACAGCAAAAATGGTACAGATCTGGATCCCTCTTTAGCCAAACACATTAAGCGGAACGAAAATAAAAGGATCTTTGGAAGCAAAAAGCGAAGTACTTCACTCACAAGAGGAGTGTAGATGCCCATCACAATGTACTGAAACATCTTCTTCCCAACAAAGGGGGCAAAGAACACATAGAAGGCAAACCCCAATGCCAGAAACACAGCAACTGCCACCACCTTCACAATGCAACCAAAAAAAGAGGAAAAATTATAAAAAAATACGAAATTTTTTGCAAAAGCTACGCCTGTAGAACTCAACTAATCCAATAGGAAGTACCTGCAGAGGGTGGTAAGGGAGCTGCCATCCATGCTTTCTCATTTCCCCTTCGAGTGTTTGCAACACCGGGAGGAGAAAAACTAACGGATGCGGAGACGATAATGTACGCAACCCGAAAAGCGAAAAAACATTAATCACTTGGAATTGTCTGCTCCATGATTTTCAAAGAGATTCCTTCCACTTTCCCTCATCTTCCGGGGAAAGCAAAAGGAAGAAAATAAATAAATAAATAAATAAAAAGCAGCGATTTTTAGCTGCAGGGCACGGCAAAAACAGATGCTTGCATTGGCATTTCAAACGGGGTCTCGATTAAACAAAGCACGAGCAAAAAGAAACACGGGGAATGGCACGGGAGCAAAAGGCTCGAAATTTTTGGGACGAAAGCAGAGATCAGAAGGAGCTGGAGCCGGGTGCTTCCCCACTCCCAAAACCCAGATTACAGCTAAATGGGAGGCGGGCGAGATGAAAGATCGAAAAGGGTTGCCTGGTTTCTCCTTCGTTTTTGCAAAAGCTCGTTTTTTTAACTTGGGCAGAGGGCTTGGGGACCGTGAGTGAACTGCCGAGAAAGAGAGAGAGAGAGAGAGAGAGAGAGAGAGAGAAACAGATGTCTGGTTTTGGGTCTCTCAATTCATGCTCGTGAACCGGGGGGGGGGGGCATAATTACATCTTACAAGGGCATCATGCCCCCTTTTTCTTTCACCTTTTTCTTTTTCCCCGTTTCGCGTTTTGTTGCTGTGCCATGTGTGCGTGGTGTGGGGGGGTGGGTGAATCATTGAACGAGGGAAGTTGCAACCAAACGCTGCCGGTTGGTTCGCCACTTGCCGGTACGCCATAGGGCCCCGAGAGAAAGCACATTCAATGCCTTGTTTTCGCAGTTGACTTGATCACGAGGCGGGGTGGTCCGGCGACGAAGCCGGCCCCCGCCGGGGGCCATTTTCAATGTAGTTCCTGCGGTTTGGCCTCGCCCAGCCGTGGGTGAGGCCTCGCCGTCGTGGCCGCAAGCTGCCCTCGGCGGCCCTGGCCGGCAGCCGGCCGACGGCAGACCGGGACGAAGAACAACAACAAACTGAAAAGGAAGAAAAAAATCAGGAAGAATCGGAAATGGAAAAATTATTTTAGAATCAAGAGGCTACTTTTTTTTTTTTGTTCTTGATTCCGTTCCGAAACTGATTCCGAGAACGATTTTTTGCAAATTTGTACCCGGACACAAAAAATTTAACAAACGGATTTCCGTTTTCAAACTGATTCCGAAAATAAAATAACAGAAATTTTCGCTATTTAACAACTCGCTAAACGTGCCCTTGATCGCGAGCGGGGGCGGTCCGACAACGAAGCCGGCCCCCTACCGGGGCATCTTCGATGTAGTTTCCGTGGGAAGTGTCGCGAGCGGAGCCCGTCGCTACCGTAGCTACCGTATTCTTCTCCAATTCATAGATTGAAAAATTTAGACGCATCTAATCTACCACACATGGGAAAGTTTTCTTTTAAGCAACAATGATGTGCAAGGTCATGCGTTTCAAAGGCTCTGTGAAGGCCCCCTCTCTGCTCCATGATTTGGATCGGACGGATTTGTTTACAAGAAATACCTGACCTTCTCCTCCAACCACTCTTGCCTTCGGACGAAGTTTTTCCCAAGTTGAGTGATTTCTGGGGGGAAAACACTGAGTTTTATCGTTAGAGTCAAGCTGGTCAATTTTTTTATACCGATATTTGAGGATGAGATGAAATGAAGGCATAGAGAAGTCAATTAAACGATCCGATGTAAAGAAGGCGAACTTCAGTTAGGCGAGGCGAGTGCCGGCAAAATGACGACGTTTTCCGAACATTCCGAGAAATTGGTTATGGAGATCTCGGACGTGGCAGGAGCGCGAATTTCCGCGGATCGGTGTACTCGATTCGATGTGAGGCATTCGGAGCGGTTGAAATATTAGGGCATTGGGGCGTGAAATGGAGAACCGGGATCATGCGCTTTGATATTGCATGGAATCCATGGAATGCTGTCCTTTTGAACTGAAAAAACTCGAGACAGTCAATGCTTCATTCGATATGCGTATTACGTTTGCCGAAATCCCGTCGCTTGCACATCGAAGAAAATGACCATTCACCGGAGAAGAAGGAAAGAGATGATCGAAATCGTCAAATAATAAGATTTCGTGGCAAGAAAAGAGCAATGGAAAAAAAGGTGCATTACATCAACAGCTAGCTACGCGTTGTGTGTGTTTTTTTTTTGCAAGTTAATAAAAAACACATTATTTTTTTTGAGAAAATAACACAAATAATCCTTAAATTTTGGTCAAATGTGTAATTCGATCAGATTGAATATTAAAATAAAGTTCGGGGATTATATTGAACAAATTAAAAATTCAGGGGTCGAATTGCATATTTAATTAAATTTCATAAATTGTTCGTGTTGTCATTTCTTTACTTTTTCTAAAAAAAATTTCTATTTTTCTGTTTTCAAACTAAACAAAACAAAACTGCAGAGGGAGAGAGAGAGTGTGACCTAACATAAGAAAAGGACGATGGAGTGTTAATGGGGTGGCGTCGTGTGTAGCGTAGTGACGAAATTGCTGTGTTCGGGGCCTTTTTTGAGAGGCCCGATAAGATGCGTTTGGCATTTTCTTGTCGGGACGAGATGGTAAAATCCAAGGTTCAAACATAAAAGAACGACGAAACATTTCTATCGATTATCCCTCAAATTGTGCTCGTTCCCCGGAGGAGAAAACTTCCAATAGGTAATAAGAAGGAAAAATGACGCAAACAGTTGATAAATTTTAGCTCGACGTATAATGTGATCTCTAAACTTTAATTTAACGTGCCATGTAATCCTTAATTTTTTGTATATGTTCAGTTTAGTCCCTGAACCGTATAAAAATGCTTGATGTTCGAGGATTCGATCGAACATGTACCAAAAGTCGAGAGACTACATTGAACAAATTAAAAGTTTAGAGATCACATTACACATTGGATCAAAATTCAAGGACTGTTTGTGTTATTATACCGTAATAGGAATCCGAAACAAATCGAATCGTGATATTCCCAAGTGAAGAAAATCATTTTCTTATAAGAAAAAGCCACCGAAAGAACTTAAATTTATGTCAACCGTGACAAATTTATCTTGAATTTTTTTGCGACGTCGAAAACCCTTGACTATTTCCATTATGACACATTTATCCTCGACTTTTTCTCGTGACAAGAAAATTTCAAAACTTGCACTTATATGACACATTTATCCTACGTTAAGATTATATTAGAAAAAAATTCGAGGAAAATAATATCGTTTTTATTTCACTTAAGCCGCGTAGGCTCAATATTGTTTGCTTTTCCAGCGTCTATGTAGGCAGATTTTTAACGATTCTTATTAACAAAACTTTCGATGGAGGGTGAATGTATCGCGCATGTCTTCATAAAAAGAAAAAGTTCGAGGTAATTTTGGTGTCGCTTTGCCCTTTTAATGATACGTTTATCTCCTCGTCCGAAAAGAAAATTGTGGATATACTTTTTCTCCCGATTACAGTTTTAAAAAAAGAGTAAAACACGGCTTTCCTTAATTTAACTCGAAACGATTTTCAGTAGGTGATCGAATTGCCTTTTCAATGCCACGTCTGTTTTTCGAACGATACAAATCAAAATAGAAAATACGACTTACTTTCTGACTCCAAATTGACCCGAAGCTCTGGTCTAACGTATTAATTATTACCTTCTTTTTATTTGGAGAATTTTTTAAGCCCGTTTTCTAGTAAAACGTAAGTACGCGTCTGTGAGCGTTACCGCATCGCCTATCTACGAAATTGTACGCTTTTTAGTTTTTACGCACGCGTAGCTTCCCTCCTCTCGTCATTTCGCATCCGAATTCTAATTCTAATACTTAAATTCCTTATTGAAATAATGACATAAATTATTCTTAAACTTTGATTTAATATATAATGCGATCCCTAAACTTTAAATTTATTCAATATTATCCATAAACGTTACCTCAATATGTAATGTGATCCCTAAAATTTTAACTTGTTCAATGTGTTTCATGAATGTTTTGTACATATAAAATTTAATCCTTGAATATCGAATATTTTCATATAGTGCATGAACTAAATTGAATATATACAAAAAATTCGAGAATTTCATTGAATAAATTAAAATTTTAAGAATACATTAAGTCAAAATTCAAGAGCTGTGTTTAATAAATTAAAATTTCATAGACCGCGTTGCACGAACTTGTGCTATTGCCCCTCATTTCTTTCCTAATGATAAGTTTTGTTTTCATGAAATCTGCGGTGGACCATCCCCTTTTTATTTAAATTTTTATTATCCTGTACTTTTTATATATCGCTTGAAAAGTGATTGGACTTTTCAAAAAGCTGCTGCATTTCACTGACGCAGTTGTTCGGCCGCATTAACTTCTTTTGGATCACCCTCTGTCGCCCCTGAAGACATTTGAAGAGCACGCTGCTCCCCTCCCTCGGCCTTCTCCGAATTCCCAAAACGCCCTTTCTCCCCAGCGTAAATTTAAAAAAAGCCCAAAAACACAAAAAAAAAAAATTTCAAGAAAAAGAACTGAATATTGTAATACATTCGCTTGAATATAGAGATTATCCGTACTCCACTAATCACCCTCCATCATTGGAGTTAAATTTTAAGGATTTTGTCGACGAACATAAAGGTATGCCAAGTAACTTTAATAGACAAAAATGTCTATTTTGGGACTTATCACCGGCCGCGTATAAGCCGATCATTACATTACATGCACAAGACGGGATAAGCGACGGAATAAGAAAACTTGCATAGTATCAAGAATTAAGGCAGGAGAACAATTGAAAGGAGACGTTGAGATTGGAACCCTGACTTGTGATTTGATACCGCATCATAATGTTTAAATCACAGACCTTAAACTATTTTACGGAGGAAGGCTGCATAACGGCAAGGCGCGTTATAAACACGGTTTTGAGCAATGGAGGATTGCACTTAACGCTCCCCCTCATGTGTAAGCTGATCCCTCAAACATGCACGACTCAACTCTATTGTTGCGAAATGGAGGCAATTGTTATATTTACAATATATTTCATAATATACGATTATGTTTCTTCGCGTGTAAGCTGGTCTTTACACACGAAAGATGGGTTGTGGATGGAGCCACATTATTGGCGGAATAGGAAAATGGGCAAAATTAAGGGAACTAACCTTTTGACATGCGCTCTAATACAACGTTAAAAGGTTTTTTTCTTTTGTTTTCGTTTATAGACAATAAAATCATTTAACCTGTTTGCAAAAATAAAGAAAATGCAATTATTTTTCAGCGGAAGAAATTCGCAGCCTTTTGACGCCGTTGTTTGCACACATTAATCTAGAATTAGATATATAAATTGCAATTCCGTTTGGAACCCGATTTTATTTATGGAAAAACAAAAACAGCTTTACTTTTAAGATTATAAATCATATCGGTTTCCGTGACTATTCAAACAATATTTTCATGCCAAAAAAGAAAAAAAAATACGCTTACGTAAACATAAGCAAACGGCCTCTAAATCGTATTGGGTGGGGTTTATACTCCTTATCGACACGAAGACATAAGGGCCCTTGTTCCTCGGCCAGCAGGCGTGGGTCTAGGGGGCCGCCTCGGCGGAGGTCGTAGAGGGCAGCGCCCTCTACTGGATGCAGTCTGAACTTGAACTCAAGAATAGTTATTAAATGGTCTTGGACTTTCTTTGTTCTTTAGGGTTTTCTCGTGTCGTCCATATATAATTTTTCTTCTCTTGTAATTGAAAAACGTAACAAAGAGATACGAGCGAGTCGTATTGATCATAGTGGAATTCCCTGCTAAATGTAGCCTTAATTTAATGATAAATCGGGATAAAACTCTGTGTTTCGATTTCTTTTTTTAAGCGCTACTCTCAATTCTTGTTGCGTCCGTACGCCTAATTCTAACAAATCCCTGGGATACATACCAACAGCATATTTACGACATATGATTTAAACATCCACCAAGCCAAAAATAAAAGGATACGAACGCAAACTGTTCAAATTCTTCTAGCGCCTCTCGCGACTCTCCTTGCTCGGTCATTTGCGGACGCCCTCTCTCGTTCGTCTTTTGGTTCCCCACCTCATCCCGTTTCATTCCCCTACGAAAAACACCACCATTCGGTTCGGCACGAGGCTCGCAAATTCAGAGAGACGGGGCATCAAACTAGCAAAACCCAAATGGAAAAAGGAAGCACAGAAGAGAACAACAGGAAGAGAAAAGGAAGGGATTGGGGAGCAGAGAATCTGCGGATCTCAGGAAATGAACAGGAGATGAAAATCCAAGGCCGACAGAATTTTTTATATGCAAAAGGCAGAACGAGAGAGACAGTGGGTTACGTTTGACCTCGGCGAGGAATCCAACCTCGCTTTCATTTGTTTTTTATGATACGAAATGGGTCGGAGATGGTCTTCCATACCAATTGGCGACGGCCCGCGTCGTCCAAAACCAAGGCACGGCGCTGCGCTTTCCATCTTTTGTCCGGAACGGAACAAATCTCGGAGCCCGTGAGCGACCACCACCACCACCACCAACCCCCCTCTTGTAGCCACGTGATTGGAGGGTTCCCGTGAGCTATCCTATCTCTCCCCCTCTAGCGACGGCGCTATGCGCCAGCGCGGACTCGCCTGAATTTTCCAAAATCAAGTACTTCCCCTTTCTCTCTCTCGCTCTCTCTGTAGTTTTTTGCCGTTCTTTTTGCCATTTTACCCCCCACCAGAACTGGCCGAGTAATCTCTAATCTCTCGGCTTTGTAGGGCCGTTGG
Source organism: Syzygium syzygioides (assembly GCA_031216285.1). Taxonomy (NCBI): domain Eukaryota; kingdom Viridiplantae; phylum Streptophyta; class Magnoliopsida; order Myrtales; family Myrtaceae; genus Syzygium; species Syzygium syzygioides. The sequence continues at coordinate 33,546,037 of CM062248.1, read as the reverse complement.
GGTGCGGGGTGGAACTGAAAAGGTGGTGGAAGAAGTGATGGCAATTCTCTCACCCACTGTGTAATCGAAAGTGTTTGTGAGGGGGGATGGACATTCGAGTTGGAGGGGGGGGAGGACGACTTTCATCATACGACTTTGGGCAAAGCATGTGACTCCATTGATGATCAAAGCTCTGTCCATGGAGCAATTGCCATGGTCCCACGGCAGTCCTATTCTCTCGTGCCTCTTCTTCTTCTTCTTCTTCATCAATCTATTTATCTACCAAACCCAAAAGGGTCCCCCCCCCACTCCTCCTCCCCCATAAAGCCATTCGAGCTTTTTTCTTCTCTTCGGGCCCGTGTCGTCGCTCGTGGAAATAGCGACTCGCGGAAGACGATTAAAGCGGCTTGACGAAGGTCGATTGGTCTTTTGAAACCGACGTGTCGATCGCCGCGCGCTCGCTCTCTTGCCTTCCATGCTTCTTGTATTTGTGTATTGTCGGTTCCATATAGTGATACAAAGAGTCTTACGAAGAGTTTAGGAGCTTGGACATAGAGAGATGCAGAATATTATTGGTGGCCCTGCAGTCCAAATCGTGACCCAAATTGGATATGGACTTGGGTTTCTCAGCCTCTTGGGCTTACCACGACTTTGGGGAGTGACCACGTTCTAATGCCATCGACTCTCCCCCCTGGACATGATGGATTGGAGAACAAGAGGAAGAATGAGAAAAGGCCAGAAAGTCATCCGCAACACCAAATAATTGTGTGTGGACCACACTTATGTTTCCATGTACAGAAAGAATGCACCCAAGCGAAACAAATCTCAAAACAAATCGTGTTAAAAAAAGCCTACAAGTTCTACCACTTAGCACTACAGCACAACAGTACCTCCGGAGCTCGGACCCGGGCGATTCGCAAATTCTCCCTAGAAGCGGCTTTTTCGGGACTTTTCTCCCGATTTATTTTTCAATATATGCAAAAATCAGAGCAATTAGCATTGACCAAAATCTGCAGCCTCCTAGTATGAAAAGGAAAATCAAGCAAAGCAAATTAACTTTTGGTTTTAGCCTCCTTCACAAACATATCCTTGCACTGCTCGCACCACATTCCGGGGGTCGCAGACAACGAAACCTATGTTATCTGTTCTTCCTTTAGATGTAAACGGGCCGTCGGCTGTTGTGCGCTGGTTCCGAACATGGCGTGCTTCTCGGCTTCTGCATTCTGCTGCTGTCTCGATTGTGAGGCGTAGCTGTTGGCGACACTGTGGCTGCTCGGTTTAGCAGCTGGAACGTCGTGATTGTGTTTGCCTTCGTATGTCGTTATGACAGCTTTAGGGTCGCTTGAAGCCCTCTCAACATGCTTCCGGACATTGCATCCCGGAGTAGTGCATTTGTAGTAGCTCCTGTGTGTTAAAGAAGGAAGACTAAAAAGTTCAGCGGCAATAATTGAAACCGCAGTTCAGTTGCAAATGCGTAGCTTGAGGTTCTAGTTTTACAACATAAAATATTGATGATGTAAACTACGCTACATTTTACATTGCAACACCAAAATTATCTTGCACATTCAATTGCACGATGAATTCCATGTCAAACACCTGCCTCTCCCGAAAAAGAGGAAAGAACCGAGTGACGTGGCCTCAATCATTTTCACTCTGAACAACCGACGGAACATATGCTGATACTTATTTACAGTCTAAAATTTGCAGAAGAGGAGCTCTTGAAAGAAGTTGAACAGAAGGGTCAGGCAGTATTCAGAAGTGACAAGTTGTATACCTAGATTACTACCTGTGTCTTAATCATTTTCACCAAAATCTTGTGCAAAAAGCGAATTCAAAGTTGTCGAAAACCTGTACTTTTTTAGACGGAAAATAACAGATAGGAATGGTAACTAGGGATTTAGCATGCCGTCAAAGCTTATTGTTATGTAACATCAATGACAATATTCAGTCTTCAAGAAATATGTTTACGCTACCTTATTTGTCCTTCAATGTCAGAATTTCACCATAAAATGATTCGCTACGCAGTATGGAAAATATTGTTTGATAAGTGAGGGACATGGTAAGGGTGGGGACAATGAAACTACTGTCCGCGGCCAGTGATGCTTTGGTAGTCTAGCTATTAGAGTATCGGAAATTGCAGCGCAATTTGGAAATGAGTTCATAAACACATAAAAATAGTATAACGACGAGCAACAACATCTGGATTGAGGAAAGAGGAGAACAGAGGGACTATCTCGGATAGGATTTGGATTCTACTCGAATAGACAAGAATGATAATCAGAGAAGTCGTCATTGCACCTTGGATAAGGGTTCCCTTTGACAACTTTCTGCCCATACTTGCGCCACCTGTAGCCGTCGTCCAAAAGATCGACTTCGCTAGTCGTTTGCACAATTATTTTCGGTTCTGTAACGGTCCTATGCAAAGATCCTGCATCCGAAGCCATAACCTCCATGTTTCTGCAGCACAAAGATGTAAACGTATCCATCAGAGTTCAACGAAAACCGCTCAATGATGAAATGCTAATGGTACACATCAGTATTTGTGGTTTTAGTACCGTCGCTTCGGTTCAGGTTCATCATCATCTCTTTCATCCACTCCAGTCTCAGCTTTGCCAACTTCCTCGCTGTCGCTTGTACCGGACAAGTGCGCAGGCGTAACCTGGCTAGACTCCTGATCCAGCGGCATCAATGCTATGGGAAGCTGAGAACTTTCCTCGATGTCCGAACTCCCGTAAGCAACTCCAGAGTCCTTCGCGCGCTTATTGCCCTTGGGGGGCTGATGATTGTGCTGTCCTTTGTAGACTATCTCGGTTATCTGACCGTCCAGAGAGCGCTCGACCTTCTTCTTGACGGGACAGCTAGGGTAAGTGCACTTGTAATAGCTCCGGGGGAATTCGCTTCCCTTGACCTGTTTCTGACCATACTTCCTCCAGTTGTAGCCGTCATTGGCAGGCTTATCCACGGAAAATGAAGACGCAAGAGGTCTCTGATCAGTGTGAGAGAAGTCGATGGGTTCTGTCTCGACATTTTTCGATTCTCCCAAGGATGAGGTCCGCTGGTTCATCATCGACGTGGTCACTGTGAAGGGCGGAAACTGCATCGTTCCTAAGGATAGCGCAGCGGTTGAGGAAGATGCCGATGCATGCCCAGATTGGACGTGATGAGGTTGAGCTTGCGAACCTCGAGCGCCCATGTGGATGAAGCCGTGTTGGTGTGACATTCCTAGAGGCCCCTGGAAAAACCGCGAAATTAATCGGTTAAAAAGTTAGCCGAAATGGCAATTTACATATCAAGATCAGTGTCGGAATCAAGAGATCATCAATTAAGACGCGAACCCTACTAGGGCATCTCTTGCGCATTAAAGGAGACGCTTTTTCGCCAAATCATGGTTCTTCAGTGGAGGAACATTGTCTCGCTCATTAGCCAGAAATCTAATATTGTACTAAACAATACTCAGCAAGACAAATGAATTCCATCTAAGCTTGGTCGCAGTTTGTAATCATCCATGCTTTCTGGAAGCAAAAAACGCACGAGACGAGATTGATCTCGCTAAGAACGATTACCGGAACAGAAGGGAAGATCCCCGGGGAGTCGAGCAAAGCCGCGGGGCTCAGCCCAGGTGGTATGGCGAACAGTGCCGGTGGCAGCGGCTGCGAGACCGCCAATTCGTCCGGACGGCCCTGCTTGAGCCGCAAGTCTTCTGGGGGGACGGCAGCCTTCTCGGACGCGCTGCCGGACTCGGGCAGGGAGAAGCCGAGCCACCGAGCCGTGGGAGAAGCCGCGGCGGCTGCAGAGAGGAGCTGGGAGAAGGACTTGCAGTCCTCGCCGTCGGAGAAGAGGCGGGAGACCAGGGTCATCGGCCCCGGGCTCAGACCCAAGCCCATCCCGCCGCCCGGCCATCCACCCCAGCCCCCGCCCCCGCCCCCGCCCCCGCCCCCGTGCCGCCCGCCGCCACCCCCGCCGGCAGCGCCGCCGGGGTAGAGCGAGTCAACGGAGGAGCGTGGGGGGAGGGCGAGCGAGGGGCGCGTGGGAGCCGTTGTCCTGGCAGGGAATGGCGGCGGCGGCGGCGGCGGCGGTTGGTCGTTGCCCGCCATCCTGACTGGCGAAAGGAGAAAACCTCTCTCTCTCTCTCTGCCTCTCTGCTCCGCCGTCTCCGTGTCCCCCTTTTGTTTTCTCGTACTTTTCGATGTCCGGAAAGACACAGAGAGGGAAAAGGCGCCTTTCTCGTTTGTCGCTCAGCCTCCCTTTTCCCTTTGCTTTCCTAGATTTTCGACGAGTTTGTTCTTTTGGGTATTTTGCTGGTGGGGTGGATTCAAGGGAAGGCGAAGAACAAGTCCACGCATCACCCCCACCACCGTCACAGAGAGAGAGAGAGAGAGAGAGAGAGGAGTTTTTGTCTTTGCCTTGTTCGAGTTTCTTTACTTTCTTCTAGAATAAACTGCGAAATTAAGGGAGTAATAAGAACAATAATAAATAAAAAAAAAAGAACACACGCGCACACAAGCGATTAGATAAATATTCGGGGGAGAAGAAAAATCGTGTGCGTGCAGCTCGGAAGCGGGGCGTGATTGGAGAATTCCATGCAAGTTGGGGAACCCACCCCCCACGCGCCCCACCCCCCCTCCCCCACCCCTCGTGGAATTTACCGGTTCGTCCCCGACGACTTTCGATGCATGAGTGGGACTTTTTGGCACATAGGCTCTTGGGGAAAATAGTATAAATATAATATATATGGGGTCAAGAAGTTGCGGAGAAGCAGCCATTCTTTCTAGGGCTTTTCTCGAGATATTATTTTATATATATATTATTTTTTTTCCTCTTCTGTAGATCTTGAATGCTGCGCGTAGTTTAGGGCGTGATTAATGATGCGCGTACTTGGCCTTCTCGAGCAAAGCTACGGTCGTCGCCCATCCCGTGGAGTTTAACTTTGTTCTGTGGGTTCAGACTTTCGCAAGAGAAGAAGAAGACAAAAAAAAAAAAAAAAAGAGGGGTGGCATGATCTGTAGAGTTGCTGCAACAACGCTAGGACGTGCTGCCCATTTCCTAATTGTTAACGTGCGTGTACGCACGCACGCACGCACGCACGCACAGATGTAATTTACAGGCAAAAGGCGGTGAAGGGCGACCGGCGTTACAGATCCCTGTTGCCATGAGGATCCCGTGCTCTCAGTGGAGTTGTTCGGATTAAGCCGTGACTCGGGGGTTCGAGATTGGCGAGCTTGCGCCGAAGTGCTAGTAGCCATCAAAATCAATTCCCCCGTGAGTCATGCCGCGGCTAAGCAAGGCCGTACAGGTCATTTGTAGGTTCGCTCACGACGTAAATGAAACCCGAACGAATGGAAGAAAGGGAGCCCCTTTTATCCCCTTTTATCATTAGACGGATTACCTTGTCCATCTCTAAATTGCTCAGAGTACGAGATAAGATTTTCGTGAATGCGCTTCGTTTGAAAGGATCGTGAAGGATACCTTTTGTCCCCTCTCCACGCCAAAAAAGCAAAAGGGCACGTGTGGACTTACAAAATTTCAGTCTAATCGAGTAGTTTGTCTGCGTGTGTGGGAGGGTCACGGAACAATCTGTAGATGGGAAGAAGGGACGATTCAATTCATAAGATCATCTGACCAAAAAAAAAATAAAAATTCATAAGATCACAAAGCGCCAATCATCGCATCGCAATTTGTCTCTCTCTCGTCTTTTACGGTACATGTCGGGGTTCGCACGTTATCTAACCAATACATACGACGAAAAATGGGAAAAGAGGCCCCGAGAGTGATGGGCAAAAGCACCATTTCTAATCTGTTTTCTAATCAACACTTTCCGTACCAGCTGACGACAAACTGGCTGTCGGAGTTCGCCTTTTATTTGCTCACTCCGCGACTAATTTCGTGCCGCCACGTAGAGAATTAACTCGGACGGGCAAGATGAAGGCCATTGAAAACTCTCTTCCCATGTCCTGCCTCCCGTTCTGGGGTAGACTCTGCATTTGTGTACGAACACAAAGGAAAGGTCGTTGCGGATACTTCCCAAAGTGGAAAGGGCAACATTCGAACTCGAGGGCAGAAATCCAATATATGATAACAGATTCAACAATCCATGCCGTGTCATCTAAGACTGAACCTCTTACAAGGATCAGCATTCATGCATAGGTAACGACGGACCGAGGATTTTGGTTTTCAGGCCAAGCCGACCCAGCAGCTTCAGACTGTCTAGCAGCGAATTTGATGCCAAGCATGCGTGTTCAATGCTAAGGGGAAGTGACGCTGGAACCACACACTTCAAGACTATATACCAAATAATCGCAGCCCTGTTTTATTCAATTAAGCAAGAGGCTCGAGTCGAGAGTTTTCACCGGGGTTACAGATAAAGAGAAAACCAGAGCCCCATCCGATCCAAACTACTCAGATGTGCAGTGCAGAGCGACCTATGCACATAACTTGCTACCTTAATAGAATTATAGAGCACGTATCCTACCAAAAGATCAACTTTAGAAGCTCAAGCCCCATCACTGCAGCTGCTCCAATAAATTTTATAAGGGAGCGGACCGTCGGACGCTAAATATACATCCTCTTGTAAAAAGACCACTGAAAGCTTCAAATGGCTTCAGTATTGTCCTCGGCATAGATTTCCCTAGACTCTCGTTCATGGCAGTAGAACCAAGTCACAGTTCTAAACATAAAACAGCCTCATCAGAACAAACACTCAAGTTCACATAGACTCGGTGACATTTTGTCAGTGACATTTTCGAGAGTACATTAAATCTAATTTGCAAAACATGCTAAGTTATGTGGCAATTCTTACTAAGTATCAATTACGACCCACTTATTTAAGTATCTATTAACAAACTAGTCTTATCCAAGCAATTTTCAATTTCTATAGCATCATGGCCTGAATAGTTTTCTCGCACTTAGCAGTCATGGAAACAGCTAGGGCTCACCGGCTGGTGCCCATCCCCGAATCATCTTTCAATTGATGGACACGGCGCTTGTTCCAGAACACCCAACTTAAGTTCCTGCATTATATTTTGGTGCAATAATACAGCAAACAGATGGAAAATAAAAGGAAGCAATGCAGCAGGTAACAACAAAGTTCTACCGCAACTTGAACTTTGAAGGAATGTGGTGCAAAAATGCTTCTATACAGCCTTTGCCAGCTAGTTAATTAACATTCTCCGCACCATAAGACAGGCAATGATCCACATAATTCTTCAGAGAACACGAGTGTCACATAAACAAAATAATCAATGCCAAAACGCTTCTTATAAGTAGGGGTCACATCTCAATAACCCGTCACTAGAGATGTCAACCCCAAGTTGTCCAACCAACACAAAAGCAAAGCTGAAACCATCATCTCATCAGCTCTGAGCATTATGAATATACTAGAGTACAGTCACTTGGGACCAATGTCCTTGAGAGCGCAGATCTGCTCCTCTCCCATGGAGGACATAGCAGTGACAACCAAATCTTTACCTTCAGCAAATCCATCCTTGATCTGTGGAGCTCATGGGAAAACACGTATAAATACCAGTAAGTGATAAGTAAACAAAAGGTAACATGACATAACACAAGAAAAAGAAGAAATCATTAGGTTGCTGGAATTCTAGCGAACAGAATGGTCAACTGTAGTAAAGGCTGCTAGGAGATCTTTTTGAAAAATTTTTACCCATAAAGAAGCACGAAAAGCTAACAACATCAAGTCAGACACGGACTACTTTATGGAAGGCTGATAGCAATAGGTTGGAAATAACAGTCCAGAACATTGCCATGCTGAGTTCATATGTGAACCAATCACCCATCAAGAAGAAGATATAGAAAATCTCAAGATCTTATTTTACATTGAAGTAGACTAACCTGAGCAAGCAGAGCTTCATCAGTTGGCAGCCTCAGGTCATCCTTTGTACTCCCATTCTCAGTCAGCAGACTCAACTGAAATTAGCAGAGCCTCATGAGCACCTCTATATAATTAAAAAATACAGGAGACTAAACCAAATTAAACACGATCTTACAAATCCATCCTCAGAAATATCAATCAGCTGGTAATCAGTACGAGTGACATGGGGAACCTACAAAAGCAGGATAAAGACATTAGCCTCATTAGAAATAAGAAATATATTTAAGTATATGGAATATATAATTTAGGATTAAAAAAATCCATACATCACAGTTGTGAGATGATGGAACAATATCTTCAAGCTTCTTGCCGTTAAAGATGTCGATTCCAACAAAATGACACTTAGCATGGCCATGCTTGCCCGTTTTAGAAGTAGAAACCTCGACAACCTGTAGTAAACACGGAGATATCCAGACAAAGCCGATTATTAGACCAGAAAATTCGCAATTTCGCATCAAATGCTAACAAACTGCAGCACAAAACAGCGAAGCCAAAAAAAGTTGGAAAAAAGGGTATTAGCCAAGGACGCGGGTACATATGCCCAATCAAAGTCAAACAACTCCTAAGCATGGGAGAACGATCTGCAAGCAACAAACATTGGTGAAAAGATGCGTGGTAGCCAGATAACATAAAAGTTCCCGTGCATAGAAGACGTATCGTTGAAGTTGCAGCTCATATTCGATAAAAAAAAAATGTTGCAGCTCATAAAATTAGCTCATTCTGTTCTTCCGGCACTGTGCAAATGCGCCGATAGTATCGCACAGAAACTTTCGAAGACAGGAAGAGGGGAAAATGACCGTAAAAGTCGAGATTTTCAATATGGGTTGGCAACTCGTGCCGATGCAAAACAACCCCAAATCACAAATAAAAGATTAGATGCTCATTATTTCCAAGGGTAGGTCATGTGGACGATCAATTTACTAGCGCCTGCGCCTCCCGTTAGATTCGTCCCCAAACACTTTTCACTCGCTTCCCGTTTTCAAGATCCTTCGTCTCAATAAGCCAATCCCCGATTATCTCGACGAGTACCGGCGAACCACCTTTGCCAGCGAAAAGTCAACGCGAACACGCAATCAAAGCGGGAATTTTTCCAACCGGTAAGAGCAACGAAGAGCATAATCATCAGGAAACGAGACCGATGTATAAGCTTGGCAAGCTAAAACCCGCTGCGCATCGACCCGAAACCACTAAAATCTTCAACGATTACCGTCTCCTGATCGCCTAAATACCTAATCTAACCCCCCGACCAATCACCGATTCCACGACAATCAACGTCAAAAAGGACAACAATCGCGTACCCAAGGGGGCCCGACAAAACAAAGTCTTAGCGCGCGATTGGGAAAAGAATCAACCGAAGAACACAGCGGAATCGACACGAATCAAAACACCACCCAATCGGGTCGATCGATCGACTCGAACGATGACGGGAAGGGGGGGGGAGAGAACGGCACGCCAATTCTGGGTTCGGGCGGGGGGGGGGGGAAGAGAAGAGGAGGAGGACCTTGCAGGGCCTGTTCTTGATGACGATGTAGCCGTTCTTGCGGATGGTGCCGGCCTGCTGTGGGTAAGTCTTCGAGGCCCCGGCGTCGGCCTTCGACTCGAAGTGGTGCTCCTCGTCCGACATGGCTCCGTCAAATGAGAGAGAGAGAGAGCGAAGAGAGAAGAGAGAGAGAGAGAGAGAGGGAGGGAGCTCTGCGGAAGGAATCAGAGGAGGAAAGGGGGAAGGAAGAGGAGGAAGAAGAAGGAGTTGGGACCTAGGGTTTGCACGATTTGGATCGGGTCGGTTTCCACCGTTGGATCCTGTTTTTTCAACGATGGAGAAAAGAAAATATCTTCACACTGTTTCACAGGATAAAAAAGGCCAAACGGGGAAGCGCCAAAAATAGCGCACGTGGGCTGCTCGCTGCAGAAAAAAATTGATCATCTCATCCTCCTCCCTCCTCCTCCTTTCGTGCGAGCTTAGTACTGCTCTGCAATTATTGTCATTCAGCTCGACCTACCACTTAAATTGAACTTGCACAAATATGTAATCGATCTCGCGAAGTCCGCGCGGAGCATGTTGCCTCGCCGGTGCGAATGGGACTTCTTTGCATCGTCGCTTTGGCGGTGGCACGCCGATGCTCGGTAGAATCGAGTCTTGGCTCGTTGCTGCCACGAGGGCCGAAGTGGTTTTTTCTGTTTTTTTTTTATCTACATAAGGATCTTCACTTTGTCAAATGTCGTAACCGATTGATGGTTCGTGCATCTGGTCGGATGAATGCAAGTCGGAGTTCCGATGGATGACCCGAAGGCGAAATAATGCAAAGCTTGGTATGTCGAATTTGTGGCTTGCGTTTGATACGTGCGCAAACACGAATCTATTTGCTAATCACTGGATTGAGAAATCATTACTTGCTAAGAGCCAGAGCACAAATTATCTATCGCAAGCTGAACCCTTCACTTAATTAGGAGCGTCAAAATCGAACCGAATAGAAAATTCCATGTATTTTGATTTGGTTTGGTTTTTGGTTCGGATAATAAATAACCATTCTTTTTATTTTGGGTCGATTTGAATAAGTTCGGTTTACAACGAAAGAGAGGAAAAAAAAAACGTTTATTATGTGAGAGAGATCTAGAGTGGTCCGACACGCAGGCCCGCGATCAACATTTCAATCCTTATCGCTTCGTTTGCCTACCTTTTTCTACATCTCTGCTCGCCGTCTCACCGTCTGTTCTTTCAGCCGTGTTCCCGATCGTGGAGTGGGTCCACGAGCTGTGCACGATGGCCGTTCTCGCTGTCCTTTTCCCTTTTGTTGTCGCCAAGCCCGTGTCAGTGGCCGTGGCCACAAGGCCCACAACGACGTTCGCGATACCGAGAGCGAGCCAAGTAAGCTCGAAGCAAGGTGAGTTATCGGGGCTCCGAGTGCGAGAAGGGGAGACGAGTTTGTGCAGGAAGCTGCGGGTAAGGTCGACCGATTTGGAGTAGAGATTGTTCCCACCGTATCTTTGGCCCATAAAGCTTCCAGATCTTGAGGCATCTCCACCAAACTGAAGGAGATGACTCCACCAACGATGATAAGCCGAGGTCCTGCGCGGTGGGCGGCCGAGAGGTGTCGAGTTTTCGTGTGATGAGGTGCCGGCGGCCAAGAGAGAGGGGGCACCGTTGGCGGCGGTGGCGGGTGGTCCGGAGGAGTTTTGCTGTAATGTCTCCGTGAATTGGGGACGCAAACCCTATTTCGTTTTCCCAGTATGCCGTGAGCCGCGGAGGACAAAGGTTAAAAATAAAAAAAAAAACCGAATTGAACCGAACTGAACTAAACCGGATTTTTGGTTCAGATTGTATTCGGTTTAGTTCAGCTAAACACCCTAACATTTCGGTTTGGTTTGAATTTCAAGAAACTCTGAATCGAACCGAACCGTTGACATTTTAAAATAAACTACCCACTTGAAGATTCATATGTAGCTTGCTACACAGAATGCTAGAAGACCGGACCTTCATTTCAGATTTGTTTCTCTGAAATTGTCAGGTCTGTGTGTCATCATAGGTTTGCACTGGCCATACAAGGAACAACAAAAACGCGAGGTACATGGCGATCATTTGCGCGGTGCATCAATCGATGCTCCGGAAGAACAGTAACGATACAACGGTTCAACATGTGAAGAGAGTACAACGAAAACAGAAGCAAAAGATTACTGCTTATCCAAGCAGCCGACAGCGAACGTTTCGTAGATAATTCTCATGACCTCCATTTCTGATATCAAATTGAATGCATTTTGGTGCCTGAACTACCGGCAGCAGCTGATCCGGGGCGAAGGTCGTTCGTTTCGAATATATGTATTTCAGGAAGTTCCTCTCTGCTAGGAGAAGACAAGGGCACAACCGATTACAAAACGTTGCCACTGACTAAAAACCAAGACATGGAATGCTCTTAGCTGTTAGGTTGTCAAACATAATATCATCTAGGGAAACCATAAACAAGAGGAGGGGAAGTTCCGTAAGCAAATCCAGTCACTTTTCAGCTGGGATTCTTTTGCACAGTTAGGGTCGAATATGCATGCACAATTCTATCTAATATGGTGCCTTTCATATTTCCTTTTTGCCTTTAATCCAGCTCCATTATCTTCAACTGAACAGTGAGACAAAAGAATCCTACTTACAATTCATTGGCTTCTTGGTATGTGTAGCTTGACGCAACTGCCAAGAGACCAGCCCCGTGGTTATAGGACAAGGACGCCACGCTATTTCCGAATCTGGGTAGCTGAAAGCGGAATATCACGGAGTGAGATATGCAAAATAGCTCGTTACCGCTAACAGTGAGAAAAAATGGGCAAGCACAGAAACAGCAAAAAACGGGAGGGGATTCATGCGGCAAGGTGCTGATACGCATTGGTCAAGACATGATACAATTCTTTTAACTTGAAGCTGGATACAAGCAGGCACAATTTATAAGATGACAAAAACAAATCTTCAACCATCATAAAAATGCCTTTTCAAATATCTGGTGAATATAGACAGTACAATCTACCAAGGTGAAGAATCAGCTCCCTGATCATGATAGATGTATTGACCTCCCTAACACCAGAGGCACATTCAGAACGCATTGCCAAATCATGTAATGACAGGAATTTCACTAATTCGCCTGGAAATACAGGATCACATGAATAGCACCTCGAATAGTCTTCTCCTATTGTGAGCATCCCATAAAGCAACATAACCTTCATCATCACCAGTCACAAAAGAACCCAAGCCCCTGCATAAACATCCATACGACTATGAATTCACATAAATTGCTAAGATCAACTACCAAAGGAATTTCACATACAGCGGATTGAATACAATGTCATTCACTGACACCAAGTGATTTCTTCCACTCTTTGCCTTCGGATGGCACCGGAATGTGTAGCTGCAATAGACCATATAACTCAACATGTCAGCATTTTAAGCCATATAAATGCCGCAGTCTAGCAAGAGAAACAAAAGGGGGAAAAGAGGAACTTTGATTCTGTGCAAGACAAAAGATGAGCACGATCTTACACTATATTGATGCTTGAAAATTCAAATAGGCTTTCTTCACCAAAATCATATACAACGTCCAGTAACATTTCGGAATTCTCGTAGTGAAATAGTCATGAAAATTATACTTTTTCCACCAAAAAAGTTGTCAATCACAAAAATGGTGCGGATCCGACAATTTGATGCAAAAAGGCTCTGGGAAATAACGTGGATTGTCAGACTAGAACAATCAGTACTGATTTTAGTTTAATGGAACTTATATCCAATTATCCTATAATCCTAGGGTTTTAATGTGTGCATGCCAAAGTATTGACGGCTGAAGAAGTACAGCATACTACTGACCTGCTGTCATTTGAATTGGATGACGGAGAAATCTCAACAGCTACACGTCCATCGACTGATCCAACAGCGAATCCTGTATAGACATCACCATGACAGTGTATTTAAAGCATCAAAGTTACCACTTCCATGGTCTAAGTTACCCCTTCCATGATCTCACGTAGGGTACAACACTCAGCCGTATGGAAACTTCGGATAGTCCTTAGACATACCTTTGCAAAAAAGACTCGAGCTTATGCATCTTATACGAGCAACAACTGGTGATTCTTTCAATTGAAGTGGTCTTTTTAAATTGCGCAAATCATACCCATATGCTGAATTTCCAATTGCAACCATTAGATTACACCCAGAGAGTGAGATGGACTCCACCTCTCCATTTACATTAATTGAATGTGAGATAACTTTCTCCATGCGCATGTCCCAAGAAATTACTTTTTTGTCTAAGCCAGCTGTAATCACTTGACCTGCACCAAGACACAACACCAAGTGCAAAAATTTTCATAAGCAGACAAGAAAACCTTGTGATTATGAGTGACCAGAAAAATTAGAATCTGACATCACATTTTGATCTCCTTTTTGGCTAGCTACTTGTCAGAATTATGTACCGCCCTACTCTCATCCCATAGATGTGCACCTCCAAGATTGCTGGGGATAGATCACTTAGCATAGAATCAGGAAGTAAGCAGTCTGTAAGTTCTCTTTTACATAGTTTGTCAAATACCCAATACACAGTTGACGATCTGCACTAAGCTAAAGATGAAGTAAGAATACTCCGTGATAACCAGGAACCTGTGTCCCGCTAGATTTACAACTAAGTAGTCGATAGGCACCTTTCGTGCAAGTTGAGTAGAAACCTAATTAGAGCTTCTCACAGATAAACGTATTCACAATCCACCCAAAGTGCCACTAATAGGAAAAGGAGATGTCTAAAACTGAGAGCCTGAAATATCTTATTCTTCACAAAGGAAGATCTATAATCTTGCAACAAACTTATTATTGAAATAATTATTTTGATCCAGATGTCTCATGTGCAAAACAAGCTTCAAGTTCCAGATTTAAACTTCTCTCTAAACCCATACCGGAAATTGATGCCAGGGAAAGGACTTCATTGGAGAGATTTTTTCCTTTAATGGAAGAAATATGTTCAGTATCTGATACAACATGGGTGAGATAGCGTTGAGAGCTTACAAGTTTGATCAGAGCATTCAATGCAGGTTGCTATATCAGCATGACTTCCAATTGTGTCCTGAGCTCCAGAGTGCAAATTGTACCTATGTACAGTATTCGAAATGCGGAAAAAATCTTACTAAAGGCGAAATCCAGCCAGTGGGGCAGTCAAATTGAGAAGCCCAATCCAGAGTGCAAATTGACGCAATCTCGTGCTCATACTCTAGAGTAAGACCATGTGAAGTCTAAATCTTCAAAAGATGTCATGGTATTTAGTTTAGAACATTTACTAAGTTATGAACACTCGAATAGGTAACAAAATCCAAGTTCCTAATTCAGAAGCCCAATTCCACAAAATTATATATGGACTTACTCATGCTCATACTTTAGAGTAAGACCATGTAAAGTCTAAATCTTCGAAAGATGTCACTCTCGCAAGCTTTAGTTTAGAACATTTACTAAGTTACGAACACTCAATCGGTAAGAAAATCCAAGTTCCTAATTCAGAAGCCCAATTCCACAAAATTATCTATTGACTTGCTCGGGTGGAGAAAAGGCACAAACACATGAACCAGCAGCATCAACAGATGGCAAAGAAAAGAAAAAAGTGCAGCTATTGAAGATGGAAAAGTGGCAAAACAGAACTCAAGCTTCTGGCACGGTTTCATGATTCTGATTCACCTTATCACAGAACCATCAGAGCCAACGCTAAAAGCGACAGATTCGTCCTGGAAGCAGCAACCGAGAAGGGCGGCTTCGGAGGGAGCTTCTAATCTGAGCTCGGAACCATCCACGTCGAACAACCTGAGGCACTGCACAAAGCACAGTCCACCAACCTCCAACAAATAAGGAAAGCAAAACTTGACAAAACCGAAATACTCGGGGAAAGAAAATCATCAATTTGGAGAGAAGCCGCGCTCACGGAGTCCCAAGAAGAGACGAGGAGGTTGTTGGACCGGGGAGCGAACCGGACTCCGGAGATGGCGTCCCTGGCGGGGTTCTCGAGCTTCCGGCGAGCCGCAATCATCGGGACGCCGCGCGCGCGGATCCGGAATCGCACCGAGCGACGCGACGGCGGACTTTCAAGATCGCGCGCGCCCCACCGTTCTTTCCTCGGGAGGCGACCGGAAAACCTAGAAGCGAAACGGGAGCGGCCGGGCGACGGGAGGCGAGAGGTGCGCCTAGCGAAGAAGCCAAGGTGCAGAAGATGCGGGTAGAGAGAGAGAGAGTATAGGCATGAACATTGCCCCGAGGCTATCCCGCAGCTTCCCGCTCTGCTTTGAAAACTGAGTTACCTGGGGAAGCGTTCATGGGTCGGGCCAGACAAGACATGGCCACGGGCCGGTTTCGGCCCGGAACGGACCCGGGTCAAATCCGGGACCGGCCCGTTGACCGGGCCCGCTGTTCGGAACCGGAACCGGAACCGGCCCGATTTCCAAAAAAAAAACTTTGATTACACTTTAAGTTCAAACCCCATCTCTTTCTCTCTTCTTTTCCCAAAATTTGATTATAATGTACATTTTGATTATATTACACTTTAAGTTCAAACCCCATCACGATCACTGTCTTGGTTCTCTCTTCGCCGCTCCTCTGTCTGGGTTCTCTCTTTGTCTCAGTTCTCTCTTCGCCGATTGCCGCAAGAACGCAATTATGCAACCAAGGAGGCTCCTCGTTCACTTCACCCATTCGGCTTTCGCTGATCTGAGGGAGTCCTCCATTCCCTCAAAATCTCTCTTCTTCGTCTTTGTTGCAAGGTCAGATGGTTTCAAGCTCGAGCTTCGAATCTGTTCTAATGTTGGGGAAGTGTTCGAGTTCAAGTTTGAGGTTTTGCGTTCGATAGAGTTTTAGGGGTTTTTCGCTGCGGGCTTGGGTTGGTGTAGAAGATTCTCTAAGTTTTGATGATCAGTGAAGGACTTGAAGGAATAGACACCATCTGATCTTGCGGAATCCGGCTTGTCTGAGTTTTTTTTTTTTGAAATTTTTATCTCTTGCTTCTTGGACTTCTGAGTTTGTATAATGGAAGAATGTAAGCGTTGGTTGCGTACCTGACTTCAGTGGTTCGTCTCAACTCGAAACTCTATATGTTGCAAGCTCATTATACTTGAAAAAAAATGAAATCAGAAAAAGGAAAAAAAAAACAGGTTCTTGGGTAGAACCTGAAACCGGACCGAAAAAACAGGGTCGGTTCCAAAACAGGGTCCAAGGAAAATAGGGTCGGTTTCAGGTTCTAAAAATTAGAAACCGGTTATAACAGGGTTGGTTTCAGGTTTCAGGTCTGGACCGAACCAACCCTGGAACCGATCACCCCTAGTACAAACGGGATCCGGACCCCAAAAAAAAAGGCGTGCAAACGGGATGATCAACTTTCCTGAAAAATCCCGACCAAAAAAAAAAACAGCTTTACTGAAAAACGTTTTTGAAAAGGACTTACTTTCGAGGAAAATCTGATTGCACTTATAAATTATATGGAATTTGTTTTTTTTTTTTTTATGTTTGTTTTGAGAAAGAAAATTATGGAATGACCCATAGGAGCACAACTCCAAGTCCCAAAGCTTGCTATCGGGGGACATCGGAGCCCGGCAATCAATATCACAATTGTGGGCACCGAATACCTTTTAAAGATTATCCAACATATCTAAGGGTCTATTTGTTTCGTGAAAAATAAATTATTTGAAAAGTATTTTCCTTATAAATAATCGCTCGAAACAATTAGCCAATGGAGAATATTTATTTCATCGGCAATAATAAATAATCGCTCGAAACAATTAGCTAATAGGGAATATTTATTTTATCGATAATAATTAGAGTCTAAATATTTTCGTGTACAATGAAAATAAGGGTGCCTCCCGCGTCAATCCATTTGTCGCGCAACCAAGTGACAGACTTCGTGATCCTGGACAGGAAAGGTCCATCGAACATCCGAAAGAGCTGAGTTGCCCGGCCCGGCCCGGCCCGGACGCGCCCGTGCGACGTGTGTCGGGACGTCGAGGTCGCGGCGACCCCGAGAAGCAAACGGGAAGAAGCAAGAAAGAGAGGAAGCGGACAAAGAGGCGCAGCAGCAGCAGCAGCAGGCATCATCATCCGCCGCACGAAACGTGATCCTTAAAAAGGACGGTCATGATGAGGATGCGAAGGAGGCGACGCGAGATTTTCTTGTTGGCGTGGACTTTCCCGGAAAAAGGCCCGAGAAAAAAGGATAAAGGACAAAAGAGCCCCCCCTCCCCCTTCCCAGTTCCCCCCTCCTCGGGAATCTCTGGGAGTCGCGCGAGCCACGTGACGGGGGAAGGTTGCGGCAGACGCGAATCTTCAGCGCGTGACCGCACTTGATCCTAAATGATATTTTACCTTCTAATTTCTCACTCCATTCGAATTTCGCGGTAATTTTTCTAGTATTAATGCCACGAAAAATTTCAAAATTAATTTTTCAACTACTAAAAACTCTAAACCGATACACTTATGGCGAATTTACCTTGGAATTAATTTTTTAACTATCAGAAACCTCAAATTAGTACATCCGCGATAAATTTGCCCTCCGTTAGTTTTCATTAAATTTTACCATCCAAATTGCGAAGTTGGATGACATGTGGCAGTTGACGGATAAACCAACTTAGAGTTTTACATTCTAATCTTTCACGCCATTCGAATTTCGCGGTGCGCGTATTTTGATTTTTTTTTATTTTAAATTAAGAAAACATGAAAATTTTGTGATGTACGAATGTGGACCTGTATTTTGACGTATAATTTTTTTCTTAACTTTTTGAAATGTGAATGATATTTCGAATTTTGGCTAGAATGATAGAAAAGAGGGTTTTACGCTTTTACATAATCAAGTGTATACAAACAAGGTGTAAATCTCAAACGACCCAGAAGAAAAAAAAACAAGGTGCAAATCTCCTAATCACGTCGTGATTTTGGGGATCCAGAGAATCGTTTAGGGGTTTTAAAGTCGTGTTGAAGTCCTTGGCCGATGGGGAATAGCGAGATCATTACATCGCCACCGCTTCCCTTGTTGGTTTGCTCCAGGAAGGAGAGACTAATCGAGCCAAACTCGGTGAGGACATTATCAGGCACGAGAAGAGAGACGAGGGAAATGCCGATGAATAAGCTTGCAACATCAATCTGTACCCTAATCAGGTCCGACATTTAGTCATCAACGATCTAGCACTCACATGAAAATCCGCCAAATCCACCTATACAAGCCCACGTTATGTATAATTTGGCTTTAGGATGGTCTTAGCCTTAGACTAGGTCCATGTGATGCTGGGCATGGCTTTCGATTTTGGGCGAGGAAATCGTGAACCCAAATATCATGATTTGTGTGAACAAACGCTTTCTTGCCAAGTTAACCATTTTTCCTAATATGTTAAACCACTAGAAAATGGGTCGTTAAAAAAAAGAACATGTTTATAGTGTATTTTTTAAAAGATACGATGAGGATGTATAAGTTATGCAACGAAAATGATGTAGTCATGACCTAGCAATTGAGGGATATCATGTTACAATTACGATTGAACTGATCGTTTTTGCTTTTTTTTTGGGGGGGTCTGCTCTTGATATTATCAACGCTGCATGTCCAATTGTTTCATAGTGTAGTCGCTTAATTTTCTATTTGAAGGCGTAGGTTGTTTACTTTATTTATCATTTGAAATTGGGCAGATTTCTAGCATTCTCTCTTGAAATCTTATGATGCTGATCATGTCCGTAACTTATCGCATTGGGGTAAAGTTTAGAGACCATATCGAACAAATTAAAAGTTCATGCACCACATTATACATTGAACCAAAGTTCAGAGGCCATTTATGTCATCATCCCATCTTCCGAGCTTACGTGACGAGGGGCATTTTCGTCATTGGCCGCACTTCGGCCTAATTTTTCGCGGTGAACCTGGGTTTGGTTTCTGAGGCAAATGGGTTTTGAAAAGCCCAAGATTCGTGGGCGCGGACAAGGGGGGGTGGGGAGAGAATCTTCACTCGATTGGAAGGAAATTCACCTTTTGAGATCTTGATTCTATACTCTGAACTTCTCCACTTGTTCTGGCATCCATTTGAAGTTATTAGATTTGACCCCCCCAAAAAAATGGAATCAACATCTTAAAATTATCGATTCCGACGCGATAGAATAAGCGAAAATTGCGCAATTACCTGTCCAGGGAGCGGCCCTCGAGCCTAGTGATTTCGCACGCAAAGAAGGGCCATGTCGAGTTTCGCATCAAACGCCTTCCTAATCGGTGCGGGTTTCAAGCTACGGACATCGACCGAGTGCAAAATCGACTAAATATAAATGCGGGTAGCGTTCGATCAAAAGGGCGGAGTTTGTCTAAGCCCCTAGTAAACCTCGATCTGGAAAGAATCCCCTAGAAAGTCTCATTTCCCAACTTAAATCAACCCGTCTCGTCCGTCGTACCTACGGTTTCGCGTCGATATATATATTTTTTCCAATCCGTGCCTTCGAATCGAGTCAACGCTGGATCCGCCCCAACCCAGATGGCGGTCCAACCCCCAACACGTCCCCAACTCGGCACACGCGGGTCCCCCGTCGCACACGGCAACGTGGCTACCTCGAGGTAATTGTAGCGAGACATTAAGGGTGTTTGTTATAGTTACTCCCAAAGTCCAGAGGTGAAATTTATGGATGGGGAGCCATGTGAGGGGCACCAAAGAAGGGAAGGCAATGCTTTTTGTGCGGTGACAGCTATGGGGGATAGCAATAATTGGCATCGTTGCTTAGTGATGATAACAACTGCGCAATGCATGCAATGCAATTCCCTGAATATTCAAATTAAAAGAAGAAGAAAAAAAATCAGGCAGGAGAAAAACGCTTCCGCCTACTAGTTTTTTTTAAAAGAGTTCTTTATTTTTTTACGAGGATTCTTTCCTGGGACCAGTCGGGAGCATGTCCTGTGTCCGTCTGAGCTTTGCTCCTCCCGGAAGTTGTCCGTGTCTTCCTTCTCGCCTTTCAAAAATGGTTCTTTCTCTATTTTTAAGCAGGCCTATGCATGCGCGTACACCTTACAAGGATGGATCGTGTTTCCCTTTGGAGAAGGTCTTGGATTGACCTAGTTATAAATATAAACACCGTCCGCGTGCAAATTTTATCGCAAATAGGCACAAGTGATGTCCATATTTATTATCCATCGATCACGTAACTGATTATAGGAATGGACGTGAAAGAAAAAAGGCCCTCGCGGAATTGCAGATCGGACTCCTATTTCGGTGTCGCCGCGGATGTCGTTAATCCCTTTCGTTAGCATAGTAAGCGAATTCCGCACGAACACCTTCGGATGCTTCATACGTATGAATCGGTTACGTTCTCGAGTTCTTCACGCGCACGTCGTTTGTCCGATAAAATTTTACTCTTTTTTAAAGCTTATTCGTATGGATTTTTCCAATCGGTGCTTCGAGACTCGATTGCTCTCCTGCGTCTCAATCGCGGCCTCGCAATCACGGTGCACAACCGCACAAACGCGAAAGTAAGTCATGTGGAAATGAACCCGAAGCTTCCCAAACATTGTTCAAGTCAAAACAGCTTTTAGACCTTAGTTTCTCCGTTATTCATTTTCATCGGATATTCCAAAATTCCAGAAATTCAATGGCAAAGAACAGGCATCGCGAAACCCAAGACCCAAATCAATTCGAACGAATGGATTTCGGGAACCAATCATCCGCGAATCCGAAATCCGGATTCCGGGTCACGATTCACAAATGGACCCTACCCTGACCCTGGAAAAAGGGCAACTGAATAAATAAATAAATAAATAAATATAAGTGCACCGGAAATCTTAAAATTTATCACGAGACCATGATCGAGTCCTAAGACTTTCGGGACTGTGCGATCGAGTCCTAAAACTCATCAACTTAGTATAATCAAGCCATAAAAACCTGCCAGCACTCTCCGTTCATTCGAGTTCGACGGAGTAAACGGAATGGCTCGATCGCACCGGCTCGACAAAGTCGCGCGACTCGATCGCACCTTCCGAAGGTTTCCGGGACTCGATCGTATCCTCGCGACAGGTCACGGGGCTCCCGGCACACGCTTGTCCCGAAAGTAAATAAACAAATCGAGAGGGGAAAATGGTCGCTCCCACCCCCACCACGAGCGTTCCTTCGGAGGAAAGCTTCCGCAAAGCTTGGGAGAAACGCATTGCGGGTGAAACCCTCGCAGCGGACGAGACTAGACAGATTAGATGGACGGACCGATCTCCCCCGTCGCGTTCGCAGCGCAAAAGCCCGCGAATTCCGTTGGATTTTTCCTCTCTTCTCCCTCCTCTTTCCTCCGCGCTTAATAATTGTCGGGGGTCAATGGGGATTTTTGCTGAGGCGAACTGGCGAGCGATCGGGATCTCGTTCTCGGGGCCCCGCGCGTCTATAGTTTTCAGCCAAATCGTTCCACTAGCTGTAGCCTGGGGGTGACTTTCGGAAGCTCCACATATTTTCCCACGATCGCGACCGTGCGAAAAAGCCCCCCCGGGGGGACCACCGTCAGCTTCCCCCTCTCGCTTATCATGCCGGGAGACGCCGCGCCGCCGTCGACCGGGTCCAGCCGCCGTCAGTTTTCCCCCCCCCCTTTACCCCTTTTTTCCTTCCCCCTGTCTCCTATCGGAGCAGGCGTCCTGGTCACGAGTCACGGGCACGGGGGGTTGTATCCGGGGTGCGCCCGTTTTGCCGAAAAGTGATTCGACGAAAATGGCCGGGTTCCGTTTGGTCGGTCTGGCGACCGGCGATTTTTCCTTCTCCGTCTCCCCGATCGACGGCTGGTCACGAGCCGTGGACGTCGGCTGCATATGGGTGCGTTTGTTTTACCGGCGATTTTATAATAAAGGAAGATATTTTTTCGTGGAAATCATTTTCGAGGAAAGAGGTCGATTTTCTTTCGTTCGGTAGGTCATGAAAAGCGATTTCCTTTTTGTCAGGAGAGGAAGCCGTTTTTCACCCGATCTACTAAGCTTATTGTGTTTCGGTCCGTGGAGAACGTTTTCTATGGATCGATAAACTTGAAAAGTCGCGGAAAACAACATTCCCTCGGAAAACGGTTCTTTACCCTAAGACTGCGTTTGGTCAACCGTATAAAAACTAGGATATGATATGTTTTATCCTATCCTGTATTTGGTGGTGGTCCAGGATAGGATAAGGTAGGATATAGACCGGATATAGCCCGGATGAAAAAATCCGAGGGGGGAGGGGTATGATAAATCCGGGTAGGATTTCTAATGCCTATTTTTCCAGAAATCCTACTCTCCACTCGCCGTCATCTTCATTCTCACACCTTGTGCGCTTTGACCAAAAAAATTTCTCGGCTTTTTTTCTTTCACCGATTCCTCTGGACCCGTGAATAGCGAAAAAATAAAATAAAAAATCATCATATCCAACTTTAAATCCGTAATCCACCAAACAGTGGACAGGATACAAAAAAATCTCAAGATTTCTTATCCTATCCTATCTAGTCTTATCCTATTTAAAAATTCGGACGATTAAACGCAGACTAAACGTAAGTTCGGATGCCATGACCCGCCAATCAGAATACCGAGCGGGGAGAGAATTTTCTCTCCAATCAGGGATGGTCGAGGAAAACGCAAACGGTCAATTCCATATTTTTCCACGGTTTAATCTTGTCAATTGGGTGAGAGAATTGAAATCGTGATGTCTACATGGCCACTAACATATATATATAATAAATATTATATTATAATATATATATATATATATATATATATATTGTGTTTTGCCTTTATGGACTGATTAATAAACCCTTGCTTGACTGGCAATCCAATTCCGTCTGCCGAAGCGACGACATCTCCCTCGATGATGACGTGGGGGGCCCCCACCCTCCGTATCATCATCGCCCTCCCTCGTCCTCCTTAAGTCTTGCGAATCTTCAACAACCCTACTCGTTCAAAAAAAGAAAAAAATCCGATCCGATGGGGATGCGCCCGTAGGGGCAAATCGGTCATTGCGCAGAGGGAGGGGGAGCGGGGAGGGAAGATCGTGCCCCGAATTGATTTGATAAAAAAATGAAAAGGACTCGTGTTGGTACGACCGGCTGCGGATTTGCAAGATAAAAAAACGCCCCCTTTTTTCCGGTAAATCCTTTTTCTGCGGGATCCATCGCGAACGGTGTCGTGTTTGAGGCCGCTCATCTGGATTCGAACGCGGGTCTTTATCCGGATCCGTGCTCGGGATTTCGTCGCGCCCCCCGACCGGGCTTTGCTTATGAAAAGAAGGTTGCGGTTCGTGACGTCGTCGCATGCGAAAGAGCCATAAACTTTAGATTTGATCTGAATTCTGTCTCGGGATAAAAAAAAAAAAACAATAATCGCCAACTTCCGCTCTGGTTCCGGATTTGCCCCCGGTTCCGAAAAGCCGCCACCCTGTTTCTCTAGAACTGTCGACATCTGGAGACTGTTGTAGCTTGCCCCGACGTCGATAATCGTGAAGAAAAGAGTGGCCATTTTCAGCCGACCACGGGGGCGGAGTTGAGATTACAGTGAAAGCTCGTGATTCTTTTTTTTTTGGACAGTGAAAAAAAATTCAGGGCAGAATTATGATCGGACCTAAAGCCACGGGCTTTTCTGTTTCTGGAGGACTTAGGCTGAGGGTTCTTTTTCTCGAGGCACATTCGGCGAGGACCCCCGAATTCCGCTCCGACCCTCTCAGCTCACGCCGGTCCGGAAGGTCCCGGCGTGTCTCTTGACTCATGATCAGGTCTTTAGATTTGTCGTATACCGGTACGAGACTGGGGTAGAAATTTCGTGGTGGCGCGGTCCAAAACTCCATGGTACGCTCCGATCAATGTCGCTGTTCAAGTATCGTTGTCGGTTGAAAAATCAAACCGATCTCGATTTTATATTAGCATCAATCGGCGTCAAACGAGCGAACGCATTATTGGCGGTAGCGTCGCCGTTGGGGTTGGGTTTTGAATGGTCTTTCGTTCCGGTGCGTGTTTGGTCAACCTTCGTCCCTTTTAATGCGTCCTGATCAGAGATTCTGTCTTGATCGGCAGATATTTCCTTCCGTCTTTCTTCCGTAAATTTCTGTCGAGTTGGAAGAGCTCTAGATCTCGAGCCGAGAAGACGGTTGACTTCGGACCCTTCGTGAGTCAATGCTTGTAACGCTAGTTAATTACCAAGCAAAATTTGTGCTGATTAAACCCACCCTCCCCCCCACCCCAGCCCAATTGCCGTTAAACTCCAAGTGTCCATCGCGAATGGACTGGACCGTCGGATGCCGGCGCTCGCCCCGCTTTCGACATGTTTCGATCCTTGTCGCGTGCGCTACTTTTTCGAGATTCGAAAGTTTCTCATTAATGGGATTTCGTAGTTTTGACCGTCCGTTTATTTGAGATGGGAATCTTCGGGAGAAGGAATCGCGTAAACGGTCGGGTTTAGTTCGTCGTCTCTCGGTCTTGAATTAATGCGGTGCCTATTTGTGGATAAGTTTACGAATGCAAGGAATTTCGTTAATAAAAAGAACCTCTTTCGATTCAGTTGTAAAGGAAGATAGCATAAGATAGTAAAATATAAGGGTAATTGTGCAAAAAGTTCTAAATTTATTATATGACATCCAATTCAGTGCTAAACTTTTCAAACCGATCAATTTAGTCTTAACCTTTCTGATGATACGCCAATGCCGTTCTTCTGACCATTCACGGTAAAAAAATCGCCGGTGGGATTGTTGATAAGAGGAAACTCTTTCGATTCGATTGTGAATGAAGGTAGCAAGAGATAGCAAAAAGTACACTAGCAGCTGATAACTTTTTTTTTTTGATCGATAGCAGCTAATAACTCAAGTGATCTGATTCGGGCAATTTTGTTCTTCTAATGGCGAAGACGTGTCAAATCCCGGATCCATTAAACGCAAGTATATAGTACTTGGAAAATACATCTATTTATCTATTTTTTTCTGCCCCGCGTATATATATATTTTTGCAGTTTTCTGCCCCATATATTTACAAGTACTCTGTTGACAAAAAAAAATTATTTACAAGTACATTCACTGTGCTATCATCGATGGTCAACAGATTTGGAGTGAATGAGCTCATGCTTAAATCACACATCCGGACACACTAGTCCAGAATAAACAAAAACGATCGAGATCTGATCATTCATAACCTTTAATTTTTTTCTCTTCTCTCTGCCAAAGGGAATTTGCATCCAATTCTTTAACCAACTTTGATTTTCTGGAAACAGCTCGGAGCCGATCGTGTTCGTCGTTCACCCACGTGGACCAAATCACTCCCAAAAGCACACGTTACGGGCACGACAAGAAAACGCGCCCTAAATGAAATGATGATTATCACGAAAAATAAAAAAAATTGATATATTTATAATAAATTTATTTCAAATTAATTTTTTAATTACAAAAAATCTCAAACTGATACGCACGTGACAAATTTACTCTATATTAGTTTTCGTTAAATTTTACTATTAAATTACTCAGTTAAATTACACTCAATTCAATTTAATAAAAGGTAAATTTGTCATAAATGTACCGATTTGGAGTTCTTGATAATAAAAAAATTAATTCGGAGTAAATTTTATCATAGATGAACTAATTTAGAGTTTTTTTTTGGTGTTAACCCTAAATAAAATTAGCGGTGACTTTATCAGCTCCTTGGAAGAAGACACCGTGCCTTCTGGGCTCTTTACCGTTGGATCGGAAAACCAAAAAATTATATGCATCGGCGATATCTGCTGAACATTTTAATCTGATGATGGTAAGTGATTACAAAGATACGGCGGTACTTTCCAAAGAGGCCGGGAACCGCTCGAACGAGGCAATCGCGAAACCGCCATCTTCCTCCCCCACAGGAAAAGAAGGGGGGAAAAGTCGGGTTTTCTACGTGAATGCGTGGTTAGGTTCGTTCGGTTCACATCTCGCTTTTGAGGTATCTGTCTGGCTGGGTTTGCCGGGGCCCCCCGCGGCAGATGACTTTCTTAACTAGAAATGAAAAACGATGTCTCACCTCTGAATGGCAAAATTCTCATTAGCTGATTTGGATGTTATAAGAGAGATTCTGAGTAGCATGCTCGGATAATAACATGTGATCCATCTCCAGTTTTTTCAACACAACACGATGGAGACGGGTAACCGGTATAATTAACTCGCTAGAACAGCGTCGCGAGAGTCTCGCGCATCGTCGCGGGTATCTCGATTGAGTCATGACCGCTCATTCTGGCTCGTGGTATGTATGTTCGAGATTGACGAACCCGTAACTATAGCTTCACCGGCGTGTCGTGAGTCGGAAAGTCTCTTCGTGCAAGAGCGAACACTGTGAGGTATGAGATGACGGGATGTTTGCTTTTCTTGCGACCTCGTGAAAAATAAACTGCCCGTTTAGTCTTGGGCTTCGGTGTTAAAGAGTTGGTTTTAGTCTAACCGAAACCGAATGAATTGTCCTAATGGATCAAAATTATGTAATGATAATTAACTCATAATCAAAAGAAAGGGATAAAGTGTACTGCAAGTCCTAAAATTCGGCACAAAAGTACAATGGAATCTTCAAACTTTCAAAACGCGCAATCAAGTCTTAAAACCTATTCAGTTGGTGTAATCAAGTCCTTCCATAAATTCTGTCCAACTTGACAAGCGAAAAATACCGACGAGTTTCGATACATGATTACACCTGTTGAGGGACTCGAATGCACTTTCGTGATAAATCTTAACATTTTGCGTTTTTATCTCCAAAAGAAATATCCGAGGGTAGCGGTCCTTGTTGGTGGGGGACAAAACAGGAGGAGGAGAGAGGCGAGCGAGAGCAGCGAGTTAGGCGTGCTTGTCTGGTCCATATTTAGCACCGAACGCAGTAGAAGAGCATCAAAAACGACGTTTCTCGATTCAAAACTACGAGGAAAATGATGACTGAAATGACAAAAAGTGAGGACGAGTAAGACAAAGAGATCCATAATGTAAGGCTAAGCAACGTGTGTTGTCCATACATTCGACACATTCACAGGAGCAGGCCAATTCACGAAAGAGACCGATTCATCTTCCCTAATTTAACTTTAACCATAGAGCAATATTCATCCAAACCACTTTGGATACAGATGCTAATACTCGAGTTTCACGTTTAATTCATGCTCGCAAAATGAAGATTTTTGTACCTAAAGTAGTACAACGTTAAACATCCCGCGTTGCTTGCCTATATGAAAATTGTATACTCTGCAGACTTATATATGCTGTCATTCTTCAACATTTGTTTTGCTATTCCTTTTCTTTTCTTCGAGTCATACACGTGTTAGCTTAAAGCTTTAAGGTTGTATTTTCTAAAATGACACAGGATTCTGATTACGCTCTTGTTTATTTTGCGCGTGCAGCCATTCTTCAAACTCCATGTCTCGTTTATTCGCTGAGTTTCTGTTAGGTCGAACTTTCAATAGTCCTCCCTCGACGCGTCTCCTAATTGGTGCTGAACGGCGGAACGTGCGCTCGAAACGCTTCCATCAAACCGATACGAATGGAGAACACGCCGGTGCACGGAATTCAAACGCATCTCACCCCTTCTCGGACTTTTTTGGAAAAGGGCAAAATCCGGGCCAATTTCGAAACGACTGGAGTCTGGCCTGAGGTATCCGTGTTCTCTCGTTATCCATCAGAGATTCAAATCACCGGCGGGGGCGAATATCGCCCGCGCCATCTCTCTTTTCCAATCATCGGAAAACCTCAGCAGCTAGGCGGCGGAGATCGACGAAGAACACGAACTCCCCAACGAAAAGAGATGAAGGACAGATCGTACCATCTGAGGAGCCAAAGTGCATGGGCATGCGACACGCGTGGAAACAAAAGCTTAAAAAATAAAAAAAAATAATAACAAAAGAGGAGGAGACGAAAGGAAAAGAAAAGGGGAAAAAACAGAAGAGAAAAAGAGAAAGAGAAATGAGAGAGATCCAAGCGCAACACAACAGCGGCGGACAAAAGCGTCGAGGCCCGAGACATTCCGAATGGGAGCGCCGTATGATCTTCGACGGTCCGCTGACAGCGGCCACGTGTCCGAGGATCTTTTATTTATATTCCAATCCCTTGCCCTTTCTCCCCTCTTCCCTTTTTTTTTTTTTTGCCCTCCCCGCTGAAATCGCCCTTCGTTTTTTAAGCGACGCGGCAGCGGCGGCGATATCGCGAGTGCGGCTCACGCGAAAGCGGGCTCCTTCCGCCGTTGGGGGAAGCAGGAGTGTCCGGCGAATTGGAGGCCGACACGTCAGCACTGGGCCCCCTCTCCCCCCACCCCGCCGGGGGTGGGGGTGGGGGGGCCACCCGTAATTACGGCCAGAACCGGGGGCATCCTTTTCCGGTATCAACTCCTCTCTAGCCCCCCCCACAAAAAATAAATAAAAATAAATAAATAAAATATACATTATATGTGTAAAAAGACGAAAGGGGAAACCTGATCCTTCTCGCGCAGCAACCCAGCGGTGGCGGGGCCCACCCCCGTTGTCCCGGTCGTATTAGAACCGTGCTCAAAGTGGGAGATTAATGGGGGGGAATTGGGCCCTCACTAAACTGAGATTGATCACGCGACTAGCGACGAGCGACTAGCTTTTTAAGGAGGGGGAGGCATTCGCGAGGTTGTTGTGTCCCTTGTCGCATCGCCCAATTATCGGCGTACCCCTCTCCACCCTACTTATCACTAGATAAATCGAGCCGGCTATGTGTTCGTGAAAATTGCGGGGAAGCTGTAATTCTTTTCTTGCTTTTTTATTCCTCGAAATAGACATTTGGTGGGATTTTTCTGTTTTTGTTTTTAACGGGGTGGGTATCGGGTGTCGAGATGTCTTGATTTGTGAGAGAACGAATAGTATTGGGGGTTACTTCTTCTTCTTCTTCTTCTTCTTCTTCTTTGTTTTTGGTTCTTTTTTTTTTTATTATTTTGTTCGAAATGTATCGAGCCATATTCATTTTATATAACCAACTTCTAAGTGGTCTGGCTCCCACTGGTCGCAGGTTTGAAATCTTCCTGTCGCTCAATGGTTACGGGAAAACCTTGATTTGTTTGCGGCGTGGGTTCGATCTTGTCATGGCGTGGGATTTTCCCGGCTCTACTTCAACTAGCATCGTGGTGTAGCGATCGCGATGGATTTGCTATGGATGAGCAGTAATTATGGCTCTCTGATGCCAGTCTCTCATTTTCCATTCATCTCGTATCACCTCCTCTACCTTTAAAGAATTTGTATAATATTGCTGAAAAGAGTTGCATATAAAGTAGATACAAGATTAAGTTAATTATGATCTCGTTCCTTAATTTTTTTGTCCAACTTTCGATACGAATTACAAAATTGTGTTACATGCGTCTATAGTCAACAAAATCTCGACAATTTTTTATTTAGCTATTTTTTTTTCTCGAAAAATCATACTGCAATCGGGATTGTGCAAATGATAGGTTCTTTCAAGTTTCACAACGGACTCTGAAAACCCCGTAGTACACAGGTAGGTCATATGAACAAGTGTTCAGACAACACTAGTTAATGTCCCTAAAAGAAGCGGCCGTAGACCGAATTTGATTTTTATTTCTACCATTTCCCACGAGGATCCCTTTTATCAAATTAAAGAAAGAAGGAGCTAAAATCAGATTTTCTGATTTTTCTTTTTGCCTTTTTGGATTTGGAAACTCGCACACTCGTGTAACGTGTAGGGGGAGAGAGGAGGAGCATTGAAGAGAGAAGAAGGGAAGGGGCGGGGTGGGGGGGGGGTGGGTTTTGACAGTTTCTTCTCATCGGGTTTTCCTTGATTTTTTTTCTCTGGTTTTTTTTTATTTTATTTTATTTAAATTGTCCGTACGAAAAGCAAGGGCAGGGGCGGAGAGAATCTAGAAATGCACAGCATTTTCCCTTTTTCTCGCCCCCCCTCGGAAATTCCAAAAGAAATAAATGGAAAAGACCCAGAAAAAGGAAAAAAAAAAATCATACGGTATTAATTACTCCTCTCTCTCTCTCTCTCTTTTTTTTTTTAGTGGGGGCGTCGGAATATTTATTGCTAATTAATCTGCTAATAGTGAGAAATAATGCGGCATCGCAACACAAGGAAGCAAGCAAAGCAAGGCAAAGCCATGACAGCACAATGATGGGGGAGCAAAAAAGATGAAATTTTTGCCACCAAGAACAAAAAAAAAAAAAAGAAGATGAAATTTTGAGGGAGAGGAGAAGATAGGGAGAGAGAGGAGAGAGAGAGAGAGATGGTGCTGTTCAGGGGTGGGGGGGGGGGTGCTGCGGGTGGTGAGAGAGAGGAGTGAAGAAAAAGCAGAGAATAAAAAGAGACCGGATGTTGACAAATTTCATGTCACTGTTCTTAGAAGGTCGTTTGTTTGTGTGAAGATTTCTTATCTGGGATCTCTCTCCCTCTCCCTCTCCCTCTCACTCTCTAAAGAGACCCCCCCTTTCTCTCTCATCAGCTCCCCCTCTCTCTCTCTATCTCTAGAACGAAAAACTCCTTTCTTTGCCCCGAGAAAGAGGAGAGAGAGAGAGAGAGGGAGAGAGAGACAGTGGCCCAGCAGATCGAGAGCTCCCCCAAAATCTCGTCTTCTTTGTTTTTTTTTTCCTTTCTTTTTCTGATTTTCCCCTTCCCCCCTTTTTATTTTCTCCCCCTTACCTCAGTGTGAGTGATGAGGATCTAAGCTCGTCCAATGTTGTTGCGAGCGTTGCCCACTTCGCAGTTTCTCGTGTAATTACCAAATTCCTTGGCTTTTTCGTCTTTCCTCTTCTTCCCTTGCCCCCCCCCCCCCCCCACCTCCTTCAGTTCAGCTCGTTTATCCTTTGCCCTGTCTTATTAGTTGGGTCGTCCCCTCCTCGTCCTCGTCCTCGTCCTCGTCCTCGTCCGCCTCTTCTTCTTCTCTCTCTTTCTTTCTAGTGGGATTCTTGTCTCCCCGTTCCCTCCTCTGATGTGGAGACTCCGCGGAGTAATTGGATCCACGGAGGATGGTTTCCCGCGGTAGAGGGAGCTGGCGGAGACGATGTTGCGCTGAGGTAAAATTTCCTTCCTCCCCTTTTTGTTCGCGGAATTTCGTTTCCTTAATTGTCTCTGCCCGATGCTGCTAGTTGGGTTTGGTTAGTTATCTCGTGCTTGTCCCTTTTCCTTCGGCCCGATTAAAGTTCTTGATTAGTCTGAGGTACGGACTTGCCTCTCTCTCATTGGGTTTCTGGCTTGCGATTCTGTCCTAATTGGATGGAGCTCGGAGTCGATTCGTTATTTGCTGCGGCTAATTTGTATGGTTCTATTGTTCGGGGTGCGCGTGGCGGGCGGAATTTCTCGCGCCTCGTAATCGGTTTCGAGCGGAGTCGTCTCGCCTCCGCGGGATTATCTTTTGTTGCCTCATCTGAGTTCCTTTTTCATTTGATAGACTAATTAAAAGAGTACCTGGAATGGCTGTTCAATGATAGACTTCACTTGAGCTCAGTGTCTTAGTGATCTCCCCGAAATGCAGCCCCGACTCTTTAGCGATACAGCTAATGGCATTTTGTAGATTTCATGGAAGAAATTGAGTTAATGATAAGAAGTGGCCAGGTTCTTGCTCGGATTGGTAATGAGATTGCGGGGATGATCTAGTGGTAGTGGGAAAGTGCGTTCACTTATTGTAAAGTGAGTGACGTGCAGTTATGGTGAAATGAAGTGCTTTTGTAGATTGAGGGAGGAAATTTGCGGCGTGCATTCGTAGTCTAGTCTTATACAATGCATTTTTAGTTTGTTGCAAATAACGTTCTCTGAATTCTGGAGTTATCCGCATCCAGATATGATAAAAATGCTATTGTCGGTTTAGCTTTTAGAAATTTTTAGACAGTGCTTTGCTCAAAAGTTGCATTTCTCTGCGCGACCCGTTTTCGTATATTCCTGTATACACCCGCACCAAGGGAAGTGAAAGGGGAAGGCAACGGTCAGCAACATATTTAGACCATTTTCAATATTTGTGCGACCGAGTTATTTACTGATCTGTTTTTTGGGCCCTAAGTTGTTTTTTAAAATTTGCTTGGCCATTTCCAAGGAATTTGATGTTATGCTCTTCGATTTCATTTTGACAAAGAAAGTTCCGCTCTTCAAGTTAAATTATGTATACATTTGGGAAAGCATATGGATACAAATTTACAGATGTGGCATTACAATTGCTCGTTGGGTTTGGCACTGACTATGGGAAATGGATACAAATTTTCAAATGTGACGTTTCAATTGCTTGTTGGGTTTGGCACTGACTATGGGAATGCATTGTGGAAGCTAATTTGCAAGTTCAATCAACTGGTCCCCGATTAGTTGTAACCAATGGCATCTGAAAGGATATGGTATATAGTCGATTGTTCAATGTTTAGCCATCTATGTTGTGATTGATGGGCTGGTTGCTTTGTGCATGAGAAGTTGCCATGATTCACTGATCAAGAGAGTTGATAGTCTTTTGCGTTGCAACTCTGCTACTGGATGGACACATTTCTTACCTAAGAAAAAGTGAGATAATGGAATGGGGATAGAGAGGTAATGTTGCTTGTTTCCGGGATAATCCTTGGGGTGCATTGGAATTTTGATGATGGAGTGGTGCTCTAGACAGAATATAAACTTCTTCTTTGCCTCTCGTTTGGTAAATATGTAAATTCAGATATGGAAGAATCTAAGTGAACAAAAATTGAGAGATTCTTGGGAATTAAGAAATCTTCATTCCAAATTGGTAGCAATCGATATCTTTGTCCATCTGAGATTCTGAAGTCTTATTGAATCTAATAATCATTATACTAAGGGAGGCTAACTACGTAAAATCTGTACTTTTTGAATACTACACTGGATATGGAACAAGCGGAAATCTCTCTCTCTCTCTCTCTCTCTCTCTCTCTCTCTGTATGTGCGCTTTGGTTGGCGTTGCGTGTCAATTTTCAACTTTAAGTTGATTATGGAGATTTCTTATTGCAAGTATGTAGCTTTAGCCAATTCCTCTTCTCCTTTTGGTATGACAGATAATTATTTTTCCTTTTACTAGTATATCCTCGGATTTTATCTCGATTCCCCTTTTCTTTTGGGAACTCTACATCCTTGATTTGCTATTCTGCATATTTACTCAAAGTGTTCTTTTATCTACTGCCAGTGATGGGAACAGAAATCCAACTGAAAAGCAATCTTCCTGGACATCACTCAATGAGGGATCTGAATGAGGATTCTAACAGTTGTAGCTGGTCGCTGTTTAATGGAGAAAGGACCTTGCAGAATGGACATTATTACAATGGCTTTTTGCCGGGGGCAGCTGCCGATATTTATCCTGGATGTGGCAAAGATAGAGTGAAGCAAACAATGCTAAAGCACGAGGCCATATTTAAGAGCCAGGTAGGGTTATCGATATGCTTCTCTTTGTTGTATCAGATCTTAAATTGGATTTTAATTTGATAAGCAGCGTTTTCATCCTTCATTTATTGATCAGTATTATGAATGGACTACTTCATTTACAAACATGTGTTGGTCTGTTCAATTTTCATGCTTAGAGAGCCTTTCATTAGATAGAGGCATGTAGAAGCGATTTCGGCCTTTTTCACTTATACAGTTGGTTCAAGAGTTTTGACTACTTGAAGGAAACTCAAGATAAATTGTGCGTTGCTGGCCAACACATTAGAGAAATCATGGATTACTTCTCCAAACTGTGGTCACACATGCTTTGAATTTTTAAGAATATCCCCATTTTGGAACACATGCCTAAGAAATCGATTTTTTCTGTCATCATCCAGGTGTATGAACTACACCGTCTGTACAAAATACAGAAGGACCTGATGGATGATGTTAGAAGGAAAGAAGCACTAAAAACTCGGATGCCTGTTGAAACATCACTCGCATCAAGCCCTTTAGCATCTCAAACTACATGTGAAGACACTCAGAGATGGCAAATCCCAAGGTTCCCTGTTGCAAACCCTAGTTACGCTAGGCCATCTGCGGAAGGAATCCATTCTCCTATTGATTCTATGAAGGGACATAGCACGCCACCTGCTACTTTTGCTTCTCCAAATGGAGGTATCTTCAAGACTTCTGAGGCACCTGATTCCAGACCCTCAAAGGTCAGGAGAAAAATGTTTGACCTTCAACTTCCAGCTGATGAGTACATTGACACTGACGATCAAGAGCAGGTTGACCGTGGGAAAGACGTGTCAAATTTTCCTAATCAAGATGGTAAATTTGGCTTTCACAATGCTGTAAATATAATTTGTGGAGATAGTGGGAAGAGTGATAGTGTGGGACATGCTTCAGAGTCTGGTTTACATGCCAAAAAAAGGAATGTGGCTGACCTGAATCAACCTATTGAGGTTGATGAAACTAATGCCTCGCCATATATTGATCTTGAGAGTCATGGTTTCCCTCATGGGGAGATCCGAGTTCAGGAACACTCTTTTAAGCCAAAATCAATCAATCTAGGCTTACCTTATGATGATGCTCAAAGCTCTCATCGTGGAAGCAATAATGGGACTCTATTCAATTTACACCAGGTCAGCGAGAGGAATGGAAGGGGGTTGCTTTCGCATATGCTTGAAGCTGGTAAGGTTTTCTTTGGTGTAGCAATCAGGCTTATTGTTGCATATGCTTATGCTTCTCTTCTCATGAGATTCTCACCTTTTACTTTTTCCTCTTTAAAATTTTCTCTTCTTGGATAAAAGCTTCTGCATTGTATAATTTTCATGCTGCTTTGTCCGTACTTCTTTGCTTGCCTGCTTTGTCAAATGTCGGATGGCCTCCTTTGTTTTTGGTGATTTTTGTTATACATACTACACTTCACAGAGATGGTTGCTTACCTCGAATGGTTGCCCCCAAAATAATTTTAGCAGTGATTAATGAAACCTCTGTAAACCGTTTAACAGATTTTCAAGTAGTGGTTTGATCATTGAAATGCCAGAGAACGTGCATGACATGATTAGACAAGCTACTTGTGCGCGGCTCTTGTGGGTAAGATGTCAAATATGCTTGTATGGATGGCAAGGTTGTTGTTTCAAGTGCTTTTAGTTGAATGACATTCTCGCTTTGTGATCTTATACATATTTTGGCTGTAATTCTGGAGTCAATGATCTCTTTGTCAACAGGGGACATCAAAGGCAAGAAATCTACTGCTCATGGTCTCCATATCCAGGGTTTGCTCAATGATGTCCATGACGCTCCTTACCATCAAACCAATCAAAGCACAGTCGGTCAAAGCAGAGAGAGGACCATTTGTGGCTTAGAAAACTCGGTAAATGCTCAGCGTCCGGAATCAGTAATGTCATCTTTGGAAAAAGCAGGCAAATTAAGCCAGAAGTCACTTCCATTTCAAATGTCTCCATGCATAGTTTCATCCAGTACCCATGGTGCAAGTACCCAGCCAGGAGATTGGAACCATGCAATATATGGTGACAAGTGGCATGAGAGGGATGTTAGACCTAACAGAGGATTTGGGATGGAATTGCTCAATCAGAATGGCTCTAACAATGGGTCTTCTCTGGATTCCAAGGAACCATCCAGCCACTTCCCAGTACTTAGCTATGACCAAGTTAAGTCTTTTGGCGATAGAAAGCTACCCTCAAAGGACTTCGTCAATCACACTTCTGCTAAATATCATGGATATGCAAGTTCCATTAATACTAACACTGGAAGAGATGTAGATCTGAACAGAGTACTTGGAAATGGTGCATCTAATAGCTTGGTTCTGGCACAGGGGGGTGGAATCACAGATGCAGAGAACAAAAGAGAGGACCATGTCGCGATGATGCCTTGGTTGAGGGCTAAAACAGCTTGCCAGAATGAGGTCACTGCGAGAAGCGATCTGAATTCTAGAGGATCAAATTTGCATCAACCTTCTTCGTCTTCTATTTGCTTGACCAGCAATAATGATGCTGGAAAAGGTCTGAGTCAAATGTTATCTCAGAGTACAAGATCAGTTTTGTGTTCCAATGAAATTGATGCTAAGAGGAGTGATGTTGGCGCATTCTCAAGTAATAAGAAGATTCTCGGGTTTCCGATATTCGAGAAGCCGCCTTTTTTGAAGAATGATTCATTTTCTCTTAACTCATCATCTGCATCTCTTCCACATTTGTCCGAAGGTGAAGTTGTGGAAAAAGAGAAGAAAGTGAGGTTACTTGACATTAATTTGCCCTGTGATTCCGTATCTGAGCTGGGTAAGCCGACTCCTACAGGAACCCCTGCCGTGCAGAAAGGAATAGGTTCAACCGCGAGCTCTATTAGGCATCAAATCGATTTGAATCTATGTGTGAGTGATGATGAAAGTGTTGCGATGCCATCGGTTTCCACTACTTGTACCAATGGAAAGTGGATATCTGGGATAGATCTGGAGGCTCCTGTGGTTCCAGACAGCGAGGACATCATTTTTGACGTAGAGATTGCAGAAAAGGAAGGTGAAAGATCTACGCTCTCCTCGCAGCAGGAAAATGGACATCGACACAATGAAACTGTGAAAGTAGCCGCAGAGACAATCGTTGCCATCTCATCAGCCAGCCATCAAAATTATCTGAACAAGATAAATAGCAGATCACCTGAGTCTCTGGAGGACCCACTCAACTGGTTTGCCGATATTGTTCTCTCTTGTGGAGATGGTATGGGGGGCAGGCTCGAAGCTGCTTCAAAAGCTATAAACAGACGGTATGACGGAGATTCCTCATCAGAAGAGATAGATTACTTCGAGTCCATGACACTGAAACTGACAGAAACAAAATCGGATGAATACCTGCCTAAACCATTCATCCCCGAAACCCTCAACGCTGACGAATCTGCCGCAGCCACTTCAACACCGAGTCGTCCCCGGCGGGGACAGGTGAGAAGGGGGAGGCAGCGGAGGGACTTCCAGAGGGATATCCTTCCAGGCCTAGCTTCTCTTTCTAGACATGAAGTAACTGAAGATCTTCAGACTTTTGGAGGGCTTATGAGAGCAACTGGCCATGTGTGGCAGTCCGGATTGACGAGAAGGAACTCTAGAACTGGCTGTGCAAGGGGGAGGCGGCGGTCCACTGGTAACCTCTCCTCTGTAACATCTGTGGGTCCCAATTGCGCTCCGTTGATACAGCAGCTGAACAACATAGAGGTGGGAGTTGGGTTGGAAGAGAGGAGCCTAACTGGATGGGGAAAGACTACAAGGCGACCTCGTCGGCAAAGATGTCCAGCTGGTAATCCTCCATCACTTGCTTTAACATAATCCTGATAACAGGCTCGCTTTAATCACTCTGAGAAGATGGAATTCCGGAGTCAGTTCCATGTTTGGGAGATGAAGGGATGGTATGGTCGCGAGGATTCTGTTTGTACATTCTTCACCAGAATTTGGTTCCGTGGAGTCTATTGTTGGCTACCAAAGTCTGTATTATTCGTGAATAATGCTGCGGTATTCTTGTTGGGATAACATGGGCATCTCATCGTTTTTGTGTCTCCACTGTTCGTCGCCACGGTAGAAGACCATGTGCTTGGATTCAGTGGATGATTCTCTTGTAATGAAGGAGTGTATTGGCTCTCGGCGATTCGATTCACTTGTTTCATCTTTTCCGATTGGGTTGTGATGCCTGGATGAACAGTGAGACTTTGATACGGGATGCTAAGACATCGAAGTTGGAGTTGAAAGCCGTAGAAACTTTTTCTGGTGGGATTTTTCTTTTGAGTTGTTTCAGTTCCGTCCTCTTTACTATTGTGTAGATCATAGAAAGGGACCGGACTGAAAAGGGTAAAGTAGAACAAGAGACTGCTATCCGAAACAGACCCTACCCGGCATTTGAGGATGGGTTTGGCATTGTTAAGGTGGCCATGGCTGTGTTTTTCACCTCTTGTTTTTCCATTTCTTCTTCTTCTTTTTCTTCTTTTCTTTTTTAAGTTTTCTTGAGAAGGAAGGTGCCTGGTGGGTAGGTGGGTAAGTTGTGCTCACCCCAGCCGATAGCGATTCTCGCAAAGGTGGTACTGATTTTCGGCAAATCGTGAATGCAATTTATCTTAGTTCCTGCGACCTGCAACTGATGTGCCAAACCGGTGTCATTTTGTGCATGAGAGGGCGTTGGAACAGGAGAGGCATTTCCAACAGTAAGGACAACATTGAGGGACTGTTCAATACTAAAGCTCAAGCCATGGCCTTTTGTCTATTGCGTGTTGCGTTTTGGGATGTAATGTCCCGCTGATGTAAGAAACAGAAAAGAGGCGAACGGTATCTGGACCATGGGACATATATTACAGAACTAGTGCTTCGGTATGTGTCCGAAGCATTTGCTGGACTGTCTTATAATTTCATCTTTGGTCGAGACAATTTTGCTTCGCTCTCGGGTTCTTTTCTGCCAGATTTTCGCGGTTGTTTCGAGTTTCCCAAGTAAAGGATTGGTCCGTATGTTTCTCTACCATATGCTTGCATCGTATAAAGAACGTAAAGATATCGATTTTTCTGGGGTTGAGTCGACCGGATATGATGATGTGAACCCGTTTGGGTTCAGTCGTGCCCGCTTAGAGTCATTCATCCATGAATAGGTAGTGCGGGGTGCCAATGCCTCGACCACCCAACAAGATTTACCGTTTGTTAAATATCCACCTTGATAACCTATGTATTAATTCACTCGAGATATTATATGTTTTGGTCTATCTCATATCGATTCTCATGGTTTTCCACGTCAAAAGGATTTTTTGTCAGTTAATTCTAGTTTCACATATATAATCAGAGAATATTTTCTCCTTGCTTGGTATGCAACTCGGTTAATTCTTGCCTTATTTGCCATCCTAGAAGCCCGCGACAAGTAGCCGCTCCTTGTTGGGGCTCTCTCGCCTTAGCAATCACTTCCACCGTCGTCTGGGTTGTTCCATCCACAGTGTATAAATGTTCGCCATTTTAACAAGAAAGAGCTGACCTCGAGTTCATGCATAAGAGATAAA
Organism: Syzygium syzygioides; assembly: GCA_031216285.1. NCBI lineage: Eukaryota > Viridiplantae > Streptophyta > Magnoliopsida > Myrtales > Myrtaceae > Syzygium > Syzygium syzygioides. Next base: position 33,506,868 of record CM062248.1, on the reverse strand, counting down.
ACAATGGTCGAGGCATGAGCAAACGACAAAGAGAGGGATTTTTAGTTTTCATGGCCAATGGTTGTACTTTATAATTTTTTAAGATTGTGGTGTCTGATTCATGTTTCTTCGAGTGCCCACTAATTTTCATCCGACGGATCATTGACGTGAGATTTACGATTAAATATGTTCGAAGTAAGTAACTACTCGCGCGCTTTCGCAATCTGATAACCGTTGAATACAAGACATCCTTAACTTATCAGAAAGACAAAGCATCGACAAGTAAAATCACGCGCACTTGACGGTTTATACTTGCGCCGATACGAAATCCATCGCGTATTTTGCGGAATGAATAGTGATGCACGATTTCCGCAAACACGGGGACAGCAGCAAACTGACGTCAAAATTCGAGTGCGAAGACGTACTTTTCAATTTTCCCCTTTTTTTTCCTAAAATTTTTTTTTGTGATATCACGCGCGGGGCGGGGCGCGTGGGGGGTGGGGTGGCGGGCACGAAGGGAGGCGATTGGTCGGGAGATCCTGCGATGTTCGAATCAATCGCTTTGATTTTTGCCTTTTTTTTTTGGGGGGGGGGGGTTTCGGTACGGACGAAGGAGATTCGTCCCTGTCGGCGGCTGGGAGTTCGCATGTCTCCTGGGTCGTTCCTTTGGAAAGGTCAAACGTTCGAGATTCTCTCTCCACCAATCGCATTCTCTCTCTCTCACTCTCTCTCTCTAAAAAAATAGATAAATGTATTTTATTATTATTTAAAGATAATAAGGGGAAAGAATCGATTGGTGTGGGGCCCAGTTATATGATAGCTGTCCCTTTCCGGCCCCCGGGCATCTAGCGGGCTTTCTCTCGTCCTCGGATTTTGTTAGGGCCGAACCGATGGAAAAGAACGAAATCGACAAGACTCTCAATTAATTTCGGGTCACCACCACCGCCAAAAGCAAAAAATCCACCACGACCTATGCCCATTGTAATGTCGATGCCTCGAACCTTTCTTTTTTTTTTTTCGTGATACTGAAAAACCCCAAATTTTCCCGTTGCGACGCAAATACCTGTAACCCCTTTTTTTTATTGTTTTTTTTGTCGTTAAAAACCCCCCGGCATGACAAGTATGCCTTGAATGGAATCGAAATAGAGAGCGTGTACATCATGCGCGTACAAGTTTTGAGTTTTTTCTTGACACAAAAAAAGAATCGGAGGTATTTGTGTCACACCTCGAACCCCACGGGCGCGCGACACCCCGCTTCGGTCGTTGAGAAGTGACGACCCAGGACTCGTTGCCGACCCTTTTCTTTTTATCTTTTAATACGCATGCGAAAGCGAACATAACAATCTCCGGACAACAACAATAAACAGGGATAGTTAGGAAAGCAAACACAACAGTATTTTACTTCTCACTTGCTTAACCCCTGTGAATGTTCTTACAAGCCTGCTTCGGGCTCTACCACAAAAAGGCCCACAAAAAGTAACAGGCTGGGGGTTAAACTACTCCACCAACAGGTCGATCCCAAAAACCAGCTTCCAAACGACCTGAACCAAATTGGGTGCGTCAACACACTAAGGGCCTGAAAAAGGGGTTAATAACAACAAATGAGACGAAAGTCTCAATAAGTTAACGACCTAAGCCCCTCTTAGGAGGCCAACTCGCACGGGGTCCCTAATTAGACAACACAACATCAACAGCACATTATTAAACAACCACAGGCATCCTTACCTCGTCTTGGTACACACGTTGATGAAATGCATATGTCACATACTCGAAGCATTTAGCGAGGTTTTCCATGCATTAATGCAACACAGTTGCGCGTATCTCGATTATAAGGCAAAATCCACCTAGGCACGTCATATACCATGCCTAGCAGTTTCTACCCCATAATCAAGCACTATGCATCACACGTATCCAATTATTACGCCTCCTCATGGCCACTACACATCAAGCGGTCTGCAGCAAGATGGCAGTCTACTGGTATAACCGGGCTCCGTCCCGCCACGTCGGGCACGGATACGTCAAACGATCTACAGTAAGACGGCATCCCAATACGGCAACATCGATCATGGTATCCCGTAAGGAGCATCAAGTCCGGCCTAAGGTCGCGACAAGATATCCAGGGTATCAGCACTCCAGATAATTTTCAGGCATCCGATAAATCGGGCATCGTCAAGCGATACACAGCAAGACGGCTCCAACGTGTGACCACACGAGCACACAAGCATTTCGGCCAATTATTATCTTCTCAATTAGCCTATGCATCTATGAATAGTGCTTATCCAATGTCATACAATAATACAAAGTGGCCACACATGCAAACAGTCTATCATTTAATGCAAACTTCAATAACGACACAAGTATTAACTGCAAAACACTACTATCAATACTGGCATAACAATAAAAGAAAATAATTTAATGCCAATAGTCTCGTAAACTTTCTTGAAAACTTCCGATAAAAAATAAATTGTCATAAAAATAAATTTATACGACAATTCAAGGTATAAACGCTAACATTCAAACCAGAAATAATAATTTGAAATTACAAATTTTCCGAAATAATAATAATTAAATTCGGAATTTAATTATTTAATAATATCCGAGAATAATTTAATTTTTCAAAATTCAAAATATTTTCTCTAGTCGAAATCATTCAAATCATTTTCTAAATACATCAATTTATATGGTAAAATCCAACCTTGGCATCATAATTTGACGTTAGAAATTTTCCAAAAATAATAATATTTAATTTTCGAAAATTAATTATTTAATAATAAAATAATAATATTTAATTCCGAAAATATTTCTATTTAATAAAATAATCAACAATAATAATATAATAGATAACCTATCACCACATCACCTATCACCACATCACGATAACTTATAACACGAACGATAACCTATCACCAAAGGTTATCTAATAATCCAACATTAATGTAATCTAAACCTTAATCAAACTTAATATGAACTACCCTAAGTAAATTTAATGCCTTAAACACGGGATTAGGGGTTAACTTACACGGCTAGCGCCGGCGACGACGCGAGGATGACGGCAGCGACGAGGGCGGTTCGTGGTGTCCTCGGATTGCTTCGGCGAGCGACGAGTGGGCGACGAACGAGTGCGATGAAGAAATGGCCGCTGTGGGTGGCTGATCGGGGTTGCTTGGGGGCTGTTCCGGGCTTGAAATGGTGTCTGGTGGTGTAGGCTAGGTGGCTGGACAGCAGTGTTGGGATTTTGGCACAAAAACCTATATAATTGAATGAGAAGTATGTGGGTGAAAGTGTCCCACATAGAGTAGAAGAGAGATGGGAGATGGGTTCAAATAGTTGAGCCTCACAAATGGGTTTGGGCCCCAAGGGGTACCCCACTTTTGTGGAAGAGAGAGGACTTACGTCAAGCTCGGTCCACTTCCCCCCCCGCGCGCACGCCGCCGCCGCCGTTCGGGTCCGGGCTCCACTCTCTCGGTTTTATTTTTTCGAATAGACACCTTGTTTAAGAATTATTTATTCGGTTTTTTATTTTTTATTTTTATTTTTGAACGTGTCTGTTCGAGGTTCGGTTCGCCCGAACGAAAACCGAAGCCCTCCCTTCGCGCCTGTTCGCGAACCGAACCGGTTCAAGGCCCCTTCGCGCCTGTTCACGAACCGAACCGGTTCAAGGCTCGGCTCGTGACTGTTCGCGAAGAACCGAACGAAATTGTTCGGTTGGTGGTGACTCTTCAGTTTCATCCTTTTATATAACCGAACAGTTAAGTTCGAAAAGGACACTTCGTGACATTGGCATTTTCGCACGGCATTTTTCTCCCGACGCACTCTACGCATATTCACTTTGTCATTGTCATTTTCGTGCGATTGTTCTGCAAAATTGCGTTCGTAGGAGTCCTCCGGATACGTACCGCTTCGGAGGAACGAGATCCGTTTTATCCTGGGAGACGATTGTCCGATATCCTTGGGTACTAATTGAGGGGCCAAATTCGTCTTAAGGACACGACGTCATTTCGTTGGGCTCGGATCAACGTTTTGTTTGTTTTCTTGTGCTGCTTTCAGGTTTGTTTTCTTGACATTTAATTTCGGTTTCTAGTATACGAACATAACCGACGACAACAATCTTAAGACGAATTTTGTCTGCTTCGGTTCTGTTCGTATGTTCCTTGTCTAGTATTCTCTACTCTTCGTATTCTACTTCGGTTCCTTTGTATTCCGTTTACAAGTATTTGTTACAATTTTTTCTTCTTCGTATTCTACTACGATTCTGTTCGTAGTCATACTTTACCGATTCTTTTCGTGAATATGTTCTGTTTTCATATTTCAGAAATGGCTTCGGCTTCGACTCCGGTTAACCCTATTCCAAATCATGGAGAAAAGCCAGAAAAGTTTAATGGTACGGATTTCAAGAGATGGCAACAAAAGATGTTGTTTTATCTCACGACCTTAAACTTGGCTAGATTCCTCAATGAGGATGGTCCTAAACTGGACGTTGGAGAGACAAATAAAGAAAAGTTGGCTGCTGTGGATGCATGGAAGCATTCCGACTTCCTATGTCGCAACTATGTCCTCAACGGTCTAGACAATACTCTCTATAATGTCTATAGTCCGCTAAAAACGGCTAAGGAGTTATGGGATAGTCTGGACAAGAAATACAAAACCGAAGATGCCGGATTGAAGAAATTCATTGTCGGTAAATTTCTGGACTTCAAGATGGTTGATTCAAAGACCGTCTTAAGTCAGGTTCAAGAGCTTCAAGTGATTATGCATGATATTCATGCTGAAGGAATGACTCTAAGTGAGACATTTCAAGTGGCTGCATTCATTGAAAAACTGCCACCATCCTGGAGAGATTTCAAAAATTATCTCAAACACAAGAGAAAGGAGTTGTCACTTGAAAACTTGATTGTTCGGTTGAGGATCGAGGAAGACAATAGGCTGTCCGAGAAGAAAGTTGGGAAGAACCTAGAGGTCTCAAAGGCCAATGTTGTTGAAGAAGGATCGAAACCCAACAAGAAGAGGAAAATGCCTAGCAAGTCTGGAGAGGGATTCACCCAAGGCCCGAAGAAATTCGTTGGCAAATGCTTCAACTGTGGCAAGTCTGGACATCGAGCCAAAGACTGCAGAGCCAAGAAAAGACAGAAAACTCAGGCTAATGTGGTGGAAGAGATCTCCCATGGTGTTGATGATATCAATATGACTGCTATGATATCCGAGTGTAATATGGTGGGAAACCCCAAGGAGTGGTGGATTGATACTGGAGCAACTCGTCATATCTGTGCAAACAGATCGATGTTCACATCCTACACAACTGTGGGGGGTGATGAAAAACTCTATATGGGTAATTCATCAACCTCTAAGGTTAAAGGTGTCGGAAAAATTGCTCTAAAGATGACATCTGGGAAAGTTGTGACACTAAACAATGTGCTACATGTGCCAGACATACGCAAGAATTTAGTGTCCGGATCTCTTCTTAGCAAGAATGGTTTCAAGCTGGTGTTTGTGTCTGATAAGTTTGTACTCTCCAAGAATAAAATGTATGTAGGAAAGGGTTACCTTAGTGATGGTTTGTTCAAGCTGAATGTAATGACTGTTGTACCCAATGTTGCTATGAATAAAGTTGTTTCTGCTTATGTGCTTGAGTCTCCTAATTTATGGCATGCTAGATTAGGACACGTTAACTATAAGTCGATAAAGAAATTAATGAACATGGGGTTATTGCCAAAATTTGATTGTTCAAGTGATAAATGCCAAGTGTATGTTGAATCTAAATTTTCTAAGCCTCCGTTTCATTCTATAGACAATAGAGTCTTAGAACCTTTAGATTTAATACATACAGATATATGCGATATGAAATCAATACCGTCGAGAGGTGGTAATAAGTATTTTATTACTTTTATAGATGACTGCTCGAGGTATTGTTATGTTTATTTGCTTGGTGGCAAAGATGAGGCCGTGAATGCTTTTAAAGCTTATAAGTCCGAAGTTGAAACTCAGTTGAACAAGAAAATTAAAATCATAAGGAGTGACAGAGGAGGTGAATATGAATTTCCTTTTGAGGAAATTTGTACTGAGTTTGGTATCGTTCACCAAATGACCGCTCCTTATACACCACAATCAAATGGTGTGGCGGAAAGGAAAAACCGGTCTTTAAAGGAAACAATGAATGCATTGTTGAATAGTTCTGGTTTACCACAGAATTTGTGGGGGGAAGCTGTTTTGACGGCGAATTTTATTTTAAATAGAGTGCCCCACAGAAAAACACAACAAACTCCCTATGAGAAATGGAAAGGCAGAATGCCTAACTTGAATTATCTCAAAGTGTGGGGGTGTTTGGCTAAGGTTGCGGTTCCTAAGCCTAAAAAGGTTAAGATAGGACCAAAGACTGTTGATTGTGTTTTTATCGGATATGCTCAGAATAGCAATGCATATCGTTTTCTTGTTCACAAGTCAGAGATCCCAGATATACATGTTAATACGATCATTGAATCAAGGGACGCTTCGCTCTTTGAAAATATATTTCCGTATAACATAGTATATGAGCCAACTGATAATAATAAGAGGTCTCGAGATACTATATCTAGAAGTGATCCAATGGAGGATGAACCTAGACGTAGTAAAAGATAAAGGACTTCCACGTCTTTTGGACCTGATTTCTTAACGTACCTGTTAGAGAATGAGCCTCGGACATTCAAAGAAGCTGTGACTTCGCCAGAAGCCCCGTTCTGGAAAGAAGCTATCAATAGTGAAGTTGAATCCATCTTGTCAAACCATACATGGGAATTGGTTGAACTTCCTCCTGGTAATAAACCACTACAATGTAAGTGGATTTTCAAGAGGAAAATGAAAGCGGATGGTACTATTGATAAGTATAAGGCTAGGCTTGTAGTAAAAGGATACAAGCAACGAGAAGGTCTTGACTATTTTGATACTTATTCACCTGTTACTAGAATTACATCTATAAGGATGCTAATTGCCATAGCAGCAGTGTATAAGCTTGAAATCCATCAAATGGATGTGAAAACGGCCTTCTTAAACGGGGATTTGGAAGAAGAAATATATTTAGAACAACCCGAAGGGTTCATTGTTCCGGGACAAGAGCAGAAAGTATGTCGGCTTATCAAGTCACTCTATGGATTGAAACAAGCACCAAAACAATGGCATGCTAAATTCGACGAAGTCATGTTGTCGAATGGTTTCAAGATTAATGAGTGTGATAAATATGTGTATGTTAAGAATACTCATAATGGTTTTGCCATTTTGTGCTTATATGTAGACGACATGCTTATAATGGGCAGCGATAACGAGGTTGTTAAGGCGACCAAACGCATGCTCATAAGTAAATTTGATATGAAAGATATGGGGGTTGCAGATGTTATTTTAGGAGTTAAAATCCATAAGACATCTGGAGGATTAGCTCTATCACAATCCCATTATATTGAGACGATTCTTGGAAAGTGCAAGAATCTGGATATTGTACCAGTAAAGACTCCGATAGATGTTAATTTACATCTTTCAAAGAATACTGGTGAAAGTAAGGCTCAAAATGAGTATGCTAGTATACTAGGCAGTTTAATGTATGTCATGAACTGTACTAGGCCGGACATAGCTTGTGCTGTGAGCAAGCTAAGTCGATTTACAATTAGTCCAAATGAAAATCATTGGAAAGCTATGAAACGTTTATTGGGCTACTTAAAGCATACTCAAGATTATGCTTTGCTTACACAGAATATCCGGCGGTACTTGAAGGATATTGTGATGCAAATTGGATAACCGGCACTAAAGACACAAAATCGACAAGTGGATATGTATTCACACTTGGGGGAGCGGCAGTGTCTTGGAAATCATCCAAACAAACTTGTATTGCTAGATCCACTATGGAATCAGAATTTATTGCTTTGGATAAAGCCGGTGAAGAAGCAGAGTGGCTTCGAAATTTCTTGGAAGATATTCCTAATTGGCCCAAACCAGTGCCCGCTGTTTGTATACATTGTGACAGTCAAGCGGCAATAGGAAGGGCAAGGAATGTCATGTATAACGGTAAGTCTCGACACATACGTCGAAGACATGACACAGTAAGACAACTTCTTTCTAGTGGAATTATCACCATTGACTATGTGAAGTCAAAAGATAATATTGCGGATCCATTGACAAAAGGCCTAACTAGAGAGATGGTTGCAAAAACATCAAGGGGAATGGGTTTAAGGCCTATAAACAAGTCATCATAGCGGAAACCCTACCTAGTTGACTAGAGATCCCAAGATCTAGGTTCAAAGGGACAACCAAGTTATGAAGACAGTGTAGAGTACTGTCAAATTTTTTACTCATTCCCGGATGAAGACAGTACTAATGTATGAAGGTTAAGCAAAAGCTTTTAATGATTCTGAATTAAGTATGTGATATACTATATGTTCAGAAATCACCTATGTGAGTGTGAAGTGAGGGCCGCTTCTGTGAGAATTGAAAAGGCCGAATTCTCTAAAACACTCATGAGACCAGGCGGTGTTCATGGCCAAAACGAACACAACAGTGAGAACCAATTTTGTTCGAGAAACAGTTGTGTGATTTCTATTGTCTAGGCTTACACGAAAGGTCGACAGTTCAAAGACATCAAGTCTACTGATTGACCAAGTAAGTCCGATAGGTTTCACTAAGGAAAGTTCAAAGTTTCAGACTACTTATCCTGATGCAACGTTTTCTCATGGAATAATCGCACATTGCATCTCATGCATACACGAAGAGTCATGATATCTGAACTTCTCATTCATGTGGGGGATTGTTGGGATTTTGGCACAAAAACCCATATAATTGAATGAGAAGTATGTGGGTGAAAGTGTCCCACATAGAGTAGAAGAGAGATGGGAGATGGGTTCAAATAGTTGAGCCTCACAAATGGGTTTGGGCCCCAAGGGGTACCCCACTTTTGTGGAAGAGAGAGGACTTACGTCAAGCTCGGTCCACTTCCCTCCCCCCCCGCGCGCGCCGTCGCCGCCGTCCGGCCGGCCGGTTCGGGTCGGGTCACCCTCTTGGTTTTATTTTTTCGAACAGACACCTTGTTTAAGAATTATTTATTCGGTTTTTTATAACGTGTCTGTTCGAGGTTCGGTTCGCCCGAACGAAAACCGAAGCCCTCCCTTCGCGCCTGTTCGCGAACCGAACTGGTTCAAGGCCCCATCGCGCCTGTTCACGAACCGAACCGGTTCAAGGCTCGGCTCGTGACTGTTCGCGAAGAACCGAACGAAATTGTTCGGTTGGTGGTGACTCTTCAGTTTCATCCTTTTATATAACCAAACAGTTAAGTTCGAAAAGGACACTTCGTGACATTGGCATTTTCGCACGGCATTTTTCTCCCGACGCACTCTACGCATATTCACTTTGTCATTGTCATTTTCGTGCGATTGTTCTGCAAAATTGCGTTCGTAGGAGTCCTCCGGATACGTACCGCTTCGGAGGAACGAGATCCGTTCTATCCTGGGAGACGATTGTCCGATATCCTCGGGTACTAATTGAGGGGCCAAATTCGTCTTAAGGACACGACGTCATTTCGTTGGGCTCGGATCAACGTTTTGTTTGTTTTCTTGTGCTGCTTTCAGGTTTGTTTTCTTGACATTTAATTTCGGTTTCTAGTATACGAACATAACCGACGACAACAAGCAGCGAGTCAGCAGCTGCAACGGCGGGGACGGACAAAGGCCGACGAAGCTAGAAACTTGGTTGGAAAACAACCGGCGACATTGGGTTGTGGGGCTCGTCTGGGCGGTGCCGCTCGGCCAGAGGAAGAGCTGAAATGATGGTGGTTCACGGCGGGGATGGGCGGCGCGCGGCGAGCGGCTGATTCCGGCAAGGTAGGGCGGTTTGGTCGGCGAGCAGCACGAAGGAGCAGAAGCACGAACCAGAAGTGAAACCAGCGAAGAAGAAGAAGAAGAGAAGAAAAGAAAAGAAGAAAAAGAAAAAGAAGAGGAGAGAGAGAGTGGTTGGGGGCTGGTGGGTGTCAGACGTAAAGGGATGGGGGGAATCGGCGTGGAAAAGGGAAGAGAGAGAGAGAGAGAGAGAGAATAGAGGGAAATAAAACTATACATATTCAAATATTAATTACGATTCGATTGTCCAAATTTAAAATCGAAAATGATCTATCGGTTCAAAATAAACTTCGAATATAATAAGGGACAAAAGTGAAATTAATTAAGTCAAATTATAACGAGGAAGGTCTATCAGTCTAAATTTGCACCTGGTAAAAATTTCACTTTCACTTATCCCGGGTAATATCGAGGTTGGTTACAATAATATCGACACCGTCCAATTAAATTCGTCTCGAAACCCCGAGAAATTCGACACCAAAATTTGGGCTCTAAATAACGGTTAAATTCGATCGAGTGCGATTCTAGCGAAATCTCAATTTTAAAAACAATAACCGGGAGTGATCAGTTCCCGGACGAGATTTTACTATAAGCACACTAACGAATTACACGTTTTATAAATCCCAAAAATGGGCCGAAATTCGAAATGTCACAATTTGTGTCACAACAGGCAAGTTTAGGATTTTTGACGACATAAATTTTTTTTTTTAAGTATTTGGGTTATAATGGGTATAGTTTCGGATTTTCTGTGACATTTACCCAATAATTTTCAATGCATTATTTTCTCTCACCGTGCATGATTAAGTTTTAAAACTTCAAAAAATAAAATGCATTCTTAATATATATTTAACAAAATTTCCCCATATTTTTGTTCGTTTTTGTTTTTATTGTTTCCATATTTTGTTGATCCGCTTGTTTTTCCTCCCTCTTAAAAACACGGACTCGTGGGGCCCCCCGAGTTTTCCCATTTTTTTTTTCCTCTTTCGGTCAATTCCTTTCTAGCTCTTCTCCGCTTTCCCTTTCCGCTTCGAGGAAAATTCGATAATGACCTTTGGGACAAATCGGACCAAATTCAACCGTAGCATGCTCCTAGAAGGACACTCTTGTAATTTAGGCCGATCCTGGGGACAAAAGGAAATAAGAAACTACAAATCGCTGCTACAAGATGAAAGGACAGCGTTGGTGCATCGCCTGTCCCGGGACAACTTTCGAGTCTCTCTTTACCTCCTAACTAACCAATGGACCGGCCTTACCGATTACACGTGGCGCGCCGTCACGGGCCATTAGGTCGATGATGAGGATCGACAATTACGTCAACGCCCTCCGACATTTAAGTTGATATTTCGGCGTGATTTCCGAAATGCGGCTACGGAAAAACGGGCGCTGCCAATGACTTTGAGATCTCTAATAGAGCCTTTAGAATCGCCTTAGATAATCCTGACACTTCTCACAGTCCAAATGCTGATATTTGAGGAAGAAAAATGTATGGTGATGCTTCCTAGATTGATCAAATAAGACCCCATTTTGCAATCCTATAAAACGTTAGGTTTTGTCATGAATTTGTTAAATTTACTTTCCAAGATACATGCGCACAACCACTCGCACTAGGGATGAACGTATTCTGAGTCTGCTCATTCTGGCGAGCTAGTGATATTCGATATTCCACTCTGGATGAAAGAAGTCACGTGTCATTAGCACGATAACACCGATGCTCAAGTAGTAACTACATACAAGCAAGCAACTAGCAAACCAATGTCATTGACGCCATTCAGCGCGTTACTCACGGGGAAACAACCGCAAGCTAAGGGCGAAAGGCATCTTACTTCACCCCGATGGTCATGATACCGGGGAGCTCCGTATCAAACAGTCTATATGCCCAATTGGGGTACATGAAGCTACCTGCAGAAGATAAAAGTCCATATGAGTGATCACCTGGCAACAGACACTGAGTTAGTTAGTGTTGCATTAACGACTTTTGACCTCTTAGTCTCGGTCACCTGAACACGAATGGATAGATACCTGAACCCGTCACCCATTCAGGCAATGTCTCCATATTTTGGATCTTTTGGATCGATGGGCACTTCGTGACGAGGCCGATTGTATTTTTCACGCAGCTGCTTGATTGGGATGAAATCTCCAGCACCATCCATCCCGTAAAACAAAATGGAAATATAGGGATGGTCGAACCTATCCTGCAGATAAATCGAGTAGCCAACACAAGTCGATCAAAAGGCTGTCAAATATGCGGTGCAAGCATAATTTCAAGCACACACAGACTTTACCTTGTCTGGCTGGTCAGGAACTACCAAATTCTCCTCAGGTACTGCAACATAATGCAAAGTTATCATCAGTGGGTAGGCAATAAGGATGCATCAAGAGCAGAAACAATAGCATCGGGACTGAGCAGAAAAAGCACTCCATGAATGAGATGCCATCAGCAAAATCAATTACTGCTTAATCGAATGTGGTTTATTTAACTGAGCAGTACCATATGTTACGAGTAAATTTGGATCCTCATATACATCGACCAAAACCTGAACAAGAAAAGTAAACTGAAGTAAGCCGCCAAAAATGCTCCTGTTTTGAGCATCCAAGATATCCACCAAATCTATCATATTACTAGTAAGGACACACGGGGCAGAGGTCACAGTAGTATGGATGAACAGGTGTTCTATGGACTCTGCACAAAACTGAAACTCACTGGCAATATAACCCTTCCTATAACCTGATATATGTTACATGCCTTTTTATGGATATTCAACAAAAATAATTAGGTGGCTGCAAAGCTAACAACAGCAATGCTGATGCCCCACTTCAATTCTAAACTTTAAATACTTGCTTCTTTGTTCTTTGGGCGGCATTATTTGATTTCATCACATAAGAGAGTTTGAAATGGGGTTAGATAGGTGATGCAAATTACTCGGGAAGAATAGGCCAAGCTTCACAATCTCCACATGCTGCAAATCTGCTTATCAACATACAGAAATATACACCAGACGACTCGATCCCCGTTGAAAGGAAGTCCCATCAACACCTAATTAGCTGGCAGATATTTTTTTCACTTTTGGACAGGAGAAGATGACCACAATTCATTACTTTTTGGCAAACACATTCGTTTTCATACGTTAGAATGGAACATGACTTAGCTAAACTAAAGTCTGAACAGATGCCTTAGCATGGAGCCAGCCTTATCTTGTTTCAAGTTCACGGAAAAAAAAAACCTTACGTAATAGGCAAGAAAGTCATTGGATTTGCCTCTCAAAGAACTTTTGTTTGGAAGACTATGCACATATAAGAAAGTCCGTTGGTCAACAGCTGATTTGAGCACGTCAAGACTCTCAATCCAGATTACACTCATGTAAAGACAATATATGGCCTCCCTCAACCGTATTTTGGAAACCTATAATCGACAAATAACATACGCTCATAATTACTATTGGAAAGTGCCATGAAATTCCATTGTGTAGCGATATTGCACCACCAATAGACTAATAACCTGGTAAAATGGCTGGTTGGAACCTCTATCCAACTTTTGAATCTGGGCAGCTTCCATCCAAGAATTCGATTCACAGCACACAGGATCCATCCCACAGACAACAGCTCGATATCCTGATACCGTAACATGAACTTTCAGAAACATAATCAGAACTAGGCAAAAAAAGGTTGAAGAAAACGCAAATTGAAGTAACTAGATTCTTAGTGCGACAGACTTGATGCACACAAAATTTGAGAACTAGCAATCTGCTAGATATTCAATACTGTAAGTGCGTCTACGGCATATATATAATAGGAAACTCATGTAACACATTTCTCTAGTAAGTACTTTAGTTTGGTAGCAACAAGTTTTACATATCTGTATTGAAAATACGAGCAGGAATAAAATAACAATAAGTTTCACCAGATTTCATCAGAAGTACCTTTTACCACTATGATATTAAGTTATATGAGAGAACCATCATGGCTTCACATTACACAAATAAGAATGACAAACTGCGGCATGGAAGTCCAAATATTCGCAAGAAAATACACAGAATTCTCATGCTATTTCCAAAGACAACGACTAGCACAGGAATCATGCAAACATAAATAACATCGGGTGGACAAAAAGGTGGAAGCAAAGGCACTTCTATTTAACATATAAATGTACTGACAAGATGAAAAAAACATGCTGGATGGTCCATATGTGCACGAAAAATATGTTCTCACATGATTTTTCTTTTGATAATTGATAAGCTAGGGATAAATCCAAGAAAATCAGAGGGTGATTATCAGCTCTGGTGGGTTTTCCTAAAATGTTCTCACATGATTGTATTAAAGTGAAAGATAAATGAAGGGTGAGTAGATCGTCTACCAAATACTTTATGCTTCACTTTCTGGCCCAAACGAAAAGCATATTGTGCATTCTCATATGCCAGAGCTTTGGCTGATGCAGCCAGTGAATCTGCCTCCAAATTGGAAATTTTGTCTCGCAACTCAGATGCTAACGCATAATCCTCTCTCTCAACTGCTTTCTGCAAATCTGCACTGCATCAGAGCAAATGATACAATTCTGAAGTATCATAAAATTAGGAGGGAGGAGAATATAAAAGAAAGATTGGTCAAACTAACCGTAACCAAATGATGCTTATGGCCTTTTCTTGAGCTTCACTCTTTGAAGAGGATCCCCTTTTAGCTTCTTGCTGCTTGATAACTTCTGTTTCAACCTTCCAAGAAGTATGCCTTGCTCATATCAGTACAAGGACGCACAAGCACACCGCTGAACTCAATGTATAATGTTCATGATAGAAGAGTCTAAAAGGTTATAATGGAAAAAAATGTGGCGCAACTAATATCCTTCTTCCCTATAATCAATCAATGCAACAAGAATTCCTCATGAAGATAACTGATACATAACCAGAAAAAAGATTTAACCTCTGCAAGCTTGTTTCTCAGTTGTTGTGCAATATCGTACTGCTCCAAATTCAGCGCATACTGCCATTTGACAACACAGATATTGAGAAATATTCAAACGCCGAAAAATGCAGTGCTACTTTACAGACTGTACAGATCTAAATATCCAACATCTTTTTGAAGCTTTCTTTTTCAGCAAACAATAGAGTTGCAGAATGATTAATGATTTCTCCAACTGAGCATATCAGAAAAATCAATCTTCACACATCCCATAATCCCAATCTTGAATCTCTGACCTCTGTAAAGCAAAATCTTCGGTGACATATCGCCAGACTACCTGATGACTTCTATCATAATGTGCCAAAATAAAGCACATGACTGTTTTCTAACGCCCTTCAGAATGACCAATATATTACTGGGGCCATTTTGCATCTAAAACAACTGACTTTTTCATACTAAACAAGAAAGCAATGACATATAAGATACCACTAACTGTGATTTGAAACTGGTATGCAGTCCGATATGAAAGTATCACCAATTCAAATTCTTGAGTGACCGTGAAACACCTGTACACGAGTTGCCAGGTCCAGCTGGAAAAAGAACATGAGTATATCTTCATTGGCACTCTCACTCTGCTCTGCGCTTGCATCCAACCCCTTTTCACCCCCTTTAAAGAGCCATCCGGCTCTGACTGCAACTTTTTTTCTTTGCCTCGCTGCAATAAGGTTGGCAGAAAAGGAAAAACTCTGCATGCACCGACACTGACGAGACTGTCCATCTGACCCTGAAGTGGCGAATGTTCTCTTTGTCAAGTCGAATTGCCTCCTCCATGATGAATCCGTTGCATAAACTCCACTCCTTGCAGATGCCGTCGCAGAGCTCAGCGACAGAGCTAGCATTCTTTTGGCTACACCAGGCAAGCGCAGCACCTAATCCAGTCCGCTATACAGAAGTTTCTGTATCTGCAGTCCAAAAGAAACCACGTAAGAGACCATGCGAAAATCACCTCATCTCTCAGCTGATTCCAGTATCAATCTTACAGCCCACCCGCGTTTGCTCGGAGAATTCTATCAATTTTCATTTGCAATTCAACTAATTTTCAAACTAAAAGCGAATCAACGCCGTGTCTTGGTCTCAAAGGCAGCTCAAACCGATACCGATGCAGCCACAAAGCCTCAATTCATTACAACGACTCGAGTGCATTCAATTGCCGAGGACGACACCACCCAACACATACCCAAATCTACACAAAATGCTACGACACCCATCTTCGGATTCAACAAACAGAGGCGAAAGACTACAAGCCTCCGGTTACATTTTTTGGTTGAATTCAAGAACCTAAAAATCAACCCAAGAAAAGAAGGAAGAGAAATCAAGAACCTAAAGCAAAGATCACCAGCGCCGGCAACTCCACATTCTACAGCAAACCCGCTTCTTTTCCTTTCCTCGGGGACACAAACGGAACCCGCGATCAAACCGAACGGAATGGGGAAGCAAGAACCCAGAATTCGTACGGAACGAAAAGGGAACACTCGCATCAGTTCAAAGAAAAGCTTCTGAGATAGGGAGCACTCACCAGGAAATCCAAGACCAAGAGTGGCTCTGGCGAGCTCAAGCTTCGTCCGCACAAATAAAACACCAAATAAAAATCGGTCCTTTTCTTTTCAAGAAAGCACCTGTTTTTTTTTCGTTTGGACCGGTTCAAAAACTGCAAGTGGAAAATATCTTCACAGCACTCCATTGATCGAAAAGCAGCAGTATTTTACTACACAGGAGTTTGGGAAATGACAGATGGAGAGATCACGTAACTCTGAAAAACACCAGAAATTCCGTACAAAAACAAAAGTTTCAAAGTTTCCCAGACAAGTCTCCAGATTGATTTTTGATCCATTAAATTAAATTAAAGAATAATAGAGAAATCGCGACCCTTTTTGCCAATGCGATTATTTTCCAATAAGAAAGCTTTTGATATTCGCTTTGACGCCGCTTTCTGTAATTCCCCGTCTTGATCGATACCTCGAAAATATGGTGCCTATCGGTGTCAATTATGTGAATTTGATCTAGTATACACGCTGGGGCTTTGTGAGTGTTTTCTTTGTCTAATTTCCCGGATAATTTGATTTTGACATAATAAATAATTGTCGCCTTTTCGAGTTCAAAGAGCCCCGCTTTTTCTTGTTCTTGCTTCACTCACCATCGTAAGCCAGTGAATTCATGGCATGAATTGTTCACATTGGCATCTCTCTTACCCTTTCTTTCTCAGCTTTTCATTATTTTGCTCATTACGCCATTAGGACTTTACCGAACTGAACCATCCATTTCATGGTTTCACTCAATCATCCATGGACCATGATTGAGGGGGGAAATCATTTAAAGCGATTCAGGGAGGGGAAAAAGAAGGGGGAAAAAGATGGCTGAGTTCGCGGTCTCCATAGGCTGGCGAAATCGACATGAGGAAGAATATAACAATGCTCCAGGCAGGAGAGACAATTTCATTTTTTACTGGCAATAATGTTAGCACATACAATTAGAAGATCAATCTCTTCGGAAGCTCGAACCAAGTTCCTTGTTGTCCCAGATGTCCCGACCAGCATGGAAGAAAAAGAAATAGGGGATTTCGTTCTACTATTTTCTGCCGTGCCGACACGTTCCCGAAAATATTTTATAGGATACAAGAGATGCAAAGAATGAGAAAAATCACGGCGGTGAAAAAAATAATTGTGCGCGGACGAAAGATCATACAGAATTTAGCCTGCCCTTTTGCAATGCATGACGATGCGTAAAAGGCGAAAAAGAAACTCGACTGCTTTTGCTGAGGCCGGCTTTATCTCCTAAGAATGGTGCAAAATTGGCTGCTTATGCTCGCTGCTGTACATGATTTTTCCCAGGATCTACAATAAGGCCCTTTCCTCCATTCACTTCTAAATCATGCCTGCATTAACGAGGCTATTAAAGCAGGAAAACTTCATTTCCACTTTATAATGCGCAGGCGCAATAGTGGCACACACGGATCCTGTTTAGAGGAAAACATATCTTATCTTAGCCTGGTGCCAAATGGATGGCAACTTGCTCGTGTCAGACCTCTCAAATCAGATTTACCCTCCATTGTCTCGACGAATAAAGATGAAATGAAATACCATAGATCTGTAATAAACAGAAAATGCAATAGAAATGAAAAGGCAATGAAAACTCAACTGGAACACGAAGTCTGGAATAGTCAACTGGTCACGGGGAATATATCTGAACAATTGGAGCAGCCGATCCACATATACTACTTTCTTCCACACCTAGAAAGTAAAATATTGAGAGCCTTGTGTAAAATTGGGCTCCCCCAGAGGGATCAGTCCTAAGTGGTGCACCAACACTAAAAGATTCACACATACCACATTGTCAACAAACCACTCCAGCGCCAAAATTGAAGCCTTCAAATGCAAATTTGGGTGAAGAACGTACAATGCCTGCATAGGGAAACAGATAACAATTAGCATTGCTTGACTGTTAACTTGGTTAAATAAAGTAACTCAAGAGTTGCATACATGCACGTTTCGCTGATGTTTATGACCAAGTATCTGCTGTAACCTCCTCATCCATCCCAAATCTGGTATGCTGCTTATTCCGGAAAGAAGCATAAACTAGAAATTAGGGTTGGATCACCAGAGTGTTGTAACTTACACTAATTAAACAGACATGGTGTTGTAAGTCTAGTAATCATGGCTAAAGCTGCAATTGAGCAACTAATTATCCTGAAAGGAATATATGTCTGTTCAAGTTATTGTCTGTTTGCAGAAGAATTTTAATCTCTCGTGCATATATCCGTTTATAAGTTTGGTATAGTCTCATCCAAAAGTTACTCCCTGTTGAATGACAACAAGAAATTTTAAGTCAACATCTGAAAGAACAGGAGTAGATAGGTTCTAGCAGAGTGGCGAGAGAAACATCATGCAGGGAAATATCCAAAATGTCTAAACCAACCAAAGAGGTGATTCCCAGACTCCCAAATACAATTATACAAACACTTGGCCTGCAACTACCAAATACTCTGTCGCTCTGTCCTCACAAACCAGACGATAACTAAACATACAGTTTCTGTGCTCTTGGTGATCCTGAATGAAACAAAAGAAGGTAATAGGAGCTTTTTGCAAGGTTAAGGGGCTAATAAACTTGAACTGCTTTAAAAAGTACAAAATTGAAGATATCAAGCCATTTTGCAGGGCAGGAGCAACTCTAGCGTTATCATGATCTGCTAAGTCAAAGATCATCTCTTCCCTCTCTTGCTAATGTTCACTTCATAGCAAGCTCTAGACCTCGACTGGCCAGCGATCATGGAAATGATTCTTAAGCTTATTTTAATTAGTGTGATTGCCAAAGGAATTCAAGGATGAAAAGCACATCGCTGAACACAGAGCAATTTGACCAGCCAAATTCTATCATTATGAGGTAGTTATGCTACTGAGATCATAGGTATACTCACAGTTGCAATGATGCAGCCGAGTGGACATAAATGATAGAATAAGGTTTCTGTATCAAGGGTTCAAACTCCTGAAATTCAATGAGCAAGAAACTTCTTCAGCTCTCACAACCGAATTAAGTCGAAACATCTACTGAGAATTATGAATAAGATAGCCACAGGAACAATTTAGCAGCAGATGCATGGAAGAAAAGTCGAAAAGCAAGATTAATGAAATTCATATGAGATCGTTCATACTATTGGCCTATTGGTTGACAAATAACTACCAGATAGTAAGAAAAAGGCCCTCAACATAACCAAAATACGATTCTGGGGAGTCCTATTATGCTAAATACTTGAGCCTGCAGTATGGGAAATGATGAAATTTAAGCACTGATTTGTTCCCTGAGCAGTTACTTCCCATCAATGCCGACAATATGTCCGCATCATTAAAATTTTGACAAACTCCACAGTGAGCACATAACTCAAACTAGGCAAATCCAGGATCAGTGTCATGGTCCCAAGCGAAGTAAACACTTGGTCAAGACTTCGAACGTCAGTAAATAACATGACTTGATTTAAGCAAAATTCTGAAACTGAAGCAACTGGAGCTTTCATACCTTTACTACATAGAAAATAAATCGCTCCAAATCAAGACAGCGCAGAAGAAAATGTGCTCCCACAACCACCATTACAGGGCGACCCTCGCTATCTACACCACCACGGTATCTGATTCAGAAACATTAGACCTAGTTAGACTGGCTTTTCATCATAAATGAATATGCATCGAAGTTTATTCATCAATAATTTATCCTAGTGTTGTCAATGATGCAGACTTCGACATTTGCGCAGAAATGATCTTTAAGAACAAATTATAGTCCTTTTCGGTGAACGCGAACGAGGGAACACCGGGAAGTGCCAATCAAAGCCAGCGAAACATAAGGTTCATGAGATTGAAAGAGAGAATAAACCGAGAATAAACCAAGAAATAATGAGCCGTGTCCTGCTTCATAAGTAATGATATCAAGACACTTATACCGTTGATCCCATCTGCTACAATCTACACTCCATTTTTACAATCGTCATTGTAAAGAACATCAAAAGCAAGACATTCGACATTATTCAGGTACAAGCCAGACTATAATCTGAAGAGATTAGATGCAATGCAGGAGGAGGCAGAAAAGGAAAATGGAGAGATGCTTACACAATTTTCATCTCAGTAATGTCAGAGAGATTAAGAGAAATAGCTTTAGAGAGGTAGCTTGAATGAAGCGTATACTCTTCAGAAGGAGTCAAAAGGGGTCCTGCAAGATTACCCAACCCAAAAAATTTGGCCCAGTTCCATCCCCTTCGTACCTCAACTTTTTTATCCCACTGCTCCTTCCTCCTCTGGTCTGGATCTTTACTTAACGACATGAAAGCAGGATCCAAGTATGAAGCCAAATATGATGAGTTCCTGGAGATGAACAATCTCTAGTCTTATCTCTCCACGGTTTATATCTTAAACAAGAAGCATAAAATGCAGGACAAGGGTGACATGAAAAAACAAGAGCACTCACATCAGATACTTGCAACAGCCATTTTACATTGCTTGATTAATCTTTTCCTTTAAAGATATTGTCCTCTGAAATTCAAGGAAAAGTCTTATTTTTCAGAAAATGCGAAATATTATTCCTCGCATTATTGCATTAGTATTTGGATGGTCCACCTTTTGCATCGATAATGATTTAAAGCAATAATACCAGGAGGAGAAATGAAAAAACTAAGAGTAAAGGAACAGCAACCATGGACGAATATTAGGCGGATCACGATTGGTATGTAAAAAAGCCATAACGGTGTCAGCTTTCATTAAGTGTCTCATCGGCAAATCATTTTTCATTTCCAATGAGAAAAGCCAAGATAAAAGGTAACTTCCAGATAATGGGGGAAGAATGAAATGCCTGTTTATATCCATGATACTTCCAGTTTCTTCAAAACTTTAACCTGTGCTAGATTAACACCCTAACATCAAGAAAAGATGTTCCGAGAAAATGCTAAAAGTGATCAAAGCAGTGGAGATGCGAATCGAGAAAATCAAAATAAAAGTGACCTCAAATGGATGGCACCTATAAGTGGCTATATTTAAGGGATCCCCAGGTACACTTTACCATGTTATTTTTTAATACGACCACACAAAATGATCAATGCCTAAACTTTGAAAATCAAAAAATATGGCATGACCAAATACCCACTAACCTTCTCGCCAAACCAATATTGGTGACAGGAACATCAACTGGGGCTTCTGGAGGATCTTTAGAAGCCTTTTTTGGCAAAGGTTTTATTCTTATTTTACGTTCATCTATGACTGTTTCACCATTCTCATCCCATAATTCTGCAGGAAGCTTTGATATGGCTACCTCCTCCTCATGCTTATCTCGTGGAAAGTAAAGAGGGAGCAATCTACATAAAAAAAATTTAAGACAATGTAAACCAAAATTACCACCAAAAAAGATAAAGCCTAAATCCACACTGCTAACATACCTATCCTCTTAATCCGACCTCTTTCAAGGATACAAGACAAGTACTACGTACCTTTTGTAGATCTCAGTGTCAAATGCAGTAGTCGTGCAAAAGACAATTGCTGTGATTTCATCCTTTTGCTTCTCAAGAAAACGACGGATGGTTCCTGATAAACAAACAAGGACAACTTTATTGCATAACTCCTTCTTATAATACAATATCCAGCACTGCTAGTGCTAATGCAAAAAATTAGATCCTCCTCAAGCTATTACGGAATTCTTGCATGATGTAACAGAATAATGCATTCCTCCAGATTTTCTAAACCTTGTGAAGATAGAGAAATTGAAAAAAAGTTCCAATTAGAATTAGTTATGAGTAAAGTAAATGGAGAATTCTCTCTAAAAAAGCAGCTTCCCCTTTTCAGTAGGATGGTTAATGACACAATCATTTCTTACCCTTTCGAGAGCTACCTTTCTTTTTCATTTGTTCTTTTTTTTTGTGGGGGGGGTGGGGGGGGGGGGTTGGTTTGGTTTTGGGTGTCGGGGGAATATGTGTGAGTGTAAAGACTATCCCGAATTGAGGGAAACAAAAAAATGTTGTACTGGAAATCTTTTTCTGGAGATATCCAGACACAATCACCTCGATACCCCTTGATACCACATCCACAGGAACAGGAAAAAGCATATAGACTTTTAAAGAGTAAAAAACAGGAATATTAAGTAAAAGAAAAAATAAATTCCTAGACAAGCATACTTCAGGGATGTGAAAAGATGTCATGAGTACCAAGGAAAAAAATCTTTAAAGCCTAGCAAAAGGGTGAAGATGCAGGATGGATGGCTCACTTATAGCAACATGTGCAGCAGCTTCCCGTGGATAGTTCTTTGCCTCTGTGTATATACAATCCAAAGCGATGCTGCATGGTTATGTCACTCATGTAAGATTAAGACCAGCTGAGTATTACCTGAACAAAGGACAACAAATCAGACAACTCTACAATTCAGCAAGACTTATCTCCAACAACCTTTGAAGTCCGCTTTCAATAAGAAGTTCGAGGCAAGACCGGTAGCAATGACTCAAAGCATTCTCTGCGGCAGTATGATACTTTACAGCATATTTTGGACCCACAGTATGAATCACCCTCCTGAGAACCCAGAACAAATTCTGCTTTTAGCTTCTCTGCGAGTTTGATACCCATACGGAAAATGTTTCGAGTTTCCACTCTAAATTCTTTACAATTTTTTATTAGGAACTTGAAGACAATAATGTGAAAGGCCAGTGGAGTATTGACCTAGCTGGAAGGTTATATGCATTTGTAATTTTGGCCATCCCTGTTCGACATCCACCCTGGGTCACAAAAGAAATGCCAGATATAGGTCAGTCTGCCCCCTGTAATTCTTCTTCTTTTCCCAAAAGGAGATCTCCTGATCGTACTTCACGAAGAAAATAAGCAACCAAATGTACTGCTCTTCACATATTTATACGAAAAGCTAAATGCTTCTGCTGGTATGCTACTTCAATTGCTCCAGCTACATTTCTCCAGAAGAGGTCTTTTTAACATTATATATAGAGTGTAGTATTGAACATCAAAATGGGCGAAAGAAATTAGCCTCACAAGCATAGAACATTCTTCTGCGAGATCAGGTCCAGCTGCAGCATGTAAACCAGGACTACTGTGTGCATCATCCAAATTCTGCAGACAGCCAAAGTAATTGTATTTCAGACTATTTTTTTCGCTTAGAATTGTACATACACTACTGGTTGTGAAAAATCATACAGTATATTATGTCATTGGATTATACAAATATAGAATTCAGATATTTACAGCACAGTTCACAAATCTAATTTTTGTCTCTTACTGACTTTGACTGGCCGATAATGCTTCCCTTAACAATTTGAGTATACCTTGACTCATGCAAATTTTAAGCAATTTAAGCAGCAACAACTTCATAATCACGCAAAATCAAACATTCTTCGTGGTAGTTAAATGGCATAGGAATCATTCATTGTATTACTTTTCAGAAAAGGTGTAGGATAATCCTGAAATAGCACGATCTCTATCCAAATTTAGCCATTATTACGGTAGCAAGGCTCTTTAATTTCCTCGGGTGCAGGTTGCTCCATAGCTGAATCGCATCTAATACAACCTAGGCATACCTAAAAGCGATTTTGCAGCATAAGCATAGGCAATGAACACGGAGTCCGGTCTAATAAAACTGAAATCCATTTGGCCTAGTAAAGATGCTAGAAGACTGGAGTGCACAGCATGTTGATCACCTCATTCGTAGAGTTCACGACCGCATCCACGTCGAGAGTCCACGGGCTGCCCCTCCAAATGTATATCTTCTCGTTGATCTCATGGTCCACGGGAAACCGAGAAACCATCCCGTTGCCCGCCATATCCGCCCCGGAAATCGATGTCAGAGGATCGCCAAAGTACGGGTTACAGAACGCAGAATCTCCATTCTCATCCTCGAGCGACGACCCCTGCTCCACATCAATCCACCTGGGAACTTTATCCAGGCTCACCGCATTCTTCCCGTTCTCCATCTCCGCCGCCGCCGCCGCCGCCGCCGTGCGTTTTCGAGGAAAGAAAGAAAGGAGGCAAACCAAACAATGCCGTCAATTTCTCACCCCGTTCATCTCCAAACTAACCGTCGCCGTCGCACGAGAGGCGACCAACACCAATTCAGATGCGCCGACCGGTCAAATTCTCCGCATCCCTGCTGACAATCCAAACACGCACGCGCGCGCACAGCGATCAGGATCAGGCAATCAAAGCAAATCAGGCCAAAAACTCGTCCCCGCTCAAGATCTAGAAATCGTCACGCGGACAGCGCGAAACCCGACGACCGCGCGAGCGCCAAACTGCACACGCCGATCACAAGCTATTCGCGCCTCGCCCGGCGGAGATATAACGCGAGGGAGGAGGAGGAGGAGGAAGAAGCGAGATCGGAGGAGTGGAGTGATCGAATGCAATTATTGGCAAAAATGCGAGGCGGAAATGGGCTCCTTACCAGAGCGAAATGGCGACGGCATTGAATGATCTTTGGATTTTGCGACAGCGACAGCTCTCGCAATTACGGGATTGTCGTCTTATTCTTCTGTCTGTTTTTTTTTTCCTGAACGTCCTGTGCGACGGACAGCTCCTACGTTGCGTGCGATCGATCGGCTTCTGTTATTTTTTCATTTTATTTTTTTCCCGCATTAACCAGAAATAAATCCGGGAGTTGGGATCGGTTAAACATGAAATTATTACCTAAATCTGTTTTGGGACATGATGGGGCCTTGTTGTTTGTTCAGATTGTCCTGTTTACTTTTCCTCTGTCCTCGATCACCCCTCCCTCACGTAAATAAATAAAGGGGCCTAACTCCAAAAAATAACACTAACTTCAAGTAGGGGGATAATTTTGGTCCGAATTTTTTTTTTTGGTAAAAAAAAGCACAAACTTCAAGTCGATGGATAATTCTGACCTAAACGTTTTTTTGTTTCGTAAAAAAATACAAACTTTAGATTGGGTGACAATTCTAGTCTCAATTTTTTTTGTCTCATAAGAAATCACTAACTTTTACCATGATCTCAAATTTGACCCCTCGTTAACTTTCCCCATTGTTTGAGAAAGAAGATTATGGTGGTAAGCTTGGCGAATCTCGTCCATGGCATCCGTTAACTGGCGCTGGTCAACTTCAGATTACGTCTGGTTAGAGAGATTCGATCTGGAGATATATTTGACCTGGCTGTGAAGTGAAAGAGAAGAACAATTTCATCGTTATTCTTTAAATTGTGGTTCAGAGAATAAGATAATGAATATTACTTTAAATCCAGTCAGTAAGCCACGTGAATTTATTACTAAAGTGGAATAGTCAAGGTAGATAATCAATGGTTTTAAGTTAATGGGCCAAATTTATGATTTAAGTGAAAGTTGGTGGTTTTTTACGAGACAAAAAAAAGTTGTGGCCAAAATCATCACTAGACCTAAAGTTCGTGCCTTTTATGAGACAAAAAAATGTTTAGGTCAAAATTGTCCTTTGACTTAAAGTTGGTACTTTTTTACATGGCAAAAAAAAGTTCGACTTAAAATTGTCTCTCGACCTAAAGTTAGTATTTTTTTTTTTTGGAATTAACCCAAATAAGTGCTAATCTTCACTTCAACAACCCCATATCAATACTTACTGCTCCAAATGGACCCATGCCTAAGCTAATCTCGAACTTTCGGATCTCGGGTGATCCAGATTCAGCCAAATAGAATTGTGCTCGATAAGGAGAAGCGAGCTTCCGATCCTGATCCTTGTAGTGCCAAAGGCGCGGGGGCTAATAACCAGTTACTTCCATAACTTTTTAGCGAAAAAAAAGAACTTTTTTTACGCACGCCCTGTAAAACTTGAAAGTAAGCAAATTCGCTCTGCACTAGAAAAAAGGGGAAAGAAAAACAGATACTGGGTTTGACCCTATAAGGCTACATATTTGCCAAATGCAATTCCATAATGATCTTTTATCACCATGGAAAAGTGTGATTATTACTCTGGATCGTGTATAGCATTCAATGAGACTATTCCCGGGGAACCTCCTCGCACCTCGCTCCACAAATTTAAACAGTAAAATGATATGCCAGATTGAGATCAACCCTGAGTTCACCTTCAGCAAAAAGCATATGCGAATCGAATCTCCTATTCGTCTTGTCCAAACGGACAGAGCGATTAGACGCGATCTTAGTGATCTTAGTCAAGACGGCTGAGAAACGGAGGGCGTGGTCAGCCACGGCTACTCTTTTGCCTTGGCTAATTGTAATGCTCTGCTGACTACACAGTATTACGTATCGGTTGCAAACTCTATTAGAGATTGCGATTTTCATCACCTGTTGAAAGAACTGCAGGAAGTGATATTGAACTCGATCGATGCACAGTACCGGGCTCAAATTCGTGACGTGAAGCTCGGGAAGCAGCGTATGAGCTACAATGAGCTAAATCACCGTTATGCATGACTAGTATTACTCGTTTGGATCAGATCCGCATCACACATTACAGGGAAGGAGGAGGAAACAGAGGGTTGTCTGCTGTGAACCCGGGTGGTGTGATCGACCAACGAACAACCTGACTGTTTAACGGGGTCGTTGCATCTCCAGTTGGAAAAGTGAAGAGACTCCCTTCATTTTACGCCGGCCTTCTGCTTTAACATGGCAATGAAGTTTTCTCAATCTTCCGGAGACATAGCTTCTGCCGAACAATCTCCCACGCCCCACTCGGCTCCGCGGATGCAGTATTTGTCTTGTATCTCTTTCTTGTTCCTGAAACATATATCCTGTCTCTGAGAGAGAGAGAGAGAGAGAGAGAGAGAGAGAGAGAGAGAGAGAGAGAGAGAGAACTTGCTTCTAATAGAGACAGCTCAGTGAACATAAACTGGGAAGTGTAATTATGAAATACAAAGAAAAAGAAGCAAACACTGGAATGACGGGCGGAGTTATTCTAGCTCTTTTCCCTCTTATCAGCTCATTCAGTCCATAGTCTCCAATTACCTAAACAGCTGCCGCAAGCAGATTTGATTTGTGAAGGCAACCACGGGGATACTCCTTGAGCATAGAACCATGTTGGATATAATAAGACTGGCTTGCAAGTTCGACATACGTTCGTCACTTTGCTTCATATATTAATTTTCTGAACTAGTCTTAGTTCACCACTACACCTAGCATTGCTCATTGCCGCATAACCCCGACAATTTGCCACCCCGCCACACCTTTTTTCACCATCACATGATTGCAACTTATGAATTCTGAAAGAGAATGGAGACTAGAAGCTTACTTCTCCTTATTGAGCTTCGACTGCTCCAGCAGCTTCTTGAGCAGAGGAGATTGCCTGAACCTTTCATCAAATTCTGCGTACTTCTTCTGGTTCTCTTCTGCCAAAGCACACCTCAACGTCTTTTAATCGAGGCATTAGCCAAATCAAGGTGACGCAACACAATACACGATGAAGTGAAGACAATTACCATTAAACCGTTCGAGAAACTCAATCTTAGGCAATTCAGGGCCAGGGACAGACTCCATTCCAGGCAATCCAGAGAGAAATCCGGCTTTAGCTGCAACAGCAGGAAAGTATAAATGCTTCGACATCCACATATCCCTAATCCTCTACAAACGTCGATTGCACGTGCCTCTCAATTTTACCACGCAAAAACATGGTGTAATTTCAAGAAGTGCAAGAGCAAACCAGATTCTTCAATCATATCAGAAGCTGTGCAAGAATAAGACAACAAGTTTTTCAACTTCAGTGCATACATCCCCAACTAAAACACCAGTCGAGGTTGTTTTTCTTCAAGTGCACCACGCACATCCACATCTTCTACACGTGATTCTACTCGCACCAACATCTTCTCCCGTGGCCAGTGAAATGAAGCACATACCTTACCCGACCATCCCGGTTGCATCCACTAAGAACAAGGGCGAACAATCGACCAATGGGACCACCTAACTCTAGATGCATCCGCTATCCAAAAATTTAGCATACCAAGTACCGCAAGCCGCCAACAGGCACGCGGCCCATCTGGTAAAGGGACTCGGGGTGGGGGCCAGAGACCAGGTCCGGGGTTCGGTCCCCATGAGCACAGCACACACCCGCATATACATAGAAAGGTGGGACACAAAAAAGAAACGCACCGCAGGCCGCGCAAGCCTTCTGTAATGGATGCACATTTGTGACCACAACCTAATCTTTTTCAACAGTAGAAGCTCAAAGTCACGCCTCTCTTTTTGCAACAACCCTTCCACCACCAGGAAGATGAACACCGGGAATTCCTCCCCCCCCCCCCCCCATTGGCCAGACATGCAGAGTATGCAGAAGCGGAGAGAGCGCGAGTCAAAATTCGAATATGCTCTAGATACACGAAACGCGAGACGACGACGCCTCGAGTCAAGCGCAAAACGAACCCATATTAAGAAGAGCGCTCGTAACTGTACCTGGATTCGACCACAAGAGGATGGCGAGCGAGGCGGCGAGAGGGGCGGTCTTGTGAAGAGGGCGGACGGGGCGTGATGACGACGGCGCGCGGGACGAAGAAGAAGGTAGAGCAGAAGAAGATGGTGTTGAAGAAGAGGAGGAGGAGGAGGAGCGAGAAGCGTCGGAGAAGGTGTTCGTGGACAGAATGGGAGTGCAATCCGCGAGTTTGTCTTTGGGTTTGGACGGGATTTTACAGTGCAGGCTCGAGAGAGGTGAGAGCAAAGATGAGCCCATGACTTGGGGAGAGAGAGAGAGAGAGATAAGAGGCGAAGAAGCTTCTCTTTTCCGTGGTTTTAGGAGTGGCCTCTCTCTCTCTCTCTCTCTCTCTCTCTCTCTCTCTCTCTTCCTACTTCTCAGCAAAGATGATTTTTATTTTATTTTTCTTTATTCGACAAAATGGCTTCGATAATATAAAAGGTTCCGAGAAAATGATACAAATGTTCACTGAATTTTATCTCAATATGTAATGTGGTCCATAAACTTTTAATTTGTTTAATTTAATCCCTCAACTTTAGCCCAGTGTGCAATGTCGTTCTTAAACTTTTAATTTGTTCAATGTGGTTCCTAAAATTTTGGTTTATATTCAGTCTAGTCCCTAAATTAATGAAAGAACAATATTGAATATTTTCATATAGTATGAGGACTGAATTGGATATATATGAAAAGTTTAAAGATTACATTGAACAAGGATGACATTGCACACTTATACTGTTCAGTGATTATATTGAACAAATTAAAAGTTCATGGACTATATTGAGTATTGGATTAAAGTTCAAAGACCTTTTGTGCCATTATCTCAAAAGTTTTAAACAAATCAATCTAAGGATTTATGTAAATTATACACATCAAAGAACAATGATCAAAATCATGATTCCCATTCAGTATTTGCGATTCAACCATGCATTGATTATGACTTCTTTCGTTTCACTAAAAACATTTTTTGGGAAAACATTTTTTTCATTTTTTGGCATTTGGACAATGGAAAATATTTCTTAGTCAATGGAAAGCATATGCTTAAATTGAAGAAAATGATTTCCTCTTTAAAAAATCGAAAATCATTTTTCCAAATATATAACTAGATATCGGTTTTTGGATTAGAAATTTTGCTTTACATCTGGGTCAGTGAGACCATCAATGCCAAGCTTGGGTCTTGGCCAAGCCTGGGACCCCAGTGCTCGTGCCCAAATGCCCAATGCTGAGGTCCCAACCTCTGTGGCGTCGATGAACTTGAATTCGAGCGATGGGTACTTGATCTCGAGCGTCGGGGTTTGTAGCCTGATCTCAATGGACTCGGGTATGGGCGCTGGTGACAAGGACTTGGGCATGGTGTCGGGTATGAGGCTAGGCCTCTGTTGACCTGGGACCCATGCTTGTGCTCGTGCTTAGGATCTTAGTGTTTGTGCCCGATTCCCAAACTGCCCATGCACAAAGCACTAACATCCAAATAATTTATGTTCATTTAGACTTACCAAATGACCAGCCAAATATCGAAAAATATTATTATTTTTTTGAAAAATAACTTTAATGTCC
The DNA here is from genome assembly GCA_031216285.1 of Syzygium syzygioides. Classification (NCBI taxonomy): domain Eukaryota; kingdom Viridiplantae; phylum Streptophyta; class Magnoliopsida; order Myrtales; family Myrtaceae; genus Syzygium; species Syzygium syzygioides. The sequence continues at coordinate 33,476,694 of CM062248.1, read as the reverse complement.
CATTTTTGCGATTATTAGTAATTGATAGCACGTGCTCATAGCACAAAATGAATGAACTATTCGATCCAAGCAACAACAGCAGTTCACTGAAGAGGGAATTCCATTTCTTTTCTCCAACATAACAAGGTCAAAAATCATGAGCAGGAACGAGTGATGACCATATAACCAGATAGTACACGATATCAAGTTAATTGAAACGTCAGGATACAAGTCTCTGCATCTACTTTGCCAAAATATTTCCGATTTTGCACAATCTGTTATAAAAAATTGGGGATAATTAAATCGCAAAAAGGATCATCCTTCGATCATGGCTTTCGCGGCATCGATAAGTGCTGGTCTCAAGTCATTTGATGCCCTGCCCAGCACGGTGTATCCTTCTTTATCTTCCACGTCTACGTCTGCTCCGTGCCTTATCAACAGCAGAGCCACCTAACCATCAATAGATCAACATAGAACAAGTAAAGGATCCGATGCAGTTCTCGAGTTTAAAAGCAGAAATCCTGACCTCAGTCAGTTCGAGCTCATGCAAGCCTTTGCTCCAGCAATAACAACAGGATTACGTATATGGTTTTTTACAGATTTGAATATGAATAGCATAATCGGCGATTCTATCTGACGTACCAATTCAAAGGATGGTAGGACAAGAGGAGGGTGAAAGGCCTCGTCCCACCTCGATTTCTCTCATTAAAGGAGGGATCTAGTTAACTCTAATTCATGCATCCCGGTAACTGTCCAAAAGACACGGCTTACAGATTTAACTTGAGTACCTACTAACATATGTATGTATGTATAGACTAGTTTGCAGATGTGCATGTAAAATTGCAACTAGCCATTAATTCAGTGTAAAACAAAGCAAATTGCATCACTACTTCACTATTGTCCAGCAAACAGACCTCTCTATTGTAGCAAATTACTGCAACCATCAGAGGCGTTTGGCCTGCTTTATCGACAGGGTCAACCTCAGCTCCTTCCTCGATCAGAAGTTCACACATTTGTGAGTTCCCCGTGCTGGCAGCACGATGCAATGGAGTGCTCCCTACCTGAAAGCTACACATACACATGTCAAGCAATTGAGGAACGCCCAAAAATAAACAACACAGAATGTTTTCAGGTCCAAACGAACATGTATAGAGGAAGGCAATTGTGCGATTACTGACCTTGTCCTTTGCATTGATATTTGCACCATGTGACATAAGAATTTCAGCGACTTTCAACCATCCTTTGCTGGCGGCATAATGAAGAGCAGTGCGTCCACCATCATTCTTCAACTTAACATCAGCTCCTGCAGAAAAACACCATTATGTGACAACTGATTTATGTTAAGACAAGCGAAAAGGGACATTTCTTTCTCCAGCATGTATGGAAGGAACTGAATGAAGGTTGATTATGTGAGAGGACACAACAAGGAGCTCAGCACAATAATGCGCCATCTATCCTTAGCTACTGAAGTTAGACGTGATTACACTCACAGCAGTAAGCAGCCTTCTCTTTCCTCTAGCTAGACAAGCCATAAATGATTTTAAATGAGTTCTCACGGTATACAATGGCTGCAAACAAAATTGATTCGCAAGCCTGGTCACTGAAATGTGAGCATGGAGCAGTTACTAAGACTGAAACACACACATGCCAAAAGATCCGTATGGTTTGTGTGATTCATTGTTTTACATAGCCTAAGTGTAGCATATAAATTTTTTCACCATCTCCACAGAGATTGAATTAGTATTTCCCACGCCCCGCCACAAATGCTGAGTCTGAACAACACTAAAGCCTGACTACACCGGTTGACTGTATTTTCAGCAAGGAGAATGGTGTCGTAACAGCAAAACCTGATAAAAAGAATCGTCCAGTCCTCCATTTATCCTGTGAACACAATCAATTGCCCGACAATACTCCACTTCACAAGCTGGAGATGCAATAAGATACAAATCAAACAAGGGGTTACACAGGGATCCAAAGCACTAGATCGGCGGTGCATAATTTCGCAGAAATGTCTTCAGCCTGCTTTCAATTTTCAATGGCTTTCTAACTATATAAGAATTATCCTAACAAATTAAGAGCGAAAGGGAAAGCACACAAATCCATCTTCGTGTCCGTGTACTCAAACAATTTTTCAGACTCATGAGCACATTGCGGAACTAGCAGACATACTTGCCTTTCCTCAACAAGATCTCCACAATCTGCACGTTCCCAATGCTCGCCGCAGAATGAAGCGGGGCCCAACCTTCTTCATCTTTGCTGTTTATCACACTCGCCGACTGATCGGCATCCGACAGTACATCCACTATCTGATCCATTCGAAAGAAAAGCAATTCAACGCAAAGCAATCCAGTGAATGGATTAAACAAACATCAAGAACACCGAAACAGCCAAACATATTTCACAGCAAGCCAAGCAAATGCGCGAATCAAATGATTTATACTGTCATTTACGCGATCTCTTAGAGAACCCATCGAGCAAAGAACGATTGCGATTGTACGCAAGGCTTGAAGTTGGAGACATTTATTCACATTCCCCGATTGTACCTTGAGTTTTCGGCACAAAAATCGAGACTCTATTACCGGCGCAAGATCATCACCACTGCGACGAGGAATTAGAGAGAAATCGCTTCTCCTAGACTCTCTGGTCCATGAGGCTATAGCCTCACCAACTCAGAGGCTAATCCAACCGGACTCTGACGCTCTTCTGTGGCCACCGCTAACGAAGCTAAAACGACTCGACAAAGAAACGCCGGGGACCAGTGTCTCCGGCGAAGCGCCTTATCTCAACTCGCTGGACTTCCGGAGCGCGCGCAAAAGGAAGAAGATACCTCGGCGTGACCAGAGGAAGCGGCGACGTGGAGGAGGGAGCGGCCGTCCTCGTTTCGGAGGGAGAGCGCCCCGGCGAGCTGGTCCCGCGGGAGCGCCCCGAACGCCGCCGGATCTCCGCCCTCGGCGGCCTTGAAGAGGTCCTCGTCCCCGATCGGCCGCTGCTGCCCTGGCTTCGCGCTCGGACCATCACCGATCTCCATTTCCATGGCGGCGCGTGCGGAATTTCGCCCGGTCGACGACGGGTTCTCGAAAGGCGAGGGTTTTCTTTGCGTTTGACCAAAGGGTCAGCCGTTCCGGCGACTTTGATTGGCTCGCGCCCCGCGCGCTCGTGCGGGAGCACAGATGATAACGGCTGTAGAGAATCCCGTTCGCCAGATGATCGTTGTACGACAAGAAGAGGGTAAGGCAATCTCAATGATAATCATTAGTTTTACACATGTTAATTATAGTATGCTTCTCTAGAAATTATGGGCACTAAGAAACGGATGGCGGAAAAAAGAGAAACTAAATAATGGATTTTCAGAGCGCCTTTAACCACGGCATCGAACTCTGAAAGCGAATCGGCCGATCTCAGCGATAAAGGAAAAGCGGGCCAATCGGAGCTCGCCGCTCTTGGCAACTTTAAGGGAAGGGAGGTGATCATCTCAAAGGGGTGACCTGAAAACACAGGCGCTGGTAACACGGTGCGGGTCGAACCGTACGAGCAGAATACGTGTACGCACAGAGGGGAGCGGCGCCTGTGTTAGCCAGGTCACCTATCGGAGATGCTTCCCTTTTCTAGGTACTTGTGGGGCGGTGGCGGGTCTCTTGCCTCGAGGCTTTTCTTATATACAGAGGAAAGAGTTCGAAGCTCGTGTGCTCGCGACAATGTGTCGCTAGAATGTGCTCATCCTAGCGACACCCTGGGAAACTGTAACCCATCGAGCATTGAACAGATGTCCTAGCTGTCCCCAGCTTTGTCGTATATGGAGGTGCACGAGACGAGTCGTCCCATCTTCTCCCGTTGCAAAGAGCGGGACCCGCGTGTGGTCAAAAATCAGATTTCGCAGTCAGATGAGGTCTCACCAGAACGAGATCTTGGGCATCTTTCTTGACTTGGTAAGCGGGGGATCGGGGCGGGGTTCCGCTCTGGCCTCGGCGGTGCATCATCCCTTCGAGTCATTTAAGGTTCTGCATCTCGTGTCATTCAGGAAGGTGAAGCAGAAGCGAGACTCGCTCGGTGCAAGGAACGGCCTCTTGTCTAAGTAACCGAGTCTGATTTTTGCTGGGCACGTGAACGAGACTCGCGAGTGAACAATGGGCAAGGAATAGCGTAATTCCTCAGACCGGGAGACGTGCGAAACGACAATCCACATTTTGGTGTACCAACCGGAACAAGGAAGTGTTTTTGGGTACTGGGAAGATTTCTCCAACTTCAAAAATGACTCTAGCCAGTTACTCTAAATCCTAGGATGCCATACTGAAAGAACCTATCCATCTCGTCTCTGGAAACCGTCCATCCAGAAGACTTTTGGGGAAAAGGGAACTTTCAAGCGCATGCCGGTGCCCTGAAGTCCCTGAGGGTTGCATACACTATCGAATCGGCCGCGACAGCGATCGGCGAGGACGGGTCGACGAGCTCCGGTTTCATCTCGGGTATGTCCGACGATTCGGTGAGCTCCAGCGGGGTCCCGTTCAGGAGCAGCACGTCGCTCTGGATGTTCCCATCCTTCGGCGTCAAATGGAACTCTTCTCTAGGTTGTCTGCCGCCGGAAGTCTGCTCGACCGCTGGATATATATTCACGTCGTTGACGACGGATACGTTGAAGGAAGTCGAGTTCGACATGTTGATCAGGATGAGGGTCACGCCGGGCTGAACGGGAAATATTTCTGAGTGGTCAGAAAATTTATGCGGAAATGGGCATTGGACAATTATTAGGAAGAAGGGGGCTGTCGATAGCAACACGTGCTCGACCTTTCCCGAAGTGAATTTACCTTGTCCTTCGAGCAATGAGAATATGCCCGTAAATGAGCAGAACCGTCATGCGTCGTCGCGAGGACTTGTTTCCCCATCAGGCGATGCCACAGGAGTGCGCTGATTGGGCAGAACAGGATCGGTTACACGATTGAAAAGGAAAATGAGAATCGTGCCGTGATCGGACAACAAAGGCATAATAGGCAAAGTTAATTGCTAATGACGAGGCAATCTACTGACCCGTAATAATCCGGGTTTGGGACAAAACTCGTGGTGTTGAGGAGACCGTAGTTTCCGCCGATCAAAGCCTGTCTGCAGAAGACCTTGTGGTTGAACTGGGATGTCATGCCCAACTGATCCAAGTACCTGTGTTTTTGCTCATAAAAAACAGAGTCAAACTTCGTAACATAATTGATCTCAATCTGTAATTCTCTTATTTTCATGAGGGTCCTCACCAGAATCCATTGGCGAAGGTGTGCGAAACGTCCTTGCCACCACTGTTATAAGCCCCACCTGCTTCCCCAACCCAGGGGCCCGACCATGGTCCAAATCGCTCCGCAGTTCTCATGACATCCTTATACGTCTGAGCGATCTCGTCCAGGAAGTATGGGTCCTGAACCTTGTCAATGAGAGTCGGATCAACACCTGCATGGAGGAAATGCGGTAATGACTTTATCCTCGACTTGCAGGATGTAAGTAATATCATCAAGCTGGAGGTTCCTGATGGCTCAGTATGTGTACCTGCGCCGAGATTGTATATATGGTGGGTTAAACCGTCAACTATGTTGGGTCCTGAGACCTGGAGGAAGGTCTCGAACCACTTCTGGTCGTAAAATCCAGCCGGACCCAAGACCTTCGGCCTCGTGGTAGGGTCTGGGTACAATTCCTCAATGATGTTCTTGAGCACGATCATGTCTTTTCCGTACTGGTCAGCGTCAACTCTTCCAGAAACCCCAGATCCACAGAGCTCATTGCCTGATCAAATAAAATGCAGAACGGTTAGTCAGGTGATGTACACGGATACTAAGAAGAGTACATAAACTTTGACTTAGGCTTCAAGTTACCGAGTTCATATGAGTCGATCTTGTATCCTTTGGAGATGGTGTAACTCATGAGATCGCGGGCGTTCTGCGGATCCCAGTCACCGATGAAATGGTCGCGATCGTCAGGCGACCTTCGCCTTCCAGTGAGAGCATTCAAGCCGAAAGTCAATGCAGCTCTGTGAAGCAATTGGATGAGTATTCAGAGATTTTCTTCTTTTATCCTCTAGGATTCATTTGTGGCTTGAGAAGTTCGATGATGCCTATAAATATCGTCAAAGAAATCTTACCCGGTCTCATTCAACAGCTCATTAAGCTGATCCCACCGGTCCATCTTGAGGCAACCCCGGCTGAACCCAAACATGCCGTCGGACCGCTTCTTGAAGTGGGGGCATTTGCGCACCGGCCTTGCGTCTCCGACCTTGTAAGTGACCTGGTCTTGCAACGTGCCTCCGACTCTGATCCTCAGAGGATTGAAAGCTGTAATGCCACACAACAGGTAAGCCCTTTCGCGCACAAAATTCCCTAGGATCGGAACAGTACCAATAGATCAAGGAGCACGTTCTTCGATCCTAGAGTAGCAAAACAGCAACTTCCTATTTCACTGGTGGCTCCACAAATCAGATAAATAAGCTCTTTCTTGCTTCAAAAAAAAAAAAAACTACACTTGGTACTTCCGTTCTCCTATGGATTGTCAATCCTCATTAATCAAATTTGCCCTATAGAAAGCTGAGTTCTGTGTAAGCTGAACTATATATCGTGAAGCTCCTGTTCAACTTCAAGCAACAGTTTAAATGTGTCTAAATAGTAACTCCTTCAGAAGCTGTCTGATTCAGCAAAAGCTAACATAAGGTTTCTAATGCCTAGAAAACACAATTGTGCTCTTGAAATAACTTACCCTTTATAGCATTCGACAGGATCTTGTTCTTCAAATCCTGCAAAGGCAAAAGACGACAGACCCACAAAAAACATCTTATTCCATCTCAATATTCCAACGCAACTTCATCTGGCAATGATAACAGCTAACAAACATCACGAATTCTAGAGAGAGAGAGAGAGAGAGAGAGAGAGCAAGAAAGCACATACCAAGTTGATGATCCCGGCCATTCCCCAAGGGCACTGGCCATAATCACACTTATCGACGGGCCACCAGTCCAGCGTTGCGCACACAAAGTTGTCGTCTGTCCGAGCCACGTCGGTCACTCCGCTGATCGTGACCTTCACATCTTTTGCCAGACACAGCGAGAGCCATGAAAGGACCACGAAACAACAGGCCACCTTGAACCCCACCATGTCTCGAGAGATGGCCACCAACCCTCCACGCTCGAAAGATTCTGAGAGAAACGGTAGCACTGAACGTAAGAGCGGCCTTTCTCCCTTGCGACTACATTACTACACATGGCTTTTAAGTTATGTAAAAGATAAGTCCTACCCAAATAAAAAAAAATATAAAGATAAGATCTTTTGATAATTTGAAATCATCCATAATCCTTCTGTATTTCGTTGGTAGCATTTCCGTTTAAGTCGGATGAGATAGAATCTAGCTTCGAGGTTACCGGGATCCGAGAATTCGCAAAGGAATTACTTCTTCGAGTGATTACATTCGTAAGAATTCGACCCGAAAGCCCGCACTACTTGAGGCGTAAGATCGATGTGCCAATTGATCAATTGGATTATTATCTATGCCTATCTATCGTATTTAGCCACGTTGTTTCAAGGAAAATGGCGAAATATTTGACCCTTCTTCCTACACCGCACACTTTCACGCTGTATATTATTAAGGCTCAACAAAAAAAAAATTATCCCAAAAAATAAAACTATTGAAAATAGTTTTAACAAGGATACTAATAATTTCTCAATGATGAGTTAATTAAAATGGTATCATGTTTATTTCAGCCGTGCGAACTGAAATAATTATCAGCCTAAGATCCTTGCAATTTCAGATTGATGCGATTCTTGGTTTTTGATGGAACTACCTCAATCAAGAAACAAATTCCATGACGTGTTGTATGTTTCTAACTTCATTTGCAATTAAAACATACTTTCTTTTTCGAGTAAAACATTTTTGTACGTTTGTTTCGAGGAAAATGAATAATTCGGAAAACATTTTTTTCACAAAATAATTGCTCGAAATAATTAGTTAATGAAAAATGTTTTGAATGTCGACAATAATTTATGTCAAAACATTTTTGTGGACGATGAAAATATTTTTCATTAATTCATTTTTGTGAGCGATACGAGCGATCATTTTCATGAAAATGCTCTCCAAAATATCATTCATGTTCCGCGAAATAGACGGAACCTAAAAATAAAAATATTATAAGTAGTTTATTTTGCACTCTGTATATTTAAACTGCTCATGATGAGGAAAATGGTGTTCTCGATCACAATCGGCTAATCTTGATTTGGGTCTAAGGAATGAACACTACCCGCGTTTATCACAGGCCTAACACCGGGGCCGTAGCGGCCCAAAAACCCGCTAAGCCCACCGATCCTTGGGCCTAGGCCCAAAACTCGATGCCTTCTTGGGCCAGCCCAAGTGCGATCGTTCCAACTATCCATCTTGATAGTTCGATCAGATCAAACCATGAAGTCCAGATGAAAGCAAAGGCTACATTGTACTACTAATAACGGCATGTGATGGTAGTAGTGATTGCAACAATTAGGTTACATGTCTCTCTCCTCTCTCGCTTTCGGGTTCACGCATAGCCGCCGTCGAAAATTAGGAGCGGATCTCACGCGCACCGTCGGATCGGGCGGGTTCCGCGTTGGGCTTGCCTCATCCGGCGCTCTATTCGAGTCGCGTTCGTATGATCTGACTGGTACTTGGTACCCGGCATCTCCTTCATAATTTGGAAGAGCCGGAGAATTGATATATCGGTGACTTTTCACCTTCTCTTTTGTTTTTTCACTATCCAGCTTGCTCTGAAGGTCACTTTCAGGGGGCAACTCTCTTACACCATCCGGCCTTTCCACTACAGAAATTGCAATGATGATGCGTTACTAATAACGGAAAATTTTTATGATTGATATTGATCAAGATTCAGTGCATCTGCTTCAAGTTGAATGATGTCCTGCGGTCCCCCCCCTAAACTCCTTTGCTTAATCTTATGGTTATCATGATAACGTAGCGTTGCGTCGTCAGTTTCACGCTCCGGAACCGTCCGATCCGAATATTTTCGCACCGCTGTCATTATCGCCCTCGCCGTCGTTTGCGCCCGCCCGTGGCTACCGGACACGTGGAGGTTGGCACCATCCCGAACCCTTATTTCATTTCCCGGTACGATGTCGGGGAAACAATCATATCAACTTGCTAACTTTGTTTATTATCCCTCAAGAGTAACGGTAGGTGACATATCCTAGTGAAAAGGAACAACTGCACATTCATGGGAAATGAATCAAAGTAGTACCTTAGGTTTTTCCAAGTATACGATTTGAATCGTTCATATCGAAATTCATAAGGGTTCTAAAGTCGATAGTTATGATTACTCCAGGACAATTGAAAAGATTTACTCCTACCCAACGTTTGTTTCGCTCCGAAAATATGTGTTTCGTCTTGCCGAGGCCCGGCAACCTGGCTCGTTCATCTCTGCTATTTACTGGCCGGGATTTGCCTTATCCTAGCCATATCTTCCCTTTCATCATATTCGAATTTTTTTCATAGAATGTTGAAGACAACTTGAATACAATATTGGCATTTTATTCCGTCATCACTCAAAGGCAGAGAAAAAGAGGCGAGCCGTCTTGACTCTTGCCATTGACCAGACCAATTCTAGGAGGTACGTACAAAAGTTAGCATCCACATCGCCTCGCACCACGCACTTCTTAACCAAATGGTTTTGCTCGACGAATCCAACCACACATTTTCCTGCGACTTTTCTTTTTGATGCGATTCCGTTCCGCACATCGTCCGTTCGCACGCGATGCTCCCTCGACTTTCTAATTTAGGGAGTCCGGTAGGAGAGGCCAGCGGTCCTAATGCCCCAATGCGGGCAATCAGCCAATGGCATAAATTATGGTACGAAAATCGCCATCGCATTTGCAGAAATTAGGTCATCCACGGATCGACATTGTGTCTTTTTGAGACGGGCAAGAAAAGCGTGGTCCAACGGAACGTTTTCTGTATACTCTGGAAAAACCTGCATTTAGAATATTTGGAAAAGGCATGGCTCTTCTTTGTCGATGGAATGAGGGATGAGCTAACGGGACAAACAACAACCTTGGAAAAAGACCGCATTTGGATATGGAGCGTGAGACGATCTCGAAAGATGTGGCAGGAAAACGGCCGTGAAAATGAACGATGAACAGATGCCAAGGCACAAATGACCCAAATCCATGAGAACAGAGGCCGGAATCGATTCGACGGGCCCTACTTGGTCGTGCAATCACGTGACATCGGATGTCGAATCTCCGCTGGCGTCGGTGTCTTGAAAATTGTAACGGAGGTCGCACCATATGACTCACTGGTATAGGGTTTGACAAGTGAAACTGGCAAAGCTCTGATGAAGAGTTCTTTCTATCGATCGCTTTCGCCTCTTGTAGAAAGCAATGTCTCTACTTATGTTCCCGAGATCAAATCTTGAAACTATACTCCATTAAATCCCATTTATGTCATCAGCATTTCGTTGCTCTGGAGTGAATGTACCAAACCATCTATACTCGAAGAAAGGGCTACTACCCCTTGATGAACTAAGGAGGACATGAAAAGACATCTCTCTATAGAATCGCTATCCTCGGTCTCTCCTAGGGCAACCCTTCTCCAACCAATTGCAATGGCCTAAGCACATGTATAGGCGTTGGAATTGCTGTTTCTCTACCTTGAACACCGGAGTATTCTTGCAGCCGTATCTTAACTTTGGATTGAACCAAAAGAAAGCCTCGATCTAACTCTAATATATAACTAACTGATCAAGTCTATTAAGGAAACACAAACTGTGTTATGCTCCGTTTCTTCTAGACCAAGACACACCCCGATGATAAGTAATGAATCGAGGATTCACAATGCCATGATAAAACTTTTGCGTTCATATAAGAGAGACTTGCCAATTATATAGCGATACTCTTAAAACGATTGGCCAAGCTTGTGTTGAACCAAATAGGATGGAGAACACTGAATCTCCTACAATCTCAAATTTCCTTTTAGTGAATCGAAAGAACGGTTGAAGCCCCAGTTCGATCAGGGCTTCACACGAATTGGCACGACTAGTATCCCTACTTCGTGCGGTTGTTTAACCGTTTTGACCATGGCCAGCACAGGGCCATGGAACTGGACCAGAGGTCAAGCTGATTTCCTATTGAACCGGGAAATGAATTGGGCGCATTGCAATGGTGGGAATATAGACAACGTTGATGTTCATGCTGGCGAACAATAGCTCGTGCGTGCGCACACAATTTCCAGGCCTCTCTTTGAACTTGTTCTTGCATGCACCAGAAGACTCCTCTTTTTCCAACGGTCACGACCGTTGGGATTATGAAATCGCACTGCATAAAAGCTGGTCCCCCACCTTTGCGACTTTAGCAGTTAGATTGGCTCGATCGGATTGTCATGCTCATAAGTTTACTCCTTGGAAAGAACACGAACTAAACTTATGAGCGACTCGAAGCTGGAACCCGACAATCCGAACTCAAAACATACTCACAAGAGCGGGAGTTCGGCAAAATATAAGAGAAAAGGGAACAAAGACTTTGATGAAGCAAGTAAAACCTCGTGAATTGGTTGAGCATGCGTAGCATTCATCGAGCCTTGATCTTGCTTTTTATACTTGTTATTGGCCTCGCCCGCCTTGCTCCTAGTGATTTTTTTGCGCACCCTGTTGATTATCAAACAAGTTTAGTCCCTTCCTCGTTCTCGTGTTTTCGGAGTAGGCATTGTAACTGTTTACGTGATTATCAAGTTGGCAAATGGCATGTTTGTTTACCATGTCCGACGTTTCAGGATCGTTCCGCAGCTAACTCCGGTTATCTTAAGTTGGTAGGTACCGTCGAATCAATTAATTTCGAGATTCTAATTTTCTTTTCTTCTTGGAACCAACTTGATCTTTTACCATTGCCCCCTTTCATAAAGTGCTCGATTTACGATAATTCAAGAACAGGAGCGAAGAAACCCAGCTACTCGAACGCCCATAGAATGTCCCGTCACTTCCTTGGCCTTAAGTCGGAGCATTTTTTATATTAAATTTCATCCATGGTTGATGCCCGTTTTCATATATTTTTGTCACATTTCTATCCAAACTATCGTTTCCTCATTATGGCATCTTGAATATTTAGGTTGATTTGATGGGGGCTTATGAGAGGTGCAAGGTACATATCTATCGCGCACTTCTCTTCCACTAGCATCGGTGCTACCGCAAAAATCGTAAGTTCACGAAAATATTTAGGTTGATATGATAGGGACTTATGGGAGAAAGCACGTATCCAACAAAGAAAATTCCGAGCTCATAAATCTTCCAAACTTTTCCCACTATCTCATTGACAACGTGAGATTTGGTGGAACTACTATCTAACTATTCTAAAAACATAAGCTTTTAGTTGAAGGCATGGTTTAATATTTAATTATTCTAACACTCTCCCTCACACTTAATCTGGTCTTTTTATCAGTACTAAGTGTGAAAATATATAATTGGAGAGGCAAATAGGGACCGAACTCAGGACCTTTTGCTCTGATACAATGCGAGATTTGGTGAAACAACTACCAATTGTTCTAAAAGTTTAAATTATTAGATGAAGGCGCGATTTAATATTTAATTATTCTAATAAACAAAATCATATAATTTTTCAAGTAAAAACCCAATCTCTTTGTCATCAAATTATGAATCAATACCAGAGAGATAATTATCTAACTTAGTGTGATGGTGCTTTTTCAATTTGGGCTCCGTTTATTTCGAGCGAAATGAGTGATCTGAAAACCATTTTTCTTGAAACGATCGGTTACATCGCTTGAAATGATTAGTCAATGTAAATTTTTTCATCATCAAGAATAAATTCATACATAAATATTTTCGTGAACGGCGAAAATATTTTTTTCGTTCGCTCATTTTCGTAAGCGACACAATCGATCATTTTCGGGATAATATTATCTGAATCATTCATTTTTCACAAAATAAATTGAGCACATTTGAAAAATTAAATCCTTTACAGCTAAACTTTACCCCCTCAAATCTTCAATTCCGGATCCGTTCCTGCACCTGGTATACTTTGTGCCGGGCAAAATGCATTATATAAGGGGGGGATGCTCCTAACGAGAAGAAGCCAAAGAGAGGGGGGGCCATCGAAATGGGAGGAACTTTCCCTTCACGTTCGTCGTGTCATTTCAAAGGAATAAGAAAACTTATCTGCCTCTTCAGCTTGGCCCCTGTTATATCCGAGTTGGATTTATTAATGCTTATATTGGAAGAAAGAAACACGAAGTCTGGGAAGGATTAATAGACGAAAAAAGAAGGTGTATATAATATAATATAATATAATATAATATAATATATTATATTATATTATGTGTGTGCGTAAGGAAACGTGGGTTTTGTTTCGCTTTTGACTTTCCCATCTAGCCTCCTCATCCACTTATCATTTTAATATTATAAAAGCAATTTTAGCCTTAAAGGGGATAAAGTAGATTGGCCAAAACAAAGGGTAGAAATTAGAGAACTGCAAAACTGACCGTCTAAATCGAGAACCGCCCGGTCGGACCAAATCGGTCGGTTGGATCCGATTCCCGGAGTATCAGTTAGACCTGTCAAAATGGGTCATAAACCCATTTCTTAACCCATTTATTAGTAAATGGGTCATAAATGGGTTAGTTATATTTAGTAAATGGGTCATAAATGGGTAGAAGTCTTATATTAGTGTTAAATGGGTCATAAATGGGTCGCAAATGGGTCATAAATGAGTTTACAACTGATTTAAACTCAACGCATTTCTCTCGCCCTCACTCAATCTTGCCCTCACTCAATCTTGCCCTCACTCATTCTGCACTCTCATTTCAGCTTGGGTATGAATTTTCATATATTTAATTAAATATGAAAGTATTTTAGCAATATAGGTCTAATCGGGTATGGGTTGGGTATGGGTCGGGTCGGGTATGGGTCAACAAAATTGCATTACGCATAAATGGGTCATAAACGGGTTAATGGGTCAATTTGGGTCGGACCATTTATGACCCGACCCAAACCCAACCCGACCCACCCATTTGACAGGTTTAGTATCAGTTCAGTTCTCGTTTCTTAAAAGTGGAATCAATTTTCGGGCAATCTGGTTTTCGGTTCTAAGGAAAAATCGGACCAAACCAAACTGAGCAAACTACATATGCTTTATTTATTTATTTCTTCAAAAAAATTAGTAAAATGTGATCTAAACCCTAAGTGAACTTCATTGACATAAATTTATCAACAAAAATTAATAAAATATAAAGTAAACCCTAAGTGAACTTCAATGACATAAATTCATTGACAGAAATTAGTTTGAATTAAATCCTAAGTGACCGGTTCCATTGAACTGGACTGAGAATTGATCACTCATAATAGAAATTGTAAGAGGAAAAAAGGTTAACTACTAACACTCGATGTAGTAACCCCTTAATTGCTCTATAAAATGCAATTGCCGACTTCATCCTTCTCTCATTTTTTCTTTTTCTGAATTTTTCGAATAAACATTTGCTATCACTTATTTGGAAGAATCACAAAATAGTCATTGGATGTTTACTTTCTAGAAAAGAATCCGAGCCGTGGTAAAAGGAAAAAAAAACCAAGCTTAGATATATTATTTCTCCATCCAACAATTATACATTTTTAGTGTTAATTTACTACAATGTTACGCAAAGAGTGAAAAAATTAACTGCGTCACGCGTGCATAAAAGCTAATATATCCATCCTACTATTTAAGCCAAGATTTGGGTAGGTGGGTCTCCCTTTGATTTCAATGCAATTTGGGTTAATTGGACTTTTTACTTAGATTTGGACCTAGTAAAACATTTTCCCCACCAACTCCACCTCTTCCATAACCTTAGTTCCCGCCGTGCATCTTGGATAAGTTTATTTTTTAACCTCAACTTATACCTCGAATAGCTCATGTAGTACATCTCTCTCATTCATTTTACATCCCGATCTTGCTCAAATTGGCTCTGTAGGTAACTTATTAGGTTTGATTCTTCTTTCAAATTTCCTTCTTTTTTGGCCAATTTTAGATCGCGTACATTATGCAACCAATTCAATAATTCAATTAGAAAAGTTTGTTGTTGATGTTCGATATCTTTCTTGCTCGCTGTTGATGTTAGTCGGGGACACTTTCTACTTAAACGCTCAGAACATCATTTAATCCATGACATACGTTTATTCACATTGTAGATACTTTATCTTATTGTGATGACATTATCGATACTTGGATTACTAATTTTTTGCAAAAGCAATCGCATGCGCGTGGTAAATTTTTTTTATTATCGGTAATAATTTATATCGAAATTTTTTCATAAACGATGAAAATATTTTTCATCCATTCATTTTCATAAGCGAACATTTTTTCAAATCGTTCATCATTTGCGAAACAAATGGAATCTATCTAAAGATTAAATTCTTCACTCTAAACTTTATCCTCAAAATCTTCAAGTCCAAATGCATTCCTGCTCTTGTATATATTTAGTCCCAAACAAAATGCACAAGAAAGGCAGTGCTCTCAGTAAGAAAGTCCTCTCTAATTGGATTACTGGACCCCCGGCCCCTATTGTACTTTTTATGTTTCGATATCGAACAATTTTGTTTCAATTATGGCACTTAAACGAATGAAGTATTTTTTCGAAGAAAAAGAGAGAGAAGAAGATAAGAATCCGAAAGAGGGGGGCCATCAAAATGAAGGGGACATTCCCCTTCGTATTTGTCGTGTCATTTCAAAGCGCGAAGAAGTCAAGGAAAAAAGTCATTAGCCTCTCAACTAGGACATTTTGTCACATTCAAGTCGGAGTTAACAATGCTTATTATGCATATCGAAAAGTAGGTTTTGTCTCAATTTTCAATTACCCATATAGCCCTCATGTGCATATTACTTTAACATTACAAAGCAACTTGTCTTTATATTTAAGCCAATTTGCATCAGTTCTTGAATTTTCCACTTAGCTTTTAAGGGGATAAAACAAAAACTGGCCAAAGAAAAATAATAACGGTGACCTTCGCCCAGATCTGGACCGCCATCTCTCGATTCTGACGAGGGCCTGTTAGCCCTCGCCTCGCCTCTAGCTAGCCGGCGACCCCGCCAGCCATCATTGCCACCCCACCGGTGATGGGGCGGCAGCCACAGGCCCTCCCCTTTTTTTTCAAATTTCTTTTATTTTTTAATCTAATTTAACTAAATTTTATGTTAAAATTACTTTTGAACGAAAATGTCTTTGACCGACTGGGAAATTTGGCCGGCCAGTGAGCCGGTGGGGTTAAACTCCTGTTTGAAATTGTTATAGCCATTTTAGGTCTTTATTTGAAATAAAGTTTACTTCAAACCCTTATTTTAGAAAATAAAAACACTTTATGTAATTATTTGGAATTTTCCCAAGAAAATTAACTTCCCGCTTTTTCCACTTAAAAAAACCTTTTGTAATGCCTTAATTGTCCCTATAATACAACTGCCAACCGCAACCTTAACTCATTTTCCTCTTCTTTTTTTGAATTTCGAATAAATGTTTGTTTTTAGTTACCAAAATAATCATTCTTTCTAGAATAAAATCCGTACAGCGATAAAAAAAAACGATTTCACATATTTTATTTCTCCATCCAATTCAATTTATTAATCTTATTATCTTTCGAAGTTAAGTAAAGAGTGAAAAAAATGACTAAGCTAGCATTTCTATACTATTGTTTAAGCCAAAACTTGGGTTGACCGTGTGATTGGGACTAATTGAACTTTAACTTAGCTTTAGACCAAGTAAAACTTTTTCCCCACCAACTCCACCTCCCCCGCAACCCTAGTTCGAACCGTGTAGCTTGGTTAAGCTTGCGTAATTTTTACTTTTTTTTAACCTCAACTTATACCTTGAATAGCCCACGTAGTATATCTCTGCCCTTCATTTTACATCTCAACCGTGTTCAAAATGGCTTCGTAGGTAACTTATTAGGTTGATTTTTCTTTCCATTTTTTTTTTACGGATTTTAGGTTAATTAGATCATGCAACAAATTCAATAGTTCACTTGAAAAGTTGATCTCGATGTTCAACGTCTTTCTCGCTAACTGTTAATGTTGGTCCGACACTTTCTACATAAGCACTCGGTACATCATTTCATCCATGACAACCATTCGTGAGGGCTACTATATATACAAAAGGC
Organism: Syzygium syzygioides; assembly: GCA_031216285.1. Classification (NCBI taxonomy): domain Eukaryota; kingdom Viridiplantae; phylum Streptophyta; class Magnoliopsida; order Myrtales; family Myrtaceae; genus Syzygium; species Syzygium syzygioides. The sequence goes on along the minus strand of CM062248.1, from coordinate 33,459,599 downwards.
GTAAACCATAAAAAGAAAAAACGGGCCGATTATTACAATTCATGCAAGCAAAAGGAATAATAGGTATAATTAAGTTATGCAATGATAAAAATGTACGAGTGTAGTTTGACATAAGCACCATCCTAAACAAGTTCCGATATTAAATACCGTCGTTTTGCAAAAAAGCAAATGGCTTCGAGGTTAAATACTAAGTTTTAGGGCACCATGGATATTAATATCAAAATAGACGCCACATAATTTGGCAAGCAGGTATCAGCAAAATCGCCCGTACATACGCTTCTCCTCTTCAAGTTATACGCTCGGCGCTATCGTATCTCTACCGTGGAAACTCCCGGTGCGTATAAAAACAAGGCAAGAAAGAAGAAAAGGGGGTGGTCGGCTCGGAAAACGTCATACCAGTTCGTGTTTTTCTTTTTTGGGTCAGAACGTCGTACCAGTTTCGGGATGTCATAAATGAAGCCCATCGTGCTTTCAATTCAGGCCGAAACGACGGACACGTGTCCTTCGCTCCGCACTGAACTCGAACCAAGTGGAAGGAAGGGACGAGAACTAATGGGAAAAGGTCAATCCACGGAAGGGCTCAAACTCCTCCACGTCGATCGAGAATCGGGATTATGACAAATCTTCCTCAACATTAATAACGAAACAAAAAGAGAGCGCCGATATTTTAATGGAAAAGGGGGCGATATCATACCGGGTCCACCCACGTCTTGGCGTGCGGGATAATCTCGCCGTAGTATATTTTGATATTCTTTTCTTTTAAGCGTGTACGTATTATTCCTTCTCAATTCGATACTTCTAGCCCGTTTGGACCGGAAATAATGTTAATGAGGATCGAATTCCCCGGACTCGAATAATCCGTCTCTCGTTTTATAATGCTCCGAGGGCCTTCTGCCCATCTTAGATTCGCGTGCCGAGAGAGCGCCGATAAGTTCGAATTTTCGCGCGGTTATCCGGACGGAAATTGTACGCGCGGCGATATTCGAATCCTTTTCCTTCGCCGCAGATCATCTCCAATTTCAGATCAAATCGCCCGTTTTTTTTTTCTTGTTTTTTTTCCATATTTTTTTTAAAAAACCCTTTTGAAATATTCAATTACGGGAAAAAACACGACCATATCCATAATATATCCGTGTCTTGCCGAATTTTCTTTTAACAAAAAAAAAACCCTCTCCTTTTCGCGCTTTCCACTAAACGTTCACGCACTCGAGTTTCGACATGACGGTTTAATTAAATCAAAGCCCAGAACGCTACGCTTCATAAAATGAAATAAAAAGGGGAGGAAGAAATTTTGAGACGTGGAGGAGGAGGAGGGAGGAGGAGGCTTGGGGCCAAAAGAGAAAGGAGGAGGGAAAAGAATAAAATAAGGAAGAGGGGTGACAATAATATGCGCGTGGGGTCGTGCCTGCGATCACGTATCTTTCTCACGTACATCATTCTCCTCGCTCTTTCACTTTGACGGCGATCCTTTCTTCCCTTTTCCCCTCCCCTCCCTCCCTTCCTTCCCTCCTTCCCTTCCTCCCCCCTTCCTCTTTCCGTCTCCGTCGCCATCTCTCTCTCTCTCTCTCTCTCTCTCTCTCTCTCTCTGAGCTCTGTAGCTGCAACTAGTGCACTGACATGGACCCAGCTTTCCAAAACCTCCCTTGAAAACGAGGATCCCCCACCTTCAGGGCCACGCGTTGGTCCGAAACCCTAGCTCTCTCTCTCTCTGTCTGTGTATCTCTACTGGAATCGTTCTTTTTCCCTCTTCCAACCCCGGTTCCTCCTCGGATGAAGTAAGCGATGGACGACGACGAAGACGGGCCGGGGGGCGATTTCGCCGGCTGGCCGCACCTGGGGCCCGACCCCGACGGCGGCTACTTCCTCGGCGCCGGCGCCGAGGGCAGCATCCTCAGCGAGTTCGGATGGGGCCTCCACGCCGACGACGACGACGAGCAGCAGCGGCGCGGGGGGGGCCTCGGCCCCGTCGGCGGCGGCGGGGCCCCCCTCGATTCCACGGGGGCCAGCTCCTCCCCCCCCGCCGCCGGGGGCGGCTTCGGGAGCTCCGATCCGCCGGCGGGCGGCGGATCGGCGGGCGGCGAGGCGTCGACGTCGAACGCGTCGGACTCGAGCGGGAGCGAGGATCCGCCGGAGAAGTCCGGGAGCTCCGGGGGCAAGCCGCCCGAGACACCGTGAGTTTAAACACGCACACACCGTCACCGTAGTAGGGTTTTCTTCATATATAAAAAAAAAAAAAAAACGAGGAGGCTTTCGAGGGAAATCGGGGTCGCGTGAGGTGGGTGGTGGCTGTGGTCGGGGCCGAGTCGTAATTACCGCCAAAATTGAATGGCGAAAGGGAACAAGGGTCAAAATCACGGAGGCACCGAACGAGTCAGATGCACAGAAAAAGTTAAATTTTTTGGGTAGTATTATATCCTGTTCGTTCATTGCTGCTAGCGTCTGCCTCTGGGAGGGAGCGTGCGAGTGCAACTCCCTCTTTGTCCGTACGCCCGCGGGAACCAGTCGTCCCCCACCCCGGTCAAGATCCTCTCCGCGGCTCTCCGGCTCGAGCGGGTGGAGGGCGAGTGTGGATTTTCGCAATTCGCGCGGAAATACCGGCGGCGGTTCCGGCGGGTGAAAGCTCGCCGGAATACCGGGGGGATGCTGGCATTAATTACGTCCCCCCCCCCCCCGACGCCGCCGCCATTGCGGCGGGAATGGCGTGCTGCAACTTTTTGGCCAAAAGGGTTTCTGCCCAAGCCTTTTTTCGGTGCCTTCCTTTCTTCCTTCCTCCCTCCCTCTTTTTTTTTTTTTTAATTAAACAAAACAAGTGAGTTCTTTTCGGTTAATTCGCGCAGGTGTGGGGGCGCGAGGAGGATAATGAAAAAATGCGCCGAAAAAAACAGTTTTTGAGGATTTGGTTTGTCTAGGACGGTCCTTTCGGGTTTGATTTTTCCATGGCCATGTTCCATCGATGATCTCCGGGCATCTATTGAAACTCGCCCGCCCACTTGCCCCCCTCTCTCTCTCTCTCTCTCTCTCTCTCTCTCTCTCCTATCTTGCCTTTACATTATTCGAAAAGATGTACCCTCCTCCTCCTCCTCCTCCTCCCCTTCTCGTGCAAAGGAGGCTTTTGTCAGCATGTCTTGCCATGGACATCCTTAGATCAGTGGCGCTTCATCCGCTCCTTCCGCGAGTGAACTTAGGTTTTTGTCCGTCCGTTCATATAGTAATCTGCGCGGCCGCGCTTGTCGGCCGTCGAGATGTCGGGGATCAAGAGCGCGCGCGGGAGCGATTCCTGGTCGTCTCGAATTGCATCTTGCACATCATAACATATGGTTTTGAGTTTATGTTGTAGTGATTCGAATAGGTTTTCAGCCGGGGGCATGTTATGATGATCGCGGGGCCGGAACATTTCTTGGCTTCCGCTACCTACAATGCTGGGATGGGAAGATGTTTCGTTCCCCTCATTGAAATGTCGCGACCCTCGTCAGTCGAATTCCTCTATCCGGCCTTCCTTTTTAACATTTTACTTCGCCTAGTCGGGAAGTTCCTCTCTTGAGCTGACCTGAGATGGTTTCTTTTTCATTGTTCTTCGAACGATCGGCCACATCTCCTCCTGCTGAGAATCAAAGTCTTCTGTACGATGCTTAGATCGTATTTGAATGCGAAGGCGATAAATCCTTAAAACTTAGGAACCTAGATGCGAGATCTCTTAGAAAATCTCACATTAATCAGGGAGTCAATACTTCCTTGCTTTTATGCATGTTGTGAAGAAGGGCTATGCAAGCAAGTCTGAATCCTATAAGCTTGAATCTACAAATTCATAGTTTACCTTCCAGGAATAGATGTAGATTATTCTTCCCCCTAATTTCTTGCAGTTACTCAATAGACGGATAAAATGTCCTCCTTCCAGGAATAAGGTCCGGAGGAAGGGCCAGAAGAGGATCAGGCAGCCGCGCTTTGCGTTCATGACCAAGAGCGACATCGACAATCTCGAAGATGGCTACCGCTGGCGGAAATACGGACAAAAGGCCGTGAAGAACAGCCCATTTCCAAGGTATGCTGCTACGCCATTCTGTAACCTCAATGTTTCTTACTCAAAGTTCAGTTTGTCGCCAATCATTTGTTAATGACCTAACCTCTCTATGTTTTGCCATCATTCTGTATGAACTTCATGGCTTTCTTGAACGACTATTATGAAGTTTATACTTCTTTAAAAGTACCGAGCAGTTAATTAAAAGTCTCGCCTTGCGGCACCGGTCAAACAACAATGGGATAAAATATTTTGGTAAGAATGTCTGGAATAGAATAGTTATATATAACTAATAACTCTTGATATTAGTTAGAAACGCAAATTATATTTTAATTAGTAGTTAAAAATTACTATTCTAACAATCCTCCCTTGATTAATAATTTCGATTTTTGGGAAGTGTCATGATCATCTACTAATAATGGTGAGCTTTGTGAGATTTATTATCTACTAGTTTCTTTCGGATCCTAAAATAGCGGGGACATTGAGGAATATACAGAAAGGTATTTTACTTTGGCTAAGTGGTATGTAGTTCCATGGTGCTCGTTTTTCCAATTATGAGGCATAGCTAAGTGATTGTACTCACTTTTGCCCCCAAGCGGCCCGAAAGAGGAAGGACTTTTCCCTCTCTAGAGTCAATAATTTTATATGAGGAAAGCGTCTCCACCTACCAAAACGACCGAGATTTCCACTTAACCATTTGCGAGTAGCTTAGGTTTTTATTCTATTTGACAATGCGTGTGTTCTTCCAGTTCATCATCTTGGCCAATGCTTGCTTTGTTAGATGATATGTGTAAAAGAAAGAAAAGGAACCTTGAAGAGTCATTTGGAAATCGTCTGTTTTCGGTGGTTCAAAAAGAGTGAAAGGTGAGAAGGGAAAAGTAACTTCTTTCAAGCAATCAAGAGGAACTCAAAAGAGTCATAGGGTTAACATTAGCAAGGGGAGGACTTTACCTTATTTGTTTTCACTTTGGTAGGAAGAAGTACCTCCTTTTTCCTTGTGAAAATATTTTGGGAATTACTATATTTATGTATAGAACAAATCGGTCACGTTGAATAGATTATGCGGAACTCTAGTAAGTTTTTCTAAGACAGAAGAAGCCGTTTAACGTGATTCTCGAAATTTCAACTATTCAGTCTATCCTGTGAATAATAGGTTAAAACAATATAAATGCCACTAAAAACTTTTGTCAATGTACGTGGATAAGTTGCACAAAAACATCAATGATGCTGACTAGAATGATCACAAATGCCAATCGGTTAACATGTTGTAATTTTTCATATTATACTCTACAAAAGTGAAAATTCGAAATTTGAGAGAAAATGAGATATAAATAAAAAAAAGAACTCAGAAAAAATTGAATTTGGAATTATATCCCACTTTTATATTAATTTAAATTTGCGGAACTTATGTTGGTTAATTATATTTAAGCAGAGTCGTTTCGTACATTCAAATTCTATTCTTGTTTGTTATGTAGTCGAACATTTTAATATTCTGATGTTCTGAGAGATCATCCGCAAGATGACTGTTGGTGGTGTTAATCTTTCGTTTACTTTACTCAGCATCAGTGTAAAAAAGGGTGCTGCATGTAAAATTTCCCCTTTGTGTTGTTTCATCCGACTGTAAGCAACAAGAGCGTTGTGGTACAATATGTAATAATGTCAAACATGATAAGGCATGTATGAACACAAGTTTTTGTGTTGTTTCTTTGCTTTATCACGTTATTTTCTTTTGTCGGAATTTCTTTACCATGTTGAAGTATGCCATATCTGCCCTGGGCTGAAAATGCATGAGAAAAACCAAAGGAGTGACATTAAAGAGCAGAAAATCAAGATGACAGAACTAATTTACCCAAAAGAAACAGAGGTAGTTGTCTTTTGTTTTATCTTCTTCGGCTAAGCTTTGGAGAAATTTCAGATATGAAATTTGACAAAGCAGTAAGTACCAGGTGGATCCCAGCATTTTCATTTTTAAACTTTTGTTTGGGGTGATGCAGGAGCTATTATCGGTGCACAAATAGCAGATGCACGGTGAAGAAACGAGTGGAACGCTCCTCTGAAGATCCTACCATCGTGATCACAACGTATGAAGGCCAACACTGCCATCACAGTGCCGGATTTCCCCGAGGCGGAATTCTCATTAGTCGCGAAGCCGGCCTTGTTGGTGGACATTTGGCTCCTCTAGCAACACGTCTTGAACATCCACCATTTCAGTTTCCTCTAGAAATGAGTCCTCGTCCTCCGACAAGTAATTATTTACGGTCAACCCAAGTGCCGAGTACTTCATCTGGAGATTCCCGTGCATTGCAGGCGCATAACTCAGCGAACGTCGACCAGGGATTGTTAGGGGATATTGTGCCTCCGGGAATGCGTAACCGGTGATTGGAAAAGTTTAAATATGGTACACTCTAATCCACATTGCCATTTGGTCTATAGAAATATATATATTTGAAAATGAAAGTTCTAGCTTATTTACCCTCTCGCGCATTTGAATTATTACGTGAACCTAATCCCCCATTTTGATTCAGGATGAAATTAGCCAGGTGGCCAGTAGAAAGCGAAACTATAAGGTTTTTCAGGATCATAAGCCCTCATCTTCTCACGCATTCGCGAACTTCACCTTATTAGGGGAACCTCAATTACATGAATGGAAGTGGTATATATTTCCAGCGCATACGATAAACTTTTCCCTATTAGATCGAGTCGTTTGCCAGACATAGTAGATCAATGCCAGCGTTGCATATGCGAAACCTAACTCAAGAGATCTTGTATCATGCGTATGTATTCACCAATTCAATAGTTTAGTAGTTCTTGCATTTGCGAACACGCATGCAGTCTCTGAGTATCATGCTTGGTTCTAACCTTTGTTCTCATTCAAGGCTAGCTGCGTATGAAGCCTGTACTGTGTGTATTAGCTTTGTTGGGTGGAGAAGTGTTTTTTTTTTCTTCATTTTTTCAAAACGATGAAACTTATTACAGACACGAAAAACCCCATAGCTGCGAAAATACTCGGCAATCCTATGGATTAGGTAAAACGCAAGCCATGACATGCTCCGGCTCATGTTAAGTGTCATAGCTTATGAGAGAACTGTATGTTGAATCAATCTCACTTCTCTTTCTCTCTCTCTCTCTCTCTCTCTCTCTCTCTCTCTCTCTGCGCGTGCGCCTGTCTCAGTCTGTCTTCATTTTGCGAAGACACATTGATATGGTAAGTTCTTGAAGTGAACATTCTAATAACGGTAGTCTAAGTATCTGCAATTTGCTAGCATTTCCTCTCTGTTTATCCAGCATCTACACAGCCAGTACGGTGTCAACAGTTCGGTCCGGGTCGGTTCTCAGTGATACCCGAATTGCACCGAACATAAACAATGTGTGTTTATTGTGGCCCAAACTGTAGTTCGAACCGTATAGAACCAGAACAGAAAACATAGTTCGCATTGGGTTTTCGGTTTTTCCTCCTTTTTTTCTGTCGTTCCTTCTTTCCTCGCGAAGCGGGCTTACCTCATTCAATGAACACCCCCCAGAAAATCCCAACCATCCATTTGCTTGAACCATAATTCACGGAGAAGAAGATGCCGATGGCGGCGGCGAGGAGGAAGCGGGGAAGAAAGAAGGCAAGTCCTTGGCCGTCGACATGATGGGGCCAGCTCGCGGGAATTCGCCGACCCTGATGGTCAATCCGAGGGGAGGTCCGGGTTGACGAAGAATCCTCCGACGAGGACGCGACAGAGACGTCCTTTGACGCAGTCAACGCCGCTGCCGACCCTTTCGCCTAGAGTGTCTCCCTGCACGTCTCCTCCGTACGACAGCAAGAGGAGGGAGAGAGGCTACGGAGAGGTGGAGAAGAAGGTGTTTAGCGAGAGATAGATTGATCTGACGGCAAGTTATGTGTGAGGAAGAAGACGCGATAGCAGGTGAAAGGAAGGAGAGAAGCGATGGGCAATGAAAACGAACTTTGGGTACTTCTTTCTCCTTTGAGCTTTTAATTGTTTCACTAAAAATGGAAGGGTTCTTAACGTGTTTCGGTTCAGCTCGATTTGGTATGACCCGAACCAAATCGAACCATTACGATGCCCTTTTTTATTACACACTAACTATATACCAATCCAAAATAAACTCCAAATAATCTGGTCAGGTCAGATCGGATATTTTTGACACCCCGAGTCAGTATCCACTGTCCAACAGCAAGAGTATGTGTATAGACTAGGCTAGGGAGGGCAGACGGGTCCCCAGACCCGATCGCTTACCAAAAAAAGTTTTAAGGCAAAATAACATCACCTTCGTCATCTCCATCATCATCATCGCTGTTCTAACTTGAATCTTACGTTAATGCGCTCGAGAATCAAGCGATAAAGTAGGGGGGGACAACAAAGAGATGGTAAAACTGATGATAAGACTCGGGGTTGAAAACGAAACATGGATTAAAAACAGGGGTTCACATCGGACATAATGATGTGAAAACGGTTGGCTGGGTTATTGTCTCCCTCCTCCATCCAATTGCTGCACTGCACTGTCCCAATATTCCCTCACGAAGGTGCATGCACCAGTTGACCAAGAACCCTCCAGTCCTTCTCAGGATTGACTAATGATAATAACAATCTTAATCATTATGATTTTTATTATTATTATCGTGGGTCGTTACTGTTATTATTGTGCATGACTCCTCCATTATAGGAACTTTTGACGTGTTACATTGGGTTTTTAGCACTTTTGCTTATTGTCACGTGCTTTGTTGCTTTTTTTTTTTTTGTTCTTGACGTTCTTTCTCGCCTTTCTTCTTCTCAATCACGAACTTGGGAACGATCATTGACCACGCCTTATGATCTGCTATTTCCTCTAAATTTTGTAGACTTTTACGCTAGGTGCCCCCCATCGACGAGTCAAATTGTCCGTTGATTGATCATGCGAACGCGCTTGATCATTTCGCTTAACCGTGAATCTTTATTTAACAAACTTGATTTTAGATGTTTATCGGGCATATCATCAAATCATTTCGCAAAATCAATCTTGATATACATTGGCACACATACTTTGTCTAGTTTTAGGGCTTATTGATTTGACCTGCCAAGTGTGCCTTTGTATTTTATCTTGGATAAATGACACAAATGATTTCTAAATTTTGGATTAATGTGCAATGTAGTTTCTAAACTTTAAATTTGTTCAATGTGGTCTCGGAACTCTGGCTTAATGTGTAATGTCAAACCCGAACTTTAAATTTGTTCAATTCAATTTTTAGAATTTTGGTTTATATTCAATTTAGCCTAGAAAATATTTAATGTTGTTCCTAAATTTGAATTAAATAGCATTAAGCATTTTCAAATAATCTAGGAACTAAATTAAAGGTACCAAAAGTATAAATATCACATTGAATAAATTAAAAGATATATTAAGCTAAAGTTCGAAAGATACATTGAATAAATTTAGAGCCCAGTGAATCACCTGTATTATTATCCCTTTTTCTCTTTGGGATGAAAAACGTGCTGTCCATCGGACCGCCCCATCCTGTTTGGCCCACTTTCTGTTTTGTTGTTCTTTTGGTTTTCCTGTTTGTCTAATCTTTTTTTGCCATTGACACTTGTGATGCGATGGACTCAGCACAAAGACACGCCCAGTCCCCACCAATAATCTCGAGAAAGATGGGGGTCATATGCACATCCGGTGTACTCCACTGAACAAAATCTCCCTCTGTTCTCGACATCTCTAATCTGCAAATTTTCGTGGAGGCCCCCGCGGACTCCCCCACAGGTCGCACGTCAAATCGCCATTGAAAGGTCTCGTCCTAGCTCCCACCGAGGCCCCACTCAAAGAATATCATCATCGTCATCATCATCATCTGATGCTCTAAACCGAAAGCGATGACACTTGATTTGCCATGGAATGCCGCGTTATATCGATCCACTGACGCCCATGCGTCAGATGCATTGACTTGAGCCGGAGCAGAGCCAATCACCATTGAAGGAGTGGAGAGATGGAGTTCAGTGTCTGTGGATTTTGGAGGTGACTAAGGGCCAAAGAGATGTGATGCATAGTAATAATAAAGATAGAACTTCAGTTTAGTTTAGTGTAGTGTCATAATTAGCTGTTTGACTTTTTCCTAGATTAGGCCCATGAGATGAATAACTTGAAAGAAAAAACTCCTTTCTGGTAAGTTTTTCTCTGCATAAAATGCTCTCCTCTCTTCTTTTATTTTTTATTTTTACTTTTTTGACGTGTTCTCGATGCTTCGAGATTACGTTTTGTGAAGAATCGAGGAGAAATTGGTAATCGAAAATGTCAGCTGGCGATGCTTCTTTTCAACCGATCTACTTGAAAAGATTTTAAAATGCATTGGAATCATATGAGCCCACCATAGCGTAATGTAAGATGATATGATGATAAAAACAATGAAACATTGGATTCATACAAAAACTGGTTTTAAACATTACATTTTTGTCGGGAAATAAGCAGAAGATGCATGGCATGCACTTTAGATGCCAAACAAAGTCTTAAACCTATTATATGACAGTCAATTATGTACTAAACTTTTTAATCTGATCAATTTATTTTTAAATCTTTCGACAATTTGTCAATATAGTCATTTCGACTAATTTGATTGGCAATCACTGACGTTAATGCCGGTTGTCCTACATGCAACAGCTAACACTAACGTGAGTAATTTTTAATTTTTTTAATTTTTTCTTTTCTTTTCTTTTCAATTGTGGGTCAGTGAGGTAAGCCCGGTAAAGGTCGCTGGCTAAACCTTGCCCGCATCCATGAGGGCTTCGTGCCTCTTGCCTAGTAGCCGAGTCAGAAAGAGAACAAAATTTTTAAATAAAAATTATAAAAAATTGATCACATCAACGCTGGCTATGCCAAATAAGACAAACAATTTCCAGCCGAAATTGACTAAAAAGATTACATTGACAAATAGTTGAAAGATTTATGATTAAATTGGCCAAATTAAAAGGTTTATGACTGAATTAGACGCCGCACAAAAGGATTATGACTTTTTGGTAATTTTGTCATTGCATGGTTATACACCAAAATCAAAAGAACAAAGAAAATGGCATGAGGAAGCGAGTCCACATTATTAGTCCAAACTCTCCCCATTATATGCCATCAAAAGTATTCACATAATAGAGTTATGACTTTTTTGGTAATTTTTGAGAGAATGATTGTAGAAAAAAAAACACCCGACATAATAAATATTCAAAGTGACTTTAATGTTTAAATTTTTTTTTGTCAGAAGTTTAGTTTTCCTAAAATAGCGGACACCTTAAATCACGGGAATCATGTGCATATGAGCATTTGGTGTTATCTCGAATTTTTTCCCATAAGCTTTTCAAAAAATCGCAATTAATTTCTTTTTCATAAGAAAATAAAATACAAAGGACCTTTCTTTTTGTCGAATTGAACAAAGAAGGCGACGGCTAATTTCGACGGTTTCGACAGGTTGATAGCGAAATAATAAGACAACTGAAGCAACCGTTTGACCTGTTAGGGTTAACATACATGTACAATGGTAGGCCCTCCATACATATGCTGCTCAACACATCGTCCGAAAGTCTGACACGACATCTTCTTCGACCGCATTGGGAGTCTTGAGATCCTGAAAGTTGCTCATGAACGTAAAGTCTAATGCAAAACCTTTCTGCAATGTAGAGCAACGCGATGCCTCCTATGAAAAGTAGTTCAGAAGGGACGCTCTTTCTCATCCTTTTGATGAACGAGAAACATTTGATTCCGTATAACTGGGATGCGCCTTGTTGCTTGTCATGACTGCCATATATAAGAAAACCCTGCAAGTTTCTGATTTCATTAAGGTGCTGAAAAGAACCGATCGTCGGAAAAAGGTTGACATGGGTGGTCCAATCCAAGGAATGATGCTTTGATCGTGGTCGTGGCTCTGTGCCTCGCCGGCTCTGCTGCGAGCCAAGGCGGATGGAGTTCGGCACGTGCCACGTACTATGGAGACGCGAAAGGTGCTGAAACAATGAGTTGGTCTTAGGTAGTTTCGTCATCGCCTAAACCTGGGATGTTATAAGCTTTTCTGGGCAAATTTGTTTATTTGTCTAAGTTCACGAGACAACAAGATCGTCATAAATGGATATCAGACACTCGCACTCGATTGGATCGGCGTCTCACGTCATCACAACATGCCTAACACGTTCTTTCCCTAGGAAAGTAGTAATACGGTAAAACAGCTCGTGGTTTTTCATGAGCAGATCCCAAAAACTGAGTTTCGACTTACATCGATCACTTCTTTCTCGACTCACCCTTATTTAGAGATTGCAGATTTAGCAATTAAGGGAAAGCAATAGCACAAGAAGTTATCATTTGCGTACCAGGTTGTGGTAACGCCTCTCTTATTTTATCGTCATGCGTACTTCTATCTCCTGAATACTTTGAAAGATTCACATGCAGCTCAACAAAATGGAGCCGTAGACCTTGCCAAAACTATCCATTAGCTAATTGCTGTGAAAGCAATTAGCATGTCCAATTTTACCCTGTATCTCAGTGCTTGAGTCATCCCCATAACATGTAAAATGCAGAGGGAAGCTGTGGCTATTGGAACCCCATGGAAAGTGGATATGGCCTTGAGACAGCAGCTCTAAGCACAGCCCCCTTCCATGGAGGCCTCACTTGTGGAGCCTGCTATGAGATCAAGTGCCACAACTCTCCAAGGTGGTGCCTCTAACAACACCATCCATGTCACGGCCACCAATTCTTTCAATTCCATCTATTGAAGGAGTAATTAGTGAATAGCATTATGCAAGGAAATCCAGAAGCTAATATTACTTAAATTAATCCACAGTTTGTCACAAGCTTTCAAATTCTACTTATGGAGCACGAACTGAAATTTCTTCTTCTTTTTTTCCCTTTTCTTTTCGAACACAAACATTTCTAAAATTTATTGAGATGTAACAATATGGTGAAATGAGATCATGTGTCCCCACCGAAAAAGAAGAAAACGAATGAGCACTGTGTCAGATGTTGGGTCGTGTAAGTGAACAAATGCAGCTTTTCTTCGTCTTCATTAATTGTTTAGGCAGACTTCAAGAAGTTCTTGAACCACTGAACAGAGTCTTTGGGGTATCTCTTCAGCTTGTCATTGTAATCCACAAAGTAAAGGCCAAATCTCGAAGTGTATCCGGCTGCCCACTCCCAATTATCCAACAGAGACCACGCGAAGTACCCTTTCACGTTGCATCCGTCTTCTCTGATTCGGTTTTAAGCAGAATGTTAGGGAGAGAGCAACATAGAAAGAGCTCAGTTTCTACTGAAAAAACGAAAGAAAGCGCACGGAACTAGTTACGCACTTGATAGAGGCCAACAAGTTGGTGAGATAGTCATTGTGATACTTGATCCTCTTCTGATCCTTGAGAGCATCTTTAATGTTGATTAGTGGGGGGTTCGGGTCATCCATACCTGCAAAGACCCATTTAAAACAGACTAAGGCAACGGATTTGACCATCTTTTCTTCATCAGTATGTCATGACTAGATTAAGAAGACCATCAACTTCAATGAAGATATTACAGAAAGAAAGCATCTGTATGCTAGGTGCCTTTTTCTTTTTGGCTCGAGGGACTTACCATTTTCGGTAATAATAACCAGCGGGTTCCCATACTTTGTCTTGATGTAGTTCATTAAACTTCTGATCCCCTGGGGTACTATGTACAACCATATGGAATTTGCCTGCAGATCGACATTCACGCGATAGTTCTAATCGGAAAAATGACTAGAGAGAGAGAGATCATGCTTTGCTAAATATACATCACGAGTTATCATTTGAATACTTAATTGTAGATTTTCTTTGCCTTAATCAAATTGAAAGTTTCTTGCCGTGCTGTGAACTAACGTACCCTGTCTCCAATTGGATTGAGAATCCCATCTTTAAAGGCTGAAAACAGCAGCAAACAAAACTTAGTACCACCAAAATTAAAAAGAGAAGACCCAAACAACTAAAACTTCCAGATATGCTAAGAAGTTATTACGCAGAGTGATGGTGCCGGAGTCCGAGAGGGAGTCATTAAGTAGATGCCCGATTACATCAGACGTATCATTGCTGCCGTAGTATGTAGTATAGTGATTGATACCCACGAAATCCAGAGACCCCTTTAGAAGAGCAGATTCGGAACTGGAAAATGCAGGTAAGCGGCTTCCCACCCTACTTCTCATGGAGCTTGGATAATTTCCAAAGATTAACGGGTCAATAAACCTGCAATTACCATGAAAAACAAATAGCACTTATTACCCCGATATTTTACTTGCATAGTTCATACTTACGATGTTTTCATGGTCTCAACCATCTTGTGCACGCGCACTCAAAAGGATTATCTTCCTAAATTTATTGAACCCCGAAAGTGTCTATGGTTTGTTACCAGCCAAACTGAAAATCTTGGGCTCTCTGAGTTGCTTCGATGTCATCAGTTGAGTTTGTTCTTGGTATGAACCACATCACATCAAAGGCTACACCAATTGATCCATGCTGCTTTTTCTGGACAGGATAACTAAAAAGCTTAGTAACTTGCCATGTTAGTTCGACCAAGAAAAAAAAAAAGTTGGCATGTTAACATTCAAATTAGGAATGCGCATAAGGAGTCGATAAGGGCATACTTTAGTCTTTCGAGCAAAATATAAGCAACTGGAATGGACAACAAACCAAATGAGTGGTTATGTTGAAATGATGACTTTCATTTTATGACGGACCTGGTACTTCTTTCTATACACATCGACGGCAGTGGCATGTGAGAGCAGAACGTTGTGCCCAACAATGTAAGGCTCGGTCGCGGAGTTCCCAGCCCTGCAGAAGAGGTTAAGAAGGATGGAGCAACGGCCCGGCGCTTGAAGTCCGACATCGTATCCTTGTATTGCCAGAGTGTGCGGCTCGTTGAAGGTGATCCAGTGCTTCACTCTGTCCCCGAATTTCTGAAAGCAGGTCTCGGCATATGTTGTAAAATCCTTTCTGCAATAATAGCAACAACAAAAAAGTCAACCTCTCGGCTCTTTTCGAATTTTAAGTCCTTTATTTGGTAATACATAAACGTTCATCACAGGAAGGAGAAATCTGCGCAACTCACATGATTCGTGGGTCGAGCCATCCGTTGTACTTGTCTTCCAGAGCTTGCGGGAGATCCCAGTGAAATAGAGTCACGTATGGTTCAATCCCTGCTCTTGCAGCATTATTAAAGAGGCGACTGTGGTTAGTCTTTTTAATTCTTGGATGATTTCTGTGCCTGCGATGACCATACCCATTTAATATGCTCTGCATAAAACCAAAGTTCTTCCCTTCTCCTTCAGCTTTTTGCCATTACAGAGATTGACATGCATCCATTTTAAGCACTACACGCAGACGACATACGGTATGCGAAGTACATAAACTATTGGAATTTTTCAAGCGCCATAATGCCAGAGACTTTGGCCAGAATAGGGGAAAAAACCAAGTTATGGCTAACTCATGACTCTGCTTCACATATATTGCAAAAGGAAAGTCGCGATAACAGTGCTTTTGCTTGTGATTGTGTTCGTATGGCTCATTGCGTGTTTACCTTTAGCCAATAACGCGTCGATGAGTTTATTGTAGTGGTCGACTCCTGCCTGATTGATCTCGCCACTTCCGTCTAAATTCGCAGAAGCATGACACCAGTTGCCCCAAAATTCAAGAGAATGAGGTAAATGGTGATCATCACAACTTCACAAAGTCCAAAAGCATGCCTAAAAGCTAGTCTCTTACCAGGAAAGATGCGAGACCAAGAGATCGAGAACCTGTAGGCGTCCATTCCCATGTCCTTCATGAGCTGAATATCTTCCTGAATTGCAGTTATGAAGCCCAAAAAGGAAACAAAAAACGGTGAATTTCTTTTACGACGCGATGGAAATCGACGAAAACAGGCTCTGCTTCTTCTGTAGCTTGCTTGTGATCAATTCTAAGCTATAGTCCATACAGCACTAAACAAACTGACGCTCAGTTAAATGGTAGTATCAACTTGCAAGTCAAGCCAACGTGATCTTCAACTGGTATTAAGTTTGGATTCAGTGTCTTATCATTGTTCTTGCTCATGGAAAAATGTTCTATAGCTGGTTTTCCAAAGAGAAGCTTACATTAAACCGGTGATATTGATCCACGGCGACATCCGCGTTGCTGAAATCAAGTATTTTACCTGCAGCCAAATGCGAGTTTACTGATTACACCGACGAAACAATCTACAAATCTATGTGATTCATGAATTGTGGATTATGTACGACACTAATTAGGCTCCATTTGTTTCGCGGAAAATGAATAATTTCCTATAAATGATCGCTCATATCGCTCTAAAAAACGAATAAACGGAAAATACTTTTACCGCCCACGAAAATAATTTCCTAGACATAAACTGTCGTCGCTGATGAAAGTATTTTCTATTGACTAATTATTTTAAGCGATACATGCGATTATTTTTAGGAAAACATATTTTAGATCATTCATTCTTCGCAAAAGTCCGTTCGGTTAACGGGGAATGCCTTCATTCCATACTACCAAACACGAAATCAATAAAAACGAAACACCTTGATAGTTACAATTGTTTCAATTTACTTTTTGCCAGGCACCATAACTGTTTTGGACTTAATTATATTAAAATGAGCAAGAAAAGGTGATAGAGAAGAAGAATTGCTATGATAATTACCAATTTGGTGCGAAAATGTATCCCAAACCGATGGTCCCCTTCCGTCCTCTTTCACAGCTCCTTCATACTAATTCCAGAAAGGAAACAAACTCCCATCAATCACAACTGTTCAAGTATCAAACTTGCGATGAAAATACCTTCGAAAGTGCCCACCAAAGATATATAAAAGGAAAGGGAAAAAAAAACTAGAACCCCAAACTATATTTATTGTGATATATTTACCCTAAAAAATAATTTTGCGACTAAAAAAATCCCAAACTATACCCACCGTGACACATTTACCTAAAAAATCTTCTTGTGACATTAAAAAGTTAAAAATCCAATACTTATACCTATACAACATATTTACTCTCCATCAAAGTTTAGTAAGATGATTATTTAGACAGAACGATGTTGCTTTTTTAGTTTGCCTTCAGCCATACATTAACCGCGCTAATTGACTAAATATTGACGTAGGATAAATGTGTCACGCGGTACAAGTTTGGGATTTTTCGATGTCACAAGAGGAAATTTTAGGTAAATGTGTCACGATGGATATGATTTGATAATTTTTGGAGGAAATAAATTTCAAGCCCCAATATTAAGATAAGAACAATATGTGCAAAACATCAATCCTAGGTTGCATTTTCACCGTTGGTTTGGGAATATAAGAAATCAAACAATCCCACCAAAGTCTATACAAAAGTCAACGAAGTTTCCGAGTACTCTATGTTCACAGTTAAGCATAATTTCTACCAATCCGTGTCCCGTCCCGTGACCACTGAGCTGGCCCTGGCCGGCCAGCGTCCATCACGCAAACCCAGGTAGACCGTCCCTTGTTCGTCCCGACAAGGGAGTGTCCAGATCTCCACGTTCAATGATACAGCTTCGGCACACATCTTACTCCGATCGAGTAGCGGATCGTGACGGGCTCTTCCACGCATTCCATCTCTTTTTATCTAAATTAACCTCAATTCTCGAGATTCCAATGTACGAGGCGCTTAACCAAGCACGGACTCTCGATCATTCGGTAATTCTCGAATCGAATTTTATCCGTACCGAAAGGATGGATGGTTTTTTTTCAGAGAATCTAAACGGTGAATGGCTAAGAGGGTATCTTCGGATATAATATCATGCCTTGATTATGCATAATTTAGTTCAATTTTTCCCACAAAAGAAATGACGTGACTTTGGTCCACAGGAACGTGCAAGGTGAGGTCGCCCTAAATTTGCGCCAGTCTCTCATGACCCGTTGAATACGTGACTCGAAGTCGACGCATTCTCTCGTGTTCCGTCCCGTCCCGTCCAACTTTAGTCGCTAAAGCACAAAAGCCTCCGGGGCTCACTTCGTGACTAAATTAATCGTCAAGATATACCGAGCTACGCCACGACACAATCCCGTCGCTTTCGCTGGAAAACCCAAGAAAAAAGAAAAGAGTCACCGGCGGGATTTTGCTCCTGAGACATTTGCCGCCCGGAAAAGGAAGTTCGACGTGAACATCACTGAGCAGCGACGGTGTGCAAAAACCCGATTTATGACGAGAGGATGGGCGCATATGGAATCGGTGTTCGAGCGAGCGTCCGGTGAACATAAGATATGCTCGAAGTCGCTCCGTGGGTTTTGACGTGATGGGAGATCCTAATACATGAGACGGACCTAACGCACCCGAAATCTGTAAGTCCGGTGAGATCGAGCCGGAGCTCTCGTGCGGCGAACCGGGTTTCGTGCTAGATTGAGTGCGCATGCAGTACATGAATGTGATGCGTTCGAAAGTATAATTAAATGGAGCGTCAGCATGGAGATACATTCGCGAAGGAGATAAAACCAATTCGTGAAATGAATTGACGACAAAATCAAGTTGAGAGAGAGAGAGAGAGAGAGAGAGAGAGAGAAAGCGAGAGAGAGAGAGAGAGAGAGAGGAAGCGAGGGAGAGAGAGAGGGGACCTGGAAAGCGGAGGAGGCAGTGCCAAAGACGAAACCTTTGGGGAAGCTGGACCGGCTGATGGTGGTGGTGTCGGCATAGCATGCATGGACAAGGAGTCCCATAAGCAAGCCCGCCATCGTTACCGAAGCCGCCATTCGCGGACGACTCCTCAGGGCCGTCGCCTCCATCGCCCTCTGTTTTCTCGCCACCCGTGCTGTTGTCAATCACACAGGTGATAAGTGTGATTGTTCAGTCGTCCACAGGAAAGATGAAGAAGAAGAGAAGAGAAGACAGACACGAGAGAGGGAGAGAGGAAAAGCAAGGAAAAGGTGGAAGCTATAAAAGGGGTGGATGGATTTCGTGAATGTGTAAAGTCCGCAAGAAAAAGGGGCAAATGATTTGGACTTTTATAGGAGGAGAGGGAGGGAGAGATGGTCGTGAGGTGATGATGAAAGTGGCGGGCAAAAGTTCAACGGGCCAATGCGAGAAGAAGAAGAAGAAGTAGCAGTGGCGTTGGAGAGATAGCGAGAGAGAGAGAGAGACAGATTGGCTTTGTGTTGTGTTGTCTTGTGTTGTGGTGGAATGTTGAAATGTGGCGCGTCTTTGAGTGTTGAGTTCACACCCCCCCCCCCTCCCTTGATTTTTTTTTTTCCTTCTTTTGTTCATACGAGAAAAGGAAGAAAGGCAAATAAACATTGGCCCAAAAGACAGAGAAAGAGTAAAGGAAAGAAAGTAATGGAACAACAACAGATTTGTGCCTCTGTTCTTGTCTTTTTGCCATTTTTTTTGGGGGCGGCTGGGCGTCCCTCTCGCAGCATCTGCCACCAGCATAGTAGCCTCCATCCACTGCCCCCACCACCTCTTGGCTTTGCTGCTAAAATCGTGTTTCCTTTGGATCTATCTACGTTATGCTCTTAGATTATATCCATCCTTACATCTTGGCTCTACATGTACCACAATCTCCTCCCCATGCCGACCTTCGCATCTTTGCAGTCATTTTGCCTCCATTTCGGGGAAAGAAAATGTTGTCTACCTTACCTTGTTGGAGTATCTCGGATCGTTGGATGGAAGTTTTGGTGACGATTTTGCTGGAAAATGTAGTAGATAAAATAAAATTAACAATTACCGGAAATATGTTGAAAAAGATGAGAAATTAAGATTAATCGTCAGACGAATGTAACTTTTGTCCTTTAGGATAATTTCGTCTATCCCTCGAAATACGAAACTCGGTGCGTCAAGCTCTAGTGGTTATCCTCTTAAGATACAACATACTTTTTTTCTATACTCTGCACTAAATGTTGTAAAGGAACGGGAACAACGCTATGTGTATAACCCGGTAAAGAAAGTAAAGATAAATAAAAGAAAAAACAAAGAATATTATTGTTTTGATATGCATATAATCACTTTTCAATTACGCTCAAAGTAACAATTTATAAATAAAAGAAAGAGAGCCATTAAGAACCGTCATAAAACAATTGATAATTATTAAAAAGGTGATCATTATATGGCCGATATAAAATAATTGAGACTTTATGAAGAAATAAATCAAACTCTACAAAGCCGTCATAAATCCTTGAAAGGCTTGCAAAACCATTACGATGATGGCTTTCATGATGGTCATAACTACTATCATGAGTCATAAAATAATGGAGGTTTTATGAAGAAATAAATCTAACTTTCCAAAGCCATCATAAATCGTTGGACAGTTTGCAAAATCATTACAATGACGGCTTTTATGACGGTCGTAACTACAATCAAAACCATTACAATATTTCAAAATTGCATAAATATCCAACAATTTTCGCGGGATGTTCGTGGCCCTATCGCTACCGAGGAGAGTGAGCTCGACTCCATGGCCCGAGTTGGCCCATCGGAAGGCTCTATTGCATTGGGATGACTTTTGATGAATCGGTTAATTGAGATCGGCAAGCGTCGATTGATGGTTTGCTTGATGGCATCTCTCTTGTTCCAAAGAAGAGAGGTTAGTAATCGAGTCGGTGGACCTCGTGATGGGAGGAGAGAGAGCCGATCGTACATAAACTATAGTAGCTACAAAGACAAGAAAACAGAGAAATGAATCGACCCATTATATAGCTAGTTTGAAATCGCATTGAATCCAAACTCACATACCAACTCAATTTAACCTCTCCGACACTATTCAAATCGTGGATTTTGTTGAGCTGATTGAGAAAATTCACAAGAAAAATCTCGTATACTCACTAGCTAGGTCCTGTTTATCACTTTTTGCATAGTAAAATGATGTGAGACACCACAAAGACTCTAGCTTTCCAACCAAGCTTTGTCAATCGAGCACATGGAATGAAATGGAAGGCGGTCGAAGCAACATCCCATTTGACAGATGCTGACCGCATGGGTGATGTCTTATCCTAAAGTCTTCTGCGGTTGCATTTCCTTTTAAGGTAGACCATCCACGATTCGTCTCCATTGGATCGTTGCTTTTGATTCACTCTTAATCCAAGACAATTTCCACTTGAACCATGTTGACTTTTCTCTTTGTGGAATTTGAGAAGAAACAGGTTATTTTGTTCCTATCTTGAAAATTGAGTGTACAACCCTTTTTACTCTAATATTTTCAAGTTATTAGTGTATATGGTGAGGAATATATTTATATCTTAACGCTCCGCCTCATGCAAAAGGCGATCCGATGATGAAGGCCTTGAACGAGCGAACCCGATACGCATCACTGAAACGATTGTTGACAAATAATGAAAGGGAAACCCATAAACGAGTGAAATGAGGTACTACGGAATCGAAGTCAAGAGCTCTGGTCTCTAATACCAACACGAAATCGAATGCCAGCGCGAAACCATTGACTCTAAAAGCTCGAGCTATTATGGTGAAACATATCGATAACTTACCACATGGTGTGGGTCGATGAAGATTAATCCGATTGGCTCGATACATCATGCATGAAAATCTCAACTTAGGGACAACCTCATTCAACAAGGAAGTCGATAAAAAGAATTGAAAGATGGCGTCACTAATGACGACCGATCTTCGAGTTCCACATTGTTTGCACGTTCCATGTTTATTCCACTCGCAAGTGACTTTTATAGAATACTCTTGCTAGCTGCGGTCCTTCGGGTGCTGCCTTTAGAAACACCTGCAAATACCTTTAATTAACGATGATCCAACTTGTTTTCTTTGGGATTTAGTAGCCGATTAATCAAGTTACCCTTCCTTATCCAAACTTTGAAGCATCTCTTAACTTATAAAGTGTAAACTCATTCGTCTCTTAAAATAAACGGTCGCGTGATCAACTTTGAGATCGAAAACATTCACATGGTCAAAGGCTTTAAAATAGATTCGTCACATCGCTTGTCGGTTTTATTTGTTTAGCAGAAAATGAATGATTTAAAAATTAATTTTTTGCAAGTAATCGTTTATATCGCTTGAAATAATTAGTTATAAAAAATATTTTATTTTCAAAAATAATTTATGTCTAAATATTTTTGTGGACGATGAAAATATTTTTCATTCATTCATTTTTATAAGACTATTTTTAAGAAAATATTTTCTAAATCATTCATTTTCCGCGAAATAAACGTAGTCGTCATTTCCACTCCTTTTCATGTATAAAGTACATTTTCCAAGAATCATTTCATCTATAGGGTTTTTCGTTAACCTCGTCCATGCTTCGCAAGCGCTTTATATCTATATATGTGTCAATTACTAAATGCTTGCATCGCATTTTACACATTCTAATTCTACTAATGTGACGATGGATTATATCGCGTCGTGTGTAGCCAAATTAAATTTTTTTATGTATATATAACGACATAATCAGACATTCTTAAATATTCCTCTTGTAATATGTCCAACCGGGTAGTTTGTAGCCAAATCTTACCATGTATACACGAATCATGATATAGCCAGACAATTATAACATTCTCTCTCTAAAGGCATTGATATGGATACTTAGGATTAGCGGAAGCCATGGTTAAGAATCGATTTCTTTCAAAAATATGCTCTAATACCATAAGAGAATAAAATGTGTATAAGTCTTGATCTCAACATAAAACTATTGAGATGATTTCCATTATTGTTTCGCCGGAAATGTTCCTATGGCAAAATATAATTCACCGAAATCCGTTTTTCGATTTTTTATTAAGAGGGGACCAGGTTCTGGGTCTAATTCCGGATAGGAGTTATCCAAGCATAAACAAAGAATTCGATTGTTTTGATTAACAACTCAAATTTCGTACAATGACGAAGTTTGACTTATATTCATAAGCAATTCAGACGAGTTTGTCTACTGACAGGTGGCGTCCGGCGTTTATCGATGTGATATTACAAAGCTTTTGACTTAGAAAGTGAACATCTATAGTTACGGAAAGATAAAATGCGATACTGGAAAGTAAAGATAAAAAGACAACATTTTGGTTTGTATGTGTGGGGGGCCTTTCTTCTGACAGCCGGGTACTATTAATTTATAATGTGAACTTGGTAACCACCTTTGGTACCACGTTTGATGGCTACTGTTGATCTCATCTTCACCGTCCATCTAATGACACATGTCCGTCAACTGCTATCGATCTTATCCTTTATCCGAAGTGATAACTGTCATAAAGTTCGTTCCGTCTGACACATGTCTTCCTTGAAGTGGTAATCGTCATCGAGCTCGTATTATTTTGACATATGTCATTTCCGAGATGATAATCATTGTCGAGTTCTTCCTGACTTGATACTTGTCCTCTCGAAGCAGGAACCATTGTTAAGCTCTTCCTGACTTGACACCTGTCTTTTTCGGGATGATAACCACCATCGAGTTCCTCCTGGCATGACACCTATCCTCTAGAAGTAGGAATCGTCGTCGAGATCTTCCTAGCTTGACATCTATCCTCCCGAGGTAGGAACCATTGTTGAACTCTTCCTGGCTTGACATCTGTCCTCCTAAAGAAGAAAGCATCGTCGAGCTCTTCATGGCTTGACATCTGTTCTCCCAAGGCAGGACCCATCGTTGAAGTCTTCCTAGCTTGATATTTGCCCTCCTAAAGAAGGAATCATCGTCGAGCTCTTCCTGGCTTGACATCTGTTCTCCCGAGGCAGGAACCATCGTCGAACTCTTCCTAGCTTGACAACTATCCCCCCGAAGCAGGAACCATCATTGAGCTCTTCTTGGCTTGACACCTGTCCTTTTCCTTGTCAACTTCCTTGAAAACAATTTTCGTTGACAATTTTGGCGCTTGCTCTCAAGTTGTCTTAATTTCAAATTTCTCGCCGGTATCTCCTAGTGTTTGCTAGCTGTGAACCGTCTTGTACGGGCTACATCATCCTTTGACGTCTATTATTTTATTTATTTCGGTTATTGACAACCTAATCAATTATAGGTGTCAACAATTATATAAAGCCATTACAAATGTTACACAGGAAACAATACAACAATGGAAAATAATAAATGAAGAGATTATTACGGTACAAGAGCTGTCAATCGCTTGATTCTAGCATCTCCAACAATCATCTTGTAATTTTGATCAATATCTCCATATCCTTCTTTCTCGGTCGATAAATCAATGCCTTTTACTTCCTGCTCGTAACTATCGTGCATAGTCTCGTGACGTACACCGAGTTTTCAAAAGATTCCTCCTCGCTTTAAATCATGAACTAATTAATTGCATAAACTCCCACATCACAATGCTCAAAAAACCCAGATTATATATTTTAAAAATGACCCAAGTTTGAGCATACTTCTAAGCATTATCAAAGAGAGAGAGAGAAGGCAATGAAGAAACCAAAAGCGTGCTTCCAGATAGGGAAATCCTCATTAGATAAAAGTCATTTTAGGCTAAGTTCACTCCCTAACGTTTCAGCCACTCCGTTCAGTAAATGACAGAAATAAATTCTTTCTTTAGAAACGCATAAATAAATTATTTTATTCAGTTTGAAAAAGATATCTTTTTGGAAGATAATTGATAATTAATTGGAAGATAATGGATATTAATTGGCGGTATACTTGCTGCCATACTCGTTCGCGTGCATGCTGCGCCTTTTCTCTTGTTTGTACGACAAATTCTCGCACAAACACAAATTATACGTCTGAGCCACCCAAAAAAGAGGATAAAAAAAAAGGAAGAGGTATTCGATGAGTGTAGTCTTTTGTTGGGTAAAGTGTGCATTTGATCCTTGAACTTACACTCTTTTACAGGGTAGCCCTCAAACTTGCGATTTTTGCAATTGAGTCCTCGAACTTATAGGACTTTCCCCAAGCAAATCCCCCCGGTCTCTGATTATGGACAATCGAAGCTGATGTATGGACTAAGCAAATCATTCCTTTTGGCTAGCCTCGACTGCTACATTTGTTTTAATTTGTCGGGATTGGAGGACGAGAGACTTGATTGGAAAATTTGCTACGAGTTCAAGGACATAAGAGCACCCAACCACCGCACCAATGTAACTCCGGATTACTCCAACACCCATTCTCAAACTCAATGCGGCAGTAAAACGGACAACACTGGATTCCGAAAGTAGTGTCCTCCATGGGAACCGTGAATTTTGACCCTCGAGACCCCCAACGTTTCTGCTGGGCGATAGCCATTGCTCTCAGCAACGAAACACGCACAGATCGACCGATCTGATAACGATGGGGACCGAAAAGAAAAGAGCCACAAAAACGACTCAAAACTACGAATGATCGACTAACTTTGAATCGGGAAAAAAAAAACACGATAGAAAAAATGGCTCGAACCATTTCCACCCCTTGCATTCAGATCACTTGCATCCACGCCTTTCAATTTGGGCCGGGCCTTTACAATACGGACTGCTAACCGGTACCGGCCCAATTTCCCCAAAGCCTAACAATCTTCGAGAGAGACGTTTCCTTTGGGCCCGTCTGATTGAACTGAAAATTAAGGGAATGCGTTTGGGGTTGTCATGTTCAATAGACTTGATGACGAATGTTTAATTAAAATCATCGGTGGAATGTTAACTGAAGTTGTGAAAGTAAGTTAGAAATTAGGCCGCATTTGTTTTGCGGAAAGTGAATGGCTTAAAAAATATTTTTCTTAAAGATGATCGTCTGCATCGCTTATAAAAATGAATGAGCGAAAGATATTTTCATTACTTAATGAAATTGTTTAAATATAAATCATTATCAATAATGAAAATAATTTTCATTAACTAATTAATTTGAGCGAAATAAATGATTATTTTTTTAAAAAAATATGATTAAAATAATCTATTTTTCTGTGAAATAACCGGAGTATGGGATATATTTACTAGAAGTTCTAAAACTTGTCACAAAAGTATAATTAAGTTCTAAAATTTGCAAAAAGTGCAATCAAGTTCTAAAATTTGTCAAATTGGTCAAATTGAGTCCTAAAATTAATACTGTCAATACTGTCAAACTAGGCCAATGGAAAACGCTGTTGTGTCTTATTTTATTATTTTTTTAGACACGTGGCAATGATGTGGCGTCCAATAAGCGCCACATTAGAAAAAAATTAAAAACTATAAATTAAATTAGATAAAAAAGTTAAAAGTAAAAATAAAAAAAAGTTGAAGAGGCACAACCGACGACTGTGGCCAAGCCCTCGCCGTCGCCTGTGGCCACCGCCATAGCCGCTGAAAAAGGCCGGTGGAGGTTTGCTTGGGCCTTCTTGAAGCTTGTCGGTGGCGGCGGCCACTGGTGACAACAAGAGCTTGGCCATAGCCACCGCGAGTCTTCGTTTTCCGTTAGCTTAGTTTGACAGTATTAATTTTAAGACTCGATTGAACTAACTTGACAAGTTTTAGGTTTTAATTGTACTTTTTGTAAGTTTTATGACTCAATTGCACTTTCATGACAAGTTTTAAGACTTCTAGTGAACGTATCCCAACGAAGTATTAAATAATTTCACTAAAGTCAACTTCGAACTAATCGGAAATATGATGAAGTAATTTCATATAATTGTTAGTTGTATTTGCTCAATTGTACACAATTATTTGCGGCTATATGTAAATTATTTCAAATCACTCAGCAAAATGTTCAGTCAATAGATAATCAAAATTACAATTTAACAGGTGAGAATAGGTGCCTCTGCCGCTTGTTGCCTTCCTCTCTCTCCTTTACGTGGTGCTTCTTCTTCGTTCTTCCGTTCCACCGGAACCCTAAAGAGGGGCGAGCATCAACCGCGGGCGGCGATGGTCCGGCGGCGGCGATGAGCTCCGGCCAAGATTCGGCGGCAGTTTCGCGTTGGACGGGAGAGGAGGGGGGAAGCTTCTCCGCGGTGAAGCCAATATAGATCGAGAATCTGAACGAGAAGAAGCGAACTGAAGCGGCGGAGGAGGATGGGGAGTAAGCGGGGATCGGGGAGATTCGCTCGGTGACGGCGGACTTGTCGTCGGATGCACTCTTCCTCTTTAGCCCGGGAAACGAAACTGCGATCTCCGGTCTCTTCTCCAGCGCCCCCGGTACAGCTCCTCCGCCATTTCTTTTTTTGTTTTTCCTTGGCTTATGCAGATTGCGCTGCGAATTCTTGCTGTTTGAGTTGGGGTTTATGAGTGGATCATTCTCTCTAGTTGTCGAAACTGATACGTGTCCGATGATAATTGCGATGCTGCTTTGTGTTCTTGGGTGGGTTACAGATTACTGAAACCAATTGGCGAGAAATTCCAGTCCTTTCATCTAGTCGCAGGTTCTTTGTTTTTCTCTTTTCTAATTATTCGGAAATCTGGTCCGTAAACTTGGCTGAGATGTCCCTCGAAGATTGGTTTTTCCTGATTCTTGTCAACGCGTTGGCAATTCAGCATGTATTGCGATGCACCCAAGATCTGTGAAGTCGTTACCCTGTTGATGTTCATCCTAAATGTCGTGTCTCTGTTAGCTACAAGAACGGTGAAGATGAAGATGAGCTCTGCTCGTTAGAAGTAGTTTAGTGTTTAGGGATCGGGGGGAGCAACAGTGCTGTGGCCGTCTCTTGGAATATCATCCATTTCGAAGAGAATTGGGCTGCAGCACTATCGCCATCGATTTGCATGTTTATGGTTAACTCTACATGGAGTTTATCTATCTCTTTTAACAAATTCTCAAGTAGAAGTCGAATAATCTCTGTTAAATGCCGTGAGACATTGTTTTATGTAGTTTAGGATCACTTGTGCCTCTTGTTTCTAGCATAAACAAACGCCCGAGAGAAAGCGAGGTATTTGTTGCTGAAGTGGGTCAAAGCCCTAATAGTTTGAACTACGAGCAGGAAGCACTTCCGCGAGAAGACCCAGCTAAGCATCGATTCGTAGATGGCATTGGTTGTGATCTGCGGGCAGCCATGCAGCGGGAAGTCGACAGCTGCGCTTTGCCTTGCTGAAGCCCTCAAGGAGTCAGAAGCGAAACCCATTGTTAGGATAATTGATGAAGGGTCCTTCCACCTCGATCGCAATCAGAGCTATGCCGATATGCCTGCTGAGAAGAATTTAAGAGGAGTCCTCCGGTCTGAAGTGGACAGGTCATTGTCGAAGGAAGACATCGTCATAGTCGATTCTTTGAACAATATCAAGGGCTACAGGTATGAGCTCTGGTGCTTGGCTCGCGCTGCCGGTATAAGGTACTGTGTTGTGTTCTGCAATGCGGAGGAAACATGTTGTCGAAAGTGGAATGAGGAGCGCAGGGAAAAGGGAGAAGCTGCATATGACGATAAGATTTTTGAGGATCTGGCAAGAAGATTCGAGAGGCCAGACAGAAGAAACCGTTGGGATTCTCCTTTGTTTGAACTATGGCCGCATAAAGAGGGAGTTACTAATTCTTCTGCTGCCATAGCAGAGGCAATTTCATACTTGACGAAAAAGGTGGACTCGAAATCCCGAGATGTCAAGGTTTTGCAGCCGACTATTGCTACACAGAACGCGCGGCTTTCGGAAGCAAATTTGCTTTACGAGCTGGACAGGGCGACGCAGGAGGTGATCAGCGCAATTGTGGAAGCACAATCCCTGGCCCTGGGAGGGCCTTCAAATGGGATCTCTGTTGGTGTAGGATTGCCGACTATTACCATTTCAAGATCAGTTGGGCTGCCGGAACTACGGAGGCTCCGACGAACTTTCATCAAGTTGACGGGGCAAACGAGTTTAAGTGGGCGACCGCCGCCTTCCGATGCAGAGAGCACCAAGCGGATGTTTGTAGATTATTTGAACCGGGAACTAGGTGCTGCTTGAACCCGAACAGTTCCGATACGAGCAAATTTCACAATTTTGTTTCTTCTGGAGTTGTTTTTCAAGTAATCTTCTAGGTTGGTAACTTGTTAATGGCTGTGCTCTAATGAGCAACTATTTGCTGAGAATGTATACTTGGATGTCTTGTTTTAGCATTGGATGAAGCAAAATGTGAGTTTGTGCACGAATTTGTATTGGCTTTCTACTGTTTAGTTTCATTGGTTTAGTATAAGGGAATGGCCTGTATTTGGTCTGGCGTATTTGAATGTGGTCTGCATGTTAATTTGTTATGGAACGATGCATGCACTTAAGTTAATTTCAAATCCATGAGAAAATTGTCTTGGAAACCCTTGTTACAGCAGATTCTCGTGGCTCCTTTTAGACCGGTCTGCTATGAGATGAAAAGATTGTTCTTACTGCTTTGTCATTCGCTCGGCATTTGGCAATCGACTATGTCTTGTTCCCCTTTCTGATCAAGAGGGAATAATGATCGATGTTTCCCACAACTTCCAATTTTTTTCTTTGGGGGGGATATCTAAAAATTATCAGGACAAACGAGAGTTTCAATACAAACATATAAGATCAATTATCAATCTCAAAATTGATTGGTGGAAAAAAAATTGGAGACTAAAAAATGAGGAGAACACGGGATGAATGAATTGCTACAGATGCCTGAACAAAACTCATTGCGGCTACTTTTCGGGCCAAACCACTTGATGTACAGTCTGCACACCATGCAATTAAGCCGAAGCCAATGTCCGATTTTTCTTTTCGGGACTGAAGAATATGCCGTGTGGAGATCCCGTTGGCTGGTTCACTCTCAGGCATTGACCTGAAAAGAAGAGATCCAGTCCAGTGAGATCAACCAACTTCAATAGGCGTTGCCTAGATTTCTCACGAAAGCAATGCCCAATGAGGAAGTATAATTTAAGTGAGGATATGTGACTATAATTTCTGCGCTTCCTTAAGCATAAAAATCGGCGCACCAGAGCTTGAGGATGGCGAAGAAAGGTTATTCTGCAGAACGGTGGCGAATTTCAATCTAGGTATTCGATGAGATGCCAAAGAGAGATGCATTGAGTTGCTGATGAAGCAACTGATGAATGTCATGCATCTGCTGTCTTTGTTCTAAGGGCGTGGTGTAAAGTGTCATTACTAAAAAAATATCAAGAAATCATCGTGATAACTAGTCTGCAAATTGTTGACCTTGATCAGAGAGTGATAAGGACTACCTGAGCTAAAACAATGTACAGTTCCTGGATGGTGAAAACCTTTCTGCAGCGGAATTGATCATTTTCTCACAAAAGGTTTCTGACAAACAAGTAGCCGTTGGTCAGTGCCATTTTGAAGGTCAATCACACGAGCTTCCCAGCGTATCTGAGTGGCAAGCATTCTCGCCAGCTCTATAACTCCCATTTTGTCGCATAGGACAACCCACCCCTAGAGTTGTATCAAATGTCAGATATTAAAAATCATTTGTTGGATGAGAAGACTCATATAAGAGTAGATGAAAAACTATTTGCATTAGGCAAAGTCTAACTTGGTACCCATACTGATATACATCTAAGATAACAATATTAAATACATGCAAAAGGGTCTGGCCGCACTAGATACATCAGATAAAGGAGGAAAAAGAAAAGAAAGCTACAAACAGATTTGGATCAGCAAATCATAAAATAAATGAGATATTCTAAACACGTTCAAGCAAAATTAATGAGGTAAATTCTAGACTGAAAAAGAAAAAGCTACCTCAGGACGCAGAATTCTATCCATTTCCAACAATAAGTCCATCATGCTGCACCTCTCAGAACTGAGATGAGAAAGTAGACCATTTGCGTGGAGCATATCATAGGTTCGAGGGTATGTTGGGAACGGTTCACACCTGCTTGAAGCAAAATAATTACTAGGCTTTCTGCGATCACTTCAAATGTATATAAAATAGAACCGGAGAGAGAGAGAGAGAGAGAGAGAGAGAGAGAGAGAGAGAGAGAGAGAGAGAGAGAGAGAGGGAGGAACAGGTTTTTCAAACTTTGAAGCCCCAGACGGCATGAATAAACAGTATTTTGAGTTTAAGAAGTACATGACGAAATAAAAACTGATTATCATAACTTTTCACGGACCACTTTCTCAATGACACATTTGCAAAGTGACAGATATAGATTGAGTGACAAGAATACATATAGATATATCTTTGTGGGTTAAGTTGGAAGCAAGCAAAGCAACATAAATGCAGTAACAAAAATCACCATTGCTATGAGGCATGACAACCATCTCAATTTCAAACTCTAAAATGATCAAATATAGCAAAAAGCGATTTTTGTTTTCAAATATTGGCAATTGACAATCAGAAAGAAAACTCGGCATTTCTACAGGATAAACAGAGCTTGTTGCTAAGACAATCCTGATTCCAGAAAGAGAAGCTTATGACGGTTTTATATCAAAAGCTGCCCGCAATCGTACTTACCAATCATGCAAAACCCCAGCAAAACCTTGCTCGAGAATGAGAGGCAGTGTATTCTGAGCCCCGACCGGGACAACATTCATAAGCCAAACTGACTTCTTTTCTTCCAAAAACGCATAATTCAAGCCCCCATAATGAGCATTCATGTCCATAACATTCCGAACCATGTTAAATGGAGGTAAAGGGTCTTCATCTCCTGGCCTTTTTGGATGGTCAGAAAAAATCAAAGGAGTGAGCAGAGACCAATAGTTTTTCAGAGATGATCTCCAGTACTGCAGGTCCTCAAAAAAGTCATCAGGTTGAACTCCTGCAATGACAGGATGATCAATAATTGCTTCAGCATTTGGACTCTGTCAACAAGGTTGAATACTATTGAGGCAGCAAGAAAGAGGGAAAAGAAATGGAACAATGCTTACCATGTAATTCAAGCTCTGCCGAACTCAAATATGGACCAGATGATCTATTCTGTATGGGAGTCCAGTGTTTGCTGGAAATGCCACTAATACATGAAACAAGGGGCTGATAGTATGATTGAAGATCCTGTCCTTTACAAAGGGGTATGGTAGCCTGCTTGCTATTAGAATATTAAGGAGAAAGGTCAATAGATGACAAAGGATCCAACTGCAATTGTGGAGTTTAGAGACCTGATCATACAAGAAAACATCGACAGTATAAGTCTATGCAGAAGCTACTCACCGAGATTTATAGCAGTTTGCTTCCACAGTTTTTTGCCATATGAAAGTATCATCTTGCTGAGCCAGTAAACTCCAACAAATTTCGTCAGTGAATTTTTCAAGGGGAACAACCATGTTTGCCTTTTTTGTACTCAATGAACTTCCCTGTGCCTTATTCACTGGTGCAGTTAAAACAAAGTAACCTCCAGGTCTCAGCAGCCGATCTACTTCTAAAAGGAAAACCCCATCTGCTTCAAAAATGAGAGTCAGCAATTAGCTCCACCAAATAATGTTACAGCTTATTGTGAGCTAAAAGGAAAAGCATTTAAGCATTGAGTAACATAATGCATACTTAGTCAAGATTACTAGAGAAATTCTTAATATTATGTCTTCTTGAATAATTGGAGGTTTATTTAGCTTAGACTTTTTTTTTTTTGCCAAAACTTATTTAGCTTAGACTTGTTCAACAAAAAGCCACATCATTCCCGTGATATGACCATTTGCGTCAAAACCAAGCAACAAGGTCCCTGGCTCCACCTATATCTGTTTTTTTTACCTCCATAGACCAACATCTCGACAGAGCAAATTTGACACATCAACAACACACAAGAAGAAAAAAGCAAACCTAGATAAACTTATGATTGGTCTCTGTTACAAATGTTAAACAGCTTCTCAAAAATGAATCCTTTTTGCCCATCATCCTTGGACCTTAAAACCTCACCATTTTGGATCGAAAGGCTTTCTGCTTGAGATCTGTACCCCAGACAACGCCATAGTTTAATTACCATTTGCAAGTGAAGGACACAAGTCTTCACAGTCCAGGAGCAAAGCTCCATTTCAGATTGAATAATACGAGATTGCTGTTTTCCTGAGCCGTTGGGCTTATTGAAGAGGGAGAGACAAAATTCAACAAGTAAATGGAAAATATGAAACCTTGAAAAGGACCTTAGCAGAGCTGTTAGTTTCATAATTAAAAACAAGAATTTTTGCTCAAGTGAAGTACTTGGGTGTGGCTTGTGGACTTCTTGTGTTCAATGGTGACCCTAAAGGGTCAATGAAGAGAGGCATTAGGCTATAGACACGGACAGGGACTTGGACAACAATCTCACGCCCCCATTGAAGCTTATTTGCCACTATTCTATAGGCCCATTCATTGAACGGGCCTGCTCAACATGATGATAGCTTATGCTGAATGATTGAACAAATGCCATCTTACACTGCACTGGTTTTAACTCATTGCTTCAAAGAATAATCAGCTCCTACCACAGGCTCCTACAATTTCCAGAAAGACTTTTGCTTATCACAGAGCAAGAGACCATAAACCAATCAAAGCCAATCTGGCAATGGAAATAATCACTATAACAGCTGATACAGCTATAAATTTCTTTAACTATAGCAAGTTCAGCAATATATTTAATAAAAAAAGAGTAAAGCTCAAAAGCCTACAGAAAACTCACAAGGGAAAAGCAGAATTAGTTATGCGACTCAAAAGTACCTTTGTCATCCCAAACGATTCCACATTGAGCACAGTGAACCATGTCATATGACAATGTAGGATATGGAAGTTGCTGAGAAATGAAGTTGCCAATGATTGCAGGAAGACCTCTCTCGAGGGCCATTTGAACTTGGCTACCAGTTGCCTCATATGCCGCAACACAAACAGCCATGACCTTTAAAGATAGCAAATGAGCCCCAAAACTGCCAAAACCACAACCAATATCCAGCACTGTGCGCACCTGCAAAGTGTATATTGGAACAATCATATGTTACTGCCCTTTCAAAGGCAAAAAGAGGACCATGGGCAGAAAAGTGGGGATTTTAGAAAGAATGACTAGGAACAAGAACCTTTATGGTATGTCACAGTTGCCACTACAATTTAGCACTAGACTAAAAGCCAATGCACAAAAAATCACACTATAACTGACTTTAGAGATCCTCAGTTACAAAATAAAATATGTATCAAAGTGATGTCTTGAGATAAAAAGAAGAGTTACCCCAGCTTGGATAAATTCTGTGTCACTTCCCAATCCTAGCATCTCTGCGATTTGGCGAGAATAGTCTTTGACACCATCAAAGATTGAACCGTCATCAGAGTGGAAAGCAATTTGATTTTCTTCTAGCAGCATCATCCTAGACAGGTCAAGAAAATAAACATAGGAATGTGAGTCAAATTCATGAAAGAGCTATAAAAAATCACTACAATCTGGATAAAGCGATAAGTTGTGGAGATCGGAGTGGCTTATCAGCTCAAAGCCTGGCTTAGTGAGAAGATGGACCTTTTAGTCATGCTTCCAGAAGAAAGAAATTGGTCCTTCGTAATCTTCACATTTCCACTCCATATCACATCCCGTCCAGCTGGCCACCTGAGAGGGATCTTATATTCTTTCGGAGGGCGAACCAAACAGCGTTGTACTACTCTTGACAGCTCACAGTGACGATCAAACTCCCCCCCATTCCTATATCCAGTCAACATATTTGCAGAGACATTGTAGCAGGGAACAAAGTTCTCCCTCTCTTTGCCACATAGACCGAGTTCCTTTACTGGACCAGCACCCCCTGAAAGAGATTTTAGTTCCAAATAATCAACAGCAGCTTGCTCCTTTAGCTTTCTATAGTTTGTATACATGTCAGGTGCCGGAGTGGAAGTTGCAGCTTCAAATGCATTTGAAGAAGACGATCCCAAGACAGTGATGAGTGCTAGTACACTTATAAGGCACAAGACTAACCAACTGATTGGTGGCCTTGGGCCAAAAACGAGAGCTAGCTTGTTTAACCAGGGGGTTCTCATGTTCAGTGTTTGTGCAAGCCCGTCCAGAACCCAAGTTATAAGTCCCTTAGATCACCAATTCTGTCGTTCTAATTCTCCAGAAATTACAAGATCTGCGACCAGTCATGAAACACATACACTTCACATACTACCATGTACCTCACAGTTCATCTGAGCATTCCCCTTTGTGTCTTGCAAACTGAATCTCCCACACTAGATTACGCCATCAGTCACATGGGGTCGGCAGACTCTCCGAAATCAGAGTTCGCTTGAGTCCACGAGCATGCTAGAACTCATAAACTCCTGAAGAAACCCAAATTAAAAAACGTCCGCAATCAATCCCGATTCGATCACCAGCAGCTCATCCTCAGAATCTCCAACCTATAAGAAAGCTCGAGCCAATGCCAATTCTGCTCCAGATCGCTCCTGCACAGAACACTCAAATGATTCAACAAACCACAACCATTCCATCCGAGCTCGCGACGCCACTTATCCTCTCAAAATGAACACAACAAACAAGAAAAACGAAAAGCGGAACATCGCATCACACTAGCCACAACACAGCAACCCTCGAACTCCCAACAATTCAGCCCTCCACCAATCCCTCAGCAAGCCGAACCCCAAAAACCACCAGATCAACGCATCACCGCCCCGCCACAGTACCGCATTGCCGTTCAGATCCGAGTCGAGACGGAACCCGCACGGATCAGATCGAGAAAAGCGACCGGGAACTCACCGGCTCGAGCTCCGTCAATGGCGCCGCATAAGGGCTCGGGAAAAGGCCGACAGCCGCCGCCGCCGCTCGAAACTGGAGGGCGGAGGGGTTCAATCCGCAGACCCCGAGCGCGAGGGGCGCTATGTCCAGGCGAGTGCCGCGAGTCACGCAACAGCGACCCCTTCCTCCTCCTCCTCCTTCTTCGTCTTCTTCTTCTTCCGCTCGCGGATTCAAATGGAGGATGAGGAGGAGAGGTTATATATATGTGTGCAGACTTTTTGGGTTCTTCTTCATCGGAATCCCCCAATCAGATCCAGAGGCACGCTTATTTAGACGGAACGAACACGGCATTTTCGTTGGTTTTTTTTTTTTCACTTTTCCTTAATTAAGTTAAAAAACAAACCCACCGGCAGCAAAAAACATTAAATATCATGGAGAGCCGCGACAGGGAACAATTGTATTCTAATGTCGTTTTGCGGTTTGTCTGGCTGTGGCATTTCATGCTTTTTTTAACCGCTCTCTTTGATTAAATTAATCGCGATCACGTTAATTAGTCCTCGCGAGACGCGACAAATTGACCAAGGTGTTGCGATTTTCCGCGGTACTATATTATTTTAAATTCAATAGAAGTACCATTAATATAATAAGATAATTTTAATTTGTAAAAGGGTAAAAGACCACCGAAAATTCTAAATTATGCATATGCGATGATGTATTTACTTCAGATTTTTTATATGACACGTTTACTCTAAACTTGTACAGCGTGACATATTTATCATAAACTTCAACTTATGACCGTGTGACGCATTTGCCTCGATAATTTGGTGCCACAAAAAAAATTTGAAATTTTTAGTGTCACAAAAAAAAATTTTGGGTATAAGTATAAATTTTGAAATTTTGTCGTACGGGTACAATTCTGGATTGTTGGTGTTACAAAAAATAATTTATGGTGAATATGTCACAGTGAAAAAAAATTTGAGATTTTTTATGGCCTTTTTTTCCGTTTGTAAAAGTATCGAGCACGAATAACACGAAAAAAGGCAACACAAATTGAAATTCCATTTAAATTTTCATTATTTGAATATTTAACGGGTGCTTCGGGAACTCGGTAGGCATTGAGTAATTTAATTAAACAAAGTGAGTCTGGTTCCAACAGCTGCACTAAACATACACGCAACGGTACGGTGGGACAGCCTGGGTCGCGCGCACGACGGAATCACACGTGGCGGTAGCGTGCGCGCGCGCGCGGGCGAGGGGTGGGGGGGGGGTGGCGACGGGCGAGATCGCTACCGTGGGTCCCTCGCGAGCGCGAGGCGAGCGGTCCAGATTCGGCCACCGGAGGCGATGCAATGATGGGCCGAGCTGTCCCTGATCAGAACCCCCGCCTGTTCCCCGATGTAGCTTTTCTTAAGTTGGATTTATTAGTACTCTAATGACAGCTTAAGCAAAGCAATTAGTTAAGTTGGATTTATTAGTAGGAGTTTCCAAATGGAGGCTCTAGATCCGGCTGATTTTGTCTGGTTGAAATGATGAATGCGACTGATGACGTGGACTCAAGCGCCGGACATTTTCGATGGGGTCGACAATAGCGATCGCATAGCATTTTGAAATTTGACTCCTTAGATTTAGCCAGTATATTTTTGCACAAGAGAGGGATGTCCGATTAGATATGTATATCTATGATTCTAGGGGGTAGGATTAATTATTGCCGACACGGGGTTCTTCATATGGAAGTCGCAATCGCGTTCACGATGGGACGACATAAATGAACTCGTAATTCAAAATAAACATTACTAGGGGCGACCATCAGTTCCGGATTAAATCAGGAACCAAATTGAACCCACGGGTTGTGAGTAGGGACATGCAAAGGAATTGAGAACTGTTCGGACTGCCCAAAATTGGGCTGAACTAGTCCAGAACGGGGGATTCTTTTGGGGACTAGTCCGGTCCCAATTTCAGTTTATTGGAACAGTGAGTACTGGTCTAATTTCCAATTCCAAGCATGAAACAACCCACTTAGACCAAACCAATATATATAATGGGAGCATTCATCCTAAAATTACAATATCATTTCATGTTTGATCATGCGGATTTCTTTATTATTCTTGCATTTTCCCTTGTAAAGAAGTACCCACAAAAAAACTAAGTTCATCATCATATTAATTGGATAATATAATTTTATAGGAATCGTGGACTAGTTCCATGAATCCACTTGAGAATCGAAACAGGCGGTTCCCGATTTCAGGGTAGGAACCACCTATTTGGACCATGCTTACCCCTAGTTTCGAGTGGTCTCCTTGTGCGGAGCCGGTCCGACGGACCAAACCAATGGGACTAAGAGAGGCAACTTAGTTGAAAATTAGGGCTCTCTTTCTCTCTCTCTCTCTCTCACAAAGACCTCAACTTTCTCTGCCTGGCTTTCGATTGCTCCAAGCCAGTTTGTTTCCCTTCCGCTTCAGTTGTTGCAATTCTAATCTCAATCACCCAAATTCGATACGATTTGTTTTTGCAATTTCGTGACTTGTAGATGCAAGAAGAATACGAAGAGAGCGTGCAACGGTCTGTTGCACAATGCAAGTAAGCACTCTACTTCATCTTGCGAAGCCGGTGGAGGAGACTTACACATCCATCATAACCAAATATTGTCGGTTTCTCGACTTCATCGTTCTTGTCAGCTCATGACTCTTGTCCCTTATGGATTATATAGGTGATTATATTGTCGGTTTCTCGACTTCATCGTTCTTGTCAGCTCATGACTCTTGTCCCTTATGGATTATATAAGTGATTCGGGATGCGAATGATAACCATTTTGTTTGAGAAATTAATTTCTAAACAGAAATTTTCATGAATGAATTTCTGAGCAAAAATACGCGTTCGATAACGATACAAAATTTCTATTCCCGAAACAAAATTTTATTTGACAGTGACACGAAATTTCTCCCTTTCAAGTGGCCAACAAGTGGACAGCGAGCGGATGGCGTCAGCGGATGGCTAGCGATGGACAATGGTAGCAAACGGTGGGCAGCGAACGGTGACGCGGCTAGTGTGAAGAACGGCGGCTAGAGGCGGCAGGCGTTGGGCAGTGGCGAGAGGAGGGCGGATGGTGGTATTGAACGATGGGTGGCGGGCAATGAGGGGAGGCGGCGACGAATAGTGATGTGGCTAATGCAAAGGACGATGCCTAGAGGCGGCTAGCGTCGGGCAGGGACAGGAGACGGGCGATGGCCGACGGCGGGAGGGCGGCAACGACAGGAGGAGGCAGTCGGCCAGCGACGAGAGACTGTGGTCGGCGGATGGCGGGTAGCAGCCCACAATGGGCGGCGATGGGCGATGGTGGCTAGCGATCGACAATGAGATAGCGAACGGTAGGAAGCAGCGGTCAACAAGTGGGCAGCGATGGGCAATGGATGAGCGATCAGCTAGTAACGAAGGTGAGCGATGAGAAGAATTTTTATTTCTCATTTTTATTCCAAAAATAGAAAAGTAAATTTTTTTTTCTCATTTTTATTCCAAACTTATTTTTCAAATCAAAATTTGTTCTAGAAATTGAAAAATGGAATTGCGTTATCAAACGGATTTTTGTTCAAAACTTGTTTCCGTAACAGAAAAATGGAAATACAATAGTTATCATTTGCAGCCATATCTTCATGAAGACAGATTCGACATCATCTTCCTGAAGAGAAATTCCAGCTTCTTTTTCGGTGCCGGATTTCATCAATGTCCGGGAAGTGCATATCCATCTATGTGATATAAAATTTTTATAAGAAAAAGAAAAACTTAACTTGTCCCAACGACGTCAACGGGGTCAATTCCTAATTCCACAAATGCGAAACCAATCCTAAACCGATCTACCCTAAAAACAATCCCCATTTAAGCCAAGATGGTAATATTAATCCACAACGAACAATGCTTTTTTTTTTGGCGTTGACATTTCGGATACATGGCTTGATACGATTGCTGGTCCAGTGGGAGAGGGGTGCTAAAAGATAGGAAAAAAAAGACGAGGGGAGGAAAAAATTAGTGGTAAGGGCGCGTTTGGTTTTAATTCTTGCCTAATGTGCTATAGAATACTCAAAAAGTCATTCCTCCTGTTTATTTGTTTCGTATAATTAAGTCCCCTAACTTATTTAATTTGTAAATTTGGACTTTTCTTTCGTCATTAACCGTCGATAACTAATTCAGCTTGACGCGGCATGCCGCATTCGCTTTGCCCACACAACAATGTACCAAATTTGATGGAACGTGTCGAAGAACTCGATTGTACGAATTTAACAAGATTTGGAAGGCTCCACTCGTATTTTGACGAGAATTTGGGGGCCAAAACTCTTCTTTTTTAACATTTTTTATTAGTCTCAGTGGAAACCCGAACAGCCGCACGTGTAACGCGAGCCTCGATTCCGATGAGCCAATAGATTCTGTTAACAAGTGCTCCGAAATTTTAACAAGCATCCAAAATAAAAAAAAAAAATTAGTCTTAATTCAGGGCTCAGTTATAGCATTCGACTCAAATTAACTACTAGACGCACTAAATTTTTTATAAAAGGGTGTAGATGAAAATTCACGGGCAAAATTCTTGGACGAAAATCGGAACCCAATTTATGTAAAAAAGAAGAAGAAGAAGATGTGTGCAATTGTATAGCCAGAAGTCATATGTTGTGGAAGCTAGGCAATGCGTGGCATGATAAGCCATAATTGCATACATCTTCTTCTTCTTTTTTACATAAAATACAAATTCGATATAGATTGACCCGCAAACCCGGATATGCATTGCCTAATAATAGATAGATTTCTCTTATAAAGACCATCGCTACATACCTACAGGAAGTTTAAAAAATCAGAATACCTCGTTGCGCAATTTGTCATCTGAACAGGCGAGAAATTTCATTCCATAATTGCACGGGCTCACCGCGCGCCTTATATAAATCGGCTCGTTTCTACAATTTATAAATAGATTAATTACCAGAAAAATCGCAAAAAGGCCGGCCCCAGCCCCACAGAGAGAAAAACGGGACGTGATAAACGTAATTACTCCTCCCTCTTTTTAAGAGGACAAAAAAAAACTCCAAAAAAAAAGAAAATATTAAAAAAAAAACCAAAAAAAAAGGGCCGAAAATGACTCGCCAAGCAATTTCGCGCTGCGCTTTTTCTTTTTTAAATTTAAATTTTTCCCAATTTTGTTTCCTTCCTTCTCCTCCTCCTCCTCCTCCGTCTTCCCCCCCTCCCAGGAATAACGGCCAAGATCCGTTTTTTGGTTTCCCAAAACTCGCGCACTCCCACCCCTCAAACGCCCCGATGTAAATGCAAACCCTCGCGCTTTGCCTCCCGTTTCGCTCCCATCATCCCTCTCCCCCTCTCTCCTTCCCCTTTCCTTGACTCCTTCTTCTTCTTCTCCGCCTCCTCCCTCCTCTTCTTCTCTGGTTTCGTTCCTCTCCCTTTGATTATCTTCTTCTTCTTCTTCCTCCTTGTTCCTCGTCTTCTCTTTCTCGAGCGATGTCGTCGGAGAAGGAGCGAGAGGCACGCGTCTACATGGCCAAGCTCGCCGAGCAGGCCGAGCGTTACGACGGTAACCTTCACCGCTCGATCTCCGTAGCGTCGTCTTTGTGGGAATGAACCCGGGGGAGGGGGCGGGGGTCCGCATGTGAATGTGAATGTGAATGAAATGTTAGTAGAAGAGGTTGCCGGATGGCTAACGCGATGCGGTGGAGGGACATCTGTAACGCGAATGGAGTTGGATGATCTTGCTAGATTTAGATTCGCTGCTTGCTGGTACATTCATTAGGAGGAGAATGCATGTCGAAAAAAGGCCGAATCGGCTCATTAAATTATTAGGTGAATGGCTTTTGTGATCGTATGGTCGCGGCGGAGCAAAATGGATTGCTTCCTTTGGATTTGACACGGGCAAGGGTGGTCAATGCATTGCTAGCTTTAACAATTTATGGTTCGGTGTGTAGAAATGTGGCAAGTGTCCGTAAGGAAGTGGCGATATCGCGAATGGTTACCATATCGGGATAAATACTTCGGCGCTGTAATTTGTTCTTGACGAGTTGATGGACATTTACTGCTCTTTCTGTTTGGATTGAGCTTATGACCAAAAATTCCAATTTTGATGAATGAACTTCTTAAGATTTCAAGATCCATGTATTGTTCTGTTTTTGGGATAGGGAGCTATTTATCAGCTACGAGGGAGCGAACTGCATTTTCCTCGAGATTTCTTACCTTTATGTAATCAATGCAGAAATGGTAGAGTGCATGAAGAAGGTTGCTAAGCTCGATCTAGATCTGACTGTGGAGGAGAGGAATCTCCTCTCTGTTGGCTATAAGAATGTAATTGGCGCTAGGCGAGCCTCGTGGCGCATCATGTCCTCAATTGAGCAGAAGGAAGAGTCTAAGGGCAATGATCACAATGTCAAACTGGTTCGGGACTACCGACAGAAGGTAGAGGAGGAGCTCTCCAAGATCTGCAATGACATTCTGTCCATCATAGACAAGCACCTGATTCCATCCTCCAATGCTGGAGAAGCCACTGTTTTCTATTATAAAATGTGAGTCTTTTTGCTTGAAAGTGCATTTCATTCCTGCTCAATTGAATTGAAGCTACTGTTTCCATGCAGCCTTCTCTCTGATAAGCCATATAACGAGAGAACAAAGTGGGTTTCTCGAGTACTGCAATTTCTGTTCCTGCCTCATTTCGTGTCGGTCTCTACTGTCTGGTCGGGAGCCTAAAAAAATCAAATATCCCAAGAGTAAAATTTGATGGAAGAGATGGCTTTGGTTTGAAGTGGTTTAGACATGTGATTCACCTTCATTCAATAGAGCCGCCACTCTCCTAGATTCTTTATGTTACTTTAATGCCATTTACAAGTCTGCACAGAGATGATGTGCAATAAGTTTTAAGAAAATTATGCATATCTGTTCTTTATAGATGAATTTGGTATTTGTGTCAATCTAGGAAAGGGGACTATTACCGCTACCTCGCTGAGTTCAAGATTGACCAGGAAAGGAAAGAGGCTGCAGAGCAATCTCTGAAAGGCTATGAGGCATGTTGATTTGAAGCTGGTTACAAAT
Source organism: Syzygium syzygioides (assembly GCA_031216285.1). Classification (NCBI taxonomy): domain Eukaryota; kingdom Viridiplantae; phylum Streptophyta; class Magnoliopsida; order Myrtales; family Myrtaceae; genus Syzygium; species Syzygium syzygioides. Next base: position 33,417,219 of record CM062248.1, on the reverse strand, counting down.
ACATTGCTAGCTTACTGTAATACAGCATCCAATAGCACAGTTGTCACTTATACAGCTCCATTGTCATTCTGTGTAGGCTGCTTCAAGCACTGCAAACACAGAACTCCCATCGACCCACCCAATCCGTTTAGGCCTTGCACTCAACTTCTCTGTATTCTACTATGAGATAATGAATTCTCCAGAAAGGTATTTATTCCTGACTGACTGAAAATACACTCACTTGGAAGTCCCGCCTGTGGATGCTATGGTGATACGTTGATGGTACGTGCAGGGCCTGCCATTTAGCTAAGCAAGCTTTTGATGAAGCAATTGCAGAGTTGGACACGTTGAGTGAGGAGTCCTACAAGGACAGCACCCTGATTATGCAACTATTGAGAGATAACCTGACTCTCTGGACCTCTGATTTGCCTGAAGATGGAGGTATTTGATAACTAATAAACAGCAGAAACATATCATAAATAATGTCTCCAGATGATTTTCAAAAATTGGGTGGACAAGGGAGTGACACACGGGATGTCACTTGAATTAATTTTTTTTTTTTGAGGAACTTACAAGAATTGGAGAAGAAAATGGCATGGGTGTCATTGATGTCCTTTAGAGAACTCAGGTTCTCACTTATATTCTCTCAATGCAGGTGAAGATGGCATCAAAGTTGAAGAACCTAATAAACCCGCTGAACCCGAGGTACGTGTTAGAGAACGTTTTTTGGCATCCACATGACCCATTCATCTGTTGCTGTTAATAAGATCTTCTGAATTTGTGCAGCACTGACCAATGTCTCAGTGATCAAGAAACGGGCATTAAATGACTAGGCAGCATCAGGGATGCAGTCTTTCTTTCTTCTTCTCCGGCAGACTAAGCAGACAATGCGGAAATCCGCAAGCAGTTATTCCGAGCTCTAGTAAAGCCAAAGCAAAAGTGTAGCAGATTGCTTCACCTCAGTTTCGGTTATATCTCTTGGCATTTTCTTTTTGCAATTCATGTTTTTACTCGATGCTTGATCATATAAACACGGACTCTGGATTTCAATACTCTGGGTTATCTTATATTGTCATCGGTCCGACTCTTCCCCAGCCATGTTTCTATCCTCTTAAATTAAATTGCATTTCCATCCCGAGGTACCGTCTTCAGGGTTCAATCTAAAGCATTATAGGAATCGAACGGCATATTATCCAAGAGACGTGAATCAAGTGCGAAACTTTCGCAAGGCACGGTTGAACTTGCACCCACCCCAAAGGGCTAAAAACCCAAACAAGGCAGCTCAACAAATTCTCACCATCTCTAATTTGGACATTCATATGTTAACAAACAATCTCTTCAAGCACAAGCGGAAATTTTTAATTGGCCGATTTCACGAAAACGACTTTCCAGTTCTTAGGCCCTTTCAGTTCCTTACGGCATGAGATCAAGCATCCTATATTGTTTCTCAAATTATTGCGAGATTTATAAACTGGACAATCTCGTGTTACAGGTGGTTAAGTGTGTTTTGTATCTTGAAATGGTCCGTCCTGCCGGCCGATGCTCCTACGTTCTGTCTCACTCTCAGTTAAATCTGCCAGGAAAATCCTGTTCTACAGGCACGGTTTACATTCTTCACACCAACACGTCAAATAAGAGCTTATAAAGCACCCTACGCTAACGAAAAAAATGGACATAGATTGGCAAACTGGAAAGAAAAGCTGAAATATGTACATTACCTCGGTCATCGAAACAGTAACATTATTATCGCAAATTTTGGTCTAAGCATATACAGCAATGTCAAATTCGTCCCATGGACACGACGGGGGCAATGATAGCTAAGGTCTCCAGAATCAAAAAAAATTATGTACCCTTCACAGGCTTAAGGCTCTTCCTTGACGAAATAGCTCTGCGGCAAGCTGAAATCTTCCTCTTGGTTCAGAATGTCAGATTCATCCTCATCTGGTTTCTGACCACAAAGGCAATGAACAATATCAGCAAACATGCTCCCCTATCTTTGAAACAGAACCAACGGGCATACAAAAACATGCATCCAGTACAACTCCACTACATCTATGGAATCACGGTGCTGGCCTTTCGGATTACTTTTGTTGTATCAATGGCGCAAAGAAGTAAAATTTACTTCGCCATCACTTTATAGCAGCATCGCACGATGAATGGCCACGAATGTACAAAAGAAAAAGTGATGCTCAAATTGAACAAATACCAGCATGTCTAAGTTGTAGAAACGGTCCAGCAACTGTAGAACCTCGTCCGCAGAGAAATGACGGTCGAAGCTGAGCAGCGAGCATATCATGAGAGACTTGGATAAAACAAGAAAATCATCTCTTTCTCTAAACGAACTGAATATATAACACCCAAGAGTAAAGGAGTATTTAAGAGAAGAGAACCTTCTTCGCAGGTGCTCCATTAGCCCATAAAGGACGAAGTGTCGATGTATACCTGCAAGTGATGGCTGCTTAGGCTTTGCACATTGGAAACCAATTCGATGAACACAAAGTTTTAAGAAAGGAAATGAAACCTTAATGTCTTTACCTGCATCTCACACACACTAACAGAAGATAAAACTATAATTTACAAGAACTGCAAATGCAGCATTCCGAAGAGCGCTGAATTGCCAGGAAACACACAAAGCAGGTCGGATAAACTATCTATGGTGAAAATTTGTTGATTGCAGCCAGTGAGGAAAGTGCAAAACAACAAATCAGTCATTAAGGAAAATGCAATAGGTTCGACGCTTGCGAAACCACCGATGAAGGCTTTCGAGCCGACTTTTCCTTCATTTCTTGCTCGACCGAGAACGAAAGACATCACCAGGTACCGTCAAGACCAAATCTTTCGTGCAGAAAAACCGAGACAGTCTACGATGGCTGGTTCATACTCATCGGTTGTCTCTGAAATCAAGTAGCACTTCGCATACTGATCGAATAGGACTCGAACCCGAGGAGCCTCATTGTCCAGGCATTTCGAATTGTTCATCGACACGGAATCGCAACTGCTTCACCACCGCCATGAACAGGCACCGCAAGCGCAAACAAACGATCGGATCGCAACTCAACTCACCTCGCAATTTAGCGGGAGGGTACCTCTCGAGAGCTTCCAGCAGCTTGAGCTCCAATTCCACCTGCGATTGCTCCTTCTCGCGGGCGCAAACGATCGGACGTCCAAATCAGAACTCGTTTCCCGCTTACGGAAGAACGGACCAATTTGCATTCGAACACAGCTTTTCGACAGAGATACCTGAGGGAGAGAAGACGCAGAGGAAAGAGGCGCTTTGCACGGGGAATGCACCGACACTCCGTCTTGCTCCTCTTCCTTGCAACCGCCGCCGCCGCCGCCTCTGCCCCCGCCGCCGCCTCCGCTGCCGCCGGCCATCGGTGCGACGAATCTGCGCAAGCGATCGGCAGAGTTTCAAGAGAAATCGGGAGCAAAGCGATGTTTTTTTTTAATTTTTTTTTCTCCTGTTGTTTTTTGGTGGGCTTAGGGTTTCCCGGTTTGATTGTAATGGGCTTTTTTTTATATACCAGGTCTCGTTGCCTCCCCATTGGGCTTTTTTTTAATACTCGGATCGGACACGTTCCTGATTTTTGGAACCGGAAACAGAACCCGTTAATCCTAGAACTGAACCGGCCGAATCCAGGCTCAACCCAATCGAGACCCTTTTTTTTTTGTCTCATTTCATTATATGTACAATATGTATCACGTCAAACATGAAGACCATGTTAGCTTGTGAGACAGCAAACAAAATCGAATGTTGTAAGGCTTTGTTTGTTTTGTGGTAAATGAATGATTTGAAAAATATTTTTCAAAAAAATGACCGCTTGTATCGTTTACAAATATGAAAAAGCAGCAAATATTTCATTGCCCGTAAAAATATTTGGGTATAAATTGTTGTCGAAATCGAAATTATTTTTTATTGACTAATTATTTCGAGTACAACAGGCAATCATTTTTAATGAATCTAATCGAAAGATCAGAAAAGATAAGGCAGGATAAGCAGTTTCATCAATTACATGTTCTAATGAAAAAAAGGAGAGCAGACATGACAAGACATTTAGGTACACACCTCACTCCTTTGTTCTTCTTCATGAATCTTGTGGGGGAGATGTCCTGCAAACATTCAATAAGAACCCAAGTTGAATATGACGGCTTGCAAATTTGATTTGCAGCAGCAATCTTTTGAAACAAATAGCATACCCAAACACATAGATCTGGACAAGCTCAGAGAAGATCTTAGAAATCATGACAGTAACTGCAAGCATGATGGGTTTAGACAAGAAGGGAAAATATCTAGTGTTGATTTGTTTTGATAACTAATCATGCGAACAAAGATATCTAGATTTTAACTCGGAATCAGGCATATCTAAGAGAGTGCGGTATATTCAAAGAAGAAATCATAAAGCCATCATTATTCATCGAAGACGAAACCGACAGTACCTCGGATCGGAGTGGAGTCGAGCCCACTACAGTGGAGGAGACTGGAGAGCGAAAAACGAGAGAGACAGATAGTTGAGAGAGAGAGAGAGAGAGAGAGAGAGAGAGAGAGGCGGTGAGACTGATAGGATTATATAAGAGAAAGAACTTAGGGTTACAACTTAGAGATGAACCGATTCAATTCCCGAGTAGAATCGACCGGTTTGGGATATAAAACCAATAACCAAATCGGTTCCCATGTGAATCCGCATTTAAATAGCCAATTCGCGAGTTGAACCGGCCCGATTTCTCACTCCTAATTAAAGTTATACGATTGTCCTTTCATTTAATGATGAGCACCATATAAATATATAATGAGAAATTTATTCGCAAGGATTATCTAGAGTGACTCATGCGATTCATAATTGCAAGGGATTGCTCGTTAATCCTGCAAGAACAACAAAAATATTGCAAGAACTACTTTTGTTGAACTCTCAACTCTATGAAAAAAACGAAAAAAAAAAACTCTCAGCTCATTATTCTTTCAACTAAGATTTATACTTTCATAATTCGATACCCCGGAATATTGCTCAACCAGAAAGAAACATTAGTTTTTATGCACTCAATTATTACAATCATATAACCGATTACATATAAAATTTTCCTATGTCACCATAATGAATTTCTAACTGCTGCCCAGTCCATGCATGTTACACTAATATTTCATATGAACTAAGAATTTCATCTTTATATTGTTCAAAAGAAAGAAAGATTCATATGAAATGGAATAGAACTTAATATTAGAATTAATATCATGAAAAACCCTAAGTCGGTACACCTGTGATAACTCGAAATCATATTTTTGATCACTAAAAACTCCAAACCGGTACACCCGTGACAAATTTACTCTATGTTAGTTTGTAGTAAATTTAACTGCTAAATTACCGAATTGGATGACATGTGATAGTTGACAAGTGTACCAGTTTGGATTTCACTCTCTGATTATCACAAGTGCACCGGTTTGAGATTTTTCGTGATATTAATCAAATTTAACGAAAATTAACAGATGATAAATCTGTCATAAATGTACCGGTTTTGAAATTTTTTATGATCAAAAAATTTTTTTTAGATAAATTTATCATGAATAGGCCGGTTGGGAGTTTTTCATCATGTTAACAATAAATATTGTCATTTTTCTTCCCGTGAAGTCGAAAGCGCTCATGCCGGTCCAAAGCCTGCTCAAAATCGACACGATGCGAGACATGACGCAATGAACCATGCGCATGAATTCGTAGACCATCCTTTTCAAGACGTGCGTGCCAAAGCAAGCAAAAAGTTACCAAAGTGTGGCACGCTACTTTTGGAGTTCCCCGTGTTCGTAACGGGATTTATATACTCTAAGTCGTGGTCAAGTAACGACACCTCTTTACGTGGCAACTTTTCACGTGTTTAATTTTATTTTCAGAGTGCTTTAAACACATATAATATAACATCGTATTTAATACATTCTGCCATCCAAGAGGGGATCGATTGAGAGCTAATTCAAGACCTGTCAATGCTAATCTCCCGTCACTTCAGAGATGCCTTTCTCGCGCGAACCAATTCGCAATTTGCATTTGTTTTTCGCCTAGCATCCAATGCATATTCCCTATTTTGCAGGGGCAAGAAGCGAAAATCGGAGCAGTCGGGTGAGATTTCTAGTCCATGCTCGACTATCGGTTATTCGAGAAAAGATCGATTCAACGGGAAGTTATGCATGGAGGGCTTTTGCAGCTCTTTTGCTCTACAAAATCACTTTTTACAAGATGATATGAACCCATAATAAGTTAATAAGTTAATAATGCCAATGTTTTTAACAACGTTCGAAAACACGACCAGATATTTTATATTCTAATCATATTATGTGAGAGTTATAAAATAGCGGAACTAGAATTTCTTGATTTAAACGTAGAAATTAGGACATGAGTCGCGGGTGTAATACGTAAGTAAGTAGGTAAGGATGGTGCGAGTTCTCTAAATATTTTCTTTTTCTTTTTTGGAATCCGAATTCTCTTTTTAAACGAGGAAAAGAAAAACAGATTTTATTTTCCTTGAACGCGCGCAAGGCCCCTGCGCCAACGACAAAAACGAATCGAAAACAGTCGGGACGTCACCGTCGCTAACGACCGTCGCCGGCGCAGTCGCCGGAGCCGTCGCCGTCGCCGGAGCCGTCGCCCACCAACGTTGCGCTCGTGCATGACCTCCCTCTCTCTCGCACGGTCTCGGCCGCTCATTGGCCCCAATGATCAGCGACCGGCATGATGGCGCTCCGCTCCCCCGCGCTTCTCTTCTCTGACAGCGATGGCTCTCTCTCTCTCTCTTCGGCCACCATTATTCCATATGTTCTTTGGGCACCCCACCCCAAAAAAAAGAATGATCAATCAACCGCCCACTTTTTTGTGTCATCTCCGCTTCGAGCTCAAACTTTCTTGATTCCATCGCTGTTGGCGTTGTCGCTTCCGCAGCTCCTTCTCGCTACTGTCCACGCTCATCCCTTTTGTGGGTAGTCATCTTCTTTGAGGAAAACTCTCGCTTTCGTGGCTTCCTCCTCCTCTCGTCGCTTTTGATCGGAAGATGTCGTCGTCGATCACCGGCCTGGTTCGCTCTCCGGTCGGTGCCTCCGGCTCCAAGATGTCGTCTCTGTACCTGACGACCCGCGCAATCCCGGCCACTTCTGTTCTGCTCAAGGCCCGGAAGAGCTTCGCTGGCAACGCGTCGCGCCTCGCCTTCTCGCCGTCGCCGGAGCCTCTGAGGTTCTCCGGCGGGAGCGGGCCGTTCGGGCGGCGGCGTCTCGCCGATTCCCCGGTCGCCAGAGCGGCGGCAGCCGATGCGGAGGGCAGGGAGATTGGAGTTCCCGATCGGTGGGATGATCTCTCTTTAGTTTCGCTTTGTTTCCTCTCTGTTTTTTGCTGAATTAAATGGAACAGGGGCTGTTTAAGATAGAGATGGGATTTTTTTGGTGTTTGTCTGTTCGTATTCTGTTCGTTTTGCCCTTCCTGGTTATTCTGAATATGTGTTGATGATAAGTGCAGGTTGGCGAAGCCATCCAAGAGCTTCGGAGAAAGATACCCAGCACTTGTTACTGGCTTATTTTTCTTCATGTGGTATGTGATTTCATTCTGTTTTCGTATCATAAATGTCATGATTTTTCACTCATAGTCTTGAATTGAATCTTCCTCATGTCGTTGCACCATAGCCGCGCAAGGCTGCTAAATTCAAGTGCGGCAACACTCGATCTGAAGATGCTCTTACAAAGACATCTTTCTTTATTATGCCTAGCTAACGATCATTAATGCAGTGCTGAAGTTCTATTTCGAGAATCTCCGAGCCTTGAGCTTTTTTTTTAAAGTTCGGTTGTCATAATTTTAGTGAAAAGGCGGTGATTCTGTGTAATATGCATTGAGCTATCATCATCTGCTTCTCATGGGGGAAAGTTAGAAGAAGAAGAAAACCACAAAGAAGATCGAGGACTGAAATAACCATGCGACTGCTTGCCAAAAAAAGAAAAGGAAATAACCGTGTGATATTTTCTTTTAATGCAGGTACTTCTTGAATGTCATCTTCAACATACTGAACAAGAAGGTCTATAATTATTTCCCGTATCCATAGTATGTTGTCCTTGCTGATTCACTTCCTCTGTGGAGCATTTATAGATTTCCAGTTACTTGAATCAATGCTAATGCCAGAATTTAATTCCGCCTCGTTTACATTCTCTATAGTAAGAGCAGACTTTTTACTTTTGGCATGTTTTGTTCCCACGCATGATCACCCGTCTTTTCCCTCCTGCAGCTTCGTTTCTGTCATACATCTTCTCGTTGGGGTTGTATATTGTCTGTTTAGTTGGGCTGTTGGTCTGCCCAAACGTGCAGTAAGTTCAATGCTCTGAGTGTTTATGCCCTTAGTCATCACACATCGTCCAACTAAAATTCAATTGACATGCTTTCATTACTTGAACAGCCAATTGATAGGGAGCTCTTAGCGTTGCTGACTCCTGTTGCTTGCTGCCATGCCCTCGGACACGTCATGTCCAATGTGTCTTTCGCAGCAGTTGCCGTATCTTTTACACATACCATCAAAGGTAAGCAGAGTCAAGAAAAGATCATCATGTTTGCGGACGTAAGTTCACTCTTTCAGCATATGCAGGATGACTGACGTTCAAATGCACACCGCTACCATAAGTGCTAGTAGCTCTTGTTTGTTATTAGCTATTTAGATACTTGAAGTTCTTACAGCAGCAGAAGGGTTGTGCTCAAGGCGATCCTCTGCTTTACCTAATGCTCTGTTGTCTTGTGCAATTCTTTTGATTAGCGTAATATATAGTTTTTATCATTAATTGTTTTTCTTGTCATACCATTAACAGCCCTTGAGCCATTCTTCAACGCGGCTGCTTCTCAGTTCGTTCTGGGCCACCAGATCCCACTGTCCCTGTGGCTATCACTAGCTCCTGTTGTAATAGGTTAGTTGTGGATTTAGTTTTTGCTGCTTAATGCTTACTCATGCATGTGACAAACTTTAGTTTTATTCTGCTTTTCTTTTCTTTTCTTTTCTTTTGTTTTTTTGCATCCAAAGTAGTTGAAACTGATTAGACTTTTTATATAAATGGTATTGATTATATTGTCTCAGGTGTGTCTATGGCTTCATTAACCGAGCTTTCTTTCAACTGGACTGGCTTCATCAGTGCAATGATCTCAAATCTTGCATTTACCTATAGAAGTATTTACTCAAAGAAAGCAATGGTGAGAAATCTATCAGAAAGCTTTTTGTTCAGCAATTTGATTCAGTTTAGCATGAGCCGTGGTGGAAGTAAAGATAGCACATCTAATGCTTCAATTGTTTCTTTGTTAAATCATCTAGTTGATAAGGATGCTAGTTGGTAGTTGCTCTTCTTGAATTTATTTGCACACTCTACGTATCTCAAGTGTTTCTCTCGAATTGAAGTTTCTTTTTTTTCTTTTCTGCAGACAGGAATGGATAGTACAAATGTGTATGCTTATATAACAATCATCGCTCTTCTGTTTTGCATCCCTCCAGCAGTTATTGTAAGCTTCTTACAAGTGATCAGCACTGATCACGGCAGAGATTTCAAATTCATTTGCTTTGTGAAATCATGCTCTATCAGCCACAGATATAATGGCTTTCTCTTCTCTAAATTAATGGCGCCAGCTGCAACCTTTGAGCATCGTCTTGTTTCACTTTCAGATTGAGGGCCCTCAACTGATGCAATACGGATTTGGGGAGGCCATTGCCAAAGTGGGTCTTTTGAAGTTCCTGTCAGACCTTTTCTTGATTGGAATGTTCTATCATCTCTACAATCAGGTACAGCATGGATCTCCAGCGAATCGGCTTTGCTGTTCAATGTTTCAGAAGGAAGAACACTGAAAAATATAACAATATGGGAAAAAGATTATAAGGGCTAATAATTGAGTTTAATAGTTCCCTCTCTCAAAAAAGAAAAGTTTAAGACTCTGTGGGTAATAACAACGCAGATTTCAAGCATTCCATAGCCCTATATATGGAACAGAGTTCAATGTTGATACATCGTGAACATGGTTGGTAACTGTCATAACCCCGTTGGTAACTAAAAAGTGACTTTATAACTTGAAAATTACCGACTACTATAATAACCTGACGGAATAACCCACATTTACTTCTGTGGGTTGTTGCGCTTGTACTCATAGATTCGTGTCTCATGAACATGGTGCCTTTTTCGTCCAGGTTGCTACTAACACTTTGGAACGGGTAGCGCCACTTACACACGCTGTCGGAAATGTGCTCAAGAGAGTTTTCGTGATCGGTTTCTCTATTGTCGTATTTGGTAATATCTCGCTACTGTATCCACTTCAATCTAATATAGCTAGCATTTGACTAGTTTCAGAACTACAGACACATTTGTGCTCATAGATTTTGTACTTGCAAAACTACAGGTAATAAGATCTCCACTCAAACTGGGATTGGAACTGCAATAGCAATAGCTGGAGTGGCCATCTACTCCCTCATAAAGGCGAATATCGAAGAGCAGAAACGGGTAATCATGTCGAGTTACCATCTTCTCATTATGTTTTAAAACATCTTTTGACTGCAAGTGACGAGTGTTGCACTGCGGCCTCTGGAAAATGCTCAGTACATTCTTCTCTTCTGTCATCAATCTAAAAACACCCATCCCATCGCGTCAAGCCAAATGAGTTCCTGAATTGACACTAATTTCCGCCGGCATGTCAGCATTATCCAGCTGAAAATTTCAAGCTTTCTTCGTTCTCGGCCGGGTTTTACTCCACTGCCCTGACATTCTTTGCCTTGTTTTTTTCAGAAGGCTGCAGCGGCCCCTGCTCAGTAACACGCCAATCGTGCGGGATTGACCGATTTTCCTTGTACCCGTCCATGCATTTTTTAAGGTAATAAACATTAGACAATCGAATTCTTTTACTGAGGTTAGTACGAGCTAGCCGAGCTTCCTCGAAGACTTCTCTACATCTTCGTGAAACTGTACCTACCAGGTCGAATTCTTTGTCTAAACTTGCATTCGTCGCGAACCTTGCGATTGATATTTGTGTAAGTACGCAGCCTCTACAGGGGAAGAAACAAGAAATAACAAATGAAGATGCAATGTTTCAGAGTGTTAGTCACTCCCACCGAGGCCCCAAAGTTTCTCACTTTCTCAGGCTGAATCAACCTTTCGAGTTTTAACCATGATCCTGTTTTGATTACATGCGAGTCGCGACTCGGGAATGAAACTGATTCGATTTCGCTGAAATGCAACCACGTTGCTACGCGGACAAATTAGCAAAAACGATCAAAATCAAGGTTCCAATCATTGGTCGCCTATCATTTGGCCCAACATGCTACAACAGTTTGCATAGCCAGAGGTTTGAATGTGAATCCACGACTGAAATTGGGAAAACTTGAAGAAATCGGGGACCGACGCGAGAAGAATATAACACCATGAAGATTCTGATTTGCATATCCCATCTGGCAGGGCCCATTCAATTGGAACAACTCGTGGGTGCATTCATGCTAAATGACAGGATTAGCAGCAAAATTATGACATAAATTCCGGATTTATACTTTGTAATAACATATCAATGATGGGCTGTGCTGGGGACTATGTACAGCCATGGAAATTCGGCAATTGTCTGAGTACGAACGGCTAGTTGGCTCAGCATTAAAATAAATCTAATAAATGTACCAATCCCATGGAGAATCGCCTATCTTTTCTATTTCATCCTTATTTATTTTTTTTAATGAAAGGGTCCTCTTAACATTTTGAGTAATATGAAAATCATTTTCGTAATTTTAATCGTGAATCCATGTACGGTGTCTTCATTGTTAATGACGATATAGGCCGAAATACCACAAAAGAGGAGTGAAACTCCTACAGGAGCTTTTGCGACGTGTCCGTTGGTGTGGCGGGCTCCATAGATACATTCTTTATTTTAACGTATCGATGCCTGCATATCTTATATTTTCAATTCTCACCTTATATTTTTTCTTCATGGTAAGAGGGAATACCCTCAACTGTTTTTACAACCCCAAAGTATTGGGTTGGGTCCAACAATGGAAAATATTTTTAGTTAACTTATTTCTTTAAGCGATGTAAACTATTCGAATTAAGTAGAATTTGGTTTAAAGTATTTATTTTTCGTGAAACAGAAACAAGTCTTTAAGTCTGGCTTCTTCGCCTCATTCAAGTACTTGTTGAACCATGGAAAAAGATTTGACGGTGTCCTTAAAAAAAAAAGAACTCTAATTAAACTCAAAATATGTTTCCTTAGAACCTAAAAGATAAATGCTAACAACTATAATTTTTTTGGGTTAAAATCACAAAAAAAACTCTAAATTGGCACATTTGTGACAAATTTATCCCGAACTCATTTTTGGATCACAAAAAATCCCAAACTAGTATGACTGTAACAAATTTTCTCCAAACTAATTTTTTAGTCACTAAAAATCCCAAATGGATACACGAGTAACACTTTTACCATCCGTTAGCTTTCATCAAATTTTCCCATGAAATTATTGAGCTAGATAACACATGACAATAACTCAGTTAACATGACAAGTTGGGTAAATGTATTGTGTGTGTATCAATTTAGGATTTTTAATGACTCAAAAATTAATTTAAGGGTAAATCTATCATATATATATATATATAATGTACGTATCATCTCGAGGTTTTTCGTGACATTAATTTAATTTATTTTTTTTGGCCAAATACCAATCACTTTAATAAAGACAGTACCTGTTGCACAGTGAAATCATGTCACTCTTCAAAGCTGGTCCAGGGGATGGTCAGTGCCAATAGGGAAAAACAAAATGTGGTCATGGATATGATGGCACTGGCTCACCTGCGCCAGCTTCTGTCACAAGGGCTGGAAAATAAAAAAATCAGGTAAGTTTGAGCTTGAACCAGGTCCACACAATCCGAAAAGATAAATTATTCAATTTCGATAACGAGCATGCCGGAGCAACGAATGAGGTTCGACCCGAGCCCGGTTCAAGCTCACTCATTGATCGCCTCTGGTGATAACTCTTCGTGAGCAGCTTAGAGCAAGTGCTAGGAAATTTTGACTTCTCTAGTCGAATTTGGTATTTGAGAAACTTATCGCGAAGCTTATCTTTGAGTCTAGAGTTTTTGCCTATTCAAGGCTCAAAGTCTCCGAGTTGTTACTTGTATGTCCTCACTTTCATGTTCCGAAAAATAGACACGCGAGTTCGAATTAGGTGGCACCCACCTGCGTCGGTATTCCAAAACTCCGAGCGACAGCAATCCAAGTTTATGTGCCTACTTAAATTTCGGCTCGGTCTTATTTGATTTAGGCTCTATCGGTTTTACGGAAAAAAAAAGACATTTTGGAAAATATTTTTCTAAAAATATTATTCGATAAAAAATATTTTCACCACCGGCAAAAAATTATTTCTAAATATTTTTCGCGCCCGAAAAGAATGTGTTTTGTTCATTCTCATTTGTAAGCAAAATAAGTGATAATTTCCAATTTTTTCTCAAAACAGATGGAGGGTGCTAGTATCACAGGAAAATCGTCAAAAAAATTTTAAAATTTGTTACATTTTCATCTATTGAATCTTAAATTTTTTATATTTATATCAATTCAGTCAAATTCGATCGATTCACGCACGCAGCGGTGTTACTGTGGTAATTTCGATCTCAATGAAAGCTCGATTTTCTAGGTTCACTCCACGAATAGAAAAAAGCCCCAAAAAAACAGAAAATTGAAAGGACGAGAGAAGTGGCGGACGATGCCAGACAGCGACAGGTCGGCCGGGCTGAAGAACCTCAAAAAGCGGGACCGGGATCTTGCAGAGGGAGGGAGAGACAGACAGACAGAGACCCCACCAAACCCTGAGCCCAAACCCAAGGTTGGGTTAAGCAACCTGGGTTTACGACCGTTGCGGAAAACAGTCGATCAAATCTCACGGCAATTTTTGCTCGCTTCCCCATGACGCTCCTCCATATTCCCCCCCTTATGACAGACATTACTTTAATAATTCTCCATCAATTGAAGCCATCACTATATAATGATGCATCCTTGAGCTGCACAAAAATCTAATGAAATTGCTCAAGAAACCAAAATCCCTCCTAAAAAAGAAGAAAAAGAAAGAGAGAGAGAGAGACAGAAAGAGATAGCTGCATTGCTATTCAGACAATGTACTGAACCCCCATCACCCCCTCGGTTTGTTGCGGCCCGCCAGAAATCTTCATTTCCAACACAAGCTCCATCTCTCTCTCTCTCTCTCTCTCTCTCTCTCTATCTCTCTGAATCAAACGTCTGGCTCTCAAGCTCAGCCGGAGCTCTCTCAACAGTTCGGCAGCAGCTGCTCTCTTAAACCCTTCAATGGCTGTCCTGGTGTTTCTGGCGCTTTTCTTGGCCCTCACTAGCCATGCAGGTAAGCTTATGAATCTTTTTCTATCCCTCCTTTTCCTTTTGACATCGAGTGTGCAAGCAAAATGACAGAAAGGGTTCTCATATTTTCCCTTCTTTTGCCTTTTCTTGGTCTTCTGCTCTGGCTGGCGTGACAAAGTTTTGATCTTTACACACTCTCCTTTGCCTCACACCCCCTCCCCCCCCCCTTCCCCCCCCGACAAAAAAAAACCCATCTTTTCCACGACCATTTTCTCCCGAAAGCTCTGTTCTTTTTCGCGAACCAACACCTCCTACTGCTTGTTGGGCGTTTTCTCAAAAATTTTTCGTACCTTTTATTTTTCTTTGGGTGTTTCTGTTTTAGGTGCAACATACTGCTTGTGCAAAGACGGGGTCGGTGACCAAGCCCTCCAGAAGAGCCTGGACTATGCCTGTGGAGCTGGGGCTGATTGCTCGGCCATCCTTCAGAACGGTGCTTGTTACCAGCCCAACACCATCAAGGACCACTGCAACTACGCCGTGAACAGCTATTTCCAGAGGAAAGGCCAGGTCGCCGGTAGCTGCGACTTCTCCGGGACCGCCACTCCTTCAACTGTTCTTACGAGTATGTGCATTTCTAATGTTGCTGAAATTTGAAAAACGAAACAGGAAAAACAAACCCTCCATTTCTGATTTCAGCGAATGTTGCTTGCGTACGATACGATTTTGTGAGACTGGGCGTTTGTACGGGCTGAGACAAGTGTTTCACTGTGGTTTTTTTGCAGATCAAGCCTCTGGGTGTGTCTACCCTTCAAGTCCAAGGTACATCCATTCCCCATATTTTCTCAAGAAAAGTTACCTTTTTTTAGATAATCTGCGTGAAGTTTGATAATCAATCACTCTCTCTCACCAAGAATATAAAGAGAACAAGAAAAGAGAAGATTTTCCAGTTTTCATTGGTCTATTAGCGTCGTTTGCCATTTCCCGACACCAAAACACAAAGACTTCGCTCTTATTACTTGCACGAGCAGCGTTGGTGCTTTTCAGATTTGGTGGTGAGTAATGTCTGAGAACATGACGCATGAGAGGCAGATCTTGTACCCGAGGGGTTCAACTACCCCGCTGAATTCTTTTTCCAGTCAGAGCATGCTTGGCTCTCTGGGAGAGAGTTTCCTGAGCTGTCCCTGACGTTGATAAATGTCGCATGCCTTGTCATCCTTCGTAATAAAGAAGAAAACGTCTCGTTATTTCCCTATCTCGTGAAAACAGCACATTAGTGTTTTCTTATTTAAGCACATTTGCTCAATTTTCCTAGAAGGTTCGGTCTTTGTTCTTTTCCCCAAGAATGAGGAACCGACCTTCAATAAATTGATCTCGAGTCAGATGAAATACACTGTAAAACTTGCCTCCACATCATATTATAGATGAAGTCAACCGTGACTCACCTAAACCTTTAGGTTCGCACTAGGTTTACAATAAGATTAGTTGATTATATCACTTCACTAATAAAGAAACAGCTCTTGTGCTCTGCCTACTTAGACATTGACATTGTTGCTGTTCTTTCTTGGTTCGGTGCCAGCTCAATCACGTCCACCACTCCGGCATCCACCACCACGACCATATCACCGCCGGGATCCATCACCACCACCCCGCCCACGGCGTTCAATGGTGGCACAGGGATAGGGTTAGGCCCCACCGGCATCAACGACACCAGCGATGCCGCCGATCTGGCTCTCTTCGGGGCCATCATCAAGTCACTCCTCTTCTCTCTGGCTGTCATTCCCTTGTTGTGGGGTTGAAGTTCAAGGGCCCGAGCGCGAGTACCAGTTGAAAGACGTGGTGGGTGGGGTTTTGAATCTGTGGAGGTCCTCAAACAGGACATGTTCTACCACCGGTAGAAATTTGTGTAATTTCGAGGGTTTGGTAGAGGACATTGAAGCAACAAAGCCTGGACCAATTTTTCTTTGTTCCTTATCTTTCTTGCTTTCTTTTCTTGAGAAAAAGGCTTTGGGGATTTTATGTATATGTAGACTTAGGAACATATTGGAGGGAGTTTTGGTGGTATGCTAACTTAAGTGGAAATGGTGGGTCGCTATCTTTCCTAGTTTATTCGTTGATTCGATTCATTTGAAGTTTGGTGCGTTTTTATCTTTGCTTTTATGGGGTTTTGTGGTCGTTCAAAAGTTGTTCAATCTGTTGTGTTTCCTTGTGCCGCGGGTCTTTAGTTTATTAGGATTGTTTGGTCTTGGGTTGAATGAATAAATCGAGCCAACCAATCGCTGTGCCCCATGTGGCCGTACACATTTATTCGTTCCCATTTATTCATTTATTTATTTGTTGGGAATTACGTAGACCGAGGTCCACCAGACCGAATCGATCTGAGCCGTTGGTTTTGTGGAGTTCGGTGATGGGGCTCGCATATCCAATGATTGTCAAGAACCCTAGTCGAGGCAAGAATTTCCCTAGTTATGTAAGAGACTTATCATCAAAGATTGGAGTTGTTCTAATGATGCTTAAGGTCTTTGGCTGGGAAAAGTATTTTCTATGTCGATTACATGGCTGACCGCGTAGGATGAGCGACCGAACGCATGGTTGATTAGCTTGTTTAATCATGTGTCGTTTTCACGTCACGTGAGATAGATTCTCTTTTGGTAGCATCGACAAATCATACTAACCACTCTCAAGCTTTCATCGGAAAATTCACATCATGATTGCAACAAAATGGTGTGATCCCAAAGTTTTTTTTTTGTGACCCTAGAGTTTATAATGCGAAGATTTTTGAATTATTGGTATACTGAAAGATATGCCATTCAATCACTCTCAAGGGGAAATTTTGAACATGATGTTAGGATGAAAAAGTTTGACCCTAAAGTTTGTTTTAGAACTGTTTTTGGATGGTGAACATATTGAAAGTTATGACATTCAATCGATTAAATCTTTTTCCTTAATCATTTACAGGCCGCAACCATTCTTATCTATTAAATGTATGCCGAATATGGTTTTCCATTGTGGGTATATGTTAAGCGTAGATATGAATCTCTGTTGGCAAATAGCTTAGAATAGATATGATTAATGTGGAGGGTATATAATAACTAAGTAGTACGCATTTTTTTTATAGAAAATGGGCTATTCAAATACTAACCATTGTTTTGTGAATTACACAAAATAATTCAAACTTCAAATCAATTTAGGTCTTACACTTTGATCAGTCAGATGTTTCAACCTCTATCGTTTGGTATGGCTATGACTGGATTTGAATTGTGTAGTGAGATGTTATAATATACGTACTTAATAATACATGTTCCGAAATAGCAACACCTTAATGTTGGGTGAGATAACTTTTTAAAAGTTATTGTTGGCTGTGAATGTGTCGTGGCTATGAAGTGTTAGTCAAACACTTTACAAAAGCTACGGCATTCCTCTTTTTGTTTTTTTTAAAGCTATTACTATTGCCAAAAAAAATTGTACCAAACAGCGTTTTTTCAAAACAATCCGAGCATAACCCAATGGGGTTCCTTAGTGATTAATGATTGGACTCGTCATCCATAAGTTTGATTTTCCACACTGCCACGTGCAAATAATTTCACATTTGAGCTTCTCAGATGAATTCGGCTCGCGTTTTTCTTGGTCTATGAGATTAGTGTAGTATCTTTTAGGCTCGTGATTGACCTACCTAAGATAGGCTTCATTAGGGAAGGGAAAAAAAACCATTCTTAGCTATGAGGGTTAAGGCTTGTTTGGCAAAACTAAAAAATAAGCATAAAAAATTTAATCACTAAATTTTGAGTCGCGATTCTTAATTAGATCATTGTTCAACATTTATTCCTTATCAAACATAAAATTGGAATTTCGACCAAAAAAAAAACATAAAATCGGAATCGTTATTGGTAAATTTCTTAACAATATAAAAAGCATGCTTTAAACAATTAATCGGCGAGACATAATTAACATCAATCACTTTTCTACTTGATAAATTAAATAATCCCATCCTTTGTTATCGTATTAGCTAAATCCCCGACTTAATTGGATCTTTTGGGTCAATTTTAATTAAGATTACTCATCAAAATTAATCTCATTAAGTGTTGAATTTATATTTTCGGCCCGTAATTCAGATTGTCTTTTTTTTTTTTTTTTTTTGGTCATAGCCCTTAATTCAGATTGTCAAACAGGCCAAACTAGAGTTCACAAAACGAACGAATATCACAAGGCCCCGTGATTTGGCGCTGGAAAGTCACACACCCAAGTAGGTTGCGTGCAGATTTCGATTATCGACTTACTTATTTACACGTGGCGCAGACTCAGCGCCACGTCAGCAAGACGGGAAAGGAAGGTCAAAAAGACGACGGCGGCCTTTCTCCAACTTCCGATGACGCTCGCCGGAATCTTCGCACGAAGGAATCTCGCTCGCGATTGCGATGTTTGACCGCGGCGCCCGATGAATATTCGACTGGCGACTCTCCGTTTCTCTCTCTAGCTCCCCGCCTCGACACGACACCCTGGGCTGGCATTCAGAATGCGCTGAGCTCTTCACCAGCCCCTTGTTTTGCCGGATTTCGGACTGGGTGTTTGTCGGTTCACTGCGACGATGGTGAGCGAATCGCGCCAGCAGCTGTTCTATCCTCTTATTATGTCTCTGATGGAAGAATTTGAGATGGGTTTCGGTTTTTGAATGATTATGATCTGTTGCTTTCTATTTGGCCCGTCGCTGCTTGGGTCTGATTTAGCTGTGCTTAATTCGGTATTTATCTTCTAGTGGTCGGATCATCGTATACCGTTCTGCGCTTTTCTGGTATCCTAATGTTTGGTTGGCGAGTAGTTCTTGTGTGAGAGCGTATATGCTGGTTAATGTTCTTATGCTTCGCAATTGCCTATGTAACTCTGATTATTAAATGTAGAATGTGACTTTCTATGTGGTGGTGTTGTTAGCTTTTGTTCTTTTTTTTTTTTAATCTTTTGGTCATAGTGGGTCGTTTTAGTTGTTAGAGAGGATTGGGAAGCATGAGCTGTCGGGGGATCATGAGCTCCTGCGGTGTCTGATATCACCTCTCCTCTTCAGCTTCCCCTGATGACTTTTCTCCATGATTCCGTAGATGGCCTCTGCTGTATGTACGGTTGGCATGCTGTTATGTGGTGTTGCTCTGTGAGTTAACGATGTGGGGTGTGACAAAAAGGGTCGACATTTATCTAGAGCGGCGGTTGCTAACCTAGTGATACTTGCAGGAACCACGGTAATTCTGAGTTTAGGAGTGTCTGCTGTATAAGTTCTTTCATGATTGAAAGGCCAAAAGAAAGGAAGTAACTTGTCTCCAACTATCCATTTCTGTCTCACAGGATTTCTCATGGACACCATTCGTGACTTTTTCACCAATAGAAGGAACAACTTCCAGTGGTTTGAAAATGTATCTTGTGGAGAACAAAGTAGGAGCCATAGCATGCATGCTGCTTTCCCTCTTCTTCTTGGGAACGTGGCCTGCCATCTTCA
The DNA here is from genome assembly GCA_031216285.1 of Syzygium syzygioides. Taxonomy (NCBI): domain Eukaryota; kingdom Viridiplantae; phylum Streptophyta; class Magnoliopsida; order Myrtales; family Myrtaceae; genus Syzygium; species Syzygium syzygioides. Next base: position 33,397,452 of record CM062248.1, on the reverse strand, counting down.
CTTTTCTGGAGAGGCGAGGCCGCCTTCCACAGCATACTTATCTGGATTACAGCGTCGCCAATCTCCTGGCAGCTGTAGTTATTGCCTTTACTCTCGGGGAGATCGGGAAGGGCACCACAGATTCGCCTAATTTTCTGGAGCAGCTTTCTCAGGTGACTTTCTCCTTCCCAGCAATCAGATGTGGTTGACATGCAACCTCATGCTGTCCCATTTTGTTTCTCCTCACTCTTTCCGGACTATGCTTGTCAAAAGGAGCGTTTGAGTCCTCTACTTTTTGTCACTCCTTGTTATAGTTTTGCAATCTTACAGAAGTAATCGATGCAGGATAATTGGCCATCCGTTATGTTTGCTATGGCAGGTGGAGTGCTCCTCAGTCTTGGAAATCTTGCTACACAATATGCGTTGGCTTTGGTTGGTTTATCAGTGACATTAGTCATCACTTGCAGCATGACCGTTGTTATAGGTACTTATCCATTTCTCCATGCTTGATGGTTTGGTCATTGTATGCTAGTAAATAACGAGGCACTTTATTTAGAGCAAACCAGAAGGACCCTATGCTGTGCAAAGGAATTTGCTGACCTTCCTTAGTAACTGATACAACCAGGTCATAGTATCAGTTCTGTAGCTTATGGTCTTTGTTTTTTGTTTGTGACACTTTGACAGGCACAAGTGTAAACTACTTCTTAGACAACAGGATCAACAGTGCGGAGATTCTTTTCCCAGGAGTTGGTTGCTTTGTTATTGCAGTTTGTCTCGCCTCAGCTGTTCATGCATCAAATGCAGACGATAGCAGAATTAAGCTCAACCAGTCAGGTCTTGGTAACGTTGATGCCAAGTATGCTTATTTGTCTATATCCCCTCTGATGAATTTGCTGTCTTTGTCTGAGCTGATGGGCCTGATTCATCGACACTTCTCCTGGAGTGTGATGATAAGATGGATTTGTATTTTACCTCTAAAATAAGTAGAAATGCCATTTACAAGAAGCGGTTTAAGAATTCATTTGAACTTCTTTTGGTAACACCTAGAAAAGTTGGTTTTTCTACTGTTTTCAAATTTAAGGATCTTTCTGAAGATTCTTTTGATGATTGCTCTCAAGAAACATCCCATCATTTGTCCCCTTTGGGGCCACTTCAGATTATCAGAAGATAAAAGAATGGTTTTCTCACTGATCTTGCTTATGGCACTTCTAATTGAATTTCAACAGGACTTCAAGCTTTGCTTCCTTACAAGGAGTACATCAAGACAATGGTAGAACTTGGATTCACTATGCAGTGAACAAATCAATTTATTTTCCATTTTCCAAAAACAACACCTTTGGTTCCTCATTTCTGCCTGCTCTAACAATAGGCTTCTTTTCAGAAGATGTGGAAAATCCGAGTGATTTGTCTGGGAAGTTGGAAGTAGGGACAGTGGATTTTCTGATCGAACTTGAGAATCGAAGAGCAATTAAGGTTGTTGATTTTATCTCACTGAACTAATTCTCGAACCCAAAGGAGTTTAAATTCATCTGAACATTTTGCACTTTTTACATCTACTATGCTAGGAGATTATCGGTGAATGCCTGTCGAACTGCTATAGGAAATTTAAGTGATCCATGTTTTCTTTCTGCATCTTCTTGCAAATGATGACTTGCAGTTCGTTCTTCATGACTTGTTGTAGGTTCTTGGGAGGAACACTTTGTCTGGTCCTGGAATAGCTTTCTTCGGTGGTGTCTGCTTTGCCCTTTTCTCGCCTGCATTTAATTTGGCAACAAATGATCAATGGCATACTTTAAAGGAGGGTGTTCCTCACTTGACAGTTTACACCGCATTTTTTTACTTCTCAATATCATGCTTCATCGTTGCCGCTGTTCTGAATGCCAGCTTCCTCTACCACCCTATCCTCGGTTTACCCAGATCATCATTCAAAGCTTATGCAAGTCACTGGAATGGAAGAGGCTGGGCTCTTTTAGCTGGCCTTTTGTGCGGATTTGGTAATGGCCTCCAATTTATGGGAGGCGAGGCTGCTGGATATGCTGCTGCAGATGCTGTTCAGGTTTGCTGTTGAGCTTACAAGTACATGTGCTTGAGTGATTTCACTAAAAGTATATTATGAAGCATCCTCATGATGATGTGATCCGTATTCCCCCTAGTTAAACCTACAGCAACCACTGTTAAGTTGCTATGATATCAACTGCTTTTTGGTGATCAAGACAAATGCAAGTCAATTTTAAACCAACATGAAACCATTTGATATTACATCATAAAAACCAAATTTGGAATGATTAAATAGCTCATTCTTGTGCTTAATTATAGCTTTGCAATATTGCAACAGCTAAAGAGGGTATGGCTGTGATTTGGTCTTGACACATGCTTTTCATTATTGTTTGATGTACAGAAGTTTCAAGTATGAAAATCAAAGTTTTGCGATGGCAAAAAGTATAGTTGTTGCTTATGAGAAATAGAAGAGTTTTGTTACATTGCAGGAAAGAATTGCTCCTCATCTAATCTCAGCTTCATGCAGGCACTCCCACTTGTTAGCACTTTTTGGGGCATACTTCTGTTTGGAGAGTACCGCAGATCATCAAGGAAAACCTATGTGCTACTTGTCAGCATGCTGGTCATGTTTATTGTGGCTGTTGCGCTTCTCATGGCATCAGCGGGACAGCGCAGCGTGAGCGCAAGTGCCTAGTTCTTTCAAAGATTCGTTGTCTACACGAACAATGATCGCATTTGATATGGCATGGTGGTGAATTCCGCGGTAATAGAGTGGTGGAATTGCATGCGAGTTCGTGTTGAAGCTTATACCAAATGGAATAGGATTCTGGAAACCGGGTGAAAGAATCGTTCATTTTTGAACCAGAGAAATGGAAGGAAGTTCAGGCTTTGGGATCTAGACATCGAGGAATTTCCTCGCTGTCCACCGGGAACGAACTCCGGCACCCGGGAACTGAATGCATTTGGTTGATTTCCTACAGCCATTGTTTTTGGTTGTGAATTATTATGGGTTTGGGTTTGTCTGTTATTCTTTAGGTTCACCAGATTTTCTAGAATTTGAATAACATAGAAAGAATCTGAATGATCAAATATGGAAGCTTGGTATAGAGCTATCAAAATGAGTCATAAGTCCATATTATAACTCTTATTTATTGGAAAGGGTTGAAAATGTGTCACCTCAATTGTGAAATATGGGTCAAAAATGGATTAGATAGACAAGTTTAATCAATTCTTTTAATTTTCTTATTTTTTATTATCATATAATCGATTTCTCTTTTCTTTCTTTTCCTTTTTTTATGGAAATCCAACAAGGGTCGTAACTTTCGGCAAGATTCGATAGTTTTTGGATCGTTTTATAAATAACGTTATTTTTCTCTGGCGCTCGCCTCTATTATGCGCCACGAGTTTTTTTTTTTTTTTAAGGAAAAGTTGAAATAAGAATGGGAATTTGTATGGAAGATGGAATTTTATTCCTAACGATTTAAACCAGAATAGAAATAATTTGGCTTGACTCAATGTTATGTAATTTCATGTAATCTTAACAAATGCAACGAAGTTGTTTGTGTCCACCGGTCATCCCCCAAGACCCCTACCATTGGAAACCCGAATTCCATGCAGCTAGCTCGCCACTACTCTTTGTTTGGTTGTTCCAGTGCTTATTAATAACCGGAACAACCAAGGGCGCATAGCTTAAAAATGAGAGAAAAGGACTCCGCTAATGAATGGTATCATTGATTGTGGAAAATTACACAAGACTACTACATGAATGTGGGCAATTTGAACCCCACTGCAACAATCATCTTAATCCGGTGAAAAGTGAATTCTTCCAGATATCCTATTCTCTTCCATGCTGGAGACATTTTGGCTGTGCCTATTTTGACTGTAGCATCACAGGCTGCATGGAGCATAGAAGGCCGGTGTGCTTGACGTGTTTCGTAGCTCATCCACCTGAGCATGGAGGCTCTCATGTGTGCTCATGATTAGGTACGATGGGTGCCACTCCCACTTTCGATTGAGTAGGACTTATAAGATCGCTAAAATTTTGAATCAAGTGAAAAAAAATATTTTTACAGAATATTTATGGGCTTCTATATTACAATGGACTCTTTTTTTTGGGTAAGACACAATGGACTCTTTAGTTCTCATTTTAATCATGAATCTAATGCAGAATTGTCAAATACGACTTTGGATCCGAACTCTATGTTGGATTCTCTTGATAATTGAGGAAGTTGGAGATTGGTACTTGTCAAACCCGTTACTTATCTTTATTACGAGTTTGGTTCTTGGTTTGGATTAGCGTGGTGGACTATGCCACTAGCAATTCTCGAAAGATCTTCAGTTCTAACTTAGTTAAAAATTTGTGGGAAAGAATTCACACATGGAAGCATCAACTCCAGCTTCTACCTTTGAGTTTAGCTTTTCATCCCGTGCCACTCAGTGGTCTCCTATATTACGGTTATGAAATGTTATATTGAGGAGTGAGAGTACTGTGCAGGACAACCAGACTGTAACAATTTGCTAAAGCTGGAGAGGATCGACGAGTTCCTTTTTGTCAGTCGTATGTGGGGTTTCTGTTATTTCGCCATATGTCAAACGAAAAAGTCGTGTTGATGATTTGTTGACTGATATTCCTGTTCTTTTCCATCTTACATTACTTGTCTCGAGTTTGTAGAATGTAATGTTGATGGTTCTCATCGGGTGTGGGGAGCAGGCGCTTGCCGCTGCTGGGGAGCGTTGTCTTGATCCAATCCCTCTGGAGCCACCGATCCTGGACAAAAGTTCTCATCAAAGGGTTGATGTTTGGCCACAAAAGTTCCTCTGTTCTACTGCATCTTCCTCAGTTTCTGTTACAGCCTTCATTTTCGCTTTCTTGAAAACAGAATTGGGTTTCGACAAATTAGATTGATCATGTGGCCGAGATTAAGATTCATGAGAGTAACCTGTACTAAGGAAGGAGGAATATCTGTCTCTCTGTTTCACGACTCTCTAGTCTCGACGAATCAGATCAGTAAGACCAGTTTCAAGGATCCAAATCCTGCTTTTGAAAAGTGCATTACTATCTAAGGGCATTGGTGGGTTTTGATTCGACAGTGCATGGTTTTCTAGCAATTTAGAAATTGGGACCACAGCTTCTAAGTATGGCTAAGTGACTAATGCAAGCGGGGGGCATCTGAGCTTTAGTCATTAAGATATTGCAAGTGAGTAGCCTTAATTAGCATTGACTTATTCACCAATGCAATCCTGCGAGGACACATAGACATTCTAGGAAACCGAGTGGAATATCAATCGTACACGAATCAACTTCTTCTCGATCTGGAAAGTACATCCAACCTAGTCGTTCAGAAACAAAAATTTGCAAACAATCCCATAGCCAACGTTTGCCTGATTTACGAGACAAGTATAGGAGTACATTCCCCCAAAGATCTGATGATGTAAAATTTTTTCTAAGTGACTCACATCCCAGCCATCTATATATTTTATGTTCAATGTATTGTGATTCCAAATCTCCAAACTCTCTATAGTCTTTTCACCAGCAATTCGTCTGCTTGCTTTTTCGGTGCCTTTCCCGCTCTTTGTTCGTCGAGATTACTGTTGAGTGAGGATGAAGAGAGGCACGAGAGTCGTGGAATGGTTTTCATTAGCTGTTTTGGCTATGGCTGTGAGCTCCATCGTTCGAGTGAGGTCACGTGGAGAACAGCCTCTGGCTCAAATCGCCGTCTATGAGATGGTCTTTGCTCTTAATGGAAGGGCAAGCATCGAGGCCTCCCCTTCAGTTCTTGGACTGACGGTAAGTCTTTGATTGCGTGTTCTTCTTGTTGAGTTCATTGCTTTTTGACTGTATATAGCCACATTTTATTACTGAAATAGCTAATGCCGGGCATCATAGGCACGGTCGTTTGATTGGGTTCACTATGCTGCTTTGAAACTTTTTTAGTATTCTGTATTGAGGACTTTGGTCCACCATAATATGAAAGATGTGACCGAGTTTGACGCAAGCTACATCTACTATTCTAGGGCAAAATGCGGAGTGGATATCGGTGGATTATAGCTCTCCAAACCCATCCAATGATGATTGGATTGGAGTATTTTTTCCTGCGAATTTCAGGTGGTTAGATGGCTCTGCATTGCTAGTGCAATATTTGGCTTTTGTTGCCTTTTCTTGTTCTGCTTTAGTTTGCTAACGAGTACGATGATTATTCATGTTTGATACCCCTCCCTACTTTGTAGTGCTTCCACCTGTCCACCTGAAAATGTAGTTGTTCGTCAGCCTTTTTTATGTTAAGCACCTATCAGGTTGGTGCCGCACTGCCTTGAAATCAACTGGAGATTCTCTTTTATGATTTGTAGCTTCAACAATCGTTTCTGCTCTCTTGCAGTACCAATATGCAAATTATTCAAGCCCTCGATATGAAAATACAGGAAAAGGGTCGCTAAAGCTTCAGCTGATCAACCAGAGATCAGATTTTTCGTTCACACTTTTTTCTGGCGGAATATCAAATGTAAGTGCGCTATTTTTTCTACATCCCAAGTGACTCACTGATTTTGGCCTGACTCGGCAACTCCAGTTGAAGCAGTATACCCCTGGAAACTCGTTGCAGCTAGGCATTTATTTCTCTTTGCATGAGCAATCTTGTTCTGACAATATTTGATGTTCCATTAAAGGAACATCTGCCGAATCCTGAAGTTGACCTCAAATGCCAAAACTACATTACGAAGATTGATGCCATTTTTATGCCTCTGGCTCTAGCTTGTGTTTTAATATTTCATTTTGTTGCTGAAGTTTGTGCAGCCCAGATGCCAAACTTTCCTTCCTCTTGAATTTACGTTTCTCATTTATATCTTGTGATGTTCTATGCACTGCAGCCAAAACTAATCGCAGCATCAAATACAGTTACATTTGCAAATCCAAAGGCTCCAGTTTATCCTCCCCTAGCTCAGGGAAAAGAATGGAATGAAGTATGTCCGTAACTTTCTAAGCAGAAAAGTTTGACATATTTAAATGGTTCTTCTTTCAGAAATTGGCAGTGCAATTGCTTTTGACAAATGTATAAGCTTCTGCTTTTGCACTAGCCAGCCGCTACTCGCACACGTGCTTTTCTGTTTTGTCTACAAATTCCAATTCTTAGAATAGACTACATTTTAAAACATGATAACAGATGACTGTAACGTGGACAAGTGGATATGGAATAGCTGAAGCACAGCCATTTGTTGAGTGGGGTCCTCAAGGTCGACAAAAAATGCGTTCTCCAGGTGGAACGCTGACCTTCGACCACAGAAGCATGTGTGGTGAGTGAACTCTTTTGTGACATTATTTTGAATGAATGAATTGTAATACATTACAGGCCTCTGCACTAGGACATCAGCAAGGCAAGATGCTTGGCTTGGCCGAGTTTTCTCTCCAATCTAATAAATGATTATTTTCTGTTTACTCATACTTAAAAGAGGACATTTGTTGAACCTCATTCGTCCAACAGAAATAAATTTGTATCTTCCAATGAATCCGAAAGGTAGTGTCGTAAAACAATGGCCAGTAAAGCAAGTGCAAATCAATTATTACCTTGAGACATGGGGGAGTGGATTCTTAGAAAGCCATATGCAAAGGACATATCACGCAATTACAGTTAGAAGGATGAATGTAGGCTTTCAAATTAGAGAGGAGGCCCTCCTGATCACATTCCAGAATGTAGCATTCTTGTCCTGCTGAGGAGACAGCAATAAAATGTTCGATTTCACTGCATTATTAGTTTGACTTGGATGAAGGTTTTTTTTCTTTTTTGATCTGTACTTGGATGAAGTTGATTAAGTCCATTTTACCGCTGTACTTAGAACAATAACTGGGCCTTTAACCCTATAAGCACCTGTTTGATCTTGCTATGAGTTTAACTGAAAGTTCTTTTAAAGGCCTGTCTGGGTTCCTCATCTTGATGGTCCTAAAGTGTTGCTTCCAAATCAACATACAATGTAGAAAGGTAGAATTTTGACTTCGCCCATCGTTCCCGATCCTTAGTAGTTGGAGCTTAGTAACACAGCTCATTAAATGGTGAGAACTTAGAAGTAGACTTATTGATGTTTCATGAATTATAATTCTCCGTAATCTAAATTTCAGGAGCACCTGCAAGGACAGTAGGATGGCGTGATCCAGGATTCATACACACCAGTTTCTTAAAGGAATTATGGGCCAACTCTCTGTAATTGTGTATGATATTTATTCTACAGATTTACGGTTTTACTTTAGACGCTTCAGAAATATGTGAAACCAAGACACCAATTCATTACCCTGCTGCGCTGTTCTCTACCTATCTACGATAATTTAAGCCAATCAAGCTCGGAATTTGAACGATTAAAAGAATTTTATCTCCATGCAACTTTTCCAAGAAACTCCTTATTACCTTTTTGTTGGAGTTGGCAAATACTTCGGAGACTCTTGTTTCTCATACCAGATATGTCCACGTAAGCTTTGGAAAATCGAAGTATAAACTGACAACATGTGACCCCTACGCATGAAATGTCGAGAGTCCTGCTAACCGGATAGCGGGCGGGGATTCTGCTTCCTAGTGAGTGGACTGGGGCTTGGGGGCAACACCTCCGAAACAACATTGGGTTTGCTAACCCGTTTGTTATGGGATCAAAGGGATTAAGATATGCTTGAGCTTTGAGCCCATTTTAAGTCCTATATATATTGTACTCGTATGAGATATCATTATAACGAGTGGTTGTGGTTGTGGTTGCAAAACCTAAAATATTATAGTGGAATCCTTTTGCAGGACGTAACTCTATTATGGGATGAACCTGAGTAAACTCATGTGTCACTTTTTCAATTATCTGTGTGATTGTTCTGATTCTGTTTCGGATATAACCCACCACTTTTGAGAAAGGGAGGGAGGTTATTAGTTGAAACCCGAGTTAGCTTTGTTCTGCAGTAGGAAAATATCTTGAATCGGCCTTCTTATTTTTTTTCTTCTTATTGAATAAGATGTATTTGTATAAATCTTGAATTATTTTGCGTTATCAACCTTAGAGTTTACTTGTCCTGATTATTGGTTTTGAATTGATTATTTGAATATAATATGAGTTTCTTCCCATATCAATTTCAATTTGTAACTGAGTACTACTTTTACTGATGAACTAGGTATCATTACCAGTTGGGGCATAAGCTATTGAATGGCAGTTACATTTGGAGCCAGAAATACCAGTTTAGAGCTTCTCCATATCCTGGTCAAAACAGCTTGCAGCGCGTTGTCATTTTTGGGGGCATGGGAAAGGTCTGATCTCTATGGAACCAGCAGCGCATATCACTATTTGATTCCTTTCCTTTATTCATGGCTCTTTCTGGTATTGCCTTCAGGCATTGGAAGACACCGTATATAGTCATATTGTTTACTATGGACATAAGACTTTTCACTTAGGTGAAGGACATTAATTGGGAAATCTCATTTTCAGAATATTCATTAATTCCTTGCTGTTGCTTAATTTCCCAAAAACAACCTCCACTGGTCAAAGAAACCTTATGTGAAACTCCTCCACTTATTAGTAAGTCCTAAGATCTGTGCTCAGTAGCAAACTCTTCTGATTCTAGGTGGGAATTCAAGACTCTTGAAATTTGGTTAACTGGGCACTTCCTTTCGTAGTTTTGTTCTGTCTGGAAGGACGTTATCTCTCTATCTATCATAATCTGATCATAAAACCTTGATAGTTGCGCCAACCTGATCTTCGATTCTGAAATGTTTGAGAAGCACCCTGTGCTGATTTGTGTCATTTTTATTGGGATGATAGACTGTCATATCTCACTGCAGGATGAAGTCGATGGCTCGAATGAGTACTACAATTTCCAGCACGGCTCTCTTAATACCACCCATTGGCTTTTTAAGGACTTGAAGACCATAGATACAGTCTTCCACATTGGAGATATATCCTATGCAATTGATATCTTTCGCAGTGGGATCAGTTTACAGCCCAGATTTAGCCAATTGCCTCAAATGTTCCTTACATGATTGCGAGGTTTGCCTTGGTTTTCCCTCCTCCTCCTATCCTTCTCTTGACACAGAGGTTTGGCTATTGTTGAAATTGCGGTTTCCTGATCATGTGCTTTTGGCCTGAGCAATTATGTTCAAGAATTAATTTGTGGGTCGTTATTAGAATCTGGACCCTGGAGTCATCCAGAGTTTTCTAGTGGGACTTGCTTGTTTTGTTTTTCAGTGGTAATCATGAACGAGATTGGCCTGGAGCTGGATCCTTTATGGAAATGAAGACTCGGGAGGTGAATGTGGTGTGTTGGCTGAAACTTCCTGCAGAGAACAGGGCTAAGTATTGGTGAGGATAAGAAAGATCGCATGCCGCTCTTTATCTTTTCTAACAAAATCCCAGGCTATTCTGAACGTTGATCTTTGCTTGATCTAGGTACTCCACTGATTATGGTATGTTCAGATTCTGCATTGCTGATACAGAACATGACTGGAGGGAGGGAACAGAGCAATGCAAGTCCATCGAGCACTGTCTAGCATCTGTTGATATGCAAAAGCAACCATGGTTGATTTTCCTTGCACATCAGGCATTGGGTTATTCCTCTGATATCTTTTATGCCGGGGAAGCATCGTTAGAAGAACCAATGGGCAGGGAGAGCCTTCAAAAACTTTGGCAGAAGTACAAGGTAGACATTGCCATCTACGGCCATATTCATAACTATGAAAGGACTTGTCCTATCTACCAGGTACACCTTCGACTTTATTCTGTTTTTGCGTGGCATCTTGTCTATAATTGCTCACTGTCATCCTATTAGCACTTGGATTTTATGTCAATCTCTAAAATGAATTACTGGTCTTGACGTTTAATTTACTTTTGACAGAATAAATGGTTTTCGCCACAAATGGCTCACATAGTACAAAAGATGGAATATTAGAAATTAAGGTGTAGTGTCCGGTAGAGATTTTTCCTCATAGCCTTCTGCAACTTGTTAGCAGTGTTGGCATTATGGTGTTTCCAATATCACTTCCGAAACTCAAGCAAAGAAGAAAGTCACCGTGTGGTGTGTGGTATACGATGCTTAAATGATAGTGATCAAGTTGCATGGTACTTGTTCTGAAAGCTATTCCATATCTACGGGGGAGATCAGTTCAGGTAGCTGAGAATGAGAATCCCAAATGGTTCTTCGTAGTTGAGGCTTCCTAGGGCCATTCCAGGAAGATTGCGTTGTTCTTTTCCTATTTCATATCTCTTGAGTACTCTCCAACCCAAACACGAACTGGTGAATTGCTTCTCCTAATAAAAAAAAGCTTGGATATGCGATCCAACGAGGGATTATTATACTTGTGAACCCTTGTGCGTTTTTGGGTTTTGGCTACAGAGTACCTGCACCAGTGAAGAGAAAAATCACTATGAAGGAACTCTGAACGGAACAATACACGTGGTGGCTGGTGGTGGAGGAGCAAACCTGTCGGAGTTCACTTCTGTCCAAACCAAATGGAGCTTGTTCAGAGACTACGATTATGGGTTTGTAAAACTAACGGCGGTTGATCATTCGAACCTGTTATTCGAGTACAAGAAGAGCAGTGACGGGAAGGTTTACGACTCGTTTGGAGTCAGCAGGGGCTACGGAGACATCTTGGCTTGCACAGTCGATAGTTGTCCAAGTACGACACTGGCATCGTAGCTTAGAAACATAAAGCATACCCTCATCCAAATGGTTACTGGAGTTTCTCGACCTCGTATTATGAATTTATGTGCTATGGAGCTTCTTTATGCATCACGCAGACTCTTGGTTACGTGGAAATATGACATCTTGACCCTATTAATACGTTTGGTTGGACCTTCCCGAGCGTTGTCTCTTTTCAAGCAATCCCTTCATTAAAATGTTTCGTGTATTTCAGTTCAAATAAAAAGTCTCAAATCATATTGTGAGATCGACAGTCGTCGCCAGATTAAGTAATCTTTAAAAAGATTAAGAGGTGATCCTTTAGCGGGTTCATATCGAGCCGGACTTGAAAGTCGGGTTTGTGTTGTCCATGCCTATCCACGCCTTAAAATGGCTATTGAAATATTCGGGCCGGCTTGAGCTTGAGCTAACTGTTTTATGAAATTTAAGTGGATGTGTCCAACCGCTACGGGAAAGTCAAGTGATCCATGCCTTTCTTCTGCGTTGAATTCCTAATGATTACTTGCAGTTCATTCTTCACGACTTCTTGTGGTGTTCACGGATTGATTACTTTTATAATCAATTTTTATCATGGTCAATTGGCATTATTAATGTTGTACCGTACGAATTATACAAATTCATAATTCAAATTTTCCTTTGACGAGAATAAAAATGTGAAATTAGTCAGAACACACGTGTTGCATGCCATGCATTAGTTTATTTTATATATACGTAGAAATTATGTGTAATTAAAGAAGTTATTACCTTTATATGGAATGCATGTGTCTACTAATTATATGGCAAAAGAAATCAACACACACAATCCACCATTTAAAACATATCCTGTCAAATGGAAGTAGGAGTAACTGTCTATTACCAAAGAAAACCTAAGATGGGAATGAGTAATTAGCCGTAAATATTATTATTTTAGATTAAGTTCTTGGAAGAAATATATAATTAATAAGGATATTTTAGTAAAGTGATGGTGGACACTGATTTTAAAATTTCCCTTATTAATATAAAGATTAATGAATTTATCTTCATAACTTCAAAATTGTCAATTGCACCTACAAAAGCAACTAAAAAGGATAAAGGAAATGAGTTCAAATGGAAGGAAAAAAAATCCGTTGATACAAAAGAATACACTTAAAAAAGGTAATCATCACGAAAAAATTAATAGAGATGCGTGTGTGTATATAAGGGGCTATAAAGAAGATCATAAATGCCCAAAATAAGCATGCTATCCCACAAACATGGCTATCTCTGCTCGTAACTAGGGATTATCTTTTAGTATCCAGGTATCATGAACCTACTCCATTAACTCTTAAGTTGAAGATGTTTTCTAATACGCATGATCTACAGAGTGGTAAGTGAAGAGCGTATTCACAATCATATCATCAAGCAAACAATACAATTCTAAGTTTACAATTCTAAGTCTAAGATAGGATCACACCGGGGAAGGGAAGAGAAAATTTAGAAAGCATGATAAAAGAGGAGCCTTTAAGGGTTTTCGTAAGGAACTCGTTCTTATTTCACAACTAAAACTTCTTACCCCTTTATAGGCACTGCCAAAGGGTATTACAAACCTTTCGTACAATCTGAATAGACGAAACAAAGTCACAAGCATACATCTCACTAGATGCTTTACAAAGCATATCGACAATACTTATTCATACTACGCTCTGTGTTAAATATGTCTTGAATTCTATGTACTCGGTCCGGTTTATGACCCGACTCAACATATTTTTTGTGCGACCCGAAAGTGGAAAGAAAATTGAGATTTAGTTCGCGACCCGAAGGGTTGGGCCGATAGGCCCAACCCGCAGCAAGCGAACAAATCTCCATAGCGGACCACCCAAGCTGGAGGAAGCGAACCAATGTGCGGAGGGTTCGGGGCTACGCCCCCGAGAAAAATTTTCGGGAACCCTATTTGTACCGTGGCTAGATTTTCTCATTGTTGTACAGAGAGTTTTGCTTTCAGAGAGTTTTCGTAAACCGTGAGGTTTTGTCGTTGTTTCGACTTTTGAAATTTGTACTCTCTTTGATTATAGTGGAACTTTGTCTTGCCTCGCCCGTGGACGTAGATCACTTTGTGGTCGAACCACGTAAATTTCTGATGTTCTGTCTTTCGTTTTTTACGCATACGTTTCCAACACTCTGAATAGACAAAGTCACATGCACCTTACAAGATGCTTTACCAAGCATACTAACACATATTATGGCCAAAGGTTCATTATTGGTAGTACTGATTTACAGGTCTGCAAGCTCACTCTCTGAAAGGTTGCTGTCAGATGAGGTGATGTCTTTAACATTGCGTTCTTGTGAGAACAGCTCACTCTTTGCTCTCTTTATCTCCAAAGCAAGTTGGATATTTTCAAAGTTTTCTAGGGTCACTTTCTACTCTTTTCTTATTGGGTCGGGAGGTGCTGGACCAGGTGCATCGGATTCCTTCGAGGCATTGTTGGTTGAGGCCAGCTAGGAGTGTTAGGCATTCCGCATGGAGGTGCATCAATTATCATGTTGGCCGGAAGACCATAATCCCATGGGTCTTGAGACAGTGGTCTACCTTAGGGGTCATAGGCTAATTGCTGAGATGATTGAACTGGCTGTTGGGACTGTTGACTAGCATTAAATTCCGCCAAATCTTATCTGATTGCATCTCTTGTTGGTTCATATGCCTAAGAGTAGTTCCATGGTACCTCTTCATCAAATTTCCTTGGGAATCGTATGATTCTTTCGACAAAGTATTCTCCGGATTGCCCTATACTTAACATCAAGATCAGTGAGACTACATCCATCCGACCTGTAAATTGTTGCAAAAGAGACGGGAGGACCAATATCCTCGAGCTTCAAGGATTGAGGAGGGTGAAATCTATTGGTTGGTGAAATTTACCTCCATGACCCTTGGAAAATTATAGTCGCCTGGATTTGATCGTATGAGAAATTATACTTCTTTCTCGTAAAGTTCAGCTGCATACCAAATTAAACTCTCTAATAACACATAGGCCAAAACCAGTGCGAAGTACGTGGTTTTTCTAGGATGGTGACCCAAGAATTCGAGCAGTAACAGAGCATTGGGGAAAAACTGAATTTTTATGGGTTTGCTCCTTGCTCGAGTAGCAAAAGTCGTTCCCGATGCAACTGTGAGGTATGTGGTGTGCAATTCCCAGTACTCCTCAGGAAGGATTTCTGGGTCAAGAATGGAAGCATCTGGTCCAGTATCTCTGTGAGCGCAATTACTGATATGAGTTTGCCATACTTAAGAGGGGAAAAGATGTACAGTATGTACGGCTTAGCGGCGAGATTCTTTGAGATGATGGTTTGAATGGTTTGAGTCTTTAGTGGGAGATCTTGGGCCTCATATTTTTCAGGGTTTATATTTCACATCAAATGAAAGTCATAAGCCATTCTATGAGATAACGTGAGTCACCGGATTGGCAAAAAGTAACAATTTTCATGTATTGAACTACCTTAACATGATAAGAAGTAATTATTTAGCAGTTCATCTCGAGCAAGATTCAAAGATTGGGCTTAACGTATTGTTTGGGCTTCTCAAAGGCCTATATGTGTATCGAAATGTTCGAGCTGGCCGGGCCCTTTTGTTGTAACCGTGTTATCACAATCGGTCCGTTAATCGACTCATCTCTGCATTACGGACACATGACGTGGCTATTACCTGCATTGTTCTCTCTTACAGGAGATATGATCCAAATGAATTGAGAAGTCTCACCGATCCACGGGCCTATACAGCAACAATTACTGTGCAATACGAATTCTTTCGTAGGACAAGTGGAAACATGGGAGGGGGAATCCACATCGAAAATGGGATTTTACCGATGACGATTTGAACCACGAGAAGCAACAATCTGACGCGGCCCAATGCCATGTGATTTCTATGTAAAGTCTAGTTACACGTGTCGGGGTGATCTCTGAGTCCCTCGCATTTGCACATGCATTTACTTTTTCCCGAGCCCCTCGCAAGACCCGCCCACTGCTCGGAAGAATTGGATGCAGGACTGGCTGCAGTCGGATATTTCCGAGCACGGCCCTACGTGCCCATACCGAATCGCGTCCGTCTCGATCCCCCTCGCGACTGTTTCTTCTGAGATACAAGAATTCAAGAAATTTCAGCAATCGACACGGTTAGGAACGACGCATAGATGCCTACCGTGGCTAGTTCAGCGGTTCGATTTTTTAGAATATATAGGTCGGGAAAGTCGTTTCGACGCCGGCATGCTGTAGCAAAGTGATGTGTACGTGCATGATTTTGAGGATTCTAGATTTGGCAAGTAGTCCAATCAGATCAGGAAAAAAAAAAGTTGCACGGTAAAATCATCTCTTGGGTTTTGGTAATTTACTGGAACGGAAAACTCAGGACACTTCCATTTGATTCACAGAGAATGAAAGAACTAGAAAAATACTTTTTCTAAAAATTATTTTTTATACCGCTTATAAAAATGAATGAATGATAAATATTTTCATCGTTTACGAAAATATTCAAACTTGAATTATTATAAACAATGAAATATATTTTTCATCGGTTAATTATTTCAAACGACACAATTTCTTTTGGAAAAATGCTTTTCCGATCATTTTCTTTTTCGCGAAACAAATGAAGCTGAAAGAGGGCTATAACTTCTGCATTTGAATTTAAAATTCTCTTGCTTCTTATTTATCGTTTTGTTTGTTTTTCTTTTTTTTTTCTTAGATCCAACTAAAACAGAATGAATTATTCAATGAATGCTTATCAAGCTTAAATTTATCTGCAAAGCAAAGCGAAATCAGGCAAACAACGCTTATGAGTAAAACACACTCTTTGGGAAGCCATGTTTGTGACCTTCCCTTCAAACTTTTCTTATTATAATGGTGTGATTGGCTGTGAAAAACTCCCAAAATTTCTACACACTTATAGGCAATCGGAGCACCACTTCAACATCCATCTTATATGGACATTGAGCCCAATACCATATTGAGTAGATCTTGTGAGAATCAACATACATAAATCACTAGCCTTTTCATGGCAAAATTTATCCACAATACGAGATAGTTTAAGCACACTTAATTAATTCCCAATAAATTGCCTACATGAATTATCAGTATTTACTTTCTTAGCTTGCCATCCTGTTCAAATTACTAACTTTTACGGAGAATTATCGCTCTTATTTATGTCTACTCACCAATTTTTATCTGATTATTTCAGAATTACCAATTATTTATTTGTTAAAGCTACCTTCGCATTAAAGTTACTAACTTTTGTGGAAAATTACCAATACTGATTTGAGTGGTTTTACCGGCTCTTCACGGATTAAGCGCGCACTCCCGCGCATTTACCATACTTCATAATCCAGACAGGAAAATTTCAGCTGTCTATCGGCCACGAACTCCAATGCCTTGTGATGGAATGCGTTTGGGTGATTTTCTGATAATCATTGTATTTGGCCGTGATTATTATGGATTTTTCTATCGTTTATATTGTAACATACGAATTGATCCCAGAATATGAAAAAGAGTGAAATCAGTCAAAAATTCACGTGCGTTGCATGTCATGCAACCTGATATTATCTTAATTCATATATTTACACGTGGAATTGAAGAAATTTTTACTTTGACGGTGCACGCACACCATGCATGTGTCTACTAATTTTATGGTAAAAGAGATCAAATAACACATCCCACTATTCAGAAACTACCCCAATCAAATGGAAGTTATGAGTAACTGGCCATTGCCAAAAGAACCTCTCAAATGGGAATGAGTAACTCACCGTATATATTGTTATTTGGACTTAGTTCTTGGAAGAGTCATATAAATGATAAGGACATTTTAGTAAATCGATAGCGGACACCAATTTTGAAATAAGTTCCCTTGATTAATAAAGTAGATTACTGAATTTATCTTCATAATTTCAAAAATCAGCAATTGCACCTACCGAAGCAACTCAACATGGAAACGAAGATCATTTAAGGTTTATATGTGTGTATATACACACATATTAAAATGACTTGTATATATCAAATTCAATAAAAGCCATAAGTCACCGAGACAGTGAGAGCTATCGATTGGCAGACATTAAATAGTTAATATATTTCTTGGAAGAAATATATAATTGATAAAGACAATTTAGTAAATTGATGGTGGACGCTAATTTCGAAATTTCCCTTACTAATAATATAGATTAATGAATTTATCTTCATAATTTTAAAATCATCAATTCCACCTCAAAGTAACTAAAAAAGGATAAAAGGAAATGAGTTCAAATGGCAGGATCTGTTTGATAAAAAGAGAATATACTTTGAATAGGAAATCATTATATACAAATATTATAGAGGTTTATATATTATCTCGAAAATGTTTCGTATAATTCATATCAAGTAAAAATCACAAGTTATTCTATAAGACAATGAGAGTCGTCATATTGGCAAAACGTTAAAAGTTCAAGTCTTAAAGTACCTTAATATTATAAGAAGTAATCATTTAGTGGATTCACCTGGAGCTAGACTCAAAGATGAAGCTTAATGTGTTGCCCAAACTTCTCCACAACTTATATGAGTATTGAAACGTTCGAGTTACCTGACCTTTTTAATGTAAACGCATCTTTCACAATCCACTTGTTGATAGTCTTCTCTCCACATTATGAATGGATGATATGACTATTATTTGTAATATCCTTTCTTAGGGATACATGATCCAAACAAAACGAGAAATTTCACTTATCCATGTGGCTCGAAGTGAGCTCTCCATTGAGTAATAAATAAGATCCAAATAAAGGCACAGGGGTACTGTTGTCGTGTATATCGTTCCCCTATTTGTCTTGTATCTTCGAACGAGAGTTGCGACTTATGCTGAAATGAACTTAAATAATCAATTCTTTGCATGGTGAATAAACACAATATATTAACGAATAACCGCACTTATCTATTGAAATTGAAATGCTGTGACAAATAACACAAATCAACGTGGATCAAACATCTGAAAGTGCAAGTTGACATCAGCTAGGGGTGTCAAAAAAATCCGAGCTGACCCGGTCCGGTCCGACCCTACTCGGCCTGATCCAAAATTTTAGGGTATTTTGGGGTCAGATCTTATTTTCTATGGGTATGAATTTTAGATGTGGTATTTATTAGGATAGGGTCAGATCGGGCCGAGCTGGGTTTTTTTGACCTGGTACCAAATATAACCCTAGCCCCCCCTTCGCTCTCTTCTCTCTCTGCGCCCCCCGCCCCCGGTCGCTCTCTTCTCTCTTTGCATGGAGACCCATCTTACCTGTTGATCCTTTCCGCCATAGCAGCGGCCGCCTCCCCCCTCCTCTGTCGCCGCCACCCGGGTGGCCATCTCGCGCCTGCGGCATGGTCACCATGCGAGACCTCTCCCTCCCCTCCGGCGGCGACGCCCTCTCGACCCCGAAGCTGCACTCTCAAGACGACAAGCTCCTGACCCTCCTTCGCCAGAGGAAGACGGAGGAAGCCTAGGCTGCGTATGCTCAGTCCGACCACCTCCCCAACCCCACCTGCCTCAGTCGCCTGGTGTTGCAGCTGTCCTACCAGAAGACCCCCGAGGGCCTCGCGCGCCCCCAGTCCATCCTCACGCGCCTCCGCGATGAGCGCCAGCTCCGCCGCCTCGACGCCAACTCCCTCGGCCTCCTCGCCGTGGCCGCCGCGAAGGCCGGCCAGATCCTCTACGCCTCCTTCGTGGTCAAGTCCATGCTCCGCTCCGGGTACCTCCCCCACGTCAAGGCCTGGAGCGCCGTCGTCAGCCGCCTCGCCGCGTTGGATTGACCTGTGTTCGTTGTGATTTTGGGGGGAGATCTTGCGATTTTGGATACATAAATGCAAAGAGAAAGAGACAGAGGAGGAGGAGGAGGCACAAAATAAGGTGCAGAGAACAAATCCTAAACCCGACCGGACCGATCCAATCCGACCCCTTTCTTGGAGTACATGCTTAACAGGGTCTTGGATCGAATCGGGTGGGGTCAAGCGAGACCTTATATATTTCGGATCGAGTCGGGTATCATGAAAGCCCAATCTGACTCATTGACATCTCTAACATCCACGACGGGACCTATCGAGCTTATTGAGGCACATTAACGCAGTAGCGACAAGACGACCATTTCTTTTTTGTTTCTTTATCAATAAATTTCCTATTAATGGCAAACTGGCAACCTTAGCTCAGCGAAACATTTGATTTTTGCTAATAATGATTGTCCGAAACCACTTCATCTTACTTTATTTTATTTTATTTCATTTTTTTAAGATTTCTACTTTTTAATAAAAAAGTTTAAAGAAATATGGAACCAAAAATCGCAGAGCTTGTATTGTACGATGAAGGCGACGATGGCGATGACGGATGAGCATGCCCAACTAGATCCCGCCGCCGCGGACGACGGCGAGTGCGGCGGTATGTCGGCGCAAATATAGTTAAAACTCTCTGATTCGGTATTCATATTTGTCCAGCTATTTCGGCAAGTACGAATCGAATCGAATCATCCTCCCGCAATATTCCGATTCCCATCGAACCGTAGCCGGTGCATCCCATCAACCGGTGCTCTCTCTCTTTCTCCTTTTTCTGGCGTGGAAGTTGACTTTTTGTGCAGTGGGGGCGCTCTCGATTCCGTCGTTTTGCGACTTTCCGACCCTTCTTCCGAGCACGCCATCGTTATCGACCTTCGTGTCGAGCACAGCGAGTCGTCGTCTTGCCTTTTCTTGTCGGACTGGGTGTTGAGCGCGGATGGGGAGAGGAACGAGAATCGCGGGATGGGTTTCGTTCGCTGTTTTGGCGTTGGTCGCGAGCTTGGTCGAGCGAGCGAGGTCCCATGGTGACCAGCCGCTGGCTAGGATCGCCGTGCACGAGACGGTGGTTGCTCTCGACGGAAGGGCGAGCGTCAAGGCGTCTCCTTCAGTTCTGGGAGCGACGGTAAGGCTTCGGTTTAGCTTGTTCTTCTTGTCGAGCTCAGTGCTCTGACTGTTCCGATGTGTCCTCGAGCTGTCGAAAATGTCTTCCAGGAAACTTTAGTTGATGCTTGATATTCATGAAATGCTTTCCGAACTGGGTATTGAAGACTTGGGTCAACCATGACGCAAGCTACATTAACTGTTTCAGGGGCAAAATACTGAGTGGGTGTTATTGGAGTATAGCTTTCCGAACGCGTCGAATGATGACTGGATTGGAGTATTTTCTCCCGCGAATTTCAGGTGATTAGATCGCTTTGGATTGCGGCATTCGTGGTACAGGGCTTGTGTTTTTTCTCTCTCTTTTGGTTGACCGTTAATATGAGGATACTGTTTTCTTGATGTCCAATTCTGCTTTCGCTACTCTGCAGTGCTTCCACCTGTTCACCTGAAAATCCGCATGTTCTTCCGCCTGTTCTATGTTCAGCACCGATCAAGGTTTTAGTGTCACGCCTCTTGCAGTCACTCTCAGATTATCTTCTGTGATTTGTGGCTTTAACTATTGTTTGTGCTCCCTTGCAGTATCAATATGCGAATTACTCAAGCCCTGCATATATAAGTACGGGAAAAGGGTCCCTAAAGCTTCAGTTGATCAACCAGAGATCGGATTTTTCATTCGCACTTTTTTCTGGTGGTATATTGAATGTGAGTGCTTCGTTTTATATTTGCATACCGAGTCCATGACTGGTTTGGGCCTGAATCAGCTACTCCAACTGAAGCAAGACGTATGAGCTAGCAAGTTCAGATGATATATGATGTACATTAACGGATATCTGCTGAATGCTGAAGATGATGTGAAATGCCAAAACTGCATCAAAAAAACTGATGCCATTTTTATTTCCTCTTAGTCTAACATGCGTTTTAATTTAATATTTTGTTGCTGAAGTTTGCGCCACCTCAGTAGCTACTTTTTCCTTGACTTTTCCAACTTTTTCACTTGTGTTTCTGGTTTCTGTTGTGATGTTGGATGCACCACAGCCAAAACTGGTTGCAGTATCAAACACGGTTGCATTTGCAAATCCAAAGGCTCCAGTTTATCCTCGCCTAGCTCAAGGAAAAGAATGGAATGAAGTATGTCTAACACCATTTCATGTAGAAAAGTTTCGCATGTTTTATAGTTCTTTCAGATATTTGCAGTGCAATTGCTTTTGACGAATGCATAGGCTTCTGCTTTTACGCTAGGCAGCCTCTGCTTGCACACGTGTTTTCCTGTTTTGTCTACAATACCAATTCCTAGGATAAAACATGTTTGGAAATGTGATATCAGATGACTGTAACATGGACAAGTGGATATGGAATAGCTGAAGCAGAGCCCTTTGTTGAGTGGGGCCCTCAAGGTGGAGGAAAAATGCGTTCTCCGGCTGGAACATTGACTTTTGACCGTAGTAGCATGTGCGGTGAGTAAACTCTTTGAACATTGTCGTAATGAATTGTAATGCATGACAAGCCTCTGTATGCTTCAAGCACCAGTTTGAGGTGTATTATGAGTTTAACTGAAGGTTCCTTAAAGGACCGTCTGGGGTCCTCATCTTGATGATTCTAAATTTTTGCTTTAAATCAATGTACAATTGTGGAAAGGTAGAATTTTGACTCTATCCATTGTTCCGGATCCCTAGTAATTGGACTGTAGTGATACAGTGCTCTGCAGACCCAATCATTCAAGATTCCAACCATGGTTTGAACTTGGAAGTAGATTTCTTGATGTTTCATGAGTTATAATTCTCTTAGTGATCTAAATTTTCAGGAGCACCTGCAAGGACAGTAGGATGGCGTGATCCAGGATACATCCACACCAGTTTCTTGAAGGAATTGTGGCCCAACTCTGTGTAAGTGTGTGTATGTTATCTCTTCTACAGATTTACGGTTTTACACTCGACTCTTTAGAATTATGTTAGATAAAGATGCCAATTTTTATTCATTACCCACTATGAATTCTATCTCAGCGTAACTTTTCTAAGAAACGCCTTGCCACCTTAAATATGTTGACCACCTTGATTCCTCTCCTTTTTCATTGTAAGGTGAGATGTCTTTAACAGTTAGGATTTGTCTCTCTCCACTCTGCTTGTGATGCTGAGTGAATATAGCCGGAAATTAGAAGGGATTTATTTCATTTGCGGGATCCTTGAAATTATTAAGTGCTCTTGCCACTGTTCATATAATATGGAATTAAGGAGCTTTTTCTCCTCCTGAGAGAGAGAGAGAGAGAGAGAGAGAGAGGGAGAGAGAGAGAGATTGAAGGGAGGGTGGTGATTAGTTGAATGCTGAGTCATCTTCATCCTTCAGTATGATAATGTATTGAATTGGCCTTCTTACTGAATGAATTGTAGTTGTGTAAATCATGGATTATTTGCTGTATCAGCCTCAGAATTTACTTGTCATGATTTTTCTCCCCCTGAGAGAGAG
Source organism: Syzygium syzygioides (assembly GCA_031216285.1). Taxonomy (NCBI): domain Eukaryota; kingdom Viridiplantae; phylum Streptophyta; class Magnoliopsida; order Myrtales; family Myrtaceae; genus Syzygium; species Syzygium syzygioides. Next base: position 33,374,501 of record CM062248.1, on the reverse strand, counting down.
AGAGAGAGAGAGAGAGAGAGAGAGAGAGGGTGGTTATTAGTTGAATCCTGAGTCTGCTTCCTCCTTCACTATGATTTATATTGAATTAGCCTTCTTACTGAATGAATTGTAGTTGTGTGAATCACGGATTATTTGTCGTATCAGCCTTAGAGTTGACTTGTTATGATTTATGTTTTTGAATTGATTATTTAAATTTAATGCGAGTGTCTAGCTATATTAATTTTTGTACCTGAGTGCTACTTTTACTGATAATCTAGGTATTATTACCAGTTGGGGCATAAGCTATTGAATGGTAGTTACATTTGGAGCCAGCAATACCGCTTTAGAGCATCTCCATATCCTGGTCAAAACAGCTTGCAACGCGTTGTCATTTTTGGGGACATGGGAAAGGTTTGATCTCTCTTGAACCAGCGGCACATATTATCAACATTTGATCCCTTTATCTTATTTGTGGCATTTTCTGGTATTGCCTTTAAGCATGGAAGACGCCATATATAGTCATATTCTTCACTTGGGATATAAGACATTTGACTTAAGAAAGGAAATTAATTGGGCAATCTCATTTTCTGAATATTCATAAATTACATGCTGTTGCTTAACTTACCAAAAACAACCTCCATGGTTAAAGAAACCATCTGTAAAACTCCCTCGCTTATTAGTAAGTCCTAAGATCTGTACTCAGCAACAAACTCTTCGGCTTCTAGGTGGGAGTTCAAGAGACTAGATTTTCAGTTAACTGGGCAATTCCTTGCGTAGTTTTGTTATGTCTGGAAGGACATTATCTCTCTACCTTCATGATCTGTTAATAGAACCTTGACAATTGGGCTAACCTATTCTCTAGTTCTAATATGTTTGAGAAGCACCCTGTGCTTATTTGTATCATTGTTGTTGGGATGATAGACTACAATTTCACATTGCAGGATGAAGCAGATGGCTCAAATGAGTACAACAATTTCCAGCGTGGCTCTCTTAATACCACCTATCAGCTTGTTAAGGACTTGAAGAACATTGATATAGTCTTCCACATTGGAGACATATGCTATGCAAATGGATATATTTCGCAGTGGGATCAGTTTACAGCGCAGGTTGAGCCAGTTTCCTCAAGTGTTCCTTACATGATAGCGAGGTTTGTCTTGGTTTGTCCTCCTCCTGCCTTCCTCCTCTTGGCACAGAGGTTTGGCTAATGTTGAAATTGCAGTTTCCCTGATTGTTAATGGCTTTTGGTCTGAGCAATTATGTTTAGGAATAAATTTATCAGTCGATATTACAATCTGGATCCCGAAGTCATCTAGCTTTTCTAGTGGGACTTACTAGTTTTGTTTTTCAGTGGTAATCATGAACGAGATTGGCCTGGAACTGGATCCTTTTATGGAAACACAGACTCAGGAGGTGAATGTGGTGTCTTGGCTGAAACGATGTTTTATGTTCCTACAGAGAACAGGGCTAAGTTTTGGTAAGGATGAGAAAGAGGACAACGCGATTCACGAATGCAACTTTTTATCTTGTCTAACATAATCCCAGGCTGTTCTGAATGTTGGTTTGCTTGATCTAGGTACTCCACTGATTATGGCATGTTCAGATTCTGCATCGCTGATACCGAACATGATTGGAGGGAGGGAACAGAGCAATACAAGTTCATCGAGCACTGTCTAGCATCTGTTGATAGGCAAAAACAACCATGGCTGATTTTCCTTGCACATCGGGTATTGGGTTATTCTTCTGCTGACTTTTATGCTGTGGAAGGATCATTTGAAGAACCAATGGGCAGGGAGAGCCTTCAAAAACTTTGGCAGAAGTACAAGGTTGACATTGCCATCTATGGCCATGTTCATAATTATGAAAGGACTTGTCCTATTTACCAGGTATACCTGTGACTTTATTCTGTAATGTAGTTGCATCATATCTATAATTGGTCCACTAACATCAACTTAGCACTTGAATGTCATGTCATTCTGTTCTAAAATGGCTAGTCTAACATTTCATTTTTCTTGTGGGATAGAATAAGCATTATCTTAGTTATCTTAGTTATGGAAGGCCTGATTTTTGAAGAATTTTGTGTCTGATGCAATACATTTGACAGAATATGAAATTATATTAGCAATTTATTTGTTTTCAGAAGTGATAATCTTTTCATTGCCTTGTGCAACCTCTTTTAGATGTTAGTATTATTTTGTTTCTAATGTCACTGTTTGATGGTCTAAAATAATGGTCACCATTTGGTATACATTATTTAAGTGGAATTCGTCAATTTGCATAGTGTTTGTTCTGAAAAATGATCCATATCTCTGGGTAGATTAGCCTAGTTCAGGTAGCTTAGACAGAGAATCCGAATTGATTGTTCTTAGTTGAGGCTTACTGAGGGAATTTGAGGAAGATGGATTTTTCTTTTTCTATTTTAAATCTCTGAGTACTCTTCGACCAAAACACATGCATGTGTTGGTCGCATCTTGTGAATTGCTTCTCCTGACATAAAAGGTTTCGGCTTGATATGGGACTTCATCTAAAAATTGTAGACTTCCGAATTCTGATCCTCCTTTTCGGTTTTGGTTTCAGAATATTTGCACAAATGAAGAGAAAAACTACTACAAAGGAACTCTGAACGGAACAATACACGTCGTGGCTGGTGGTGGAGGAGCAAGCCTTGCGGAGTTCACTACTCTCCAAACAAAATGGAGCTTGTTCAAAGACTATGATTATGGATTCGTAAAACTAACTGCATTTGATCATTCAAACCTATTATTTGAGTACAAGAAGAGCAGCGATGGAAAAGTTTACGACTCTTTCAGAATCAGTAGGGATTATAGAGACATCTTGGCTTGCACAGTTGATAGTTGTCCAAGCATGACACTGGCATCGTAACTCTCAGAAACGTAAGGCAGATAGATAGCCAAATGCTTACCGGAGTTTGTCATCCTTGTATCATGAGTTTTTGTACCGTGTGACTTCTCCTCGTATGTTTTTTTCTGTAAGCATCACATAAAGCCTTATTATTTTTCTCTCTGATGTTATCTCTCGAGGCTGTTGTGTCGTCTGTTGTGATATATAAGCTCCAAAATCGGTAGGATATAAGTCATATCCGAACGGTGACATCTTGACCTTATTAATATGTTTGGTTGGACCTTCCAAGTGCTGTCTCTTTTCCAGCAATCCATTTGTTCATATAAGTTATGCGTACCATTGGCAAGTCATTAGATTATCTTCTCGACCGCGAGTGAGAAATGTACTAATTAGATAATCCATTGCTCAGTAGGCATGCTGTGGACTGACATCAACTGATTAGTTCTGGTCACTGAACTCGAAAACATTCTAGCATGCCCGCATATACAATGCTTAAATGAGTTATAAATTTGATATGTTTATTTTGTGTTAGGATCTAACTCTCAGATTATATGTGTGTGTCTGGAATTTATCTTCTCGAGGCAAAGGTTTCGCAATCTCGAAATGGGTTACCTACTTCAAAAATCCATGCCGTTCTCAAAGGAAAAAACTTTTTGCGTCTGATAAAATGCATTGTCAACATGAAGTGCATGGATTGCAATCACAAACTGTCAATGGCAAACTATAGAGATACTTGATAAGCGCTCAAGGATAGTAAACATTCGTATAGAAAGAGAGCATAAAAAATTCACCGCACGAGGTTTTGTCAGAAATATGCGGTCCGCATTGCTATTTGACAAGATTGCAGCATGCAACCTGTAAATTTAATGCAGAAGCAATGTTATGGCAATACGTGGCAGTACGGAAAAGCTTCTTTTTTTTTTGCCGGTATCATTTGTTTCTGGTCAAGCAAGAAGCATTTTAACAAATCTTGGTTGATTATTGCGCAAGGGCGGGTCATTACATTTATCAGACAGGTACCACCTGGAAAACAAGGAACAGACAACGTTGTGCGTGTGTGTGTGTGTATCTGAGAGACGAGATGGGTTAGTTAGTAACAAACCTGAAGACCCACCGAAGGTGTCTCCCTGCCTTACATCATTATCTATCTGATTGCAACCTGCAGATTCTTCCTTCGTTTTATCTTTCAGTTTTCGCATGTTTGATTGATTGGATCCTACCATTTTTACGGAAGCAATCAGGATAAACAGACAAAAGCAGGAGAAATTTAAAGGACATCGATCGGTTTCATCTGATTATCATCGTTTGTTTGGCGCAATTTGTCTTGCATTTACATTCATCTTCACGTCTAGCCTTCGCGATGGAAGAAGTCATTCGTCAACAGAGGTTCCGGCAGTGCAATCATCACGACAAACGGTCATTATTACTTATACAACCATCCTTTTTTCTTCTTGTGTTTTTTTCATCTGGATAGTTGATTAGGTCAGCTGATGTGAAGCTAATGATTTCAGGAGCCGCTCGCTCCCGACAATTTATGTTTTCTCAGTCGAGGAGATGTTATAGGATTAGCATCAGGGCACTGCGTGATTTCCAGGTTTGAAGATTCCCGACTTACCTACATTGTTCTGAATATTTGCATTCGTTTTAGGTTCTATGGCAGGTAATATAATCAAATGTTGGTAGGACCAAATTAATGAAGATGTACACTCCCTAAATGAACATCCATGTATCGGGATGTAGTAACACGTGAAAACTGAAGGATGGTTGGGAAGTATGATAACAACAAGAGTCGTTATCTTGTGATTCGAAAACCGGCTTTAGCTGAATCGGTGTTTCTTGTTCTTTATGCGCTAGTGATCGACCTTGTCATAAATAGGAGTTTAGAATTTTTGAGTTTATGTAATGACTGTAGGTGATGCGGTTGGTTGATAGCAGGAGATGCTGTCACTACTACGCGACTGCTTCTTTTTTCTTCTTCGCTGGTGTTGCTTTTGAGATTTCGACGATTACTTCCTTAACTCATATCCACATGAAAGATGCATAACTAGAGTCTATATAATGCACTTGACTCATCTTTCCGTCATATGCTCCAATCATAATCCTATTCTCCTTGAAATATACTCGATTTTCTGCAACGATCAGCATTTGTTTTGTGCTTTCGTAATTGTCTAATCATCTCGGGTTCGTCCCACAGTTGCAGAAAATTCATAATGTACGTCCTTGCAATTCCTGTATTATTGAACATGGCAGTGAAGAAACTACAGATTGCCAATCCCCATTTTCTTTTTACTAGGTTACTTAGCAATAAAAAATTGAAAGTACTCCAGCAATGGACAAGGGATTCAAGGTTGAAAGTACTAAGCCTCTAAGGATGCATTCAGAGAATCTCAAGGAGAGTCAAAGCAGCGAGCAGTCGACATCTGCATTAGATAGAGAAATAACAGGAAGGATTGGTAGTGGCGAAAACCATCCGAAGAATAACGATAGGAGCAGAAGTAACAGCAGTAATCGGTCGAAAGGAAATTTAAAGGCCTTGAGTCCTGAACGAGATCTATCGGCACTGTCCAAGAGCAAATTGGGGTCCATCACTTCCCTGTCTTCATCTTTGTCCAATGCATCATTAGACGATATCTCCCAAGTAGGGGCAGGCGAATTAATCAAGCCCGAAGCAGATGGTATCGCTCCTTCACCGGGACATGATGAGTATTGTCCATTGAAGTTACGGAAAGAAAAGGACGCCGTGAAGGTATCTTCAAAAGCAGAGCACGACTCAGAGTCCTCAGTTGCCGCATCGACATCGCCCATGTCTGACATCACACACGAGTCGCTGCTTCATAGTACGTCGCCGACGCAGTCTCCTCCAATCCAGGTGATGGACCGATCGGGTGGGTACAGCCCTCATAGGATTCCGTCTTCTGTATTCGAAAGGAGCAAACCTTCGACACCTATTGAATGGAGCATTGCTTCCAATGAGTCGCTCTTTAGCTTACACATAGGGAACGTCAGCTTCTCAAGAGACCATGTAACTATGCCTGCCGTTTCGATGAAGTCCGAGGAATTGGGCAGGTCCAACGAGTTCATTACTATCAGCTCGCCACCTCTGCATGAGGTGGCATCGCTTGACCAAATCGTCGACATGGAAAAGAACCCCGCAGCAAATACCAAGAACACAGAATTTACCAAGGACGTACAGAAGGAAAATGGAAATAGCGGATTTGTGGAAAAGGTGAATTCTCCCGTGGTGACTTGGGGTTCCTCTTGCCTTTCCAACGAAAGTAGAACGAGCCTCCCATCTTTCTCTTTCCCTGTGTAAGTCAATACTAACTTTGAGCAGATGAATAAATAGATGATGACATTATTTGCTCAAGTAATTTATGAACAAAACGAAACATGTCTTGTATACGGATTCTACTAGAACTGGAAATGCATTGATCTTTGAAAAACTCCTTATAAGCAAGAACCTCTTAAGTTTTACTTATTCATAAAAGGTAAACGATTCTGTTTGCCTGTGAATAAAGAAACTGTCAACACTGCTTATTCCATGTGATCATGCATGTATGGTTGCATTTGTGAAAATTTGGTTTCTGTTTCTGTTTACTTATGATGCATAACCAACTCTTTGAAGCATCTTTCAATCGGCATTTCAATTCAGAAAACTAGTTGACGATCGTTAAGAATGTATACCCTTCGTGTGGTTGCAGAAAGAAGCAGAGTTCATGTCCGAAACCTGAGTGGATGAGGAAAATGTGTGTGTGTCGGAGAAAGAAGTGTGTGTGGCCGATGTGCTACTGTTCTAATTGTAGTCGGGCATCCTGCTACCGTAAGTGGACATGTTGCTTCTGTAAATGGCCGAGCTGTTTCTGTAAATGGCCAAGCTGCTTCTGTAAATGGCCGAGCTGCCACTGTTGTAAGTGGCCGAGCTGCCACTGTTGCAAGTGGCCGAGCTGCCACTGTTGCAAGTGGCTGAGCTGTTGTTGTCCTAAGTGTAGCTCTGCGTCCTGCTACCATTGGAACTGTAGCCGAAAACGGTTTTGTTGTTGTTCTTCTACCATGTATGATCCTCTCTCCTCTTACCTATTTGTTAGTAATTCATTTGGAGCAAAACCACTTATTAGTCCAATGTTCTGTATCATTGAACATTTGACTTGCAATTTTATAGTTTAGTGAACCAAATTTCTCATTTCTGTACTTCACCAAATTAGATGAAGCCATACGGTTTTCTTCGTGGATTTTAATGCCTGTGTTGACCTGTGCAGATTGACGGACGTAGAGAAAAGCAATCCTGCGAGACTGGATGCTCGAACTCCCAGATCAATGGTCAGTGAGCATGCTTGTTGCTCTTGCCATTCTTGCCGCCCTTGCCATGCTTGTTACTCTTGTCATTCTTGCTGCCCTTGCCGCGCTTGTTGCTCTTGCCATTCTTGCCGCACTTGCCATTTTTGTAACTCTTGCGATTGTTGCTGTCATCTTGGCCTTTGTTGCTAAATTTTCAGAGTCTAAAGTTATTATAAATTGTCAATCACAGTAGTTCTCCCACCAGTTTTCACCGGCCTGCTCTCAGATGATTTCGCTTGCCCCAATCATTACATGGACTGGCCCATATTACTCAGGTGCAACAGTATTAACGCCCAAAATTATTCTAACTAAGAGAGAAAGTACTAGGAAAACTCAAGAGTACATCCAATTTTGAAGGACAAAACCGTCTAACCAACCCTAATAAAACTTGCTAGAGCTCGTTTCCGTGTTGCTTTTAGGCAAACAAAATGGAAAACCTATCATCTATCCCTTTTTGAAGGACGAAACCATTGAAGCAATCTTTTGCAATATCTGTTTCTCTGAAGGGGAGGTCCATTCTTGGTACCTGTGGAGGCTCCCTGTGAAATCTGTGAAGAGTCCATCCACTCCCATCTTGTTTATCCAGTAATCATATTCGATGTAAGGATCTTGATGGAAGTCAAAGTGCAAGAACGAATTCTCGTTGCGGAACGTGTAAGGGTGCACCTGCAACACAAAACCAGAATTCGTAACCAATCACATTTCCTGCGCAATTTGTTTTTTCACCTCAGCAATTACTGTAAATGAAAGAACGATTGTGTACACACATAGCCTTTGTAGTATTCTGTGAATTGGAACATCTTAAGAAAACATTGTCGGATCGAAGGACTATGGAATACCATGCAGTGTAGACTAGATGAATTTAGCTTGTTATAACGAATCTAAAGTAATCAGGTTAGTGTTATTCTGCAGAAATTATAATAACCATCATTGGCAAGGCACACTAACGACTGAATAATATTCTTTAGTGACCAAGGACTCACCTGCAGGCCAAGAGCATGCGCCTTCGCAATGAGATCAGTCGCTCTCTGCAAGTAATTATCCACCGGAGGAACAACAGTATCCTTCCATGGTCCGATTCCCATCACATGATCTTTGATATGGTTAAAATAACTGTCCGAGGTGATTTCATTGTATGTCTGCACGAAGTCGTAATTTCATCAGGAAGAAAACAAAGTAGAAAAACCACTATCAAGATTAACCCTGACAAGAAAGAGGTCGAACCTGATTAGTGTCCTCTGTTCGTATTGTCACGTCATCAATCAAGAAAACTTTCGGCAAGTCTGTGAGATTGGAGATATATACAAGTGAACTAGGCGCAAAACTCTGGATGAAGGCTGGTCGCTTCAGCCAGTCTTCCGACAGGTACGAACCCGTGTATCCGTACTTCTGGAGGGTCTCCACAAATCTATCTTCGAGCTTCTTTCCATCGGACCACTTGACCTGTTCGAAGGAATATGAGTTACTGATGACCAGAAATAGCGTTTTGCAAACGAGACACCAAAAAAAAATATAGTAAGTCAACTCAACATTGTACAGTGAGCAAATAACGTACATGTTTGTTAACAAAAACCGGATTTTTTATCTCTGGATATATCCCGACTGTTCTTTTCGCATCGAGCGCAATTGAGATGAACTCTTCAAATGTAATCGGCGGAAACTTTCCTGAAATTTATCCTATGGTCAGAATAATTAGCCAGCTTTTGCCAGCAGATAGGGGCCAGAAACAGAGAAAAAGGAACTTAGAGATATTGATTTTGCTCTCAAAAGGAAAAAGCCAGTCGTTGATTGCCCATTTACATAGCTTCGCCATTCATATGACTGTCTCATAGATTTTATCGAAGATAACAATGCGATGACATGAGACGACTTGACCGAATAATTTGGTCAGTGTCATACAGATGAGGACAAACCATTGTATTGCTGATCCCGGAAATCATATCGTTGCTTGGCTCGCAATGTTTTCAATTCTTCCAAAGTGAAATCAACTGCACATGACCAAGTAAATATGATGCAGCTATAAATATAGACGAACTCGACAACCCTGAAGAATGCCAAAGTTACAGGTTACAGAAAACGGCCTGTACTTCCGTACCAACAAACCATCCGGTGGTGTTGACCCATTGAACTTCGTATGTGGTTCTTCGGTCGGCAAACTCTTTACGTTCGGCGACATCGGTTGTATCGTCCAGCGTCACATCATGATTGCAGACCAAGATTCCATCTTTGGTGGCCTGGATATCTGATTCTATGAAGTCTGCTCCCTCTTCAATAGCTCTCTGTCATGAAAAACTCAATGTTTCAAATGACATTCCGTTTACTCAATTCCATTAATCTGTGCTTAGTTCCAATCGAGATTCCAGGAAAAAAAACTAAAGCGATCGTTTGACGAAGAAGAATATGGGGAAAAAAAAAGACACCAAATTGGCGCTTTTCCTAATTCCCACGACAGGACATATGTCAAGTACAATTTACTTCAGCTCGAAAATTCAGATTGTTGTTCTCTTCTCTGAAACTTCAGTTTGAAACAATTTCCAGGACTAAAAGTGAACCATATGAAAACAGAGAGTACTAGCAGAAACCAAAAGGACGAAAGCTAATCGGTAAGCAAGATTTCACCATGTAAGCAGGAGCTGTTTCTTCTGGAAACTCCCCATTCGACCCTCGGTGCGCGACATTGTATGCGCGGAATGTCTGGAGGGGTTGTTTCTCGCCTTCAGGGACGCTACTCGGCACAGGATACGTCAAGGGTCTTCCAGCGCTTACACGAACAACGGTGGACGTCAACATGACTGAAAAAATCACACAACCTGCGAATCCACAATGCATGATTCAGTGTTCTTTCTTTCTTCTCTTTTCCATGTCCAATGCATATCCAAGTTGGTAAACCATGGCCATCATGAGCAATGGAACGAGAAAGTCAAAACATAACAAACAAAAGAAAAGCAAGGGAGTAATGCATCCGGGTTTTTACTGATCAAGGCCATGTTTCTCTTCATCTTGACTTGCTCTGCAGCTACTTTGGGAGCCCCCGGTTTTTCTTTTCTTTTTTCTTTTTTGTTATGGGTCGTGCCGGCTTATAAGGGGCTGGAGATTTGCATTCGTTTGTTTGTTCTCCACTAAAAATCTGCATTCAAACTTGCAGATGAGGTTGGTCGTGAAAAAGATCCGGCAGTTTGTTGCAGTCAGCCGAAGAAATCAGATTTTCAATTCTTTTCTGTTTCTCTCTGGATAACGTGGATTTGCATGCGCATGCGAGTCTGTCGCATAGCGTCTGTTGACGTTCCCGGGATTCAAATTCACATAATACGCACTTGACTATTTCTAATACTATCAAACGGCTCATTCGTTCGCGTTTTTGGCCTTTTTTTCAGATCGAGGCTTTGTCATTCGCATCATTATCCACCTACTTCCCTCTTCCTTACGAAGTGAGATGTGATGAGGCCAGATATCGCATACCAGATTGACCATCATCCGTTCGTGTGTTCAATCGTTAGAACCGTGCGTCTTATATTGTTCTCTTCGGAAGAAATTTTGACTTAGGGTCTACCGTAATAGGGAAAAGAAGAACAAAAGAAAATAGCTATAGTCCGAACAATGATCAAATGGTCAGGGAGTTCTACTCTATTTCGTTCTCCATCTAACCCTTTTCATCGTCATATCCAAACACAACTTTACTAACGACGACGAACTCGACACCTCGACCATAAGCAAATATGGACGCGCGCATGCAACTTATTCCAGCACCGTGATCGCGATCGTAACGAGCATTTATTTGCTTAATCCCTTCCCGCCCAATTTTTCTTTTTCCTTTATTTCTCAAGTAGTTTAATCGACCTACCGCCGTCGACCAGAAAAGGCAGGTAGAATCCGACATGAACCCATTTCTCGAGTATACATGTGGCTCATTCATATGCGCGAAAATGCGTAACAAGACCAGGTAAAGGGACACAAATCAAACTTCTTGGGGATAAACTAAATTTTGAGACAAATTTCAGTTACCAAGGCGTAGTTGCACGCCTGATCACGCAGGGAAAGAGGGCATCTCGGACTTGCGTAGATCTATTCAGATGAAGAATAGGAAAGCAAATCAAGAATTCAAAAGACTCCAGAGAGAAACAAGAAAATTTTGAAAAATCTCTATCCCTTCCAGGTCCGTCCCCACTATTTCTTTCGGGGGCGACAGAGCTACTACTATCACTGAGAAAAAACAGGATTTGTGCTGATAAATATATGCCTTCGCGGGTTAGCGACGTCACCTCCGCCGGCGTGCTTGACGAACTCTGCGGGCGAGAGGAAATTCCCATGGCACACACACACTATCCTAACCTCCTCTCCCTTCCCGTACTTATACAGTATGCCTTCTATTCTCTTCCCTTCTGGACCGTCGCCCCGCGTGAAAACCCAAGGCATATCCACCGTTGCGTTCGCCACGAAATCTTTGCCTACATTATCCACCGAATTGAATTTCCTGGACGGACTCTGTGTTTCTGCTCTTATTAGAGTATTGCTCAGATTCTCATCGACCTTAGACGAGAGCGTACACACCAGTTTATTGTTTGGCTCTTGCAGGTGCTGGTTAACGATGGCGCCGTTGTCATCCCTGCAACTGCTCGATCCTGGGGATGGAAAGGACAAAAGTTAGGATGATGCCTGTGAGTTTTCAAAATTGGACAAGACTTACATTTTATGACCCATTGGCTACCACACAGAATGAAGACATAGAAGTCTCGAATGAGAGGATGATTTTTTATGTCCAGATAGTGGAAATGCTGCAAACTATCCCGTAGCCAATCAATACAAATAAGGATAAGCTAATTCGGTTTTTCTTCTTTTTGCTTAAACACAGATCAACTTCGGTTCTAAAACAGCCATGCACCAAGTAGATTTATCCGGACAGCTTAATTTAAGCAAATGAGCAGCACAAGTCAGGAAATATGTGGCTCAATTTTACAGTCCTAGCACTTCTCGACCAAAGATCACAACTTGAGTCACAAACGGGAAGAAGACTTTGCAAAGATCATTTTATGAATAATATGCCTACTCAGCCAGAAAAAAAAATTCTAAGTTCCCACTAGCAAAGTTATCTTTCTTTATTAATTTCTCCAAGTGAATTCAGCTCAATCCAGATGGATCATACTCTACCATGTTCGAACCAACTTTTACCAATTCTTTACCTACATGTCACAAGTCACAAGAGGGACATCACTATTTAGGGAGAATGTCCACATCTGCATGAGGCTCAGTCCAGCTGAATATTAGTTCAGTAGTGTTCCCTTCTGAAGCCATATCTACAGAAGGCAGTACTAGACATGAAGATCACTTCTGCTGAGAGAGCATTCATCTCATAGTTATCAAATGAAAATCAGTCAAAGCTAGGGCAACTCTCACTGATCTTCAGGTATAGTGGCAGAAGGCTGAAAGCATTCTCATCAAAGATAACTTCATCGAAATGACTCGTGCTCCGGGAACAAGATTAGTAAACTGAACAATTTCATTATTTGGAATGAGGTCTGCTCGCATTTGCCATCATAAGGTATATGCATCAATTAGATGCACTGTAACTGCAAAAGCCAGCAGCATGCTCACTCATTCCCTGAAACGTGCAAGAGACAATGAAAGGGGGGTCTCTTGGTAGTCCTAACCCCAAACGTCTTGCACATTCGACTATACTGCCCACACTGATGGTTCTCAAGCTCAATTTTCTTACCACAAATTCCACCATAACCGTCATACGAATACGTATGTTATCTAAATCATTCGGCATTGGCTAATAGAGCACTTATATCGACTTTGTCAAGTAAGCACTCCACACAGTAACCCAGTTCTCAATTTTCACTTTCCAATGACCACCAATAAGGCAGGCCAACAAACAATCGCACAATTTCTTAAGTTGAAATGAAGATAACAGATGCAGCAGAAACAAAGAAGGAAAAATCACCACATTACCTTGAATTAGAGCAGATTTAATATCTGATTCTGACCTATCTAATGAGATCTGTCCTTGTGCCTCCACCCCGGGCACCACCGATCCGCCGCCACCGCCGCCAGATGCCCCGCACTTCCCTTTGATCGCCACATCGACGACGCCGGCACCAATTAGGGCCTGTTTGGCTGCTTCGGCCCAACCGGCCAGCCCAGAAGGCGGCACTTTACTATTGTAACACCTCATGGCATTCTCAGGGCGTTGGAGGATTCCGTCGTTTAGGTATGATTTGATCTCTCGTACATGGCACACCCCATTAGCCACCAAGAACTGATGCTTATCCCTCGAGTTCAACCCCAGTTTGCCCTCGATTTCGGGCCTCTCTTCGTCACAGCCGCCGCCTTCCCTCTCGGTCCTCAAGCTCCTCTGCCTCTCCAACCGCCTCCTCTTCGCCTCCATCCGCCGCAGCGTCTGCATTTCCTTCCTCTTCCTCCACTCCCCCTCCGTCTCCGTGGGCAATGAGGCGGTCCTCATGAGAGACGGGTACGGCACAGGGGGCGAGGTCGCGGGGCTGTCCTCTTCGCCCAAGAGGGTCATCGCCCCGGCTATCGACGACGACCGGAACAGCTTGCTGGAGCTCTTGTCGACGCCGAACTTGCCGCCGAGCGACAGCTCGAGATTCAGCTCGAGCTCCTCCGTTTCTTCGTTGGGTGTCCTGTACTCCGGCCGGTGCGCGCTGCTGCTCGAACACATGAACTTCTGCAGCAGATCTCTCGAGCACTTGTCCATCTCTTATTCCTCCACACACAAAACAACAAAAAACTCCCCCTCTTTTCGAAGATTCGAGGGAGCGGGACTCTCTCTGCCCTTCTTTCCTATCGAGAATTGGGCAGTTTCCGCAGCTACCAGCCTCGACGCGAAGGGCGACAACAGCTTCTCGATCTGATTCAGCAGTACCCACATCCCGAAACCTCGGTTTCTTCCCGATTCAACCTCCGAGATCGCAGCTGCTGCTCCCCTCTCGACGGAAAGAGAAGGAAAACGAAGGGGGCGAAACCGGCGAAATTCATGACGAGCGCGTAAAAAGGAAAAGGTGGGACGAATTTTCCACTTCCTCTTCTCGCTCCGTGAGAGAGAGAGAGAAATTACGGCTTGACAAGAGACGGACGATAAAAAGTAGCGAGAGATACAGAGAGAGAGAGAGAGAGAGAGCGAGAGCGAGAGTTCTGCTGGATACCACAGAGACAGAGCGAGCATGATGAGGGGTGGAGAAGACGGAAGGAGGGAGGGGAGCGAGGGAGGGCGATGGGCGGGGATTTACCGAAAATGCCCCTGGGGGGGAATGGGGCCCGCGGGGATCCACCCCACCACCCCCAAGTGGATGTCCGGAAGCGGGATCGTGGCGACACGTGGCCGGATCGGGGGCGATGGGCGGGGATTCACCGAAAATGCCCCTGCGGGGGGGCTACCCCACCACCCCCAAGTGGGATGTCCGGAAGCGGGATCGTGGCGACACGTGGCAGGATCGGGGGGCGCTGTTTTCCGAGTGGCAGTGTCCTTTTGGCGTCCCCCCCGCTCTCTCTCTCTCTCTCGCTCTACCCGACAAAGCAAAAGCTGCCCGCGCGGAGACACGCGTCGACAGTTCGCCAGGCCGGGGCGGCAGGCCACGCGTCGCCCTCCCCCTCGGGGGTTTGGGGGGATTGTTGGAGCGGGCCACGTGTCCAGACAAGCTTGGCCCCCCCGGGGGGCCGAAAAGCAGCGGCTGCGGCGCCTTTTGTCCTCTGGCGCGGGTCGCTCCGTCCGCTCCTACCCGACCCGGTTCGTACCGCGATCGAGCCAGATCCCTTCGAGGGGTGAGAGGCTACACGTTTTTGGAAGCACCTAAAACCTACTCCTTAGAATAGGTGCCTCATTTTTTAAAACATGAAATTTACCTTATACATTTTGAAATTCATAATCTATCTTGTCACCGGTTCTAAGATCTATCTAGATTCTACTTATATTATTAATTAAACGATTGCGGTAAACTATCACCTTTAATTATCATCACTTAATGTTACAATTCATTAATCATAACTTATATTTAGAAATATTAACAAAGTAAAATTCTCGATCATAAAATGAAAGCTCACATTAGTGACTTCGGATTGTATACTCGTCATCGGACGCCATGAAATAATGCAAGATCACACGAGAAGACATGAACTAAGAAAAATACAAAAACTTATTACAGATTTCACCTTTATTGAAATGGATTCCCCTATTTTTAAATTTGTTAGACTCGCTCTTCCTTTGAATTTGCCCAAGATTTTTTAGCCAAATTTCAACCCTATTGATAAAATATAATTGGCCATGGAATATATTCTCGCAAAAATTAATACTTTATTCGGATATTTTTAATCGTCTACTTAGAAAACGATTGGCGTCACGTCCGGGTGGAGAGAATTTTTGTATTAGCAGCATCTAGGATTTAGCCTCACACGACGTGACAATCATAATTTCCACGCATGAGTCCGCACGGAGTTTCCCAATCTTTTAAAATTCGGCCCTTTTAAAAAAAAAATTAATTCAATTCGGCCCATTCGAGTCATGTTCCTTTGTTTTTTTCTTGGTTTTTTTTCACCCGAAAATAAAAATAAAAAAAAAATGTTGCTAGTTGTTTGGGGGGCGGTGGGGTCCACTTGCTGTCGTAAAGAAAAAGGGTGATTTAAGTGTCCACTATCTCAACTTGGTCCCCACTCGAGATTGAATATAATAATTGCGAGGGTCGGGCGATTCCAAAAAATTTTCAGACCGTCCAACATGGAATATTTGGACTATTGATTTTCCGAAATATAATATCATGCAAGTTGATTGATAAATTATTGACTAGACTTTCCTTTTCTTCCCCCAATGAGGGCCGCCAAATCCTTTTTTTTATTGAACAAAATCCGCGAAATTCAAAAGCGACTCTCGATCTCGAGTTAGTGAATTCGTGACGATGATCGCTCGAGATGAAAATGCGATGATTAAGTCACGGTCTTTTAAATTTTCGACAACAGAAGCTTCTGAATAATCGAAATTGGTTGTGTGGAGGGTGACCCGGAAAATATTCCCATTCTCTTGCGCCCTCGAGAAAAGTCGTGGGAAAATTTAATAAAACAAAATGGCGGGACAAGGGCGATCGATTTGATTAATTGTTTTATGGTTTTTTTATTTATTTATTTTGCTTTGCTTTTAGGCTAATCTTTGCTGCTACCCACTTATCCAACTCTTAATCTAGATTGGATTATTATAAGCAACTTTAGCCTTTCGATCGGCTAAAGGCCACATTCCAAGTCTCGCGTCAATTTGACCGCCACGTTGTCAATAGTGTTCATGATTCGTATTCCAAGAATCGATGATCGAACATCTATTAGAATTTCCACGTGTTGGGGACCAGATGTATCTTTTAATCCCGCATTATTGAAATGTCGAGATTAATATCTTGACGGATAAACAACATGCAATTTTAAACTAGCATAGCGCGTTTTAAAAGAGTGTTGAGACAAGTGAGTTGTGATTAGAACGAGGAAATATCATTTGGATAACAAACCTTGAATGAGGTTAATTGCAATGGTAGCAAAGCCAAGCTGCGATATTAAAGCATTGGATGTTTTTCCTATCCCAGGCATCAATGATATATTGGCCGTTGCGGTGGTAGATAAGCATGTCAACTCAATATCTCGCATCGAATGAGAGAGATCATTTTGGGTGATTCATATGTAAACACACCAGTTTCGAACGAACAACACCTTATGTAGGCACTCAGAGTACTCATTTTGGAGGTTTTATCTCACGAGAAATGGATCGAGTCATTACATATGATATAAGAGCAGTGCCCCCTTCTAATAAATTTGTGGTGTGTGAACACGCTAGCTGATAACAAAACTAATACCACATATCAAATAGGGGACGGTAGCAATGGGTGATATAATCTAACACTAACAAAAATGTCAAGTCCTTAAGTACGGGATTTGATGAAGTATATTTATAGAGATTAGATATTTCCCTGTTATAGAATATCTTTAGAGATAGCATTAGATATTAGGGATATTATTTAATATTTTGTGATTCTATAAGACAACTAATTTCCTTTCATATGCATATTGTTTGAATATTGATATCCTCCTTTAATAACTTGTAAAGTTAAGCCAATTGAGTAAAGATGTAGTCTTTACTGATTCTCTCTCCCTCTCTCTTGAGATCATTCATGGTATCAGAGCCTCATCAAACCTTAGTCAACACTCAACAATGCTACTGTGGACGTTATCCGTCATGGTACTCTCTTCTAATTGCGAGCAACATCGACAAGCAAAGTCGCCGTCGAATATCAAGTAGTTGTGAGCACTGGAGTCAAGCACACCTTCATTAGGCAACCAAAGATGAACGCCGTGGGATGATGTCAGCAAGTATCCAAGTAGCTGTGAACACTAGAGTCAAGCACACCTTCATCAAGTAGCCAAAGATGAGTACTGTGGGATGATGTGGTATAGTTTGCCGTAATTCAAGTTAGGTTTCGACACGATTCCATCAAGGTTGTACGAGGAAGATGTCAACTTTCTAAGCACGTGTTGCTTTAGTGCTAGTCAAATCGGTTTGTTTAGTGTAGGTCCGACTTACATGGCACTTGATCACAGACTTTCGAAGAAAGTTGCACCAATCAAAAGTTGCACCAATCATATGCAAGATGGATGCTCTAGCTTGAAGGGGAGCGATGAAGTATATTTATAGAGATTAAAGATTTCCTTGTTAGAGAATATCTTTAGAGATATTATTAGATCCAAACCCACCAATCTGGCCTATTATTGATAGGGATTATTATTTAATATTTTGTGATTATTTAATATAGCTAATTTTCTTTCCTAAGCATATTGCTCGAGTATAAAGTTCTCCACTAATAACTTGTAAAAGTTAAGCCAATTGAGTGAAGATGTAGTCTTTACTGATTGTCTCTCTCTCTCTTGAAGATCCTACAATATTTATAGGATCTTTTAACATCCGATGTTCAAGATGCTCTTTTGAGGGATTCATAAGTATACACCCATCAAATTTTGGTACCACCTTGTGTAGTCACTTATAGTACTATTTTTGGGAGGTTTAGCCTTTGAATTACTTTTTCTCTCTCCTCCTTAGGGTTCTCTCCTCTTCCTCTCATCTTCACACGGTTTTCTTCTTTAACCTCCATGGAGCGGAGGGTTGAGTTAGATCTCTCCCTCCTCTCCCCACCCTTTTTCTTTTGCTTTTGCTAATTTGGTCCTCTAATTTTTCTTTCTTTTGCTAATTAAATATTATTTTAATTTTATTAATTCAACAGATTTGTTATTTGAGAAAAATAACTTTTATATAATGGATATTATAAACCTATTCACCTTTATCTCACCTCCCCCATGGAATAACTTAATCCGTACCACATCGCTCTTATATCTGACTTTATCATGTTTGGGTAGGGAACAAACACAGAATAGAATAAATTTTATCATTTCTTGAATTTTATTATGACTACCAAGCATAGCCTAGAGGTTGCTGCAGTTGGTTGGGATATTATGGGATTTCTAGCTAAAGAACAAGGTGTCATTTACTCAAATTCCATCAAATACATGCAGACTAGTATGAGGTTGGATAATTTGCACTAGCCAGTGGATTGAACTTAATCATTTCATTAGGCTTACAGGGCCAAGTCTATGCACTCATGTCACTGGAATATAAATAAAGGAAAATAAATGAAATGAATATTTTGACTCTTCATGTTTGGTGAATCTAAGTTTGTTTAATCATTCATTTTATATGTTCATTTTCAGTTTCTAATTTCCAGCTCTCTTGAATGACTTGAATTATTTCCGTGATTGCAAGATTTGGATATTGAACTTAAGAGTTATATCTCACTTGAGAAAAAATATGAAAAAAATTTCTTAAGCCCTATCAATTGACTCATAGGGCCTGTTTAGTAACCAGCCAACGATGTCTGATTTTATTCTTTTGTTTTCAGAATTAGTTTTAGAACAAAGTCAAGAATTAAAAAAAGTTGATTCTTCATTCTGAGAACAAAAATCAGAAATGAAAAAAAAAAAATTTCTTCTTCTTCTTCTTTCCTGGTCAATGACTGGCCACAAGCCAAGGCCGACGAGGGCAAGGGCTGGACCCTCACGGCTTGGGCGAGGGCCGCCCTTAACGGATCTGGCGAGGGCTGGACCCTCACGGCCCTCGCCCAAGCCACATGCCGCCCTTGCGTGCGTGGGTGGCCCTTGCCTGTGGCCTGTTGCCAGCGCTAACCATGGGCCAAAGAAGGAGAAAAAGAAAAAAATAAATATTTAAAAATTCAAAATATTATTAGTAAAAAGAAATTTTATGTAGTTAATAAAGGCATTTCTGTTCTTTTTCTATTCTATGAATATAAATTTTAAGCCGTTACTATGCGCTTTCAAATACTTAAAAATTATTTTCGGAAATAGAATAAAAAATAATTATTTTTGAACATAAATTATTTTATGAAAATAGAATGGGTACCAAACGCACCCATAATGGAATGCTTTTCAAACATCGGATCCTTTGTTTTCACATCATTTGGAAAGCCGTATTCAAGAAAAGCATGCAAAGGAAGAAACGCCGCTCCAGCATCGCCAACCCCTCAACCGATTGAGCTCTCGGGGTCGTCGGATCAGACGAAACCTTGACCACCCCCCCGATCGAACGGTCCAAAACCCGGATCGAAGTCGCAGCACCGTGGGGTCCGCAGCCCATTTGACTCCGGTCTCGCGACATGTGGAGTGCGGCGAGATTGACCATCCGACAGCAAACCAGCGACCACGTGCAGACGTGAACCACGTGGTCCCGCCCGAAAGCACGCAGCAGCAACGCCGGGTCCCACCCCTCGCCAACATCCGCCACGTGTCGATAAAGGACAGGGGTGCCCACGTGTCGAGAGGCAGGTGATGGGTCCCCCACCGCGGTGTCATGGCCACGTCAGCTGTACCATCTTGCGCAGTTGAGGCGCTTTCTTTCTTTCTTGCCAGTTGGGTGACACAAAAGAGAGAGATCAAGGCGTAGTTGTGAAGTTGAGTGTATTTCAATTTTCACACGTGGAAATAAGAATAGACCATCAAATCTAACGAAAATTTAGGTGAAATCTATAATTCTCGATTATTCCAAATTCACTTTAGATCATGCAATGTAAACCGTTCACCCGACACGTCGTGTTCGGCTCTCGATGAAACTTCTCTTCGGACTTTCATGTCAACCATAGATAATATTATTGACCAATGCAAGCTTTTTGATTAAGATGAAGCACTCAAAAACTTTATTAATCTCCACCGAGAGGAATAATATGTTGACAGAGTATACATAATTGGAGATATTTGTGTCATGGATTTTTTATGGTAGCAACTCATTTCTTTATTATCCTTTAGGCTAATATCATAAAAAAATCTCGAATCAATACTCCTGTGACAAATTTACCTCAAATTAAAACCTCAAATCGGTACACTTTCTATAAATTTACCTTCTGTTAGTTTCCTTTAAATTTTACCGTTAAATTGTTGAGTCAAATGACATGTGGCAGTTGACAAGTGTATCGGTAGGGTGTGCCTATTTGTGATTTTTAATTGTATTAATTCAATTTAACGGAAACTAATGGAAGGTAAGTTTATCACAAATGTACCAGTTTGGGGTTTTTGTTAGTCAAAAAATTAATTTTGGGTAAGTTTATCTTGGAGGTATCAGTTTGGAGTTTTTTGCGATCAAAAAATTAATTTAAGGTAAATTTATCATAAATGTATCAGTTTGAGGTTTTTCGTGATATTAAGATGAACCCTTTTTCCTTTTTGGTTAATAAGAGCGAAAGGCGTGAATTACCGATATTAGAACTAGGGATGTGCAAAACGGACCGCTCGGATTGGATCGACCGGTTGGCTCCCATTCCTAGGAGTGTCGGTTCGGTTACGGGTTCCTAAAAGTGGAAACGATGTTCGATTCTTGATTCTAAGGGAAAATCGGACCGAATTGGACAAACCAGAAAGGGCCAACTACACATGCTTTTTTTTTCTTTTTATTTTTTCAAAAAAATTAGTAGAATATGAATTAAACCCACATGCAACGCTTTCTCTTTATCATTATACTGTAACGACTCTTTACTTATCATCGTTTTTGTTGATATATTGAGATTTATCATTTTCTTGTTACGGTGAGAAAAAAAGGCAACCGGTTTCGTTAGACGGGACCATTAGACCGACAATATGAAAGGACGAAATTTTCAGGGAATGGCAGTAGTCACCTAATCTAGGATTAGTAGAAGGGGCAGCAGCAGCAACGATAATAATGATAAAGAATAGTGTGGCTGGGGGAAAGGGACGTAAAAGGGCGGAGGATATCTTCGGACGATGATTTGCTGGGGACGTGTCGTCGACGTCGACGTCGACGGGGAGAGAGAAGATTCTCCCACGCAGCGCACCACGCCGCTGCCCGACACGTGTTGCTCAGATAAAGCGACGTGACATTTTTCTGACACGACAGTGTCTGAAGGACGCGAGCGCAATTTCAGGAAATCACGGGATCTGTCCCTCTACGACGCGAGCCCACAACTAAAAACCATGGCTTAACAAACCAGCCCTAAATTTTTACTCTAAAACTTTTCCTTCCTTTCACGTAAAAAATCCCAAATTGTGCATATGTAGCACGTTTACCCCCGGTCAAAATTATTCTGTCAATGAGAAGTATTAAAATCCACTTATATGGACATCGGAAAGAAAATAATATTGACATATGACTGTTTTGACTGAAAAAAATCATCTAACGGAATATTAATAAATGGTGAATATATCATATATGTACAAATTTGAAGTTTTTATGTCGCGAATAAAAGTTTAGGATAAATAGATCACAGTGATTATAGTTTTCGGATTTTCGGTGTTACGAAAAAGTTCAAGTAAATGTGTCATAATAAATATAATTTGAGATTTTTTTGGCCTTTTTTTAAATTTATTTTTGTGACATTTTATCGTAGTATATATGTCTTTTTCTCTCACGATTTGATGACACGATTTGGCAAGCACTCCAATAATCTTTGTTGATCAAATGACAGTTGTTCAATTTTGGATTACTCACTTTTGCCATGATTAACTTTTCTAAACAATAATCTTTCTCCCTCTCATATATATTTTCGTCTAATTAATTCAATTAAGCAATAAGGTCAACAGGAGAATTCAATGTATATTTTCTCTGAGTGAGAAAATTATAACTACAGGAGTGCCGGTGCACAATGCAGTTTTTGATTTCGAATTTATTATGATTTGAATTATTCATATTCACAATGATTACTTTTCTTCATATCTTTATTTTATTTTATTATATTTATTCAATTCAAGATTTTTTTTTTATCTAACCCAATTCAATATTTGTATTCTCGAGTAAGTAAGACTATGGCTTCTTGAATTCCAATTCGAATGTTCACTTAGATCTGTCACTTTTCAATCGATTTCAATCTGGACTTTTCACTTTTATGATGACAACTTTGATCTCGATATCGTTCTAAAATCAATAAGTTCGATCAAGTAAAAATTGACGAAGATTTAATATTTCTTTTATTATGCTACAGTAATAATTTTTTTCACTGTAGGATATAAGAGATAGTATGAGAAGAAGAAGTTCACGCTGGGCGGGCGATCTAGCGCTACACATTAAGCGAGAAAAGCCCGGCCCAAAACTAAAAATAGAATCAAGCCCTAAAACCTAGCCCGAACCCAAGCCATTCGGGCCAAAGGAATCGAGCTGGCCCGGATCGGGTTTTCCGGCTTTAATTTTCACCCAAAGGGAGCAGGAGAGCCCTCTCCCCTGCCAACTAGTGAGCTCAACTTCTTTTGGGTGTAGTTACAGAATCATAAAAAGGTAATATGGAGCAACTCTAAACTTAGCATAGCCTTGCCAAAAAATAACCGTTCACGGGGTACGACATCAAACCCAGGTAAAGACACGGCAAGAAAAACGAGTCGAGATTGGACCGGCGAAAAGAAGTCATATGTCATAGCCCCATATTTCAACCCATATTCTATCGAGCAGGGCTATAATATGAACCACCTTAAATTTAAAATTCGGGTCGTGTTGGATCTCAAAACGGAAAAACCCGAATTTAGATACCGCTTCAACTCGACAGCTATCTAAATTCCAAACGTGTTCCGGACAGCAATCCAATGTCAACTCAAATGACAACCTCAGTTCCCCTCCCCTACAACATTCAGATCATGTAATCTCAAGAAATCAATTCAAACACTAGTTACTAGACCACCTAGCAAAAGGATGAGATTAGAGACAGACAGGCAAGCAATAGATATGAATCGTTCATAGGACACGGGCGGACAATCATATAGATGGAATTTTTTTTTTAAAAAAAAGAAGAGCAGATAATTATTCTGTTACAAGGGAAAAATTTTTTCCCCGACTAACTAAAAGGAGCAGAGAGTCTAAAGAGCAAATCGACATAGTAGGGAATTCAAAGGCAATCTCTCTGGAACTACTACCGATCAAAATCTGAAAAAGCCGCAATCTAAACCCGGAGAATCTCCTATAAGATTACCTAAAAATTTGTAAGAATCTCAATTTTTTACTGCTCAAAAGCAGAGCATCACCGAGCAGCACAAAGACAGTACTATCGTGGCTTAGGTGTTGGGCGGGGGCCTCTTCCTCCTCCGTTCTGATACTCCCCCCTCTGGAAGGTCCCGCCATTACGCCCCCCACCGCCGCCGCTCCGTCCCGAGAAATCGGGCTTCCTGTCGGAGAAGCTACCGTGGCTTCTGTAGTGATCGTTCCGAAAGCCACCCCTTCCTTGCGACGCCTTTCTGTCACCGCCATCTAAAGCAACGCACCGAATTGACTGTCAGTTACGATGCTAATACTCTTACCCAGAAAGAGCCGGGTAAGGAGCGAGACATGGCAGATGGATGACTTAAAAAAAAAAAAAACCTGCTATCAGGATTTAGTTTTATTTTCATGGATAATTCGGGTGTGGCGGTAACAAAAGAGAACTATACAGGACTCGCCTTTTTTCTGTTCCTCAATATGAGCCTTTCGGGTACCAATCATGATGGAGTTTTCCTGGAATCAAAAGCATTTGACACATCAATATGAATAAATATGATGAAACATTGCACCAGCTCCTGATTAGCAAGCTCATGCCAGACAAAGCAAACAAACATTCATTTAACCCCTCGATGCATTAGAAACAACACTAGGGTCCACCGTAGACATACTAATTTAAATCTGCCCATTTAATTATTTCTTAGGCAACAAGTCGACCGTCATTATCTCAGACAGCAATAACAATGTCAAAGTAATGCGATACATAAGAAAAGCCAGACCTAAGCATGCGCTCAGTATAGAATATGTGAAGAATATACTATAATTCAGTCATAACAAGGAAATTAAAGATGATATGCGTGCAACAACACTGCAATACAAGGTGAATGTAAGCAAAAAAGAAAGTTTGTGAAACCACGGAAGAACCGTAGTTGAAAAGCAATGCAGCTTTATTCCTTGCCAAAGCGAATTCCTCCATCATTGTGTAATCAAATAGTGAATAATATCTAACTTCAGAACTGCAGGAATGAACAAAATCTTCAATTATGGCTTCAGGTTAAAGGAAACTAAAAAAGTACCTCAAGAGCACTCAGCATAGAACTCTCAGCTTCAAATTCTACAAAGCCATAACACGAGCCCTGCAACAAGCAGACAAGTTTCACAAATTACAGAGACATCAAGACTAGATATCTGGGCGTGCCACTTATTTTTCACCAAGGTACAATCCCTGACCTTACTACTTCTAACTTGAATGCCATTGGGTTTGATAGACCCGAATCTCTTAAAGGCAGCGTCAAGTTGATCTGGTGTTGCATCCAAAGGCAAGTTGCCGACAAATATAGAATGGCGCTTTACTGAGGGAAGGCACCACAAACAGAAGAAGTTACACTCATGATATAGAGGAAGATGTTTAATAGACAATAGAGATGTCCGGGCATCATAAAAACAGAAAGGAACCTGCTGGACTTTCATTCTTTTCAGCAGGAATGCTTTCATTAGGTACAGGAGCTTTGGGAGCTGTAGGCACACGCAGTCGTGCAACAGGCTTCGAAACTGAAACCCTCATTTGAAATGGTGCAGCAGTATCATTCAGAGCACTTACCTAAACCAGATCGATAATACATTAGACATGTCGACTCAGTAAGATCACAGGGAACTCTTAAACAACACTTACAATTGATGCAAAAGACTTCTTAGGAGCATCAACTTGAACATCAGAAGAAGTTATAGCGACCGTGCTAACATCCTTTTCCCTTGAATCAGCTGCGTGTTCAATAACAATTTCTTTTCCATCAGCAGACTCCTCCCCGTTATCCACAGCATGAACAATTTCTTCGACCTGAAGAGTCTCTACCTCCACAGGTGGATCAACGACTTGAGCTGGCTCTGCATTGAAAGCAATAGCAAATTTCTCAATCGAAATTATCAACACAATACATCACATGACAGCATCATAGAGGAAGATGCATCATTAAAAGAAAATAAGAAAGAGAAACCAATAACACATTAACCAACCGGGATCTGGCACAGGAGGAGCTTCAACAGCCTTAAGCTCCTCATGTTGTTCTGCTGGAGAGACAGGCGAGGGAGATTCACCTTCCACATACCTAAAAATATCATTCAAGACAAAATAGCCACCATTGTCTTGCGGAGCTAAGAAAAAGGACTGCGTGAATATCCTCCTTATGTCATCCTCTCCCATTAAACAGCCTGTAACTAAAACTTGAACTCCACCCTTGTAAGAAGCCTGAGCATCAGCAGTCAAAATCTCAATCTTGTAGTTCTCATAATTTAATGAGAGGATGTTTTCATTAATTTCCTGCAACGAGATAAGAAAAAGAGTCACTGCATTTGAATATAGACATAAGGGTCTGACTGAAGAGATGAGTTGCAAGCAGATCCATGTAAACACAATGTTATAAAGAATGGAAGTTTCTATTAGTATGCAAAGCTGATTGTCATCAGTTCAGTAACTCTCCCAAGTATGCTGCTCCAAGGAAAAGAAATATGCCAATATAATGAACAATTCAGCATCTTAAAACTTAATCCACTCGTGGCAATTCGAGCTGAAAAAAAATTGCACCTCACAAGTAAAAAAAACAAAAAATAATGCATCCCAAAAGAGCAACCGAACTTTCCTATCAAATCACACTATTACCCTGGAGATACATCCACCCCAACCACCACCAAAAATAAGTCTGCTACCAAAAAGGCAATGAGATCAAGTGCTAGCACGTGGAAAAACACTCCTTTCCAATAAATCCTCACCTGCAATGTCGTCACAGAGATCATCTGACCATCTGGTCCTGGCCTACTTAGCTCACTTATTTCGTGATAGAATCTGTGAGCAACTTGTGGGTTGTTGTGAAGAATACTATAGTACTGCTCGATGAAGGCGTTGCCCACAGATTTGGGGTCAGGTGGGCTGCCATTGGTCTGTGCCGCCATCTCTGCATCCCGACAGTAAATACATTAGGCACGACATGAATACAGATGAAAATAGCATCCAAGGAAGCAAGAAAACACCATAACCAAGGTCCTCGAGCAACATAAAGAATAGTACCGCTCTAACCTAAGAAAACTGGGCAGCCACATGATTGGCAGTCTCACACTCTATGGCAAAGCGACCCAGCATCCAAGTTTTTTATCAGTTGGAAAAAGCTCTAAAGTTGCAAGAGAAACAAACGAAAAGACCAGGAGACAAACAACCCCCCCGCTTTCCAATTCAACGACGACCCGATCAAAACAAATTCCATATCGAGTTCAAACAAGCCCCCAACGAGATACCCACCAACCAAAACAGCCGACACTGTGCACAGAGCCCCGCTCGAAACCCCCAGATCTATCGGAACAACACACAAAGGCTCGACCTTTCCAACACAATCACGACACCCACACTTGCGAACATCGACAGATCACCGCGACAACCCCCACAACCGCTTCGACACACTAGCGATCCATTCAAAATCCTAGGCGGCGGCGGCCGATCTCCCCGCACGGCCGATGCGGGACAGCTAAAGAGGACGGGCTTTTACTGCATCAAGAGCAGCGCCGAAACAGCAGATCGACGCGGCGACACACGAGACGAATCGAAAGATCGAAGGGAGAAAGAGAGAGCGACAGAACCTCTCGGAGGCTTAGCGAGAGAGCGCCCGAAGTTGTTGGGGCACGAGGGCTATCGGGAGGAGAGAGAGAGAGACAGAGAGAGAGACAGAGTCCAACGATCTCAAAGCCACCTCTCCCCACGAAGAGAGCTTTTATAGTACCGATCGAAAGGGGCACGTGCGGCGCGTGCGAACCGCACGGGGAGAGGGAGAGGGAGGGGGAGGGGAGGGCTCGTGCTCGCGTGGATCCGAGCGCAGGGGATCGCCCGGCGGTGAATCCGTCTTCGGATTTCGCCTGAACGGCTGCGATCAGATCACATGCGAATGGGCGGTTCGCCCTCCTTCGTTCGTTCGTTTGTTCCTTCCTTGATTAGCGAGTTGGAATTTATGGTGGCGATGCCCGCCATTCAAGGAAAGTGAATCCATGATATCGAGAGCGAATTTGGGTAAGAAGTAAGCTTAGGATCTTTTCATTTATGATGCTTTGAATTAGATTAGATTCAGTTTAAATTTTTCAAAAAAAGACATTTTACGAAACCAGAAGTTAATTCTCTAAATGTCAGAGCATCAATAACAGTAAAGAATAACTAAATGTGTAATTCGAAGTTCCCCACCTTTCTATATCGACATCGACAATAAAGAAAACAGAGGAGTGGAGAAGAGGAGCATAGCCAACATATTTGACTTTTCCTTCACGAGCTTGAAAATAATAATCGACTGTTTGTGGAAAAAGCGGCGACAGAACACAAAAAAGGGGTGAAAAAAAACGTTAGCGAAGCCCCCGGCGAGGATCGAACTCGCGACCTTTCGCTTACGAAGCGAACGCACTACCACTATGCTACGGAGGCTTGTTGTTTTCAAGCGACCAGCTAAATATTAATAAAAATGGCGAAAATTGCCGAATCTACAATCCCCAGGGCCATCGTCGCTCAGTTTACAAAACCCTCCCGGCGGCTGCGGCTGCTGCTGCAGAGGGAGAAAGATGTGCGGAGTCGCGTTGATAGCATCTGGAATTCGTCTCGATCCTGCGTGTTCCGCGCCTGAATCTCAGCCCGTAAGTCTTTCTCCCCCTTGTCCCGTGCATTCGTCGCCGTCTTTTGAGCGTGTCGACGAGGCCATGGGCGGTCGCTTGTTGTCGCCGCCGTCGCGAGATCATCCCGACGCGCGAGCCCGGTTATTTTTGTGTTTGGTTTTTCTTATTTTGTATGCGATGTCCTCGAGAAGAAGGTAGGAATCGAACCGATGTATTTAGATTTGAGCGGCTTTGGCTGAGTTGGCAGCGCCGTGGGCTTCTGTCATTGGCAGCAGCTGAAAGACAGCTGGCGAATGAGCCGGCAAGGCGGGCCTTGCTAAACGTAGCGTTCGGAGCCGATGAGAGAGTTGTGATCGAGTTGATTGTGACGAACTCCCACATCACAGGGGAAAATATGAAACATGCGAAGAACTCTCGTTTCCATTGCTAAACTGCAGGCATTGCAGCCTCGCGGGTGCCATTACAGCACCCTCGGGACATTTTCCAATTTCTATTGTCCGTTCAATGCGGAGGTGAGGTTCGCAGGCTTTGCAATCGCATATTGCGCCTGCTGGTTTTCTCTTAATGCAAGAAACAAGGACCATTTTGGCTTGTTGCCGCGAGATGGGAAAAGCCGATTTTGTCCACCAATCTTAGCGGATCGCTTGCTTGTATTATGAGATCCTGCTGTGCTAGTTGAAAATTGCGGGAGTTGGATTGGCAAAGTTGGAGCTGCATGCCTGGTACCCATGGATCATGTCATAGCTCGTGTACGGTGCCTCGGGAGATTTGAGATTTTCATATTTTACCGTTAGCGGGTGCCCAAGTTCCCTTGTCTATTATTATCTCAATAGCAACCTTTTAGTTTTAATACGTTGAGAATGAGTATATTTTATTGACATGGCGGACAAAAACTAGACTGACCAAAGTTACCTTATGCGTTTCATTTCCAAACCACTTGTTCAAGCTCAAGAGATGCCCTTCCTTTTTTCTTTTTTAATCGTGAATTTCATAGTTTTACTCTATCTGTTCACATTTCATTGACTGGTACGTGAATGGCCACCAGCTGCCGTTATCTCTTGATGATCTTAAGGGAGCTCTGCTGAGGAGGGGACCTGATAGTCTGGGCAGTAAAAGGCTATTGCTTCATTCAAATAGTTCCAGTTTAATCAACAAGCAAGATGTTGTTACTTCTATTGAAGAAGAAGCGACTGTAGACTCCTATTCGGCAAAGGGAAGTTTTTCCAGTTCGTTCCAAAATGGAGAAACTCCTGTGGAGGAGAAGGCCTTTGGTATCCATTCATTTGTCGGAGAGCTGCTCTTTCTTGGCGCCACATTGCAACTTAGGGGAGCGAGTCCTATCGTTCAGCCATTGGTGGATAAATTCGGGAATATCCTTGTTTACAATGGTGCGTCCATTTTAATGTGCATGGATATGATGCTGAGATTATCTCATGGATATTGAATTTGTTCTGATAATAGACGCAGAGATTGTCTCTGGGATGCTTGAAATGTTTTTGTGATGCATTCAGGTCAATGACGGGCTCAGTAGAACATGCTGCTAAATTGTTTCAGTGTTCTGTGTAGAAAATTGTTGTTATGTTTTGTCTTATAAAGTGACATTATTAGTAGGCTCTTTCAACTTCTGGTGGTGAGTAGCTTGATGTTTCATGCATCTCGTATTGAATTTGGATGTTATTCACTATTGTTCACCTCCACAGCAAGTCACCGTACTAGCGCCCCTGACTGGTTGCTACCTTTGTTCGTTGTTCGTTTTGATCAGTGCTGTGGTCAACCGTAACCAATCATTGGTTTCCACTGGCATCAGTCACTATTAGGCAGCTGCTACCATCAGCAGTTACTAGTATCTTTGGTAGCCACTACTGTGGCTGGTAACCTATCACCTCAGATCATTTTCTGAAAATTTTCAAGAAGAACTTCTTGTAAACATGCCAATCCAAATGCTGGAAACGTTTATTTCTAAGTTAATTTTCATGAAAAGGTTCTTTGATGAAATCTCCTTTCAATAGGAAGCTTTCACGATAATGGACTCCTTACATCAACAACTGTGGAATTGGCTGTCCAGATGTTGTCTTTCAGTCCTGGGAGCTCTGTCGCTCTTCATCTTTGTCCACAATTCGTCTCCTCCTTCTTTTTGTCCTTTCCTTTTCCTTTTTGTGCTGATTGTCAACCATAATGTGAGCCTATTCGTAACTTAGTCCATTCTACCTCTTGCTTCTGCGTTCTTTCTTGATGAACTTGTAATGAATAAGCAGGTGAGATTTTTGGAGGAATACCTGTGGGATGTGACGAAAATGATGCTGAAATTCTTTCGCAATATCTTGCAAGATGCTGCTTCGGTAGCTCTCATGGGGATAATTGTTCAAGTCGCTGTTCTGGCAATGAGGAAGCTTCTGTTCCAGATGTTCTTTCGAGAATGAAGGGTCCATGGACTATCATTTATTGGCAGGTAACTTTGCGTGGTAAGTTTCCACTTATGTTTTGCAAGCTTTTCCTTTGTAAGCATACCGAGCTTTCCCTTTTGTTTGCTCTATTACGCAATCTCAGTGTTTTCTTTTAGAACTGTAAACTGTTTATTTTATTTTTTTTTGTAAAAGAGCTTCTTTTGAAGATCTGCTCTTCTGTTACACATTGTGGTTTTGTTTGATGCATCAGAATAGTTCAAGAACCCTCTGGTTTGGTCGAGATGCATTTGGCAGACGGAGCCTCCTTGTTCACTGGCCAACTGCGGAAGACCCCCAATTTCTGCTTTCTTCTGTGGCACCTACTTTGGTCGAGCACAGTTCTGGTACATAATGCTTGTTGAGTTAGCCATCATTGATGGTCACCAACAATTTGTATGTGTCACGAATTTTGCTTTAGTTAAGTTATGTCTTTCAGCTGCAGGTTTGCAATTTGAAAATGGAGTCAACCAGGGAAAATATTGGGAAGAGCTCACCTGTGGGATATATAGCATGAAAATTGATGCTTCGATTTTGAATGGCCATCTAGTTGGTGATATCAAAAGACATGAGTGGAATAATTCCATGGTTAAGAAACTGATTCATTGGGAAAGAACTTATGTTGAGCCGACTGCTGAAGAGCTAAACTTGTCCCGAGGTATGGTGAGAACCATGATGTGGTATCAACTTCTTTGGTCATCGTGCCATCTAAATCAAGTTAAAGTGGCAGAAAACACCTTGATTGTCAATGTCATTTTCGTGATTGTAGATAGTGTTGAGAAATAGAAATATTACTTTCTCAACAATCTGCAGCAAAGTGAAAGCAGTTTTTTGTTTTCCTACAATTTGGAAGTGAAATTAATTTTTTATCCTCATCCATGAAAAGATACTAGCGAACTAAATTGGGGGTATTGTCTTGCTGAGGACCTCTTATATATGTTCTCCCCTTAAATAGGGTTTGGAAAGGCCTCTCTATCAGTGCCAGCTGAGAAAGTTCTGACTGCTTTGAGGGAATCTGTCCTGCGTCGGACTTCTCATAAATTTTTTCAGGTATCATTTGATTAAATTTGGTTGTTAATTCTACATGTGAGATAAATATGCTAAAGCTGCCAATTTTTAAAAAAATTTATTGTTAGTTTCATGGATTATGGATGGCTAATTCTCTTATCTGTTGAATGGGTACGTGTTTTTTAGGTAGAAGGTAACATCAACTTTAGATCTTCTAGGATTTTGTTTTTCCAAAGACTTCCTTGACCTTTGCAGAAGTACACATGTTTTTACTATTCTAGGCCATAATTTCCATTTGCACGGGTACTTGGAGCAATTCTTTGAAATACTTCTGGGCAGTCCCGCCTTAAGTTAGTCTCAACTCTGGTTCTGGTTATTATAACCAGATATGATCCTTGTGTGAAAGCTTATGCTAAGATTACACGCGGAACTTCTTTTCCTTTTTCCTTTTTCGGTCTCATATAACACTCATATAGTTTGGTCACTTCTGCTGATATAATTTTTGGAATTTGAGACAGACTACTGCCTGCAATTTTAGAGAGCGAGTCTCTCCTGTGGCTGTTCTTTTCTCCGGCGGATTGGATTCCATGATAATAGCAGCAATTTTGGACCAGTGCATAGACCCTTGGTGTAAGTCTATCACAGTTCAATGTTGTACCTTTGGTGGCTGAGAATGTTGAAGCTTAGAACAGCATCACATGTTTCTGGGTCAATGCTCTCAGGGACGTAGACCATGGGATAGTGGGATTCCCCCCTCCAGTTATCACTTCTGTTTTTGTTCTGTTATTCTTTTGCTATTGGATTTGTCAGTGGTCATCTTCTTACTTCCTCGTATTGACTCTCAGCTTAGGATTGGGTGGTTATCTAGTTTTATGTTAGTCCAAGAGTATTGGGTTCTTCTTCTGGTCCTTTCTCTGGTTTATTCAGTGCTGAGAGTATATTTTTTCTACCATTGTTGGACGTTACCAAATGTTTTGCTTTGCTTATAATAGCTAAAGACTGATGGAAGTTGCATGATATTTTAAGTGCTGCTGCCCACCTTTAGCAGGAAAAAAATTGGCCCACAACATTTTTTGCTACAAGATCAGATTATTTTTACATTTGCTTATGTCTCAATTGTGCTTTTTATAAGGCTGCTGAAAGAGTTCTAGAACCTGCTGTGGTATCCTTCGGGAATTACTTTTGAATCACTGACATGCCCACTAATAACATTTCTCTTGGCAGTTGACATTGATCTGCTTAACGTTAGCTTTGATGGTCCTTCTGCTCCGGATAGAATCTCTGCAAGAGCAGGAAAGAAGGAGCTGAGCAGAATTGCTCCATCAAGAAGGTAAGCACAAGCTTTCTAGAGGTAAAGATTCCTTTATATAACTAGGTCATTGGCTTGTCATAAGGCTGTGTTAGAAGACTGCTGCATTTCTAGACAAAGGTTCATACAGTTCTCTGAGAGTGTCTGTATATAAGCGAAAAATGGATAATTTAGATACCTTACTTATCTTCTGTAGGAGAAACACTTGGCATATACTGGTGAGACCAGCATCTCTTTCTTTTGATCTAGTGTTCTGTAAGTGACTTTTGCAAACTATAGTTTTTTATGAAATTTTTTCCTGAGCGATATTTAATTTGTTTTCTCTTTGCTTTGCCCATTGTTAAAATAAAGAAAAGTGGTGTTGTTTCATTTTAAAAAGTATTTCTAAAATACAATTGCAAATTGTGGGGAAAACGATTTTTTTTTTCCTTTGAGGTACTTTTCCCCGTGAGAGTGGTGGTTATATGACTCACAAGTTACTTAATTTCTCTCATTTGTATTAGCTTGTGATTCTTTGTCTGGCCATTCAAAGATGAAATGTAATGTCATTTCTGGTCGCCTAGATGGGAGTGGTTCTTCTTATGGCTAGATCTACGTGATAATGGCCCTACTATGGCAAAATATATTCAAGATGTTGCTCAATTATTTGCCTCTAGCATTGTGTATACTTATACAATAATATTTTCTTTGGTGTTTTTACTTGAATTTTAACAGTACTAAGCTGCATTTTTTTTTTCAATAATCCAATGGCTAACTGAGTCTATTAACTGTAGCAATGTAAGGGCGTTAAATTGATTTTTGTCCTTGATAAATAATTGTTAATATAGCTTTGTCTACTGACATTATCTGGGTAATGCTAGACATGTTTGGTAGTTCTTTTTGGTCCATCTCATGTGTTGATTACGGGATGAATTTTGTTTTAGTTTTGACATTTGCCATCTTTATGATGCTAATTGTTTGTGTGGAGAGTTAAGATACCTCGAAAGTTGGATTACGTACTTCTTGATTATTGTAAAGACGATTACCTTTCTTCTTAGTGAATAATGAGTCAAAAGGCTCTAACAATATATCCTATCCATCTGACTTGGATAGATTTGACCGTTATTCTAGTATGGTTGGGCTTTCTAGCCCTTAACTCTTAGTGTTTTTGGAGTGCAGGTGGAGACTTGTTGAGATAGATGCTGACTTGTCAAACTTGAGCTCAGAAATGAAGCATGTTATGTCACTTATTCATCCTGCTAATACCTACATGGTACTGTTAGACAGTTCTTATCGTGTCTTTCTATTAATATATGAAAGATGTGATTATCACAGGATGTAGACAGTATACATTTCCCCATTTGTGAACATACATTATAGCCATTTATTCTTCATGTTCAAATGTCATGAAAATTCTCCTCCTTCCTCAAAATTATCAAAATTCATGTACTGCTTCAGCCAAGTGGAATTAATTTTCACCTCACATTGCAGGACCTGAATATTGGAATAGCTTTATGGCTGGCTGCTAGTGGTGATGGTTGGGTGTATGAAGAAAGAGATAATGAAAATGACAAGGATCTTCAACTTCGTAATTACAAGAGCCATGCCAGAATCGTGCTCGTTGGTTCCGGTGCTGATGAGCAGTGTGCCGGCTATGGCAGACATAAAACAAAATATAAACATGGCAGGTATTGCTTGAATAAATCATTATTGCATCGGGTTACTCATACATTCAGGATAGGTCTCTCTTCTGCATTTGCTTAGATCATTGCATGCTCTTATGTTCATACGTCGAAAATGGAATATGTTGGGTTTACTGACCATAATTACAAAGTGACACATGCTATATCCATACGTCAGCTTTTGCATTTCCTCATCCAGGATGACGATGATAAAGCCTGTCTTTGATAATCATGATCAAGAACTCTTTGAAATGATTTGGTGTTATCAGCTGGCTTGGGCTTGATGAGGAGATGAGATTGGACATGCAGAGAATTTGGAAAAGGAACCTGGGAAGAGATGATAGGTGTATAGCTGATCATGGGAAAGAGGTGTGTATAAGCATATACATTGTTGGTTCCTCCATGAGATACCTAGTGTGATGATTCAACTATATTCTAACAGGCAAGATTCCCTTTCTTGGATGAAGATGTCATAAAGGTTTTGCTTGATATTCCTTTGTGGGAAATTGCAGACCTTGAGCAACCAAGTGGTACTGGTGACAAGAAGATTTTGAGAGAGGTCAGTGTAATCTTTTTTGCTGAACTTCTGTTTATCTCATTTTTAGGAGACATACAGCGAAAGAACATAATACTTTGATGAGTTGGTAAAAACTGGGAAGGCACTTTCAATTACTGCTTTTGCAAGTGTATGCAGTTTGAATGCTTGAATAGTATCTTGGATTAGAGATGTGTTACTGGATTCAATAACTCTAAATTTCCTTCTACAGTAAATCCACCTGATCTTGTTAGTGTACCTGCCCATTCTGGAAAGAAGCTACTGCAAGCAAGTAGTACAAGTAGTTATGGGGAGAAACCTGGGTTTTTCTAGGAACTTAGGAAGTAGGCTACAATTCCTGTCCATTAACGGGGAGTACGTCTAAGGAGCAGCCTTGAACAAAGCAATTAAGAGTTTTGTTCCATTTGATTTCTATCCCATTAATTTAGCTGCATGTTCTTCTTTCCTGTTGTTGCTTCCAATTTTTTGGTCTGTCTATGTTCTATTTGAATTTTATACTGCTGTGAGTACATTCTTTTTCTCTAATCAGGACTTGAATTTTCTTTTTTTTTTTCATTCTAGCATCATCTATTTACTTTGACACCCTTTACACTTCAACTATGTTCTCCATCATGCAATGGCTTATTACGTACACTGTACATCGCAGTTCTTTCTTGGATTGTGCTTCATACCGCATTGACGTGCCATTTTTTTTTCTCTTTTTGAAGGTCGCAAGATTGCTTGGTTTACATGAAGCATCAACTCTACCTAAAAGAGCAATTCAGGTTTGCACTTTTTTATTGGGTCATTCATTTGTTCTAGTGTGGAATTGGGATGTGAGCTCTATAGCGTGTTACTATGCTTTTTCTTGAGAAAGCAATTGCTTATTTTCAGTATCTTTGTAAGTTGATTTATGGAAGCATTCTTTAGGATATGGTCAAGGCTTACATCTAAGTCTCTTCATATCTAGTTTATGTGCTTAGCAGTGTATCTGGATTCTCCTCTACGAATAGTGCCAACACAATCATCATTATATGTCCGTGCTTAAGCACAGTATAATGCTCATCCTAGTGATTCACATTTATACCTCCCTCGCTTCATTTTTCGCAGCTTGTTGCGCTAGTCATTTTCCATCATGAATCCTGAGGCAAGACCTCAAGCACG
Organism: Syzygium syzygioides; assembly: GCA_031216285.1. Classification (NCBI taxonomy): domain Eukaryota; kingdom Viridiplantae; phylum Streptophyta; class Magnoliopsida; order Myrtales; family Myrtaceae; genus Syzygium; species Syzygium syzygioides. The sequence goes on along the minus strand of CM062248.1, from coordinate 33,338,065 downwards.
GATATATGAAACTTCGTTTGCAGCTACATATTATAATGTGATTATTTAGGCTCCTTGTTACTTTGAAATGATAGTGTCCAGTTTCCGTGATAGCGCCTCTTTAATCTGCTATTTGCAGTATTTTACTACATATGATATAGAAAAATCAAGCAGACAATAACGTATCTATGTTTTACTGTTTAAAGTTTGGTTCAAGAATCGCAAGGGAATCAAACCGGAAGAACTTTGGAAGTAACCGTGCAGCAAACCAAGCATCTGCAGGAAACGTGACGATTCACATGCCTTAGGAACTGAGTTTTGAGGAAATACCAAAATCGTTCGGAGTCTTCCTCCCCTGCGGTTTTGGTTGCTTCACCATGCCACTTGATTTCGACAGTATCAGTAGCAGGTCCAGGATCTGAAACTGTAGGTGAAAGTGATCCACGAACCAGCTCAAGCATTCATTCTGCTTGTTGGATTGTTTTTGCTGTTCGAAGAGCAGCATAAATATTCCCGAGTTATCAAAGATGCAGTTTTGGGTGATTAATTTTGTGAGCTTACTTCAACTAGTTGCCTTTGTTGACCTTCAAGGTAGATTTTATATCCCTGGGTGGGCCTAGGTGGGCTAGAATCCTACGGAGAGGTTCGCTAGAGATTAGAAATTGTTGAAGAAAGAACAAGATGTTGCTTATCTAGGCAAGCCTTTTAATCTACTGCTAACTTCTCTAGACCTCTTACTAGTTCAGATTTATGGGCTGCTTGACATGAATTATGTTTACATATCCACATAATGGGTCTGCTATTGCTTCATTTTTCATGATTACGATCCAGGAATTCAACATTCTAATAAAATCTTATTCCGATTAGTTTTGTTATGAAATTTGGTTAGTGTTCATCTTTTGAAAAAAATCAAATTTTCTGTTTTAACGATCAATTCTTTTGCATTTGATGCACGTGCCATACAATTAGTTTGTGTTTCGAGGGTGGTTTATCCATATTTTATGACTGCACGTATAAGACTTTGATCAAGACTGAGAATAGAATTCGGAATGTGTTACGGATGATACAGCTCAGATATTCAGGGCAGAGCTGATTGTTGCACGATATGCAAACCGCTTAAATTCTGCCTGGATAACGGTTGCTCACTAGTGATTGTGAGGCAGTAATTCCTACCTATCTATTTATCGGAGATTGCTAAATGTTAGATAAATGCTTTTCACACTGGACTAGCTGCATCCTCCGATGGTTGCGTCCCCTCGTCTTTAAGAGTCGAAGTACCCAAACCACTAGGAGTGAAATTGAGAATTGGTGATCATGAGAATGAGAAGGCTTGTACAATTTCTATGGAAGAGCATGGGGTTCTGGTGGAGAGGGGAGATGGAATAGACGCAAAAAATGATTGAGACTATATGAGAATTTGAGAGCGAGCTTGAGATCAAACTTCAAAATGATTGAGCATATGAGGGCTTGAGATAGAATTTTGTGGTGGTTGGTGAATGGGCCAGTGTAATGAGTATTTGTAGAGAAAATTTGATTGAATTACGGTTTTTTTTTTCTTCTATATTGAACTGAGAATTGTTTGAATATTGGATGCATTTATTTCTTGAAAAATGAATAATTTTAAAAATATTTTCTTAAAAATAAATGAACGAAATTTTTTTCATCATTTACGAAATGTTTAGATATAAATTATTATCGATAATAAAATTAAATAATTATTTCAAGCGATTTTTTTTTTGAAAAATATTTTTTTCAAATCATTAATATTTAGCAAAACAACTTTAGGCTCCGTTCGTTTGGGGAAAAATATTCTCCCGGAAAATATTTTCCGGGTTTTCCGGTGTTCGGGGGGCGGAAAATGTTTTCCGTAAGAAAATATTTTCCTTCCCCCCTTACAAAATAACCTAAGTTTCTGGAAAATGATTTTCACTTCTTCAAAAGTGGAAATCATTTTCCGGAACTTCTTCTTCTTCTTCTTCACTAAGGTGGCCGGCCGCCGGTCGCCCGCCGCCGCCGCCCGCCGCCGGTCGCCCGCCGCCGCCGCCGCCGCCGCCGCCCGCCGCCGCCGGTCGCCCGCCGCCGCCCGTCGCCGCCGGCCGCCGCCGCCGCCGCCGCCGCCGCCGCCGCCTCCGCCTCGGCCGCCGCCGCCACCGCCGCCCCGGCGGCCGCCGCCGCAGCCGCCGGTCGCCCGCCGCCGGTCGCCCACCGCCCTTCGCCGCCGCCGCCGGTCGCCGGTTGCCGGCCGCCCTCCGCCGCCACCGCCGCTCGCCGCCGATCACCAGCGAAATATATTTTCCGAAACTTTTTCATATTGATCGCCGAACACCGGAAAATTATGTTCCGGGAAAACATTTTCCAGGAAAATGACTTCCGGAAAAATATTTTCCAAAAGGAGAATATTTTTCTCCAAACGAACGGAGCCTTAGTTTCGACTTATCTTCTCCCTTCGCAGTCTACCAACATCATCATCATCATCAACCATCGCATCAGGAGCCCTCTTTTTCCGAAACCGTTCCCTTCAAATTTTCTCACGATTCTTCCTGAGAAAATTGGTTCATCACTTTCTCGGACTTTTTCACTTTGCTTTGCTTTCGCTTGGTGCTGATTGAAGCAGCGTTCCTAGTTCTTGTTGCACTGCTAACTCGAAAAGTCCCTGCCTTTTCTTGAGAAAATGTGATTTTTTTAGTGGCAAAAAATTGGCCTAATTTCTTGAAAAACTCTCAACATTAGGTTTAATCCCAATTCTGCCTTGAACCCTTTTTGTCTTAGGAAAAACTTTGAATTCTAGGTCCAATCCCAAATTTGCTCCAAATTTTATTTTGTCTAAAAAAATAACCAATTTGAATTTATTCTCAAATCTACGTCCATGATCTAATCTCAACTTGACGTGACATTTCCACATCAGTAAAGCGACATGGAAAAATATTTTCCAAATGAAACTGTGTTAGGATATTAACAACTAACAACAATTTTGGAACATAGGGCGAATGGGCCAAATTTGGTACTAGAGTACAAATTTGGCGATTTTCACGTTAATGACAAATCCACATCAGTAAAGCGATATGGAAAAATATTTTCAAAATGAAACCCTATTAGGATATTAACAACTAACAACAACTTTGGAACATGGGGCGAAAGGGGCAAATTTGGGACTAGAGTATAAATTTGGCGATTTCTCTTAATCAAAAAAAAGTTTGGGATAGATTTAAGATTAGACCTAAAGACGGTTTTATTTATAAACAAAGAAAAATTCAAGTCATATTTGGATCATGCCAAAAGTTTGAGACATTTTTTTAGATAAAAAAAGTTTAGAATAGAATTAAAACTTAACCTAAAGTTTTGAGGTTTATTTTAGGGACTTAGGGCCCGTTTGGTTCAGCATTTGAATGCTGCTTTAGGTGTCTAAAGTCTTTTGAGCAAATGCAAAGTTGTTTGGCAAGCTTTTGAGGAGATATAATTGCATTTCTAAAGCTTGGGAAAGGGCCTTTGGTTGAGTGGAGTCTATGAGGAGGTTTGGGAAGTTGCATTTTCGGAATGCAACAGAGGTACTGTTCATCGCCACTGTTCATCCTCTTCCCAAGTAGCTGGTCCGGCAGCCAGTGACCGCCGCTTGGGGGTCGCGCGACCCAAGCAACAGTCACCTAAGGGTCGCGCTAAGCAACCTCAGGCAGTGGTCACCGGGGCCGTGCGACCCCAGACGGTGGTCGCCGGGGTCGCGCGACCCCGGCAACGGCACTTGAGGTCGCACGACCTCAAGCCGACTCACCTAAGGTTGCGAGACCTCATGCCGCCTTGCCTAAGGTCAGGTGAGGCTGGCTGGCAACCAAATTTGGCCGTCGGCAGTTGGCTGGCAACTAGATCTAGCCGACGGTGGTAATTGGTTGGCTAGCGGTTTTTTTTTTAATATCAATAAAAATCTTTTACAAATAATTTTTATCAAACGGTATTTAGCCCAAAATTATATTCAAATGTGATTTTTAAATATGTATTACCAAATATTACTTATATTTTGAAAAATCCTTTTAACTTAAAGACTTTTGTGTTTTATTAAATGCATTCCTCAAAAGCCGAATCAAACGCGTGCCCTTAGGCCGCAAAAGATTTGCCCGATTTGTCCGTCTTTTCTTGACGAGCGACATTGAATAAGAGCCTAAAACCCTGACGTCCACTTGAAGTCTCTTGGGGTCGCCCGCGCGCGCAAAAAGCACGGAGGGACTTAAGAATGACGGGCGGCGGCAACCGTCACGGCGTCGATGGCCACAACAACGGCGGCGGCGGCGGCGGCGACCGGTGGAGGGCGGAGGAGGCCATCGGCGGCAACCGAGAAGCGCTGGAGGCTCTCAGAGAGCTCATCACCTTCCCTCTCCTCTACTCCCGCGAAGCTCAGCGGCTCGGCCTCAAGGTATCTCTCGCTCCTTCCCTCGATACGTTCCCTTACCCGTAGAAACCTCCTATAGCTGCAACCCGAGAATGTCCCGCTTCGGATTTTTGGCCTGACCGCGTTTCGCGACGCTTCTCGCAGTGGCCGCGAGGCTTGCTTCTGTACGGACCGCCGGGCACTGGAAAGGTACTCGATCGACAGTGCTCTGTCACCTGTAATCTAGAGCAATTTGTTTCCTTTTCATTTTCGTGGAGCGCCTCTCAGTCGTCGTAGGGGGCGTGGTTGGTTTTCTTCTATCGCGTCGGAGGGGTTTTCATTTGGGTTCATATCTACCTTGCTAGACAAGCTTGGTCCGTGCGGTTGTGCGAGAATGTTCCGCGCAATTGACCATTATCAGGTACTTTCAATGTAATTATGTATCATGCGTTCACTTTTCTCGGGGAAGCTATTCATGTTCAGACCATAAGACAATCTGGAAAGCTGCGAAAACGAAAGGCGTTCACTTTTCAACTAATTGCTGTTGGTAGATAGAAATTAGGCTCTTTTACTCTGTAATCTGCGGGGCTTGCTTTAGACGCAATGTATTGCTTGCAACTAAATTCTCTTGGTCTGTACTGCAGTCCGCACTCTGTTCACAGAGCTCATGCTGGAGAAAGCGAGAGTGTTCTGCGAGAATCTTTTTCCAAAGCATCTGCTATTGCAAGGTCGGGCAAGCCATCGGTAATCTTCATAGATGAAATAGATGTGCTTTGCCCTCATCGTAATTCTAGGTAAGATTCCCGAGAATCTCCTACTCAGCAATCAATTATTGGCTTTGGGAAGCATTTTGCTATGGAGAAACCTAAAGTCACATCATTTTAATATGAGAAATGTGGAAAACAGGAGAATGTGATATAAGCAGCATTAGGATTTTCTTAATCAGTAGTAGGCATCACTCGGAAATTAGTAGCGGTGTGAATGAGAACCTGTGTAGTCTGCGTACCCTTCAGAACCGGCATGGCTGGGTATGTCCTAGGCTGGGTGTCAAAGCTAGGTTCCAGGTTCCAAAATTTTGGAATTGGTGAGTACAAGGTAGTTTTTTTATGGTTTGGGTTCATACTACCCTGCACCCTATAACTTGTTCAGAGTACCCAATATGATGTTACTTAAGAAAATATATGTAATCTTAATAAAAGCAGCTAGCATAATAATGACATTTCAGACCATTATCAGTTTTATGCTGAATTGCAATTTCTCCTGTTTGTTTCCCTCATTTTTGCTATTACTTTGCCATAAAGATTACTTGGCAATCTTCAATTTAATTCAGTTATTTTTTAAAGTGCAGAAGAGAGCAAGATGTCCGTTTGACGTCTCAATTATGTACCCTGATGGATTCTATTCAGCCATTATCAGAATCATGGCCGCAAGTAGTTGTTGTTGCATCCACTAACAGGTTAAATCTTCGCATGTGGACTAGGGCTTATTGTTGTATGAGATATTAGGGTATTGTTTAATAATGAGATCATATTAGATTTCATCCTTCTGATAATTAGTCTGGCCCCTTGTGGCATGCCTCCTTAAACTTAATACTTTAAGCTTGTAGATTATTATATTATGAAGACTATAAATGCGAAGCCATATTTCATTCGTTCTGATGTTCCTTCTTAGTGGGAAACTTTTTATCCCTGCTTTTGAGAAGAATTTCAGTGATTCACATTGGTTGGTGAGAGCCAATAACCCTAATCTGTAATGCTTCAGTTTTTTCTAAGAATGGAAAATCACAACTAGATGGCTATTTCAATGAGGTTCGCTAAGTACATTTTCTCCATTTGCTTTGGTCGTTTGTTCTCTTCGTTCAGTACTTTGTTTCTGCATTTGCAGAGTGGATGCAATTGACCCTGCACTTAGAAGGTATGGACGCTTTGATGTTGAAATAGAAGTTACAACACCCAATGAAGAAGAGCGCTTTCAAGTTCTCCAGGTATCATAGAAATTATTGTGTTAAAAGGCTATTTCCAAGATCACACTGGATTCATCTGCCAATCTTATTGAGGCTGCACAGATTTTTGAAACCTGAAAGCTGTGAATTTAAGTTAGTTGAATGTTAGGTTTACTCAAAGTGGATATAACAGTTTGACTCCTTGTTTCTTGATTGTCAGCTTTACACAAAAAAAGTTCCTTTGGATCCTACTGTTGACTTGAGATCCATCGCTATAATGTGCAATGGATATGTTGGAGCTGATTTAGAAGCTTTATGCCGTGAGGCAACTGCTTTTGCTCTTAAAAGGTTTTCAGATATAGAGCAGGTTTTGGTTACAATGGAAGATTGGGCCTATGCTAGATCTATTGTTGGCCCAAGTATAACAAGAGGTGTTACCGTGGAAATTCCTAAGGTATCATGGGATGATATAGGAGGATATAAGGAATTGAAGGTCAGTGAACTCATTCTTATGTGCTCAGGCCTTGGTCGTCCATTTTTTGACTTTTGTTCCTTCTTAACTTTGATCAGAGGAAGATTCAGCAAGCTGTTGAGTGGCCTATCAAACATTCGGCTGCTTTTTTGAGACTGGGAATATCACCAATATGTGGAGTACTTCTGCATGGACCTCCAGGGTGCTCAAAAACTACTCTGGCAAAGGCCGCTGCTCATGCTACCCAAGCTTCTTTTTTTTCCTTAAGGTTTGATGTCAACAACTCCCTGAACAACTATATATTCTCTGAGACTTTAAGGAGAGGGGGAATGCCATGTTTGTAATTCCATCCTCACCCTAGGCAATAAAACAAAGTTCCACTTTCCACTAGATCCAATGGCTTGTTGTTTCACAAGTCTGGAGGGGTAACTTTACTTTATGCCAGGATGGCAAAGAAAGGTGGAGTATGAAACTCTGTGAAATGGGCTCGTAGAATTGAACAGCTGTTGCATCCAGTATGAGCAAACCTACCCTCAGACAAGATATTTTGTTCATGTGAATAAACTGTTTGTGGCTTTTATTTTATATAAATGACGACTGAAAAGTAATTAAATCTGTGGGTGGATCAATTTCTTGCATTGTCTTAAAGAAATTGCTACTAATTAAGTTGGTGCTTATGCAACATAGTCAATCACACTACAAATTATAATCATTGGATCTTCAATCTGAGTTAAAGACCAAAGTCTTAGAAGGACTTGTATTAAAGATTCAGCATCTTTCTTAACTTACTCCTTTATTAATTGATTCTGTGGTGGAGCTTGAATTTGGCCATATGCTGTCTCTAATTTGTAGTGAAGATAAGAGTATGAGGCCTGATCATCTAAGAAGTTGCTGATGGAATTAATTTCTTTAGCCATTGAAAGAAGGAAGTTGCAATAGTGTGATAATAAGGGTACTTTCCCATTTATATCATTTTGAAATAGATTCCAACTCTACGACACTATTCATTTTAGCTAAGCATGATGACTACATCAGAACCTGGTTGTTAGAAAAACCAAGATTCAGTGCTGTTGACAAATCGAAGTTGCGACCCTATAAAGTATCTCCTGTTTATAATAGCCAAAAGTTAAGAGGATGTGACCAGCCTTAATGTTCCACTTTCCCTTATCTGATTTAATGATGTGATTATCGCATTCCTTTATCTTGAGAATTTGCAAACTTTATATTTCAGCGGGGCGGAATTATATTCAATGTATGTCGGAGAGGGGGAAGCCTTATTGAGGAATACCTTTAGGAGAGCTCGTCTTGCGGCACCAAGCATCGTATTTTTTGATGAGGCTGATGTTGTGGCAGGCAAGCGGTGAGTTTATTGATGGCTGTGTAACATCATTCTTGGGGTGTTCCATGCAAGCTATGGTGCTGTCATATTGTTCTGTTCACATATAGTTGTTGACAAGGAAGATTTTCTTCGAGTATATTGTGGAAGAAGTCATCTTTTCTTCGAAAGCATGTGTATTTGTCACTGGTATTGAAGTACAACAAACACATTGTCATTTTGGTTGATGTAATGAGCATTGAGGAATGAGTGTAGGGTGCTTCTTCAATGTGTTGTGCAAAAGATACCCTCGTATCTTTTCTCGTTTCATTTGTTGGGTGAACCTCCTACTATGTGAAAAGTTATCAATGTTTGTGGACTTCCTGGTTATTTTTCTTCTCCATGATATCTGACTTGTTGTTGGACGATAAAGTTGGCAATTGCAAATAAAAGTGGACGTATAATGCGGCTTCTCTATTTTGGTTCACTTGCAGTGGTGGTAAATCAAGCAGCAATGCAATAGTTGGAGAGAGGCTATTATCCACATTGTTGACTGAGATGGATGGTTTAGAACTGGCAAATGTGAGCATTATTGTGTTTGATAAATAGTAAATTAAGATTAGCTTCTATCTCATGCTACCTCAAATGGGCAGGGGATCATTGTGTTAGCTGCTACAAATCGCCCCCATGCAATTGATGCAGCACTTATGCGGCCTGGACGTTTTGATTTGGTAAGGAATGCTACTGCTTCTTGAGCTAGACTTCAGGCTGTAATTCTGTGACCTTCTTCCCGAGTCTGCTGAGTTCTTTGTGGATTTTGTACTCTGTTAAGTGCTTAGTATTGGAACTTCCGATCCACCTTTCTTAAGTCAGTGAGTCTAGATTGGCTTTAGCTTGCTAATAATGCCATGTAATTCCTTAATATTGGCAATTTACTTATTCTCCACATAATTATGGTTCTAATTCTTTATTAACTTTTAGTTTTATTTTTAGTCTTAATAAAATGTTTGTTGAGCTAATTTCAGTTTCAACTTTTGAGTGAACACTCTTTGAAATATTGTTTAAAACTCAATCTAGCATCTGTTTTTTTTTGGTCGGGAAATCTAGTATCTCAATATGAAAAAAATTTGTTTTCGTGCTTTTATTCTTGTCTGGAAAGATGTTCTTTGACCATTTCCCTCTATATTGGCAACTCTAAATTACCGATGGAGAGTAGTTTTTATTTATTTATTTGCTATTTAGTCTATTATTTGTCCGTTGAAGGAATTGTTGTCTAGTGTAGGAGTGTGTACTATGTAATGGAACAATTTAATTCTTTTTGACTACCCTGCCAAGCTCACGATTACCTTTTCTTGTAAATTTATAGGTGCTCTATGTACCCCCGCCAGATTTGGCATCTCGCCATGAGATATTGCGCGTGCATACTCGAAACATGAAAATAGGAAATGATGTTGATCTTGGAGATTTAGCAGAACATACCGAGCGGTTCACAGGAGCTGAATTGGAGGGCCTGTGCAGGGAAGCAGGAATAGTCGCTCTAAGAGAAAACATACATGCAACTGCTGTTTATGACCGTCACTTCCGAATCGTTAGGGAGTCCTTGAAGCCAGCATTGTCCGAAGCAGACATTCATTCGTATGAATCGTTTCGAAGGACTTGGTAGCTGAAGCCTTGTGACTATACGATCCAAACTGACATGACCTTAATGTCATCCGGTGATGTTTGCTGGATGTGATCGTTGAGTTGATACATTTTAGTAAATTTGTCAAATGTTTTAGTAGATATCCATGGTAAGTTACCAACTTACATTTGAAATTACGAATATCTAGTTGATTAATTAGTTGATTATTTATGCTTGAATTTTCTCGGTGTTTGTCAAAATTTACTGGCATTACTGGTGAAGTTATTGCAAATATTTGAAAAAGGTTATAACATAAAGTCAGAGTCACCAATCTTATTAATTGGTTGTGTTTATTGACATACATTTGAATTTTAGTAAATTTGTTGATATGATGTTACTGTAAATGTATAATTGGAAAATTACAAACTTACCTTTGAATTTACTGTTTTTTAGTTTTTATGTTACTGGACTTACATTTTTACCGCTGGCTATTATCTACCATTACTATTGGGATGAAACTTCTGTAAATATATGACAAACTTTCTAATAACATTGGAATTTAGTTATAATTTTTTTTAAGGACAAGTGCATTGAAAGTCCTAAAACTTGTCATCAAAGTGCAATTGAGTCCTAAAACTTTCAAAAAATGCAATTAAATCCTATAACTTGTTACAAAGTGCAATTGAGTCCTAAAATTTTCAAAAAATGCAATTACGTCTTAAAACTTATCAAGTTAGTCCAATTAAATTTGTCTTTTTATTGTACTTTTTAAAAAGTTTTAGGACTTAATTGCATTTTTGCAATAAGTTTTATGACTCGATTGCGCTTTTTGAAAGTTTTAGGACTTGATTGCATTTTCATGATAAATTTTAGGATTTGATTGCACTTTTTGAAAGTTTTAGGATTTAATTACATTTTCGTGATAAGTTTTAAGATTTCTAATGCGTTTATCCCTTTTTTTTACCTAGGAATTTAGTTTTATTTAGTTGATCAATAACTCATTAAATTGGCAAATCGTTAAAAAGTTTATGATTAAATTGACAAATCATTAAAATGTTTAACAATAAATTGATAAAATTTAAAAGTTTATGACTAAATTGGTAAGTTGTTAAAATGTTTATGACCAAATTGAAGAAATTAAAAAGTTTAGAATTGAATTGGTTGCCTTATAATAGGTTAAGAAATTTTTGGATAATTTTCTTGGCAATGTCATCGTTGTAAGTATTAATGATTTGCTATACTTAAACACACGAATAAGTTATTTCAAATTTATTACTAACTGCAATATATTAGAAACTAGCTACTTCTTCGACGATAAAATTAATTTTTAATGTGAAAATGCAAGTTTCAATATATCAAGTTAGCGAAAACAAATAAGGGTCAGTATCTTTTAGTATCAAGAAAGTACACATGCACTTGAAATAAACTAAGAAATCTTTCGATCTATTCACTTTCAATAAAAAAAAATGAATTGAGAAAAGAACATTAAACACTAATAAATCACCGTCAACTAATTCGAAGGATTCATCTCGAAGGGTTCTCATTTTTTTAGTTTTATTTTTTAAATCTTACAATCCGCTTACTTTATTTAAAAAAAAATTTAAACCCTCGAAATTTTCACAATGAGATTAAAGTACTAGCGAAAATAATCCCTTTTAACTTCATTGAAAAGCTTATCGAAACCCTTCAACTTGTGCCTAGTAATTATATTTTCGGAAGCGAAGAATAATAATACGTCTTACCGACCAGAAGAAAAAATTTGACCAAAAAAAAAAACCAGAAGAAAAAAAAAACCGAAAAAACCTTCGAGTTCATGTGCTTTTGCTCCTCGTTAGAGAGAGAGAGAGAGAGAGAGACCTATATATTCATCGCCGTTCTTCTAGTTGAACCGACGACGGCTCCTCCGGCTAGGAAGAAGGTTGCTCTCTCTGGAATCGATGGCTCAAGGCGTAGAAGGCGACGCAGCTCGACCTCCTCACTTCAATGGCTTGCCCTCCAACGCCAGCGTCGCCAACAACGCCGAACCAAATCCCTTCAATCGGTTCTCCTTCTCTTCTTCCATCTCTGTTTTTCGCCGTGTTCTCTTCGCTAGCTTTATGTGCCGACTTGTCGACGCAGCTCGACCTCCTCACTTGGCTAAGTATATTGATGCGCCGAGGCGTTTTGTGTTCTTGGGGATTCAGTGAATAGTGTCAGGAGTTTAGGAAAGAAGAGCATGTGAACTCTCTTAGCTTGTTCTTGGGAGAAAAAAAGGATTTAAAATCTGAATGCCCGCCGAATTTTTGACTGGAATGCAGGAGGCAGAAGATCGCGCAGCAGAGGAAGTCTCTGCCGATCGCGTCGGGTACTGTGGCCTTCGGTTGTTGGTTTGTTCGTTCGTTTGTTTCCATGAATCCACCTTAGCTGGGTTGTGGGTTTGCCTGAGTTTTAGTTGATGCTTTCTTTTTTGTCCCCAGTGGAGAGGCGGCTCGTTCAGGAGGTGCAGAACAATGACACTTTGATAATCGTTGGCGAGACGGGAAGTGGAAAAACTACACGTAAGTATCCATGTCGGTATAGCACGTAGGTATTGTCTATGGTACCGCATCGTTCCGTGCAATTGTGTGGCATTTCGTCACGGCTGGGTACAAAACATAGTACAATGTGATATATTTGTTTCATGATGTTTCGTCATATCCAAGTGTCGAAAGAATGAGGTTGCACAGTGCAACATATTACCGTAGAGAATTCCATGACATGTATAATTGTGCCTTTTGCTATTTCCTTTTTCCGCCTTAAGGGAGTTGTTATATTGTTGGCATTTTTTTTCCAGAGATACCACAGTTTCTATTCAACGCTGGGTTCTGTCGCAATGGGAAGATTATTGGGATTACTCAACCGCGGCGTGTGGCGGCTGTTACTGTTGCCAGAAGAGTGGCAGAGGAATCTGGGGTTGAGTTAGGCCAAAGGGTCGGGTATTCTATCAGATTTGATGACATGACATCTGGTTCAACAAGAATCAAGTACATGACGGATGGTTTGCTTCTAAGGTTAAGCTTCTGCCATTATCTTTTCCTGACTTGTGTAATATGTTCAGTCAGTTTCATGACATCTGCTTGTGATAGGATCATCCTGACTTCCAATTGGGACACCAAAGTTTGTTTGTATCCAGTTTGTTATCTGTGAAGATTGAAGATTCCTGTGAGATTCAGTAGTTGGGTGCATGGGTATTTTACAGTGGGCTAACTTGCCCATTGAGTCGAATCATTTTTACTGAATTCATTTTGTAATCTAGATGTGATTGTAAAAAGGAGACTTACTGGTCTTATTTCCTTAGATCGATAGGTGGGGCAAGATCTACTAACTAGCTGGAATTATTTTAGATATCTTGCTAACTGGGCTGAAGCTTTAGTTCTTATTTTTGAGATTTTCAAGGGAAGTTTGAACCAGTAGAAGTTTCATACTTCCAATTACAGTATATGGAAAAATCATGTGAAACTTGTATTCTTCTAAATTAGCAACTTATGTTTATTCCAATCTTTGCCTGTGGATCTGATACTACTCTTCTACAGGGAAGCACTGTTGGATCCGTATCTTTCTAGGTACTCCGTGCTTATTGTGGATGAAGCTCATGAAAGAACAGTCCACACTGATGTGCTGTTGGGCTTGTTGAAAGATGTTCAGAATAAAAGGTCTGCATCTGCCAATGATTGTCTAAATACCGAAAATAAGCAGTTGAACAATGGCATGGTCCTGGACAAAGGGCAAGGTGTTTGGTCCAGTACTTCGAAACAATGCCAAAGCATACGATTTTCTACATTGAAGTTGATTATTATGTCTGCTAGCTTAGACGCACGTGTCTTCTCTGAGTACTTTGGTGGTGCAAGAGCCGTCCATGTCCAGGGGCGGCAATTTCCTGTGGATATACTATATACTCTTCATCCTCAACCAGATTATTTAGATGCAACCCTGATTACCATATTCCAGGTTGTTTTTCAGTCCTTATTTGCTTAGGCCTTCTATGTCTTTATAAAAAGGAATTACAACCTATTCTAGGAAGTTAATGTTTTGGTTCACAGTTGATGTGTCATTGCTCTAACTTTTAATGCGGTAGTTTTGGTGCTTTTTTGTTTGATGTTGTGCTGTAGGTATGACTGCAATGAATGTTTGCTAAACAGCAACTTTGTTGTGGTGTCTATAAAATGCTGTATTGATTGTGTAACTCTCCTTTTATGTTTAAGTTTAAAAACATAGAACTTTTATAGATGATTCATAAACTAGAATTTGCAGTAGCACCTCAGGGTTTCTAGTTAATTGGTTTTTTTATTGCTTTAGCTTCCATAGATTTTTACTATTGAAGGCTTGCCAAACATTTAATGCATTGTGGGTTTCCGAAATCACTTCTCGTTTATTTGTCTAGGATATGGTACATAATTTGCCATCTGACCTGATTCATGAAAAGGCGTTTTAAGTTTATCCATGTAGAATGTGGTGCATATATTCACTCAGCGTCATTAATTTAAGTGATGTCTCAATAAAGTTTCCTAATTTGTTTTCTCCTTGGAAATATTGCTATGCGAGCTACTCTTTTGTTTGATCCCAATCAGTTGCCTTGGATATTTTCATTTGATAAGTACATGTTTTGCATTACTCAGATCCATTTAGAGGAGAGTCCAGGAGATGTCCTTGTATTCTTGACTGGTCAAGAGGAGATTGAATCCGTTGAAAGACTTATTCAGGAGCGACTACGGCAGTTGCCTGAAGGCAACCGTAATATGTGGACTGTTTCTATATTTTCGTCTCTTCCCTCTGAGAAACAAATGCGTGTCTTTGCACCCACTCATCCTGGATTTCGTAAGGTGACTATCCAAGCTGCTCAATTTTTTGCAATTTTTATATGTGCAGTGCTCCTGTTAAAGTCTGATCCTTTTCTATAAAGTAAGGGTTTGTATTTTGGATTATCTGGACCTTATTTCCACTTTAATGTTTCTTTTTTTTCTAATAGCAGTGACGTCAATGTTTTTCATTAACGTCACGTGAGGCCTGACTGCCCATACATCTTTCTTGTCATCTATTCTTGTCTTGGTATGGTGAAGCATGAGAGAATAGTAGATATTTATGCCCATTTACTTCACTTGTAGGACAAGCAATAACAAAGTATTCTTTGTGATATTTCTCAGCTTTTCTTATCCTCAGTATCTTCACATATTGACATATATAGACTGCCTGCAAGACTCGTTTGTGCTGTTGGCAGTGGGTTTCTAACATTAATAAACTCTTTGAATCTGGTTGTTGGTGGTGGTTCTATTGTGATAGCATAACATTTTGTGGTCAAGATGATTAATCTCATTACCTTCAGACAATCTATTTGGATTTATGAACTGTTGATATATCATATTTATATTCCTCTCAGTTTATTGTTTATTTGCTAATGTTGCTTAGATATGGCGACGTCATTGTCATTAGGTAAGCTAAAATAATTTTGTGAACATTTATTTTGGTAGTGATTATTACTGATATAATTGGACTCTTTCAGGTTATATTGGCCACTAATATAGCCGAGACATCAGTGACAATACCTGGGATAAAGTATGTTGTAGACCCTGGATTTGTGAAAGCACGGTCATATGATCCGGCTAAAGGCATGGAATCATTAATTGTCATACCAACTTCCAAGGCTCAGGCTCTTCAAAGAAGGTAGTCTGCACTCATCATACTCTGATCTATACTTTTGTAGTGTGATCACATTTCAAATATAGTCAAAAGAAGAAATAGGGGAAGGGATACCATTTAGATGCATAGGTGTTGAAGTCCCAATGTGGTGCCATACAAATTTTTTTGACTAAAAACGAACACTATCTTCTGCCCTAAAATGCAAACATATGGATGGCAGACAGTCTCTTGTCATTCCCTTGTGGATGCATACTTTGAGACAGTGCGAATGTTCAGAAATTGGGGTATATGTCCTTTAATTTACCTTTAACTTTTTAAAGATAGGTATCTTTTGGCATGAAAGGGGGTTTTGTTGGCCACGCGTGGACTTTTTGAATCAAATTCATCTCTTTTGCCTTCTCTTTTCTCGTAATTGAAGATTTGGATCGTGCTGAGGAGTTGAATTTGCATTCAATGTTTGCTTGGTCACTTCTTTTTTTTTTTTAAGTAAAACATGATAACATGGAGTTATTTTATCAGTTCTGCGCATCTTGGATCTTGCGTGTATTCAACCTTTTATTTTGGATCTTGCTACTGTAGTGGACGAGCAGGGCGTGAAGGACCTGGGAAGTGTTTTCGTCTCTACCCAGAAAGTGAATTTGAGAAACTTGAGGATTCGACAAAGCCTGAGATTAAGAGATGCAATCTTTCCAATGTTGTTTTGCAACTCAAGGCTTTGGGTGTGGATGATGTTATTGGGTTTGACTTTATAGAAAAACCACCAAGGTTATTCCCTGAGAAATCTCATTGCTTTATCATTTACTCTCTTGTGCATACTTAAGTGCATATACTAGGCTGTGGACATGTCATCTTTCTTAAGCCTTGATTAGTGTGATTTGATCTAGTTTTGTTGGATTCATCTATATTAATGATTTAATTTGGCTATTAAATCGTCCTTTGAAAATTATCCTTCATTTCGCATCACCCTGTCTCTTTTGTACCAAAGAATTTTCTATTTCACCTTCATTTTCACCATTTCTCTGATGGAAAAATTTGGAAAATTTGGTAATTCATTCTTATGCAACATATGGGTCGACCAGGTTGTCATGCTGTTCCCACATGAATTTGTTATGGTGCTTCTCCTGTATTGATGCTTATTCAGGTCAAATTGGCTGAAAATTTATGATGAAGTTATGTGACATAAAATGGGTTATGATAGGGCATCCTTACATTACCTACTACTCTCTGTATTTGTTGCTGGGTAATGACACCCGTAAGCTTTTGATCAGGGCAGCTATTGTGAAATCGTTGGAGCAGTTATTTTTGCTGGGTGCTCTAACAGAAGACTGTAAACTATCAGATCCATTGGGGCACCAGATGGCTCGGCTTCCCCTAGATCCCATTTATTCAAAGGCACTCATCCAGGCTAGTCAGTTTAACTGCCTGGAAGAAATGTTGATTGCAGTTGCGATGCTTTCAGTAGAATCCATATTTTATGCCCCTCGTGAGAAGTTAGAAGAGGTAAGTTATGAACTAATACTTGTGAGGCCTTTCATCTTGCTTTTCTTCTAGTCGT
Source organism: Syzygium syzygioides (assembly GCA_031216285.1). Lineage (NCBI taxonomy): Eukaryota > Viridiplantae > Streptophyta > Magnoliopsida > Myrtales > Myrtaceae > Syzygium > Syzygium syzygioides. The sequence goes on along the minus strand of CM062248.1, from coordinate 33,321,172 downwards.
TTATGCAATGAGTGTATGCACATTATGTAAATTGAATTACTGAAAGGATTAGCTTAAGTATGTTGTAACAAATATGTGGTTTTATATATATATCTTTTTAGTTGTAATTGTATTCAAGTGTAATTTGCCCGAAAGGTCAAGTATATGCCTGCAGTGTTATCTTACAGGATTTGTGAGTTCATGAACATCCAATATCCTTAACTGTGAGTTCAGCTGTGATAATGTCATATTCAAGTCCTTGAGTGGGCAATGGCTTCATTAATTTGCAATAAGCGGAAATTATATTCATAGGCTCTTCCCTCCGTTTTAGTCTTGTTTTGCTGGGTTCTTTTAGAAGCAACCTTCTGGCTGGTTGATATTGGTGAATTTTTCTGCTTGGTTGCACCTCATGGACTTCCATTCCTCTGTATATAACTGGAGAGCTGACTACTTAACTTTGTCGGGCCAGGCAAGAACTGCAATGAAATGCTTTTCAAGTGTAGAGGGTGACCACATCACCTTGATTAATGTATTTCGAGCAGCTGATGAGTTCTTGGAGAAGAGGAAGAGTGGTCAAGGTAAAGAAAAAGACAACAAAGTTCTCAAAAAATGGTGCAAAGAAAATTTTATCAACAGCAGGTCCCTTAGACATGCACGTGACATTCACAGGTTGTCTATGAACTTTTGCACTTTGCCTTTGCTTCTTCATATTTCTTTGGACAAGCATTATTGATCCTCCAACTATGCATTTTGTTTGATGTCATGCAGACAGATTCAGGGACATGTAGAGCAAATGGGGCTTCAAATTGCTTCCTGTGGCGATGACATGGTTCAGTTTCGGAGATGCCTTGCCGCTTCCTTTTTCCTCAACGCGGCTTTGAAGCAGCCAGAAGGTTCATACAGGTGCTGGGTGTTGATTCGGACCACTTCCTATTATCTTTAAGATGTTAACATTAGATCCAACTTACAATCAATGTCTTCTTTCCAGTTCTCTTATAGACTCTGTTTCCTAACATTACATACATATTTGGTGTGGAAAATAGGGCTTTGGCAAGTGGTCAGGTGGTGCAGATCCATCCTTCTTCTGTACTATTTCGGACAAAACCAGAGTGCATTATCTTCAATGAATTAGTTCAAACTAATCACAAGTACATTCGCAACATAACCAGAATCGATTACTTGTGGCTAACTGAGCTGGCTCCTCAGTATTATAGCATGCCAAGATAGGATCCCCAGGATCAATTTTGACAGGTATGGTGATGGTTGGTGATATGTGAATGCCATATATTGTATTCGGCCTATCCTTAAATGTAGTGAGTATTCGGTGCTTTCCTTCCTTTTTTACTATATTTTGTTCCTGGTGAAGTGCCTTGGTAAAGAAAAGTACTATAAGATGATGGATTACTTATTTTGTGTGCTTTTCTTGTTTCAGAAACATTTTCTTGGTTGTGCTGTATTGATTTGATTGCTCTAGGCCTTCCTAACTATTGGTCATTATTTGGTTGGAATTATTTATTAGGTATCTGACGTCATATTAATAGCAGAAGATATGCATCAACAACTTTGCTATTCAATGGGCTGATATCTTTTGGCCAAAAAAAAGGGCTGGTATCTAGGCTGCGTGGTGGGAGCTATGATGGGAATTGGGATGGATTCAGGCTATTTTCAATTATTTATGTCTTATCCACTAAATTATCTGATGGTAATGTACCTGAAAGGTGCAGCGTGTGATGGAAGTATGTGTGGTCTAGTTAACTGGGACTGGCTAAGGAAGGGCACAGCATGTTTTGAAAATCCATGGCTGATTCTTTGGTTTCTCTGCCAAGAACCCTTCTATTTCATGGTCAAAATTTACCTTAGACGGTGACTTGATTATCAGCAGCCAGTAGACTGAATGGAACCAAAGAGCCCTGTTTTGGTCTTGCCTTCGCATAATTTTTGGTGAAGCCATTCCTTTATCAAGAGGGCATTTTGCCAGATGATGTCTTCAGTAACTCTAGGTCCTTGGTGGAAACGAGTAAGTATTTTGACATTTATGGGAACTTGCAGCTTTTAGGCGGGAATTGGAGCATTATGTTCTCATGCGCCGGTTTATTCAAAGGGACAATTACCTTGTGGCACACTTCAACATATTGTATAGACAGGTTTAGATGGTGACTTTGGCAGCAGCTGAAAATCAAGCTGGGCGTGATTCTGAAGTCTGAGGCTAGTCAGTTGTATCAGTGTGTGTTTATACTTGGTTCAAAACTAGAAAAGTTATTTATAGCAAACAAGTGTATGTGGATTCACCTCCAGCTTTCATAATTTACGATATACAAGGCCTGGTTTGTTATTTTTCTTCTTTTGCACTTCCATTTGATGCAGTGATTTGCAGAGCGTCCCATTCGAATCGAAAGGCTCGGGAGAGTTATTTGCATGGACTGTGGAATGTTTGGGTAACGTTGTCGGTAGGTACTGATTCTGAATGCCTTTTCATCTTAGCTGTATAGTATGGAGAAGATTATGGAGAACAGGCATGTCCACTGTCTAGCCAAAGCACCATTGATTATCATTTAAAGTCACCTTACCAGAAACTCGCAGGGACCGGCAGAAGGTTGAAAAGGACCAGACTTGTCCTGTATTATGGTATGTGCCATTTGTGTTGACCACATTTTTTTGGGTGTCTGGATATGCTGTCTTAATGTTTTGACGCAAGAAGTTGGTCGGGCGTTATATCGCCTGCTCAGTCAGAATCCTGTTCAGATCCACATTTTTTTTTGGTAAAGGTAAGTGAATGTTCAGATCCACATTTATGTGGAACTTCTCCAATAGTTGCGAGGATCATGAAAGTACTTTGCCTATTGCGGTATAGTGAAAGAGAAACTGTGTTCTTTCGCGCTCGCGGCGCGGCATCTCTTCAAGCTCACAAATTCTCGAGTCAAAACGAAGTCTCGTCTTGTGAGGGCTTGATGTTCGACTACCAAAGGAAGATACTTCACTTCACTTCCCTTGTTTTACATGTTCGTTTCTGGACCCTAAATAGTTCGAGAGATCGAGTCCTTGATTTGGATGACACAAATTTTGCCATTCGAATCGCTACGTGTCCCATTCAGATTAATCCCGAGAGTCGTACTAGTCACATTCTCATGCATATAGGAAAAATCGGTTCGTCCGACCACGTGGGTATGTGGTGCCTATCCGTTAGATATATACACCATATTCTTCCTAAATGTTGTATAACTTTCGGAACTCTAGCTCAAGTCTGATTAAATTAAGTTTTACCTTTTGTACGCTCGAGGCATGCTCGATCATTCTACACTCGTTTCACTCGACTTTGAGCTTTAAAGACTAGCATAAAGTCGTTTAATATAGGTTTATCCTCCAGCGAAAATGTAATTAATTAGTTCTATTGGCCCATCTCCACTGATTTGATCAACGAAGATTGGCTATTTACGCTCGATTTGGGTTTAATTTAACGTAAATTAGCCTATAGGGCGAGTCTTAAAATGTTTAATTATCGACTAAGCTTGTGGAAAGTCTCGATTTAATTCCCTTTTTTTGCGACAATCACCGGTCCTTTTGGAGTCTCCTAAGTTTTACGTGGATGTTCTCGATGGCTAGCCGGGAGGGAAGTGTCAAAGTTGATCGATGCTGTATAAATCCGGTTCGGCGGTAACGGGCTTGTTCAAATGGAAAAACATACACAGCTCGATTCAGACATCTTGATAGCGGGTTTGAGATACCATAACAACGGCAGGACAAAAAGATTTAGTCGCCGGTACCGATTGGTCCTTAATCAAAAGCGGGCCGTATGGGGTGGCGGATTGCCTGGTCAGCATTGACGTGCAGCCGTCATCGGCGTCGGCGTTGGCTGGCTCCCCATTTTCTTCACTTTGACCAAGCGTTGCAAAATTCCGTTTAATGTGAGTTTGTCTTTACGACAAATGTGACCAAAAAAGAAGAAAGAAGAAGAAGAAGAAGCCAAATTAGAGCGAGGCATATGGAGGTCTCATCATAGGGGCCCAGCTTAAATCTCCCCATTTCTTGATTTCGACATGCGCATTGTCTTGGCTGTGATGATATACTTGGAAAAGACGAGGAAAAACCGTACCGAATATAATTCACCTAAATGTAAAAATATTGTCCAACTAAACTCAATTTTATTATATTGAATCGATTATGTTTCCAAAAAGTGATAAGATTGAACCAAAGCAAAAATTTCATGTATACCAACAATGTACTCATTTTCTCCCACGATCACTTTTGTATCCCTATTTTCAAAATCGCATCTTTAAACCCAAACTTTGGCTCTACATACCACTTTGCACCCCGACACCAATTACTATTTTCATCCATGGTTTTCCTACGAGAATCGGGAAGAAGAGGAAGAAGAAGAAGAGCGGCGGAGGTGGAATCAGGGTCGGAACCGGAGATACATATTGCGCGGGCCGACAGAGCCGGTGGTCGAGGGGGGGAGGGGGGCCTTGTCGGTCGGGAAGAGGGGGTCGGTGGTGGGTCGGTGGGGAGATCGGCGATGGAGGCGCCGGGGTGATGGAGTTTGGAGATTTGTGAAGGGCAGGACAACTGATTTCTTTTTTCTTTTCTTGATTGATTCTATCTATGGCATATTTTAATATTATTTTTCCTTGCGAAATAAAAAGAAAAAAAAAGAAAAAAGAGTTTTCTCTCTCCTCTAGCTCTAGCCTTCCCTCGATTCTTTCTTTATGTCGTCGCATGCACTTTCGAAAACAACGACACCACCACCAACATAACCTCCGACACGTTCTCCTCCAACCGAAGCCTCGGAGCCGCGACCTTGGACTCTCTCCATCCTCCGAAACCATGGGAAACTCCCTCGCCTGCTTCTCTCCCAAGATCGCCGCGAAGTCCTCCGGCTCCGGCTCCGGGAGCCCGCCCCGCTCGCCTCCGCCGGCCCCGTCGTCGTCGTCGTCAACCGCCAGGAGAGCCGCCTCGTCGCTGCCCGGCTCGGCCTCGGGCAGGAAGAATAAGGAGAAGATGGAGGCGGCGGCGGGGGAGACCTACAGCGACGCCCTGATCCGCGAGCAGGCGATCGCGGCGTTCATGCTCCTGAAGCAGTACCGGAGCGGCGGCGGCGGCGGCGGCGGCGGGAACGAGGACGGCGATTCTCTTCGCTTGTTCAATCGGTCCACGAGCACTTCGGCTCTGTTTCCCTCTGTTCCGGGGAAGGGTGGTGTCAAGCAGAGTGTCGCCAGGAGCTCCACCTCACGGAGGCGGTCGTGCAGCGACTTCCCACTCCCGGCGCTGCCGCAAATTCTGGCTGATGAGGTACGATCGAGGGACGACGCTCTAACTTCCCCTAGACCCGTTCGTGTCTCCTTGCGTGCGATATTTTAGCTGATACTTCGCTTGGGAGGTGTTGATGTAGATGTTGCCTAGAATCGATCACGTTAACTCAGTGCGTAATTACTTGCTCCGCAACGCTCGTTTCAAAGATTTATTCTCTGTTTCCATTAACGTGGAGTCTCAGAGATCGGTTTCTTCTTCTTCTTCTTCTTTGGAATTTCTCAATTCCTGCTGGCTTTTCCTTGCATGCTCGGCCAATCTTGCGTTGCGGGTCAACATTTTGGTGCTTTCATGGAGCGGACAAAGGAGGAGTGCAGAGATAATGGCTCTTGGCAATAGAAAATGTCTCTTTCCAGTTCTGTTTTCCCTTGGACCTTTCTGCTTGAACGAATCAACGCGCTTAGTCACGCTGAAGCAGACATCCCACATCTTAATTTCTATATGCACCGTTACATAATTGCGCTTTCAGTCACTGTTGAACATGTGAGCAGTATTAACTTGACCAGAAGAGACAGAGATGGGTGGGTTCATTCCTATTCAAGTCCTCTTCCAGTCTTTTAATATGATGCAATCTAGTAACTTCTTCTATTTGTCGTAGGCAGGCATACGTCCATTGATCAAAATTGCGACCTGGGCCTTATCCGTCTTGGTAACTCTGAATGATTTAGCATAAGAATCGGCTTATAAATGGGTTAACTAAGCGCTGACCGTGGGGAGGTTCTCCTCCCTAAAAGCGAGACCGACCCTTGTTCTGGCAACAATATACCGATTGCTGATTGGTGGCTGCAGAAACCATGATGTATGGTTAATCTTTTGAAAGTTTAATGTGCATTAATCATACATGTGGGAGGATTTAGGGACAGTGGTCCAACTAATGATAACTAATGCTTTTTTTTGGGTTTATCCAGAACCTGTAGCTCCATTGCTTAGATAGAGCCCCTGCTAATAAATACAGATTTAAGGCTGGTTTTCTAATGTGCCAAGCACATGCAAATGCTTTCGTTTGTCTCTCACATCCTCTTTTTTATACAGTGATTTATTTCTATTTATTTCTTAGGCTTTGGAGGCTGATGGTGTGGAAACCAGCCATTTCGTTCTTGTTCACGGGGGAGGGTATGGCGCATGGTGCTGGTATAAAACGATTACACTCCTACGCCGAGGAGGATTTAAGGTGGATGCAGTCGACTTAATGGGTTCAGGAATTCAATCAACCGATACAAACAACATTAACGGCATGGCAGAATACGTGAAACCATTGATCGGCATAATTGACAAGTTAGGAGATGAAGAGAAGGTACTTTCACTCTCTTGATTTATCAATTTGATTAATCTCCTTTCCTCTTTTGATTGTCACTCATCTTCGGCCCACTGTCATTTGGTTCACTTATTATCTAAAACAAATGCAGGTGATCTTGGTGGGACATGATTTTGGTGGTGCTTGCGTCTCATATCTGATGGAGTTGTATCCTCATAAGATAGCAAAAGCTGTTTTTCTTGCAGCAGCAATGTTGAAGAATGGCCAAAGCGTCCTTGATATGTTCTCTTTACAGGTTAAATTCCTTGGAATGCTTGCTACTTTTACTAGACCCTTGAGAGGAAAGAAATAGAGACAGACAGAAAAAGAAATTGATAAGGATGAGGAATGAGTGGAGACAGTGACGAAACCTTCACCATCTTTGTAACCCATGAAGACGCCTGTGCAGCACTTTATATTTGAACTTAGTCCCTCTGAATTCAGCATGGGCTTCTCTCGTAGACAAGTTACATAAAACATTAGGGCAACTTACAACAATTTTGATGAGCTGAATCTAGAGGCTCCAAATGACACTCTTATCAAGTTTGAAAAATAATAAATGACGCAGGAGGTTTATCCGTGGCTTGTGCCATCACTGATATTTATCTTTTCTGCAGGAAGGTCCAAGTGATCTGATGCGACAAGCCCAGATATTCTTATATGGAAATGGAAAGGATCAACCTCCGACTGCTATCGATCTGGACAAAGCATTGTTGGAAGACTTGTTATTCAATCAAAGTCCTGCAAAGGTATATACTTAGAGAATGTAAAATACAGTGATGCAAAACAGCCCTACCATGACTCCTGAAATGCTGGTAGACAGAGATCTGTCGCTTTTGAATTCCATGCTACTTCCTAAAAGCCCTTGAAGGGTCATTTATGCGTTGTTACCATAAACAAGGGATATCTTGCTAGTTTTCAGTTCATGAGAATGCAGAGAAAGAATTGCAAAATATCTTCTGCTATTGAACTCTGACACTATCCTGTCTAACATAAATATTCTTTCCTGTCTCAGGATGTTGCATTAGCCTCAGTGTCGATGAGGGCAATACCTTTTGCACCAATCCTGGAAAAGCTCACTTTGTCAGATGCAAACTACGGATCTGTTCGTCGATTTTACATAGAAACCCAGGAAGATTATGCTATACCTGCTTCCTTGCAGGAGACCATGATAAAGTCTAATCCTCCTGAAAAGGTTTTCCATCTCAAAGGCTCTGATCATTCTCCATTTTTCTCAAAGCCCCAAGCCCTGCACAGGTTTCTGACAGAGATCTCAAAAATTTCCTGAAAGCAAATCCCAAATTTTCTGGTTACACAAGAAGTCTTCATCTGCGGATGACTAAAACATTTTGATGGAGGAAGGAGCTCCTCATTAGCCAAGGAAGAGGTCCTACTAGCTTCCACGCATCGCATTTGCATCACATCACATGCTGCTGTTCCATACTCTTAGGTGTAATGTGGTGAAATGTGGCATCTTCAGGTCTCCCTGAATGCCTTGATTGTACATTAGCATTTGTCAAAACTGAAAATGGTCAAAGCTCCAAGACTTGATCAGTTTCTCCTGTTTCTCCTGAATCAGATCCTCGCCATGTCTGCAAGTGCTTCTAGTTCTGCTCTGTTTTTACAGTCACCAACCCGGCGGAGGCGGACTGCAAAATTGACGGCTAGAAAAACAAACGGATAGCCAAATTATTTGACCAATGATACTTGGTCTACTACATCACAAGCTTCTCGCTAGCCTCTTGGAGTTTCGAAGGAAACTTCACGGGCACAATGGTTAGGAGTTTAGAACGGAAATATAAGTCCACGAGATCGAATCCTCTATTGCAAATTCTTTCCTGTGTGTGCTAGTCTCCGCTGCTTGTGATGAATGACGTAACTTGTAACCCATTATGACAAAGATAGATGAATAACATTGGCTTCAAATTATCATTTCAGATTCGGAGTAGGAAAAAGGGGCAGTAACTTAAACAATTCTGAACTTTAGCCCAATGTGTAATGTAGTTTCTGAAATTTTAATTTGTTCAATGTGATCTTTGAACTTTTGGTACATATTCATTGTAGTCCCCGAACTCCATGAAAATGTTCAATGCAGTCTCTGAACTTGAATTAATGAAAGGATTATATTGAATATTTTCATATAGTTAAGAGACTAAAGCAAACATGTACCAAAAGTTTAGCGACGATATAAATAAATTAAAAGTTCATGGACCACATTGCATATTGGGGTAAAGTTCAATGAACACATTGAACAAATTAAAAGTTCATGTTGGATCCAAGTTCATGGACTGTTTGTGTCATTTTCCCTTAGCTAAAAAAACAAACACTCGGGTCACACTAGGACCCGGTCAGAACCGATGGAGCCCATCGGGCCCATCGCATATCTGGGCCTATCCATCGGCATCATCATAGCACGGCACGGCACGTCCAATTGGACTCGTCGGAGCTCGGAATTCGGGTCGGGTCGGGTCTTCATCGTCGCGTCCCGCGAGCTCGGCCAAATCTCTGCTTCATTCTTCGACTCCGTACTCCTCACTCCTACTCCCCCCGGCGACATGGATCGCAGGAACCGGCCGCCTCCGACGAGATCCGAGCTCTACTCCACCGTCGTCATCCACCATAACTCCGACTCCGACGAAGAGAAGCAACGAGAGGGCGACGACATATACGCCACGATGGTCTACAAGAACGACGCCGGCGGCGGAGAAGGAGGAGAAGAGGAGGAGGAGGAGGACGACTCCTCCTTGCCTCCGCTCCTCAAGCGCCTCCCCAAGGACTTCGGCGGCGGAGCCTCGATCGACTACGACAACGACCCCGAGGACTTCGGCACCATGATCGTCAAAACCAGCCGCAACCGGAGCAGCAAAGCTTCCCCCTCCTCGTATTCTTCCTATTCTTCTCCGTTGCCGGCCTCGGTGAAGGGCGGGGGCTTGGATTACTCGGATTTCCACAATAGCAGCTTGAAGAAGAGGATCGAGACTTTCGAGGATGACGACGAGGACGACAATGGCGGCGATTTCTCGACGTTCGTGGTGAAAACGAACGATAGGGAGTCCGTCAGCGGGACGGTGGTGAGGAGGACTGGTGGTGGTGGTAGCGGTAGCGGTGGTGGTGCTGGTAGTTTTAAGGATTCAACCATGGGGAGGGCCGTGGCGAGCATGCAGGCCGTTGGAGAGGGGGGATTTGGAGGTAAACAGCAGAGGAAGGGAAGTGGATCCTCTTCTTCGCAGGGGAATGAAGGGGCGAGGCCTGCCAGTAAGATCTCTTCGAGTTCGTTGCCAGAGAGCATCACGAGAGAGGATCCTACTTCTAAGTATGATTTGCTTAGTGAGCTAGGTAAGATTTACTTTGTGTATTGCATGTCCGAGTTAGAATTTACTTAAAACTAGTGCATTTGGTGGAATTCAAATTGCAATTGCTTGCTTGGCTGTTGTGCTTTGGTTTTTGTGTTGAGTGAGGATGGCGTTTCGGTTTGGCAGGAAAAGGTTCATATGGTGCTGTTTATAAGGCCAGAGATAGAAGAACGTCCGAACTTGTCGCCATCAAAGTGATATCATTGTGTGAAGGGGTGTGTTCCAGCTTTTCTTCTGTAGTTTGTTGAGTTTGTGATTGCATTTGAATTGGATTGAATTGTTTTAAGTAGAGCAGCTGGTTTCGTTGCACAGGAGGAGGGGTATGAGGAAATTCGAGGCGAGATTGAGATGTTGCAGCAGTGTAATCATCCCAATGTTGTGCGTTACCTTGGAAGCTACCAGGGGGAGGAGTATCTTTGGGTAGGGAATTCATATTGATCTTTTGCAATCATGTCTCATGGTCCAGCTTATTTTCTTCTGGATAAGTTTTTAAATCTCTTGTAAAATTTTGTTATTAATTTATTAACGAGGTCATGGTCATTGGGGTTCGCTCGTCTTGATTTTGTCACAGATAGTCATGGAGTATTGTGGGGGTGGAAGTGTCGCTGACCTAATGAATGTCTCTGAAAAGCCTCTAGAGGAGTATCAGATAGCATATATCTGCAGGGAAGCTTTGAAGGTAATGGTTGCCAGGCACCAGTGTCAGTATTTGACATAGTGAAAATGAGTGAGCCTGATCATAGATATGCACTATTCTCTTCTAGAGTTTGTTATAGATGCTCGCTTTAACCATCTTTAGTCAAATTTGACAAGGTTATCTCGTCTACTAGTGAACCAGTGCATCTCATTTGTGCATGGATGCATGTTATTCCCAAAAATTGTGAGGTTATAGAGCATGTACATGAGTAATGCTCTCACATTCGCCAGCCACTAGCCAATTTTTCTGGATCTCAAACATAGTTTCATCTGCACTTACACTTTTCTTATCCTTGTTTAGGGCCTCTCTTATCTGCATTCAATTTTCAAGGTCCATAGAGATATTAAAGGGGGAAATATTTTGTTGACTGAACAAGGGGAAGTCAAGCTGGGTAAGTAAGTTTGATATTTTTTCAGCTGCAAGTTCAATTGAGAGTTTTTCTCTTCAACATGGTATCCTGAAAACTAAAATTTGGGTGATGATGAGAGGTGATTATGAGATAAGTGTGATACTATAAGAGCTTGCATATCAGAGAGCCAAACAGTGGTTCCACAATTCTCACATTAAGAGAACATTGTATGATCTTATTTCATGAATTTGGTGTCAAAGTCCTCACTTCATGTATCTGGCGATTTAAAGTTTAGATATGACAACAGTAACAAATTCTTTTATGCTGTGTTTGGAAAATGAAGGAAAATGGGGGGAATGAAAGTTTGGGTGGAAAATGGGGAAAATTTCAAAAGTTCTGTGAGTAAGACATATTTTGTCCCCTAATTTCCCTCACCGTTCATCCCAAACATAGCGTTAAGGAGAAGAATTCGTAGATCCTCGTTTTCTATTGCTTTTTATTAAATATGTAACAATATGAATCTAGAATGTCGGCCATGAGAGACATTCCAATTTAGTGCAAGTCCTCATAATGGAGCTAAAACAATTTTGGGGGGTGGGGGTGGTGTCAATTTTCTGAATAACAAACTTCTTAAATTAATGAAATCTGAATAACAATTGAATATAAAGAAGAAGAAAGACCATATATTTCGCTCCTCACTATACAGTTGTACTACGTAATTTTTTCATAAACGATTCCTTACTTCAAAAATGGAGGGGAGCATGTGCATGATACCTACATTAGTTGAGCTACCTATAGATAATTTTCCTTATGAGAAAATTGGAATCAGTAGGACTTTTAAGACTAATAGGGTACCGATCTCTGATGTATGGTAGCTTCAACAGTGTGAGTGTCTCATTCTTTTGATGTAAAATGCATCATCTGGACACTAATTCGTATTATTTTTATGAAATGAGCAGGTGATTTTGGGGTAGCTGCGCAACTTACCCGAACCATGTCCAAGCGTAACACGGTAAAACTCTTCTTCTGTCTTCCTGTTGCAAAGAAAATTTCGAGCATTGCAATTTGGGTTTTTACAGATTTATCTTAAGTTTGATAGAGATCTGAATCATACAAACATGTATATGCTTTAAAAGTTTGGACATTTCAAAAGATGTGTATATAAGCTGGAATACCTGGAGATATTCACCACTTGATACGTCAAGAGTTTCCATTTTCATTGAGGACATCATAAGACCACTCTACCAATCTGCAGGTCTTGAAATAATACTATTTTCTGGGATGCTTTTTGGCAGTTTAATTTGAAACACGGTTTGTTTCAGCTTTTAAAATGGGAGGGAGAACATACTTACTAGGGCTTTTCTGTTACTATGCGTTTTTGTGGACTGATAAGTGGATGCTGTTTGTTGGTAGATTGGATTTTGTGTATGTACTCTATCATTAACATTTCCAGGTGACCTTTAAGTGAGTTGTTTATTGCTTTAAAATGAAATGAGTTGTTTATCAAAAATGTTTCCGATTGAGTTTGTTTGGGAGCCGTTTGGTCAGCAGATCATGCTGAATGTTTAATGAGCCAAGCAAATATAAGCTCCATGTACAAAGATTAGCTGAAATTTCTGAAAACATTTATGCGAGGATATAGGGAGAAATGTCCGTTCTTCCACCGCAAAGCAAAACCTTTCCGTTGGCGTTTCAGATGAAAACTCTCATCATAGTATATCAAGCTGCTGTGATCTCAAGGACTGTGGTTGAAGAAGTTTTTGTTTAGGAGGAAGTTAAGTCTTAGATATTGACAAGGGCCTCTAATAAAATCATTTTCTATTATTCCCCTTGGAGTGGTGTTTGGCTGGTTAACAAATTGAAAGTTATTGCATGTCACGTAGCTTAGGAGCTGAACTAAAGAAAAGGTAATAATACACCCTGAGGAATCAACTTTAAGTCTCTGACTGGTGAGCATGTAGTCTTCATCACCATCTATGTTTCCTAATGATACCTTTTCTCCTAAAGTTCTCATATCATAAATTTGCTTTTTTAGTGTGATTACTCACAATAAAAGATCTCGTGCAATACCTCATCTGTGTGCGGATAGCACTCTTCAATTATGTACTCACTTTTCACCTCATGCTGTTTCTTAACATTTTCCCTCCATTTTGCTGAGTGAGTTGCTGCTTAGATGTTGGTTCTCGTGGCAACAATTGTGAGACCACATTGGTTATATTGTCTGTATTTCTTATGGATGAGGCCACAATCTTACTTGACTATATATAATAATGCAGTTTATTGGAACTCCACACTGGATGGCTCCAGAAGTTATTCAAGAAAACCGCTATGATGGAAAGGTATCTTATCTGCTTATTGATCTGGGCGATTCTTTTCATTTGAGCAATTTTTTGCCTTTGTGCTTTCTTGCCTCGTGTTTGCAAATTAGAACTGTAGTGGTTTGCAAGGTTTGCAAGTTCACTGTTCACATGGTTCAATATAGATGTAAGAGGTCACAAGTGTTTAGTCCTCTAAATGCCTAGAATGCCCGTCAAGTATTTTCGCATGGAATTGTTGTCAATCATGTAATTTGCCTTTTATAGTGTATACTAGAACCTCAATCCTACTTTGCACTAGATGGAGGGAATTTTTCTTCTATATGTACCTTAGCAATAAACAAGGGAGAAAAAGACAGTGACAAACACTTGGCATGCTGACTAGAAGCCTCATTGTTTTACTTTCCAGAAGATGATATGGACATATACTAAACTAGATTGCTGATTGCACTTACATCTTAATGCAATTGTATGTTTATTTCTTCAGGTGGATGTCTGGGCTCTTGGTGTGTCTGCAATTGAAATGGCGGAGGTACACAAATTTAGAATTTGAGTCTTATTGTCAGTGAGCATGGGCAACGTGTACATCTTCTTTTTTTGGTTCTGGTCCAGCTCAAGCTGCAACTTTTACTAGATAGAGAGGAGGAGTAGCGAAAGAGCTTGATAACTAATTAAAGCTAAAATGCTGACTTTTAATAATTGCAAAGCAAAATCTTGTGTTGTGCACCTGCTCATCTCTTTTGGAAGCATACAATTTTCTTTTCATCCGAAGCAAGTGTACATTTGACTTTCATCAGATTAACTTTGATATTGGGCCTTCTTAGGCTATTTTGAGTCAGAATTATTGATCTACCTCAAAAAGTTTTGGAATTGGACATGAATAAGCAGTAACACCAGGAAATCATGTAATCTGCTATTCTGTTGAATTTTCAGGGACTTCCTCCTAGAGCATCAGTCCATCCCATGAGGGTAAGTTGGTAAATTTAATGCAATCAAAATTTAGCTGCTATTTTTTTTAATATGGCTCATTGTTTGATAATGCCATGCAACTCTTAAGTAGCACTGATGTATTGATGCTTTGTTCTATGTTTCCAACTTCTAGGTGCTGTTCTTTATTACTTTTTTCGATATGTCAGAGACTTAATAATTCTTCTAATCGAAGCCAGATTGAGAGCAGATCCGAATGTTGCCCTTTATTTTTTTAGGGGATTGAAATGCTGAATTGTTAAAAGAGCTGACATATTGATACATGGGACTCTGCTGTACCATCTTTGGAAGTATTTGCATTTGTATAGGATCCTAGATTTGCACAAAGTTATGTATGTATGCCGCATTGTTCTTTCTCATACCTACCTACTTTCAAAAATCATGTGGTTAAGAGAAGTTTCTAACAAACATTTTAGTTACCACTGGTCGGACCACGTGAGGCCTGTCACCCACCCAGACTTTGTTTGAAGTAGCATAGCATCATTGGCTCATGCAATTTTTGCAATTCTGTCCAGGCTGATTCATGCTTTAGCATTTAGCAATGTATGTAGCTGTGGCGGCCTGTGCATGTCATTTATTATGACTATCGAGTGACCTATTAGGAACAAATGAATGATGCATCTTTTCCTTTCGTATTTTATAGTTCCTTTGTCTTGTTGGTTTTGATTTTTTTTTTGTGCTTTATATATTATACAAGTTTTTTCTCTAACAGGTATTATTTATGATATCAATTGAACCAGCTCCAATGCTTGAGGACAAAGAAAAATGGTTTGTACCAAGACTCCCCTAAGACTCTGTGAATGTTTGCTGGACACTCTGGCTGTCCTTTCAAATTTTTACTCTGTGTATCTCGGTGCTTATATCATATACTATCTTGGATGACTTGCCTGAAAACTCTCTCTTAATTTCCGTCTTGTCTGATTGGTGCACCATAATGTTTCAACTTTGTAATATATAATTAAATGAGCTATGAGGGTCTCTTGTGAGGGCAGATTTAGTTTTCAAGCCATTTATGCACTCTTATATATTGGCATATAATTCCCTTCTTTTCATGCTTACAGCTATACTTGTAACTGAGTTTTCTCTGCTATACTAAAGAAAATGACTTATGCAAACAGATTACGGAACATTAAGCATTTGATGCCTATTTACACCTTATATATGCAAAACAGATTATGGAACATTAAGCATTTGATACCTGTTTACACCTTATACTGGTGACTTTGTGCAATAATATAGTCCATAGCAGCTGTTTTGAAGATTGCTTGAGCTTGAATTGGAAATTTGTTGGTCTGATCTCTGCTTATTGTATGCTTTAGGTCCCTTGTTTTCCATGATTTTGTTGCAAAGTCCCTTACAAAAGAACCGCGTTTGCGCCCTACTGCATCTGAGATGTTAAAGGTATCCGCTAAAACTTATATCCGCGCATTTCATTCCCTGTTTAATAAGAGCGTAAGTGCAACATGGATATCACCTGAACATTTGAAATTAGTATACTTCCCGAAAACCATTTCCTCTTTGAAACTGTGACAATGGTTCTTGTTTAGTTTCTAATAGTAATCTCTGGAGTTTCATATGGCTGTTTAAGATACTGATTTTCTTAGATGCTTATTTACCTGGTGAGTTTATCCGAGCCTCATGTGCTCCAAAGATATCAACCTCTTTCTGAGTAATTAAATTAAGCTGGGTGAAGATGCTCTATAGTGGAAATTTTTCTGGTAATACCATGTGTTTTTAGTATAGTATTTTTGGAGTTTACACCGAATGTAGGGTCCTCTCCAGAAATTATTTGACATGTCGACCTTGGATAATACGTTTTAGTTCCCTGTTCTCTTTTGGTGGTATAGTTTTTCTTCTATAGTGTCCCTTTCTTTCCGGTATCTTTTCTTTTTTTCTATCTGGTGTGGATCCATTATTGACCTTAACTGGAGGTTATTGTATCGTGATGAAATTTAGCACAAATTCATTGAAAAATGCCAATGTGGAGCTTCTGCAATGTTGCCAAAGCTTGAAGAAGCAAGGAAAAGCAGGGCCTTGATGGAACAAGCACAAAGTGTTGCTCCAATTCTGTCCGTGGATGGTGTATGAATAATTTTACTCCTTTTTCCTGCATAAATCACTGCATCTTTTGTTATTTACATATTTCCACATGACAGGTACCTGAAGGTCCACAAGTTCGTGAGGACTATGGCGAGACCGTTCCTTCCAAACCTCACATTGTTGGACCAAAAGTAACAAATGAGATATTGGCGAGTAGCACTATCAAGAAGCAGCCGGCATTGGGTAGCTTGGGGGAAACCAAAGAAGGTTAGCACTGGCTTATTTCACCATGAATAGTCCTCTATCTTAAAAAGTAGAATTCATGAATAATGCATCCTGGAATATGGGGCTCCCACATTGGATGTTCTTATGTCAGATAGCTGCAGCAATATTACCCTTTTGGTGCATAGAGGATATTTCCATGACCTGTAGATGGCATGGTTCATAATGACGAACTTGCTGTTGCACTGGTTCATCCACATCCAAATTTGTTTGAGAAAGTCACTGCATGGATAGCTTATTTATCTCTTCTCTCTCTTAATGAAGAGGCAAGTGATAGCAATCTTAACCATTTGACATTTCTTCTGTATTAAGAGACAACATTGATGAAGCTAAATGTACTTGTTGCCTTATTTCCTTACTCGTTTACGCATTTGGGAAAGAGCTCTTTCACGCATACCTAGTTAGTATGAGTGGTGTCAATAAGTTGTCATCTGAAGATGTTCTCCAACAATAATTCTTTTTTCCCCTTTTTTTCTTTATGAAAAGATTTCTGTAGTTCAATCTATTAATGTCAAAACTGCTTAATCAATCTGTGAGACATCCTTGTTAGGTATAGAGTTTTATGTATGGATTTTTATTTAGTTGACAGTTACACTCACTCAATTATGTGAATTACAAGTTATTGTCAGATATTAATTTGGGACTTGTCTTATACACTAGTGTGTTGCCTAAAGTTGTTATAGTAGAGAATATTGCATCCATCATTCGTAGTACGATGCCACAAAGATGATGTTGAAATTTTTTTGGGGGGTGCTGTCTTTAAGAAGACTCTTCTCACATAAAGCTGGTGTTGAACAGGTGATTTCGGGACTGTCATAGTTCATGATGGGGAGAAGATTGACAAGACAATTTCATCAACAGAGACTTCAAATGCCGAGCAGTTGCCCGCAGTGTCGCATGTAGATAGCCCTTCATTGCCCCAAGATGGCAGCAAATCGGCTCATTTCAGGTGCTTGGTTTTTTGTCTGTGGAATAGACTAAACAATCCAGTTATCTGTTTGTGGACGATGCTTTTGTTTATGCACGATGAATCTCTTCCAATTCTTGTGACTGATGACTCATCCCTTTCTGTTTAAGAAGGCTTGTTTTTCAAGATAACCTGCACTTTCAAATTTGCCAGATCTCCTCATCCTTATGCATCTATATATTTCTTGGATATTTTCTCTTTCCTCATTTTTGTATCATCCATGGGATTGATGAGATATTTTTGTCAGGGTGGATAATAGTGTTGGTGTTGCTGCAAATAGTACTTCAGTTGGAGAACTACATCAAAATGCGCACAGCCTTGAAGCAGCTTCACCATTATTTGGCTCTCCTGAGCAAAATGTGAAAATGGCAGAGAGTCAAACACAAGTTGGAAGCGGCAATGATGTGAACAACAGCCTTTTAAAAAATGAAACCATCAGTAAAAAAGCTTTTGCATTACAGGATAAGGTATGCCCCCTTATGGCCATAATAGATACGCAATTATCAAGCTTTTCCCTGTACTTGCCTCTCTTATTGATACTACGGGGAAATGCATTGGCAGATTCTCCTAATCATTATTCCCTTTTCGTTCTTTTAGGGTTTAGCATGCGTGCTTAAGGCAAGCTTCTTAGAACGAATGCTACCTGTTGGCCTTCTCACATGAGTTCTGTTTATCTTGCAGCTTTGGTCCATATATGCAGCTGGTAACACTGTGCCAATTCCTTTCTTGAGGGCAACCGATATTTCTCCTATTGCTCTCTTGTCCGATAATGTTCTTGGCAGTGCACAAAGAGATAGTAGTGGCAGCATAACTACAGAAACATTGCAAGAGCTTTTTGCTGGTGATGGACAGATAAAGAAGGGCCGAAGGGGGCAAAATGAGGTGCTCTCTCTCTCTCTCTCTCTCTCTCTCTCTCTCTCTCTCTCTCTCTCGCTCTCTCTCAACACTCATGCATGAGCATTCATCATTCTGCACAGTGCTTGTGTTTGCTTGTCAAATTATTAATTCGAGGAACTTTCACTTGGATATGCGACAGATGCCTCTTCCTCCAAGTGTTTATCGAAGACTCACTTCAAGCTCCACACTACTGAATTTGGCCCAAGCTTTAGCCTACCACAAAATGTACGATCATGTTGGCTATGTGCTTCCAGTGTTTCTTGTACCTCATTTGCTTCTCTCTCCTTGTTTTTAAACCGGTCAGCTCATTCGCTCGTTCCTATCTTGATTCTCAGGTGTCATGAAGAGATGCCCCTCCAGGAACTGCAAGCAGAACAAGCACAACAGACTATTCAAAATCTCTCGGACACGCTTCGCACTATACTCCGTTTGTAGATAATGCATCAAGAAAGTGTACATAGTTGTTTGTTGTTTTCGTTCATTGCCGTTCTTTTCTTAGTCCTCTTAATTTTCATGTGGGTAGAGTTTTGATAGTGCCGAGAAGACGGCTTTGGCCAACCTTTGGTGAGCTGGTGTTCTGCCCGAAATGAAGCGCAGTAGTTTTTCTGCCTGAAGCACATCTTGGATCAACACAACCACTGAGCATGCCCCGTTTAGTACTAGAATATTTGCAAGGAATGGACTGTGGTAGCAAGAATTCTAAAATCTGAACAAGAACAATCCTCCACGTACAGACCTTGCCAAGATCCAACAAATCATGTGATCGCTGTCGTGGCCGATTTTAGGGCCGTATGCATCCCCGAAAAAGGAGATTGTCCGCTGTTGAGAGTTGATGCCGGCAATTAGTAATCTGAGTAATGAAAAGTCGTGATAGACATTTCTCGGTATCGCTTTACAAAGGAACGGTACTAAAACGTTCGACCGTTTCTCGGAACACGAAATCTGTCCAGGTCCAACCTACGCAGTGTTTGCTTCTGAAACAAACACACATGTGAACACCAGCTCTGCAAAAACCTTCCCGTTGTTTTCTCTCGAAAATGGTTGAAAATGTTTTAATTACGGATAATAATTTATGTCGCTGAAGCAAATATTTTCGGCGAATCCCCGAAAGCATCACTTTATAATATTTTTCACGATCCTTCTCATCTCTCTCTCCGTGGTAAGAACGAGGTCGATGGTGATACTGTCGTCGTCAACCGTTCGCAAGGTTTAAGGAAAATGGAACTCAGAAATATCACATTTCGATCTCCGAGTTGATTAGAGTTCGGCGACTCGGTGACCATGGGAGTCGGGCCTGGGATCTAGCGGCGGCGGCTGCTGCTGCGGCCGCCGCCACCATGGCGGTGCGCCGAAAACCCTCCACCGAAAATGAAACCGCGGTGAGTTTATAAGAAGGCCGTAGGAGGAGGAGGGTCGCGCGGAGTGGGACTCTCTGAAGAGGAAGGGAGGGGTTGGTTCGCAGCTCAAAGACGAGATGGCGAATCCGATGGGCAGGACCCTCCTGGGCTCTCTTCTTCGACCTTCTTCTCGCGGTGGCACGACCATTCCTGCTGCTTCTCTCTTCTCTTCGTCTGCTGCTTCTTCTTCTTCTGCTTCTTCTTCTTCACTAGCCTTATTATCTGCGAGAAGGCTTTCCTCCTACTCAGCTAGCAACTTCCGTAGCGTCCTGGGCTCCGTCCATCTCTACTCAAGAGCCAGCTCGTGCCTGTTCCCTTCTTACCTTCCTCGTCTGCTGTTGAGCACCAGGACCTCTTCCTCTGACGATGCCGAGGATCTTGACGAGGCCCCACTTCCTGGTGAGTCCTTCGTTTCCTCGTCTGCGGTCGTTTCTTTCTGTGAATTCCTTTGTACCTTCGTTTTGTTTGGTGGGTCTTGACGATTCTGTGTATTGCCGTTCCAAACCATCTGTTTTGATTTTTGCTACTCCAGATTTCCCCCTCTATCCCGTGTACAAAAGTTGCTCTGTACAATGCCACTTTATTTACTTTTTGCTCCTCCAGTGGCTTGTGCTGTGTTGTTGTTTGCTTGCTCTGGGATTTTCTTCTGGGGAAGAAGAAAAGTTTGAACTGAAAATTCATTAGTTTAGCACTCTAAAGGGGCTGTATCGTATGCAAATGGAAGTATAACTTTTATTTGATATCATTATGCATTCATCGAACCACATAAACCTTGAATTCTCTTCAATAGTTGAGGATGCATTATACTGCTGCTCTGATTTGGGAAGGTTTGTAACCTCACTGGGTATGCCAAGTTCCTACATTTCCCCCTCCTTTTGTAATTTTCGTGATTCAATGGAGTTTCTTGATGTGATTCTGCTGGGCTGACCAAGAAGTCTGGTTCTCGATTGGATTGGAGTTAACTGAGTAGTGAGTCACTAGTTTGTTGCCATGATCGAGTAAAGTGATGTTTAGTGCCATTTATGCTCCCGATACTTGATGGATTGATTATGTTGGTTCATGACAGAATTAGGTGTGATGGGGATTAAACTAGAAATGACAGAACTACAAATTTCAAGTGCATCTGCACACTTACAACCCACCTAAAAGTTGCACTTGTCACATACTCAGCACTTACTGTACTGCACATTGCACTTATTTGCACTTCTTCCCACAAACCCACAAAATTCACTCATGGCACTCATACAGTACACCCTTAAAATTCACTTAGTGAAAGGTCATGCACTCATCACTTGCCCTCATGGACATTATTTTTCAATCGTAGGAGCCTCATGCTACTAACTTCATCCGAGGCTTCACTACGCTATTCTTTCTGCGCAAGATCTTATTACTTGTTTCTTGCTTGATGAAGAACTAGCAACAAGGATCCCCATTCATACATATTGCAAAACACAAAAACCTGGACACAAATGACCCGCCTAGTATTATTGGTAAATGGATGGGAAAGACTCGCTTATGCCTATAGATATGGGCCTCAAAATTGGCGTCTTTCCATGTATTAGAAGAGTTGAGTTGCTGAACATTTCCTTTCATATTATAAAATGCCAATTTTCAACAAGAAGCTAGTTTAAAGAGTTCATGTGCATTGTTTAACTATCTACCCGAAAACAAACTAGTTTTGTGGGTATGTGAGAGTTTGTGAGAATCAGAGTGTTGTGGATGATGGTAATTGTCAAGTTGAGTGATCTTGTTGGTGTAATTGTATTTGCAATTGTTGTTATCATGGACATTCAGTTTCTTCTTTGTGCCCATCAACCTTCTTTAATTGTACTTGAATTATTTGTACTTTTTGTATTTTCTTTGTTGAGAAGAAAGCTGTCTTATGTGGGTCCATTGACATAAATTTGTTAAATTGTAAGCCTTTTCTGTTGGTCAATCTTTTACTAGCCTAATGTTTTCACCATATATTGTGGCTTGATGTATGATATATGCTGTTTCTCATGAATGACAAATAGTATAATGTTTGCCAATGATGTAAAGATCTGCAGATGAAGTGGAAGAAGATGGAGAACTTACTGATGAGTGGGAAGAGGAGGAGGAGACTGAGCCAAAGGTTCATTGTTCATTTTGAGCATTTTGTGGCACAGTTTTGTGTATATTGTTTAATACTGCATTAAGAAGTTGCGAAATTACAGCTTGGTGATGGGGCTGATGGTGGTGGAATTGTCTTGCAAAATGTACTATGGGGAGAGCATGCTCTTTCCATTGCCCGAGAGGTGTTGTCACATTTTGGTGATGACATGAAGCTCTATGCCTTCAAGACTACTCCTCGCGGATATATCTATGTGAGAATTGACAAAATGTCTAACAAGTGAGACTTTCTAAATCCAAGTAACAGTTGCTATTTTGAGTTGTGTTACTCAAGTGGTCTCTCATTGTAATTGCGAGCCCATTTTTCATTAAGTTTATGATTATCTTCTTTAAGTCTTGCCCAATGTTATATGAATTCGTGTTACCATGTCAAGGATGGATATGCACCTACACATCGGTCTCTTGTAACTTGGAAATTACTTGTAAGTTGAACCTTTTAATGTGTAGATATCAACAAACTCTTGTTCAGAATATCCTTTTCAAATGTGAGCAATACAGACTTAACTGACAATTTTCACATAACAAGGCTGTTCACCTCTCACCTGGATTTGATATTAGAATATGTTGAAATTTGCTTCTCTAGAGCATCAACAAAGACTGCACTAACATTTATAGCACTCCCTTCTTTTCTGGTTTGTTGTTAGAAACTCGTGGATCCATCTCAGATATCAAACAGTTCCATTCCAAATCTTAAAATTTAATTTGACTTGTTACCAGATATGGATGTCCCAGCATGGAGGAGATTGAAAGCTTTAGTCAAGAATACAAGAAGAGACTAGATGAAGATGGGGCACTTGGCAAAATTCCTGACAATTTGGCTCTGGAGGTAATCGTGCTATGCTTTTTTCCAGCAAGCAATTTATTAACTGTGTATTGTAATTTTAAGAGTTGTTTAAGCAGCATGGTGCCATATGCACATCTGACGAAATTTTTCTCTCCTAGGTATCATCTCCCGGTGCAGAAAGGTTACTGAAGGTGCCAGATGACTTGTATCGATTCCGTGATATGCCGATGAATATATGCTATGTCAAAGATGAAGGGCCTCATTGCCAAGAAAAACATGGAGTTTTCTTCTTGGACTCTGTTGACACAGATTCAGAAACTTGTATATGGAGGTTGGCTGATGTCAAGGAAAACAGGGACCCGCAGAGCAAAGGTAGAGCTTTAAGCCGTAAGCAGAAAGACTGGAGATTAAAGCTTCCATATGCAATGAGCAGAAGCGTCACCCTTTATCTTGATTTTTGATTTTGAGAGCAGCCTAGACATTTTCTTCTATTATAATCTGAGTAGTTTACTACCTTTCATGGAAGATGTTGAGGACAAAACATTTTACACTTTCTTGGGCGCCTCATCTCTTTTAGTAGAAGATCTCGTGAAAAGAAGAATGTAACGGGAAATTCTTGGCTCAAACCCTCTGCTCTAGCGGTATTAACTCGGAAAATTGGCGTATGAAACTAATGGAAAGCATGATACAGGCTCGTGGAATTGTGTTAATATTTGTTATCTTGTACAGGTTCACTCTTATAGACACATTAGAACGCAAATTTGGGATCCATGCACTAATGCGCTATTACATCTGGAGAGAGCAAGACCCTTTATATATTTCTATGTGACAGTTGTCTCTTACTTGCATCCATTATGTCTCATTTCGTCGTTTACGAGCAACGTAGGTGATCTGAACTTTAAGGATCTGTTGTACATGTGAATTGTGTGGTGGACGTTTTGACAATGTCAGACTTGTCACAGAGAATTTCGGACTAATTTCTTTTATTTTCTTCTTAGTTGTTGGCCAAAGGTTCGGGTCGCACGGATCTTTTCCTCTAGATTTTTGTTTTCCTTTTCTTCTCTTACATTCAAACTTTTTTTCTATTCTGCCACTCGAATTGCATCCTTCTCAAGCTCCTTCTTCCTATAAGCATTAGCTCTGCGATATTTTGGATAGCCAGCCTAAATTATGCAGCTTAGCATTATGAATCCACCCATCATGTGGCCTTGTTTTGTCTGTGTACATCCTTGTATGTCATACATACTTCCATGGACCCATACATTGCACGTCCATAGACACATTAATAACATCCATATGAATATATACTGAACATTGAAAAAGTCCACTGTATGAACAGAGAAGGCTTGTTCATACAACCCAAGAGGCAGTGTTTTGCAAATGTTTGGCAGAACCCCAGCTACCAAGGAGGTTGATTATAGATAAGATTGACAGCCAACCAACCCGATTTTATACGTTGTTTATATCGCCATTAGTATAAAGCGATCTTTTATTATCAAGTGACTCACAACATTGTTTCGCCAATAATTGCTGTTGGATGCCTAGCTTAGCTGCGGAAAGACAATGCTTCATCATGCATTTCAGTTTAATTTTGACATGTCATAACATGGAAAGAAAGAGATCTAAGGCATCTGGATAAAATCATTTCCAGGAAAGACTACAAGTGGGCTGGAACTCGTCAGGATCTGGAGAGGCATGAACGAGAAATCTACAGAAACTGGAAGGGGTAAAAAGTAAGTACGTTGTGAGAGGAGAAATTGTTAAGATGACAAGTGGGCTGGCCTCCTAATTTATACTTCATATGGTGTATTTTTCCGTAAAAGATTGCACCAAAAATCATCAACTTTACGGAGGGCATATAATTGAGTCATAAACTTTTCGATTGAAGCAAGTCCGATCATAAATCTTTTTTGAAGAAGCACAATCAAACTCGTTCAATCATCATTACCTACTCCGTTCTCTGATTTCTTCAAAGGAAGAAGTCGATTACATCTTTTCTTGAAAAGATATAACATTTAATTGCACCAATTGAAACGTTAAGAATCCAATGTTTCCTCATAAATTTTTCTTTCTACTTCACGGTCTCTTGTTTTCGTGAACAACTCAAAGACGTGCGTATGCTATTAAACAATCGACAATTGAATGGTTCCCAACGTTAAATGTCAACATTAACAGGTGTAATGACCTAACCCTGTGGCCAAAAAATAAAATCCACTAATATGTGGTATCAAATCAATTTGAAGATGCGTCACTGACAATGACACTGTAAAGAGAATAATTCCGTCTTTAAAAAAATGGTTTGTGGTGAATCATAAGATGTAACAAAGTAGGTCGCCATATTGACAAAATATTTTTCACTTCGACCAGTGCAATCGATGGTATTCACAGGAATAATTCGGGAAAAGAGAGGCACAAGAATCATTGGGCTTTGGAGGCCTTACCTAAATTCTCATTCAGACAAAGCCAGCCGTCAAAAACTTTCAAGACGTTAATAATGCATGGCATGAAAGTTTGACATGTTCCTACTTACATTGCAATAAAAAATTATTAGTCATAGACACCAAGCGCAAATGAGAAAGTAAGTGCATTGGTCCAAGTTTTCAACTTGATAGAACAGCCGACCATTGAGGCTGTTGATTTATGTGTAATCTCTTAGACATTTGGTGATCAAAGAAAAGAATGTAAAGAAGCCAAATTCCAATTGAAGAATCTCTGATCATTGATTAAAATAATGACCGCCGACGTGTTAATGCAAGTATTCGTCGTGCCGCTAACCAATAACATATCGGGCATTAGATTATGTTAAACTGATGGAGAGGGCCATGTGCATTGTGAAAGATGTCTAATTGGATTGATTCTTTAAAAAAAAGGCAGGTGATGGATGATGCAGTTAGCAGCAGTAACATTGAGCATTTCAGTGGGCAATCGATGGTATGGAAAATAAATTATTACAGATTAGAATTTTGCTGCTTCAAGGGCCACTCCTTTCCTTGGATGGGAAAGATGTCAAAGGATGAGGTTTTTGGTCCTTTGGTGGGGGTGAGGCGAAGGAGTACTCCCCTAAAAGGAGTGCTTACGGTGCCGACGCTGTCGGGGAGACCTCCGCTATATGACGTGCGATTCGTTCTATCTCTTCTCTCTCCATCATACCGCGTCTTGTCCGAGCCATCTTGCTTCTGTCCAAAGTTGTCAAATCTTTGAAAGGAACCCTTTTTCGGTCGAAATATGACACTTCCAGCGACCTGATCAATGGACGGGCGACTTGCTCGGCTAGGCAACTCATTTCCCTCCTTGTGCCTAGTCCGCCCCCCTACAAACACAATCTGTCAAACTTCACATAAAATATTTAAGAATTTAAGCATGGACGGCCAGAAAAGGTACACTTAGGCTTAGTACTAGACCCAGTCCGTCTGGATTCCCGTTATCTTAATAGGGGATCTGATTAGTATACCCATCATTGATTATTGGTTCTTCATAATGACCTTTTCCTGATGTTGGAAGAACTCGTCCAATAATCTCCACTGTTTCTTGAAAATTGACTCTGAAAACCGTGCGCTGAAAGCATCCCTCTACCCTTGTCAATTTTCTTTCAAACTTATTGCTAATCTATTTAAAAGGTTTCGTGAAATAAATTTCGAGATGTACTTGTAGCGTAGCTTGCTGTATTGAATATACACACCAGCTAATTCTACACATCAAATGTTCTGCAGCAGAGAAGGAAAGAAACCACAGACGTTGATTCTAGGATATCAGTATGATTTCTTTGATCAAAAGAATAACGTAAAAGAAACTTAATAACGTGACAGGATGTAGATAAGGTAAGTGACAACACAAATTTTTTCTATCCGCGGATCATAACATGCAACCGATAACATGTTGAGGCTAAGCATTGAGCCATTGCATGTTCAGTTCTACATCATGCAATGATTGAGCAGCAACGGGATTTTGGTTCCTTAATTTAAAAGATATGATGCAGAGGGGTTGGGGGACACCAGTAGATTGCCTCAGAGTTAGCTGTAGTTTCAGCCTCACAGACATAGACAAATAGATAAATAAATTGCGAAATTCCAGACCTCAAAGCCCTCTTCAATGCTGGAACACCAACCTTGGAATCATGAGTTGTTACATGCATCAATTGCCTTTCTTTTTGGGGGAAAATATGTTGGCAGTTTGGGTCACTGTCTCTCTTCAATATTATACAGACAAATGGGGGAGTGCTTGCTGGGGACATTGCTTCATCAATGTGACTTGGAAAGACAGGTGTATGTGGTACCCTGAAACTTCTGGCCATTGTAACATGACACGATACATAATACTTGGTTAACTGAGAGAGAGAGAGAGAGAGCGAGAGAGAGAGAGAGTGTTACGCAATCCATCGTGAACCGGGTCTAGGCAAGAAACTGTTGATCAAGAGACAAAGTTTAGGGTTGGGTCTCAAACAACCCCGGGCATGCACGTGGAAGCTCAGATAACAAATTCCCCTTTGTCTCTAGCGAGCCTTATTGTATTTGGGCGTGTAAAAGCTACTTAGATAATTAAATAAACAACTACAAGGGAGCCAAAAGTCCTCAACCGTATGCCCAAACAGTACGCATCAGTGCCTACCAAGCTCAGGCCAGTCTTTGTTATATAAAATCATGTATGCTTATCCATTTGAGTAGGTTGCTTCTTTCTATAACTTCGCCACTTCAACTCCATCTTCATCCTCTTAATCCTCATACGTAAGTCCCCTTCTGTTTGCCTCTTCTCCTACTCTTCTTCTTCCTCCTCGGACATATGACCTTTCGCTGTACTTTTTTGCACCATTTTAATCTGAATTTTATCAACTTTTCTAGTTTAAGTTCAAGGTAGTATCATGTAAGGATTGTTCTTGCATATGTTTTCTTCCTTCAACACGAGAATCTGGCAATGATTTTTGTTTTTGTCAGAAAGAGCTTGCCAAACTGTACTTGATAAACCATTTCGATATTTTCACGGTGTTGCTGATCGTAATGTCAATGTTATTTAATCAGATTACTGCAGTGATCAGCGTCTGGTTCTCTGGCCTTGATGTAGGTATCTTACAAGGTCATTATACCCTAGCACATTAGATAACCATCTGTAAGTAGTTAATTATCATCTTTAGCAAAATTAGCTCCTTGCCATTTTTGTTAGCTGCTAGTGTCAGACCCCATTTATTTTGCTTCGTTTAAGTTGGAATTCAACTTCTGGCATGACTCATCTCATATTTTGCCAGTTCTTATAAAGCTATAACTCCACTCCTGCTGCTGTTGTCCTTATTTCTTTCTTTTTTTCCTTTTATTTTTCTGTTTCGGTTCGCTTCTCATTAAGTTACTGTCCCTTCATTAATTTCAGTTTCCTGAATATCGTTCTTCAATGGTTTTTGGTCTCTTTACCTTTCAAAGAGAGCTTATTAATGCTTTCTTGGATTCTGCTGCTATGTCTCTCATTTCTGAATCTTGGCTTCACAACTATACAGCTCTTCTTCATCGGAAATCTCTATCCAATTTGGGCTGCAAAATATGGCACTTTCCTCGGTGATTCACGAAGCTACAAGAGAATTGAGAATACATGAGAGTTTGGATGAGCTTAGCACTGATTTAGCAGACTATATTGCTGAATTATCAGAGTCGTATGTTAAGGAGAGAGGCGTCTTCTGCATTGCTTTATCTGGTGGCTCTCTCATCGGTTTACTGAGGTACTAGCAGCTCTGCATTATTATTGTATACGCGATGAAACACGTTTTCTAAATTTTGCTGGCTAAACAGAAAACTTTGTGAAGCGCCTTACAACATGACTGTTGACTGGGCTAGATGGCATATCTTTTGGGCCGATGAGCACGTCGTCTCGAAAAACCACCCTGATAGCAATTACAAGTTGGCGAAGGATGGAATTTTGTCCAAGGTAAATCTCTTCTTACAAGCTAGCTTGCTTACGGCATGTCAAAGATTAAGGTTTGTTACTATGACATTGTTCAACTGTTTAACCGTCTAAGCCTTTAGTATTAGCGGGCAGCGCAATGGGATGCGATATCTACATCACGGGGAACTTAGTTGGTTCTGGGTTTTTCCTACAAGTTCTATGCTGACCACGTATCATCACGATGCATCTGGTTGGTTGTCACTTTTAGTTTGGAAGAGCATAGTACATCCTGCCCTTAGTCATCACACACTTCATACTCAAATTGGTCCTTTTGATGGATTGGGTTAGGGGTTCAGCCACAAAAAGATGAGCCTCCAGAGGTAGATGGTGCTTAGCGTTCTTTGTTGAGATTACAGAAAAGAAACAAGTAGTGGAAAGCTGAAGCTCAAATATGAAAGGGAAAGCTGCTGAAGTTCAAGTCTTCTATACGTATCAAAATGTTCTGTATAAACTGTTTTTCTATTCTTAGAACTAAGGAAAAACAGAATAGTTGACATTCTGTTTTTCAGTTCTGTTTCTTCTGTTAACTCAGTTAGATTTGTTTCTTCTGTTAGTTAGTTGTTTCGGTTATAGTTTCTGGTATATGAGCTGTAAATTTGAGTGTTATTTGTAGCTGAATGAACTATATAAACAGCAATGTACGCAAGAGAGAGTTGAAGCTCTCAGATGAAGTTCATACTTTTCAATATAGATCACATTCTCTTCCTTACTTTCTTTCTTTTCTTCTTCTATATCTGTTCGTAACAGAAGTGCTCTGCTTCTCTTTTCTCTCTGTTTCTTCTCTCATTGTTCTTCCTCTGTTTTCTGTTCGTGACTTTCCACATGGTATCAAAGCCATCTCTGAGAGCAAATGCATGAGTTCTGATCTCATTCTATGAAAACACAACAATGGCAGCAAGAACACCGAGATATCCCTTTCCTATTCATGTCAATATTGCTAACTTTGTTACAATCAAGCTTGCTGAAGACAACTTTCTTCTTTGGCAAGCTCAGTTTTATAGATTTCTTCGCAGTCAAGAGTTATTTGGCTTCGTCAATGGAGAGATTCCATCACCATCTCAGACAATGCAAGTTGCAGTTGACGGGAGAGATACAGAAGTAGTCAATCTTGATCATGCTGATTGGGTGAAAACTGATCAACTGGTGTCTTCATGGATCAGTGGTTCAGTTTCTGAGAATATCCTGGGGCTAATCATCAGTCTAGAAACATCCTTTGAGGTATGGCAGACTTTACTGAATCGATTTACACAAAAATCAGTAGCTAGGGAGTTTGAATTGAGGGGGAAACTGCAGGCATGTCAGAAACGAAATAGACAATTATCTGATTATCTTAGAGAGTTCAAACTGATTTGCGATCAGTTAAATGCAATAGGAAAACCTGTGGATGAAATAACTAAGGTTTTTGGCATCTTGGAAGGACTAGGATCTGAGTATGAAAACTTCAAAACAACCATGTATTGTTTGAAACCTCAACCTGATTATGATGAGGTGATATCACAACTAGAAAGATTTGAAACAAGACTGCAGAACTATTCCTCGAATCAGTTTAATCCTAACTTGGCATATTATGGAGAAAGAAATGCAGCAATGGAATCGAAGATAGTAACTAGCAAAGAATTGAATCAGCCTAATCTGGTTTTTATGGGACAGAGAGGTGGATTCAGGGGAGGACGTAACTATGGCAGAGGTCGTTTCTCTGATAATCGAGGTCGTGGTTATAGCTATCAAGGAAGAAATCAGAATTATAGACCATTCAATCTGAACCATGATCAAGAGGTTCAGCATTTTAAACCACAAGCTAACAACTATAGTGCAAGTTCTGGTTTTCGACCACATGCTGATTCATCACAGAGGTATCAAGAGACTAAAACTTATCCCACTCAAAACTCAGCAACTTATAAGAATTTGCAGGTTGAGAAAGCGACAGATGGAGTTCGTATAGCATGTCAAATCTGTAAACGACCAGGACATGATGCACTTCGATGCTGGTATAGGTTTGATAACTCTTACCAAGACGAAGCTATTCCTCAAGCTCTAGCAGCAATGCATCTAGAAGATCCTACAGGCAGTGAATGGTATCCTGACACAGGGGCCACAGCTCACATCACTGCCAATCCTGGTATAATTCATAATTTTTCAAAGTATACTGGACATGATACTGTCATGATAGGAAATGGAACACGTATTCCTATTACTTACACTGGTAATGCATACTTACATTCTGAACTTGATGTATTACCATTAAATGATGTACTGGTGGTTCCTGAAATCAAGAAGAATCTTCTTTCAGTTTCAAAACTGACTGATGATTTTCCCTGCTCTTTTATGTTTGACAAAAATGGTGTTTATGTAAAGGACAATCGAACCAACACCACAGTGATGCTCGGAAGGAAAGTTGGGGGGCTCTACCGAGTGGATCCGCAGGAAACTAAGGCTCTACTTACACAGAGACATAAAGCAGTCGATGAAGAAATATGGCATCAAAGACTTGCTCATAGCAACTTACAGATCTTGAAGCATCTTCAACAACAGCAGAGGATCTGCTGCAATAAGAAAGCATCATCTATGTGTGGTAGTTGTCAACTTGTTAAAAGTACTTCACTATCTTTTCCTTTTTCTGATTCTGCAACTGCAGTTCCTTTAGAAAGGGTTCATTGTGATATCTGGGGTCCATCACCAGTTCTTTCACTTCAAGGATTCAGATTTTATGTCATCTTTGTTGACAATTTTTCTCGCTATAGTTGGCTTTATCCAATGAAGCTAAAGTCAGACTTCTATGACATTTTTATCATGTTTCAGAAGTATGTAGAAAACCAACTTAATCATAAAATCAAAGTTTTTCAATGTGATGGGGCAGGTGAATTCACTAGCACTAGATTTCAGCATCACCTGGCAACTTGTGGTATTAAACAGTACCTATCTTGCCCCTATACCCCTGAACAGAATGGGATTTCCGAGAGGAAACATCGTCATGTGGTTGAGTTGGGCCTGACTATGCTCTATCATGCTAGAACCCCATTACAATATTGGGTTGATTCTTTTTTAACTGCCAATTACATCATCAACCTACTTCCAACTCCCAATTTACAGATGGACTCACCTCACAGTAGGTTGTTTAAACAAGTACCGAGCTATGATCATCTTAGGGTCTTTGGCTGTGCTTGTTATCCCTGTCTCAGACCATATGCACAACATAAATTTGATCCCCGTTCTCTTACATGTATTTTTCTGGGATATAGTGAGCGTCATAAGGGGTATCGTTGTTTGGTTCCTACTGATGGCAAAATATATGTAAGTCGACATGTGAAGTTTGATGAAAGTTTCTTTCCTTTTACAAAGAAACTGAATAGAGACTATCCTCACTACACCTCTCTGTATCGAAAATGGGTTGATGAGGTCGATTTTCTGGACTCTAACAAGCTGAGTCCCATTCGACACTCTCCTATCTGTACCATTGGTCATTTATAGGAAACTGGAGTTCTGGAGGTTGGTCAAATTCGTGTCCCATACATCACAGAACAGTGCCAAAATATGCCTTTGTCATCCTCACAACCTTCTACTGATCTTGAGGTCTCAGGATGTGCTGCTTCAGATAATGCAGTATCAAGCATTACTATTGCTGATCAAGATCATTCACACTCTCTTTCCCATCATCCTATGCAAACTCGACTCAGGTCTGGTATAGCTAAACCAAATCCTCGATATGCTTGCCTAGCTGAATACAATGTTCCTGCTGAGCCAAAATCACTTAAATCAGCTCTAGCTCATAAGGGTTGGACTCAGGCCATGCATGAGGAAATGGATGCTCTGCATATGAATCAAACTTGGATATTAGTTCCAAGAACAGCTCAGATGAATGTTATAGGCTGTAAGTGGGTGTTTAAAACAAAGTTAGCATCGGATGGGAGTCTTGACAGGCTGAAGGCTCGTCTGGTTGCTAAAGGGTTTCACCAAGAAGAAGGAGTAGATTTCTTTGAAACTTTCAGTCCAGTAGTAAAACAAGCCACACTCCGTATTGTCTTGACAGTGGCTATGGTAAAGAACTGGACTATTCGTCAACTAGATGTCAAAAATGCCTTTTTACATGGCACACTCACTGAATCAGTATATATGGAACAACCTCCTGGCTTTATTCATCCTACTTTGCCTCATCATGTTTGTTTACTCAAGAAGTCGCTGTATGGTCTTCGACAAGCTCCACGTGCATGGTTTGAGAAGTTCAGTGACTTTCTTCTTGAATTTGGGTTTTTCTGCAGCATCACAGACCCTTCTCTCTTTGTGTTTCATCGTGGCACTGACACAATCTTGCTGCTTCTCTATGTTGATGATATTGTGTTGACTGGTAACTCACATCAGTTACTTGATGATTTTATAAAATCTCTGAGCATTTCTTTTCACATGAAAGATCTGGGCTTACTTCATTATTTTCTGGGAATAGAAGCCAAACGTACTTCAGTTGATCTTTTTCTCTGCCAAACTAAGTATGCTATTGATCTTCTTACTAGAGCACACATGCAAGACTGCAAACCGATAGCCACTCCACTATCTACAAGACCTCTACACACAACAGATGATGAGGTTTATCTTGCTAACCCACTTGAATACAGAAGCTTAGTTGGTGGACTTCAGTATCTTACTATAACACGCCCAGATCTTGCCTATGCTACTAACCTTTTATGTCAGAAAATGCAGCGACCAACCATTGCTGATTTTCATAAACTGAAGCGAGTTCTTCGATATGTTAAGGGCACTGTGAATCTGGGAATCTTTCTCCACTCTCAAAGTTCTATGACCTTGTATGGCTTCTCCGATGCTGATTGGGCTGGCTGCCCTGATACCCGACGGTCCACCACTGGTTTTTGCACCTATCTTGGTTCTAATCTCATCTCCTGGTCTGCTAAGAAACAACCAACTGTCTCTCGTTCATCTACTGAAGCAGAGTATCGAGCTCTTGCATCTGCTACAGCTGATCTTACGTGGATTAGTTTTGTTCTGCGTGATATTGGCATCCCTCTTCACTCTCCTACAACTCTGTTTTGTGATAACCGATCTGCCATCTCTCTTACTACCAATCCTGTCTTCCATGCTCGAACTAAACATATTGAAATTGACTTTCATTTTGTCAGAGAAAAGGTTTCCTTAGGATCTTTACATGTTCAGTATGTTCCTAGTCATCGCCAACTTGCTGACATTTTTACTAAGGCTTTGTCACGCCTTGATCATTCCAATCTCAGAACCAAACTGGGCTTGGGGTTCAAACCCGCACCCAGTTTGCGGGGGGATGTTGAGATTACAGAAAAGAAACAAGTAGTGGAAAGCTGAAGCTCAAATATGAAAGGGAAAGCTGCTGAAGTTCAAGTCTTCTATACGTATCAAAATGTTCTGTATAAACTGTTTTTCTATTCTTAGAACTAAGGAAAAACAGAATAGTTGACATTCTGTTTTTCAGTTCTGTTTCTTCTGTTAACTCAGTTAGATTTGTTTCTTCTGTTAGTTAGTTGTTTCGGTTATAGTTTCTGGTATATGAGCTGTAAATTTGAGTGTTATTTGTAGCTGAATGAACTATATAAACAGCAATGTACGCAAGAGAGAGTTGAAGCTCTCAGATGAAGTTCATACTTTTCAATATAGATCACATTCTCTTCCTTACTTTCTCTCTTTTCTTCTTCTATATCTGTTCGTAACAGAAGTGCTCTGCTTCTCTTTTCTCTCTGTTTCTTCTCTCATTGTTCTTCCTCTGTTTTCTGTTCGTGACTTTCCACATTCTTGAACCTTGAGCACGTTGGGTGATAAATTTACTACAGGTTCGCTGAAATGTTTGCTTGAATTTTGGGTTCAGCTTCTGGAAGTACGAGCTTTCTAGAATGGAGTTTGATTGTGGTTTTCTTCAATTCCTATGCTCGTGAATTGTGGAACTGGTGCCAGTGCTATCAAGATACGGACGGAGGCTGTTGAGGATTTCCTGGAAACTGAATAAGTTGCGGAAAACGCATCAATCGTTCACATTTTGTTAGTTTTAACTCACTTTGAAACTGAGATCAAATTGAACAAATAGTACCATATAATCAAAATCTGCACATTGTCTTTCCTTTCGAGCTAGAACTTGGTTGAAGTTCCCAATAATAACTCAAATGTTCGATTTGAACATGTTCAAACATACATAGGACATTCCAGGAACCAGATTTGAGTTTACGTCTCTCAGTTTTATGAAAAAAAACAGAATTAAGTCATCTAATCTAGTCCTTACTGATGATGCTAACCTAACTTGGCGCTCTCAGTATTCATGCAAATTTCATGGTTTTCTGAACTGTTCGTCAGGTGCCAGTTATTCCCAGCCATGTGCATTCAATGACTGACGCAGTGTCTGCTGAAGCAGCCGCAAACGAGTATGAATTCACTATCCGGCAGCTAGTCCGGACCCACATAATAGACGTATCGGAGATCAGTGACTGTCCCAAATTCGACCTCGTTCTTCTGGGAATGGGGCCCCATGGCCATGTGGCCTCGCTGTTCCCTGACCACGATGCACTCAACGAGAAAGACGAATGGGTTACCTTCCTAACTGATTCACCGACTCCCCCTCCGGAGAGGATCACATTCACCTTACCGGTCATCAACTCGGCATCCAATGTTGCTGTAGTTGTATCGGGGGAAACCAAAGCGGGGGCCGTTAAGTCGGTAATGAACAGTGCAGGAACCGACTGCTCGTCACTGCCTGCACAGATGGTAAGGCCAACTTCAGGTAAGTTGGTGTGGTTCCTGGACGGTGCAGCTGCTTCGGAACTCGACATTTCTCCATTTTCCTAATAGGATCGAGATCTTGCAGATAAAGTGGAGCTTTGGATGTAGCAAAGGAAATTTCACCAAAATCTTACTTTTTCCCCTTTTCCTGTTATAAACTCGAAAAAATTATTTGCTTCGGTTGTATTTCTTATACTCTTTATTCAGAGGCAGCATGATCACACTCTTCTAACAGAGTCCTGACCCTCAGCTAAAAGCCCCTTCCGTTGTTCCTTTGGTTACTCGAGATCCTGGAACTCGCCATCAGGCAAAGCCGGATGCTGCGGTTCTCAACTTCTCATGGCAAAACCTCTGATGATCTCTCTTAGGCTCCTTGTATTGGGCAATTAATGGATTGAAATTTAAAACAAACTCTTTGTATTCTGTTTGCTTGTGTTGGTGTAGTTGAAAGATGGCCACAGGTGACTTCAGCAACTCGATTGTGGATTATGGCTGACAAAGAGGAATAGGACTGGAATCTCTGCGGCGATAAAATAGGAACATGAATTGGAATCCACTAGTTTGGGGTGATTTCTCAGCACAACTGGATAAGTAAAACCAAGAGTTGTTAAAATTATAAGTCGTGTTATTCAGTATGAACCTCTAATTGTTATGTGCAATACTTTGATTTACTGCGGTGATATGCGCACTTGGGAAGGCAACTTTACTCCCTTCAATTGATTAGTAGGGGTGATCGGTTCCAGGGTGGGTAGGGTCCAGACCTGGAACCTGGAACCTACCCTGTTACAACTGGTTCTCAATTTTTGGACCCTGGAACCTACCCTGTTTTCCTTAGACCATGTTTTGGAACCTACCCTGTTTTTCCGGTCCGGTTCCAGGGTCTACCTAACAATTTTTTTTTTCTGATTTCAAAAATTTGGAGCAAAATAAACAATTCACAAGCACCATGTCTAGCAATTGACATGCTCCTCTTGACATGTTCACAAGTGCTCTGTACTTCTCGAAGTAATAAAAATGAAAACGATGAAACTATATTAGCTAATGCATAATCCTGTCCATTTGTTTCAAGCAAAGATTGCTCTGTTCTTGCGGCTAAAAGAACAAACAGTCAGCCTGCAAAGAAAACAGAGATCAAATCTGACTGTATCTGAAAGAACCACTCGGCTTAAACACATTAATTTCTGGGTCTCACCAATCAAGGGCAACATCGAAGCAAAAAATGATTCTCCCTTTTCAAATCCAGCGGGAAAAAGGTCCAAAGAACACAAAACCAAAGCATTTTAAGACACAAGAAATCATATTCATGAACAAAAGGAGCTTAGTGTGCAAATATAACAAAACAACATGCCCAAGACCAGGAACTTCAAGAAGATAGAGAAATCAATCCGAACCAAATAGAACAAGAACACCCTTCTTTTGTCTGAGCGGATTTGCACGGACAAAGAATGCAAATATCAGGAATCAAAAATTCGAACAACCATACTACAGCCCACAAGTACGCCGCGATCCACAAAAACACAGCACTTGAGTTCAAGAAATAGAGATCGCGATTCAAAAAAAAAAAATTTCAAGTCGCGGAAAATAATCTACAACCATATTCTTCTGTGGAACATCAGCCACCATTGCCGATTCACTTCGAGAACAAAACCAAAGCACAAGATTTTCAAGCGGCGGCAAATAATCCAAGGTCGGGGGTCACTGAAACTCGGACTTAGGAAGGGGGCGAACCGTGAGCTAACCTTCGCGGCGGCGTAGGTTGGACGAGCTGGGTTGCGGCGACTGAGGTGGCGAGCAGCCGCAACAACAAGCGGCGACGAGTTGGGTTGTGGCGAAGACGAGGGACGACAAGCTGGGTTTCGGCGATGAGCAGCAACGAGCAGCGTTACGGTAACTCAGGCAGCGAGTAGCTGTGGGCCGTGGCGATGAGTTGGGTTGCAGCGAGCGGCCGCGGCGACGAGATGCTATGAGCTGGGTTGCAGCGAGTAGCCACGACGACGAGCAGCCGCAGCGACGAGCGGCGACGAGCAACCGCGGCGAGCAGTCGCGGCGACGAGGAAACTGGAAGGAAGGGGACTCGCGAAGAGGAGGGAGGGAGCGATTGAGCAGATTGAGAAAGGGGTCGCATTCTCAAGTCTCAATGCTAGGGTTTTTACTTTTTTTTACATTAACTTAAAACCGGTTCTAAAACCGGTCCGGGTGGATTTTTACTTAGACCCGGGAACCGGACCAGTTCCAACCGGTTCCGAAAAAATAGAACCGGTTCCCGAGCCGGTTCAAACAGGAACCGGTTCCCGAACCTGTTTTTCGGGTGGATCGATCCGGTTCCCGGGTAAATCCGGTCCGATTGCACACCCCTATTGATTAGCATCTCATTGTGATTTTACTACCTTACGAGTCAATCACAAGTTCAAATATCTAAATCTGTCGCATGACACCCTCCGAACTTCGATTCAAAAGAAATTTAAGACTCGTGTTTTGACCCTTTTTCTCTAGTTCGGTTGCTATGGC